>CM020235.1:5843852-7231146 GCA_009819775.1 Phoenicopterus ruber ruber | reverse complement strand
CCATAATGGGCACCCTAGCCCACGGCACCTCTGAGGAATGCCTTCCCCTCCAGAGACTGCAGTGAGGTTTTAAAAAGGACTTTGCTCGTCTTCCAGGGGACCAGCTACTAGTTTGCTCCTCTGTGGAAGCCAGCCGAGGACACAATTTTACTTATCCATCCTGTGTGTCCCTGGGGCACACCACGATGCACAACTAAGCCAGTCCTGGATGCTACGCAGCCAAGACATTGCACTGTGTTCCACATTTTATTGTCAGACTTGTGTATATATGTAAAAAGCAGACAAACAAAAACAAACAAAAACGAGAAAAGAGATTTGCATTATACTTTCAACCCCCTTTCCCTGGCATTCACGGCTGTCCTGCACATCCAGCTACCCTACGGGGAATGTTGGCCAAGGGTATGGAGGTGGGACAACATGAAGAAGACGCAGAGTTTCTCATCCAAGAGCTCAAGTCCCCCGTTTCTTTGGTCCTTTGGCTTGGTTTTGCTCTGCTCTGTTCCTTCCGTTGCTAGAATGGCTTGGCTGGTCACAGGTTTGGATGGGGACTGCTGCCAGCTGGTTGTGAAGGCAGCGTCCCTTTCGCTTCGGTTCATGTTTTGGGGAGTTGCTGTGGGGGAAGGGAGTCCTGGGAATGTATAACTGATCTGTTCTTTGCATTGCTGTACACTGAAACCTGCCTTAAGCAATCCAAGAAATCTTAGCACCAGGGGAGCAGTACGACAAGGTATCAGTCCATTCGACAGGGCTGGTGCTGCCCGGTTTACACCACGTTTATACTGGTGGTACCTTGCTGAGGTCAGTGCTGTTACTCTTCACTAACGCTAGCGAGGAGTTGCTCCTGATATGCGGGGAGAAGTGTATCGAGTCGAATGGTGTTAGATCTGACCTGCACCCTGACCATCCCCCTCTGCTGCATAACCCCCCCACACCCCTCGCCTGGGAGGAACGGAGCTGCTCTCGCCCCCTTCTCAGAGGGGGAGCCCGAGGCCCTGGGTGACACCCCCTGGAGACACCGACCATGCGGTGAGAGCGTCTGTTAACTAACAGCCTCGCTCTTCCTGCGCCTCGGCAGCCACCCGTTTTCTTGCGTGACCGCTCCGAGCTGAAATAGCACATCAGCAGCAGGCTGGGCTTGGCTTGAGGGACACGAGAGATGTGGGCCTGAAGCCAAACTCATCTACAGTCAAATGTCCCAATAACGGATTGAATCAAAGTCCGAGGATGCTCTAACGTGGTTTTGCCTTTGCTTCCCCTGGTTGCAGCTTAGGTGTGGGTTTCAAGGTAGCTATCAAGTGTCTGAAACCAACCTCCACATCCAGAGACCTCCTTCGCTTCCAGTCAGAGGTGCCTGAAGGAGCGTTGCTTGGTAAAGCCCGTGTGCACCTAGGCAGCGCAGCGGCCTCTGCCTCCCGTAGCCGTCATGTTCTGCTGGGGGAGAGAAGCAAACGCGCCCCGACGGCAGCGCTTTTGCACATGCCGAGCGGGAGGCAGCAGCAGCCTTGCTGGCTGCGGTGGGAAGAGAGATTTTTGTTGAGAGGAATAAGGGAGGGAGACGCTAGCCCCAAGAATTCGAGGTGGTAGCCCTGAATCCCCGTCATTTCTCCTTCATTCTTCATTTGGTATTGAGTGGGCTTGTGCTTAAGTGGGGAAAACAGCCAGAACAAAAAGATTATGAATATTATCAGGAGCTGCTGTTTTGTTCTGTGGATTCCTTGACTCTGTCAGTGGCCTCCTGGTGTTTGATTGCAATGTCTGTGAAGGGAAAAGGACACCATGACTCCCTGCTCTTTTCCTCCCTGCTCCAGCTTCTGTGTCTTGGGTTTTTTCACTGTTTCCTATGCCCAGGATCAGTTCAGTTATTTACAAGCCCCAAAGCTGACCAAGAGCCAAACTTACCTGTTCTCTGCCATTCCTACCTTTGCTATTCCCGAGCGCCTCTTGTGTTGGAGCCCCAGTTTCTGTCTGGGCCTAAATAATTGCCCGGTCTATACTTACGTCTGTCTGCTTTACTGTCTGTCATTCAGGACTTCCTATGGTTGTAATGTCTGCAGCCACCTGTTAGTATGGAAAGAACGACTTTTCCTTACGCGGCTCCTTTCCGAGCCACCCAGCTTTGCAACCTCCCTCACTGCCCGAGCTTCGTGCGTTTGGCCATCTGGGCTCATCCTCGAGCGGCACAAGATGCTCGCTCCGGTGGGGTGTTACTCGTACAGTGCCAGATGAGAGCTGGCCAAACCACTGTTCTGTTTGCCCTCGTGCCATGCCACCGCTTAACCGACAGCGAAGAATAGGTACATGCCATGGGCATGTCTTCAGATGGGACAACATTTTTCAGGGGAGAAAATTCCATCATGATAAGGACAAATACCGAGTCTCTGGAACTAGTTATGGGGGCAAAAAAGCACTTTAAATAATCTTTCCACTTGGTGCCTCTCACAAGAGAGACTTAAGGCAGTGACCTAAACTCAGACTGAATTGAAAGTCTTACTTGAAATATCATTAAATATGAAACTTACAACTGGAAAGAGTGGAGTGATGGCTCACACTGATTAAGTCTGATCCACACCAGAATTTCAGAAGCATATGAGGCTCTGGAAGAGTTAAAAAAAAAAAAAATCCTACATGGTACATATTCCCATTGTTTAAGAACAAATGTCTTTTTTAATCTGCTGTGGCTGCAGCTGTTACCTTGTGAGCCTCTCTCTTGTTTACACTTAGTCAAAAAATAAAACAAAAGATACTCTCAGTGCAGTTAAATTTACTGGGAGCAATTCACTGGTCTGAAATCCAAGGAAACCAGAAACACCCTCATAGAGCAAAGTTTGTCCCAGCACACACTAAACCAATGGGATTAATCCTGGGGAACCGCCTAGGCCTTTGAGTCTCATCCTTAATAAACAAGAGGCAAAGCTCCCTCCCACACCATAAGGCCAGGTCCTATTCCTGACCCACGGGACCCGCCGCATCCTCTGCGCACGGGTGGTTTCCATCAGCCGGCTTAACGCGGCTGACGCGAGGTCAGATCCCTGGTCTGAGGTGCCTTTTGCCTCCGAGCAGATGTGACGCCGCGTCGCAGCGATCCGAATACGCCCCTTGCTGGGACCGGGTACCCTTACGCACCGCGTGGGGCTGCAGCGGGGAGAGCTCCCCGCGCGGGAGCAGCCCGGGTCCCGCGCACGTGTAGCCCGCGGTGGCGTGCGAAAGACGACTGCCGTTCCCAACGGCCGAGCGGCTGCCGTGTCTCCTCTCTGGGGACCGAGGTGACAAGCCCCCGCAGAGCGGCAGAAGGTCAAAGAGGCAGCTGAGCGTTGCAAAACCCCAGTACCAGCATCGTAGTGCCCCGAGCAGCACCCGCTCGCTCTCTGCTTGACATCGGCACTCTCGTCCCTGTCCCGTCCCCTCAGCTGACCCTGCTCGAGGTGTGAGCCGTACCAACAACGTCTGACTTTGTGGTCTCTTGTTCCTCCGTCCAAGTGAGGTTGCTACTGTTGCTCGCAGCTCGGTTGTCTGTAAAGTCTGCCGTTGCACCGTCGTCTTCTCCTGTGCATGTGTTCGTTTTGCTTTTGTCTGGTTGTGGGGGTGTTTTCTCCTTGTTTAATTGTCTGAGATGTACTAGTGTTGACTTATTTGTTGTTCTCTTGCCTCTGATCCAGTCCTCACGCAAAAAAATCACAGATCGAAACAACAACAACAAAACCCAGCAACAACCCCATACAAAAAAGGGTTCAGTTGGGACGAAGTGACTTTGGCATCAGGGAGTTGACACAACAAGGTCAGGGCTAGGCGAGATACTGAACAGAACCTGCGGAAGAGAACCCGCGGGGTTGGGAAGCTTGCAGCTGGCAGCTGTGCCGGTAACGGCAGCTCTGGAGGGACGAGGAGTGGGAAGTGCGCGCCACGTCTCAGCACTCATCCGCCAGATGCTTCGAGGGAGGCTTCTGCAGAATTAGATAGCGGGGGGGATTTCGTGCCGCCTCAGGAGGGGCTATTTTTAGAGCAGAGACAGAGCTTAAAACCGTACGTGCCAATTCTCCAGAGCTGGGATTGGCACTGGAAACGTTCACCCGCATTTTTGGTGTGAGGAGCCCGGGTTCGGCTGCCTGCACACCGAACGGGTGCGTGCTGGTGGTCGGGATCTGCTGCAAAGGAGAGGTGTGGAAAGACAGGTGAAAAGCAGAGGCTTGTGAAACCCATCGTATCAACCAGTAGCTCCTTTTTAAACTCAAGCAGCCCCTTACCAGCGCCGCTGAATAAACCCCTCACCCCCCAGCGAGATCCCTGAAGGCAGCGTGAAGCGAAACCCATTCTATGCCAACCTCCTTGCCGTTCTTACCACCTTCTTTCTTCTCCAGAGAGCCACGCATTAGAGCAGGCCTGTCAAGCTGGTTGTCTCCTCCACTTTGCTTCCTCTCTGGCATCTGTCATTCCACCACGTTCGGTGGCTCACGGATGGGCGTGGGGAAGGAAGAAGTGACGGGAGGCCAAATTCACCGTAGGTGCAAGAAGTGCTGTGCCAGGGAGGGGTTAGCAGAGCTTCAGGGACGGGAGGAAAGGAAGAGCCCAAAGCCACCACACATGGGATTTCAGGTGTAGACCAGAGTAGACCCAGGTACCATGCATGCCACCTTTCGACTGCTGCTCTGACATGAGGAGAAGGACCCTTCCCCTTTGAGCAACAGTTTGGGAAGGTGTCTCCCGTGACACCAGCCATCCATCCACCGTGCCCTCGTACTGCTCAGCTAGCCCTTGAGCCTGCCAGGGACACATCAACTGGCCCATCCTGGCTGAAGTACCTGGCAGCACCTGTCAATAAACAGTAAAAGACCAGAAAAGAGCCCAGATGCACGTCCCGGGCACTCACAGCATGGTGGAGCGGTTTTAGTAACTCTCACTGCTACTCTCTACCTCATTTTCCAGTTGCACTCAGCTGGGAGAAGAGAATCCCTGCTAAAGGGGATACTAAAAAGAGCCACTGAGATGATTAAGGGACTGGAGCGTCTCTCCTATGAGGAACGGCTGACAGAGCTGGGACTGCTCAGTCTAGAGAAGAGAAAGCTCGGGGGGATCAATGTATATAAATACCTGAAGGAAGGGTGCAAAGAGGATGGAGCCAGGCTCTTTTCAGGGGTGCCCAGTGACAGGGCCAGAGGCAACGGGCACAAACTGAAACACAGGAGGATCTGCCTGAACACGAGGAAACACTTTTTTCCTGTGAGGGTGACCAAGCACTGGGACAGGTTGCCAGAGAAGTTGTGGAGTCTCCATCCTTGGAGACAGTCAAAAGCCAACTGGACGCGGTCTTGGGCAGCCGGCTCTAGGTGGCCCCGCTTGAGCAGGGGGGTTGGCCCAGATGAACTCCAGAGGCCCCGTCCAACCTCAACCATTCTGTGAAGAAAAAAAAAAGCCACGCAAATGGCGTCAGGTGAGCTGAAGCCCACTGGGCTTGCGAGAGACCAAGAGCTGATACGTCAGGGCTGCAGCAGGCAGCGCCAACACAACCGTCAACAGCCTTTGCTTACCTTGGATAAGGTCTAGGCGAGCGTAGGCAGGAGAAGGCCCTGGGGGAGCCAGCGAGGGAAGTCGTGCTCAAAGGTCATTCCCCAGCTCGGGAGAAAGCACAGTGTGCAGGAAACCTTTCCCATGGCTCCCCTGGAAAAGGGAGGGCAACGTTCACCCGTCACCTTCCCTTCCGTGAAGGCTAGGGGCTGGCAGGCGAAAAATGACACAGGGACCCCCGGTCTCATTGCAAATTTCACTTCCAGACAGCTTCACAGCAGCAGTTCAACATCCAGCGTGGCATTGACGAAGAGCGTGGGGGGGACGCGGAGGTAAGGAAGGCCTCTGCCCCATTCAGGGGGCTTTGGGGGTAGAACAGCCAACAGAAGCTCCCAGAGCACCTCTGGATGTAAAAGAAGAGAAGTATTTCCTTTACCAGAGCGTACAGTACAAACAGAAAGACATTTGGATCAAATGCTTTGCAACCTGGACACGCTGGAGAAACAGATGTACGCTCCAGGGACGGGCAGCGGGATGTGGCGTAGGGGACAGGCAGGGCGTTATGTGTCAGGCAGGGAGACAGGAGTGCCGGTTCCACCTTAGGATGGAGTGAAGGTCAGATGTCCTCTCAGGGCAGCCCAGGAGAGCACGAAGCAGCAAGTGAACTTATCGAAGAAATAAATAACTAAAAAAACGCCAGGCCTGCAGCCTCCGTGCGTGTGGGCTGCTGGGGCAAGAGGGGAGGAAGCGGGGGAGCAGGAAAACGCGGGCAGGCGTGAGGAGCAGCTCCACGGCGAGTCTGGGCCGCCAGTTTGCTGCATCCTGGCTGGGCTCTCCCGATACTCTTCCCGTTTTGTGTGTGTCGGTGCGCGTCTGCGTGTTTCTATGGGTGTGCCATCGCGCGCTCACTGCACGAGCCTGTTCCTCTTCTTTAGCACCTCCATTCATTTGCACTCATGTCTTTTCCAAGGGGGTTGCTAGTTGGAGTCCCCTCTTCCAGCTGAGCCCTGGGATTTCCACGGAGGGGTGACCCCAGGCTGGCGCAGCCCTGCGAGGCTCTAAGCACCCTCAGCTCACGATGACTAAGGCAGTGGAAACCCTCGCAGGACAGAGCACGCAGCTTAGGAAGGTTTTTGTTCAATAGTGCTCTGCAGCGAGAACACAAGAACAAAGCTTGGAGCGCTGTTTGCCCTGATTGTTAATCCTTCTTTTCTTTTTTCCTGCGCTCAAACCACTTTTGCATGCATCAGACAGGAAGAGGTCCAACACACCTTGGTACTAACAGAGAGAGAGATTATACTCTGCTCTGAGCCTAATCTTGGAATAATCTCTACTGTGGTTGAAAAGCAATAATGGCTAATTTTTTTATTAAATACACTTGCACAGGCAAATGTCACCTGCAGCTTGTGTTCTCCAGCGGCCGTGCTGGGAGCGGTGACAACGCTGTGCGGAAGCGAAGGGGAGCAGCTGAAGGCCGCCGAGAGCTTGGGGGTGGGGGAGGCAATAGAAAAAGCACACTGTGATTTTATTTGGGTCAATGAGTGAGTGTATTTCAGCCATTCCTTCCCTTTCAATAATATGTTTGTATAATAGATAACCAGTTCAGCTCCTGAAACTAAGCCCGTCCTTTGCTGTTTGTCAGTAAAATAGTTTTTTGCATGTTTTGCATCTGAGTGTTTTTTCCAACCCTTTGAACCGAACGATACTCCGGGGGTCGAGGCTGGAGGCTGGCAGGGGCACCGCGGAGCAGCAGGTCACCAGCTTGCGGGCAGGGGAGGTACAGACGTGGCTCGAGCGGCGTGGGGAAAAGCTGGGCCAGCCTTGAGCTGCGAACCAGGGCGGTGTAATTTCCCCCAGGTTACGTGACATCACGGGACACCGTCCCAGATTTTAGCCTCCCACTCAGCTGGGAACACTGGGAAGCTCTAAGGTCCAAAACTGATTTAAAAAGAAGATAAATATTTTACTGTTAAAACCCAATTCTGGGTGCAGGCTACCTCCAGAGAGGAGCGTGGGCTTCTCTTGCCTATTGCCTGCAAGGGCAAGCAAGAAAGGCAGGGAGCAGGAACCCACGGCTTTGGCACGGACAGGGAGAGGCGTGCTCATTTCCCGCTCTGGCAGTACCGAAATCTGCCACCACCAACCAGTCCTTTAGCATTCTTCAGTCTGCTCTTTCCTCTCCTGGAACAGGACCACGCATACACAAACAGAGCAAGTCTGACGCGGAGTGGGACTTCAGTCCTTCTGCGCAAAGATGCTGATGCACGAGCTGTTCTACAAGTCTGGGCAAATCTGGGCACATCTTACTCAGGCTTGGGGGAGACACTGTGTGAAAGCAGAGCAGCAATAAAAAAACCCCAACACCCAAGCAAAGAAACCCCCACACCGAGAATAAAACCCACATCCCACAGCAGCAGAGGAGAGAGAGGAAAAAGCCAGCCAGGCAGCAAGGCAGGGAGCTGTTGTCATGGAACTGACTGATAGTTGCAGGCACTGGCACCTCAAATTGTGTCTGGGGATAAAAAATGGCCAGCAACGGAGCAAAATGATCTGACTTCTGTTGAGGTGAGAACAAATAGAGACAGGGCAAGAGCTGGAGGACTTCTCTGAGCTACTCATGCACTGCTCCCCTTTGCATATCTTATAAAATAATGTCACGTAGCCTGGTAACGCTGCTAGAGCTTCGTTCCAGGAGATGCCATATAACAGGAGATCTTACCAAGATTTGGTAAGGCTGTGCTACCTCGAGGAATCAGGGGAAAGAGAAGGAAAACCAGCCAGCAAGGATACACTGTCCTAGGTCATTCAAAGCAAGATCTGCCCCATACCTGTCCCCACCAGGCACCCAATCTCTGCTGTCGGTGCTTGGTAGGAAGAGCTGATGAGTAAAGCAGCCTGGTGGCACTTACTGAGTGTCCAGTTGACTGAAGTCCTTTGGTTCCTCTTCCACTGCAGCTCAGATGGGCAAACTTTGCCTTACCCCAGTGCCTGAGCGGTTGCTGCCTGTGGGAGAGATGCTGGCTGAATCGCAAGGTCCAGCAGAGTACCAGGAGTCTGTGAAAGCACCGACTCAGGGAGGCACCTCGTGAATGGCCTGGAGGTTGCAAGAGAAGCAGGGTGGGGAGGTAATCATTGGAGAAAGACTTTTCTACTGTCATTTTTGGCTTGTGAAATTCTTGTGGGACAGCTGACCTGCAATTAGCCCTCAAATTGGATCCCAGCTCCTTGTTCCCCAAGCGATGCAGCCACGCAGTTGTGCTGCCTCTCAAGATACCCCAGGACCGTACCTGCGTTACCCACCAAAGCCGACACGCAGCGGCCGGACTGCCCACACACGCCCATTTGCTGCTGCGACGCTCCCTTTGTGCAGTAATCCCTACTCTTGTTGCAGTCACACCATCTTCCAGCTCTTCATCTGCAGATGGGTCTGCCACGTACAACCTCCTGGCTTTGCTTCGGATCCTTCTGCGGGGCTTGGGTGTGTCTAGGCCGTAAGCTGCACTGGCACCGAAGGGCCGTGCAAGACTGAGACGGGCCCAAGAGAGGAGAACCCCCTGGCACGGGAAGCGCGGACCTGGCAGGTGGCACACCAGGTGAACGCAGAGACAAGCCACCCACGGGAAGCTGCAAACTCTGGCGTGTTTTTGTCAGGATCCCTCCAACAGATCCCCATTCCTTACATCCACGGGCCAAAAGCTCTCCGTCACTGGCTGCAGAGGACGGGCTGCCTTCCTTAAGCAAAGAACCTCCTGGAGCACCAGGGCTTCCCAGCGCAGGCCAGTGACTCGCATCACAGGCTGGACAAATTCATCAGATTTGCCACTTTTTTAAAAGAATCTGAGTATTTCTTCTCCATTCAAAACACAAACTCAGGCTGGCAGAGAAATACTCCCTGGGGAGACTCCCGTCTCCCGTAAGTCCTACAGCACGGGACACGCACCGGTGAGAAGGCGTGCGGCGCCCGCATCCTTGTACGTGCACAATGGAACTTTCCTCCCAGTGCATCACATCCAAAAGTAACCACTTTAATGGATGGCAACTGGGAACAGACAGATGACCACATTACCCATCTGTCTCCCAGCTGCAATGCTGGAGCACAGAGAAGGCGTTTCAGCTGGCGGTGGCAAGGAGGGGAGTGATGGATTGCTTGCTAATCCATCTGCTCTTAGGTTTGCTCTCCAATACAAAATACTATTTTAATAAAGTGCTATTAGCTCATAACTCACTCAGTGTCGCGGCGAGGAGGTAACCTCAGCCTGGGGTTGCCATCCTCTATCCCTGCGCGGAGTGCTAACAAACAGCTAGCTGGGTGCCACCTCAGCAGGGACATCATTCATCCCGTGAGCTGACAGCAAACCAGACTTGCTGATGAGGCTGGCAGAGGTGCCAGAGGCCCTGCATTTAAATCTTTGATGAGGCAGGAGCTGAACAATGACAGGTGGCCTTTTTTCTCCTTTCCTGTTGCGTTCCACACCAGCAGCAGCGGTGGCAGCAACTGGCCCAGCTACTCAGCGGGCAGCAGGGCATGAAACCACCTAGCTGGTGGCTGGGAGCGACGCGCGTAGCGCGAGGGACGAGGAATCTCTTTCCAAAGGCAGGGTTTAGAGAGCTGGTAGCAATCACGCCTGGGACGCATCGAGGGAGCTGGCTTCCTCAGTGCAACAGCCCACGGCACACGATGGGAAGGCAGAGTAGTGTGCGAGGGTGAGAGAATGGACGGAGAACTTTATTTCCTGTGGAAATAAAAAATGAAGTGTCAACACTGAGGAAAGCAGCACTCTCAAGCCTGACGGCTACAGTCGTTCCAGGTGGTGCTAAGACCGGCCAGGCGCAGAACTGCAGAGCGCATCAGCTATCCACGTTCCCAGCGTTCCCCGTGCCGCTAACCAGAACACAAGGAGGCTGAGCTCAAACAAGGGGATTATTTGGCTGGAACCTACCCCACCAGCTCCCAAAACACCGTCAGGGAAGAACAAATGGCATCGGCTTGTACAAGTGGAAGCCCATGCCACTCTTTCAATGCAGTGGGAAGAGATGAAAACAACTGGGTTGGAAGACTGGACCCAAGCAAAACAAGTTGTCCACACCACCTCTGCCACTCCGTTACCCGACAGATGTAGCACCCCAAGCCTCCTCAGCCCTCTTGAATCAGGCTCCTCTCCGGCTTTTCTGCTCCACCTCCTCAGTTTTTCCCAGCCTAGGTGCCACCTCCCTCTCCTTCACAGGTGGGAATTAAGACATCCATCATTCAGCGAGTTTGATAAATGCTGTATCCATACTACTGGGCTGGGCACGAACAGTCCTGCTCCGGCTGCCACGGGCAGAAGTGACTGTGGCCTTTCAGGCATTGCATCCATAGGGATGTCTCAGAACGGGACTGGGACATGCCTGCTCTGCCCGGAGCCACAAGCTTCTCGGGAGAGGAGGATGAGAACTCACCGCAAATTTCAGACACCCCCCCCAGGTAGGGGCTGTGGAGGGGGATTGTGGACAGAGAGAAGAAAACAAGTGAGCCCTGAAGCGCCCCACTCCTGGGATCTCAGCTCGCACCAGGGTTCACAAGAGCCTCAACACGCTGCTGACAAAGCATGAAGAGCGCAGCCGTGCACAGCTCCGACCAGCTGGTTTTTGAGGGTAGAGAGAGGTTGAGAGACACGGGACAAGTTCTGTATATTAAAGAGCGCTGTTCCTAGGAGTCAGTTCCTAGTATAAAGTATAGAAATGTCTCTACTTACCCCTCCCTCGCCTTTTAAAGGGAAATAAACTAAAGAACACAGACTTCATGTAGTAGAGAGAGCATCACCTTCCAGGCTGCCCAAGAAGGGGAAAGGACTCTGCCCCTTGGGACACAAGCAGCAGCAGCTAGTGAGTCACGCCAGAGCAACGTCTCAACACACACCAGAAACACTAAGGCATCCACGTGTTCCCAAAAGCACCCGTGTGTCTGTCTGCCAGACAGACAGTCCTTTCCATCCAACCGAAAGCTCAGGTAGGGACTAGTGGCACCCGTCATTAAGAGCGGTCATTAAAAGCCCTTAAAAACTCGCTGCAAAGGTACTTCTGTGCTCAGGCAAGCCCGAGAACCCTTCGGCCAGCCTGTGCTTCTGCCGTCTCTCCTGCTACAGCAAGAGGCTCCTTCCAGCTAATTGTTCCCCCGAACCTGCAATTAATCACTGCCGCACGGCACAGACACACGGATCATCGCTGCGTTACAGGCACTGTGCTCCCTCTGCTCCGTGTAGGCACCGGGTGCAATCCGAAGGAGGAACCGCCCGGAACAGCTGAGACAGCAACTGCTGCGCCTTTCACACGGCTTTACAGCAGGGTTCTCTTCCCAGCTATCGGGATCAGCGACAGCGCAGTCAGACGGCATAAGGACAAGGCAGAGCACCCTTCCCCTCCTCCCAGCTCCTTTTGTGCTTCACGGAGCCGATTACGGAAGAGAGAGGAAAAGTATTGAAGGCGCGTGTCACAATTAGAGATTTTAATCACACAGTATCAGACTGCTCCCTCACAAAATTCATTAGCAAGGGTTTTTTAGCAGAGTGGCTCTGCTTAGCTCCCTTCCATCTCTTGGGGCTTAACAGAAATATAATTCTAGTAAAATCTTAACAGGAAGGGGAAAGCCTAGAATAGCTAATCCTCTAGTAAATCACTGGACTAAAGGACAACCACACCTAGGCTGAAGGGGAGGAAAAAAAATGGCATTGAAGTGCCGTTCCGGTTTATACAGCGATTCCTCCCGTTCGTCTACGGCACGCTTCCCACAGCAACGTACCGTGCAACAAGGTCAGCGGGGTCTGCACGCCTGGGCACGCGCTGCTGCTGCGGGACGCCTGTCCTTAACAAAGGGGCAGCTTCCGAAACGCATCTTCAAGTTCCCCCTTGGCATCCAGGGCAAAATCGCAGAGAACTATTTGGAGAGAAGACGGCAGCCCAAGACCGCGAAGGTTTGCAGCCCCAAGAGCTGTTTCTCTCCCGGTGGCCCACAGGGCTCTGCCCGTTGGGAGGACCCGGGTGACCAGCCCTGTTCCGCTCCCGCGCTCACAAGCTCCTGCCAGGGTGCATCCCGCCAAGCTCAGCAGCCACCACCAGTGAGAGGGACAAAGCAGAGAGTGCCGTCAGCGCCTGTCGGAGGAGAACGTCTCAGCGAGGTACTCAAGGGCACGGATCTAGGTCAGGCAAACGTGCCTGCATAGCGTAGTTGCAGAAGGGGACTCAGAGCAGAGCGCAGAGTTCAAATCCAGTTCAAACTCAGGGAAAAAAAAAAAAAAAGAGATTTTCTGACCTCTTATCTGCGCACAGACAGAACAAGTGTCATCTGATCGAGACAGGCCTGTGTTCATGGCTTGACAATGGCACATTTCTCAATTGTTCCAGAAATGCAGCAAAGGACTCCTGTGGCAAGAGCAGCCTGATGGCAGCAGCCAGGAGCAAACAAGCCCCACTCTCTCTCTCTCTCTCTCCAGCCCACGCTGGACACCTGCGTGCCACACAGATTTACTGAGCCTGGTCTACTCGCCTCTGTAAAGACAGAGATGATTTACTTAGGGAAAAAAAATATCTAGGGCTGCTCCCAGACTAGCTGTAGCAGCAAGTACCTGGCTGGAGAAAGCCAACAAAGCATCGTGGGCTGTATAATCGGAGCAGACACCTCGGAACCTGGGAAGCAGCAGTTCCTGCTGCAGCTCCGCAGCGTCTGAGGGGCTACGTAGCGTCCTGAGCAGTGCTTTCCAACTGCGCTACAGAAGTGCCAGTTGCTGCACTGCAATTCCAATAACCTTTTGTGATCCAGGGAGTGCGTGCAGTTATTCCACAATGCTACGCTGGAGGGGGATAGAAGCTCTCGGGCTTGGAACACTTGGCGCTTCAGCGCTGCGGAGTCGTGCTCCGGGGCTGTTAGCCCCTCGCAGCGTACCACCGCGAGCCGGCTCCACGGCCATCCCCCAGGAGACCCAAGCCCAGAGAAGACAAGAGGCAGCAGCCAGGCACCAGCAGGTGTAGCCACATCACCAGGAGACTCCCAGTGCTTATCAGCCAACCCACCGCGTAGCTGTAACTTATCCCAAGCGTGGACTCCAACCGCCCCAGGTGCGGCTGCGAACCACAGCTAACACACCTCCGTACCACAAAGTCTACCCCGAGCCTGTGAAGGGGCAACAAGAAGAGAGCAAGGAGCGATGCCATACAGAGATGTGAGCAAGGAGGTATGTCAGGGGCAGGATCTGCGGAAAAAAAGATGAGAAATACCTCGGCTGGAGCTTAAACCCTACAAAGTTAAATATGAGAGTAGCAGGTGTGGATAGGCCCTGGGTTCCCACAGGCTCGTGCCACTGGGACACCCCAGAACAGCGTCAAATGGCTGAAAAGGATTTGGAGTTTGGGCCTCTCTGGCAGGACAGGCCACACAGATAACACAGTCAATGGTATTTCAGCAAGGGGGTCCTTTAATGCAGTTGCTTCTGCCTTATTTAAACCATTTTCTTTTTCTGGTGCACTCTAAAAACATGAAATCAAAGGCAGAGTGAGGCATTCCCCTCCCTTGCACCACTGGACACATTTCTCAACACATGATTCCACCAAACATTTGCCCAAAAGACCCTCCCGGCTTTCTCCCACGCCCACGTCCCACACATGCTGGTCTGAAGCCTGCAGACTTCTCACACTGGCGTCCCTTTGGGGAAAGGCAGGAGCGGGTTTCTGCCAGCCCCTTTGCTTGCTTCAGCGCCCTCCGTTTTCAGCCACTCCATCTTCTGTTTATGTTGCTGCACGGCATCAGCGACCCGGGCGTCGATCATGGCCTCTGTGAGAACACCGTCCTCTGACGCATAAGCTGCAGCCTGGAGCGGCAAAGGCAGAAGAGATACAAGTTAGTGATGGCAATTCCTAGGATCAGTGAAGATCTGAGACTGGTCCCTCTCTTTTGCTTTCTTCTCCATGCACGTTTGCCCCCACACTGCCTACCACAACGTCCAGTCTTGTTCGAAGCCAGCGGTGGCACCCAGAGCAATCGGGCATATCGCCGTCAGTGAGGTTTTCGAAATACATCAACTGCCCAAGCACAGAGAAACATTCACAGCTGCGCTGAAGTCTTTGTCTCTGAGCTACTAACAAGCGCCTTTGCCCACCTGCCTCCGGATTTCCTGGGAGGCAAGATCTTCGCGTTCGGAAGAGACGAGGCCACGGGTTCATGATGCTGAACGCAGCCAGCATGGTTAGGCTGCAGTCACACTTGGCTTGTTGAAATTTCCTCTCCTGCTTTAGAAGTGCTGCACGTATGAAGCCAAGTAAAGAGCAAAAGGTGCCTATGGCGATTGAATGACTCCCTCCAAGACAACAGAAAACGTTTTAAACACTTACACAGGAGAACTAACATCAGTGCTAGGGTGAATACGGGCAGTGCGGCAACTCTAAAACAACGTTTAATGTGCACCAATCTTGCTCTCCTCATGCATTCTGCTGGGAATCTCCCCTGCGTTTTGCAGATGACAACACAAGCAGCCGTACCCTCCGAGGAAGGGAAGGATGCTTACGCTGTTAGCTGTACAGCCCATCTCCAAGGAAACAAAGCAACTCCAAGCTACAGATTTCTAAATCTGGTTACTCCCTATGCAAGTGCTCCCGCAAGCGACTCAGTGCTGTGGCTCCTCGTACAGCTATGCTAGCGAGGGAGCTTGACACCAAGCAGGGTGGGACCCCCTCCAGCTTTTTGCATCCACGCTGCCTGCCCCAAACAGCCCCAGACTTCTGTCCGCATCTCTCCTTCCACAGAGCTATCACATCATGGATTGTCACATGCCAACCCTTCCGTCTGCAGGGCGTTCCCCCAGATCCCAGTTAGGAATATAAATTTTGGCTGTCATGACAGGCTGAAGCGTGCTTCTAAGGTATTACACACAGGCGCCATAAATCATTAACGGTGCAAAACATCAATTATACCAAGCAACGAGGCTGACTGCAAAAGCATCACAGAAAGAAATTACAGCGTGGCCATTTTATGCACCCGTTGTCCAACGATGCAGATGGGAGAGAAGACAAACCCCGGAGCAAGCTGTTGCACTGGCGAGTATCCTCGCAGTACTGACTAGCTCAGTCCAGCAGATTGCACCTGCCTATTAGACTGCTGCTACCTCACTGCAGGAGGAATAATTATTTCAAGAAATGGGCAAAGGTTACCCAACGCGGTTCCCAGCCTCCTCTAGCCTACTCTCCAGCCCTTACTTGGTAGCCCTTTTGGGGGAACCGGGTAGATCAAGAGGTCTCGCTGCACAAATCACACATAGCCATGGAGCTGGCAGGGGCTGTTTTTTACTGCAAGAAGCATCAAAACACTCTTCCCTGTGCAAAGCCTTTGTAATCCTTCCTTAAGGCAGAAATGACAAGTTAGGCTAATGCTTGTACTTCAAGTTAGGAGTAAACACTGGCCGCAGGCAAGGAGCGCAGAGGAATAGAAGGTCTGCAAATAGAGAACTCACTTTGCATAAAGGCACTTGTCCTCTCTATTCCACACCAGAGCAGGAGGCATCCTGAACACAACGAGGCAGTTCCTTCCCACTGTCACCAGAAGAGCACTGTTTCCATAACCTGCCTGCTGCCACAAATATTTATACAACATGTACCCCAAGATGACCTGTCTTATCTCTCCACTGTAAAAAAGGCATGGTGGAAAGGTTCTGCTCAGTTGAGGTAGCCTCTCTGACCCATCCGCCCCCCCCCCCCCCCCCCCCCCCCCCCCCTTCTTTTTTTGCAGGACACAACTGGGGACTTCATAGAATCACAGAAGGGTTTGGGTTGGAAGGGACCTCAAAGATCAGCTAGTTCCAACCCCCTGCCACGGGCAGGGACACCTTCCACTAGACCAGGTTGCTCCAAGCCCCGTCCAACCTGGCCTGGAACACTTCCAGGGATGGGGCAGCCACAGCTTCTCTGGGCAAACTGTGCCAGGGCCTCACCACCCTCAGGGTGAAGAATTTCTTCCTTAGATCTCATCTACATCTCCCCTCTTTCAGTATAAAGCTGTCACCCCTTGTCCTGTCACTACATGCCCTTGTCAAAAGTCCCTCTCCAGCTTTCCTGTAGCCCCTTTAGGGACTGGAAGGCTGCTGGAAGGTCTCCCCGGAGCCTTCTCTTCTCCAGGCTGAACAACCCCAACTCTCTCAGCCTGTCTCCATAGCAGAGGGGCTCCAGCCCTCGGATCATCTCCGTGGCCTCCTCTGGCCCCGCTCCAGCAGGTCCATGTCCTTCTTGTGCTGAGGCCCCAGAGCTGGAGGCAGCACTGCAGGGGGGTCTCCCCAGAGCGGAGCAGAGGGGCAGAACCCCCTCCCTCGCCCTGCTGGCCACACTCCTGATGCAGCCCAGGACACGGTTGGCTTTTGGGCTGCGAGCGCACACGGCCGGGTCACGTTAAGCTTAGAGGAGCCAGCACCCTTGTGCCAACGCAGCCTCCAGCCAGGAAGATCTGGTGTTTTAAAATGGAGTAAGCGCTTTCCTGGGATGTGCCCATGTGCCTCCACAGAACAGAGGATGTCTTCCCTTCCTCCCTGCCACTGCATAGACCATAAATTCAACTGTGGAAACTCCTGCAAAGCTGTGCAGTTCACGCTCTGTTGATTTTCTCAATGACTTTCTATTTTTAGAAAGCCTCAGGCCCTAGCTGTCAAGAAAGCAAATGGGAGAAGCAGCTGTCCCTTCTGGGAGTAGCTTGCACACACACAAAAGTGGTACTGAGCTTCATTTATATTCATACCTCTGCCTTCCACACGGACAAATTTTAACCCATTTTCTCCAGTGCAACTATTCATGCTTTAGAACTCAAATCCAATTATGAAATAATCTGAAAACAAAGTATTTGGAGGGGAAGTAGAGAGATGGAGCACAAATGACAAGTCCAGCCTAGACAACCTAATGTTTCATTTCAGCCAAGAACCATGCTTTATTTTAACTTGGCCAAACGAACCTGTATCCTTTGAATCACATTTATAGTGAAAATAGCCTGCTCAAAAAACCCCCAAACCACAAGCACTATGTCCTTCAGCTCAGACCACCACAGAAACATTAAATTTTTGCCATAACTTGGTCAGACAGATGATTTTTTTAAATTATTTTTTTAAATATAAACAAGGTTCAGGGAGTAAAAAGGCATTTATGGCAGCAGCACAAAAGGCAAGGAAGTGACAGGAAGCTCACCTCTATAATTAACACTGGGACATAAAACTCCCGGGAATTCTCTTGAAGTGTTGCCAGAACAATTTTCCAGAGATTACAGCTTGGAATAGCAAAAGGTTGCTTTTTTGACATTTTATCTAAAGCATATCAATGGGTTTAAGGACAAGGTGCAGAACTAGAAAGCCTGCTCATTACTCTAAACAGATCTGAAGGGAATTTAAGTGTGTAAACGCATCTAATCCATGCTATATTCATAAAGGATTAGCTATGGGGAATGGAAAAGCACAAGGACAAAAGGGAATGCTCGGTCTTCTGCAGAAGAGATTAAAATGGATTTCTAGCATGCAGACTATTAGCTGTGCCAGACAGCAATATTTTTCCCAGCACTAGAGGTTACACCCTCTGCTTTTCTGCATCTTATTTTTTCTCTTTGGTAAATTCAGGGCAAACTGAGCCAGACCGAAACAACAGTGAACTAGAACATCATGTAAATGACAGCCAGTCCGTTTCTAGCCCAGCTTATAGTGGAATTAAGCCCATGAAAGCTGCAGCTATTGCTCACACTTCTAGTTCAACTGAGATGTTTTTGTTAAAAGCAATATTGGCAGAGCACTCCAAACACACGACTGTGAGGCCACGGGACAGCAGAGTGGCCGTATGCCGCCCTTCTAGGTTACTCTGGGTAAGAACTGACAGCTATGATGATTTCTCCTCCTACTGCTTTAGAACTCCACTTTTCCCCAAACCATCTCTGAGGTTCAGTTCTGGCCATGAGAGATGACCCCAGGCAAGCAAAGTAGAGCTGATGAGGATCCTAGCATCTCAAAACTCCATCAAGCCCATGATAAATACCTTCCTGTGCTCCCTGTCCACTTCCTCCAGCACTTCTGCAGACGCAGGAACGGAAGCAGGAGTAGCAATGCATATTCCTCACTGCCTTTCCTAGTACTACCTGTGCTTCATGGGTGATTTGATTAGATTTCATCACATAGAGGTTAGGACTAAAATTGCTAGCAACGAGGCTTCCGTCAGTTTGAGGTAGCAGGACAGGCCCTGTGGACCAGAGCAACACTTCACCATAGATTAAGCCTGCCATTCTGCTCCCTCTGCACTCGTCTCTCTTGTCCAGATACTAATTGAGGTTTTGTTCCAAGACACATCTACAGAGGTATAATGCATACAGACAGCAACACTGCAAATGACTGTTGGAGGAATAAACTAATCAAGAAAATATATATATACAAAGCTGAGGTGAATTAAGCGACAGGCATGTTGCAATTAAGCCTACACTTTGAGGATTAGCTCCAAGTCACATCAGGGCACAACGCAAAATAGCTGAAAACAAAAGGCAAACAAAATGCTCCCATCCAGCTCTGTGCCCCAGCATTCACAACCAGCAGTTTTCACTAGGGCTTTGTGCTGTTATCTTCCCCAGAATGGGTCAATTGAGTTTATTTATTAAACAGAGACCTTAGGCGTATTGCATTTGAGCAGCTGTTGCAATGAGCCTATCTAGAAAGGTGTTGGAAGCTTAAATGTCTCGAGACATAGTTGTTTCAAGTCTGCTTTGAGGACTTCTAAAGAGCACTAGGCTCACGACATCTGCTGTTTGCTAGCTCTGTAAGGTGTTACTAAGATCAGAAACAGAACTGTGAAGAGAGATACCTTGTTTTGCCCTTTTCTTGGCTCTTCCTGCCCTTCATCTTCTCAACTTGTACATCATCTCAAACTCTTCCTGCCTGTGGTGGTAGCTTGACATAATGCTTTGGGTAGAGAGAGGAAAAAAAGCAACTGCAAGTAGGGAACTGAGTGGGAAGTCCAGACATTCACCTTAACTAGAGTCACAGAAGAGGCTCCCTAAATCCTCAGGTTAGGCCCTTTTGTAGCTTCCTTATAGCTCCCCACATCCAAGGTGGACAAAATCGTAGCTTGCAAACTGATTAAATTCAAGCGTGCGTTCATGAAGGTGCTGCTCACATCAGGTTATTTCCCACATCAGCCATCCTTGGCATGCAGCACCTTGAATGAAAAGTTCAGTCACATAGGAGTTTAAACAATTCAAGAGTTAACAGTCCTATCTGTAATATATAACCTCCTTATGGCTGTTGCATCCAGCTGAGGAGAGTCTCATAAGCATTTTCTTGAGCCAGCTATGCTGGTTCGTATAGCCCCTACCTACCCTGGTGCACCCCCACAGATGTGCCAGGACAACGGTGCAGCTACGCAGTTAACGTGTCTTGCCAAGCTATTTTTAATTCTGATCAGCTCCCTGACCCAGTTCGTAGTACAGCCGTACAAAGAGGTGTACCGGCACAATGGAGAGGACAGCAGAAAGGCAGGAATAGGAGGCAGGACTAATGCTGCCAGAAGTGCTTCTCAAACCGCAGCCGTAATCCTTCCCTGAGAGGAGAGAGCATTGTATCAGCTACAAAGCTCCCTACGCCAACCTACCTGTTAGCACTGACCCAGGCCCCAAAATACCGATACTATTCAAGAGATCAACTTGGGTTAAGAGTAATTAAAACACCTGCCTACAGACAGGCTTTTAACCGCAGGAGCTGAAGTGCCATACCCTTAATACTTTACACAGGCAGAAACAAAGGCAGGTGCTAACAAGTCTTGCCACAAAGGCCAGTGGGCCAAGCCTGGCAGAAATGCAGCCTTCTGTAAAGCTCCAGTCAAGCTCCAGTCACTTACAGCTCCAAATTCCTTGACCCAGTGATTGAAAGAGCCCTACAGTAGCGCGTAGGATCACCAGCCCTGGCAGGCAGCTCGTGGGGCAGCGTTCGATACAGAAATCTCGCCCCTTTTCAGATGCCCTCACAAACCCAACGGTGGACTGTGTCCACCCAGTCATCCTCTGAGGAAAGAGGTCCACGTGCCTAGCCACTAGCTGCAAAAAGCCTCTGCTATTTTAACACCGACCCATGACACATCACACTTCCTTTCTTGATCAACAAGGGATAAGATATGACGTCCCTTGTTCCAGAACACCAACAACTTGGATTTTGACACACATGAAGCTTCTCGCAGCTTCTACATCAAAACAATTCATATTTTTTTTGCCCACCCTTTTCTGCATCTTTTTTTTTTAAAGCCCTTTGACTGTTTTATGACAGCAGAGAGGAACATAAACTCCTGCTGCAATTTTACATAGAACCTTGTTAATAGTTCTGGCACTATGAGGTACATTTTAAAAAGTGATCAGGACACCACCACTAAGGAATTAGTCACCCCCACCTCTCCCTTCCTTCAAGGTCACTTAAAGGAAAAATGATAAAAGCTGGGGAGTAATGACAAGCTAGGAGATAGGGGTGATAAAAAGCAAAGCTGACAAAAAGCAAGGGTCATCTATTACAACTTTTTATTATAAGAAATGCCTGGCAGCAAAGCCTTTTGCAGACATGGGTAAGGGGGTTCTCTTCTAAATGAAGAGAAATAAAGAAATTCTACAACGAGTGGTCTGCTTTCTCTCCCACATCACCATCACCCAGTTTAAGGCAAACACCCTAAGTCTTTATCCTGGGCTTCAAAATCAGAAGCCCACAAAAAGCATACCTGTACTTGGAAAAAGCGAAGCCATGATCTACTGCGCAAGGCAGAATGGCCCAAGATTCTGGTCTTTCCTTCAACCTGTCAGCTCTCCAGGACAGTGTCTGGACACAAGCTAATTGCACACCATGGCAGCCCACCTAAAACCCATCAGTGTGCTCTACCTCCTCTGAATCTTAAATACTGGTCAAGCATCTTGCTAAGCTTCTTGACTGAGCTGGTAACAATACCAATCTGGTATGTTTTCAGGCAGTGAGAGAACAGAAACAAAAATAAAGCTTTATGTACATTTTCAGCTGACAGCACACATTTTGAAATATGTTTCAGTAATATGAAATTCCCACAGTAAAATTAACCAGCTGTGTGCTAACATTCAAAGAATAAAATAAGGACTAACAGCACTCAAATGGCTGCTGTGGACCTCCGCTCATGACAGCTGCAGTGAAATGAATTAGAAAGAATAAATACTTTCTGTACCTTGAAAGGTGGAGAAACAGTAGTAGGAGGAATGAAATGCACAAACTTTGTAAAGTGTTTGTGAATTGCTAAACTAAATTAAAAACACAAACACCTTTGTTTTTACAATACCTGAAAGGAAGCTGACATTAGTAAGTTACATGACATACAATTGGGAGCATATTCCTTAAACTGATATTACTAGGTTAGTTTATAAAAATACACAATCCAGTAAGAAACTGGCAGCTGTGACAAAACAGGGTGAAAGCCTGATAAAAAAAGCGCTTAAGGTGTTAACCATGTGAACGATTGCACTCAAAGTGATTGCATTTCATATTTCTATATAGGTACCATGCATGTAGAAGCAGCTAGTCCTTTCAGCTCCATTTTCCAGTTAGTTTTGTTCCTGCAATTACTCAAGTTACACTAACAATGTGTTTAGAACAAAGTACAGCAGAAGGACGCTTTAGTGTCCTAACGCTGTCATGCCTATGGGCAACAACATTAGGCATCTCCTCTACTGAGCTCCTTGAGCTGGAACATGAGTGATGGCCAGCACGATTTGCCCACACCCATTCCTAAGTCACTTGCTTTACTTAAATGCGTTAAGGGATTTCCCATTAGTGATTATAAAAACCTCTTCCTATTTACGAGATGAGGCATTACGCTGACATTCTGACACCCACTCTAGGGCCAGCAGCATTCTAGTGCTACCGTATGGACATAGCGAAACTTCCAAAGTGAGACAAGATCTGAGACTCCAACATCAAACACTCAAACCTTCCAGAAGGCAAAACCAACCAAGAAGCCCCGTGACAAAAGCCCTGCTCACCTGCCATGCCACAGCCAGCTGAGAGATCTCTCGGCCAGACATGCCCTCTGTCAACCTGGCAATCTCCGAGCACTTTTTCCCATAGTCAAACTGGGCCAGCTTCAAACGTCTGAAAAGCAGAAGAACAAGGATTAGTTCACACGTAGCCACATGAGGAGGGTGAGGGAGTCAGAGGTAGGCTTTGTAAGGAGCAACACTTACAATGAAATCAAAGATCAGATTGGATCAATCTGTAGAAAGATCCAGCCTGCGTACAGAAGTTGTTCTCCTGGGCCCAGAAAGCCTGATTTTGTGGGACAAAGAAACGTGCGTACCCAGATTAAGACCAAAAAAGTGCAAGACTGCACAGCACACAAGGAAACGAGTCACTTGGTCTGATTTGTCTCTGTTAAGCCAAGCAAAGACAAGTGCTTGCATACGAGGAGTTCCAACAGTGTTCCTACTTGCATTGTTGCCTCCAGTGCAGTAACTGGTCCTCTAAAATTTAAGGGCACAACAAACCATGGCATGAAATAATGGCACCTCATCCCATAACAGGATAGCAAGAGGCATCTCCTAACTCTTATCTTGTTTAAAGTGGGTTTATAGATAGTGTGACAGAATACACAGAAAAGGAGATGAAGGAAAACAATAAAAGAGAGAGAATCCTAAAGGGTGGGAGAGTTCTGCAGGGATACTCACTGTTTACCCTCTGTGGCTGGCTTCAAGACATGCCTATCAAAATACATTCTCACAAGCCGCTCCCGTTCTTCCAGCTGGGGCAGATCAAAGTTCACCATTTCATCTATTCGGTCATTGATAGCCCAATCAAATTGCTCAGGCTGGTTGCTTGCTAAAACAAGCATAAACCTGGAAGTACGAAACAAGCGAGGGAAGACTGAAAAACCCATCAAAATAAAACCCAATGAACCAGTCTGAACACTGGGAACTGCTACGGCCAGTATCAAAGACCTTTCATCACCTGACATGTCTGAAGATTCCTTAGAAACAGCTTTATAACAGCATCTCAAGCGACATACTAAAATGCAGTGGAGTTTAAGCTATTTGGAACTGAAATGCATTTAACTCAGTACTTAGCCT
This sequence comes from Phoenicopterus ruber ruber, assembly GCA_009819775.1. NCBI lineage: Eukaryota > Metazoa > Chordata > Aves > Phoenicopteriformes > Phoenicopteridae > Phoenicopterus > Phoenicopterus ruber. The sequence goes on along the minus strand of CM020235.1, from coordinate 7,207,562 downwards.
TCCCCAGCAACTATCAGTTAGAGCTGCATTGGTTTTAACAAGTTCAAGACAGACTCCAAAGACAGAAATGCTGTTGTCCTGAAACAATGACCTTCTAGAATATTTATTTCAACATCATGAGGTTACTTTAACAGGTGTTTCACTACAACCTTACTAAAGGGAGCAGTTCATCACTGAGAAACTCACCTTCCCACATACAGAGACAATTTTTTTTGTTGGCTCAATTTCTTTGTAAAAGGAGAAGTTTAACAACTAAGTAAAGTTCACACGCACACACACAAAAAATCAAATCAAAGATTATTTGAAAAAGGTCGAGGAAAGGTCACCTCTCTTTATTATGATAGCCAGTAAATGGCTCTTGTTAAACTACGCAGTGCTCTGCAGGAAGTTAACGTTAATGGGACAAAGTGAGCACGGATGGATTGGCAACGAAATTCACACACGTGCACACATCTGGGAAGTCAGCCCTGCAATCACCCGTGTTTAGCGAATCTATTAGCAGCCACGAAGGAAACAGCCCTGGGATTCCTACATTCATGTGCAACGCTGCGCACAGACGTACCGAGCAGACAGCTCATGCAAAAGAGCTGGGGTCAGATTTAAACCCACCCCCACCGCGCGCACACGCACAGCACGGAGAGAGGCCACCAAAGCACTGGAGAAGAACAGCTGAAGCATTTTTGAAGAGATTATGAAACATCCAGCCAGCATCAACCCTGCATTCTCTTTTGTGATATTGATATTCATGGGCCCGATACGGTCCTTGTTTAAACAACTGATCAAGAAAGAGAAGCTACTCATTAAGACGATCAAGATGTTCAAATATCACCCAGTTCAGGAAAGAATTTCCCTAGAGTGCTGGAGGGAAGCCACACACAGTATGGATGACACGTGAAAGGGAACTGCTCACCACTACATACCATGTGCAGGGTAAGTGTTGCCCTGAAAGGCAGTTCGAGATCCCTTTGGCACATCTGCTAACACGGGCCAAACAAACACCCTTTTTACAAGCACTGATCTCTACCCTGCGTACAGCCCTTCGGAGTTCTAACTTCCAGGTCCCAGGAAAACGTACAGGAGGAGCAAGCTACATTCAGTATGTAAGCTGAAAAGGGGCTATTCTATGCAGATTTTTTCCAAGTCCTTAGCAGCACAGATCATACGTTTCCAGCTTTCATTTGCACACCACAGACTCTTTACAGACTCTCTTCAATTCAGGGAAATACCAACTGCTGTAGGGGCTGAAACTGCATACTTACTTGTTGCTGTGCTGCCCTGTTCTGTGCAGGAATGCATTTAAAGTTGCTCTGAGATCTTCACTGATTTTCTCCTGCAAAGATGAAATCCAAAGGAAGATCAACTACTTGAGGACCTAAGACAGGTCACAGCTTTAAGTAGCATTACTGACATTATTGACAAATTGAGTTCTGTTATTGTGAAGCATTTGCGTTACAGTAGAATCCAACACCCTGTAATACCTTGAAAAAAGGGATCAATTTATAAAAAGGTTAGGAATTAAAGCTTCCAGCAGAGAGTTTAAATATTTACCCACAGTCATTCTCAAACCCAAGGCTCTAACCACTGGCCCAGCTGGCTTTCCCTGCTGAACCCTATTTTAACTGGGAAGTCCAATAAGATATTTACAGTAAAATAAGCCGCAGCAAAGAATTCACTTACACACTCCAAGTAATCTTCTAGGGATAGCTCTTTAAACAGACCACTGGGGTTCAAGTAGCAGGTCCAGATTCAGTGCACAATATGGTGACTTAGAAAACGTACATCATTTGTATGGGGGAAGATGCTAGTGTAGCTTTGTTAATGCAGTGAAAAGCAGTTCTGTTATGAAAACCTCCCAAGACAAATATCTGTTTGGACAAAAAACAAACCCTGCAGGGTACCAGGTCTGCAGTGTGAACAATCTTCTCTTGTTTTCAAGATATGCCTCTTTCTTTCCTACTGCCCAGTCACCTGCAAAACCTCCCAAAGGTGATGTCCCCCATCTTTTGCAGGGAGGAATTCTCAAGTCAGTCTTGAGATGCTCATTCCATTCAGCTGCAAGACACTAATTTCTTGTCCCTGCATCACTCAATTAGGCAAGTAGTAAGGCAGCTGCCAGTTTTAATCTTTTGCCTGTTGAAGCTAGTTAATCAGGTTAAACAAGAAGGCTGTTGGCTGACTAACTCTGCAGCGCACACAGATAATGGACATACAGAAAGTACTTACTGTTGCCCTCTTCCGCAGAAATGCATCCGCTTCATCCACAAATAGCAAGAGGCTGTAAAAGGAAAGCACTACACAGTAACAGGAGACAGGTTAAGTGAGGCTCAAATGGCTCAAGGATCCTCCTGTCCCACTGCCAGGCACCCATAACTGTGACCAGCTGCAAGCTCGAAGGATTACACAAGCAAATTCATTTCTTAAGGCAACATTTCTCAGCTAAGCTACGGCAAATTTCCATTGCATGCGCTTGGCCCACGCCAACAGTTAAGAAAGAGGTATTAGCTTAAGACACCTTAGGCCATAAATCTGACTCCAGGCCTCTGGAGCTGTTTCCTGCTGTGCAGAAGCAGACTAAACAGAAGCAATTCTTGGGCACACGACCTTAACCTCCTCCAGATTTTTAAATATAGATGGGAGTTTTCACGGGCATGGTTTGGCAAGGGGCTCGTATCTAGCAGTGCTGTATGTTACTGCCAAGTGGAGCAGATCTTTGAAATTTAGACCTGCTCCCCAAGTATTTGTGAGAGTGCTTATTTGTGTATTCCCCCCTATCCAGAGAAATGTGCACAAGGGTAGAAGATAGGTACACAGGCATACAAGAAATCTTGGTGACAATGGCATCTTCCTGCCATTTTTCTTATACCATTCTGAAAACCTGAAACCAGAGTCCTCCCCTGCAACTTGCTTTGTTATTTTGTTGGGTTTTTTTTTCCAAAACACACTAGCAATAATATAATGGTTCTACAACCCGTGGAGAAGTGAATTAATAAAGTCAATGAATAATTCACAAAAATAAATTCACTTATAACCCAAGGGTAGTGCTCTTCCCAAGAGACCACGCGTATAAAGATGTTTATCAATAACAGAACCAGGTTGCTCATAAAGCTGTCACAGCTTGTATTACCTTTTTGCCTAGCTTCAAAACCAGCTTTCTTTCAAGGGATTTCAGGGCCTATTAACATCTTTTACTCAATTCCAGTTTTTCAGAAAAATATTCTCAGCTACAGTCTCTGCAGAGAAATGTCTTCCACCTAATAAAGGCAACACAGCACTAACAGCTAACGTTGTTGGATGCCCAGAATAAAACCTGCTTAAATACTTGAATGTTACTGGAGGTTAGAATATTGATGTATAAGGACACATCTTTGATCACGACTTTCATCTATGATCATCTTTGATCATGACTTTCACGTGATGGCTACATGAACTACATGAAGTTCAAATGCACAGAAGATTTTATCATGACAGAGAATAAATTCACACCCAGCCAGTGCTGTGAAAGAGAATTCTTTAGTGGAAGCATTCAGCAGTCTTCATCCAGTTGAGTATCCTCCTATCTCTTCCAACTTCTTTTTCTAAGCTCACTTAAATTCTTACACCTTTCCTTCTACAGCTCCTCAGGGTAGGAGAAGCTTAACGAGTTTAAATCCCCAAGACAATTACTCTGCAAGTTTTTGGTTTTTTTTTTAAAGGGGAAATAGAAATATGTAGATGATGAATGCAGCAAGGATTAAAACAGACACTGCAAGATAATGTCCATCTAAAGCAATCAGAGAACACGTAAATCACTAGTTAGCCACATTTGCAGAAAACCTGCAATCAAAACAGCACAAAAAACCCAAACTGACACCCACTGCAAGTTCTCTACTGAATTTTAATATCCTGGCTGGACAAGCAACTTCTTAGCTACCTCTGGACTGCAAAAATCCATTTGCACTAGTACGAACAAATTAAATACATACTCTTACAAAATCAGGGAGTCAAGATTTAGCCTCAGCATGAATGCTTTTCTGCAGATAAAAGGTGACTTCTAAAGGTGACTGAAAGCACAGCAGCTTCTGACTTTTACACCTATCTAATGTCAATGCCTTTAGCATCTGTCTCCCCCTTATCCTCTTTTATTTCTTATAATTTGCTACTTTTGCTTGAGACTCAAAAGTAAACAAGAACCTGGATCCAAACACTATCAGAGTCTAAAATCTGAGCAATCACAACAGGGAACATAATATCCAGAGAGTGTAAATACCTAGTTGCACCTACACTTGTGCTAAGTCTTCTAACTACCGTGAGAAAACTAAGCACTCTGAAAGACACGTGTCCTACCCTTCAGGTGGGCAATGTCTCTCCACCTGCCCGGTGAGATCAGCAGAGAGTCAAGCTATGACTGATCTGGAACATCTGAAGTAAACAAAGGGTTTGAGGGAGCAGAAGAGCAAAAGTATTCAGCCTTTTAAATATTACTAAGCAGCAAGAATCCACCCATTCTAGGAAAACTTTAGGAGATGTTATGCCTGGTCAGTGTACCCTCATCTGTGCAAGAGTATCACTCAATAACAAACAGAGATTAGAGGTCTGAACTACATCGTTGCAGTGAGTTTCTTCGAGCAAGAAACCAAATTCAGGATTCAGAGGAGCCTCTACTTACCCTCTCCTACTGGTGTTGGCCCAGTCGAAGAGTTTATGCATGGCAGTAACTCCTTCTCGCCCCATGGGGGCAACGTCGCCACCTGTCATGATGGCATAGTCCATGCCCGAGTGCACAGCTAGTTTCTGGAAGGAAAGAAAAACAGCGAGTTAAGCACTCTCTTTCACTGCAAGACCATGGAAGATGAGGAGGGAAATAAAAGTAGCTTAGTCCTATCAGCATGCTCATTTGCAGAGGGTAAGTATGCTCTTAGAGAAGAGAATACTGCTTTAGTCACTTAGGGGCAGCTTTTAGCATTACTCTGAATGGGAATGGAAGATGGAAGATTAGTCTTGTGGCAATGCACGAAACTTTAATGCTAGGAGGCACTGCTGAGAGTGCTTGGACCTTCATCTTTAACAGGAGGAGGCTGGAAAAAAGCTTTGCTCTGCCCATTAAAACCACCTAGTTCCTGCTACTAATGTTTAGTATTTTGTATCAGTCCAACAAAGCTGGAAGCTTTGACAGTTGCATCCAAGTGCGTTTACATCTGTCTCAAGAATCCTGTCATACAGCATTACTACTTACTGCCGCAGACCCATACATGTCTTTGCCCTGCAGGAGTCAGAGAAGGCTCCCGCACTATGACATGTTGCCTTTTTGGAACAGCAATATCAGCAATCTGTATTGCCACTGCCATTAACCCAAGCACAGAAGTCACCGCGCAGGAAACAGTGACCTTCTCAGCACAGCATTCAGCTCTAGAGCAACCAGGTCTGATGTGCTCAGCCCTCTCCTCACTCCTGCATCTACCTTCCTTCTTACTTGCTCCAGTCTTTTACAGCTACCACCACCATCCCCTCGGAGTTTCTATGCTATTGGGGAAAAGTGTTAAGAGAGAACTTCTGAACTGTTTAATAAACTACTTCTCCTTCCTCCACTGCCAATCACTTCTCTCAGCTCTTGCACTTCTCCCTTCTTCTCCTTATGCTGCTGTTGCCATTTCCTAGACCTGTCCCTCTCTACTGGCTTTAGAAATCCAACCTAGGTGGCACACTGTCAGAGCAGGCAGCAAAACACTATTGGGATATGGGTTTAACGTATTGATAGAGAAAAGAAATCCAACTTGCATCAGCACGTCAAATCTGCCACTGTTAAACAAGCATATAAAACCTCAGATCTAGTGGACAAGCACTGAAGAGCAAGTAAAAATACCAAATCCTGACTCAAATCCATGCAAAAACCATCCCGGTAGCGCATGTGCACAGTAAAGCCATACCTATCTCTTCTCTGCTCTGGGATTAGTAAGCGACAGCAGGAAAGACCCTATTTAGACAAGTGCATAAAATTAACAGAGGTGGCAATGAGACAGCAGGCTGGTGTGGTGATTTCACAAGTCACAGTTGCCAAGTGCCTTTTACAGATGGAAGGGCTCTTCTGCCTACACTTAGCACTGGAATCCAAGTGACTGTACTTTGAGTTGAAGCAGCCTGGATGCCCCTTCCTCCCTTCCCAACAGAGACACAAGAACACAAAGTTTATGCAATATTACAGCAATAGATTTCAGACTAGAGAGGGTGCTTAGACCCTGAAGTTCTCAGTGCAACACGCAGGTTGTCAGAATCTTGGCAGGGTTTTACCTTGGCAAAGAGCGTCTTTCCAGTGCCAGGAGGACCGTACATAAGAATATTCCTGTACAGGCTTTTGTTCTTTTTTGTATTTCTTGTTGCTATGGCAATGTCTCTCACACGTGCTTCTAACTGTGGCTGCAAGAAAAGGGTTAAACTTAAGGAACAGAAAGTACCAAGAGCCCTGCATCTATCAGCTACGTAGATCAGTACCAGCAAGAAGTAGGCAGCACTCCTACAGTCTCAAGCTTTTAAGCCTTAACTTCAGCTGCTTATTACTTCAGACCAGGGTCATTTCCCCTTCTATGTCACGATTTACTCAATGTAAAGCTCTGTCCACTGGGCTACCATTCTTTTATAAGAAAAAGCAGCAGTGCAGGAAGCAGTGCAGTAACTACTGTAAGAACTGATAACACCTAAATATTCACTTTGTTGGATGCCCTGGCAGGGATATGTCAAAACATAAGCAACTCTTTGCAGTACTAATTCTTTCATATAAATCAAACATTCCTGTTCATACTTATTACTGCATTTGTAGAGATACTGGGAGAAAGCTACTCCTGCAGGAGCATTTTCTCTCAGCAGCCTCAAGAAGCACTTAAATTTACCTGATATCCAGGAATCAAATTTAGAAGCAAATATACAGAAGCAGCCCTAATGAGCAAGTTAAGAACCAGCACAAGATGGGCAAATGCATACATTTCTTTGGTTTTTTGGGCCTGCAAGCAGGTCTAGGTTCCATAATCCTTAACGGATTAGATGAGACAAGTGAAACTCTGTATATTAACGTGCTGACTACAGAGAAAAACTGCAGCAGGGCAAGGACTGAACTAAGACTTCCAACTGCTTTACACAGAGGAAAAAAGGTTGGAGTGCTTAATGCATGTCACACTGAACACAGGAGCTTATTTACGGTCTCAGTGCCCCAAGGGTGCTATGTCTCCAGAATTACTGCAATTACAGCTTTCAAAGTGAGTGTAAGGAAACAGCCTTTCTTATTTAGATTCCAAAGTCATCCTTCACAGATCAAGATAGCAAAATAGAGTACTCACACTGAGAACAACTCCTTCAAGGGCATCCTGAGCCTTGCTGGTAAGACGCTTACCAACCTAGAGAGGACAAATTCAGTTACTGACATGTAGAAACCAACCACAGTTTTGACAAGTCACCTGGACAAAAAGGTCATATAAAATGACCATGAGCTCAGCCCACCTGTGCTACCTCTAATAGTATGTTTATTCACAGACAGCTCTCTGCCTGACACAAAGAGCTGCAAAAGGAGTTTTGCATCCTCATGGCTGAGCGTAACACAAAACCAAAGCTAAACCTTACCTGGATAGGATGCTTCAGTGCCTCCAGCACAGTAATGCGCGAGGTTTCTCTCACCAGGGAAGGTTTGCCCAAACGTGCTTCTATGTATCGCCCTGCTACTGCTGTGGCGTTCTTGGCAGAGTAAACACCCACTGCCAGCAGGGTTAGGCCTGCCACCTGCAACGAAAAGGGGGAAGGATTAGGAAAAACACTTGGCAAGGCAACACTATTGTGTGTAGCACGCCCTGCAGTAGGGAATTAAGATTCAGGACAAATGCTGACCAATAGGGGCTTATTTTGGGAACGATGTTTTAGCCCTGTTCCGACAGCCAAGCTCTCACACTCCCTATTCATAAGGCATTTAGTGCTCTTGCAGTGTGAAAGGCAGAGGAAGCGCAAGTCATGCATCCAGTCACGTATCCGGAAGTATGCTCACAACGTGTGCAGCTTTTCAGACCTTTAAGTAGAATATGTATTAAGACAAACAGCCATCAGGCTTTGCTACAAACCAGAGGTATAAGCCTCCTATGAGAAAACAGGAACAGTATCTCCCATAACGCTGAAGCTTTAGCTTCCAGTGTTATCAACAAAAGCACATGGGAAAGTGGTGTGGTTTGGGTTTTTTTCAGGTATTCTGTGCAGGCGGTTAAGAATAAGTCCACATGAACCAGGTGCTGTCTGCCAGATTACCCCTCACCATACAAGAAAACGTATGCTGAATTAAAGATGTCAAGACAAACATCTGAGTTGTGGCTGCCACCAAGGCAGTACGCAGCAGGGAACAAAGGACTAGCCAGGGTACCCCTGCTGAAGGTCAACAGCCAACGCAACAGGAAAACAGGTACTCGAGAGGAGCTTCCAAGCCAAAACCACCACGGGAATGATCATCACTGCATTAGAGATTGTTCTTTCAGAAAGCCCAGAACACGAGACATGCCCATCAATTTGTCAGTGAGGCAGAAAGACTCCAGACTTCTCTGTGGTTCATGCTTGCTGCTCGGTTCAGAACCAAGCTCATATTAAACCAAGAGCCCCGCAGGCAGCTTTTTCCACCACAGCTAGCTGTCTGAATAGACAAGGAGCTGTGCCGACAATGCTAAAGACATTCCAGGAGGTTGCTAAGAGTAATATTTCAGGACAGGATTTGAAAGTAAGACTTTACAGAAATGTTTAGCGTGTGTAGGATTGTTTCCTTAATTCTCAGAGACTGATAGCACTGATGACTTTTTTTAAGGTGCACAAACGTAAGCCTCCAGGTCCATCTGTTTGTACACATGCAAGCGAACCAGCTGATTTACCAGAAGTCCTATTCACCTGAAAACACAAGGGAACAAGGGGTGTTACTTTTAAACCGAGAGGTGTTTGGGAAGAGGCCAACTGCTCCACACAGGTCCGAGTGCAAGTAACCAGTTGTGTTCAGCTTACAGCTAGATGCCAATAATTCCTATCAGAGCAAGCCCAGGTAGACAAGAGAGCAAGCTGCAGCGATCGCTTTTAAAGTAAGCAGACTTTTACTACAAGTACAGAACAAGGTCAAAAGCCTCACGGACAACAAGGATGGCATTGTTCAATAAACCATGAGACACCATCTGTTCAGTTGCACTCTGCTTAAACGTGCGACATCACCTTTGCTTTGGATGGAAACACGAACGGTTCAGAACTGCGAGTTCTAAGATGCAAAGAATAAGACGATCTCCACACTCGATTCGTCTCAGTTTACACAAAAGAGGCTTCACCCTTTTAACAGCCTCTCTCTAAAAAAAAGTGCCATGACAAATGATCTCTCATACTCTTACGCCATCTGCTTTAGCAACATCCAGTACTAAGCAAAGTTACAAGCTGATACATCAGATCATCCAGGCAGAGAGAAGTATTTCAGACTTCTGGACTTCCCTGACGTGCATGTTACAAGATACAGAGAAATGCAGCTTTAAGACTGACAGCTATGTATCAAAACAGGAAAATTACTCTCATATTCACAGAACCACCCAATTACTATGCCAACGCCACAAATCAGGCTGATTACAGTGCCTGTTTATCATGAAGTGTCTAGCAAAGGAATGAACCTCTGACTGATAAGCAAAGTGAGTTCCACCAAAAAAACCAATAAACCGAAAAAACTTTGAGCAGAACCTTTGGGGTTGCGTGGATGGGAAGAGATAGGAAAAGAGCAGCCTTTACAGTAGGCAGGAAGAGCTGAAAATCTGGGGCTAATTTAGAGGAACCCTAAAATAACTGGCTAATTCTTACCTTAAAGTAGTTTTTCAAAGCAACAGAAAATATGAGTTCCAGCTGTGTTATCTCCTTTCCAAAAATATATGTACTTTTTTTTAAGCTAAATGTCCCAAATTCACAAGGCAAGAGCTTGTCAAAAGCAAAAATGACCATAATGCAGGAAACTGGTATCTGGGTCAAGAGAATATTCAGCTAAAAGCACCGAGCACTAATCTGCAAAAGGCTCTGAATACTGCAGGCATTCCAGGTACAGGCTACGGATTACAAAAGGATCCACTAAAAGCACATCTTGTTCTCCCCGGTGCTCTCAGGCAAAGTGTTTTTTGTATCAGCCTGTGTGTATAAAACCAGAGGGTGGAGCAGATGGTAGTGACGGACTTAAAAGCAAAATGTCCATTTTAACAAGCCATGCTACTAAAAATATATTTTCACTGTAAAGTTTTGTTGTAAGTAGTGCACTGAGAAACAACTTTATGTCCTTAAGACGACACTGCCGTGCTCCTTTGTCCTGTGAAAAGATGCTGGTCTGGCTTTTAATCAACTTATTTAGTACACATAACAGTTCTCCAAGTGCTCTCTAGGCTACATCAAAATTGTGAGATTTTGATCAATAAAGTTGTGAGATATGCAGCAAAGTGACTTTTAGATCATGTCCTGCAAGGTCTTGAAATTCCAGAGACTAGGAGTGCTCCTTTATAGATGAAAACGGTACCCTCGGACTCCCTGATCACAGAGAGCTAACCGTCTGCTATCCACCTGGGATGAGAGTAGCAGGCAAGTTCTTGGCAGCTAACTCGGTGGGAAGAAATCGCAGCTCAGAGACAGAATGCCTGCAAAAGGGGAATACTGAAGAACAACTCTATGGCCTTAAAATAATATGCCTTAATATTATAATTTAAAAACAAAACCACCTTTCATGATGCATCTCTTATTGTTCTCTGAGAGAGCGCTCTCAGAAATTTTTTTACTATAAGGGGTACACGATCAAAAATTTTTTGAGACCACTGAGTTAGAGGGAACAAACCCCTTCTGTGTCCACCAGATCAACTATTACACATCTCCAATACACCTTCCCTAATATCCCTAAAAAGACACTTCCAGTTTGTTGTTTAACTGCAAACATACAAAAGACACTGGGGGTGAGGGGAAACAGGGATTAGATCTCTGCTCCCAAAACCCACCACTGGCAAAGCAGTCCTGTAACAGCAGCGTTGAACATTTCATAATGCCGTGTTTATAAACATTTACAGATGTTCATGCATCATGAAAGTACAATGAACAGCAACCATTAAAAAGCGGAATGAAAACCTGTCAGCTCAGAGCCTAGTCAAACACAAAAACTGCATTCAAGATCTCAAAGAAAAAAATCTGCAGTTATTTCTAATTGGCTGTTAGATAAAACTCTATTCCCCTACATACAGGAGACAGCAAATTCTAGAACAATCTGAAAAAACCCACCAATCTGTGAAAAAGACTCATCTACTTTTTTCACAGAATCTGCACCTATTACTTGTAATAGCTGGCAAAATGTCAGGCAACATGTTTGTAAAGGTGATGGTGCCACCAAAGCCAAGACAATTATATGCTGTCGATCAAAGCCAGAGCTTTTATGTGACCAACAAGAAACAAATTACCTATACAGAAGACGAGAATTAATTTGAATAAAAATCTGAAGCCCAGTATCTCCTTAAATGAAGACTGCAGACATCACCAAGTGAGAAGCAAATTCCTGCCACGGTTTACTCTGCATGAAGTTTATAAACACATCAGAGCAAGGAGTTAGTTGAACACACATCCACAGACAGACTTTTCTGGAAGTTATCGATACACGTCACAATCTTACCGTGGCTGTAACTTTATCCCAGTCTGTTACAAAAGCACGGAATCCTTCCCCGAAGAGCATCCCAGCTGTCCTATGGTAAGCAAACAGCAAGGTAAGCAGGAGAAGAGAAAGGAGTTTCAAAGACTGAATTGAAACCATTTACAAGACAACTTTATACACTACACCGATCTTCTTCAGAACCAGCCAAAGCTGATCGAGGGCTCACCTGGGAACCGAAACATGAGCAAGCACGGCAAATGCATTTACAATCATCTGATGTCTGCACCTGATCTGGGATTAAATCCAGAAAAGCATTTGGCAGTAAAATGGTATCCATTTCTTTCTTTCATACATTATTGGTGCTGAACTGTAATAAAAGGTATTTAATTCTAAAGCTTTTCTCAGTCAAAATCTCAAAGGACCTAAAATCAACAAACTGCAAATCTAAATGCCCACTCCTTTGGAGACAGACTGCTTTATACCTTTATGGCATATGTTCAGAAACTAAAAGAACTCAGGGTTTTCAGAGTAATTAAGTCTCAATCTCTGTGAGTAACGCTTGAAGTAACCTGTTAGAAAAATTGTATAAAATTCATAACTCTGTAGTCTCTTTGCTTGACATTCAGATCACAATGTAGCAAGACAAGTGAAAGAGAGCGTTCTCTTTAACATAATTCCTATCGTTCAGGATACCAGAGTGCACAAACTAACTTTTGATATTCCTCAGAGCTTAGAGGAATAAACAGCAAGGTGCCCTACATGATGGGAGAAATCCGCAAAAGCAGCAAGGCAACCCATGCCCTTCTCCTGGCTCGCACATACTTGAGGGACTCTAATACTGTTTGGCGATGTTCAGCGGCTTTCAAGCGGATCTGCTCCCGAATGATGTCAGCGTTCTCCCGCTCAGCCTTGGCACGGGCTCTTGCCTCTGCCTCGACACGCAGCATTTCATTCTTATGTCGCAGCTCCATCTCTCGCTCTACAGTAGCTTTAAAAAAAATAAAAGAGAGAGAAGAGGATAATCTTTTGGGCTGACTTAATCCCAGGTAGCAGGCAGGTGGAAGAGATGGATTGCTTCATCCTGGCTTCACAACACCTGTGTGTGGTCCCATAGCAGCAGGCTTCAAAATCTTAATTCCCTCCCACCCTCCCCAAGAGGCAGCCAACCACCACAATATTACAGAAGACAGCCAAGGAAAGAATTTTCCCTCTGCGCTCAGAGGGATCGCACACCAAATAGGTGGCCTTCTCCAGATGGCACCCTGCAAGACAATAATCATGCTTCAGTTCTGGAAGTTCATTACCAGAAAAATTGCTCAGGGTAAACTTTAGTCAGAGACGAGCTAGACGATAAGGGATAAAGCAACAGAGGGGGAAAACCCACCGTGCTAGGCACTGCTGCTGCTCATCAACATCATGTCAGAGGGGAAGGGTGACACGCTACAGACAACAAAGGACAACCCTGGGCAAGTAACTACACACAGTGTAACACACTGCTTGTAAGGAAGAGAAGCGAAACTGAGTTGCCTGTAAAACGTTGCCCCAAACAGGACTTTGGAAACTCTGTTACTTCAGACACACTGAACTGCGACAGACACATTAAGATTGATATGAATGGAGAAGGAATGAGAAACCCAAGAACAACCCGGGAGATGAGATGAGGACTTCACAGCCAGCACCCTCTATCTCCAGCATCACTGCAAGAAATCCTGACTGGACCACCCAGCTACTCGATACCTGAATGTCGGACAGGCTACCTTGACATTCACATCTTGGTGCCTACGAGTAGGTGGATACTACAAGAGTAAAATCACCCTCTCCTACAGGGCTTCACCATTGAGCTTTGCTATATGGTTGCTACAATACGTCCCTCAAACATACCGGCAAACACAGACTACACCAGATGGCAGCAAGGAGCAGAGAACACAGCAGTCCATGGCTGTGTACAGCGCAAACCAGCCTTCCGATCCCATCTGGTCACGCACAAATTGCCTTACGTTTCTAAGGCTTGTGCCCTAGTGGGGTCCCACTGGAGCTCTGCAAACCCAGGGATTCTGGCAATTCCACAACAAAGAAAAGAAACAAAGCAAGTTTCAGACTAAAACTTCATTACTCAGCTTTTATTTTCTACGGGAAACAGTGAATGGAGACTCAGTGACACAGATTCAGCCATTCCTCCCAGGAGCTATTTGTTTCTCTTCCCTCCTCAAACTGGTTCTATTTTAGATCGTCCCAGTATAAAATCAGAATTTCAGCTGCTGTATCAGGAGGTGCTGATGGTTCAGTGGGAAATCCAAGTACCACAGGGCAGATGTTTAGTTTTGTAAGTGGCTGCACCCTTAATCTTGGAAGCAATTGGTAGTTCCAGCACTACTGGGATTTACCCGTTACTTGCCAATATGACATTAACACACCACTTCAACGGAGCATCAAACAATATGGACAAGGAATCAAAAATCAGTACAGAGAACTCATCTGCCCACCCACTCTGTCGCTAGCTAAAGAAAAACTACTAGCTTACCACGCCGCATGGCTTCCTGCTTCTGTACAGATTCTTCCTGCTTCCTCAGGTTCTCCTCATTAACAAGTTGCTACAGGCAGAGATGACAGCAGAAGATGCGTTAAAGCTGTAAGAACTTGGTCAAGTAGGCAGTTGTGTAAGCCCAAGTACTACAAGTGTTTTCAAGAAGCTAGCGCTTAGGTTGAAGTGCATTCTTCCTCTCCCCGTCTCTCAGATTCATACTCGTAATCCCATGCTCCCAGCCGCTTTGTCCCGATTCCCGACCCTTCCTTTGCCTGGCCAGCACTGCTGATGCCAAGCAAACAGCACAGGTGAAAGCGACCGTGCCCACCATCAGCCACCCGGCCAGCAGGACAGGGCGCAGTTCCACATCACCACTTTCACCTAAGAGAGCTATACACAGTTCCCAGCTGGGTTAGAGAAGGAAGCTGTCATACCTGCTGTCGCATCTGTTCGTCGTAGCGCTGCCTCGCCAGTTTGTCCTGGTATTGGGCTCGCTTCAAACAAACAAAAAGGAATATTCAGAATATAAAGATTAGGCATTGAAGAGAGAACCTACTCCTGAGGGCAATGAGGTTTGGAGCATGCAGGGGGGAAAAAACAAACAAAACCCCCCACACACAAACAAAAAATAATCCCAGGTTTGAATATGAACAGGGCAAAGTTTGGGGCAAAATATCCTCAGCCAGCACCACAAACCTCCTCTATGCTGAGAAATCTGCATAGTCTGACTTCATTTTAAGATATCACAGATATAAAAACAAAGCACAAGCGTTCTTTCGCCCAGAAAAGGAGACTTACTTTACTGGGAAAAATATGTTTTTCACATTGTAAAACGCATACCTGAACTGGTGATTGCAAGCAACAGAACTGTCAAGATATGCTGCCTGTCAGATGAGCTCTGTTTCTGATTGATTTTCTTGTTCCTCATTAATTTCTCTCATCGATTTTCCGCTGCAACTGGCAATAAACCCATGTCACCTACACTTAACTGAAAGTGGTCAGAGGGCCCATATCCATCGGCTAAGGACGATTCTGTCCAAGGGATGACATTATTTACTATTCCAATACACAGACAGCAGAACAGCTTGCAAGTAGATCTCCTCAACAACTGTGAAGCATGCACTTCAGAAGTAAATCATGATCCAGGTTGTTTTGACTTCAAACGATGCCCGGTGAACTGCAGGAGTTCAAGAGCTAACTCATGAAGAGAGCAGGTGACTGGGAAGCCTGCTTCCTGAGCCAGCCCCGTTCAAAGTCCAAACTCGGACGGGATTGAAAGCGACACGTGCCAAATAAGCAGTTGTAGCTATCTTCCCAAGCTAGATAATCAATTAGAATTAGTCAATCCCCTAATTTCCTGTGCTCTCAAAGTAAAAAGTCACCAGATGTGAGCTATTAGCATAAAAGCTAGCTTCCATTTCCCTGATTTCAGTATTACTGCACTTCAGTAACTCATGCTAAGACATACCAGAAAGCACCAACATTGCTCACAACACAGCCTCTGGCAACTCTCAGATGTGCATCACTCCTCCCCTTAAGGTATTTTTCCCTGTCTAAAAGATCACACTTGGAAGAAACAGGATTGCAGGCTACTTAAGACTGAAATCCAAATAACTTAAGAGACATTTCATTGCCCAGGCTAACGCCTATACTTGGTAAGCCAGCAGACTTCAACCTTTTAACACCATCAGCTGTTAGACACAACAAGCGCATCTCAGCACGTTCAATAGCGCTTCCCTGAAAGTTCCTTTAGGAAATTTCAAAGAGCACACAACAGGAGTAACTGCTACTACCAGTACCTTTGGATGTTCAAGAATTCAGTAACAAAGTTCAAGACGACAAAGCTGCACATAACTATAAATCAAGTTCAACATTACAAAGCCAGAGTAGAAGACGGGCTCAGTCCGTGAACTGCCTCACATCTACGGCGCCCCGCGACGCCCTTTCCCTGCCCCCCAAACAAACAAGGTCTCCCGTCACTTGGCTTCCCCCTCATTCCCTTACTGCTTGATGCTGTTTTGTTTCTTCACTGAGTGTTTTTCGTCCTCTCTTCTGCTTGTACCCGTATCTGCTCATTCTTCAGTTGTTCTATGGCAGCTTCATACTCCTATTAAGATAAAAAGATATCATCACAAACGAGTCAATATGTCATCCTATAGGGAAACGCTAGTGCCAATTATATTCCAAGAAACCCATGTGTAATCAGTGGTACCCTGCAAAGCTGACCAATGACACAGGCAAGCTAAAATATGATCATAAATACGATTGTAAAAAAAATCTGATAATTAGCCATTTCAGGATTAAATATAATTTATTAAAAACCGCCAAACCCACAACAAAACCCCAACACTCAAACAATCCCCGAATTCCTTTATAAAAGGAACAGAAGTCTGTCTTCCACCCAACCACTTCACAGTTCCCTGCAGAAACCCCTTGTCATTCCCCAAAACGGTGCTGATATTCTAGGATTTACAAAACCACTCAGGACATGCAAGCTGTAAACAAAGCCATAAGATACATATGAGAATAGGCGAAAGCAGCTGCACTTCACCTTCCAGAACTACTTTTTTTTAAAAAAAGACAAATAACTATTATTGCTGGAGCTGAACAGCAAGAAGAAAAACAGCACCCTCTGCAGATTGCTAGAAAATCTGAACGGGGTTTTCTTATGCCCCTCCAAACCCGGCAGCGGCCTGACGCGGGCTGGCTGTAGAGCAAGTGACGGGTTCCACATACCTTAAGTTTTGCTTGCTGTTCCAGCTGCAAGGTCTGCTCTTGCATCTGGGCAAGACTAAGAGCATCTTTCGCATGGCCTGCAATTGACAGTGGGAAGAGGTCATCGACAGCACGACGGTCTTTTCTCAAGTAAGAGACCGCTCAGCCTACTCAACCCCAGCCGAGGCTGTCCCACGCTCAGCTCTGAAGCCACGCGCTCAGCCCTCGCTGCCGACAGATGCTCGGAGAGCTCCTCAGCACACCCGCTGATCGGAGCCAACAGGCGTGCCCCGCTGAGAAGGGGCTCCGGTACCTTCCTCTCCCTGCACAGGCCCCGGAGGAGGCGCTCAGAGGAATCAAGCGACCCGGAGGTTCAACCGCGGGGCCCTACAGACCGACCTCGGGGCCCTGGCAAGGAGCAGGAGCCCCCGGGCGAGCGCTGCAGCGGCCCCGCCCGAGGCTGCCCCGGCCCCGCCCGGCCCGGCGGGCGCACACGCTCCGGCAGGCGGGACCTGACAGGACGCGAGGTACCAAACACCGGCCGCGACCCCCGCCCCGGCCCCCTCACGCACGGGGACGCGTCCAGCTCCCGCGCCGCCTTGGCCGCCTCCGCTCCAGGCCGTGGGGTCGAAGTTGCGCCATTTGTCCTTGGGAGGTTGGCGGTCCCCGGCGCCGCCCCCCGCCGCGCCGCCGCCGCCCGGGTGCAGGCGGAGGGAGAGGCCGCCCGCGCCCGGCGCCGCGTCCCTCCGCCCGCCGCAGGGGCCGCGCCGCGGTTCAGCCCGTAAGAGCCAGGACATGACGCCGCCGGCAGCACGCGCGCCGCGGAGGACGCGCTCGCTCCCCGCGCCCGTGCGCGACGGCGGCAGGGGCGGCCTCCATTGGGCCGGGCGCCGTCGCACGAAGCGCGTCACACGCGGGACGCCCCGCCTCTGTCACGCGGGGCAGGACGCGTCTTCTGATTGACGGAATGACGCGGCGGGCTCGGCCGGAGAGTGGAATTCGATTGGCTGTGGAGTAGGCGAGTGGGTGGGACCGCTGGGCTGGCGACGGAGAGCGGAGAAGGACAAACTAGGGCGGGCGGCGCGCCGCCATAGCAACGGGGTGTGGTGGTGTTGCTAAGGGGAGCGCAGGGGAGCGGGGGCACTCGCGATCGGCTCCTCATCAAAGCGCCTTGGTGCGAAACGCGACCCGAAAGCGGCTGGAAAAGGGGAGGAGGGGAAAAAGGAAGGGAAGGAGCTGCAAGGGTCGGACACGTAGCGAAGGCTCCCGCGGGAAACGCTGCAGCCTGCGATGGCGTAAAGCACAGAGCACGGCCTGGGTCGCCTCCGTGCTCAGAAGCAGGCCCGGGGCAGTCCTGCAGGTGCCTTTTTTTTTCTTTAAACGCTCGTGTTTCTTCCCAAACGCACACTCGAGCAAGTCAAACCGTTCCTGCAGAACGCCGATGTTCCGTCAGACCCGTCTCTGCTGCTCCCGCCGCGGCCGCTGACCTAACGGATCCATCGCT
The DNA here is from genome assembly GCA_009819775.1 of Phoenicopterus ruber ruber. NCBI lineage: Eukaryota > Metazoa > Chordata > Aves > Phoenicopteriformes > Phoenicopteridae > Phoenicopterus > Phoenicopterus ruber. The sequence goes on along the minus strand of CM020235.1, from coordinate 7,189,199 downwards.
TGCCCTGAACGTCCGCGATGGCCCTGCTGTGCGATCCCGTAGTGCCGGGCCTACGTTTTGGGAAACCAGTACAGCGGCAGAGTAGTTAATGGCTCTTACAGGGTGACATCCCAAGCACTCCAGCCTGATTCCTCAAAATCATGTTTATCTGCAGTTTTCTAACTTACGTTTTTATTTTCCATCTCAGGTCAAAGAACATCTATTGAGTGTTTAATAAAGATTTGATTGCAGTACTGCTTAGTACAAGAGGAAAAGACGAGCGCTAAACAAACACCTACAATCGCCCTCGTAGGCTATTTTCTGAGCCCATTTCACTGTCTAGAATGGAGGCTCCCCACTCCGCTTGTGCCGTCTGCACTGACTTTGTACTGGGTGGAATCTTTTCCTTCGTCTTGGCAGGGGTAAGAACATTCCCGGAACCTTCATACCTTTGAAGTGTGTGCTGGCTCGTATTTCTCAGTGAAGCTGTCGAAGCTAAGCCTATTTGTACCAGCCGGTCACCTACTACAGTAAATTAAATGCCCTCCAGGGAGCCCTGATGGTTTGTGCTCTCATCCTACATGGGTGTGACACCCAAAACCCATTATATCAGTACAGACAAGATGCTTAAATAGCCCTAGAAATCATAGAAATCATTTTTGAGACTGATATAGTTCTACTTATATATTCTGACACATTTTTGGGGGAGGGTGGGGGTAAAGTTCCATGTAAACCACTATGAAGTCATGGGTGGAACACTTACCTTTCAGTCATTTAAAATTGAGATGAATACCAGCTTTCAACGCACACCTCTCATTCGAACAAAAAAATACACTTAACAGGTTTGCCCTTGCTGCCATCAAGAACAAAATAATCATTCAATAGCTCTTGTATTGTATATTTAATTGTCTTCAAAAGGATGCATTACAATTGGGGGGATGACACGTTAATGTATTAGTAAACTATGCAGGGAGTTGTGCAAAATTAATTTCTATCCTACAGCAAGAATGAACAAGATTATCTTACTGCATGAGAGATTCCAGAGGCTTTGTCTTCCCCTCAGCACGGTCTCCATTAAGATTAATCAGTCACAAATGCACATTCCAAAGGAGACACAAATCATATGAAATCTTCTTACTGGGTTAATGAATGACTCACCTCCCTCCTATCCCTTCCTCCTGCACAAGAGGACAGCCCAAGGCAAGCGCTCCATAAACCCAGACATGACGAATTCAGCACTCAGGAGACAAGGTCTGTGACAAAGTTCCTCTCGGCTCCGAAAGGAGCAGTTTTAAGAAGTTCATAAGCAGAGCTAATGGAGGGTTTGCAGGGTGGCCTGACACTGCACGGGGCTCTCCAACATACAGCACAGCTTTCAAAAAAAGTTCCACATGTAGGACAAACAAGCAATAAATTTAAAATTTAAAATAGAGCAAGCGTTACTGAGGGAAGGTGTTCCCCGATGCTGGGTTTTGTTACCAGAGAAGTATATACATTTCTTTACAGCCCGAAGCCCTGAATTTTGGAACCATGATGCTCCAATGGCTTTGTCGCTAGGCATTAAAATTGTCATCTTCCCCCCGCCCACCCCCCTGCTCCCCTTTCCAAAGAGTAGCTTAGTAACAGCAAATTCAAGCCTGGGGCCAAAGGGAAAGAATCAGATTTACTCTTCTCCCCTAAAAACCTGATTTTTAAGTGTAGCTCAAGCTTAGCGCTGGGTGGAAGCCCAGGACAAGACACTGAAGATGTGCTAGGTGTTTTCAGAGTGCAGAGGATAGAGCCTGGAATGATAGTGCTGGAGACTTACTGTCCATAATTAGTCACAGAACAGGCTAATTAATCTCCACGTAGCTGCTCTAATAGCAGGACTCGCATCCAATTTGGTGAAACTGATTGCAGGTATGCCACAGTAATTCAGCGGTCGTGATCCGGGCAGGACCGCACTGTTGTTTGGAGGTGTGTATTTGAATGAGAAACAAAAATGACTGCTTTACATGGCCTTGCTGTGTGGCTTTTCTTGACTCACTGCTGCTCCTGAGCTCAGCTGAGGGCTGAGAGCTCTGGAGTAGAGTAACCTGCTGGGGAAGCAAATTCCCAAGTTTTTGAGTTTCCTGCTCTCTCAGACTGATACCAAACCCCAAGGCAAATTACTTGGGGGAGCTGAACCCTTCAAAGTCCAGCTGGGATCTGTAGGTCATTGCAGCAGATGAATTTAACACCAGTGCCAGGGGGAGAGTGGAACAGTGTTGATGAGACTCAAGAATTCAGCAGGCAGACAGCGAGGGAACTTTTCTGCTAGAGCTCTCTGACAGCGCTCATCAGCCCTGGCCGGGCATGGCCCTGTTGTTCTGTTCTCAGAGTTCACCGACCAAGCTCTGCCATAAACCCAAGACCGTCTGGGAACACTAAACTGTTCTTGCACTTTATAAAAGGCAGGATGTCTTTATAAAGCGTCTCCATGTCCTGGCCAAAGGCCAAGTGGGTTAACCACCTCTTCCCTTCCTCTTCTCAGAAATCCTGGTGGTTTTGACCCGATCTCATCTGCATACTGTACATTTTTGTATTACGTTATTCTTCTTTCTCCTAATGCTTTTCCTTCCATCCCTGAGATGCTATACTTTTGGGATGCCTAATTTGAGCTACCTGGTGAGTACGCTGGATGAGTTGGAGGAAAGCTGCTCTTGGTCAACTGTGCCGGTTTCAATGGCTGTTGACAGCAGGACTGGATTTGGCCGCATGTATCTGAGTGCAGGTGCCCAGAATGAAAGGCCAGTGCAGTAAACAGCTGAGTCTTGAACGTGCTCATAAGCTGCAAAAATAAAACTGTGTCAACATTTAATAAATAGAGAACAGGCAGTAAGCAAGCAATAGTGAGGATTCAACACTTTGCCGTTTGTTTGTTATTTGTCAGGCATGTTTATGTAAAAGAGGGTACAGATTGGGATCTGTTAGTCGGATTGGTTGTTCCATCCAGCCAAGACAAACTTTTAAGCTTTGAGAGAACTTGGCTGAGGACAGCCTTTAGGCTTGACAGCCAGGACACTTCGGCGGACAGTGCAGGCTGGGAGATGATCTGTGAACATTCCGGTTTCCTCCCCTGACCCCCCTTTTTGTCCAAGTCTTTGTCCAAGCAAGATTCCTTGCTCTGCAGGGAATCAGTTCGCTCCAGAGTCTGTCATGCTTTCTGTCTGTGCTTATATCCTTGGGCCTCTGTAGCTGTGAAGAACACAAAAAAATTACGTCAGCTTTATCCACCTGTTCCTCAAATTTGACCGAGTCAGAGATCTCATCCCTGTCGTCATCTTCACTATCACTCCAGCCTCTTGCTGGGAAAAGGCTGTGCTTCTGCACTTCACACAGCTTCTCTTTGGCTCTTCCTTCACTTCAGCCTATCGAGAATCCCTCTGTGTTTCATGACAGTAAGTGGCTTCTGGGTGGCGGAAGGAGGAAAGCAGATGTGTTGTGCCTTAGTAGCTGTGTTTGATAGGTAGCTTGTCCCTGCCACGTTGAAAAGTGAAGGGTAGCCAAGAGCTCAAATGACTTTTAAAGAGCGCTTCCAGTGCCCACACCAGCTTTTAGCAGTTTTCCCACCCTTGTTATCCCAAAGCAGTCGCAGGACTGTCTCTGCTGTACATTTTTTCTCCTGCCTACAAAGATAATGCCACTAGGAGGAGTATTGCTCTTAAAATGGGGGAAAGAGCCCATCTTTGGACAGTACCTTTTGGGCTGGTAGCTGTGATGGCTGGTAGCCTATTGGCAAGCTAGCTGATGAGCACAGAGTATTTCAGCCATGAGGGCTCCTCTGTGTTGGATCTCCAGCACCTCAGTGCCCTTCAGGACACCTTCCCTTGCTAAAGTGCCCCAGGACTCTGCCTTGCACCCCAGCTCACCTGGCTGCATGTGCACCATGCGGCATAGCCCTTTGCCTGGCTGGTTTTTGTACATGGGCTTCACGCACACTTTGTTGGTGGTGCCTGAAGCCAGGTCTGTGAGGAGCACGCTGTGGATATGCGGTGAAACGCTGATGACAGATGAAGGGCCAGTTTGCCGCCGGCACCTGACTCGGTAACCGAGGACTTTCCCATCGGCGGAGTCCCAGGAGGCTTTCAGGGTGTTGGGGCCCATGTCTTCAAAGCGAAGGTGCCTCACTTTGGAGCCCTCTAGAGAAAGAAGATTCATGTTACTGTGGGCCATTGGCATGGCATGGTCCTTACCGCCTAGCTCCTTGTTCCTCCAGAGGGGATTGCTGAGGCGGGGTTGCCAGCCTGGTCTTTCTCTGTTGTAGAGACACAATAGCCTGTCACTCTACATCTCCGCACTGGAGGAGCTCAGCCTAATTAGTCCTTAACTTTGTCCTGGTACCAGCGTGCAATACTTTTGTTGGCACTGGTAGGCACTGGCTGGCCACCTCCCACCCCCTCTGCTGCCATTCTCTGAGCTCCTCACTCCGGGATCCTGATAAGAGCTAGGTTTTGCCTCCTGCAGTATCTTTACAGGTGCCTCTTCAGAGCAGAAGCTTCTGCTGATGAAATTTCCACCCCTCTGACGCTAAATCACACCAAAGCACAGGCACTGAGAAGACAGGAGGGAGAGGCCGTTTTCTTTCTTCTTTAGGGAGATTCAGGGACCTCCAAACCCATTCTGCTTGTGACTGCACCAGCAGCTTGGCCGTACACACCCTGTAACAGCAGTCATACTGTGCGTGGCTTATTTTCTTGCAGCCCTGTGCCTTATACATTTGCTATATCCTAATGGCTTATCGTGGTTCATCAGAAGCTGCAGCTTTCCCCTTCTCTCATCCCTCCCCGGTAACTGGGCTGACTGAGTTCTGTGGCCGCACCGAGGCGGATGATCTGTGCAAAGACAGGCACAATTCCGAGGCTCTTTGTGCCCATACAGTTTCCTATCAGCCAAGGGCTGCTCACTCACCTTCCTGCGTGCATGCTTTAGCCGACAGGGATTTCTCCTTTCCCGATTTGTAGATCGCAGTCACCGTCACTAGGTAGGTTGTATTGGGTGCCAGATTCTCCACCACAGTGCTGTTGTGCTCGCCATCCACCTCCAGCAGCTCCACTGAGTTCCCAGGGAGCGGCCCGTACAGGACCTGATAGCCGATCACACTGTCCAGGGTAGGAGCCCAACTGACGTGGAAGCTGTACGGCCCAGACTCTGAGATGAGAACCTGAGCTGGGCTTATTTCCTCTGAAAGCAATGTAAAAAGATGAGAATGAGTATGTAATTCAAGGCATAAGAATGCTGTCAGAGGAGCGTAATTGACCTGCACCATATTTGGCTTCCAGGAGGTGGAAGAAAATCCATCCAGCAAGTGGATGTTGATAGTCAAAGTCAGCACAACCCAGCTCATCCCTAAGAAAATGGTTTCTCTACCTGTGCAGCATAGAGTGGGCAAAACTACTCAGCCAAAACCGTTCTTGCATGCAGAAAATTAATATCTGATGCAAGTTCATCTTGATTTTGTCACCCCTGCTCAGATTTTCAGTGTGCCACTTTTTTGCATGTTGCTATCCAGCATAAATCCGAGTTATTTTTCTGGCCCAAATGACTAGTCTGCACAGAGGGGCTGGCTTCTGCCCTGAGTGCTGCCCCTCTCCTTCCCTTACCCAGGGATTCCCCAGACGTGGATACACCTGCCGGAGAAGCAGCATGCACCTGCTTCAAGAGCATTACTCTCCCCTAGCTGCACCTCAGGTAGGAGATGGGGGTCTCCTTGTTCCCATAGCAGCTGCTCAAGCTGTGCAGGTCAAAATTCCCCTTTGGCCAGTTAACCGCAGAGGCAGCACTGCTTCTGCCGGACCATCGTCACCGGGAAGTGAGAAGTATGTGCAGCAGCCTGTGCTTTATCCCCAGTGGGCTCTACACCTCAGCCCTGTTCAACCCTTGCAAGCTGCACCTCGCCTCCTTCTCCCAGGGCAGTGGGCTCTGCTTTCCTCCAGATTCTATATTTTTAAGGTCAGAAGGGCATCTTACGACCATCAGACCTGATCCCCTGTTCTGGGCAGTCCAGAACATCTAAGGAAAGCGCTCCAGGTGAGATGCTGGGCATAAAGCAGCCACCTCCTCATTACGTTCTGTCCTGACCACACCATCTGCCTCCCGCAATCGGAGCGTGCGGCTGCGGGATGCAGACCAAGGGCTGGCCTGTTCGCTTTATATATGTGAGGCTCGGCACAGTGGAGGCTTCCCCCTCAGTCCCGATCGCGCACATTTTACCTGCCAGCGTAGTAACCCTTGTTGTCTGGGGAGGGAAGTAGTGGACGTTGGATTCGGGAATGAGTGCCACCTCGTAAGTAGTTTCTGGTGCCAGGTTGCTTAGCGTGAGGCTAGTGTGAGCCCCAGACACTTGCTGTGTCCTCTTCCTTGCTAAATCATCTATTGGGGCGTACTCTAGGGTGTAGTAGTCGGTTTCTTGGGAGAGGAGTTTGGGCCACATCAGACGGAAGCTGCTTGAGGTGATATCTACTGCATGGAGCCGGTTTGCTTGGATAACATCTGGAAGAGAAACAGTAGCAAGAAATCACTGTCGACATTAATACACAGACCATGGCACATCTAAGATACAGGCCCTTCTGGGTGGGAGATGTAGCCTACAGCAACGCTGGATGACAGCTGAAGTCAGCGACGTGTAGCCAAGCCCCGTCATAGCAATTCAGTGAACCAGACCCTCTTTGAAAGGTTCAGGAGCACAAAGCTAAATCCTCGAAGCCGAACATAAAGCTAAAAATTGTAAACCACGTTTCAACTGAAACAGCAATATGTGGATTTTCACACCACTCCTACCTCTCGGACAAGACCCTTTCACTGAACAGAGCTTGCAAAGGAAACGTGTGTCTCCGACCGCCATGAGGTGGCATTTTGGCTAAAGCGATTACTCAGGTGTGTCTGTGCACAACAGGCTTCAGCTCAAGAGCACCGCTGCACCCTGCCTCCTGGGCACGTCCAGCCTCAAACCAGCTTGCCACAAGCCTCCAGGTTGCTCTGCAAAGCCCCAGCTTTCCCTCTCCATTCTCTCTGCCTTGTCCTCTGTGCTAAGGCCAAACGGTGCTGGTGATCTGCTGTGACAGAGAGGTCTGGCACAGCGGAACGATGCCCCTGCCCACCCAAGCCTGCCTTGTGCCACCGAGAATGAATCTGGAGCGGTCCAGCGAGTTCTGGGCAGCCGCTACTGCCCGACAGATGCGCGGGAGTTGCTGTGCCTGGCCAAACAGGCAGCTGCCCACACTCAGCAAGATCACCACACCCAGCCTGAAAAGCAGCACTGGCACTGCCTGTGACAAAGCTGGAGACAGAATTCAGGCATCCAGGTTCCGAAACTCCTGCGGGCAGCTCAGCCTGAGCTCCCTGTGGAATCGCCTACTAGCGAAACCACACTGTTGTGATGCATGTGAAGTGGCCTGAGTGCGAGGAAATACACTTCTCCCGGCTCTCTGCCTGTACCCGGGAAGGAGGGGCAGCAACTGGGGACTGCCCAGCGTTTGCTGAGCCGGCTGGATTCATCCCAGCTGAAGTCACTCCCTGCAGTGTTTCACAGAGCTCCATTGTTTTGTGACATTCAGCATTCAGAGCCACTCTTGTGCTATCTCGCCTCTCTCTACCCCTGCACAGACCCTTCTCTCCAAGGCTCGTGGCTACCTTTGAGTTCTAGACCCCAAATGCCAGACACAAATACCTCTTCTGACGCTCCGCAGTTCCCCCGGCTTCCTCTGCTGCTTGACCCTTCTGACACACATGGTCTCCTGAGCCCTTCTTGGGCAGAATTCCACTGTTCTCTGATCTTCCAGAGGGGCGGAAACACACAGGACTGTTTCTAGCTCCAGGGAAGTGGCATACAAAGACATAAAGATGCCTTTTTTTTTTTAAAAAAAAAGGATTTTAAAAGCACCCTGAGCCTTCGAGAAGTGCATTTGCTCTCGCAGTGTTACTCCTGAAACCTTACGATAGCACCCTCAGCGCACATCAGATATATATACTTCACGCAGTGTTACTCTGAAACCTTACGATAGCACCCTCCAGCTCAAGCTTAATACTTTGGAGAGTACAATAAGTAGCTCTCCCTGGCTGCCCGTTACACAGAGGTAAAGGGAGGCACAAAAGTCTGCCCAGACCTGCAAGAGAATAGAGGGTAGCCTTGCACTCTCTGGCCTGTCTTTAACGGGAGAAGACCAGCTCTCCTCCTCCGCGCTGCTCCGAGTCCCTGCCAGCTTCCTTGTACCCAGTAAAGCAGCTTCAGTTTTTCCTCTGAGCTGTTCTTTGGCTCTCCCAGGCAGGCAGGAACATTTCCCTTCTCTGTGCCCTGCCGGCTCCCGTCCGCACACCCTTCTCTGAGCCCCGCAAGTACCAGTGGCCAAACCACAAAATAGCAGAAGAAAGGCTTCAGCGCCAGAAGTCCTGCCAAAGCTCAGGAATGGAAATAAGTGAGCTTGGAGGCAGGGCCCCGGGACACCGTGAATAAACCGGGCAGAATAAAGTGACAGGGGGCAACACCTGAGGGACGTGCTGCAGGAAGCCCACAGCAAATGGCTCTGCCCCTTGTTGCCAGATTGCAGATGCCTTGAGCATAAAAAGAGGGCACTAAGCCCCAGAAAATAGATGCCCATGGTATGCTTCCCAGCCCCTCTATGCTTCAGCCCCTCCAGAGCGAGCAACATGTTAATCTCTTGTGTTAGACCCAGGCGTGCCTTCCTAGCGACACTCGGAGACAGCTTGTGACACGCTTGCCTCCCACCTCCTGCCTCTTGGTGACTTGAAACACCATTTCACAGTCACAAGTTTGCTGGCATCCCGTGAACGCTGGCGAGGTCAAGATTAGACTCGCAGGAATGCTGCTGCTTTCATGATGTGTGTAAGAAACGCCGTCAGGCAGCAGATGAGCCTGTTCTAGCCCTGGGTACACAGTCCCCTCTCTGCAGAGGCTGCGGCTAGGACTTGGGACAAATCGCTTCTGCTTCATGGCTCTATTTCCCTACTTGATGTGGATGGAGGGAGGATTCCGATTCCGAGAGGGGGGGAACACACTTCCCGTTATCATGGTGGACATTCAAGGTCTGAGATTACTCCCTCTGGTTGCCTGCTTATATTCAGTGCTAAGTGGGAATGTCAGAGGACTCTAGGCTCAAAGCCTTCGCTGCAGCAGAAGTTATCCAGGACCTTGTTTCAGATCAGAAATGTGTTGCCAGGAATATGCACGGGAAGGGCTGATGTTTCGTGACTGCTGGGCAGGTGGGCTCCTGCAGAACTTGGCTCAGAGGTGGTGCCAAAGGACGAAAGGAGTCAGAAGTTGTCAGTTCAATTGGCTGAGGGAAGAGCAAGTGGATGCTAGCACAGAACCTGATGTCATCTCAAAGGAATGCCTTGGTTTCACAATATTTGAAGGTTCTTCCCCAGGAGGAGAGCACCAAATGCCATATATTGGGTACATAATATATAAATGCAATGGGAGAAGCCTGATCTAGAGTCTTCTTTCCTTCACACTAGGAAAGGCGGAGGCGTTTGCCAGGAGCCGGCTGTGGCCATAGCCAGGCTGGCTGGGAACTCTGGCCTGCTGCATTCTGCAGAGTCGTTTTGTCGGGACCACGTGCCAAGGAAAAAGAGGGGAGTGAACATACACATCCATCCACAGTCCTTGTCTTGCACCCTTCTGCATAGCAGCATTACTGGAACTATTTCAGGTCCACCATGTCTAGGAGCAGCTCATCTTCTCTGCTGACACAGCCAGGTTTTTCAGAACGGGAACTGAGGCAGAGACATCGCATCCCTTGCCTCAGCAGAGCCTCTAGCAGACAGAAATAGTTCGGAAGAGTAAGGCACCTTCCTTTTGTCTCCCTGTCCAGGTAGTGGCTGCCTTGCTGTCTTGGACTGAAAACCCTTGTTGTGAACTCCAGACTCAGCCCTAACGGTTTTTATTATTTGTCTGCTCAGATCTCTGATCAAATTTCTGAAGGCAAAGAAAATGCTTCTTAACTGAGCAACCCCTACATAAAAGGCGTCTACCTTTGTATAGCGAGGTGCAGCCTCGGAGACTGAACTCTTCCATGGAGGGTTCTCAGCCTACCCAGACAACAGCAACTTGGCAGCCAGGGACCATTGTGTTGGAGTATCTATGGAGCAGGCACCAACACCCCATTCCTGGATAGGAGGTGGAGGGAGGAGAGCAACTCTTGACAAAGCTTGTTTGTGGTCTATAAAAGGCTTTTAAAAACAGTAGCAAGAGATGAAGATAAGATAGCAGTGATAAAAACCAGTCTGGGCCATTCCAGAGATGGAAATGCCTAATTTCTGCCTGCCAAGGATCCTGTCTGTCCCTGCTATCCCAGGGGCCAGAAGCAGGAAGGGTGGTGGTGAGGGCTGCCTCCTCCAGGCAGGGAGAGTGGACATACGTGGCTTTATTAAGGCTAACTCAGGTGATGTTACCAATGTCTGGTATTTTCCTTAAAGCACCAGCCCCTGAATTCGTGTGGGAATCTCACCTTCCATTAAAATCCCCGATTAGTAACTTTTAGACTTGGTGGGTGCACAGAACACTGCCCTCAGGCACAGCGGAGTGTCTATTACCTTTGCAGATCTTACGATATCCAAGACAATCCTGTGCTGCAAGGATATGCAGGCGATTTCTCGTTGTGGGACGCTGTTTTATACCATCTGGGTTCAGGATACACTAGAAGCTGAAACAGCCACTTGAGACAAAACATCTGGGGGTCTGTGCAGTGTCTGGTACAGCAAGGACTGCTGGTACTGCCCCATACTCATACGGGAGAGAGGTGGGTGATCGGAGGAGAACATAGTCCCTGTGTGTGATTTGTCAAATGATCACGGTTGGAAACAGAACGAAATTGCTACATACAGAGGATTCTGTGGAAAAGACTTGGATACTCCGAAGGCAGCTCTAACCAGCTACACAGCAGAAGCTAAATGGGGAATTAAAACAGGATTTCCAATGGAGAGAGAACCTCCAGAAAATGAATGGAAAGTCTACAAAGTCATAGTAACTCACTCAGCTTTCCAAACAAATCCAGAGGCATCTGGGAGGCTGAGGCAAAACCTCTGCTTTGCAATCCCGGCCACTCCCACCGACGGGATTCAAGAGCCGCAAAAAGGACCTGCATTGTGCAGTGCAGCATGCAGATTAGCATGAGACATTCCTCCTAGCTTCCAAATGTCTGTCTCCTGGTCCACATTGTGGCTTTGGGTCTCCTCAGACCCTTTTCTGGATGCTTTAAAAAAACAGGACTGCTGAAAAAAAAAAAATCAGCTCTGCTGTCTGTTCCTGCTCTCTGCGCAGCAACCGCCACAACCGAGCTAGCAACAAAGAGGTAGCAGTTGGCCTGCTGAGCCTAACAAGTTAGGGCTGGGATTTTTTTTCCAAAGGCTATGCTAGCCAAGTCAGGCTATGGATCTGGTGGATGCAGAACACGTTACAACAGGGGATTTATGGAACAAAAACATTCCTCTCCTACAGTCTTAATGCTGATAGAAACCACCATGCTTAATTGCTCTTTTGTAAGAGAGCAACGACTGCCAGCCGCTTGTCGGCAGGAGTCAGTATCTGAGTGCGTGCCAGCCACTGTGCCTGCGCATGGTGTATACACGGGAGGTTAAACCTACCCTAGACAAGGGTTTGAGGGAGCCGACAGGACCCAATCCTTCCCAGGCACACCCATCCCATTTCGTATAGCGTGTTCAACACACTTGGGTCCTCCGCCTCCATCAGATGGCACAGAGCCAGACAGCATTTTCTCTAAAAAAATCACCCTGAATGTGAAAATCAAGTTCAAGGGCTGAGCACCTTGCTCCCACAGCCGTCAGCCTCTTACTGCAGTTAAATCACTGGCTGTCAGGAAGCCTTTGGTTAACAATTAACCTGCGCAGGAGGGATTTTCATGCCACGCTTGAATTGTACAGATGTCTGTGACCTCCATGATTCATTACAAAGTCTTATGGGTTTCTAAGGAATCCAGACAATACGCTGCCTGAGCCTCCTTCCCTCGTTAACAACTGAACAACTCATTACACACACAAGTTCAGCTCACTAACGGGCCTGCAGAAGGGAATTTGTCCCAGTCAGTCATGGGACCTCCCAAGGGGGATAGAGATATTTGTCCCAGACCTCCTAAAAGCCTTGGACCTATAGCATCATGGACAAAGCACCTCAGTTTGCGAGGGCAGCAGCTGTGGGTCAGGAGAACCATTGGGTTTAGGGGATTCTCACGCTGCCTGCCCTGCAGAGCCGGGCATTAACTCACATTCGGCCCTGTTGCAAACTCCCAGTGACCACAACCCAACCCCACTGTACCTAGGATAGCATCTCGAAGCTCCTTTGTGATGATGGTAGGTCATCAACGTCCACAAAGTGCAGGTGCTTCTCAGGAGGCTGGCTGGCAGCAGCAGAGAGTTCCAGGTAATTCCCCCGTCCAGTGCTGACAATGAAGACTGTTACTCCCATGTCCTTCAGGAGCTGCATGGGTTCAGAGATGTCATCAGTGGAGAAACCATCCGTCACCCAAACCAGTACCTTGGGCACATCTGGCCGGGCACCAGCCTCATCACTGAAGAACTTCTCCTTGGCATAGGAGAGCGCTTTGCCTGTGTTGTCGCCCATGAGCTGCTGAGTGTCCCGGATGGCTTGTTGCAGAGTTCCACTAGACAGGTACCGGTCAAAAGGGAACTCCATGGTGGGCGTAGTGCTGATGTGGATGATGCTGGTCTGGACATCTTTGGGGCCAAAGCTGAACGGTCGCACAAGGTCCCACATGAATTCCTTGACCCTGGAAAACTCATAGTAGGAGACGCTGCCAGAGCTGTCCAGCAAGAAGAGGAGGTCCCCTCCGAATTGGAAATAGACGGCTGGGGACCTAGGCGGGGAAGAGAGAGGGAGGTGCGTTAGTGAAACGGTGCGAACCCACCCCTGCACAGGCATCTGCTAGGAAAGCTCGGTTATCTTGTGCCACATCTCAGAATTCAGTGAGAATTTTGCTGAATAGCAGGGCTGTGACCTGTGTTGGACTGTGTGTCTCCTACGCTTTCTTTGGGTTCAGTCTCACCTTGGGACGTTCACAGCTGCTCCGCCTGATCTAGGCCCTGCCCAAGAGGGCCACTGTAAGCGGAGAGGCCGAAGCGCTGCAGTGGAGCTGGAAAGTGCTCCTGGAGGCCCTGCAGGACAGCAGCCTAGCGCTGGTCTGCCTCGTGGGACCCTCTCAGCAGCACACTTCAAACACATCACCTACCCCACAGGCTTCACGTTGGCCAAGAGGGTAAGAGACATGCAAAGGCACGTGGGAGCATCGGTGATGCGCAGCAGCCCCGAGCACTGGTGGCGTGCTGGTCCATCACTGGTGGACAATGGCACAATATGCAAGCGCACATGTCGCAGCTGCCGTACTCCACGTTCTTCTGGTCGGCTGCGGCAGAGACTCGCCGTAACCAGAGTCAGCGCATCCCAGCCCTGCCGCGCGCAGCTTGCCCTCCGGCTCTCGGCAAAGGCCAGCGCTGCAGGCGAGTTTGGCCTTTTGGAGCTCACTCCTTTTACGTGTTCTGCACCTCACCTACATCAATCATCATTCAACAGAGGTAAGGCTGAAGATCCACCTCACCTACCTGCTGTGGCGAGCTCTCCAGGAGCAGGGAAAGGAGCTCCCCCTGATACCTGAAAGATTACACCATGCCTTTGTTGGTAGTTCTGTGTCCTTGCTTTGTGCTTGCTTGAACAATTTAGAAAGTTTTGGTACGTAGAAATAGATAAGAGACCTAAGAAACCTTGAGCCTTGTAGTCAGAACCAGCCAAGACGAGCTAATTGTAACAAAAGACACAAACCACATGGAGTAACCCGCACTGCGCTTGCGTAATGAGGATGCAAATATTACAACTAGTTCCTGGAAATGCTATGAATATGTGTGATTATCCCAAGGATTTTAATGAATATGCATATACTACAATGATAAATCTCTACTCTCACGACTCACGGTATGCGCGATAGTGGAGCGATCCCCCGTGCATCCGGCGCTGCAATAAAGAACGCCCGCCTTCTCAAACTTAAAGGGGAGTGTTAGGGGGTTCTTTAGTTAACCGATTTCTCCGGTATCACCCCTGCCTGCGTTGGCTCCCTGCTCTCCTGGCTTTGTTGCCAAATTGTTTGAAAGTCATGTCTTACACATTTGCAAGATTAAAAAAAAGACAGTGAGGAGGAACAATAGTTACTTTTTTTGCTCCTTTCCATTCGCCTGCCTGATCCCTGCTGTCAAGGAGCTGGCTGGATGGCCAGAACAGACCCTGTGTCTCTCAGAGGAAAAGGCCGGTCATGGGAGAGGAGAGGCAGGCCAAGAGACTGAAAAACTGGGATGAAATATGCCTGAATTCAGCCTAGAGCCTGACTCCTGAGAAATACAGCTCCTCGTGGAATGAGGGCAGGATGAATGCCTGATGTTCCTCTGGTCCAAATTCAGGCAAGATACATAACAGATGGGAGCAGAAAATGCCGTTGCAGCAGTGAAGGAAGTAATTTCCTGGGATACTGATCTCACCTACTCATTCCTTAGGTCCTGCACAGGGACGCGGGGCTGGAACCCACCAGGGAGCCAACACCAGGCAGGGTAGCAGAGGTGCCCTGGACCTGACACGGCAGGAGCAACGCGGGCTCTGGCTCCTCAGCACACCGAGCCACTTCCACGCTACGCCTCACGCCGGATCTGCAAGCGCTGCACAGACTTACAAAACCTCGCGACAGTCTTTCCAGGCACAGGTTATTAACCCCTTACAGGTAAACCGACAAGGGCAGGGCAGTGGAAAGAGGCAGGAGCTCAGGCACAGGAATCAGGGCAGAGCCAAAAGTAACAACCCGCAAGTCCTGGATCCTGCTCTCGCTGCCGCAGGAAAAATGCCTCTGAGCTACATCAGCTTGCACTGACCCCTCTTGTTACACAACACCAGGCTGATCCCGAGTACTTTCTGCTCCGAGCTGGAGGTGGACATGTTCCAGGAGCTGGGAACATTCCTCACCAGCCTGAGCCAGCAGATCAGTCATGCCCCGTGCCAGGGAGTAGGCTCTGCCATCCGGGGCTGCTGCCGAGGGGTCAGGAGCAACTCGTGGGCCTAAGACAACTTACAGCTTTATCCCATCTTATGACAATGGCAGTGCCTGGAAGAAAAATGAGCTGTATTTGGAAAAGAAAGAAATGATAAAGCAACTTGATGAGAAAAACTGCTGGCTCTGCTCTCCCAGGAGAGGGCGGCTGATTCTCAGAACTGGCTGCCTCCCGGCCTCAAAGGCTTCGGTCCACACAAGACTGGCAGAAAGCTCCCGGATTTATACCCCTGTTGGCAGGAAGCCTGGAGCAGAGGCACTCCTCCCTAGATCACTTTCTAAAAGCTGGGCTAGTTTGATGTTTTCTTGCTCTTCTGAATACATACTGACCTCCTTTCCCAGATACTCTTAGGAGCAGCACCTCAAAGGGGCTCTGGGACAAGACGTCTGGGGAAGGGCTGCCCAGACCCATTCGTGCAGAAGAATGCCGTACGTCAGGAAGAACATGCTTCTGAGGGTGTGGCCCGGAGTCCCACTTCATTTGACCCATTTTCTTACAATTTCAATTAAATTGCTGTGTGGGAAGCACAAACACGTAGGGGACTCCCCCTTCTACCACTCTTGGAAGCTTGGGAGATTTACAATAGCTGGAATATCAATAACGAATTTGGAAGTCTTTTAACCACCACCCTGCTTTCTGACAGCTTTTGAGGTGCAAGAAGGGGGAAAAAAGCCTTGGACCAGAGATTCCTGCCTGCCCATTTGGGCTCCTCTATCAGTGAAGGGATCAGGAATGTGAGGTGGCCAAGCAATGGGGGCTCTGGAGCACAGATGGACTTGGTGGAGCACACAGTGGTTGAGTGCTGGAGCCGCGTGTGGGAGCCAAAACCACAAGGCAGTAGACAGCTGAATGGAAAGGCTCCTGTAAAATTAATTGCTCCAAGGAGACAGCTCATGCAAACAGTCCTCCCGCTGCAGAAAGCCATGTCAAGGCAGGCCCAGAGATAGCAATGAGCCTGGCAGAGACGAGCAGGGGGTTGCTAAGCCCCCACTGCGGCACCACTCCAAGAGGCAGCTACGAGATGGCAAAATCAAGAGGAAGGAAAGGACCAGGGCAGGGGAACAGTGAGCGGGTACAAGGGGTCTATTACATGTCCTGACAGTGAAACCTAGTGACGTGAGCCCAGAAAAGATCATGATCCAGCAAGAGCACAGCCATTCAGGGTACAACACAAGGGGCTCAAGGGGGAAACCAGAAGTGGTTCAGGCTTGAGCCACAGGGGACTCGATCCTCTTTGCCCGGTCTTCATTTGGACAGTCTTTGCCCTGCTGTTTATCTCCCTCCCCGGGAACCGTTCAGATGCCCGCCTGTGCAGCTAGGGCACGCGTGCCTGGGTCTGTGCCGTGGCAGGAGCGTTGCTGCCTGTGTGCTCAGGAACGTCAGGAGGGAGGTACACTGGAGAGAGGGCCTGCTGTGCGGGGAATGCCCGCAGGGTGGGGGACAGAAGTGACAGGCGTGAGTCAGGACCCACGCTTACTGCGTGTGTTACACTACAGGTGTGCGCTGGAAGAAAGCCAGAGCGCTTGCACATACTGTAAACATGCAAATAAACATGCTGCCCGCGAGTCGCTGCGGTGCTCCAGAGACCACGGCAGCACAGGAACCAGTAGCAGGTGCTGGCTGAGAGGGCGGAGGCACACCAGATCCACCACGAAACAGCAGAAGAAAGATGGAGCCTTCAGAAACGGAGAACATTAAGTTACTTGGAGGTGACTAAGCAAGAGATGCAAGGAGGGGGCAGGAGTGGGACCTGCGACCCACACGGATTACAGCCAATTCTGCGTGACCCGGCACAAGTCAGCCCCGTGTCGCAGACACACACCCCCAGCGACTTGGCATTCAGAGCTGAGCAGAAAATAAAAGTGAAGTCCAGTAAGCTTTCCTGCTTGCCCATAGCAACGTGCAATTTCATCAGCACATCCCACAGTAGAGCTGAACCTGTGACCTGCAGGTCCCTGCCACTGGTTCCTCGAGCTCCCTGCCTCCTAACGGCATTCCAGCAGGGCAGAGCAGCAAGGGCTTTGTTTAGAGCTTCTGGCTGCATGAAGCAAGTCAGACACATGTAGCCACAGCCCTGTGCTTTTCCCCTCCGCTGGAAGAAGTGCAAGCCGCTTACTTGGCTGGCAAGCCACAGCGAGAGATCTTGGCAACACGATCGCCTCCTCCCTGGAGGAAATCATTGTTTCTCTTTTCCCCTCTGCTCCTCACCAGTTTGAGTAGTGTCACTCCTTTACTGAATGTTGCAACCAACAGCTGTGGAAGCTTCTGACCCTGGCAGGGCAGGGATCGATGGCCAAAGGACACTGCTGACGAGTGGTAAACAGGGTCACGTGCGCTAGCGCTCTGCGGGGGGAACTCGGCACGCACCACGAGGGAGCGGATGCAACAACATCACCAGGACCGCCTGCGGGGGGATGCATGGGGAAAACCAGCATGGAACACTTGCTCCAAAGAGAAGAACATTGAAAGAGAGTCAAGAGCCAAGCCCCTGTCAAACTGTGCTCTTGACCGTACCCTGCAGCTCTGGGGCACCAAGAGAGCTGGGCATAATGTTCACGTCCTTTAAACACTGGTTTGACCCACCATACGTTGCTGGAAATAGCTGGGTTAGTTCGGAGGCTCTGCAGGAAGAGCTACAGCTTCGCACTATAATGTTCTGCCTGGAGGGTAGAAAGCATTGGTTAACAACAACTGGTTAACAACTGGTTAACAAAAGCAACAGTTACACTGGTGGGCAGGTATATATTTTGGAGCTAAAGGGATTGTCTGTGGGTGGAGCAGAAGACTAATCCTTCATACAGGCAGATACCATCACAGTTACCTCTACTTAACACTCAGCCCTGCGTAAGATGTAAACAAATTCCTCCCATTCAGATTTTGTCAGCAGAAAGGACCCATAAAAAAAAATCTGGACAAGGATCTCACTACAGCAGGAGCGTGGCAACGCTTATAAAATGACTGGACACTCCATCGTCCTTCCCTTCAGGTTTAGGTTTCCAATTCCCTCATCTTCCTTCCTGTTCTTTGTCCTTCATCCAATATAAACATGCCATCCGTGCCAGAGGTGGGGCCGTGGAGATTTGTTACCAGTAAATCCCTGTATTACGCAAGCAGCTGCTATTTTCAAGCAGTTTCCTTGCTTTACAGCAAGATGCCAAATGAAGATTTCTCACTTTCAGCGGGATTCTGAGAGAAGGGGCATCCACTAGCATCTCCCTGCCTCCTGAACTGTCAGGCTCTTGCTCCTGAAGAGCTGAGGAGTAACTCTGCAGACCTCATATCGCTGCTGCTCCTGTGCTCTACTGAAGTCTAGGGAACAGCAGCGACCACACGGCAGCATCCCGTTGTCACCCTCTGGCTGCTACGTGGTCAGCAGACACAGCTCGGTCATGCAAAGAAGCGCTTTGAAGGGATCGATAGGGGAGCAAAACATCACCGTGGAGTCACAGTGCTGCCTATTTAAACGCTTGGCTTTTCCAGGAGAAAAGCAGCTGGTCAGACTTCCCCGTCTTGCACTGAGCTGCTGATAGGAGACATCCGCTTCAAGAGCTCCCCGCGCTCTCAGCTGGGGCCTGAGCACACGCCACGTGCTTGATTTACATGGGACTTGGACCTTGTCGAGCATAAAGGATTTAACAGCCAAAGAAGATCATGTCCTGTCTTGGTTAACTATGCTTTAAAGTCCGTGTTTGTCTTCCCTTCTCACTGTTGGGCCACGCAAGGAAAAAAGCGGAACGAGGTTTGGAGGCTGAAGAAGGCAGGCTGCGCTTGCCCGCGGCCCCTTGGGCCCACAGTGAGAGGCAGGAGGAGAAAGGCACCGCCTCTCCCGAAGGAGAGGTATCCCGCCGAGCCAGCCAGGAGGTGTTTTACACTGAAAACCATGTCAGAGAGAGGCCTGTGCCATGGGAGATGGGCTAGATCACCTGCCTATTGAAGGAGCTGAGCCCCACCAAGCAAAATACACTTGTGTGACTGAAAGCCCAAACCGCCTATGCAGGTTCCAGCTCGTCCGTGCCACAGATCACAGGCTGCAGGTTGAGAAATGGCCCTTCAGACAAATTCCTCTGGCAGGAAGGAAGCTGGGTTGCCATCTCTTACGATCTTTTCAGGAGTTTCACTCTCTCTGCTGTTTTACTTAGAGCCTCGGGAGTCCTGAAATCATGGAATTACGCCAGGTACTGAGCTGTGTTTCAGAGATCAGTAAGTGCAGGGTCCTCTACAAAGTGCTTATGGATGGGCCGTGCCTTTATTTCTCACGTGTTGCACCCACAGGGAGGGCAACATCCCCATCATCTTCTGCTGATGCTAGTCCAGAGTAACCGGGTGATGACAACCTAAGTTTCATTTCTCAAAGCCCAACCTATCAAATGGTCGTACTTTACACTGATGCAACAGCGATCTGACTGCGGACCCGAAGAGGAAAGCGGCGGAACGGGTCATGCGATGCTCTGCCTTGACTTTGCGCCTTGGTGCACTAAGTCAATAGCCATTGCCTTGTAAAAGTTAATGATTCCTGAGCATGTGGAAGCAACACTGGGCACCCAGTAGCTTCCTCGCTTTGTCCACTGCAGCTGAGAATAAAGCCACAATCCTTCACATTCTGTCCTAGGCAGCAGAGTTATGAACATGCATCCCTACCTCTCAAACAGCCCTTCTCGCTGGGTGACCGTGGCACAGCACCTCCGGGCGAGAGCTAGCCCGTGCCCAGGAGCCCTGCCAGCCTGGCTGTTTGCTCACGGTCGCTTTAGGGAGCACCTGGGAGGAGCGCAGGGGGCCCCCGCATCAAAGCCGCTGGGGAGCGGGCACCTTGCCGACCAGCACGTTCATTTCCTCCGAGGGTGCCTGGCAGCACGCGAGCCAAAGTCAGCACGTCAATAACGCAACACGTTTGCCTCCGGAGCAAGGCACAATCCCTCTGGAAAGCCGTGGCTTCCTTTTTCACATACTCCAAAAGTCTGAGCGTTGGTTTTAGCCTGGGTTGGCAACTGCCACACACGCTCCCGCGGCAGCAGAAATGCGTGACAATAGGAATAACTGCTGCCTGCGTGGGCATCGAGCACCGGGACGATGCCAGGAGCAGCAGTACCATTCCTGAAGGGGCAGAATCCAGGACCCTGTAAGGGGATCTGAGCAACAGACACAGTCTGCTCCGCGTACCAGAAACAGAATCGCACCCCAGCAGTCTGGGCTGCCGCCTGAGTCTGAGCACCTCCTGTCCAGACAGACACGGGGTTCACTTCTCCTTTCACACTGGATTACATTTCCCGGGTGCAGCGAAAACCAGACGCAGCCAGCAGCAGCCCTGCAGTCAGAGAACAGAACCTTTTTCCACTTAGGAACGCAAGGCAGAACAGAAGTAATTGCATCAGCTTAGTCACCACGATGTGAGCTAAGCCTCTGCCCAGCACTACAGTGCAGAGACCAGAAATGAGACGTTAGAATCACAGAATCGTTTGGGGTGGAAGAGACCTTTAAGATCGTCGAGTCCAACCGTTAACCCAGCACTGCCAAGTCCATCACTAACCCATGTCCCCAAGCGCCACATCTACACAGTCTACCTTCATCTCCTCTGCGTCCCTTTCCCCGCTGTCAGTTCGGCGAGACTGCCCCATAATCATTTTCCCTGAACACAATCCAAGAGAAAGCATTTTAAAGAGGCAGTGCAGTGACCGAACTGCAGAGATCAGCAAGAGAACAAGACGACAGGTACAGTATCAATCACCGGTTTTCCTTCCCTTAACCGGTGTGCCTCAGTACACAGGTAACAGTGAGGAGTCAGGACTTGTGCCATATCATTGCACTAAACTCTGCAAGTTTCTGAAACAGTTTACTTTCTGCTACTGGAAACAAGCAAGATAATTTTTTTTTTTTTCTAATATGGCAATTTTAGAAAGGTTTTTTGTTTGTTTTGTCCTTGTGCCAGCAAAGTAACGTACAAGCATAACTCTATACCTAAAGCAGCAACATAACCTCGGTTTTACGAGAAGCCTTAAGGACCAGGAGGTATTAAACAGGGAAAGCAGTAAGGGAACGCCTTGCCTTTTCAGGCACTCACCTCTCTCAGGTGCGTTCTGTCCCGCAGCAAACTGCAGCCACAGACCAAGAGACAGCACCGTCTTGGCCAACATAGCAAAGTCTGGTCCTGGGCAAACTACCTTAAATCCAAAAGCTCGGCTCTGTGAAGGCAGATGAAAAGCTTAAGATCAGTCATATTACGTGCAAGGATCCACCAGATCCCAGGGTGCCACTTTATGCTGCTCATGCCTTGAGATCCGACTGCTTCTCTACGTGTTTTGCTGGGCTGTGGTGGAAGCTCTGGCTCCCGTAGGCAATTTTCCTTCGCCCCCCCCCTCCCGACTCCTTTTAAAGTCATAAATCCATCTTGACAAGAATAGCTGGAGGAGAGGCACAAACAGCACCCCTGCTGCCGTTCCTCTCCCGAGTTAAACTTGCCCCAGGAGTGTGGATTCAACTGCAGGCAGCCTGCGCGCAGCTGGGCTGGTTTGAAAAATATATCCCTATAGATAAAACTTTGGCCCTGCAAGACACTGGCAGCAGTCCAGCTACCAGGGGAAAAAAAAAACCAACAAAAGCTCAGAGAAATCCAAAGCTGCGCTGCGCTGCTCTGGAATGAACTAGAAGAAGGAAAAACACGTATATAGAGGAAAGAAAAAGTAGAAGGGCTGGGGAGCGTGCCCTGCCCTGGGAATATTGGCTAATCTTCTGGGAGGAGGCAGGCTGAGCATTCCTCCAGGTCCTAGCGCTACCCAGCGCGTCCCTTCCCCGGGGCCAAACGCGAGAGGTAGGACCAAGTGCCGTGCCTCACCGCTTCACCCGGAGCCGAGCTGGTGCAGAAGTCGCCGAGAACCGCGGAGCCCGTGGGCAGCAGCCACGGCCGAGGTGGGGAGCGTCAGCCGCCGAGAAAAGGGCACGAAGCAATGCTGCCTGGTGCCGCTGGTACGTGTAACAGCCTGCTACGTGCCCGCCGAGTGTCTCCCTTCAGTGTGGCGTTAAATACATTCTCAAGTCTGTGAGTTCTGAGTCAAAGGGGACTCGTGCCTGAAGATAAACCCGTGACAAATGTCTTACTGGATGGAGCGGCAGAAGAGTCTGGCAGAGAGCATATACCAAAGACGCCAGGTCCAACCTTCACCGGCACGCAGCCTCTCTCTTTCCCCGGTATGCAGGAGACTTTTGCCAGAACAAAAACCCCACCAAACCTAGTTTCCCTTCTCAGGGCTGTCCTGCTGTCCATGTATCTGCTTTTGGCTCCTACTCATCAGCTGGAGGTGACAACTGTCCCTTTCCCATTTTTCACTTTAGGTTTTAACATGTGCTACTTCTGGACAGATCCAAGACGTTACAGTAGAAAAAAGCTAGAAAGTTACACACAGTTATGAAGAGCCCGATCAATAGTCATCTCTCTCAACACGAGGAGCGGCCAACAAGACAGGCTAAAGAGTAGCAAAGGAAGGATGTTTAGAAGCCTGTGGGATTTCTGAAACTGGTGAGCAATGTTTCCTCCAATTTGATTTTCTCTCCTGGGAACTGTAAAAAAAAAAAGTGAACAGGAGTTAGGAGCCAAGGAGCTGTGCAGGGTGGAAAAAAATTGTATCCAAAACTCATCAGCTAAATGGAAAGTCAGAACAGGCCCAAAAAGTCAGATCCAATTGGGAACCCATGGAGTCAGTCAGCTAGTTAAAGTTCCTGGGCACTTGCTTGTGTTTCCCCCACTCTCGGCTTGGTACCCAGCTGCAGCATGAAGGAGCTCTGCAACGTCAGGTTGTACACCTCAACCCCGTGCACCATGACTCCATATGGATGACAGCCTCACCCGCTGATTCATGCGGGCTGGAATAAGCATTATCCCAGGTACTCACGAGAATTAAATAACCCTGCTGTCATACCGAGAGCATGCAGCTTGTGGGATCCCCTCAAAGATGGCATCTCGATCCTGGTGCAATGGCTACAGTGACCAAACACTGTTGCTACCTGGTTCCCCTGACACAGAGAACAGGGTTTCTTAATGCTACAGCCCACCGAGATAAGCCTGAGTATTACCTGCCGGGCTACGTCTGAACGCAGGCACGCTGGGCTTGATCCCTGCCACCGAGAGCAACTTTCCCCTGACTCGGTGTGGTCTGGGCCTGCCCCGCCAGGGCTCTGCTCGCTGAACAGCACCCACGGCAACGTCAGCAGGAACCGCAGGTACGCCCGCAGCGACTCTGGCGGGCTGTAGTCGCGTTTGGCAAGCGGGCTTCCAGGGAAAAATGAAACAGCAAAGCAGATCTAATTCACCCGTCTGAGCAAATCCACCGATTCTCATTGCACAGACGCCCGGTCCCCTCAGTTGCTGATGCGTTGACTGTGATGGCAGCCAAGAAGGCAAAAGGCTTTCCAAACCACTGTTGCTGCGACTTGTTCAGTCGCATCCTCGTTCGCGGCCGGGGAACACGTCCTGCTTGCTGTTCTCCCCTTGGTTGTGTTCTGGGACACGGAAGGGATGGGCTGGAGGAAGCAAGTGTTGCCCATCTGCTTCTCACCGACTGAGCGAGACATCCCTCTGCTCCTGTCCTCTGCCCCTTCTGCCCCATTGCCCAAAGACCTGCTCGGGGAGGATGACTGCTGGGCTAGAGACGCGGTGGGTCTGGTCCCCGGGGCTCACGGCTGGCTGCCCAGAGCCCCTTCACTAGGGCTGGTGGGAATAGGGAGATGATTTCCTTCCATTACTCGCTTCCCAAGGAACCCTTTCCACGGAAATATTGCTCATCTTAGAATAATTCCCTTTTATTGTCAGTTTATCAATGTAAATGCCATTCAGTCTCACACCCTGCAGCCTGGAGATATTTTAGCCTTTATCTCCGTGCAAGTCCCGCTGAGATAGGTGGAAGCAGGAAAAAACAGCCTGGAAAATAATTAGATCTTACACAATTTGGTTTTATTTTTAAACTTGACTGTAACTGACAGATCCTGTTTCCGGCAAGACTGGTGCATATGCATGCCAATTCTTTCCTAGCTGATGCATCCTGCGCTCCGAAGCCAGCGGTATCACTCCAGATTTGCTCCTGTTTAAATGCGATCAGAATCTGGCTGCAGATCTCAGCTCAGGCTCAGCTCCCCATCACTGCTAAGCTCACGTCCTCCACCTGCCACTGACTAGACTGAAATTCACTCGGGGCGATCATTTTACCACGCCAAGTTATGGAACAGCTCAGGAAAAAGGAATGATTATAGAAAGAAAAACAAACAAACAACAAATTAAACACACCCCCGAGCTACCGCGTTGTGATCGCGATACTGCCGAGCGCTGGCGCATCGCTGCCAGGAGCGTTTGCGCTTGTGTTTCGGGAGGCGATTCCTCACCACGGGGCCCAGACACACACCCCCCCCGTGCAGCACAAGCCCTCAGCACCGCGCTCCGGCGTTCCGCGCAGGGGAGGGCTTCGGTGGCGTGCTGCAGCTGCCGTGACATTCTGGGGATGTAAACAATACGCAATTTCTGAAGAGATGCAATATCCTCTCCGAGACAAATCACTGCAGCTGGAACAAACAGGCTTTCGGGAACACAGCCATTTTCAGCTCACATAAAAGTTTTTGTTTGGAGGGGCTATCTATATATGGCAATTTGGAAAATCCCCATTTGGAAAGGAAGCAAAGCAGATCTTTGCTGGAAGAACGACGCGGGTAAAAGCTCCCGCCCTTGAACTCCAGGAAGGCTTGTGCAGCCCCGCACAGGTGGGCAGCTACCCGAGGTGCCAGTAACCCAACTTGTCTGTGCGCGACGGGGCTTGGGCTGGCAGGCGAGCTCTCTGCCAGCTCACGCCGAGACATCAGCGCGATGTGGGATGCAGATAGCGACTGAATCACCAACCGCATTCACAGCGGGCTCCAGGTTGCCCTCCAAACACTGGCCGTGCACGGCCCACCTCACCGCCCCACTAGGTCACACTTAACTTTAAACCAGCTACTGGCTACATGGCTGGAGGGCATGAACTTGAACTCCACTGACTCCAGAAATGCCATTCTGACTTACAGCAGAGAGGACCAGGCCCTGCGTTGCCAGTTCTCAGTTAACAGTGTGTCATGCAGTCTCCAGCCTCAAGTCAGCTCTTATTTTTGTTTGACTTGGAAGACAAACTACAAAAATAGACATGTTTACTCCCTGCGTTCACCAGCTTTATTTTTCTCAAAAGTAGCCCAGTGACTAGAAATGACTCCACAGTGAGGTAAAGTCTAGCTTATAGATGATCTCTTTCACCCCAAAGCATCCTAAAAAGCCACCCAGCACAAAAATACAGCCACTTCTGGGGTGAAGCACAGTAGTTTTTCAACTGCTTGCAGCAGTATTATGCTAAAGCTTAGGATACGTGAAAAAAATTGCAGGACAGGTCTACTCTGGAAGGATGCAACCACCCAAATTAGAGTAGTGTCAGTATACTGGGAAAGGCTGCTTCCACCCTAATATCGAAGCACTGGCTGCAGAGTTATCAAGACTCTTGTAGAAAGAGCCTGGTAACATCCAGCAGTAAGAAAACAGTTCTGCAGAAACAGTGCCATGGGTGAGCTATTCCCCTCCAGCACGGTGTCGTGCCAGGACACAGTGTCCTAGTTTTCTCTCTTGTACGCATTTGCAGCAGCCTATTTCAAAATGAAGGAATTTATGGAACTAACACACAGGTAGACACAAGCATGTCAGCTGTCTAATGCTCAGAGAGGGAGGAGGTTCTCCAAGCAATTGCCTGGTCACGCTAGGGGCTTCAGTTCCCTCCGGCTCCCAGGCAGCACACAATTGCCTCCTCAGGTTTTACGAAACCTGGACAATGTGTGCTTGGGCGAGCTCTGAAGGAGACAGCTCGTCACAAAGCATCAGCTCTCAGACACCAGAGTGACTTACAGCCCTCGGGATCCTTCTGAGCTGGGATGGACTGGACCAACCGCCTCAGTTCCTCCCCAGCTCCACATCCCGGGCATCTCCTGGTCTCTCCACACACATCTGCCTTGAGGAGTTCCAGACAGTATCAGCACTAGACAAGGGGCAGTGGAAGCTGGACATCTGCCCAGAAAGGAACAGAGCCTAGTCCTTCTGGTGGGCCACAAGACAGCCTTCATCTCCCTTGAATTCCAGCTTCCCAAAGGAGCTCCTGGAGCAAACCAGCCTCAGCACACAGTGCCTCCGTACCTGCCATCTCCTGCGATTTCAAACCTGCATTGAATCTGTGGGTAATTTTATTGCAAAGAAGTAATATCAGAGCAAAAGGAAATGGTAATTAATGCTGTTGTCAATTTATGCTGAGTATCAGCATCGGTTAGATAAACTAAGTGGGGACAGAGCAGTTTGCTGAGCAGGATGCCAGCGTTAGAATCCTGGGGACAGATCCGAGGTTAATAGTGTCTCCTCACTGCAGCTCGTTAGTGCCAGGTTGCACTTGGCATCTCTCTTGGGACCGAATCCAATTTGTCTGGTCCCTTTCTACTTCTCTTGTGCACATTTTCATCCACGGTTTGTTTCTGCTAATATTCTAGACAACTGTAGCAGCCCACTTGTTCTTCGCAATGGCATTTAGAAAGAGCATCACGGAGTGACTGCGAAGGCACACACTCGTTTGAGTCATACCACAGCATTTTGGGAGTGGAGGAGCATTTAGAAGTGAAATGTCTTTTCATTTATAAAGGGCTGTTTTTTCCACTTTTCAGGGAGATGATGTAGTGGCTGTCAGTGCTGGAACATGTGAGCAAGCTGCCGAAGGACATCTTGATGAAAAGAACATCTTGACTGCAAGCAAGTTTAATGGCTAGGTGTGGGGGGGTTCCACCCAGCCAGCAGCTAAGCATCCACCAGCAGCAAGAAACTCACGGGTCAAGGTGAAGACAGTTTAATAAGGGAAGCAAAGCCACAAGCAAAGCAAAATAAGGAACTTATTCACTACTTCCCTCAGCAGACAGATGTTTAGCCTCTTCCTGGAAAGCAGGGCCTCAACACATGTAGGAGTTACTTGGGAAGACAAGCGCTATAACCCCACACATCATACGTTAAGGTTAGCCCTGCTGTCAGGTCACGCCGGCTGCCCCGGCCGCATCCCTCCCGGCTTCTTGCACACTCCCAGCCTACCCAGCGGAGGGGAACGCAAGCTGCGTAAGCACAGCTCAGCAATAGCCAAAACATCGGTGCGTTATCAATGCTGTTCAAGCGACAAATCCAAAACACAGCATCATACAGGCTCCTGCGAAGAACGTTAACTCTGTTCCGGCCAGGCCCAGCAGAGCAGGGCAATAAAGAGCCTACACAGGATGCTGAAGCGGTGGAAGGCGATGCCTCTGCACCCCCTTCCTCACAGCACTCAGAAGCTGGGGTTGGATTCCAGCGTATCAGGCAAGAAGAGCAGGACTTCAGGTCCTATAGCAGAGGAGTGGTTCAGCAAGAAGACTGTCTTCAAGGCAAGTCCGGTGTGCAGAGGGACTGGGAAAGTGCTGGCCTTGGCCCTCCTCTGTCCATCGAGTCACCTGTCCAGGACCAGAATGTCCCGAGTGCTCTAACTGCCTCAAAAATGGGCTTACGAGAGTATTGGCAAGGCAGCCCCAGAAGGCACATCAAATTCCACATGCACAGCATGCACTGTTCTTGTGTGATCGCATTTAGCGGATATGAGCAAGAACCAGTGGATATGAGCTACCAGAGCAGCGCTGGAAGCAAGGGAGAGGCCCAGCTCCAGCTGGGAGGTGTTGGCGGTGCCGCGTGGCTCCAGCGCTGGTGCAGAGCCGTGACCGCAAACTCCAGCAACCTGTTGGAATTGTCCCGGCACAGCTTGTGGAGCAAAGCTGCTGGTATCAAACCAGCTTATCTGCAAGCCAGCTCCCATCACCAGTCGGTAAAATTACCCCAGGCCTGCGCAAGTGTGCCCTGAATGAGCAGGCCATTCCAAAATTCAGCTGTGTTCGATTAGTCCATACATCAGGGCAAGAGATCACATAACTACACCGTAGGGTGTACAGGAACCGTGTTTTAACGATATAATGCTCCCATTGTCTTCAGGACAACTGGCCTAGAGCTAACAGCAGCTGCTGCTGCTGCTTCTTTCGCATTTCTAAAGGCATTTACAGTCCCTTAAGTAAAAAGTGCAGCGATGGACTGGTACGGGGCTTTGCACTGTCATTTTTGAGCCAGCCATAAACCCAGAGTTGGCTGTTGTTAAGAGCCAACACATACAGTTTCATTATGGGCTGAAAGGGACAATACTGGGAAAAACAGACCTCCGTAAGCAGCAGCGCTTTGCGTCGGCCGCGTCTGTGATGCAGTTGTGCAGCAGCGTGACTTTCCGAACTGCAGCTGCGCCGGTTTTGTTTACAAGCTCACAAAATTGCATGGAGTTCAGCCGGCTTCTTGCTTTCACCTTGCCTCTGGGGTCTAAAGCGTTTTAGCTTCGTAGTAACAAATGATCTCATTTGCAGCGCTCCAGGAGCAGCCCAAAGAGCAACCCGATACAGAGGGGAAAGAGCAGGAGGGCTGGACGCCAGCAGCCAGGGCTGAGCTGAACCACGCCGGCCTGGCCAGGCTGCCACAGTCCAGGCGCACTCACCCGTCTGAACTCAACCTCAGGCCCAGAGGTTTCATCTTCTCCTTGCTCCTGCCTGGAGCTGTTGTAATTCCTTTGAATACCATAACTGCTCGCAGCTAGGGTAGGCTACCCCCCAGAGATACGGAGTAGTGAAGGGGTAAAACGGGAGAAACAGCAAGAGACAATCTAAGTGGCTCATGGCTCATTCACAGGATGATGTCTCCTTTTGTCAGGTAGGTCAGAAATAGCAAATATCTCCTGCCCTGTCTCTCCCGGTTACTGTAGAAGCCCCTCTTCTGCGTGCAGCAGGCTGAATTAATAACCGTGGGCTGTCAGAACACATCCTCATCCTCCGCCCCACTGCCAGAGACGCGCGTGGCTGTCCACATGCATCAGCTTCCCTGCCAAGGAAGGGCTGACAGAGAGCTCGCTGCTTCAGTCCCGTCCTCTCGGCTCAGCCCAGCGCTAGGAAGAGCACGAAAGGAAACATTAACTCTCCAAATAAACAGGCAGGAGACAGGCTCAGCCATTCTTTGGGTACAAAGCCACAGAATCCCCCAAAATACACACTGTCCGTGCAGTGATCCCAACCCCAACGTTAATACTAGGGGAGGAGGACACAGATGCACAAGAACAATTGAATTCTTGAATCTGAGTCTTTACAAGAACTTGATGTTGCCATAATTAAGTGGGTAGAAGTTATGTGTAAAGAACTAATTCCAGTGTCAAGAACTGCAAAGGAGCGAGGGTGCAAACCTGGGTGGGCCCACGACAGTCCCTCGCAGAGACCCACCAGGTCCTGAGGGCCAGGGTCGCTTTCCAAAGACTGGAAAACTTGGATTACAAACTTCAGAGCTGCCCAGTCACACAGAGGAGCTACGGGACGAGCGGCTGATTCAGGCCACAGAGATTCCTTATCCTTGCTGAACCAGACTCTCCCGCAGCCCGTACCGCTTCCTTGGACTTAGGTGGGCACATGAGCTTAAGGGCTCTGAAGGGGAGGAAGCCTTTCATGTTTATCTCTGAGAGATCACGGGCATTTACAAACAGAAAGGGGCAAACTCCTGGGGCAGAAGGTACCGTGTTCCCTCCCAAGCTGCAGAGCGTGGCAGGAAGGTGCAACGTCAGCCCAATATCAGGGTGGGGAGCAACAGCCGTGCTGTAGCTTAACCAGAACGTTACCCTGCAGCGGACACCAGTCCCACTGCAGGCCCCGCTCCAAGCGCCCAACACCCATCTTCAGCAGGGAGGAACACACTGAGGGGTTTTCCCTGGAAATGCCTTTCATTCCAGGTCTGACATTGCCAGTAAGTGGTCCCTGGAGAATATAGCACCCTACATATTGCTGTGAAGTCTCTTCTTTCCCCAAAGCTGGGCTGCACTGCAGCCCTTCGGTCAAATCCAAACCAGCATCCTTGCCAGCGGGACATACGATGATCTCGGAGGTCTCTTCCAACCAGAACAATTCTATGATTCTATGAAAGTGCGACAGGACTTGTGGCTGGTCGTGCAGGATTTACCAGCATACGGGCTCAGACTCTGCTTTGCATGTGGAATCGGGACCTGGGAGCCTCTAGCAGACATTCTCCAAGACTTCAGATTCCTGCCTCATTTCCTTCACAAGACAGGATTTTACTGCGTTTTTCCCAGCTGGACCCAGACTGTAGTCTCACTTTGCTTGCCAGGAACCAGAGTAGCTCTGAAAGTTGGACCCACTTCTAAGCAGTACAAATGAGGTCTGGATGTGGCGGTTAATTTTTAACCAAAGGCTATTCTTTGGAGTGGATCATTTTCCTTATTGCTTGACTTATCTCCTATCTCTATCCTGTTAGGAAAGCCCGGCCAGTTGGGAAAAGCCAAATGTAAGAGAACCTTCTCAAAACTGGGTTTCCCCGGGAATTTCCAGCTATGCAACAAGCTGTGATTTCCCTTTGAATAGCAAGTTCTCAGCCTCGAGAACTCTCAGCCTCTCTCAATAATTGTAGTCTCTTAACATGTCAGCCTGGGAGAGAGAAGACCATTTGGAGCAGCCTGCAGGCACACACACCCCACGCTCGGAGCAAGACATGGCAGGGAAAGCATTCTGCACACACGCGAAGGAGACTCCTGCATTCGGACAGTCTTCTTGGGCTTGTTTGTCTACAGGGTGTCTAAGGGAGGAGCCAGTAAGGAAACAGCCAAGCCAGAAGATATCAGCTTCTCTCCCCCAGGAGGCTGGATTGCCATCTACTTTGCTCATTTACGCTTCTGTACCCAATTTCTTTGCATCGCACCAGTAATCGTTATGACAGCATTACAGCCTAACACCCCGCACAGCTCTGCAGGCTCACACAGACTGCTGCGTGGTTTTTGAAGGTCTGAGTTAACTCTATCATGACTTAGAGCAGCTTAGTTGGACAAGAGCACTGTTCCATCCACCTCTGGCTCACGTTTCCAACCGGGGCGAGCGGCGGTTGCGTAAGGAGAGGCTGTCAGGGCAGCAGTCCTCCCTCAAGCTCGTGCCCTGGTGCCGCAACCCATTCACGGTAGGGAACAGAGCGAAACAGCAACACAGGTTAGTTCCTATCAGCAAAGCGGCTGTATTTCAGGTGTCCTCCATTTTTAGAGCCTTGTCCAAACCTTGCCAGGCTCTGCTGAGTTCTTAGCTTGGGGGGGGAAGCAGGCGAAGACATTGATGGATGGGCCTCTGAGCACCCATCAGACCCGCATCCAGTCACAACAGGAAAGGGAAGCACTACGCGGCTTTGAGTTCCTATCAGGAGAGGCTGCCTGGCCCCCACCGCAGGCACAGCTGCACGAGTGCTGGCCAAGCGACCCGCTCTGCTCGCAGCCTGGAATTTAGAAGAGAGTGAGGCTGATTTTTCCATCAGCCTCAATACCTGGGTGACAGCGCGAGCCTCTCCAGTCCCAGGTCTGCAGGCCTCCTCTGATGGAGGCAGGGGAGCAGAGGTACCAGTCTCCTTATTTTTACCCTCATGCCAGCAGCCTTTGGGACGAGAGAAGTTTAGTTTCAGAGTAAGTGCAGTCTGAAAACCAGCATGCTGGGATGGAACAGGTTCAGCACTTGTGTAGCTACAGCGGAGGAGCGCAACTGGACCAGTCTGGGACTGGGATTTCCAGAGTCCCGCTGTAGAGGTCATTTCTCTAGTCCCGTCTGCCAGAAAGGAACCAACCTTCGGTTTCAGGGTTTGGAACTAGACTGCCTCTAAGGTGGGCTTTGCTGAGGGCTCACTTTTCATCTAAGGCTTTGCACCCCCTCTCAGTAATAAGACAAAAACATCTGAGCAGGAACAAGGCTTCAAGCACAAAAAACAATCACTCTTTTTGTCTGAACTCAGCGAGGCAGCTGGGGAGTGAGTGGGAGGAAAGGGAATGACTCCCTGCGCTGTCAGCAGGGCTCCTCCAGCCCAGCTGACCTCGGCTGGCTCGCTCTGTGCTCCTGTAACGCTTGGAAACTCGTGTCCCCATGCGGTTAGTGTCAGAGTGGGGATTTTCTCTCCAGCCTCCACACCGGCCTGAAAAGCCCTTGGTTTATGACTGTTCTCCTCACATATGCCCTGCCTCTCCTTTTCACGGGGCATAGCACGGGATGAGCTCCGAGTTGGATCTGAGTTTCTCCTTCAAGGCACTGATTCTTCTTTTTCCACGTGTTCAGCAAGTCCTAGAGATGTAGATGCCTTGCGGATGCAGGCTCTGTTGCCTACGAGCCACAGACAGGATGAGACGATCAACACGCTGCCCCACACAACAAATGCCGGGGAAAAGTGCTACCTCCTGTCACGTTGAAGCCAACACCACACCGAGCAGGTGGGCACCAGCAGAGCCAAGCATAGACCCACACAATAGGCTACCGCCTTCCCCATCACTGTCTCCCAGTCCTGCTGTGTGGGAGCCTGACTTTTCCGGCACAAAAGAGCAGCCAGTCCGGCTTCTAGAGCAAAGGAAGACACTTGCAGGCTCAGGAGGAACTTGTCCCTGGGCAAGGCTGCCACTCCCCATACAAACCAACGCTCAAGAGCTGGCAAGTCTCCCAGGTCCCTTTTTTTTTTACCATCACAGACTCAGTCATTTTATAAATTAAAAGGGTGGAGGAGGGCTGCTGCGCTTTCCAAGGACTGCACGGTAAGCTTCCTTCCGCAGGCGGGAGGCAAGCTTGCTGCTGGGAGTCAAGGACCAGTTCCACCACGGGCCACGTGGCGTAGGCAGAAGCCTTGCTGCACCCGATGCCGTGTGGCAGTCAACACGAGGGGGGTCTACAGGGGACAGAGGCCTGTGTTATTCAACTCCATTGATGGAAAGAGTCATACCAAGGTCTGAAAGGGGAGGGCAAACTTGCTGGAATCTAAAAGTAACGAGAGAGTAGGGGGTGAAAAGGACTTCCTACCGTTAGGAAGTTGCTGCTTACAGTGGAAAGAAGGCAGGTGGGGCACGGGGTCCGACATCAGAAATCCTGTTGCATAAACAAGCCCGAAGGAAGCAGAGGGCTCTGCTGGGAGGTGCTATGGCTGACAGCTATCCTTCCTCTACTGCAAGTCCTGCCAGCCTTTACAGTCCTCCCACGTCAGACTGGGGAAATAGTTGCAATTCCAGCAGTCCATAAAGACAGACGTGACTTGATGCATACAAAGCAAGCAAAACAATTCCCATCTATTTTGGGGATAAGAGACTTTTGTTCCAGGGCTGGGTGCTGTAATGCCTGACCCAATGATGAACGAACAACAAGAGCAAAAACATTCCCCCACAAATAAGTGGTACTATTAGACAGAAGTATCTTCTCTGCTCCCCACCCTTCCATGGAGGCACAGGCTCCCTCTGCAGAGCTGAGCTTGTTTCTTCAGCCAAGAAGGAAGAGACAGGTGATGTGAATGCAGAGTCCCATCCAGCCAACCACCAACAGAACCATCATACACTCTCTCTCTCTGCAAGTATTTAACCAAAGCTTCTCTTGTTCAGCAAGCAAGCGGGCTCTATACTTAGAGCTTCAGCTCTCACACTCGGGTCTGGTCCCTGCTCTTCGGCTTCCCACACCAAAGATGCTCGGCACAGAGGGCTGCACCACGGGCTGTTCAGGAATGCTCTCCATAAGCCACCAGTCCTGTACGTAGGTCTAAGCACGCTTAATTTAAGGGCAGAGGATAATTGTTATTGTTCGCCAGTTTTCTTATGACTCTGGGAAGCTTATAAACACTTGGGCATACGTTGTGTAAACACTTGGGCATACGTTGTGTAAACACTTGGGCACCAAGCGTGTTGGAAGGACCAGCACTGGGATTGCAATCCGTGGCAGTGGGATAGTTCACCAAGCTCACTGCTCTCGGTTAGCAATGCCAGAAATTTATTTACATTTCCAGGGCTTTCTAGTTTAGCTTTTCATATTGGTAGGGTTTTCCAGGCCTAGTCACACCCCTTACATTTATAATTAAACCTTACATACAGCCAACCTTAACAGCAAATGGCCCAAAGCTCTGCCACTAGATAACACTGACTATGTCCTATGCCTTGAAACTGGGACAACTAGAAAAATGCTGCAGATATTTCTCGCTAGATTAGTCAGTAAATATATGACCAGAGCCACCCCCGATTACCCTGAAATAAGTGTACTTGTCTTAGCAGTCTCCCTGGGAGAGCACTGACTCACTCCTTTAGCCTTTTCAAATAAACACACCTTGCCTTCTGCCCTGTCAGCCGCTCAAGTTACCCGAGGACTGCCCCCGTCAGCCTTCTTTACAAGGTAGTCCCTACCCACACCTATTTCAGGTGCACCCAGTAGCACTAAATAACAGATTTATGCTGACATCTGCATCTGTGACTACACTCCTCGCTTCCCTACAGGAGAAGAAAGGGGAATCAAACAAGCAGCATTGCTCAGGTTGGAAAGGAATTGAGGTCCATTGCAGGGTTTCTAAACAGGTTGGCCTTGTGGAAATCTGCCACTGCAGAAAATTCCTAGAGAAAGGTCCTAGAAACCCCACCCGAAAGGTGACAGGTCACTGGGAATGCTGCTAAACATTCAGAGAAATAGCACATCAGAAACAGCACCGGAGAAGCTGCTAAGCACACGCTCACACAGACCCACGCCTCTACACACGCCTACGCGCAGTCCTGGTCTCTACTGAAAACACAAACGCGTGTGATTCCAGCTCTTCCTCCCCATCCCAGCTGCGGTACCGACCCAAGGAAGCCATGAAGTAGCACTTACCACTTCCACAGGCATTTTCACCCCTAGTTCTCAGAGGATGAGGAGAACCAAAGCTGCAAATATATATATACATATAGGTGGGACACAGGGCAGAAGAAAGGGAGGATGTAATCACCTGTAGGCACATTCAGCTGGTAACCTCAGGTGCTGCTGCTCTTCCAGAGCAGTGGCAGGGAATCTCAGTTCCACTGGGCCGCTGCAAGTGCGGGGCCTGCCTTAATCGCTTGCCCTGCTTGCGTGTCTGTCACGCAGGAGCAGCCTGGCAGATCCCGTTTAGCCGAGTTCTCCCACGCACGGGGCTTTTGCTGCCTCTGCACCGCTTCCTGGCACCTGTCAAGGATGTTGCTGTTCTGATGCCTTCCCCACGAAAGGCACTCGGGAGTCAGTTAGAGCTGCTCTTTTCACGGGCTCTGCCTCTTTCCTCATCGCCACAACTGACGAGTTCTCGGGAGGCCATTGCAAGCTTGTCAGGAATGGAGATGATGCATGAAACACGATGGAGAAGTGCCACAGAGGGGTAAACAAGAAAAACAGATGCAAAATGGAACTGTGAAACTGGGAAGAAAAGGGCCTTTTGTTTGCAGTCTTCCCCTGGGGGGGTTTCTGTTATTGCTTGCATCGTTATGCATGTAGACTCCCAAGACCTTCTCTCCTTGCACAGAATTCCCTGCAAATCTCTAAAGCAGTGGTGAAGTTCTGGGAGTTCTTCACTCTTCTCTCCTGGGCCTTCGGACTAGTCTGTGGCTACGGTTTCCATCGGCTTTTGCTAGCTGGAGAACCCAGCAAAACCGCACTCTTTTCACCCCTATGTGTTAGACCTCCGACCCTAGCTGGAATCAAACAGTTTCCAGGGTTTTAGATCACAAAGCAGATGCTCGGGTTTAGTGCAGTGATTCCTGGACTCTTTCGTGTTACCGTTGTTCATTAATCAGGATGACAAGGCTTTCCTGTGTTGCAGTTTTGGAAGGAGCATAAAAGCTGGAGACTGAGCCTACGTCACGTATGCTGCAGTGAGTATCCCAAATCCTTCCGTAGCAGACATAGCCATGTTAAAGAGGATGCCAGCAGGAATGCGAAGACAGATATGTCCTATGGTAGCCCATGGGAAGGCACCCTGCACATGAGGGGTCTCAAGCCCAAGGAGAAAGTTGTTCATTTCTGGTTGTGAATGATCTAGACAGTGGGAGGAACTCCAACAGTGACCTCATGGAAGCGTCTTGTGCCAGACAAACACTTTGCCAGGCACTGGAGAGAATGTTTCTTGTCTCCAGAATGTTCACGGGGGTTTGCTGAACAGCCACATCCAGCAGGATTCACAGTGAGATGGTGCATCTGTTCCCAACAGCCGCTGCCCTGAGGTGCAGATGATTACACAGGAGAACAACCTCTCTTCTCTGTGCGAGCCTCAGGCTGGACTGCTTTCTTATATCCTTCTGGTCATTCCTGGGACAAGAAAGGGGACTTGCTGGTCCCCAGGTTTTCCTTCTGACCATTGCTAGTGGGAGTCTGGAGTTACCGGGAAGCGGTTCGGAGAATATCTTTACTGCTCTAGAACACAAGTACAAGCGTTTCCTTCTTCTGGAAATGGAGTCGTTCTCTGCATGGTAACAGCCGTTGGGGTGCCAGCGTCCACCCCAGCATCTTTCCCAATTCACATTCACAGTGGCAAGAGAACCTGCTACTGTCGCATTCAGCATCTTTTGCTGATTGCAAAGCACTCGGCAAGCTGCAAAATCCTGAGTGCTGATTCCAGGCAAGATTGCAGTGTACAGCATCCTTCTGCTACCAACACCAACAGCCTATAAAGAGAGGCAGTTGGGGGCACCAATGTTGTTGCCTTGGGATTTGACCTTTATTTAAGCCCACAAATCCAATGCAAATAATCCCCATTTTGCACCAAACCCCTGCATTGGAAAGCTGGCAGCTATGCTGCGATGAGGGTTAACTTTCCATCGTTGACGACCATGACCCAAAGTACCCTTTCTGGTGGAAACGAGGGAATTCTGCTACTACAACATTTGTACTCCAAAAAATCCCAAACAGTATTTTTCCAGCTCCCATGTAATAACAAACTCTGTTCTTGATCCCTGATATCTTGATGAGACAACCCCAAAGGTGCATCACACCCTTTGGCTACCGCATTTGTGTGGCTGAAATTATGGCAAGGAGCAACAAGAAGTTCAATGATCAAGGCCAGCACCAAAAAGCCCCACCAACAAAAGGCCCTTGATGAGAGAAACCAAGCACTTGAGGTGCGTTCCACCCACAGCACCTTTGCAAATCTCACAGAAACCTGATTTGCCAAGTGCTAACAGGAATGGTCTGGCCCGTGTAGACGGGCAGGCATGGAGCCGTGCCTAGCTACTGAGAGCAAACTGGAAGCGTAACAAAGCTATCCCCACCCTTACTCAACTGCATGACATCCTTAATTGCAACGAGGCAAAAGGGTTTTCTGTCTTATCCCTGCTCACTCCATTTATGTAGGATATGGAGTACTGCATTATTAATAAGAAGTAAATCAGACGGCTGAACGAACTCTTTCCCTGCAACCTGAACTAAAAACCTCTTGTGGCCTGAAGAAGTCTGACTGATTGATTTCCTCTCTATGGGTCTTTTTTTTTTTTTCCCTCTGGATTTCTAAGTATCTGGAGTTCAGTTGTAACTAGAAAGCAAATGCCGGAATATCACAAGCAGAACGTTTGCCTGGTGCATTTGGCTCAGACGGAGTCAGGAAGCAACAGCAAATTAAATGGCAACTCTGCATCCAGCAGCAGCGTGAAGCGCAGCTGGTGCCTGCACAAAAAGCGGTCTTTGTAAAAGCATCTGTCCCAAAAGCTGATACAATTCCACCCGCCCTGTCCATGGGTCAAGACCTCACCAGGGGAGAGGCAGCGTGAGACGGGAAAGCCATCTCCAAGAAGAAATAAGTGCTGTCCGAACGTAGTTTGCAGAAAACTGGTTGGATCTCTTCCCCCCTTCCCATGTACTGTTATGGTAAAGCCTGAGTCTCCAGGAGGAGAGCCAGTCCCTGAACGTGCTGCATCGCTGAGCTCATTTCGAGAGATAAGGACGTTTATTTTCCAGCTGGGCTCAGCTGGCACTTGTTCCTTTGAAACAGTGAGTGCTGTGTGAGTGGAGGGACTCTGTTTACATCTCAGCAGCAGACATGGCTTTTGCAGATGATTTAGGAAGGCTACGGGATCCAGGACGGCTGAAAAGGTGGGACTCCGAATGCAAGGGCTGGTAGCCAACATGGGACCGCGGTCACCACAGCTAGAACAGAAACCAAAGGGCCAAACTCTCCCTGCTACCGCTGCCCTCGAGGACAGGCCGGGTCACGGCACCCTGAGGGCTTCCTAAAGCGACTGGCGTGGAGTGGCTGAACTAGGCCTCCCCGTTCTTTCTCGTTGCAAGGGTTTCTCCATCTTCACCAGCGCTCCCTCTCAGCTCGGCCACTGACCCGCTGCAGTGGCCCCGAGGATGTTTCCTCCGGGTCCCCCGTGACGCGGAGCTCTTGCGATCCTTTGCTCCTCACACGTGCAGTAAAATATTGTTGCAGACCAGGCGCTGTGTTTTTTACTAAGAAACAAATGGGCCATATCAAAACCATACCCAGAAGAGTTGGTCGTGCTGCCTGAGTATCCCTCCCTCCGCGTACATCCACACACGCAGATCCGCACGCAGCAGGAGCGAGACACGCAGCCTCGGAGGAGCCCTGTTTAATGCTCGTGCGTGTGGCACCAGATTTCTAGACAGGGACAGTGTCTTTCAAACCGGACAATAAACACTTCTGTAACTCTGCGAATGTCTGTGGGAATGGGCTGTGAACAGCCCGCTCCGGGACAGCAGGTCTGTCCAGAACGTGCCTCAGCATCACAACGGGTGCTGGAACAGCCTGCATCGGTGCGTGGAGGCTGGCGAAGGAGTCAGGAGGGCTTTTCAGGAGCAAAGCAGATATTTTTGGCTTTCAGCAACAAGAGGCTTGTGTCTGGGAGGAAGTCTGCTCTCCTGATCTCTATTTTTACCTCTGCTCATCTGTTTAGGGTCTAGGGCTTGGTTTCCTTAGCCCTGTACTACGTACTTGAGAAACAATGAGCGCAGGCACGAGTGAAACTGGCAGCGTCTGAAAGCAGAG
Organism: Phoenicopterus ruber ruber; assembly: GCA_009819775.1. Taxonomy (NCBI): domain Eukaryota; kingdom Metazoa; phylum Chordata; class Aves; order Phoenicopteriformes; family Phoenicopteridae; genus Phoenicopterus; species Phoenicopterus ruber. The sequence continues at coordinate 7,150,240 of CM020235.1, read as the reverse complement.
AAGCAAACCAGACAGCATCGCTGTTTTCCTGCCTGGTTTGTTTGGGATTTTGGTTTTTTGCCCTGATTCTTATCTCTCCCTGAGGTTCACGCAAACCATTGAAAACCAGGTCCAGCCCTACACGTCCTGTCTGCTTTGTACCTGCTGGAGCATTGCCCGCCGCGTCTCAGGGGGCCGAAGCACGTCAGCACGCTCCGGCTTGTCCCAGCAGTCCTTCCCAGTACGGGGCGCTGATCTTTGTGATGCTGAGCCCACCAGCTGTGCCGACAGTGGAACAAATCGCTTCACGCAGAGATGTCCCGTCTCCTAAAGCAGCCTCAGAGACACGATGTCAAAACAATTTCCAGCACCTAAAAGGGCTGGGAATGGCTCTTCAGCTCCCCCCTAAATACCGGTGAAATAACTCGTGCCAGTAGATCTGGTCAAAGCCCCGGGTTTCCAGAGCCTGGCAGGTATATGCTGAAACACCACAAGAAAAGAAAAAGGGCAACTCTGTTTCCCCTTCCTCCTCCCCAAATGTCTGTCACAAAAAGTCACCTTCAATGGTATTAAAGGGGGGCACGGTCTGTGCCTACGGGGCATCTTCAGCAGCCTTTAACCGTGCCGGGCTCAGCCTCACGCCCTGGAGATGCCGGGGTTTGCTCAGCGGCTCGCTAGCAGCAAGGCTCTCAGGAGCAGCAGGTCCCGAGCGCAGATTGCTTTCATAGCGACACCCGCTAGAGCCGACTGCAGTCCCACGTTTTCTTCTGCAGACAGGGGACTCGGAGCCAGCTCCCTGCACACCCTTGGCCACCTGCCCTTCGTTTTCACCGTGTTATCTAAAACCATCTTCCTCAGGCAGGTTCTCACTCCTTTACGCTCACGGGAGAGAGACAAGAGAGGCGCAGGGGCTGGGAAGCTGCGGTTATCCCCTCGCGCTGGTAATCACGGTAGCTGCCAGTCTGCGCAGATGGGCGGAACAGTCATAAACAACGTTTTGGGGATTGCAACACTTCACAAAGGCTTTAACATACTTCAGCAGCCTCCTGCCTGGCGCCGTGCAGATAAAAACGTGTTGACAAAAGAGTAATTTTAGCACGTGGGTCTATTAACCCTGCTGCTGAAGGAGGAGCAGAGCAGTGCTTTCAGGTGAGCGGGAGGAATGAACCTTCCTGCGCAGCACGACGTCGCCGCTGCCACGGCGTTACGGACGGAGCCAGCACCTCTGCGAAGCGCACGCTGGCTGGCTGGATAGCTGCTTACAGCTCCCTAAACGCTCACCAGCCGGCACGGCTCAACAGGCGCCTCAAGGTTAGGATGCTCTGTAAGGGCCGGTGCCCCTTTCGGTAGCTCTCGGTTGTCTCACTGAACGCAGGGAATGTCCTGAGTAAACATCTTTTTGCTCCTCCTTGCAGTTGGCTCGGGGAAAAGGAGTCGTTAGCCCTAGGTTCAGGGAAGGAATCCAAGGACAGGTCCCCGGGGCAGCATCGCCAGCAAGCCAGCATTCCCGGAGCACAGCTTTAGATCGCACTTCATTTGGTGTAACTGGTGTCGACGCTGAGAGTGGTCCCAGGCCCCCCCTCCACGGCCCGGGTTACGCGGGCGCTCGCGCCTCTGCTGTGCGGCTGGGGAGGAGCTGGCCTGGCAAGCTGGCGGGGACTGAATTGCTGCCGGCGTTCCAGTGCCCCCACCCACAGCACGGTCTGGCCCCGACGCCGCGCCGCAGGCTGTCCTGCTTGCCCGCAGCGACTGCCAGCAGCTCCGTGAACTCATGCACTGGCAGAGAGGATAAATGCAAAGCAAAGCTACGACAGCAGCAACCACCCTTGCAGCGCTGAGCATCCGAAGTGGACCATTCATGGCTCTTCTCCTCAAAAGTGGCTCTTTTGTTGGTCTGATAAATGTCCCTATTTTTTCCCACTGAGAGCAGGCCCCAGTCGGGGCCTGGGGAACGGGGTGTAGATCCTTTGTTCGGGTTGCCACCGCACAGCCTGGGAGCGTTGCCCAGCCTGCCTCTGCATTGCTCTTTCACGTGGGAACGATGGCAGCCCGTAACAATCTCGCTGCCGCGGACAGGCACGAGGCAGAGTGATTATTCCTGTCGGCAGCTCAGCTCTGTGGGAGGCGAGTTCATATTCAACTGGAGGACGTGGTTAGGCTAAGGTCAACGGGAAAGCGATGACGACTGGCCGGGGAGGCGATCGCTGGCATTACAGAAAATGTGTGCATTGTGCCAGGACACAGACCCCCTTGAGTTCTCTTTTATGAAATGGCACTAGTTTCCAGCAATAGATCATCGGATCATGCCATCATATACTCCCTCCCCCTTTGCATTTTTCAGCCCTCACCAGCTAAATAGGACCAGATCTGGCCCAAATTTCAGTGACAGATGCTGTTAACCAGGAATGGCCTTGCCTAGTCGGAAGGGCTTCAGCCCAGAATCAACGCCCGGGTGCACGGTTGGGAGGAGAGCCTGCGAGATGGGAACGCTGAGCCAGGGCTCCAATGGAAACACTGACCCAGCCTGTGTGCTCAGTGCCACTGCCACCCAGTCCATGGCATTGTGTGTTCTTGGTCTGGACATAGACCACCACGAAGCCAAGCGTGTGTTGCCTTCCTGGCATCCGTGGCGCTGGCTCTGGTCCCAGCAGCAAACAGCCCAGCATCCAGGACCTGCTGTCCCGAGTCAAAAGCTCTCGCTCTGGTCTGGACGCACCAGAGCGCACTTCATGGTCCAGACTCGGCCCCACAGCACCATCTTGAGGCCTGGGCACACAAGAGAACAGCTGCTCCTCCAGGCACGGAACAAGCTACATCATGCATTTGCAAAGAAGATATGAAATTAGGGGAAATTCCATCCTGGAAGATGACAGACAGCTAAAGCGGGACCAAAAAACCAGAAGCCGATCCAGCTATGCACTTCCAGACGCGAACCCAAGAGACACCATGGTCCTAATTGGCCCAGTCCTGTCTCCTGGCCCCGCACTGGCGTAGCAGCTCACAGAACCACAGCGCACGCTCCCCTAGAGTATTGCTGCACGTACTCACCAGAAGGTTTTGTGGCACAGGACGGAGCAGCTGATCTGAAGCTGCTAGGCAAAGCGTCCTTCAGGAAGTCCCAGGCAACACCTAATGGTGTACAATCTCTCCATCCGCAACAGCTACATGAGCTGATAGATAAACAGATATAAATCTGATTTCCTTGGAAATAATTCCCCTTTTTCCTCCTTGAGAAACAAAGTGATTTTTCCCCCTTGAAATTTCTTCTGCGGAACAAACATACCGTGAGGACTCGAACGGGCGAGAACTTCCAGCGCGTGGAGGTGCCAGGCAATACCCTAGGACACAGCAGAGACCTCCAGAGCTCTTGGCACTGCCTGCGCCCAGCCGGGCCGGGCCTTGGGAGTCCGGCTATTAGCACTGCTCCTCAAGTAGGGAAACAAAGGCACTCAGCTACCCGGGGCAATATTTGCTTGCACTTAATTCCCCAAAGAAAAGGTTTGCTTTTCAGAAACACTTATGTGTTGGGGATGCCCAGGTACCTCTCTTTCTCTAGTCTGCCCGTTTTAAAGTGAAATCTTGATTTCAGACTCCAACGGCCTCTGTTTTCTACTGCTTTTCCACTTGGTGTTTTTAATGTGCAGACCTCTGAACAGAGATGAGTCATGGTGATTGGTAGCGTTTTTCTAAATTGCAGTCTCCAGGTCCCAGCGAGACCTGGGAAGTACTGTCTACAACGTCTAGCAGATGTACCCTTCCAGCCTTTATGTGTTACTATTGATTTTTTTTCTTTTTGGTATAAACTTTATTTATTTTCATATTCTTCTGCAACTCTTAAACAACAAGCCCTTTGGCAACGCGTGCTTGACAAATGGTTTCAGAGTGGTATTAGCATTTTAACAAAGCTCCGCAATGCACTTGAAAATATACACAGCGTCTCTGTTTCCTTCCGCCACTCAGAACTTCCTGGGGTTGGGAGAAACCGTGGGTGGTTTTGCTGTGAGGGACTAGTCTGGCGTGGGTGGAGGCATTGGTATGCCAGAAACCCGGGTTAAATTGCTGCTTTCATTCTCGCCTTTGTCCCTTCCATCCGCAGACAGCTCTGACGGGCAGGCGCCTGGCAAGTCCCAGGGGAGCATTCCCAGGACGGGGCTGCAGCCTGCGGCCCATTCTGCAGCACTTGTGTCCGAGGACCATCAGCTGAGTGAGTGAAGGAGCCCTCGGCCGGCACTCCCTGGTTATTCCTTCTTTAATCGCTTCCATTCATTCTGACCAGATTTTCCAGCAGAGCTGGGAACAATCGTCGGTGACCAGTTAGCCCAGTGACAGAGAAGGGAGGTGAAGGAGGACAATGGAAATTTCCCCCGAGACGTTCAAGTTACAATTCAGCAGTTAGCAACACAAATCTAGCGAGCAAAAGAGATTGTCCAGTACATATGTCATTGGAATTATATTACCATGCAGATCCCTGCCAAATTAGCCTAGAGAATTATTCCCAGAAAACTAAGCACATGGAGTATTACACTGCCTGGGATGATATTGGGAGCACCAGCCCATCTCCTAAGAGCACTTTGCAAGAGACTAGTAGCTCTTACTCTTAGGAAAAGCCAGCTGAACCCCTCCGGGTGGGAGCGCTTGCAATTCACGTTGAATCTGGTTCCCTTCAACGCATCTTGCCGTGCCCTGGGTGGCGGAGAAACTATCCCAAGAAGAAACCCAGAGCCCCGGTCCCTTCTCTTCGCTACCCGCTGCCCGGCTGTAACCGGGATCACTCCCACAACCAGACTCAGGGCCTGCACCGGTCCCAGTGCTGCCGGAGCCCCCCGGGAGCGGGTCGGATGCTCGGCTGGCAGCGTGACCCAGTCAGCAGCACAGGCGGGGCGCAGCCGGGCAGCCACCGCCTCTCCCCCGGATCTAACAGCCTGCACGCAACCTCCTCTCCTGGCACTGCACGTACCGCTGCTTTGCCGCTAGCCTCCCCCCAGGGAGGGATTTAGCGTCCTTCCAATAAATGCTACGCTGTCCTTGGCTCTGAAAGATCTTCCTGATTTCGGTTCAGCTTGACGGATGGCTCTTATTTGCACTGCCCCCAGCTGAGGGCTCCAATAACTGGAGGCATCAGAGGACCGATACCCAGCTGAAAGCACTGGGAAATGGCTTAAACGTTTCAGCTAGAATTTTGGCTGGACTCAGAGGCTTCGACTGGCAAATGCAGGGAGGCAGGGAAGCGGTTATTCAGTTGCTGGTTTCCACTGGCCTAGAATTTTCCTGTGTTTTGTTCGGCATTCCCTCGGGCTGAAGCGTGCTCTCATTTACCCTGCTGCAAATCTAGAGTGTCTGCACTGATTTCAGTAACGCTAGGCCAGATCTACGCGTGTGCGAGCGAAGGATTTGTTCTTTATTTCAGGAGCGCCTGGGCTTATTCATCACTAGCTCTTACACGAAGTACAAATCGGAGAAATTCCTTAATAGGCCTGTATGTTGAGAGAAGCTCTTGCCACTTGTGGAAACCTGTTAGTGTTCACTTCTGTCACGTTAAATCCATATGTAATCTGTATCTAAAGTTTCCATAAACACTTACCCACAGCGATGCTGAGGCCCGACAAAGCCCGCCCGGGGGAGCGGAGGGGTGAGGTATCGGCTCAGTGTTGTCAAGCTGGACAGACTGTACCAGCGAGGAGGAAACTTTTACAAATTAGGACTCGTTCCCTCCCTTGCAGCTATATTGCAATTCTCCTTTACCTTCCATAAATCTGGCTCAAAGAAGCTGTCTCATAGCATTCATACTAAGAATATATCCTGCTATGGCTCAAGGTAAATCGACTGCTTGGCGCCAACTGTCGGCACTGTCGGTTCTTTCTGGGTGATTTTCTCTCCTGGGAATTCACGCTGCAGAAATGAAATGCTCCCGCAAATGTTGGTTCATTTTGCAAAGCACAGAGTAACGTTTTCAGCATGCCATTCTGGCTGTTTTTCACAGCCTTGAAGAGCTCTTCAGCTCTCACCAGGCTGGCTGGGCCATGCTCACACGTGATGAAGAAGAACTCTCAAGCTGATGCTTGTAACTAAGAGGAGAGTTTGTCCTAAGGACAGTGAATGGCTTACAGGGCAGGAGAGCTGTGAGCCCTTCAGCAACGGCTGATTCAAAAACCTTGTGGTCTCTTACTAGATCAGATGCATGAGCAAAAAGAAAAAAAGAGAAAAAGAAAGGGCACATGAAAGTCATGTGGGTAGGACTGGAAGGGACGTCAAGAGTCTGCTTCTCAGCCCCAGGATAAACCCAGTGCCACCCACAGACATGTCTAATTAGTGCTTTAAAATGCTCCTCATCCTCCTAGGCAACTCCACCGTCCCCCCCGTTCCCCCTCCCCAGCGTACTGGGACTATTCCAGGGCACGAGAGGTTGCCATCCCTGGAGCTGTGTGCACGAGAGTGTTCCAGCCTCATGGCCTCCCTCACGCAAAGCCAGACACATTCTAGTAGGTGCATCTACTTTGTAAAGTGCTGCTATTGTGGACTATTGGCTGCGAATACCGCTTTTGCCCGAGAAGCACCGATACGTGCTCACCGATACGTTCTCCCAGGGCTGCCCAGCAGTCGGGTGCCTGATGTTTGGCTTGAAGCCTGACTCGAAGTCGGGAACGCTGGCAAACGCAGGCTGAGGAGGAAACCTGGATTGCTATAGCAACTGAGCCCTGCACTGCTGAGCCCGGGCTGCAGGACTCCTCCGAACCCTCGTCTGGGTGTGTGGAAGCTGGTTCTTAGGTGCTCTAGCTGGCTATGCAGCAAAGCCATTGAGGAGCAGCGTCAGCAAAAGGGATAATAAATGAAATACTAAATACTGGTAACCAAGAATACCTGGTGGGGTGAAAGGGAGGCACACAAGCAGCATCAACAGTCCTAGTGAACCTCTTAGTCGTATTATTAACAAGAGACAGGTGAAAGCCTGTAAAAGGCCTCATATATTTTGCTTGGCTGCACGATTCCCTCTTGTGTACATTCGTCTGTGTGTGGATTTAGGAGTCCAGCTCTGCATTAGCACCTGGTCCACCGCACGTTCCCAGGCGTGACTTAGGAGTGGCCGTGCAACCGGGTCTCTTCTGTTCTCCCCTTTGCCAGGACAGCTGCTTCCAGCCCGCGCGTGAAGGACTAAGCCGTGATTAAACACCCACTGAGACGTGGCATCTTTCTAGCGATTTCATCGGCTTTGGATCTGGACCATTCAGTGACGACAGAGGAGCGGGGAAGCACAAACGAACATTGTACCTGACCAAAGCCTTGTTGGGTGGAAATACATTTTAGTGTCTTCTGAGGTACATCAGTACCAGGTTAGTGCCACGGCTTTGCATCACGGAGAGGATGTAGCAGGGAAATTAAATCCATACATCGTTGGCCTTGTGCACCCTGCCAGGCAGAGCGACGCTCCGAGCTCTGCACTGGGTTGGGAGCTCCCAGAACAAAGCCCTGTCTGAGAGGCTCCAGAAGAGGCAGGCATCGCATGGTAGCACCCTCTGCCCCCGCATCTGCGGGCACGGTCCCTGCCTGGCACATCAGCCCTGCGGAAGGCAGGCTGGCACAGCTGCCCTCAGGATTCGATCCAAGGCTGAGGATATTAAGGACGTCTCTGTACTCTCTACAGGAAATTTAGGATCAAACCAGTTTCACATCAGAGCTACGGCACTGCTTGCAATGCATCGTTGTGCCCTCTGCCCGTGCCGGGACACCCTTGCGGTACAGCCCGAACCATCCGACATGAGATCTGTCCTGCTACAGAGAGGAAGCGTGCTTTCAGGTCGATTCATTTCCCCTTTGTTATTCAAACTCTCTGTAACGTAAAATACCAAATTAAATCAATCTTCGGTTTATTACGAAGGCTGTTGCCAATAACAATTTCTTCTGCAGAGGCAGCAACGGGAACGGTTCGCTACAATACTTGCACCTTAGCTAGGTTTAAGAATACTTTCCTTGTAAAAACAGTTGGATTAAATGACAGGTGAGCAAAAGAAACAACAGCTCACATCAACTATCTGTACCCAGTCAGCAAACGTTGCCGCCAGGCAAAACCTCCTTACCCTGTAACACAATATCTCCTTTTCATGAAACAGAACTCTTCTGGTTTTCCTCAGTCCTGTCAGAAACTCAGGACTATTTCTCTCCTTGTAACTCCTCGAGATGAGACAGAGGTTGCCAGCAGAGGTGCAGGGAGGCAACAGAAGGCCACGCCAAAGGGAAGAACAGCAATGAACACAGCTGGCGGTATCGCAATTTCTTTTTTTGTTTACGGATGTTTCACTTCTCATGAGCTGAGGCACAACACGAGATGATCATGTGCTCCTGACTCTAAATTAGCTCTTTATTAAAGGAATTAGTTGGAGGAGAACTGCTTTATTAGCCCTGCGGATCCAGGCCAGCTTGCTGATGCCTTCTCCAAATTTTTCCCTCCTGTGGGTGTCTTTCCCACCCTATTCCAAGTGCATCTGCAAGCACAAAGGGGGAATACAGCTGTCGCCCAGGCTTTTGTCACCGTACAGATGGAAATGCACAGCAACCTGCTGGCAAAGCACAGCCCTTGGAGCAAACCCGCTCCCGTCGCCCCAGCGGGGCAGCCACAGCAGAAGGTGGCCCCGGGCAGGTGAGGGCACATCTGTCAGATGAGCTGCAAGACCCCGGGAAGTCGGCAATGCTTATTGGAGCCTGGATCTTTAGTTTTAATGAAGGACGAGCCAGAGACAGAAAATTTAGTGTTTCCTGGACCTTTTAGAGGGTGGTATTTGTAAACCCTGTATACAATATTGTGCAAGATTCTCTAGGAAGCTGTGTAGAGGCACGTGCCACCCTCATCTTGTTTTATGTTGGTTTTGCTAGGAGACGATCCGCTAATCCACTGCTATCTGTGCCCCAGAGTGCAGTGGGAATGTAGAAGGGCTGCCTTTGCCATCCACTTCATCTGTCAGCTTCGGAGTATTTGCAGAAAAGAAACTTTTTCTTCAAAGCATCCAAAGATGTAACAGTGATCATTAAAGCCCGGAGCTTCAGAATAGACATCCTTTTATGAAAGGACAGAAGTCTCCAGCTTAAAGGAAAGAAGCTCAGACCAATTACTTGCTGCACTTATTTCCCTTTGCAATTCAGGCAGTCCATTACGCTCATATAACAACAGGCCTGAGCAAATGCTAATGCATTCTTGCTCTCCTGAATGGCATCAGAACAATTTAGTCAGCACTTTCACCCTGCAAAATCCTAGAGCAATGGAAAAGCATTAAAATACAAACTCTACATTCCTTTGACCACTCAGGTTCTGGGATGGAACCCTCTTGTTCATTCCTCTTTGGTACACAGAAATATCAAGCAACAGCTAGAACTGTAAGTGAAAAATATCAGATCAGTTGCACCTGAGGTACTGTGGAGGTGGTTTGTTGAGGCTTTGGTTTAACGCAGCTGCCAGGATGGGATAAACAGCCATGAATGCTGGTGGAGTGACTCAGCTGAACACACACACAGAGCTGAAGTGGATATATTGCACTGCGTCCCATCTGTTCGCAGCAAAGAGTTGCGCAGAGATGCCTGCTTGCTGGAGCCCAAAGCTAAGCCTGTGACCATCCCAAGGTAACGTGATGGCCAAAGCCCAACCCAATGGTTCTAGTCTCTCAAAACAAGGGGTCCAGCAACAACACCATGCTTACCTCCAGCTGTCCCTGTGCTGTTCTTGTCCGTTTTGGCGGCTGGACTGTGTCCCACTGTCCATGCGCCGCGTGTTTCCTGCCAAATCAACTCGCTTTCACCTGGAGCCACCACTGGTTATTCCTCTGGGTGGGACCAGGGCTATACAGGCCACGTAGACTGGAAAAACCAATCCTCAGAAAGCAAGCAAAATTACATTTTAACTTACGGTGATGTGTCGTGTGGTACAATGGGCCCCACATGGCTGTTTCTGATGCAGCCAGTGCTTTGAGAGAACAGAGAGAAACTCCCTCAGTGGAGATTTGACACGATCTTTATTTATACATAACACTTGCAACGGTTATATTTGGGAGACAGGGGAAGAGCAGCCGGTGGGAGCACAGAGCTGGCAGCGATCAGTAGCACACAGACCTCGCTAACTGAACCCTAGAGACCCACAGCGACTTGAACGGAGAGAATCACGCGCCGAGCTGCCGTGCCTCTCCCTACCTGCCATACCTTCTCACACACACCATGCTTTTCACTCAGTGGCAATTTACGGCACGTCATGACAGGATCTGGGGTATCCCTTCAGGGATCACTGAAATCAAGAGGGAGACCCAGCTGACTTCGCTAAGCATCGGTTCAGGCCCCAGGGGAGCTCTGCAGAATCCCGGGCGGGAGCGCAGGCTGGGCTCCCCACATACGGCCCCTCTCCAGGGAGCCTCCGCAGTTGCCCCACACACCACCCTGGTATTGCAGACCACGTATTCAGCACAGCAGGCTCCCCCGGCCCCATCTTGCTGCCATACTTGCGCTTTCCTGAGGGGCAGTCAGCCGCCGTGGCCCTTCCCGTCCTTGTTTCACACAGAGCATACACCACGGTGCCAGGGCTGAAGCGGCTCCCAGGGCCTGCAGATATCCAGCCTTATCGGAGCACCGAAAGATTCATTGCATTTGGCAGTCGGTTTGACCCTTTGCAGTTCTCCACTCCTAAACTGCAGCACTAACCCTAAATCTAGGTATGTGTGACCCTCAGAAAACAAGACGTAATACACTGTCCCTTGCAGGCATAAGCTCTTAGCCCAGATCGGGGAGAACTTGTAGTCCTCAGCAGCCACCATGAGTCTTCAGCTCCTCCTGCCAGGAATCCTAAAACTGACCTGAACCCTCAGCCAGATTTAGCTCCAGACGAAACAACCTGACCACAGCGTAAAGGACAAGGAGCTATTTGCTGGTTAATAACCATCAGCCCTTACCAGACAAGCGTATTTCAGCTCAGCAGCTGGCAGGGAAGAGACCCAAAGCTCAGCATTTGTTTGCACAGCCCACGCAGTGACCTGACTCAGGAACAGCGAAAGCAGCACAAGCACTGCTACGGGCTACGGGAGAGAGGGGTTGCTAAGCGGGGGAAGAGTATCTGGTGTGTAGGAAAGTGGTGGATCCAAACATCACAGAGGCGGTGACCTACAGACACCTTTGCAAGAGGTTAGAAACACTGGCAGTCCGCACTCGGGAAAACCACAGCTGCTTCCACGTGGCTGGATGCTTCACCAAAGGCTGCCTTTCCCGAGGAGACCTCTGAGGCACACAGCAGAGTCAGCAGCCACTCCCACCGCTGTTTAATCCTACACACAAGGACCTCATGCCCCACGTGAGGCAGAACACGCTGTCAAGGCGAGAAACAGTGCTGTGCTCCGAATGCCACAGGCACTGGGAGGAGTCCCTGCTCTTTTCAGGGCTGAACATGGTCTTTACTGTCAAGGACTTGTGTTTTATGTATTTCCCTCACGGTGGGCAGAATCCTACCCACTTACAGACAAAGCTGTAGGAGATGGCTCATTAACAGATCTCCCTTCCTCTCACATCTAGGTTCTACACGGCCTTCATCTGCAGAGACCTCAGGATGGTGATTCTGGGAGGTGATGGTGGGGAGGGACAGGGCAGGGAGAAGAGGGTGCTGGCCAGGGCAGGGCCTCTGGTGCTGCAAACTCATACCCAGGCCTTGACTTGAGTGTTCCACCCCTTGGCACAGCTGCACAGGCCTCCCTCCTCGTACCAGCGCCACTTCACACCCTTGTACACAGCCCGGCTGTATGGCTGGAAGCACATGAAGAGACGGAGACGCCTTGCCAGGCTGCAGTAGATAGCCATGGCCACCACAATGAGAGGGGACATGATGACGAAGCCGAGGATGATGAGGGCAGAAGAGCTGTTGTCATCCAAGATGCTTTTGCAGTAGCGGGCAGCTGAGTGCAGCACCTGTGGGGAGAGTGAGACAGCTTGTCACAGACCTGGTGGTGGACAGGAGCGGTGGGCAAAGCACCCCGAGCTTCTAGTGCTTTCACAGAAAGACACCTCTGCCCTCTCTCAAGCTGAGCTCAGCAATCTTCAGGCTCCACTACGTGACTGACAACACATTTTAATCAAGCTTTCAATTACTGCAGCATCGCTGTGAGACAGAGCACTGCACACTGATCCTGAAGCAGGAACCACTGATCTTTACCAAGTCATCGGAATAGCACAGCTTAGCGTTTGATAGGCAGAAACCAAATAAAAAGGCCTCCTGCCGCTACATCGATGTGGGTGGCACAACACACTGGAAATTATACTAAAGTAAATAAAATGCAGCAAGATGTTAGATTCTGCAGACAGAGGTTGCCCATTTCATAGCTACCCGCTGGCCAGAGACTCTCCAGACTCCTGCCCTGGAACAGACCCCTTTGTGTTCTGCCGTCTACGCACACGCTGTACTCATTTCTACCTCCTAGCATCTCTTTGCACTGCAAAATCCGCCAGGAAAGCCCATTCACCCCATGTTGCTGCAAAGCATCCAGCACAGTAACTGGTCCTCGCTGAGCAGTATTTAAAGCCCTGCTTTCATCCTGGCAGCAGGAGCTCTGAGTCAAGCCACTCGGTTGTTCTGCATTAACCACCCCCATGTCCCCTAGCTTCCTTTCCTTTTTCCATATTCTTTCAACAGTACAAGAAACACAACCCATCACACTGAAAAAAAAAAATCCATCTAATGGATCTGCAGTGCAGAAATCGGCCTCTGGCTACTAGGAAGGCACTGAAAAGCAGTAGCCCCCCCCCAAAAAAAAAAGGACTGCTCTTGTCAAGCCATACTGCTGCAATCCCTCTCCGTGCCTATTTAAAAGAAAAGTCTATGTTAAAAGACTTCTTATAGCTAACAGCAACACGGTGGCTTTCACTTCTGATGCGCTTGGCTGTACTCGAAAACGTTTTGCCTCTCCTCGAAGCCATAGACTGTGTGTGCGAAGGAGAACTTGCGGTTTTCCGAGGTGAGGTTCGAGCAGAGTGAAGCTGGAAGGGGTAATTCTGGGAGGCAGACCTCATTTTTTCCCATTCTGGGTCCAATTTGAAGTCCATATTTATGACTTTCAAGGTCTAGTTTCAGATCATAGGACAAATTGATTTAAGGGCTTTACAGGCAACCTTCTATTAAACCCACCCTAAAAAGCCCCGTGTCTCTCAGACTGCATCCACACTGCCCTGGGAGACAGACCAGCCATTTCACCAGGGCAATGGCCCACACCGCACTTTCTCCCAAGGAGAATTTATTAGGTTATTTCTTGAGAAGGCTTACTCTTCAGTAAAGCAAAAAGCATTCTACACACCTGCCCTTTTGGATGCGAAAATCCTGGCAGCCATGGACTGGAACAGGAGAGTGTTGCAACCCACAATGAAGAAGGGTTGCACGACCTTGCAGGTGGATCAGGACCCCTCTGAGCCACTTTTGCTCTCTGGGGACCCTCCAGAGCCTCCCACTTTACCCTGTTGGGCATCACACACATCTGCATCCCATAGTAAAACATTTCCAGAAGGGGCCAGAGCCGCAGGGGGAATTGCCTGGCCCAGAGGTACACGATTTCTCTATGAATTACGCTTCACTCCGACTAGCAGCAGCACTTGCGTCTGCCCTGCTCTACAGAACAATTACCATGACAGATGTCTCCCTGTTCATTAGTTTGCAGGATCAGGAAGAGCTTTTCAATAACAGCAGCTCCAAGTTGTCATAATTTCAGGGCAATAAAAAAATCAAAGCCAAACCTCTCGGACCAGCAAATACATCAGTACCGAGAAAACAATAACAGCACAGTCCCTTTGTCGGGGAGCTTTGAGCCGGGGAGCTGTGAGCTGACAAGTCGTGCTGCTGGGACGTCGGCCGATTAATACAATGCAATGGCTTTATTGGAAAGTTACAGCACATCCCCCAGGCTGTAAATGCTTGCAGTCAACAGAGTGTCTTAGCATGCTGTTGTGTCCAGGGTTTAGAGGCCTCAAGCGAGCAAACCAAGATTCCACCTACAGAACGGGCACCGGTACCACACATACACAGCTCCCCAGAGTAAATACCACTGGCACCAAGAGTGCTGCCAAAGCAGCCGTTCTCCCAGAGCCGGGGGACAGCTTACACATCTGGGAAACGTCATTTTACACTTCGGCTAGGCAGAGGGGATCTCCTCCTCCGCTGTGGAGTGGGACCTCCCCAGCTACATCCAGGCACAGCCCCGCAGAAGTCAGCAGAACCTCACTGGGTTAAACCCAAATGATGGACTTCTCTGCACGGTTGGGTCCTTTCCTACTGCCCGTGCTGGGATCCGCGCACTCAGAGGTCCCAAGGACTCGGGTGATTAGATAGGATGCACAGATTTCATTAAAAGGAAGGAGAAAAGCTTTCTTCTTTCAATATTTCTCAGGTAAATACATCAGTTTGAGAAGATTTAAATCATCTTCCCTTTAGTTCAGACTCTGTGGAATGCGGAGACCAATAGTATCTATATTTTGAGTCAATTCTCCCTGCTGGGAGACGGTACTACAGGGTGTGGGTTTTTTTCCCCAGAGTAACTAGCTCTTCTAACTTAGGACAATCAGCAAGAGAAGTCATATTGAGCTGGTCTAACCCTTACTGCCTGCGAGGAAAACAAGAGAACTGCTTTTTCACATCCACACTTAGTCAAGTGATTCTAAAAATATTTGTAGAAATATACCAAGAAGAAATTAGTAAGCAATGAAATCCAGAGGACAGCGACCAACTGGAGCAGAGGTGCACGTAGCCAGGGCCCTTACCGACAAACCCGGCTCATTTGTTGGGGTGAGAAACTGCACAGCACATCTGGGAACACATCGGAATGTCAGATTGGCGTAAGAAGGGGATTATATATTCCGTTAGACTTTACTAGTTCTGTAACTAGTCATTAGGCAGATCAAATATGACACACACTGTAGAGGGCTTACTGAAATGGAGAGTAACAAGCCCTATCAGGGCCGTGCAGGACTTGTGTGAAGCGTGGAGGAGTTCAGGCTGGCAGATCCCAGCAGCAGAGGCCACAGAGAAAATAGAAATGCTGTGACATTCAAATGCAAACAGCAGCTCTGCCAAGCCAGGGAGTGTGTTCACCTGACCTGCCACAGGTCCTTGTTATTTTCATGGGAATACAACTTTATCACCCAATCAAGCTTCCATTTCCCAAAATACTGGAAGAAGGGAGGGTCAAATATGTATCTAGCTCATTCCTGCCAGAATTCAGGTGTGCCCACGAGATCGGCATCTCACGCAAGCTCGCTGTGAAATGCTGTAGATTTGTCTTTGATCGCTTTGCACTTAAACAACTGCATGAAGTGCAGTGCACGGGGGATCGGGACCGAGGGGTCCCACACTGCCTCGGTCCCCGAGGAGCTGGGCAGGCACAGGCAGCTTCTGTCAGTGTTCTGCCTCTGCCCTAACCTCCTGACACACATATGGGTGTCAGCCAGCTGCTTTAAGACACTCAGTCCAGAAACCACAAAGCCTGTACTTCCCCAGACACGTGCCCGTGCCAGCCTTGCCGAGAGCCGTGTCCCAGGCACCGAGCAGGGAGACCACTGCCTTGTACAACCACGGGCCCCAGGTCAGCGCGAACTGCCATAAACCCGCTCTTCTCACCCCAGTCTATACATACCCCCTCCGCCTTACCAAAAAATCTACACATACACCCCCCTGATGAAAACAAAGCCAAAGCTCAGGGACTCTAGCCCTGCCTTTACAGCCACTGCTCCCCAAGAGCTAAAATAAACCTCTTCTGGATGGCCCTGCCTTAGAGGTGGCTGTTGGCAGCCAAAGGGAGCAAGGCTTACTCACCCGAGAGTGGCACTGGAAGCCAAAGTAAACCACCACAATGGTAGGAAGCAGCACAACGGTGAAGATCACAAACATCAGGAGCAAATTCATAAGAAAGACCAAGGAGTTCATGGTGACTACCACCAGGGTCCATGCCAAGCAGCACCAGGCACTCCGTGGCTCCCTGGGAAGGAGCTGGTCATCCATGTCATATGGCGGGAGGGTAGGAACCATCTGAGACTTGTCCGAGAGGTTTTCTGCTCCAAAATCCTCAGTGTCCTGTCCAGACATTCTTCAAGAAGGTTGCTAATCAACCCACACTCTTATCCGAAATGGTTCCTTTGCTTGTGGGAACAGACCTGGGAAGTAATTTGCAGAGGCTTTTCCTGCCTCTTCCACACAGGAACAAGAACACTTAACCAGAGATAATAAAGGAGCAAGGAAGGAAAGCCCTCTTTCAGCCACCTGCTTTCCCAGGACCTGGCCAGCACAGGTTGTTTCCTCTCCGAGTGTTTTCCAGCAGCGTCCCAACCTCAGTTTTGAAGTAGATGTGGCTGCTGGAAGTTTGGCAATAGCTATTATTTTGCTTTTGAATCCATAGTGCTCCTGAATTTGTTGTTGTTCTTCCTAGGATTATGATCCCAAGAGGTCCCAAACAGTTACTGTCCTAGCTTTGATAGGCTGCTCGGTTCCAGAGAGCGCCTAGCTTTAGTATCCTCCTCCACCTTTGAGCACTGCTGCTTGCTGAGAATACCAGGCTTGGGCACTTTCAGACAGTTCCTTGACTTCAAATCATCTTTCCATGCTCTTCACCCTGTACCCAAGTAAATATTCCTGCTCAGCTCTCATCCAGATGAAGCAGCCAGCGAAGATAAGGAAGAGCAGCTGTTTCTCCACTCTCTGCCTTGCTGGAGTCCTTGCCCTCCCCTCGCGGAGCTGGAAGCAAAGCCTGGAGCAGCGTGTGGCTTCACTGCTCTCAGCTGCCCGCAGGCACCGGCACTCAAACACAAGCAGCGTCTTGCTTTCGGAGCCGGCTCTCGGAGCTTTGCAACGCTGCTCTGTTTACGGAGGAGACTCCGAAGCTGCTTTCTGTGCTAGCCAATCCTTTACATCGGTCTCATACGGAAGCGATTTAGCACACAGCACCCAAGAGCCACACAAATCATACATTCCCAGGTCAAAATGGTCACTTTTCAATTGTAATTATTCTGCCTCTGATTCATTTTCTACAATTTCTCTCTAGATTAAAAAACCTTAGAGAAATTGATAATAATCACTATATACACCTCAGAAATCTTCTGTTCTCTGCAGTCATCACTGTTATTGTTTGCAGAACATACGGATATTCTTGTAGTGAAGACACAGCAATTATCAGTTATTTCATCTACCTCATATGATCAATTTTTATTTAAAAAATTCAGTGATATCTGCACATTTATGTCACCTTTTAGATATATTCATATAGGCATGATCACAGTACTGCAGGAGGGAGAAAACTTCCCTAACTCCAGAGGGATCCGAGGCAGCACAGGTCTTACCAGAAGGCACAGCTCATCTATGGCACCAGCCAGGGAAAGAATCCAGGAGTCCAGTGTTCCACTTGATGCTCTTTGAAGGCTCTACAGAGGGATCCAGACAGGGATCAATGGGCCAAGGCCAATTGTACGAGGTTCAACAAGGCCAAGGGCCGGCTCCTGCCCTTGGGTCACACCAACCCCAGGCAGCGCCACAGGCTTGGGGGGAGCGGCTGGAAAGTGCCCGGTGGGAAAGGGCCTGGGGGGGTTGGTCAACAGCGGCTGGATACGAGCCAGCAGCGTGCCCAGGTGGCCAAGAAGGCCAACGGCATCCTGGCCTGTATCAGCAATAGTGTGGCCAGCAGGACCAGGGCAGGGATCGTCCCCCTGTGCTTGGCCCTGGTGAGGCCGCACCTCGAGTGCTGGGGTCAGCTCTGGGCCCCTCACTCCAGGACAGACATTGAGGGGCTGGAGCGTGTCCAGAGACGGGCAACGGAGCTGGGGAAGGGTCTGGAGCACAAGTGCTGGGAGGAGCAGCTGAGGGACCTGGGGGGTTTGGCCTGGAGAAAAGGAGGCTGAGGGGAGACCTTCTCGCTCTCTGCAACTCCCTGAAAGGAGCTTGGAGCCAGGGGGGGTCGGTCTCTTCTCCCAAGGAACAGGCAACAGGACAAGGGGAAATGGCCTCAAGTTGCACCAGGGGAGGTTTAGGTTGGATATTGGGAACCATTTCTTCCCCGAAAGGGCTGTCAGGCCCTGGCACAGGCTGCCCAGGGCAGTGGTGGAGTCCCCATCCCTGGAGGGATTGAAAAGCCGTGTAGATGTGGCACTTGGGGACATGGGTTAGTGGTGGCCTTGGCAGTGCTGGGTTAACGGTTGGACTCGATGATCTTAAAGGTCTCTTCCAACCTAAACAGTTCTATGATTCTATTTCTCTCAGAAAATTCTGCTCTAGAAAAAGGTTATCAGAAAAACAAGGTTCACACAATACCAAGTGTAAAATGATTTTAGAATACAGACAGGCACTAGCTTTCCTTCCTTAAATGCTTTTGCTAAAAATTGTACATTTTGGGTGCCCACCCTCCTGCCATTGTTGGGTGTTTTGATATGTTTATCTGCCTTCCTTATTTACTGGCTGGCTATAGCAACATGCACAGCAGAATTAAAGCTAAAACACTTTTCTCTGAGGACTCAGACCTGCTCATGAAGCATTTACTGGTGGCCCATTAGAAGACCTCTACCAGATGACAAGTCAGGGCGAGCAGACCTCTAGGCAGCTGCACCCCAAACATGCCACGGCTCAAGAACAGCCTCCGACAAAGCCATGCCACCAGGAGGAGGTGAGGAGAGCAACACAAACACAGTATCCCGGCTCAATATTCATCGCTCGTGGGTGAAGCGGGCTGTTACCGATTTCTGGTACTGCTTTTAATCAAAGTCAGGCTGCGTTGAGCCAGGCGCTCCGTGCGTGGTGGAGAAGCGCACAGCACATCTTATTGTGTGAGTTTTAGAAACAGGGAACAGGCATACACAGAGTTAAAAGGGCTCCCCAGGCTTCTTTCAAAGCTAAAATTTGGATGCAGATTTCCAAGTCAAAGGCCACTATTTCAATTAGGAGGCGCATCTGTGCCATATGAGCCATTTTCCTGACTGCAGAAAGTAGAATATCACCCTACAAAGATACAGACCCTTGTAGCCAGAAGGATTGCCTTCTAATTGGAATAGAATATAATTGAACAGACTGTTCTCTTACTACTGAGAGTACCTTCTCACCCTGGGCTGGAAGAGTGTTACACACTACTTATAGAGAGGAAGCAGCGAGACAAATAGAGGCTATTTGCAATCTGCCACACGTAATCAATATCAAAACAGAGGCTTTAAAATTGAGGTGAGCTGAAGAGCTGCACGAGGCTACAGGTTTCAAAGGTGTAATGAGTGATACAGCGAGAAGGAAGCCTTTTGAAACAAATAAGTAGTTTTTAAACAGCTCAACAATGTCCATACTTGTTACGCAATTCCCCAGCTATGAAAATTATTAGTTGATCCACACTTACCGCTTCTTTTTTTTTTCTATAGCTCTTCTTGTAGAGCCTCTTAGACATCCAAAAGGGTCTCACAAACTTCAGCTCTATTAGTATCCAGCAGTAAAAATTCATCTGGCTGATCTGTACCAGATCACAGGTCAGGTGTATCACTCTTACTAACAGCAGAAATAACTCATAACTACATGGAGCACTTTGTTCTGTGCTTCCCATTGACAGATCTCAAAGCCCATCAGAAAGACACAAAGCCTCAGCCGCAGGAGGCTGCTGGAAGCTTGGCAATAATGAAGTTCTTGCTGCTCCCAAAGAGACGGGGAGCCAGTTGCAATACCGCAGCCTGCAGAGCAGCGGGTCGCCAGCCGAGGCTCCATCCCACAGCACCCACCACGGTGAAAACAGTAGACTCAGAGGTGGGGGTCAGACTCACCTAAGAGTCCAGACCTTCAGGCAGGCTCACAATTATAGGGCAGGTCCAAGGCCAACCTGAGAAGCCAGTCACCAGGTCAGAGCCCAGAACAAGGTCCCTGACCAGCCCTGGCTGTAGCCCAGCTAGCCCCAGAAACAGGCACCCTGCCCCAGCAGCGCAGGCAGGAAGGAAATGCCCAGGCCTGAGCTTAAATGGCCCCCAGGCAGAGGGGGTGGTGGAAGCCTCAGCTGAGGCTTGTCAGGGCCATTAAGGCTTATTGGTGCCCTGGGGGCCCCAACACCCCAAATTGTGCTGGAAAGGGGAACTTTGCTTATAGTTGTGCAGGCAGGTCATCTCGTCCTCAGCCCTTGGTTCCCACCTCCTTTTAAGAACCAAACCAGATGAACTCATCAAAAGTTTTCTATTGATTTGCTGGAAACACACGCGTCGCTGCTGCTGTCAGCCGGCTCCCTGGGGAACCCGGCTACAGAGCTGGAAGGCACACGGAGGTGTGGGAGGGGATACGTCAATATATTACGGCGCAGCGATCTGCTTAAGAGCCTAGGAAAGTCACAAAGCCAGGCTAGTATCCTGCGGTTCCCAGAATTAATGGCTTTGCTGTGGAAATAATTGTGTATGTGAATCAAGGGCGTTCACGTCCATGCACACACACACTTCATTCTTCAGACTCTTTGACAGTTTTTGAGCTGCAGCTCTCTCACCATCCCGCTTTGAGTTGTGAAAGATCTTTTTAGACCAAACTGTGGCAATGATGATGAAAGGTTTATTATTTATGCAAAATTCTAGCTTCTTCATGATGTTTTGGGAAGGAGAAAATCAAAGTGGGAGCCAGTAACTCCAATATAATCCTTTTTATTTACCACGTGGCACAAGAGTAATTTTTTTTTCTTAAATATGACAGGGAACAAATAACAGGAGGGATTTTTTTGCGCAGAAGGCTAGGCCCTTTCTAGCAAGTCTCTGCCCAAAAGGATTCTCTGCTCTCAGGGCTTTCTCCAGCTGTGTCTTTCTCACTTCTTCCCTGAAGCACATTTTCTTTGGAATGTCTTCTGCATCTCCTCTAGACAGTGAGCCAGACAATAGCAAGGAAAATTGCTTTGCCTCTCACGCCCTGCATTTGCCTCTGTTTCGAGTGAGGGCTATTAGTTTCCCCTGACATTCATCCCAAATGGATAAATGGTGGCTATTCCCCTGGCGATGGGGGCTTGGTTGGGCTGGATGTGTCCCCTTGTTTGGTGTCTGCTGGCTGGAGGGAAAAGCCTCTCAGCCCCGGAGAGCAACAGGGGAAGGAGGTGGCATCACTCAGGAGCCAGGGAGACCCGTTCTCCACCCCAAGCAGAGGGAAGCTGCACTGTTCCTCACCAGGGACTGGAGCTAATGACTTAAACTAGATTTCTCTCAAGTAATTTTATTTCCTCTAGCTCCAGCACCGAAGGGGACACTGAATTGAATTCATCTGTTTTGTTTGTTATTCACAGAATCACAGAATGGTGGGGGTTGGAAGGGACCTCTGGAGATCATCCAGTCCAAGCCCCTGCCAGAGCAGGGTCACCCAGCGCAGGCTGCACAGGGCTGCTGTGAATATCTCCAGAGAAGGAGACTCCACAACCTCCCGTATTTATTCTTTCTGTTGAGTTCTCTCACAGTGAAGAAAAAAAAAAAGTTGATGTGGCAAGTGAGGGGAAGAAGGTTAAAAATAGTCTGAGACTGCCAGCACTGCCAGCAGCCTGTACCCTGATTTGTTCCAGAAGGAATATACTGGTGAACAAGAGAAAATATTAATTTGTAGCACAGATTAAAGTCAACATCTGTTTGGATCGAACTCAGCTGCCCTTGAAGGAGCAGGGCAGGGAAAAGAAGTGAGAAATCCAGAAAGCAATTACTCTCCTCTGGGCAGCAGGCACCAAGAGTTTCTGGTACCGGACTGATGCAAACACTGAGCATTTTCATTTTTGAACGTCAAGTATTTTTGAAAGGTGTGCTTACTAATCCAACCATTTAAAATAGATCTCAAAAGCACTTCTGCTTGCATCCCAGCTCCTCTCTACAGTCCTAGGCCAGGTCTCGCTCCACGCTGCCGCCTTCCCCCGTGCCAAGCCCCTGGCTCGTCTGCACTTGGGGCCTCGGTGGAGCTCGCTGCAGGACAGGCGTAGGGGCCAGAAACGGCTCCGAGAAGCACCAGCGGAGCTTGAATAAGTAGCTGTTCTAACAAGCTACACCCCATCACCACAGCGATTGTCCTTGTGCCAATTTTATTCCTTTGTATATACAAAGGGGTTTTACCATCTGCTGGTGAGGGCGTGGTGGTGTGATAAAAACAAAGCTGTTTAAGTAGTGATAAAAGTGCCACAAATTCTAAAAAGCTTTGCTAAATCCAGTGAAACTTTCCAAAGTTCTTTTGCTATAACGATAACACATTTTAACCTGTGGGAGGTCTAAAAATTGCGTTCTTTAAATTTATTTTCCTTTGGAAAAAAACACACATTCTATTGTTTCTTCTAATAACTAAGTGAACTCTGTGTCAAGCAAACCCCAGTGATAGTAAGAAAGATTCCCTGAGCCTCTAATTCTGTGAAGTTCCCACATCCTTAACAAGTGCCTGCCCATAAGCGGGAAAGATGCCTTGATGATGGTGCAAGTTACGGAGCCATTTCTAACAGGAGCATCAGTGCTTTGAGATGCTGAAACGGGTAATGATTAAAGATGATTAGATAAATTCATCAGTTCTCTTCTCTGATGGCAGAGACCTTTGTTGCGAAGAAATGATTTTTCCACTGTCTATAATGACAGCACCATCTTGTGGTTTGGTACAGTTTGTAAATTTTCATTTTATGTCTCACAGTCTCTTCCACACGGAAGGATACTGTAAGACATGCTACCCAGTATGGAATTCTTCCAGTCACTGAAAACAACGTGCAAACTTCTCACTCTGCTTTAGCATTGCTAGTTTGAGCACTGCTAGCAACGCAGCCCAGGAGTGCGGAGACGGGTACTGAACGGGGCCTGAAAACCAGGCCTGGCGTTCCCGGGACTCCATCACCAGCTCCGGTACCTCGCAGGACAGACGACAACGCAGAATGGCAAAGCTGCTCCCTCCTCGCGTCCCTGCGGACACACGGATTACTCTGTCACTGAAAGCACTTTACTGAGCCGACTTGATTGCCCGCCGTGTCTAAAGAATTAAAGGCTGAGCCTTTGCGTACTAATAGCCGGTTGTCGTGTAACAGCGTTTCAGCCACAGAGACAGGCCACCGATGATCACTGTGTCCGCAGTTTAGCAGGAATATCACACTAACCTTGCTTTGACTGCAGTTCTTGCCTGGTGTCATTCGGTCTGCAGCAGTTGCGTTTACCTTTGGAAGCGCTCAGCAGCTGACACCCAAGTCACCGAGGGACTGAATCTATCGTTACCTTTGACTGGAGAAGAGCTTAGCCAACAGCAACAAAAAATAAAGAACAACCGAAAGCAGTAGACCTGTAGATTCTTGCTGTGGAATGGAATGCTGACAGCATTTCTGAAAGCAGTTCGATGGATAGAAGAAAAGGCATTATCCTGTTAACCACAAGAAAACATTAGCAGTGACTGTAATTCATTCAGTTTCTTGGTAAAAACATTTGGCATCATGCTACAGGCAGAAAACAATGTTTTCCGAGCCTGTGTACCTCACTTCTGAAGTCTCTGGTCGCTACCAGCAGTAATCAAGCACTACCAAAGAAACACTATTGCACCTTATCCCTGAGCATCCACTAAATCCTCTCGATCCGCAGTCCTGCCGAGGTCAATATCAACCAAAAAATACAGGCACAGCTTAGACTGAGGGATTTTCCTGGCTGAGAAATTTCAGTGGTATGGGCATGAGAATTAAAATGAGGGTTGGGAGGTGTAAAGGGGCAGCTTACACGGTCATTTCCACACCTGCTTTCTGCAAATATATAACAGAGAGATCTGAAACCATACTTTAGGTGTTAAAAAATATCTCAACACAGAAAAATGCTTGAAACTCTAGGGGAGCAGAGGAATGGTAAACAAAAGTAGAAGCCTTTGAAAAGATAAAATTCCAAACTTTGTAACATAAAGCTGAACTACTATGAACAAATCATAAAGTTTAGGTTTGAGAAATTAAACCATATAAAAATGTACTGCTTTTAATAGAAAATATAGAGGATAATGAACAGGCACTGGTCTACAGAGAAGTTGTAGAAGCAATCTTTATTAATAAACCAAACAGAACCGTTTGATAACGTATTATACAAGCTGACCTGACCTGACATACGCTGAGCTGACCATACAGATGTAATACTGCAAGGGCACATTTGACCATCATTCCCATAACTGAGTATTTCTGGCTTCAAGGTACTAACTGACAACTTGGCTATAAGCTTTAAAAATCCTGTCTCTCTTCCTTAAAAACAGGCATTTCTGAACTGTTCATCTTGAAGGCCGTACCTATGAGAGCTGTGAACTATTCACCGTGGCCGTACCTGTGAGAGCTTATCAATGAAGGAAGGGGAACAATCTCCAGACCCACGGCAATAGCTGAAAGAGGATGGTGTTTGACAGAAGAGCTCCAGAATACCGGCTACTTCTCAGAAAAAAATAGCATTTTATTTTTCGAGGCTGCACACCAGAACCATCAGGTCTCTCTTTCAATCAGTAATCCGTGGTAGAGAAAATAAGAGCAGCAGCAGGGAGGCTCCTGCAGCCATCAGGACTGCCAGGTGCCCTCGCTGTTCACGCAGAGGTGCCTGCTGCAGAGGTGACAATACTTTGGCCATACCTTTCCCATGCAACACTTGGCATCCCTGCTTATATTGCTCAAAACCAATCCAGTTAGTACTCGTTGTGGCTTCCAGGGCTGGAAGGAGCTCCAGCTGGCTCCGTGGAGTGGCAGTATCCACCGTTCCAGATAGCTGCTTCAACAGCGGATGACAACAGATGAGCACTAAGCAGCTCACTGTTAAATTTCACCCCGCTTCTCTTCACCTGACCTCCTTTCCTCTCTCCTTCAGCTTTCCTGGCATCTATGAATTGAAGGCTTCATTTCTGGTGTCCCCACATGGGTGAAAATGGATGGACACCTTTACATGACGCAGCACGGAACGAGCGCGTCCCATCAGTTAAATTACCGGTGCGCTACGGCACAGGGGTGAGCGCTGCAAAGTCTGCCACGCACCCCTTCGCCAAGCCACGCGCAACGGACCCCTCCAAGCAGCTCGGCCCCTTCTTATTCAGGGACTTTCGGCAACAGCCCCCTGAACACAACCCCACCACGCCGTGCAGCAGCCAACGGCTTCGTCGTGCGGCTGCTCCTCCAGCGAGGTGCGGGTCTGGCCCGGTTTGGACGGGGCTGCGCTGGATCGCACCCGCCGGCCAGATAGCGACGGTCACAGAAACCTGACAGGGCTTTCAGCAGGCGTGGGCCGTGGCAGAAACACGGCACGGCTCGGCACGGCTCCCAAAACCAGGCGGGCGGGCGCTGCGGGCGGGGAGCGGGCCCCGCCGCCACCGGGGGCCGGCGGAAGGGCCGGGGCCGCGGCCGGGCCGCCTTGTCCCCGCCCCGGAAGGCGGAGGGCGGCGGAGGGCGGCGGAGATGGTGCTGCTGAGCGCGCCGCGCTGGCTCCGCAGCCGCCTCACCGACCGCTTCTGGAGGGTGCAGGAGGTGCTCAAGTATGCGCGGGTGAGTGCGGCGGCCGCCCCGCTCCGCGCTCGGCTGCGGGGCCCTCGGCCGCCCCCCGGGTCAGGGAGCGAGCGGCCCGTCCGCTCCGGGGGGTCCCCGCAGGCCCTTCCGCAGCAGCGGGGAGCCGGGCGGAGATGGCGCTTGTCCCGGGAAACGCGCGGGGTCCGCGAAGCTGAGTCACGGAGTTCAGCGTGGTCTGTGTGTGTAAATGTGCCTGCATTGGCTTAAAGCTGGAGGCCGGACACGCGGCTGGTGGTCGTGCCATCACACAGCACGCGTGGGCGTGCGGGTGGGTGCGAATAAACCTGAGAACCCTGTGGCGGAAGAAACACAAGCGCTGCGGGCAGGGCAGTCGGTGAATACGGCGTGCTGCAGGCCGGTGTTGGTTGTGGGGGTTTGTTCTTTAACTGGGTAAAGCAGCAGAAAAATAAGTATTTTAGCCCTGCTCTTCAAGTGCATTTTAAAAGGTGAAAGATTCTGCTTCACAACGTGATTTCCACTGCAGTTCAGGCTCGGGAAGAACCTGTTTCAAGGGCAGACTGGTAGCACCCTGGAGGTAGTGCCGCTTGCTGTAGTAGTGAGATGGAAAATGTTGAAGTAAGCGACAGTATCTCGCTCTCGTCGTGCCAGTGCTGCCCACAGTACCAGTCACAGTCGGTTATTTCTCCGACTGTGCAGCCCTGGCTACTTCTTCCTACTTCACGTTAGATGGATGCCAGTGGCAGCTCCAGTAAACTTCTTCCCTTACGCTTTCTATTCGTGCAACTGGAGTGTTTTTGACACATCGGAGGCTACTGTCTCATCCCTGCATTTGTACTGACAAAACTGAGAGGGCAGCTCAGGAACGAGAATAAATGTGTGAGTTTAGGGCTCGGCTGAAAGCACTGAAGATGATTTTGCTGGTTGCCTTCCCCCCGGAACCACAGCCTAAAATGAGGTCTGGTTTTGGCTCCCTCCTGCTGGACTGAAATTTTTCAGCCTGCTCCAACTTTTCAGCTTCAGGTTTCCCACGCTGTAAAACAAGGAAAGAATATTTTCATCGCATGCCAACCGAAGGCTTAGCTGATGTTTGTGAAGTATTTTGTGATCCTTGTTATGAAGGAGTGTGAAATTACTGAAGAGTTTAACAGCCTGAAAGATAACTGAACAAAACATCTTGTTTTCATTTCAGCATTTTCGTGGAAGGAAGAACCGCTGCTATAAGCTGGCCGTACGAAGTGTTCGCAGAGCTTTTGTGAAGTCTACGAAGGCCAGAAGAGAGAAGAAGAGAGTCCTCAGAGCGGTAAAGAGCAAAATGTTAGATGAAAACATTAAAATGGGAGAAGAGCAGAACTGAAATAGGCATTTTCCTTACTGGGGGGTTCTCTCAAAGTGTTTTACCAGTGGGTAAAAAATAGGAGTTTAAATTAGTTTAAATAGTCCCTCTGTGGTCTGAAAAAGCTCACATCCTGAAGTTCATACATGTATATGTTGCACTGAGAAGACTGTAGGCCTGAATAGGTTATATTTACGAAGTGTGAGCAGATCAGCATGACAAAAGGTTTACTTTTAAAGTATTTTATCATCCAAGATGTTAATTTTTACACTTTTAGCTCTGGATCACCAGGATTGAAGCAGCTTCTCTTGAACATGGTTTGAAATACCCAGCTTTCATAAGCAATCTGCTTAAGGTAAGGACGGTGGTTGAACAATAATTACTTTGAAACAACAAATTGGAGAAAATGTCTGATAGAGGTCTTCTGAAGTACCAGGCCAATTAATTTCTTAAAACTGTGAAACGTTTCGAGTAGACGGAGTCTGACAAAACATGTCAAAGGGTTGCTGGTTTCTGTCTAAGAATGCAACTGCAAGGAATCGAAGCTGCAGCCTCCACTTGCCAGTCTTTGAAGAATAATGGTGAGGACTTCCAAACTGGAGCCTGAGCAGGCGATAGCAGCATAGGGCATGGTGGGGGGATTGAAAAGCTCCTTCTGTCAGACCAAACTTCTGCCAACACCGTCCTGCTTCCTAGTTCTAGTGACGAAAGGCATTCTACTTATGAAAGGAGTTTCGTTCACTTCAGGAACTAAGTTCTGCCCTAAACCTGTTTCTCTTCCTTATACGCGTAATCCCCTTTTATCGGGTGAACATTGTTGTTTCACACCTTGTTCTGTCCCCAAAACTTTTACTGCGCATCTGAAGAGCGAGACTTGTAAAATGCTTTTACACTTGTTGCTACTGCAGGCGTTAAGTGACAGTTGCCTTTCCTTTTACTTCAGGAAATTTAAAAATACAACGCGTGAATTAGCAAAAACCACCCTAAGAAAACTGTTTTCACTACTAACTTTGTGTTTCGGTGCACGTGGACAATGCAGAGAGTTGGTGCCATTGTCCCTTGTTCTTAAACATGCTGGGGAATTGGTTTTAATTTGTTGATACTGGAACTGTAAAATTATAACTTGTTTTTCTTGGCTGTGATCATCATAAAAAGGTAGTGTTTCTGCTTCTTAAAGTGGAACTACATATAAATTTATAGCATATTTCAAAACGTTTTATCTGTGTTTCAAATAAATAGAGAACTTTCTAAGTTTTCTGACATGTTTCCTGTAAAGTAATACAGTTTCTGAAATTTATACACTCATTCTCCTGGTTACTCATGTCATACTGTAACCAAAAGAATCAAGCACTGTCTAAAAGCGAACTCATTTTTCTTTTTTTCCCCTTTGGTTCTTGTCTCAGAGCAATATATTTTTCTAAGGTTCTCTGTTAAAAGACCCAAAAGAAGCACACTGTTTTATGTAATACCTCCCTCTTAGACTATGCAGTTAACCGTGCCATATCTAGCGTTGTTAAGAGTATTCGATCCTGCAGTCTTTCTCTACTCCAGGACACATTTTAAGATACCAAGCAGCTTCTAGCACAACAAGTAAACGTGATTATGTCTAAGAGCTGAAACAAATGCCATGGATGAACCTGTAACACGTGGCCTTCCATGAAATAAGAGATTCTTCTTCAGTTCTTGGTTTCTACCAGCAAGACTTTGAGAAAGTCAGTAAACAAATTTTACACAGTGGTTTAATGAGACATCCATGGCTGAGGAGTCAGTTCTCTAATAGTTCCAAAATTGTACAGCGTAGAAAAAAGGTAATTTGCCTTAAGACTTCAGGTAATCATTCAGCATTGCAGTGTTGTTCCTACAAATTACAGTACTTGACCAACAAATTTTCTTGCATTTAGTCCCAGGTGGAGCTGAATAGGAAAATGATTGCCGATTTGGCTATTTATGAGCCAAAGACATTCAAGTCCCTGGCTGCCTTGGCCGAGAGGAGGAGACAAGAAGGCTTCCTTGCTGCCCTGGGAGACGGAAAAGAACCAGAGGGGATATTCTCGCGAATCGTACACCACTACTGACAGTAAAAGAGTCTGCAGACGCGCGCTGTAAACAGGAACTTGTATTGCAAAGTAAACCGGCTCGCTGGCTGCTGCCGACGGCAGCCGCGGAACCGAATCCTCCACGGATGGTTCCGGAAGGCGGGAGGGGCGGGTCCGGGTGCGACGCTTGCGCCTTGGTGACTTTTCCATCTTCTTGTAACCGAAACGCGTTGAATTAGAAACCGCGGCTCCACGTTGGGGGTAAGTCAGGCCCATAGAAGTTCCAGCGTTAACGACACAGCACACGTACGCTTTCCGTTCTGTTCAGGGCTTAATAAAGAGATTTTTTTTTTTGTAACCGCTACCAGATTTGAGTGGTGACTTCTGGCGTGGCGTGAGGAAAACCCTGCCCGGAGCAGCAGCCCGGCTTTGGGACGGGCCCGGGCCGAGCTCGGAGCGGCCGGGCCGGGCCCAGGAAGCCCCAGCGCTGCGGAGGGCGGTGGCGCGCGCCGGAAGTCCCACCCCCTCCGCCCTGTTCAAATTCCCAACCGGTGCGTCACGCTGCTCCGTTCAGCCCGGGGCCAGCGTCAGACGTCGCGGCGGCCGGGCCAATCGGCGGCCGCCGCTTCGCTGCGCTCCACCAATAGGCGACGACCGGAGGTTGAGAAGGGGGGGGCGCTGGGGCAGAGGCGCCGCCCGGTGGGGAAGGAGAGCTGAGCCAGGCGAGGCGGCGGCGGCACCACAAAATGGCGGCGGGGTCGGGCAGCGCGGCGGCTGTGGTAGCGGTGGGAGGCAGCGGCCCGGCGGGGCCTCAGGCTGCCGGCACTACGGCGGCGGGATCCGCCCCGGCGGGGAGCGGTGCGCCGGTGCCGGGCCCTGGGGCGGTGCTGATCGGGGACCGCCTGTACTCGGGGGTGCTGATCACGCTGGAGAACTGCCTGCTGCCCGAGCACACGCTGCGCTTCACCCCGTCCATGAGCAGCGGCCTCGACCCCGACACCGAGACCGAGCTGCGTGTCACCGGCTGCGAGCTCATCCAGGCGGCCGGCATCCTGCTTCGTCTCCCGCAGGTGGGGCTGGGCCGCGGCCTGGCCGGTCGGGGGGGGTGGGGTGGGGTGGGGTGGGCCTCTCGGCGGCGGCCGGGGAAGGCCCCGGCGGGGCGGGGGCGGGCGTGGGGTCGGGCCGGGCCGGGCCGGGCGTCTGTGCTCCCTGGCAGGGGCGAGCTTTGTTCGCTAGGCCTCGGCCCGCTGGCGCCGGCGCGGCCCCCGACGGAGCCGGCATTCGATCGCTCGGCCGCCATCCGTGGTTACCGGTGTGGGGAGGGCCGGGGAGCTGCCCCTCTCGGCTGGGCTTTGGGGACGCGAGAGCCGCTGGGCCTCCCCGCGGGGCCCGCGGCCTTCCCCACCCGGCTGGGAGCAGGAAGCGGATGATGTAACCGCCTTCCTGCGCCGCCCCCGCCGCCTCCCCGGGCCGGCCCGGGCGGCGCGGGCAGGGCCGCGGCTCCCGCGGTGCTTTTTTTAAGACCGGGGCTTGCGCGAAGAAGGGCTTCTCAGACTCCTTTGAATTGTAGCGACCTCGGAGAGGTTTTGTTTCCTGGCAGGCGCCACTCGCAAACACTCTCGGTGCTCTCTGGACGTAAAACTTTCCAGGCATCTTCTAGCTACCGAGTCTCAGGTGTTCACATCGTGTTACGAGTATATGCAAACCATAATATGATTAGATTCCCCCCCTCCTTCCACGCTGAAAGAGTAGAGCTTTTCAGGCGTACTGTCCCAACTTTCAGTTTTATTGGGTGCTAGCGTTTGGGGTTTGTGTTTGTTTTGTTTTAAATTTAATTTGGAGCATGTTTTCATACCTCATAAAAGAAGTTTGCAATTTAACATATGCATTTGACTTACAGCCAGTGTTTGTGGTGTTGATAACATTTTGGGCAACTTAATTTGTTACAGAGGTAGGGGTGCTGGTCTTCTTTAGATACCACTGAACTTACTCCTGTACTTAAATACAGCTTAGCTAGTCTTCTGAGTCGTAAATCTGTTGAAATCGTCTAGGTAATTTCTCTTTGGAACTGGTAGTTGTTTTGTTAATGCCTGTTGTGGTTACTTCCTTTTTAGGTGGCTATGGCTACGGGACAGGTGCTATTTCAACGTTTTTTTTATACCAAGTCTTTCGTGAAGCATTCCATGGAGGTAAGAAAATACTAAAATACGTATATAGCTACAAATATTATTTAATCTTTGATCTATTTTGGCAAGTTGCCATCTTAGATTTGATCAGAGTATTAGTAACTAGCTTGTAGATTTTTACTTATCAACATGATTTTACAAAGTTACATAGTACTGATTTTGGCAAATTTTTAGTATTTCCTTGTTTTACCACCATTTTCTCTTGTTATCCCTCCTTAAGCTGTTGGAGGAGATCAGTTCCTGATTTGAGCAAAACATCAGTGTCTTGCAATACTTATATTTCAGCATGTGTCGATGGCCTGTGTTCACCTGGCGTCCAAAATTGAAGAAGCACCAAGACGCATAAGGGATGTAATTAATGTATTCCATCGCCTTAGACATCTACGGGAAAAAAAGTAAGCTTAGACTTTGAAATAATCTGAAGTATTTATGTTGTATTTTAATTATTAAACTTCATGGGCCGATGATAGTATCATTCCCTGTTTCATAAATCAGGGAACATCTTGAAGAGATCTCATGAAGGAGAAAAGTGAGTTGACCCATTTTATTAAGTAAATATTTTTGGTGTTATAAATAGTGATGTCTCTTATTATTATATGAAAACAACTTAACCTGCATATGAGTACTCTTTGATGTTAAGATTAGCTGCTTCAGAATTTGAAATTGTCTTGCAGAAAACCTGTGCCTCTAATACTGGATCAAGAATATGTGAACTTGAAGAATCAAATTATTAAGGCAGAAAGAAGAGTGTTAAAGGAGCTCGGATTTTGTGTTCATGTAAAGCACCCTCATAAGGTTTGTACTGTATAAGTTAACTTTATAATCAGTGTTTCTTGTGCTATAAATGCTTTGAGTAGACTGCCTAACTGCATGGAAGCTGTATGGTTTGTACGTGATAATGCTAGTTAATTCAGCAAAGCTAGCTTCTTATCATCTCGATGTCTTCTTTCTCATTTAAGAGATTCTTACTAGTTGGTCTTGTATCACTGCTGAATGACGACTGGAGGTGGATGCAGGTGCTAAGTACTCCTTGAAGTCAAATTATCTAAGTAGGTAGCTTTGGTGTTAGAAAACATCAACTAAACATAGATTCTTAAGCAGAAAGGAATTTGGAGACCTGGGGTTGTGATAGCCTGTTATCAGAAACACTGTGTGTCACAAATCGCTCCTTGTGGAAACATGCTGAGGTTATTAAACCCGTATGAGCTTGTTAGCAGTGTTTCTTATGTTCTGCACAGTACACTCAGGTGTGAAGGGCTTGACTAGAAATGAGACAATTCTCAATATTTAAGTAACGTGTCAGACTAGGATGATACTTGAAAGGTGCAACTGCTGCAAATGTTTAAGTTGGTACTTTAGTACCATTAGCGTTATGCCTTAAGTAGCTAAGTGTGGTAAAAGAACCTCCTACTTCTGTGCCAGCAGAACTTGGGATCTTGCTCTTTCTTCCTCTAAAAACTACTGCTGTCTTAAAGTCTTCTTTTTAAGCCTGCTTGACTTTCAGAATTCACTCGTGTTATCAGTACCCCAGAGGACAATTGTACTTGTTTGTTAATTGGTATGAATTTTTGGTGTTAGTCTTTTTATCTGCATCCTTGTTTTCCTTTCAAACCTAAGGAATAAACAAATAGAGCTGACTAAACCAGTGACACGCAACACGTTAGATCTGTTCTCTGCAAATACTGTTATACTTCTGTTACTGCTTATTGCAGCTAGCAATATTTTCTCCCAAGTTACAGCTAAAAGGAGTCGTGAGTTGTATGGGAGAACACATACCTAGCTTGAAAACAGTTGAAGACGACATCTAGGTGAATAGCATGATGCCTGAGCTCAGAAGACGGAGAGCTAGGAAGGTCAGATCTGGTTGAGTGTCAACTCATGCAAACTCTTGCATTGGAGAGCAGACGCTGTGTGGATAAGCACTGGGGATGTTGCAAACGCTCTCATGTGGAGTGTTTTAGGACTTGAAAGAGAATAACAGATGCCTCATGGATGTCCCTCTGAAATAAGTAGGTGGCTCTCAAGATTCTTGTTAATAACTCAATAACCCATATCTTCCAGATAATCGTTATGTACCTTCAGGTATTAGAATGTGAACGTAACCAACACCTGGTCCAGACTTCATGGTAAGTTGATTTTCTTTGTTCTAAGAGACCAGCAGGGGCAGTAGCAGAAATATGTCACTTGAGGCACTCTGGGCAGCATTGCTCAGAAATGATTGTGGGCCACACCAGACAGCTCCAGTGTTTCTTGGCGTGCCCCAAACTACTACCCAAATGTTGATTGGCCTCTTAAGTTAGAGGCACTGTGTTAATGGTAAGGTAGCTTTCCACCCTGACTTCTCACTTCCCTCCTCTCTGCTTTCACTTTTCAGCTGAAGGGAAAATGTTGAGTGGGTTGTAGGGTTTTCTTGGTCTTTGTTTTTTGGAGAAAATTGTGTAGTTCAAGTCCGTTACCGATGTTGGGAAGTGGCTTTTCCCAGGGCTTGAGCTTGGTTACAGGTGTATCAAAAACTCAGCACAGATAAATTTCTTTTATCTAAATGGATAATGCAAGATGTCAGCTTCTAAGACTGGATAAACTCAATGTTTTCATGTTTGCCAGGAAATGTCCTCTGCCTTGTTGCTCTCATTACAGTAAAGATTTGCTTGGGGATGGGAAGCTTATGTAAAATTCCAGGTTATAACCTTAATAGATAATGTTTTTAAACAGTAATGTTTTTTAACGATACTGTGGTTTATAAACCTTTAGTGAATCCAAAGATCATATTTCTGCTGACTGAACTGTCTGGTACTGTGACCTGTGTGTAGAGAACCAGTTTTGACTTTTCTTTTCTGTACTCTTTTAATCAAAGGGTAGCCTCTGAGGGTAAGTGACTAAGACTTCTCCTCTGCTGCCCAAGCGCTATGGTGCAGGGATAGCTGCCGTCTTCAGTCAAACCAAAGCAGGCTCTACAAAGAGAAGGCTGACTCTAGACAGGTGGTATATACGTGATAGTATAGTAACTGGCCAACTGCTTCTTGTGCTTCTACTTTTTGACTTTTATTTTGATTGTGTATTTTGACTGTTGTATATTTTATAACCTGCTTGTTGAAGTTCTGAAAGATTTTTAATGTTATATTTCTATAACTGTTAAAATGATGTATTCTTAAATGATAAAGCAAATTAAGGTGGGATTTAAGTCTTAAAGGGGTGAATTAACACAACAAAACCTGAAATCTTGTTTCCATTTGTAAACTAGTTAGAAAACATTTGAGTAGATTTGTGAAGCTTGGAGTCAAATGTAACACTTAGGACTTAGAGAAACTTCCCACTGCCAGATTTCCCAGTACGGTTGCATGAAGTACTTGAATGTGAGTTACGGACTACTCATTACCAGTTTTCTACTTGTTATGAAAGGAGGGGTAGGTGAGGAGGAGGAGGGAGAAAATCACCCCAAATGAGAAATGGTTCAGATGTTAAAAATAACACATTTGTGTGCTGATGCTTGTTGCTTCCAGTACCTGAAAACTAGTGGATATCCAGTATAATTGTTTTTTGAAATGTGCGTTTTTACAACATTACCTTTTTCTTAAAATACTGTGACAAGGATTCATTTCCTCATGTGTCTGATTCTGAGCCCACAGGAAAATATGCAGAGGCCAAACTTGGAAGCAGGTATATTTTTCAATTTGGCAAATTAGAAAAAGCCTGTGTGACTTCCAGATGTTTGAAGTACCACTTTTCTTTATAGCTTCTTTTGCCACAAGGTTTGTGCCCTCTTTGTATCGGGACAAGAAAAGTAGGTTTTGAAGTTCCTTTCTCCCGGAAAGATGAGCTGTTGTTTAGCGTTGCTTCTCTGGGGTAGCAGTTGCCCTTCGTATAAACCACCATGTAAGACAACTGGGGCAGGTGGGAGTTTGATGCTCTTGGGATTCAAGTTCCTTTTGTCTGTCCTGTGTAAACTGGTTACAAGTGTCTGGACTGTGGTCTCTGGTTTGGATGTCTGGGGGGTTAGTGAATCCTTGTATACTGGGTACCCACATGGTTAATTACTACTTTCAGAAATCGTATTATTTTGAGAACTTTCTATTGTGTCTGGTTTTAGCTTTTCCCCATTTGATACTTTGCTTAACATATGTGCTCAAAAATCTAGATCTTTTTAAGAACATCAGCTGACAGATTCAGAGGAAGTTACTTTGTGTATTTAAGATTTAGAAGAATAATGCTTAAGTGTACTGACTGGAATATATGCAATATTTTACAGTTTTCTCATTCTGTGAATATTCATTTTAAGCAACCTTACTGAAATGGGACAATTTGGAAACCATATTTCATGTGCCAGAAGAGATCTGCCTGAATACTGAGTATTCTCCTGAATTGATGTTCCCAAACACCCCGATTTCTTCTATGGCTGCTTTTTGCATCAAAAATAATTCTATTCTGGATGGAAAATAATGCTTCTGAAGGAAAAGGGACTGCTTAAATCTCCGGTGGAAGTTGACACGTGCTGAAGTGGACTGCATTGTCATGGGACAACTACTACAGGAGCTGCGGCTTTCAGGAAACCCTCTGGGTTCAGCCCTGTTGCAGAGAAACGTGTGAACCTAAAAGTCTATTACTGAGTACTTCAGATCATATTGTATGTTGTCTTGATGAGCATAACTTGCCTATTGCATGAGAGCAGGCCAGTAGAGATCCAGAAGGAAAAGTAAAGTTAAAATTGGTTCTCTTCACAACTGAATTTTCAGCAGCCAGCCAACCAGTCAGTCAAACGTAAATTCTGTCACACATCCCTCCCCTTGAGGGATTTTTTTTTTTTTAAGTAAAATCATTCAACTTTTCTTTAGATTTACAGGAGTATAATGTTGAAGTCTAGTAACTGGATGCAGAAAGAAATAGTCCTTGTAGAAGTAAAACCAAAACAAAACCCCCAAAACGCCAAACAACTTTGCAGTGCCATGCAACTTTTCTGATATCCTGTCTTTCAGGAATTACATGAATGATAGCCTGAGAACAGATGTCTTTGTAAGATTCCAGCCAGAAAGCATTGCCTGTGCATGTATTTACCTTGCAGCTAGGACGCTGGAGGTAAGTATACAGTTCCCTTAATTTCAAGTTTGTTAGGTCTTTTAATAGAAGCAGAAAACATGTCTTCCCCTCCCTTTCAGATTCCACTTCCCAATCGTCCACACTGGTTTTTACTCTTTGGAGCAACAGAGGAAGAGATTCAAGAAATCTGCTTAAAAATTTTGCAACTCTATACTCGGAAAAAGGTTTGCTGCTCTTTCGTATTGTGAGCCTTTATTAAAGGGTGCCGCTTAGAAAATGGGTTGGAAAACCTTATCCCATTTGCAAGCCTGGTATTAAGTGGAACAGGATAATAGTCCCAGTGTCTGGGGGTGTCTTTTTTTTTTTTTCTTTTGGCCTCACCTGTAAGCGAGTAAGCAGAAAGTATAGTTTACTAAGTTTTGTCATAAGCGGTGCTCCTGTGTTTGCAGGTTGATTTATCTGATCTGGAAAGTAAAGTAGAAAAGAAGAAACTAGCTATTGAAGAGGCAAAAGCACAAGCTAAAGGTCTAGTACCTGAGGGAGCCCCAAGTTTGGACAACACATCGGGATTTTCCCCTGTACCGAAAAATGGTAAGTAGTGGATAACTTGTTTTTAATAACTCTTTCTCATCTTGAATGTATATTTACCCTTTTGGGATGCATATACAGTGTGGTTTGTGGTTTTGTGGGGCTTTTTTTGTTGTTGTTTGTTTTTTTAAGCTGGCTTCTAGCAACTATTCAAATGGCAGCATTTGAGTAGCATTGTAACTTGGTAATTTCTTGAAACAGATAAAGGCTAAAATCAAATTAGTCTAAAATTAAGGCTAGTTTAAATTTATATAATACAGGGACTCGTTTTTATGTGGTTTTGGCAATAAACTTGAACAAATACTTGCAATTAGCATGTTATGCTAAAGCAATATTAAAGCATAGGTACGATAAGGAACTCTAGCAGGAGCAGTATTTTGGGGTGATGAGTGGGGAATATTTTTCCGCATACTTGGTCTAGAGTTTCCAGTCTAGTGCGTGTCTTGCCTAGAAGATAACATTTACCATCTTCCTCCTCAGTTTACCTTTAAAAAGATACTGAATAATTGGCAAGAAAAGGAAATTGCTGTTCTGCTGCCTTGAAGTGGCTTTGAAAGCAATGTGTTACTATTGCAGTTAACTCCCTGGTGTTACTTCGATATTTTGGCAGAAATGTTTCAGATTAACTTCTGCCTTCTGTGAACTTCTTCCGATCTACTTCTTGTGGGTGGTTGTGTGCACGTGCGTGTGTGCACGTGTATGCAAAC
This sequence comes from Phoenicopterus ruber ruber, assembly GCA_009819775.1. NCBI lineage: Eukaryota > Metazoa > Chordata > Aves > Phoenicopteriformes > Phoenicopteridae > Phoenicopterus > Phoenicopterus ruber. The sequence goes on along the minus strand of CM020235.1, from coordinate 7,112,956 downwards.
CACACGTATACAGTACCGATTATTACGAAGATGATGAAACAGGGCGAGGGGAGGCTTCAGTCCTTTTTTCAGTCACTACCTATACTTTCAAAATAAGGTAACAAAGGCTTGTTTTTCTAGAGTCTCCAAAAGAGGTTAAGGGAAATAAACCTTCACCACTACCTGTTCAGGCAATGAAGAATGCTAAAAGGAAAACAGAGGGAGCAAAAAGAATGAGTTCAAATAGCCCAGTAAATGGGTAAGGCTTTCATAATGAAGCAGCTTATTTTTTTGCATTACTACTTTAAGCAAAATAACTTACTGTTTATTGTCTCTTGCAGCATTCAGAAAGGAAGAGAAAGCAGAAGTCGAAGTGGAAGTCGAGATCAAAGTTATTCAAGATCACCATCCAGATCTGCATCCCCTAAGCACAGGTAGGTACTATTGTAAAAGAAGGGCGTGATGTGAGAAACTCCTGGACTAGAATTTCACAGAGCGAGCTCTGGTAGCGTCTCAGCAAGAGAGGCTGTGACATAACATGGCGGTATGTGCTGCTAGTTAAAGCTCCAGGAGCGTTATGGTTAAGAGTTGTACTGCCTTGGCTCACAGGTAAAGGGCGTTGCAGTGTCTGACCACGTCATACCTGTGCCAAATAGACTGAGAGTGTAAACATATTGGGACGTTTTCTAATGTCGGCCTCTTTATTGGTGACCTGCGGCCCACCAAGCAGCCAGGCTTGTTTGGTGTGTTGGGTTTTTTATATTTAACATGAGGTGTTTGTGGCTACAACCTTTAGTGAGTTCTGTTTCTACTGAACTGTACTGGAGTCGTTAAACCATTTTCTGCAGTAGGTGAACTCTTAGCTCCAGCCTTAGTCTCGTTGGCAGTTGCTCCTGCAAAACCTTAATTAATGAAATACAAAATGATCCTGTTTTGTGTGCAGTTGACAGTAGTAGAGATTCGTGCCCCTCAGCAACGTAAGTCTGACTTCTTATTCAACAGTCTGTATCCCATTGGGTTTGGGTGTGTACTGATAAAAGTACGGCTTTCTATCCGTCTGTATGTGGAAAAGACCAAAGCTAAAAATCTGCTGATTAAAATTCTTCAGCGTTGAGTTCAAACCTGTATTTTAGTAATTATCTGAATTTAATGAAACAACTTTAAAATCTGCTTTCTGTACTGCTTTCTGTACTGCCTTTGACTTTGAAGTTCAGCATATGATACCCATAGAAGGGAAATCAAAGAGACAGAGAGGAACATTAACTCCAAACTTGGGCATTTTGGTGGCAGTATTACTATAACTGAAGCAGGAGAAGTAGTTTTACCCTTTGTCTTATTGTTGGCAGCACTTTGAATCTGGCAGTTACTCCTAGCTATTCATGCATGTTCTAAGTAGTGAAGGGAAAAAACAATCTAAGACTGAGACATGACTACTGTACTCCAAAGGGATATGAGTTTTTAAAAAGTCAGTATTTCTACGGTAACCAGATGTGATCAAGTCTGGGACACAAGATTGGTTTTCAGGGGATACTGAACAACAGAATACAGAATCAGGTGCCTGGTCTCCAACTGTGCTTGCACGCCGCCGCTCTATAAGTGAGAAGCATTTGTCTATGTGGTACTTAAAGTGTGTGTGTATGTGTTATGACTACATTTAGGCGCTAATAGTAGAGTAATTCTATTTAATACTAAGAAAATCTCATGCTTTCTCTCCTGTTCTTTTTCTCTTTCCATAGGAAAAGTGAAAGTTACTCCACATCAAGTGGTTCCAAATCCCACAGCCGTTCCAGGAGCCGCAGTGACTCTCCTCCAAGACAGTTCAACCACAGTTCTAGCTACAAAGGTTCCAAGGTGAGAAGTTACAAGAAATCAAAAGACTACAAATACTCAACACACAAACCACGGAAATCGCGCAGCAGGAGTTCGTCACGTTCCAGGAGCCGATCCCGGGAGCGCTCTGACCATTCGGGGAAGTACAAGAAGAAGAGTCACTACTATAGAAATCACAGGCATGAGCGTTCGCGCTCCTATGAGCGAGCAAGTCATCGCTATGACCGAGACCATCCCGGCCACAGCAGGCATAGGCGATGAATAAAGCAAAAAGTTCTTTCCTTTGGGATTTGAGCAGTGGAGCTCTTCCCCATTTGGTCTTTGCAGTATAGGGTTAACCTGGCTTGTAAACCACCCAGCTTGAGTAATGTCCATTCTGCTGGCAATTCTGTACTTGCTGTCATGAATCCAAAGGAGAGATACTAACGAGACAGGATGAGGTGAAAGACTTAATCTGATAAACACCTTGGTGACTGTTCTGCTGGAGTGTCACCTGATGACACTGCAGAGCTTGTCTCTGGATGCTCCTATGCCTGCTCTTTAGTAATTTGCATACCGTAGTGCTGTGGAGTGTGATTTGGGACTTCCAGTTCTGCAAGCAGGACCTCCGCTGTTCAGTACGTGGAATACTGTGCTGAACGGCCCTTCCCTGTGGAACTAGAAGGCTCAAGACAGTTCATAAAAACAACACATTGGAGTGGCTTGGTGCTAACAAAGCTGTCTTTTCATACTGACTCAATTATGTTGTACAAATGTAAGGTGACTTTTTTTAGAACTGTTGCCTATATTAGGTTATATATGTGTATATATATTTTGCAGTGTTACAGTACAGTATGGGAATATGGCCTTACTAGCCTTTACACTTTATCCACAATGTAAATAAGCATTTGTTTAATACAGGTGGAAGATATATACAGAAAATTCAAAACTTGAATTCTATCAAAAGACTTGTGTAGAAAATTCTGATAAATGTGAAAGTATTTAGCTCTGTGTATTGAGAGTAGTATATTTTTATCTGTGCAATGCTGTGTGCAGGCCACCAGCTCATAAGACGTTTCCTATATATTCATTTTAAGTGGTTTGGAATTCTTTACTCAGGATCTTTGACACTCTGAAGAATTAGTAGTTTGTCAATCTGCATGCTTGTTGAACAACAGAGCATTTAAAAAAAAAAAAAAAAATAGCAAAACCCCCACAGCCCAGTAGTATCAGTTCTAGTGGTATATCTGAGCTGTTACTCTCATGCTCCCTAATTTCATTAAAGTATTTGATTTTCTATTAAATTTACTTGATAGTAGTTTCTTATGAGCTATACCACTGTGCCTACTCGTAAGGAAAGAAATTTGGTGCTGAATGATGAGATTGTCCAATTGTAGTAGATGTAAGGTTAGCCTGAGTTGTTACACCCCGAATCTGAGTACAGCAGATGTCCTGGAGGAGCAGACCGTGGTACTGTGCAAAGTCGGGTGCCGTTACTGAGCCTCTCGAGCCCTGTGAGTAGATCTTACTAGAACCACTGCCTGCTGGTTACGCTTCCGCTGCCCACTCTGGGGGAACCAAGATGCATGAGGGTGTTTTGTGGTCAGTCTTGTAGGTGCCTCAGCGTGACAGTGACTCTTCTAACTCTCCTTTAAATCCAAACCAATCTCTCGGCAATCATCGTAGTTTTTAATACGGAGGCAAGGCAGCTGAAAGGGTTTGCAGTCGGCCCTCCTTTAGCCAACCTCTAGTCTCAGTTTCCTGGTAGGTTCCGTAGGATTGTTCTGTGTAATTACCAGTGGATGTATTTGTGAACTCAATGAGTGTTTGTTTGAACTAAGCGATGCCTTTGACCGCTGCAGCTCCCTCTGACATCCAGTTCCATAACAGGAATTACTACTTCACGCGACACGGTTACCTGTTCTAAATGCATCATTACTGGATAGTTTCAGTGCGTGCCCCTATTTCCTATGCAGGGGGAAGACCAGTTATTTCCCGGTCACCTTCCAGTAGCAGGCATTGGTTTGTAGTTCTTTACCATAGTTACGTTTACATCTCAGCTGAGAAAAGATGACTAGTTGAGACAGGCAGCAGATAGAAGGAAAGCTCCTTGGAGCTCCAGCAGAGCACTGCTCTGGAATGTAAGTTAATCTGTTCCCGAGTTGGCGAACTATCTGCCTTGGCTTGACCTTTGCACACAGATGGAAACTAATTATTTCATGCCTGGTATGCTGAATAATTGAGTAGAAGTCAAAGTATTAAAGTGGCTCAGACATAATGTGATACAAAAAGTAACTTTGATCTATTCAAACATGAACAACCTGAAGTAAGTGTTCTCTAGAGAGTTCCCATGTTATGTCTTTCTAATTCTTACTACCTGGCTATTACTTGGAGCAGGTCAACCTCAAATCTCTGTTTACTAATTCCAGTTCTAAAAGGCAGTCAGTGTTTCCCTGTTTAATTACTTCATTCTGCTCTGGATGCTTCTGGAATTGCCTCTTGTCCGGTTCCTGAGGTAAGCAACATGCGGGGAGGCAGGTCTCACAGCCGCAGCCTCCTCCAGAAAGACTTCAGGAGGAATTACCTTGGTTACGTCTCGATTCTGCCAGCTACAGACATGACCCTGCTCCAGTGGAAGTAGCATGGACAAGGATAAAGGTAAGACGCAGGCTACGCACGCTTTTCTACATGAACATAATGGAACTTGGCATCAAAATCAGCATCTGTGTTCTATAAACTACTGTGCTTATGTACAGTGCTGAATAAATAGTAATCTACTTTCTAGTACATTTGTTAAAATCTGGAGAGGAAAAAACAAGGGAGAAAGTGTGTATGTTTTTACATTAAAGTGGTTTGGTTCCAAAACAAAAGGGATTATATCACAGGATTAAAAGACATCCTGTTCTAGGAGAGAACAATCTGTCTTTCCCAGCAAAAAGCCCAATATCGATCACTACACAGAGTGTCTTGGCAGTGAGGTGGTTTGGGGAGAAGGTGCTCGGAGTAGCTAGAGGAGGTGTCAAGTGGACCTGTTGAAACGTGGGGGCTGGGTCATTGGGTCGGAGTAGATACGCTTCTGTTTGAGGTGTGCCTGCTGTCGCTGGTGGTACAGCACGGAGCCACGAGGGCAGGCAAACGCTGCGTTGTTTGGCTTAGCTCAGGAAGTCCAAGATTAAAGAGTTATCCTGTGTATTTGGTAACTCTAGGGGAATGTGTGAGGAAGTAGTTTTTCAGCAGTTACTGTGCTGAGAACTGTAGTATCTGTCATACTTCACTCTGAAAATAACTGGCTCGGCATTCCGAACCTGTCATTCCAGCGTTTCAATTTAAGCTCTTCGCAGTGGTCAACGTAGAAACCTTTGACTTCAATCCCTCTTTGCGTGAAGTTAGGAATCTTGGGCATTCTGTTGGTTTAGGCAGCTCTCCAGTTGATACCAAACATAACATCCAACCAATCCACGAGAGTCTGTGGGATGGAACATGCACTTCTCTGACTTAAAGTGCAGCTGGCAGATACCATCTGAATTTCAGGAACAGCAACGCCTCTGGTCCTCTTCGCCTCCAAGGACTGTAGTTGGTCTCCGGGAGGTTACAGAATGGTGGTTCATGAGAATCTTGCCCCTTGACACATGGAAGAGAAACGGGCTACGGGTCACTTCTTGGGGTGTCAACATGTTTCAGAGTGGGTGAACATCTGCGATGGTTTTGATGTGAGTCAGCCCCGGGGAACTGCTGGGACAACTCGGGGAAGTAAGTGCTGCTGACAGCAAGCAAGCCAGAAGTCCCATTAATGGAGGTGGCAGATTTTCTTCTCTTTTCTTGGCACCAGTTTGCATCTGTTCGCTTAATCTTTTGTAGGCGTAGTTCCCGTGGATGTGATTGGGCCCAACACTGTAAAAGAGCCTGGAAAAAAAAAATCGGCCCAGTCTTTGGAGAAAATGTTAAGAAATACTGTGTCAAGTCATTTTGTTGTTCCTCTTGTACGCTTAGCGCCCTCTTACAGCCCTACTTTTTGTCTCTTTACATCTGATTGTCAGTTGCTTTTCCCAATGCTTCCCACAGAGCTGAAAGGAACAGGGCTGCTTTTTGTCTTACTAGAAGAACATCCTTCACCCCGGGGCCATCTGATGGGGTAGCACGGGGAAACCACTGGTGTCTGGCAGAACTGGGGGGGTTCGTGTGAAATGATACAACGAGACAGTCTGTACCCGAACCGTGACTTAGGAAATCGCCAGTCCTGCACGTGAGCTCGTGGGGAACTTGGCAATTCTTTGGTGAAGAGCTTGCTTTCTGAACCTTTTAGTTCTTTAATTTCTACTCGTTTTACTAGTAAGTGGAGCTGAATAGAGAACAAATGATGTGTAATCCTGCTCAGACGTGACTTCCCTATTTACTGAAGGAGCAACTGTTCTTCTCTTGATACCGTTAGTGTTTGACCTAGTGCATGTTTCGGGAGGCTGGAGAAGTGGTGCAGGCCTGCATTATGTCTGTCCTTGAATCCAGGCATAGTCTAAGGCCTTGGAGTCAGAAAATAGACCACCTCTGACCTGACTGCTTCCTCCAGCTCAAACCTGTGCGTAGCAGTTTCACTGTGTTCATAGTACTGAGACCAACCTTTTTGCTTTAGCTCCCCCCCAGCTACCAGCTCCTGTGACTGTATCACAGGTCATACAACATTTAGAATTTGTTTCCAACCTGTAGTCCTACTGGGTAAGAAATTGTGAGAGACTCTAAGTTTTCATTTTAAGAAAACAAAAAATTCTAGTTCTCATGGTGACAAAGATTACAAAACACAGAAATAAATCTGTGTGCATCAGGCTGAATAAAAAGAGAAGACAAGGAGCTTAGCTTACCTAAGTAAAAAAAGCACCACATTTTTACGCACATGCATGCATATACAAGTCTTGGCTCTTAAGGCGAGGTGTGACTTCTGTTTCCTGAACATCTGAGGTCTGCAACATGGTTCTCGCTCCTCGGAACATCTCTCGGGTTACTCCTCTGTGATCTCTCTGTATCTGGTGTTCACCTTAATTCCTTCTGCTTGGAGAGAGGTTATCTCGCTGGCCAGAAGCTTTGAGGGGACAGTGCTTACTGCAACCTCTGACTTAGAAGACGCTACAGTCTTGGCCAGGCTATGGTTGGCTTTCCTCAGATGAAGCCTTCTACCTGTGCTGGTAACGCAGTCTGGTCCTCTCTCCTTCGTGGGGAATAATGCTGAAGGCTTCCTGGCTCATGTTTCCTCAACAGTGGCCTCCACAGCTATAAATCCAATGTGCAGGTGGAAGGTCACACCTTCAGATCTGTGTTTGCTCTGTATCAGCAACAGCCAACAAAGCTTTCCTTTTTCAGGCGAGAGCCTAAAGAATTATTTCCTCAAATATGGAACTTCTTCTAGCTCGGTGTGTGCCAGGCAGGTGGTGACCGAGAGGGAAAGATCCCCCTGTTGGGTGAGCCAAAGATAGGAAGCCAGTGGATGACACGATCAAAGAATAATTGAACAAACAACAAAGCTTGGAGTTTTTGAGATCGGATGGGAAAAGCAGGTTTCAATTCCCTGCTAGACGTTTGGAAAGGAGGCTTTAATTGAGATTCACCGTAAGCTTCAGTGCAGACGTTGCCTCCACGCAGAGCTGGGCCCTTTGCCCCTCTGGAAAATCAGCGCGGTGGGAAACGGGAGAGAAACTCAACTTCTGCCAGAAACTGCCCGCCTTCGTTGCCCAGCTCACGGCGTGCGCCTCTGGAGTCTGGCCAGAAGTTCTGGAGTCCACTGCCACCTCCGAAATCTGCTTAAGATCTGATATGGCCAGGTCTGAAGTACCAGAACTGACCACGGCTTTGGCTTATGGCAGAGTACTTCGGGCACCTCTGTTTGTGAAGGGTGGCTACTCTTTCCGTGTTTGACTTCCTAGAGTCTGCGCAAAAGGCATTTTGCTGACCTGAAGGCTGTGGATTGGTCATTCAAAACCATTTAGTTAGAGGGAGTGTCTGGTTTAAACCTTATTTTGCTTGTTTTGCCTGCAGACTATCACTCTAATAATGATTTATAGTTACACAAACACTATAAATATCCTGATATTCTGATATGTTCTTGGGTGGAAAAAGTGCCAGAGACCTGCAAAAAAAAAGAAAAAAGCCCTGAGCACATCCTGCACAAAGACGGACCTAAGCCAGAGAGGAGCCGAGTAAATGGAGCTCACTCAAACACAAACTGCGAGTAGCAATTATTTAAGAGTATTGCTTCATGCAAAATAAAAGGAGTATTTTCTCCGTTGTCCTGCCAGGTAACTCCTCTCCGAGGGTTGCCAGGCAACCCTTGTTTTTATTGTCTTTAAATGTGGGGGAGAAATTACTAAGCAAAGCAGTTCTGCCTCTGGTGTGTCCAACTCAACTCGGGTTGAGCTGAGCAGCATAAAAACTTGCCTGTGGTCAGCAGTGTGCTGGAACCTGGACTTGACTTCACGAGTTAGGCCCAAGCAGGCCTGGAGGAACCAGCTTCTAGCGCACAGAACTCGGTTAGAAGCTGTGGCAAATGGCAGTAAGGGCCGGAAAGGGGATGGCGAGAGCTGAGGTGAGGAGACGGGACTGGGGCTGGTTGGATTCACTTTGGATGCAAGTCAGCTCCAGCTGGTGGAAGAGAATCCTCGCGCACAGGCCCTGGTTGCTGTTCGCCATCTCCAGCACCGCGAGGAGCTCTGGGCAACGTTTCTCTCGTACGTGCCTTGCTGTGTCTTGTAACTTGGATGTCTACCTCCTATTACTCGGAAAAAATGCTTTGCTAACGGGACGGGGCCTTGCTCGCCCAGGGGAATCTGTCACCAACTCTCTGTGTGACCTTGGGCTATATGAGTGGATCCCATCTGTAAAAGCAAAATAAGTTGGTTTTGTTTTCTTTAGGAAAACCTCGGAGCTTTGAAAAGCATTACAGAGAATTCTGTACAGGTCCATTCTGTGTCTTGTGCATCTAGACAAGAGCAGGGATTTTCAGGATATGTTTTATTTACTGAGAAAAACACCTTCCCCTAGTTAGACTGTTTCTTCCCCTTCGAGAACTACTCCGAATTCCAGACAAGAGACAAGCACCTCTGCATGAAGTCCCAGCTGCACTGCGGCCGTGACAAAACTCCCCTTGACTTCGGCGGGATTTGATCCTTTTTGTTCTACTGGTCAGCACAGAAGCTGTAGATGTGGCGCCTGGGGACATGGGTTAGTGGTGGCCTTGGCAGTGCTGGGTTAACGGTTGGACTTTATGATCTTAAAGGTTTTTTCCAACCTAAATGATTCTAAAAAGTGACAGTTATGGATTTAATCTGCAGCCGGCAACGATCATGTTTGTTTGCAGGCGCAGCACCAAGCACAGTGTGAAGTGCCTAACGGGTGTCTCTGATCTCTCGGGTCAGCCCCGTTGCGCCGTGATTACGGCGACCCGACGACAGCCCTCCTGTGCTGCCGAAGGGGTATCGCCGCTTCCCGGAGCCTGGGGCCCGAACAGCGCGCGCCAACGCGAGCCCGGAGGCTGCCGATCCGAGCCCTGCCGCTGCGGGCTTGACCCACGCGCGCAAAATTCCAGCGACGCCTGGCAGCGGTAGCGCTCATACGTGCTGACGGCAAGGACTGAATCAATTACAAGCACAAAGAGGTTGACTAAGCAGTCTATGCCTGACAGGGATTTCTTGGAAATTCTCCAAAACCAACAAAATGCTGTTGGTAATGCAGAAAGAGCATTGTTCTGGAATTAGCACAGTACACACGGGAAGGAAAGTAATGGATTAAACCACTTGGAAAAGAAAAGAGTGTTAGTGTTGGTGAGTTGGAGAGAGATTTCTGGAACGGAGCTTTATTTGGAAGAAAGGAGAAAAACGCAGGTATCGGTATACAGGGCAGCCTTACTGCTGGCTTGTTGCCGCATCTGATCTTTGCACAAAGCTGAGCTTTTCCCACTAGCTTTAGAGAACGGTGGAATCGAATTCTGTGGATCCGCTTTAAGTAAAGGGTGATGGATCCACACGTTCATTTTTACATATGGCAGAGCAATAATCAGACATTTATTTGATTGTTGTGATGCTCTGGAACCCCCTGACATTAGCCATTGATTTCTGTGTGTGTGTGAGCAGCTCATGCGTGGCTGAATACGTGTTCGTTCCAAACCTCCCTGCTGAAACTGGCCTCTTACCTGCAAGGCTGAGCTAAGCTGCGGTGAGCTACCGCCCGTCCCTGTCAGGGTGATCAGCCCCCCGGGCAATGCCACTTCCAAAACCACCGAACCTGGAGAGGATGGAGGGGTTGGAGGCTCCTCCCAAGGGTCCTGCTGTGGAGCATCACTCACGGTTGATCCATTCATGGCATGTGAGTTCCTTTCAGTCTTCAGAGCACTTTTCCTTATGAAAACAATGCCGTGGAGCCAGTAGAGGACACGATACGGAAATACTAAGAAGAAGGATATTCCTACTGCCTGAGAACTTAGATACCAAAGCTGGGGAGCTCCCTCTCTCCTCTATAGCTGACAGGTAAAGGCAGGTATTCGAATCTCAGACAGACTTCTCCAAACCCTGCCGTGGATGAGTCTGTCCCTCAAAACTACACAGGAATAGGAGCTGCCTGAACACTGCACCACACCTCGGCAGCGTGAGCACACTCTTGCTCACTTGCCCAAGCTGACGAAGGAAGCTGTCGTAGAGCCAGGGGTTGAAGTACAGTTCTTTAAATCCCAGCTGAGTGTCTGAGCTTTGCTCGGGCCCAGGGAGAAAGGGACTGGCCCAACTATACTTCGCAGCCGTAGGTGGCACTTGTGTCCAGTGGTGCCTCCAGCCTCCTCTGCCACCAGCGCTAACAGCTCGTAAGAAGCCACTGTCACTTCAAAATGAACGGAGCTAACCCAGCCTCGGGGACAGAGGGAATCGTATTTGTATGGGAACAAGCCAGGGAGAGCAGAGTGAAAGGCAATGGCGTTTCCAGCGTCTCCTTAGGAGTCCTCGGAGACCTGACACAAAGCCTATTCAAGGCAGAAGAACCCTTTCCACCATTCGCCTTACCCGGCACCGTAATGGCGCTCCTTGGCGCTGTTGGCTTCCCGTTGTGAGCCCGAAGCCTGGCTTCCCCAGGTCCGCACTCTCCCCTTCAACGTCCGTTCCTTTCAGGTGACCCGAGAAAGGTGTTGCACGACGCAGCATCTCACATTCGCAGCAGGGAAAGGGACAACGTACGCACGGTATGAGCCCTTCCACGGGGAACATGTTAAACCAACGCGTTTGCGCCCGTTAGCTGAGCGGTGGTGTTTGGCCACGTGTGCGCTCTCCGCTCGTTATAGATGTGATGTGATGTGAAACGCGGCAGCTTGAAGAAGAGATGTCCGTGCCAACCTGTTCCATCTCCTGTTTGTCACAAGGAAAGTATACGTTTATGGGCACTCGCCACAGCAAACCTGAAAAGCTGCAGCAAATTGGTTTGAGCCAGTATGGAGACAACGGTCGGGTTCCCAGCTGATGTATGTGGGTAACGCGGCACGGGAGTGAGCGAGCCCGGGATGATTTTCACACAAAGGCCTGGCTGCTTGTCTGTAACTACAGAGGAGCAAAAACCTGTTTGAAAACCAAGGTGGCCATTTCCCTTTTGGTTTGAGCCAGCCAGGGGGGAGAGTGCAGTAACTGGGTGTTGTCCCTGACCGATGGCTCAGTGGCCTCAAGATAAATCACTTCATCTCTGTTCCCCAGCAGCGAAGCGGAGCCAGCTATGCTTGTCACTTCTGTTACGTATTTCAGACCTATCGGGGAAAGGGACAATTTATGATGGATGTTGCCCTTACAGGTTGTTTGCGAAGTGCTGTGCATGTTTACGATGCCATAAAAAGGCAACGTAACGCAATTAAACGCAACATACTTTGTATTTAAAACTTTTGCAATGGGCAAACAATTCCTATCTGCTAAACCTTGGACTCGGTTTCCTGCTTAATGTTAAGAACCTACCGAAGCGCTTGTGGGATGGAGCGCACCCTCAGCGAGTTCACCGATGATGCCAAGCTGTGTGGTGCGGTCGACATGCTGGAGGGACGGGATGCTGTCCTGAGGGACCTGGACAGGCTCGAGAGGTGGGCCCGGGCGAACCTCATGAGGTTCAACAAGGCCAAGTGCGAGGTCCTGCACATGGGTCAGGGCAACCCCAAGCACAAATACAGGCTGGGCAGAGAATGGCTTGAGAGCAGCCCTGCCGAGAAGGACTTGGGGGTGTTGGTTGATGAGAAGCTCAACATGACCTGACAATGTGCACTTGCAGCCCAAAAGCCAACCGTGTCCTGGGCTGCATCAGGAGTGTGACCAGCAGGTCAAGGGAGGGGATTCTGCCCCTCTGCTCCGCTCTGGGGAGACCCCCCTGCAGTGCTGCCTCCAGCTCTGGGGCCCCCAACACAAGAAGGACATGGACCTGCTGGAGCAGGGCCAGAGGAGGCCATGGAGATGATCCGAGGGCTGGAGCCCCTCTGCTATGGAGACAGGCTGAGAGATTTGGGGTTGTTCAGCCTGGAGAAGAGAAGGCTCCGGGGAGGCCTTCCAGCAGCCTTCCAGTGCCTAAAGGGGCTACAGGAAAGCTGGAGAGGGACTTTTGACAAGGGCCTGTAGTGACAGGACAAGGGGTGATGGCTTTATACTGAAAGAGGGGAGATTTAGATGAGATCTAAGGAAGAAATTCTTCATTGTGAGGGTGGTGAGGCCCTGGCACAGGTTGCCCAGAGAAGCTGTGGCTGCCCCATCCCTGGAAGTGTTCCAGGCCAGGTTGGACGGGGCTTGGAGCAACCTGGTCTAGTGGAAGGTGTCCCTGCCCACGGCAGAGGGTTGGAACGAGATGATCTTTGAGGTCCCTTCCAACCCAAGCCATGCTGTGATAAGCATTTGGCTCGGTGAGAGCCCAGGACTCTGTACTCGCTGAAGGGGGAGAGCAGGCTGGGGGCTGCTCTGTGCATAGAGACGTGGTACCAGAAATCAGCATCATAGTCGTGACTTTCTACATGAAGGTAACAGCAACAACACTGATCGAGAAGACACGTCGCTGGTCAGCTTTGCTTGCAGGCAACACTCGTCTCGCTACGAGAAACGACTGCAAGTATCTTGTAATCTTCACCTCGGGAGCGCGACACGCGAGTACCAAACCTTGTTCTGCGCTATCCAGCAGTAACAGACATTTTCAGCTAAGCAGATCCTGCACCTTATTTGGAGCTACTGCAGTGGTTTAGATATAAAGAAACCAAAAAAAGGGAAATGAGGCAGATTCATCAGATGCTTTGGGCTTTTTCACAGAATTTGAACAAATTACCAAATCTTTGTGCTTTAGTTTCCCAAGTACCAGGGGAGAGGCTATTCTTGACCCGTACCAGGATGAAGGTAAGGTTTTAAAAGCTTACTGATCTTTTAACAAAGAAAATAGAGCGCGATATAGTACTAACAGACGTAATTAAAGCCTTTAGACCTACATACACCAATTTCTATGTGTGAGTGCGTGCAGATCGCTAACAGGCTACCTAGGGAAGCACGCGCGAGCACTGCGGGTGATACATGTAATAGGCGGGTAATTCCTCAAGCGAGGGAGCCTGTCACCCTTTCCAGCAACAGGTCACCCGCGACGCAGGCTGAATAGCAAAGTAATGCTCGTAACAGCCCCAAAGGCAGCTTGACCTGCGCCTCTGGCAGCAACCTGGGGAGTCCAGAAATGTGGGTTCAGTTCCCGCCTCTGCTTCATCACCCCGTTAGAGAACTTACACCTTCTCCGTTCTTCTACCCGCTCCTAGATGCTGGGGGCAGCGATTTCACCGCTGTCCGTTTATGTCGGTCTTACGAGCGAGGACGGCGTCTCACGGAGCGATCGCACGACGCCCAGAACCGCAGCCGGTCGCCGCTACGACAAAGGGGGTTCTGGCTTTTCCCCGCAGAAGTTTGTGAACCGGCGCGTTTAGGCAGCGGTCCGGGCAGCCAGCCGGGTTGTGCTCTTCGTGCGAGGGGGAAGAACAAATCCATCGTCCCCTGTTGGGACGTCGATCGTTTTCCGAGCGCGCTCTTTTCTTCCGCGGGGGCTCCAGCCGAACCCCGGGCAAGCCCCCCACGCCGCGGGGGGCCGGCTGCGCGGCCCCGGGCTCCCGGAGCGCTCCGTGAGCCCAAGGCCCGGCCCGACCCCCGGCTCCAGGGGTGCTTTCGCCGGCCGCCGCCGCCGCTCCCCCCCCCCGCAGGAGCCGCCGCCGCCGCTGTACCGGGGCCGGGCGGGCGGGAGCCGAGTCCCGGGGCCGGGGCGGGGGGGGGGCGAGGGGCCGTGGGCGGCCGGGAGGCGCTTTGTCTGCGGCCAGAGGCAGCGGGGGAGGCGCCGGGCCGGGCCGGGCCGGGCGGGGCGGCGGGGGCGGGATCGGGGCGGCGGTGCCGGCTCCGCGCCGCGCAGGTTAAGAGCCGCGTGGGGCCGCGGCGGGAGCAGAGCGAGCCGAGCCGTGCCGAGCCGTGCCGTGCCGTGCCGTGCCGTGCCGTGCCGTGCCGTGCCGTGCCGTGCCAGCATGGCTCAGCCGCGCTGCCGCTCCGTGCTCATCACCGGCTGCAGCCGGGGCATCGGGCTGGGGCTGGTGCGGGGGCTCGCAGCCGCCAGCCCCTCCCCGGACTTCGTCTTTGCGACCTGCCGATACCCCGCGAAGGCGCAGGTAACCGGGGCGGGGGCGCCGGGGCTCCCCGGGCGGGGATGCGCCTCCTCCGCTCGGCCGGGCCGGGCTGCGGAGCTCCCCCCCCCCCCCCGGCGCCTCCGGAGGGGAGCCGGGCTGGAGATGCCGCCCGGGGCGCACGTCCCAGCAGCCGCCGGGCAGCGCTAGCCCGGGGGGCTGGCGGGGAGCGGCGGGGGGGAAGGAGAAGGCGCTTCTGGAAGCGCTGAACAGGTCGAGCATCTCTGCGACCAAGCGCTGGGGGCCCGGGAGCAAAAGTGCCCCGGGTGGGGTGGGAGCTGGGGGCTGAGCTCCTGCCCCGGGCAGGTGGCCGGATCGGATAGAGCCGGTGCCGTGAAAGTCTCGGAGGCTGGAGGTGAAACGAGCACGGGATATTGCTATGCGGGCGCTTCTCTGCGTTCCCGAGAGGAGGAGAGGCGAGCGGGAAGCACTGCGGCCCCGGCTGGGCTGGGCAGCTGCAGCATCTCAAGCGCTCCCGTCAGCCGCTGCCTCTAGTCCCCGCGTTTCTCGCTGGATTTGCAGCTGGAGATAAGTATGTCCTGGCCTTCTCCAGTTTTGCATGGACCTGGAGCCCTGCACCGGTAGATCATCCCGCAGGCGCCTTCCCAGTGAAACCCGTTACAGCTTTCCTTGTCTCTTCTACACGGCGTGTCTGTGTCCCCAGAAGGAGCTCTGCCCTGTCTCTCTCTTCCCTTTCTCTGCTGGACTTGCAACAAGTGAGAAGGCAAAATGAATGATGAATTAAATGCTCCTCTTAGTGCCCTTCTCAGCTGGGTAAGAACCAGACCCTTCTGCTGAAAACAGAGTAGCTTTTCTTGCATGTAGCTGCTGAATTCACTTGCAGCTCTTTCCCCTTTCAGTCACGTTCCTGCTGCTACAGCATAGCTGTAATGTGTTTGGACTCCTTCCCCACCCCTAGACTGTTATAAATGACTGTCAGCCAAATTAAAGGCACTCTCTGACCCTTTGGGGGGCAAATTGATCATGGGGGTTATCAGTCCGCTCACTTTGTGGCCACTAGTGTCCTCTGTTGCATCTCCAGTCTGACCTTGGCTCCCCTCGGGAAGGCAGAATGCTGCCAGGGCAGCACAGCAATACATGTGGGTACCACCCTCTCCCTTCCCCGGGAAAACTCCGGGGCTCCAGAGCTGCAGGAATCTGAGCTCTCACCTCTGCGACCGTCTCGAACCCCTGTGTATTGCCACGGGAACTGATACCAAGAGCCCTGCTTCTGCATCTCCCCTATTTCATGCACGGCACAAGGCTGCCTTAGCGAAAGGCAAATTCCCCGGCACGTGCAGGGGTAAACACAGCTTGTGTCTGCTCCCTCATGGTGGAGTTTGTTCTTTCCAGTGCAAACTGTGATCACACCACGCTAGCACTAAACGGAACGTAGCAACTTTGCCGCTTAGCTACACAAAAACTTCAAGCGACGGCGCCGAGGCTGCCCTTCGGGGATGGCAGGAGAGCGCTGGTCCGGTAACCCCGCAGTGTGAGCGCTCGCTCCCCCGGCAGCGCTGTGCTGCTCTACGGGCGCTCACCGAACTGAAGGAAAAGGCCTTAATTTCGTTTCTTGTTGTCAAAACAATCTCTCCAGCGCAAAAGCACATTTAGGCTATTTCTGAATGGAACGGCTGAGAAACAGTGCAGCAAGACTGAAATGTGGGGCGCAGACTGCCTTTCGGAGCCACTGCCTCCTGCAGTGTCCCCCGCAGCCCCCCTTCTGCGCTCCCTGAGCTCCCAAGCAGGTATTCACCGCCATTCTCTTCGCTTTTAACTCCTGTTACAGGGCCTGGCGTTTGTCCCAGGTGTATTTCCTATCAGCGACGGCACAACAGCGTGGTGCAGGAAACCAGCAGAGACATACGACCTCTTGTTAGATAGAAATCTCCCCGCTTAGTTGTTTGTTCTAAAGCTGCTTTAGCCGGTGCCGAGGGAGGTTCTTTTTCACCAATTGGCCCTTGTGTTCAGCAGGGATTTCTCATTATAATGGTCTTGGATCAATTACATGGAGAAGCGAAATGGTTCCTTCGATAGGAAGAACTTCCTAGGAAACATTACACGGATGTACCTTAACACAACTTGCCAGGTTTTTCGCATTGCCAGGACTTAAAAATCTCGAGCAAAAAGGCTGGTAAACCTGCACAAGAAGATGAAATAGCCTTCAAACAGCGCAGCGTGCCCGGGAGGAGCCTGGGTCACTCCTTGCTTGCAGCAGTAGAAACCTGGAAAGACTGCTGGGGGTCACGGCTCATGGCGGCAGGGACCTGGCCAAGAGCCACAGTCCGGGAAGCCCGAGTGGCGAATCTGCAGGCCACAGGGGGTGCATCCTCAGCCTTATTTTTCTTCTTTTTTGGGGGGGGGGGAGAGGCAAGGTTTGTCCTTGGTGGATCAGGGTGGGTTTTTGTTCTTTGTAAGGACCTCTAGGCCATGTGCTGTGCTTTGGCAGTACATCAATAGAAACCTCTGCAGCCAGCTGAAAGCATATTTCTAACAGATGGGTTTGGAAACTCCACAAGGAAGAGAAATCTTTACTAAAGGTATTGTAGTAGTCTCACTAGTATTATCTGTCCCATCTGCAACGCATAATGTTGGCACAGAACCTCCTGACCTTCTGAGGTGT
Organism: Phoenicopterus ruber ruber; assembly: GCA_009819775.1. Classification (NCBI taxonomy): domain Eukaryota; kingdom Metazoa; phylum Chordata; class Aves; order Phoenicopteriformes; family Phoenicopteridae; genus Phoenicopterus; species Phoenicopterus ruber. The sequence continues at coordinate 7,095,872 of CM020235.1, read as the reverse complement.
GTTTCCACCATGCCACCAGTGCTTCTGGCTGGCAGAGGGCAAGCACAGGCGTGCTCGAGCCTCTGGCGATGGGAGTCTTAGCACCATACACAACTGGCTCCCAAATCCAATTTGGCAACGTTGCTTGAGTGTGGTATGGTAAGGAAAGGCAAAGGTTCGGCGATTTTCTTCTTTTTTCTCTTTCCTTTTTTTCTCTTTCCTTTTTTCCCCCCCTTTCCTTTTTTTCTCTTTCCTTTTTTCCCCCCCTTTCCTTTTTTTCTCTTTCCTTTTTTCCCCCCCTTTCCTTTTTTTCTCTTTCCTTTTTTTCCCCCCTTTCCTTTTTCTCTCTCTCTCTCCCCCCAGGGAAAACTTTCTGCCTTCACTACCTTCCCAGTTAAATCTTGGAAACCAGCGTTCAGGTTCCTGCGCTCCAGAGGCTGGCACTGCAGACTTGTCTTAGTGCACACGAAACGGGCTTTGCCCATCTAAGACCTGTTTGTTGACCGTGCCGACTGGGCTGTAAAGTCAAGTGACTTGTTCCTTCTCTGCACACCTGAGCTGTCAGTGCTTGATTTTTCTCTTGACGGTGATTCGAGCTGTCTGATTTTGTTTCCTCCCACTTTGCTTTGTGGTAAGTGACCATATGAAAAATCCTGTTTAATATGAGCCCCTCACCTCCTCTCCTGGATTAGACGATGAACTTGGAGAGCAGCAGCTTTAGACAGTTCTCTTAAATTCTGCTCTCATCTGGTTTGGTAGAGCAGCGTTTTCCTGTTGCAGAATGCAGGGAGGGGAAAAAGGATGGGAAGAGCTTAAATAAAAAGCCTTTTAAAAATCATCTTCCGGCTTTTAGAGGAGAAGTAACGAAATATGCTTAGCTACTGGCAAATCCAGCACCCGTCTTGGGGACAACAGTCAGCAGCGATTCCCCGGTAGCTGAGAGTTATCCAGAGAACGTCTCAGCGGAGCGTTTGCTGCTCCGCAGATGACCGCATACTTTGGAGTCCTCCGAACAGCGGACAGACAAGAGCCCCTACGGACCTGCCTTTAGAAAGAGATGCTGGAGAAGAGGCTGACTTTGCTTTCCTCTGCTTACTCCAGAAAGCAGCCGGTCTGTAACTTGCTAACCCTGGGATAATGCTGAACAGCTGCAAGCTTTTGCATGAGAGTCTGTGCTGGCAGAAGTTGTAATAACTTGAGTTCTTGCGCTGAATAGCTCCTAGGTGGCCTCCACAGAACATTTGCCTAACAAATGGCCTGTAGATCACACGATAACATGCAGCAGGCCTGCAGGCGCATCTAGATAACCGCTGCCCCTCCTTGAAAAGTACCATACTAGACTCCTTCAGCCACACTTTGATTCTGATCTGCCTTTACTTCAGCTGCTCCAGCGCTGAGAGTGGAAGCAGCTACAAATCTCTTGCAAACTAATCCTGACGTCCTGTCTTTGCGCTCCAGATGGACAAAACCACAGCACGGTTATTATTAGGCAGCCTGTATGGGCTCAGGGACCCATCTGTAATTCTCCCCCCCTCTGCTTTTCTTTCTTGCTCGCTCTTCCCCCATCCTGCTTCCCCATGAAAGGGAAAAAACTCTGCCCCGAAGTCTGCACCTCGTGACGGTGTAGCCCCTGTAGTCCCCCTCGGACTGGCGGGGGTGTGGAGGGAAGAGATGGCTGGCTGGGGCGGCGAGGTAGCCGAGGGGATCCCGATGGCCACGGTGTGAATCTGTTCCCAGTGCTTCCCGTGCTCAGCCTGGCTCCGCTGGGCTGGGCGGCGAGCTGGATGCTCGGGACAGGAGCATCTCTTGTTCCTCCCGCTCTCCCCGCGAGCCCAAGTGCGTTCCCAGGTGAACAAGAAAGTGTTCAGTTCCCCGCTGCTCAAGAGTCCTCTGCTGGGCTCTGGAAAGCTTCCAGGGCTTAATGTGCTGTTTCCCTTCCTCTGAAGTAGGAGATAGTGTTACCAACAGGGCTGCGTCTGTTCCCTTGTCAGACCCAGAGCTCCCACCGAAGCGCTTCTGCACACTGTCTCTGTCAGTTTTTGTTTGTGCTGGGCTACATATTTTAGCCATGTGCTCTGCCACGGGGAAGAGCAGCTGAGCAATCCTCGGAGCAGCGCTCCAGCGAGATAGATGTGTTATATCTGGCAGAGGGGGCATTCTCGAAGTCGTTCTAATTTTGGGTTATTGCAGCGTTGGGTTTTTTTTTCTGGAAGCGTTTTGCACTTCCTACAGCAGTAAGGTCTGGTGCTTCTTGAGCCAGGGGGACTGTGGCCCGGGGCAGCCGGCAGCAGCCCGGTGTAAGCTACTGGATAGTCACACAGCGAGTTGGCTGTACACTGTGCTACCGAACAGCCCGTCTCAGGGAGACACGGCAAATATGATACATCTTTGACTTTGTCCTGAGCGCAAGCGGGATGCGAAAGGACACCCGAGTACCCTTGGCCTGACAAAGCTGTCCACAGGCTATCTCAGCTTGGCTCGATTGCTTCCAACTGGCCGAGTACGGCCAGGTTCTTTCCAAGAGTTGTAACCGAAGTGAATAATGCTTTCATAAAGAAGGCAAAGTAAATCCTGCTAAATGACAAAGACAACATAACATTCCTGGTTGAAATCTAGCAATAAATATCCTGTGTACTGATGAATCTGTAGCTGGAGCCTCGAGTGCCAGAGGATCTTGTTTAAATTGGAGTCGGCTAACTTTTTGTTAATCGTAATTAAAATCAGCAAGCAGGAAACAACAGATGCTAATCAGAGTTCAAATTTTTCTTGGAATCCCTAAGAGCTGATTCTCAGGGGTAACCATTCAGGTGCGGAGCACTTTCTGGAGCTACTATGCTAAACACGGCATTAGGGGGTTGTGTTGTGGGTTTTTTCATGTTTTTGTTTGTTTGTCCTGTTTGTTTTTAAATCGGCTATCACAGTACACTAACCGAAAATGACTTAGCCTGGGATACGTTGGCTTTACCGACTGTTTTTAAATGAAACTGCGTAAACTGACATTAAAATACAAGCTGTGCTTCAAACAGCAGCACCAACGAGCTCACTTATTCTTATGTACGCATTGCCATCGCGGGCTGCGCTGGCTCTGTTAGACCGGGCTCGGAGATCCCGTCTTCCCAGGGATTTAACCTGTCTGTCCCAGGCGCAGTGCCTCTGCACAAGCACGTTGGCACAAAAAAAGTGAGCACAAGTCTGCTGCAAAAAAAACCTCGCAGACGACTTTGGTGGTGTAGGTTTGGGGTTTGTCGTTTTGGATTTTTTGTTTGTTTCGGTGGGTTGGGTTGGGTTTGTTTTTAATGGGGGGAGAACAAGGCATTTGCAGATGATCACAGTGAGTTTCAGGAAAGCTCGTCCCTGCAGCCGGGAGTCAGTAACTAGTACGTGCATGCATTCCAGTAATATTTTCAGAGCTCTCTGGACACAGGAGGCTTCTGATCTCTTTGATCAAACTACTTGAGGTAGGGGAAGAGGAGAAGAGCACACACGGCCGGTGGCTTGAAATGGCTGTATCTGATTGCGCTGCCATGAACTTGTCTCGGTCCTCCTCTCTGCACGTTCCTTCTAGTTGCAATAGGGAAAAGAATAGGCTTTTCCGCAATTTTTAGGTTTCCTAACTGGATTTTTCAGCGTATGTTTATATCAGGTGGAGTAACATTCTGGAAGACCAAAGCTGTCTATGTTCGCTTTATGCCTGGAAGCTGCTTCTGAGAAACTTAAACCGCTGAAGTGGGAGACACTTGTTAACTAAGTAATTACGTAAATGGAAAAAACATTGAATTTTAAACCTGATTTGCATGCAGCAATTGTAATTTCATGCTGTTTAAGTTCTGGAGAATGCTTAATGCTACGGTGTTTGGAGTTCTTAATTGAACATACTGCTTACTCACTTCAGAAGCCTCTCAGTTGCTGTGACTACACAAAACATCTCTGGTCTTTCAGCAAAAGTTAGTAGCTTGTTTCTGTCAGAGAATAAAGCAATCTGACTATAAATAAATGAACAAACCTCGAGAAGCCAGAGCACTCCTGGAGTTTATTATCAAGTAGGTGATACTGTCAAACTAAAGTCCAGTGGACAGTCCAAAGTCACATAATTAAGGGAGGCCTTGATACGGCAGAACTATTTCCTGCCTATCGATAAACACGATAGTGTGTTCTGGGCCTTTAATCTGCTGAAAACAGTCCCATTAAGCCCTATCTGAAGGAAGGAATGTCTTCTGGTTTTGTGCTTCTGACTCGTCCCCCTTCCTTCCCCCTCCCCTTAATAGCCTTAACTGCAGTTGAAGATTGTCCTCGGTGGGAGAACAAATTTTCTAAACAAGCCTGGAGACAATCCTGCGGAGTATGAGCGGAGATAAAAGATGTAATGCGTTATAGCTTGACAGAGGACACGGAGTCCCTAAGTGTCTCCAAGTGGCAAAGAAGTACGCTTTCAAAATCGGCCTTCCTGACCCCTATTCCCAAAGGGCTCCTGAAGAACTGGATTTGTTGAGCTGGAATGTTTGGCCAGGGTTGCTCAGTCTCCTAAACATGGCTGGGAGTATGTAATCCATCTGTTACATTTGGCCACACTTCCCACTTGGCTACATGGCACAGAAACCTAAGTATTCCAGCTGGGCCTATAAATCCAATTTGGACACACTTTGTCCAGCAGCAACACCGGTAGAGTACTAATTTTCTCCAAGAACACTAGTCATTCCTCTACTGAGAGGTCGTAGACAGATGACTGAATTATGGCGATCTAGCAGAGAGAGAATTGTTCTCGTGGACAGTTGCTGTGTATGTAAACAATTTATTGTGAGCTTTACTTTCAGTTGCAAGAATTGACCCTAGTGAGAGTGCTGGGAAACAGAATTTCCGTGGAAAAGTTGCTAGGAAACTTTTCCTGCAAACAGTAATTCCAAATGGCTTTTCTTAAGCATTCCTGTTGTCCTGAACTGATGTCTAGCACTAGCTGAGCTTCAGGAGAATGATGCTTTTCTTACAGAAGTGGGGAATTACTGGCTTGGAATGCAGTCTGAGCACTGGCTCTGCTGTGGAACCGGCAACGGCAGCCGCTTGATCGAAGACTTTTGGTTACACTGCAAACACACCCTCGAGCTGTACGCACTGAGAACTAACTGCAGTCTAGCGTGCTGGTATCTCGACTAAGCAGGTGAAGAGTCCGGTTTCTCGGAGCAGCTGACCTTGCTCTCAGGAAAGCTGCTCAGGAGGTTGGAAAACAAAGTAGTATCACTGCCTTCAGTCCAGTTATGAAAATAAATGGCAGTTACAGTTCGGGAGGTGTAGATCTCAAACTGTTTTAGGTAATAGCCACGGAGATCTCTCTCTCTCTCTCTCTCTCTCTCTCTCTCTAAATATATATATAAAAGATAACCCAAATAATTTCTCCTTCCTAGGAACTCCAGCAGCTTAGCAAGCAATACAGCAATATCAAGCTCCTCCAACTGGGTGAGTAAAGGGCTTATAGAGAAGTCTGTTCAACTAAGTCAGGTGAGTGCATCTTAAGAAACTGGTCTCCTGGGTGATCGGTAGCTGTACATGACCTCCAGCAGCTGAAAACAATCCCCCTTATCTTAAGATACCACTGGGGAAACGTAATCTATGTAAAGTCTTCTGTGCGTCGTCATCTCTGTGTGCTGCCTAAATGTCCCCGTTCAGACTAATGCCTTAGCTTTGGCTTAGCGTGTGTTGTGTAGCGACAGACAGCGTTTGAACCACACAGTTCACTGGCCACTGTGGCTGTTCTTGGCTCCTCTGTGCAGATGTGGTCTGCGAAAACAGCATCAAGAAAGTAGTCAAGGAAGTGGAAGAAATTGTGGGAGATAGAGGTCTGAACTGCCTCATTAACAATGCTGGCATCAATGTGCTTGCTTCCTTGGAAGAAGTCACGGCAGAGACGATGCTCACCATTTATGAAACCAATACAGTTGCCCAGCTGATGGTCACCAAGGTAAGAACCGTGAGGAATGCACTTAATCTATGGTGCTATATGACGCTTTTCCACTAGTGAGCTGGACATGTAACCCAAGCATTTGTCACCTTGGAACTGCACAGATACAGGTCTGCTATCAAACTGCATGCCTAGAGAGCAGCAAGAGATCCTTTTTATCAAGGATCTCTCTCTTTTTTTAAATCCGTCTGGAATGAGGTCACTTCAGTGGACAGGCTGGGCTAAGAGGTGGGCAGGAGACTGAAGGTCCTTGCTGCTTACAGCTGGCTGTTAGAGAAAGGTTTCCTACGGTCAGCTTGTCTGGGAAGCCATCGCCATTCTGTGCTGGTGGCAGAGAGTTGTACTGCAATTCTTCATAGAGCAGAACCTGAGAGTCTGGCTTGCCTGGGATGGGCCGAGAGCAAGCTGACCAAATTAAAACAAACTCTTGTTTTCACAGGCATTTCTGCCCCTTCTGAGGAAGGCAGCCCAGCTGAGCACAGGGATGGGCTGCCACAGAGCTGCTATTATCAATATGTCCTCTCTTGCTGCCTCCATGCAACTCGTCCAGGCGAATGAGATGTTCCTCAAGGTCTACCCCTACAGGATAGCGAAGGTTTGTAGGCTTCCTGGGGCTGTGCTCCCTGGGTGAGGGCAGGCCTGGGAGTCAAAGACCACTCTGAGCTTAGGAAGAGGATGTGAGGTGTGCAGCACCTCCTTGGAAAGGCTGACACAGGAACTGTTCTTGTTCTTCATGTGGGTGGAAACGGGATCTGTGAAAACCGTACATCTGGAGCAAGCATGCCAACTTCTTAAGAACAGGCTCACAAATGCTCCGTCACTGCTCTGATATCGATCCACTCCAGAGGGACTTGGCATTCAGGGAGGAACTGATGCCATCAAGTGTGTGTCCTAAGAGCTGTGCTCCTCTCCAGTCCAAGCAAGATAGCAGGCACGAAACTCAACAAAAGGTGTGCTGACCTGTACCTGGTAATGCTAGTTAGCGAGAGGTGGAGGTTTTAGTTTTGTCACATCCAGAGACTGAGTTTGTATGAATAGTCAAGATTAGACATACAGTTTCTCCTACACCACCTACTCATAAGCTGTTAATACGCTTGTTTTCCCTGTTCAGAAGTAAAAAACTGAATGTTTGTGTAGTGATTATTGCAGAAAAACAGAGTCCTTATGTCAATATTATTTTCCCCACAGCTCCTTAGGAGTTTCAAATGCTACTTCATCTTCCATCATAACTTAGTTTCATCTTTGGGCAGCAAGCTTATGGCAATAGAGCTTTCACGATGCTTCTCTTAACAGGTATCTCTGAGAATGAAGCCCCCACTAAGCCTGGATAAGTTACTGTGATACTGTTACTGCCCCTTCATTTGCCAAGAGACAGCATGGTGGAAGGGAGGTGCCAATTAGCTTGGCTTAAGGTCTTGCTCAAGGTTTGTAAAACTAGCACACTAATAGATGGGTTCCGCTCTTGTAGACTGCACTGAACATGATCACCAGGTGTCTTGCCGCAGACCTGAAATCGGATGGAATACTCTGTATTTCTTTGCATCCAGGCTGGCTTCAGACAGACATGGGCGGAAACATGGTAAGTGACATCTCTCTGAAAATGTCAAAGCATGACTCCCTTGTCCCAACCCTTGAGCAGGAACCCACTGTACAGCACACGCTTCCACGTGCGGCAGAGCACGCTGTGAAACAGGAAAATACATCCCACTTGATTCTAGGAACTCCATAAATGCATTTGATTCTCTTCTGTTGGATATTCCCAGTAATAATCTAAGCTGGATGTGCTCTAGGCTCCCATGCAGGTGCAAGAGGCTATCCCGGGTATTCTCTCTGTGCTGGACCGTCTTGGTGAAAAAGAAAATGGTTCCTTCCTGGACTGGCAAGGGGAAACTCTACCGTGGTAGAAGTCCACAGTGTACTACAGAAACAGCATGTCAATCACTGTTTAACTTGTGCCACTATGTCTGTGTCTCTAGGGTTTCTTATATGCTAGTTGAAATAGCCAGTCTGACACCCAGCCTCTCTCTAGGTGTATTTGGAAAGTGAGGTGGCTGATTCTTTTACTTGGTATTGCTACTGCTCTGTTCTAATGCTTCCTGCAAATACTACTGTGCTCTTAGTGATGGCTATCTCCTGGAGCCATCTAAAATAGATTAAAAACTGCAAGTTAAATCCAGGGGCTGGTTCCTCTTCACTTCCAAAACCAAAGTGGGCCTCTCGCTCTCTGCAGAAGTAAATGCCCTGACCTCAGAGTAAGGCCAGCATAGGCTGTCAGATTCCAGTACGTTCAGTCTGCTGGAGACATGTCTCTGGAAAAGATCCTTCCGTTTCCTTCAGTCCTAACTGAGCCAAGGCTGAAACTGCCCAGCTCTAAACTACATGAATTTGGTACTTGTGTAAATTCCTCAGCAACCTCTGAGTGTCACCAGGTTGACAGCACACACCAGGCACATGCTTTGTTCCCAGTGTGTGACTAACATCCTGATATGGGGGTGGGAATGTTGTTTTGTACATAAACTTCTAAAGTGTCTTCAATAAAGTCTTGTTTAAACAAACAGTCTGTTTACTGAACTACTTCAGTTAATTTCTCTGCATGTAGGTTTCTCTTTGTAGGTTTCTCTTCCCTGATCAGAGCGCCGTACTTCTACCTTGCAGGAAGAAACTCTAACCATTGCTGTCTCCTTCAGGCTAGATGGGTTTAACGTGGTGGGGTGTACCTGAAGCCGAGGCAGATCCTTGTTCTGGTCTGAAATACTAAAAGCAGCTGGTGAAAAGATCTCTGTGTTCTGGCTGAGGTAGGGATAAAAGCAAAAAGTTCTTTGAAGTCTGGGATTGGCTTCAACATCGCTCCCTCATGCCAGCTGATTAGGCACTTTCATGCTGTGCCAAGATGGTGGGTTCCTGTACCACGTAAGAAAAGACAAGCAACAGCCAGGTAAGTGGGAGATACGGGTGTGGCTGTTCCTGGACAGCAGCCACCGTGAGACCTGCCCTCGGATGCAGCCGAGGGTGTGTAAGGGAGAGGCGTCTAGCTGCCTTCCGCGATCCCCACGAGGACAGGGACATACAGTCTCCCTACAACCACTGCTTGTTACGCCACGCTTCTGCGCTCAGCCCGTGCTGCTGTGACTGAGCAGGTGAACAAAATGCAGCGCTTGCCATCGACGTTCCATCTCAAAGCGTGACTGTAGCATCAGCGCGAACCTGACAGGTAAGGGGCAAGCTCAGTTTGAACTAGTTGTACTATTTAGCGTGAATCGAATGGCAGATGCTGTGTGGGGGAAAGGAGTCGACGTGCCTTCAGCAGCCTGCTGCGAGGCGTGCCCATGGAACCAGCCCCTGCGCCACCATTCATTCACATGGCGGGAGCAGGAGAGGAGGGATGGCTGCGGGAAAGGAGACGGCCTGCGTGCAAAAGCCTCACAAGCGCTTCCTCCCCTGGATGCTCCGACGCGACAGCAGGTCACGGCGCGGGGCCCTGCTCCCGCCCGACGCCTCTGCTGCGAGGCCCCGCAGCCCGGGTGCTGGCGGCCCGCACAGCCCGGGGCCGGCCCAGCCTGCGGCGCCGCCGCGCTCCAGCACCGTCCCCGGGCTCCCGCGGGCCCGGGCTGCCCGCGCCGAGGCCGGGCCGTGCTGTGTGCCGGTACCGTCACCCCGCTGCATGGCCGCCGAAGGAGACCCTCCCCGCGCCCGCCCCTCCAGCCCTACGGGGGCGGAAGGCCGGGCCAGGCCGAGCACCGTCTCCTTCGCCTCGCTCCCCCGGGGCAGCGGCGGGGGAAACCGGGACCCTGCGCCCGACTGCAGGGCGGGGAAAGCGGCCGGGGCCGGGGCGTCGGGGCCGGGGTGTCCGAGCCGGGGACCGCGGCCGCCCGACGTCCCAGACCGGCCGCGCTTCACGGCGCCTGCGCGGCAGCGCCGGCGGGCGCCGCTGGGGGGCGCTGCCCCTCCCGCGCTGCGCGGGGCCGCCGGAAGTTGCGGGGCCGCCGGAAGTTCCGGGGCAGCGGCGGGCGGGGATGGTGAGTGATGGCGGGCCGCGGGCTCAAGGGAAGGGCCGGCGCGCCGTGCCCGGTAGCCCCGTGCGGGCCGCGCCTCGGGAGCGGGGCAGTGGCGGGGCTTGCTGGCCGGGCTGCGGAGAGGGAGGCTGCCCGCGCGCAGGGCTGCGGCCCGGCCCGCGTCGTGAGGGCCCTTCGTGCGGCCGCGCGGCCGTTCCTCAGGGCCCGGGGGCAGCGGGCGCCTTTTTCGCGCTGCGGTTTCTGCTGTGGAAGCAACGCCTTGGCGCTGAGCGGGGCAGATGTGTGCCGGCGGGACGCGGCTGAAGCTACCTTGTCTTTAAACGTAGAACAGCCGAAGCTTTGTTAACCACCTCTGCAGCTCGGCTGCACCGGTGCCTGTGGGCCGGGCCCGGCACCAAATCCGACAGCGAGTTGGTAAGGCGAGGAGGACGCTTAGAGTGTCTCAGCCCGCCTTTTTGCGGTTTTGGGTTAAATATAGAAGATTTTTTTAAGCAACATGCTTGTGTCATTGAATAAATGTTCTTATTTTAACAGTCATTACTGGCTCTGACAGTGAACAAAGTGAAACAATATGTTAATACCACAGCTGACTTCCCAGTTGCTGAAGGCTTCACGAATTGCAGGTAAACAGATGTGGTGTAACATAGTTTTCTTTTCCAGCAAGCAGTGCAAGAGTGGTGAGGCTGTTGTTGATTCAGTGGTTGTTGAATGTTATTATGTCTCTGATCTATTCTGTCAGTATTGTGTAGCTCTGACTTGATCTTTTTTAAGCGTAGGAGGAGATTCCTTAGCAGCAGAAAGGCTTAATATAGTGAACAGTTCCTAGCCATTCCAAATTGCTCTTACACAGTTTACACAGTAGAATATTGTATAATGTATTTTTAGCAGGTGGTGTTACAGCAACATAATTAAATTCAAATTAAAAAAAGACTTGCTTGCTTTTGTGATGGGAATATAACTTTTGTAAGCAGCTTCCTGCATTAGATTATTTTGGCCACAGTTGTTTGCTGATTTGAGAGCCAGGCAGAGCTTTTCTTAAGAGACTGTTCGAAAATTCTGCCTCTTAAGTGAAATTCTTTTCTTCTCAAAGGCCACCTTTTGCCAAGGTCAGTGTCTTCCTTTCTATGCTATCACTCTACACCTGCGCACTATAGCACACAGCCGTCTAACAAGAGCGGAGCCCAGCCTCAGCGGTGGTATGCTCTGGACCCTGAACTGGAAGAGATGCTGATCCCCAGAAAGCTTTCCATCAGCCCCTTAGAAAGCTGGCTGACGGTTAGATACTCCCTTCCTAAAGCAGAAGTCCTTAATGCTCAGGAAGAAGCGGGCTATGAACCTTTCCAGCGGTATGACTGTCCCCCGTCGGATGAGGGAGCTGATGTGGAGGAAGGAGAAGGAACACTTAGCAACAAGATTCAATGTAAGAACGTTTTGAAGATTCGCAGAAGGAAAATGAATCGGCACAAGTTCAAAAAGCTGCTAAAGCGAAGAAAGTTTGTACGGAGGAGGATAAAGGAAGGTCGCAAGAAGAAACGTCAGGTGAGCTCAGGGTAGAGAGAACTTCTTGACATAAATGTGCCCACTTCTCAGACTGGCCTCTGTTCAGGTATTGGATGATGTTTTTAACTGGACTTGATTTGAGGACAAATGGCAGCAGCTCAGAGAGCCCTAATGAGTTCAGTATTTACTGGTACAATAGCTTTTCCTGTTTTGTGTTTGACCTGTACATCCTCAGAAGCTGTAACTTAGAGCATTTCTGTGGTTGTAAACATATGTGTGATAGTTACTAGGTATAATTTTTCTTGCATAACAGTAACTTATAAATATGTGCAGTTAATGCAGAAGAATGTTAGCGTTTGTGTGAAAGATTAGTTCACGTGTCTGCATTATACCAGGGAGACTGGTTTAATCTTAATTTCTTTCCTGTCTTGCCAACATCCTCAAGTGGTTCCTGTTGTCTTTTTCTGTATGGAAGCCTCTTATTTCCCTTAATAGAAGGGGTGAGGGAAGACACGGGCCTTCATTCAAGCAGCAGGTGTTCTCATTCAGCACTGCCTTTCAGTAGTCTGTTAGGTTTGCTGTGATACAGTTTAGTTCATTCTCTGCTAATTTTCACCTTGTGTAATGCAAATTGAGGTTAATTGTAATTCTATTTCTTCAGATTTGTAGGAAGCAGTGTTGGACACTTTATGATGAGTTACATTTTAATGTATTTTCTGCAGTAAGGCTACCTATTTTGACACTTAGAACAAGCTGCCTACTTAAAAGCATTTGTTTCCTTTGTGTGCGTTGTACCTAGATTCTCCTCAGGACACACGGGCAGTGGCTGAATACTTGCGTGTTGCTTCTGAGCTATGTTACCATTTTTTTTCTTCTTTTTTTTTTTTTTCCTTCTGTTTTAGATAAAATTTGAGAAAGATTTGGAACGCATCTGGAAAAGAGCTGGTTTGAAAAATCCTCCTGCGGGATGGCAAACACCCAAGATATTTCTGAAAAGTTCAAAGCGATAAAAACATTTGTAATGAGTTTTAACCTGTAATTGTAATTAAAAAATATTTAAGTTCGTGGATTACATTTAACCTTTTTCTGAGTGGGATGAAATAAGTAGGAGGAAACTTCAGTCCTGGTGAGCAGTTTTACAGGGACAAACCTGACAGCAATGTGCTTTTCCTCCCGGAGAGAATGGTGTGATGTATGTCTGAGCAAAGGTGTCTTAGACTGCAGCTGAAGTTCTGAAGTTGCTCTTTGATTAGACTGAACGATGTACTGTAAGAATAATCGGTTGTGGGAGATGGGATAAGTGAAAGAATTCTTCTGATTGTATATAAGACACAAGCATTTTGCAAAGTTCTTTCGTAGCCTTACTATAGAAGGGCTGGTGTTTAGTAAGAGTTATGGTGAAATAGGAATTGGATCAGAATTCCATAGAATATATCTGCGAAAGCTTTAATTTTCACTGATCTGAAGCCTTGGTGTGCATGTGCCTTAGGCATTGCATGAGCATCCTTAAAAGGCATATTTATTTTTTCTGTTCTATTTTGTGCTAATAAAAGATTGTTATTTTTTTTCTATGATTGACCCCTGTCGTACAGAACATCCAGATATTGGTATCAGTAAAAGTTCAGAGCTAATTATTCATTAAGAACAAAAACTGTTCTTTTGCTCAAGACAACCCTGTTGTAATCAGCTGGTTTTACATGGTTGAAGAGTCATGAAAGCTGTGAAAAATATAGATGTTTAAAATAAACCCTGACAGAGGACTTTATACCTGGATTCTGTTTTGGGTTCTGCTTTTGATTTTCCTGTTTGAGGCAGTTAACTTCTGTTCCGTGTGATTTAGCTCTTCCCTGTCTGTACTCTAGCAGGTAGATGGGGGGACTGGTGAGAGGGGAAAAAGAATGAGCTCCTTTAGGCTCGTTGTTCTGCAGCACACGGAAGCTCCCCTGGAAATGCATTCCCTTTTACCTGCTGGGAGCAGAACATGACTGAACTGAAAGGGAAGGGAAAAAAATAATCTGCAGAACTCATTGCTGCAAGGCACGGTTCAATCTCGCTGCAGGAAGGACGGGTGACTCCTCGCACACAGTGAACGCGTCTGAGGTTCTGTGTGTGGTGCTCTGCTGCTTGTGTCGCTAGATGGCAGTGAATTCAAAGCCACAGAAGCTCGTTAGCCATTAACGTCGAAACTAGCTGGCTCTTTATGTCAGTATTTTGAGGAAAGGGTACACCCACATTTAGAAATTGATTAATCTTGCTAATCTTGTTGGCATTCTGAGAACTGTGTTGAAGTCCTGTAGAAACATGTGGTTAGCACATTGTTACAGTTCTTTTTTCCAAACCATCTGTTAATAGTAGGCAACTTTGATCAAAAAAATTAAAAAAGATATTCCATCCTTTTTGTGCTTTAAATAGGCTGCAGTTGCTTTTAACCGAGACCAGTAGGACTCTTTCCTTCAGCCTATTGTCAGGATTTCAACGAAAAGGAGGATGTCTAGCCATAAGCCTTAGAAACTCACCGAGCAAGAGAAGACTGAGTGTTGACTCTGGCTTACAGGTTTGTTAAATATGCAGAGTGCATCTAGGTGTTTCTAAAATATCAATACGCATTCCTTGCGCAAAGATGCATAGATGAAAGGCTGGGGCCTGGGAGGATTAGCACCTTTGAAGTCAGGTCTGTGTCTTTTTTTCCCCAGCTACGTTTGTTTTAAGCCAGCATTGTTGTTCTCTGTCAGTCCTACGGCTTCTCTTACTGGCTCTTAGTCCCAGCTTGCTGGTTTTCTGCCTAGGGAAAAATGGTAATCAGTTTGCACATTGCTGGGAGATTGCTGGCTGCTGAAGAGTTGGGATGCCTTTGGAATTACACGGAGCAAAAGACTTCATAAAAGAGAGCAGTAGCATGCCCTGCTCGTTTATCAGTGCTGTATCTCTGATTTCAGTTTTGAGGTTTATTCTTGATTTTCTTTTTGTCTTACTTAGCCCTATGATTTGCATCTTTGTTCTCTGTTGTAGTCTCAAAATCTACAAACTGCCCAAGGGTATGTTATCCATTTTTCTCCACTAGGGTTTAGGTTGATCTTATCTCTCTCTGCTTTGCAATAAAACCTCTCTTGCTCCTGGGGAGCATCGTGATGGGGCTGTAGATCACGAACTCATCCATTGTACTCATGTCTGCTGGGATCATGCAGGCAGAGAACTTTGTATGCTGTTTTCCTGGATCAGCACCACCACCTTGCTCTCTAACTTGTTTTTACATTGTGATAGTAACTAGAAAAGAGAATTATTGAAACAGTGAGAATTGCAAAGCATAATCATTCAGTTCCAGTGCAAGTGAACTCTTGTACTGTGGCAATGATCGTGTTACATCAGGGTACTTGTGTGGTGACTTGCAAGTCTCCATGAAGTAAAGGAGCTTATTAAATGGTATGCTCTCTAAGTAGTAGTCCAGTCCTCCAAATTGTAGTCTGCCAAGAGTAGTCATTACTTTTACATCTATTAGACGTAATTACACAACCATGTATAGAAGTCTGGAACTACTGCGTAATTTACAAAAGTGTCTGTAAACCATCCTCAGCAGTTACTGCCAGTCTTAGTCCTATAAATGCTATATTCCTTTTTGCTGAAGTACTCTCAGGATTTGTATTTTCGTTGTGGCAGATACTGCAAAGACTTTGTCTTACGTGGCACTAATCAGATAGTATACACTAGGGTTGCATCAACTTGCTTTAACTCTCTTGACCACAGGATGCAATTTGAAACTCTTTCTCACTTTGCTAAACGGGGAGAATCGGACAGACGAATGCTGCACCTGTTTTTCTGTAGGGGGAGCATGAGTACAGAATATACTATTCATAAAGCTTTATTAAGAGTTGCTGTTCCTCTCCAAAATATGTGCTTACCAACGTACCTGCACACTTAGTAAATGTATATATGTATGTGCATATGTAGCTGTGGTAGCAAAAAAAAAGGGCTACAAACAGGAAAGGTTTGACTTCTAATTCTCAAAATATTTAAGACTTGATTTCTCCTTCATCTCCTTATTATTCTGCTGTTCCGAGAGGAAATGGTTGAAAGTCAGCAGGAGGTTGCTAGAGGAGTTCATGCTCTGTATTACAGAGACTGGAGATACTCAGTGAGGTGGTGACTTTATGTTTGAAACTGCCTGACAGTCATTGGTCTGGAAAGGTCCCTCCAAATCGGAATATAAGCCCAATTATACTCCTTCTTACATCCCCAATTCTTGGATTGCATGCACTTAAATACAGACAACAAGCTTGGTTACCCGAACAGAACATTGAGGCTGGTAGTTTTCTCGCAGCGATCATGTTTGTGCTGAAATGATGAAATGAGTTGGCTGTAAAATAGGAAGTCAGATGACTCAGAAGGGATGAAAGTTCTGAATTTTGTTTCTCTTAGCCAAAGCATCACGCTGCAAACTCGGAGGGTGTTCTCCCTTTCGGAAAGGTCAAAACCTGGCAACGCGGTGGTAGCGGGCTTCTGACATAGATGTAGCAGAAATACCGTTTCTTTCTAATGCTAGCAAATAATGGTTGCTGGCAAACTGGAGATTTTAGCTGTCTCCATGACCTGGATAGCAATGTTTCTCACTAGAGTAGGAATTAAATGCATTTTTAGGAGTCTTCTCTAGAAAATGTGTTGTTCAATTGCATCTGTATGGATTCCTGAAGTTTTTCAGAGGATTCTGGATACAACAGTTCTTTCATCCACACAAACGAATCCAATATAACTTACAAATGGTGAGTGATCTTCTGTATGCACTGGAATTACACTCACTTGGACAGCTGAGAATAGGGCCTGATTGTGTACGGGAAAGGGAGCAATGCAAAAGAAGTGCTTGCTGCAGCTTTTCCTCAACGATTGTGTTGTCTAACACAATCCAAGACAGGTTTGCTTGGCATGGGGGTGGAAAAGCCTGGATCAACTGCCAGTACTGTGCATATCTAGGCAATTGCTTAGTGGTGCACAGTGGTAGAGATGAGGTGTTAGCAATGACAAGAGATTTTTAGAAATAATGCTGAAGCAGGAGATCTGTGATAGTGATGGGGAGTAGAAAATGTATTTCAATTACCTTTTTATAAAGATAGCAACCACACTGAGATGTCAATCCTATTTCAGTGCAAATGAGGAAGCCAAGAAGGTTGGTCCCTTTGGTAACAGTGATTGAAAAGTAGAAACATTTAAAGTGTGTGTAGATTGCAGCAGCTTAGCAATTTGGCTTAACCTCTTCATGCGCAAACAGCAGTTAACCATAGCACCTCTGAAGGCCTGGAGTCTACGGAAGAGATTCTGGCTCTGTGGCAGGCATTTGCTCCAATTCTCCACAGAAACAGACTTCTTGGTAATTGTCTGCTGTAGTTTTGGCTCACTTCAAATTCTATTCAACTTTGCGTTTGTCATAGGAAAAGGGAAAGTCCAGCAGTCAAGACAAGATACTCCTTTCCTTTGGCAATCTTGAGCTTACCCTACAAAGCATGTTGGATCGTCTGCTAGCTGTTAAAGCAGCCCCGAGGTCATGCAGACAAGGAGGCTGAGCTCATGGATGCCCTCTCCATGCTGTCCTTGGCACAGGCAGAAGGACAGTGTGCTGGCTCTCCGGGAAGGAGTCATGGGGAGAGGAAATAGTAGAATGTAATGATGGCTTCTGCAGCTCCTGCTCGTGAGACCAGACCTGAAGCTGATTCAAACCAGGAGCTGCATCGGTTGTAATGGGACCGAAGACTTTATGTTGGAGAATGCTGATCTGAATTGAGGTTGTTTAGAGACATGCAAAAGGTTCGGGTATCCTTAAATGCTAAAGCACTGGGAGCCTGAAAAAAAATTATGTTGGTTTTACCTAGACAGTCAGATTTCGTTAGGCTGATGGACCGTCGCCTCAAAAAGGTCCAGACTGGAAAAGTTTGTTCAGCATTTTCAACTGATTTCATGGGAGCAGGCATGTGTGCACTGAAGTGCTGAGGACAGGCTGTGGGATGCTTGGTACACCTGGCTGCTCACAACCGTAGCAGCCAATGTAAAGAGATGCTCTTCGTGTTACTGTTGTGTTGGCTCCCGATAGGTAGTGTGCCTAAGAATTTGGGTTTTTGGAGTGTGTTTTTTTTGTGTGGGTTTTTTTTTTTGGGGGGGGGGGGGGGGGGGGGCCCGGGGCAGAGTTGTTTGTTTGTTGGTTGGTTTTTGTGGGTTTTTTGTTGTTTGGGTTTTTGTTGTGGGTTTTTCTTTGTGGGGTGTTTTTTTTTTGTTGTGTTTGTTTTTTTTTTTTTTTTACATCAGAGGGAGAGGGCAGAGGTGATGCCTTCTCCGTTGCTGCAGGCAGATTTCTCTGCATACCATAACTCTGGCACTAGAAGCCCAAGTTTTTTTATGTCTGTATTGTGGGAAGTGTTGTTCTTTTTTTCCATTAGTAAACTCAAGACCAGTCTTAGAAGGAGTACATGTCAGCCCATGGCAGGGAATGTTTATGAGCATCTGGTGTACAAAACACACCTCTCAAGGGGTTAACAGGACCTTGCTCCTGTTACCTGACTACCATTGCTCAGTAATTCCTGAGCAGAAACGCTGTGTACCTTTACTCTGGTGAGCTAATACCCATATTAAATGGGACACTTTCATATTAAAAACTGTCAAAATGTTACCTAGGATAAGTTGGTGTATGTACATTGGCTTCAGTAGCTCTGACTTGGTCCTTCTCAAAATACGAAGCCAGCTTGAGTTCAGGGGGTGTGAACCCCCTAGTCCATGTATTCCAAAGTTAATAAACCATGCTTGTTTACACTAGCTGAAAATCTGGCTGAAGTTATCTTACTGATCTTGCAAATGGCACCTGTGGATAACTAAAATTACATCTTTTCTTTTCACCATTCATACTGTTCTGCTGTTGGCATTTCTGTTCTGACTGTGAAAACATCCTGGTTTGGGTTCGCTTGGGCTGAGCCTGGTCAGTTACTCTCCAAAAATAACAGCGCTCGGTACTTACCTGCAGTGCTGCATTTGCAGAACTGAAATGGCTTTGGAAAGTGGGTTTGGCTTTTCCTACTGATTTTTAAATTTAAAAAAAAAAACCCCAAAACAGTAACTGTAGCTCTTGCGGACATCTGAGCTAGCTTTAAGCAGAGTGTGCTGGCTTTCCCATGTAGGTATCCGTTCTTTCTTGCCTTTCCCTATAAGACAGAGGAACAAAACTGAAACAAGGAGTTCTGTGAGTTAGAGAATTTAAGATGACCATCTGATACATCACTCTTGTGTCAATTCCCTGAAATAAGACTGAAGTTTTTAGTCTTGTTCAATGCGTCTTTCCTCGGTTATGATAGTCACAAAACTTATAAGAACTATAAAGCCATGAGACTTGTCCCCTACCCTCAAATGTAGCTGAAATTGGCTATTGTGTTTCAAAATAATGGGAAGGAGGAGGAGGTTGAATGGACAGTGGGATCATATAATGGCATGTGTCTTGTTTCCTTAGGAAATGTGGCTAAAATTTTGTTTAAAGTAGAAGAATAACATGAAATATCGGTCAAAAATGAGTTTTTTCACTTGTTCAATAAACAAGACTTGGTGCTGATCAGGCAGGTCTCGTGCTGAGGGAGTGTCATTGCCTTTGGTATGTCTAGGTCTGGAGAAGACTTCACGCTCCCGGAGCCTCTCAGCAGCTGCAAGAACTTCAGAGTCCCATAACCACTGCGAAGTGATTGGTGTTAAGACAAGGACGTGGAGTCCTGAGCAAGGACTCGGCACATCAGGTAAAAAACTAATAGCTTGGAATTTGTCAGGTTTATTTTAAGGGAACTAACAATTCATGGCAGGATGCTTCTGGCTGAGCTTTATCACCAGCCAGTGAGGAATTGGTTAAACTTGAAGAATAAGCAGTCATAGAAGAACATGCCAAAGAACAAAAACGGTAGAAGAAACTACAACAGTTACAGTCAGCAGCGTGACTATGTGCAAACAGCACAACGTTACTCACCAGCTCCATTCCCTGGGTGCTTTTGAGTCAGAGCTGTTTCCTCTACTGACAAAGGGGTTTCGCTGCTGTCAGCACTGAGGCAGCTAGTTCACCGGGGAACAGCCAGCTGGAGTCTGTTCAGCAGCAGAATCAGCAGGTACATCCTGAAGGCAGAGTCTGTGACTGGTCACCCACGCTTAGCGGGCCTTGATTTGGCTTCCCTGACCGTTCATATTGTTTCAGTTACTGTCCAGAAGATGCTGCTGCATATGATCTTTTCTGTTGCTTTTCCTAGGTCTGAATGGGCATCCTCCAGAGAACTCTCAGTGCCTGATTTTACTGTCTTTGTGATGTGGGAGAATGGCCTGTATTATTGTTGGCGTCCTGCCATCTGTGAGAGCTTCTGCTGTAGGCCCCTCGGAAGGTAGGACAGAGCTAAATGTGTCCTACTTTCTGATAACATCGTCCATCCCTTGGGGAGGGGAAGAGGGTTGTAGCCCTCAGAAAGACAGGAAAGGCTTTCTCTCACAAGTAATTTATGCAAAAACCTGGGACTGTGAAAAGAAAGTGAGTGGAAAATAACAATCTTGTTGCACCCAAGGCACAGATATCACCTTCTCCTTGAGTTTTGTAATTATGAAATGGGGCTGCGGAGCGGAAAGGAGAGCAAATGAAAATACACGTATGTAGCTTTCAGTGTAGAAACGGCTGCTTCTGGAATAGGGCTGCTAGGTTAAAGTATTTTGAACATTTCCACATTGTACCGATGGAGGAATATGCATTACCGCATCTGGTGTCATGGGGCTGCTCCCCAACTTGGAGTGGGAACTCTAAATGAGCTTTACTGTTTTTTTTCTGTTGGTGTTTGTTGCTTTTTCCCCTCACGTTCTTGAGGTGGTTTCTGTTACCCAAGCACACAGAGGCTGTTGAGGGGGATGACAGGTTCCATGGCTCTGCAGAGCTCTACAAGCTGGTGCTGTTCTGCACAGCTGTGAGGAGCTGGACTGGGAGAGAGCAGTACAAAGTATGTAGGCCGTAAACTGGGCAGTGGTACAAATCAGCTCCAGGCAAAGCCTTCTGTTGTGTGCCTGCCTGGGAATTAACGTTAGCGCTCGGGTTTCAGGTATATGCTTGGAGAGAGGAATGAGATCTGCTCTGTTGAGCCAAGGGAACGTTGTCCTCTTCCATTCTAAAGGGCTGTTGCAAAAAGACTGAAACCAGCAAGGGGAAAGCCAGTTGGTTTGCTGTGTATTCCAGCCTGGAGTAGGTCAAAATCAGCTTAGATGTGCTTATAACTTCAGCTGGATCCTATTGAGTGATCATTTCTTTCCCTTAATGCAGCTCAGTGTCAGTGTCTCAGGGTCCTGTAAGCTGCACTGAAGGGGTGTGGTATGTTTGATGTGAGCAGCTTTTTCCCTTTTGTTTTTGGTGTTCAAGAGACTTCTAGCAATGTTCTTAAAAAAAAAAAAATATATATATATATATTTTTTAAAAAAGGCAGTTTTCCCCTGCAAGTATCAGCTCTGTCATGAATAAGAAGGGAACTCATGCAACGATGGAAGCTGTGATTTCTACTAAAGGGTAGAATTAGGTGCTTGAGGCTTTAGGAGTAATTGCTGATTTCACAGTATCAGGTTAGGTTAGAAGGGCGGTGTGGGGTGGGGTCTCCAAGTTTATATCCTTTCTTTCCTCTGTCCCAAACTATTATATAGTGGATTTTGTTATGTGAAGCACCTGCCATGTTCCGCTCCAGAATGGCTACATTTTTGTCATGGGTGAATGTCATAATTTTGAAAAGTGCTTTGGCATTTTGGGTGAAGGCACTATGGGAATGTTTCTTCAGCTTCACTAGGAAGTGGTAACAGCTAATACTGGCTTAGCGTGCTTTGGAGGGATGCTTTCGCTTGCAGTTCTGCACAGTAACTGCAACACTCATCCCTCTACTCTCTTATTCAAGTACCGCGTTATTTTATGGAGCCAAGAAGTACCAAAGGAGCAGCCTTCCCTGCTGTGGTTCTGTTAGGAGCATCCCATTATCTGTGACTGTAAAGAGCCAAATCTCTATAAATTTACAGGATCTGTATTTTCTTCAGCTAAACCATTCCCTCTGGACCTGTCTGTTGAAGGTAGTTTTGCTAGAATCATCATGCTGGGGTGTTTCACTCTTCCGAGACTCCTCAAGGGCCACTTGGACAGCAGGCAGTTTTTGGAAGAAAAATCAGGCAGAGTTGTGTGCTTTTCAAACATTTTTCGTAAATTGCACTTTTCAGAGGATGCACTAACTTCAGAATAGCGTTAATTTCTTCATTGATGGCTGGCTACTCTCTGTTGGTGTTTACATTTAATGAGCAGGTAAAAAAGCACCTCAGCTCTTGGCTGAATTCATGGAAGAAAGGGATAGTAATGATGCTTATTAGAGTAAGAAATCCTCAGAGACTGGAGAACACTGAAAGGTTCCATGTTATACCACTAGTTTAACTTGGATTATTGTGTTATTTAAGATATAGTAAGAAATGAGGAGCCAGGAGCTTCTGAGGTCTAACATGTCTCCTCTGTGATGTCTGGCAAGATACAAAATTTTGTTTCTCATTTTCCTCCCTTTCTTAAAGGGGATGAAGATCCTTTTCTTCTCAAAAGGGTGGTAGAAGGTTAAATTTAGTACTGTAGTATAACACTTGGATCTCTGGATAGAAGGAGCAATGCTGGTTCAAGCAAGTAGGTTTGTATGCAGAAATAGAACACCTGATTTCTAAAGGAGGCAAAGCAAGTAGCACCCTGTTTTCTTTAGCTAAAGTTATGGTTGCTGGAGTCCTCTTGGAGTGATCTAGAGTGAATACACAATTTGCATAGACTACCCTTAAAAATTGGCCAGGCTCCATGCTTGTGTGTCTAAATTTGGCAGCAGGATTATATTGCATTATGGAAAGCAACCTCCTTTCAGCCAAAATATTTTTATTTTAAATGAAATGGCCTGCAAACCTGAGGTAAATGATAAAACTCTCTGGGAGGCAACCTTTGAGCACCCTTTTCAGAGCCAACCTATTAATTTTTCCACTCTTTCCCAGTCATTTCTGATCTCAAAATAAGATGCTGTGCCTGGAATCCCACTGCTTAATTATTTTAGGCGGGTGCAACAGATGGGCTGCAATTAGTGTGAGGAATGGAGTTTCCCTTCAAAAGCTCACAGTACCAGAACACTGTTCCCATGTACAGAGAGACCGAAAGATGTGGTTTGAGGCCCGATGCCGATGGTCAGAAAGGGGACACAAAATGGCATCTCTCAGCTAAATGTGTCTGCTCCCTGAGTACTCCCAGAACTTTTTGGTTCTTCACAGAAATAAACAGTGCTGTGTGCTTGTGGCTTAAGCTTTTCCCACGTTAGAGAAACCTGACCTCCTGCCTCTGTGTGATTGCTGGAGAAGTGCTCTGGAAAAGGCTCCCTGCTTAGTCCTCTCCACTAGCACTGAATCCGTGCTGTTAGTGGGTGATGACTGCTTTCGGTTTGCGTCTGGTACGGAAGCGTAGCAGGTTACTTGTGCGAAAGACAAACAGAAATACGGAGTTAGGCAATAACCATTATGGCATCAAAGCCTGTTTAACTATATGTGAATCTTCCTCCTCCTCCTCCTTCTCCTTCAGAGTGCTTTCAGGTTCAGACCTGGATGTTCTTCTTGTCTCTGATAAAGGAGAGCAGCACAGGGCTTCTTGGTGATGTATCTTGGAATCGGGGCCTGAAAATGCCGTAACTTCTGTAACGCTGTCAGCCTTGTGTTGATGAGTGTCCCATAACGTTTTGGCAGTACAGCCAGGGACTCTGCTAGTACGTCATTCTGCCGGTGCGAGAATGGAAGGGGTGAGGTTCAGGTTGTGCCGTGTTCGTGCTCAGCCAGGACTATGGTGTGGTCAGCCTGCTAGGCACGCTCGAGGGGCACGTGAGTGGGCAGGGGTACTAGATGGTGATGCAGGGCTTCTGGACACTGTTCTTCAGTGGCCCTTGGTCCAGCTCCTTCTCCCCTCCCTTCCTTAGAACCTGCCTTCCTTGTGTAGGATTAACAACTTCCATGTAAACTGCCTGGAGGTCTGCAATGAAAGAGTGTGCAAAGTGCAGGCCGTCTCTTTGCAGAGGAGTGTTGCTGAACTGCAAGACGAGACCCAGGTCTGCCTGTCTGGTGCCTGTTTTCTGGAATTTAGAAAGTGGGTGAGTAACAGCTAGGTGGAATGTCACAGTTCTGAGCTGCTGCCTTCTCTCTCATTTCTTAAGACAAACACACTGGCTGAGTAAATGTTCAAAGTGGTGATTTGATTCCTCAATCATTTCCTCCTGAACCTCGGTGCTGTCTACCATCTGCCAGATTGGACCAGTGCTAGGTATCCGTCCCCTGGAGCGGGGCCGAGCGGTTTCAGTGTGGATTTGCAATAGCTAAGATGCTATAGAACCACAGCCCCCGTGGGAGTGAGTCAGTCTCGTGTCATAGGCTGGATACCTTCTGTCTCTGGAACTTGATATTCAGAAGTTAATTTGGGTGGATCATTTGTCCGTATAGATCTAGAAGTTTTGGGGGCACTCTGTTGCAAGTCGTAGCTTGTCGGGAACCCTGAAAAAAATCCCCTTGCTTCCCAGCAACACACAGTTGCTGGCTGCTACTGTGAACCTTAGAGGAAGATTAACACATGCGTATACGTGCATGGAGCCAACTCCTGAAGTTATGATTGATGGTAGCTCCAATTCAGATTTGCAGATTTTTCCATCCCCTCAGAAACTCATGGTTCATCTAGTGATTTTGAACTCATACCTGCTTTTTTTCTTCCTTTTTTTTTTTTTTAATTCTGTGTGTTGAAGACACTACTGGCTCTCAGAATAGACTAGGAGATAAGTACTTAATATTTTAAACAAAATAAAATTTAAAAAATACAATTTCACTGTAGTGTCCTGAAAAGAAGCAGCAGGTAGTAATGACTCGTTTGCCCTAGGGAATCAGAATACTGGAAATTCTGAGAGGCAAGAGGGATGCAACAGGCCGTTGTGAAGTTAAAAATAAGGGTTCTGTCCAAATTATGTCCAAGTCTTTTGTCTAACTCTGCCCTTCAGTCTGGTTCCTTGTCGATCTCACGTGCATAGTGAGTCTTCACGTGGGGCCGGGGCGTTCTAGGCTCCTGGGAGGACAGAGGCGGCATAGCCTAGGGAGTGAGGTCCTACCAGGCTGACGTGCAGCTGGCCTGGGCCGTGTTCCTCGTTCTGCCCCGATCTGCTGTGTGAGTTTGGGTGAGTCATTTCCTTTTGAGTTGTATGTCTCCCTCCTGCTCCTGTCTGTTTAGACTACAGACTTTTCCTACGAGAAGCTGCCTGTGCTGTATATAAAACCTGCCTATGTGGAGCAAATAAACACAAGTGTGATGCCACCAATAAAAAGACCCTTGCAAACATGAATGAGGGAGCAGAAAAAAACCATATAATGTGATTTTAGGTTGTCTATTCTAAAGACACTCTAATTGAAACAGTCATGGCAAGCTACTTTAAATTGGCCTTTTTTTTTTTAACTAAACCAAAATTATTTTTATAGAGAACTGATTTTCCAGATTTCCCTTTTTACACGCTTTGGTCTATGCCAAAGATATTAAACTCAAGATACTAAACTTATGAGAAAACTGTAATTTACGCCTGCTTTGTGGATGTCAGTGAGGTGCTTCTTTGTGGCTCTATTTCCATTCCTGATTTGCTTGCTGCTTGGTTTTTTCCCATTTCTCATTTGTTTGGTCAGTGTTTTTTTTGGGGTGTGGACTTTGATTCTGCACGTACCCTCCCTGTACAAAGGGATCGTGATAATGGTTGGTGCTGATGGATATAATGAAATATAATAATAATTTTGATACTTGATCTCTGCGAAAATGCTGGCTACACGTGTGGAATTCTGTTAGATAGAAGAACACAGCCCATTATCACTGTCATCTAATGGAACTACTCCTTCAGCTTTAATACGAGGCACTGCTGTAGTGCAGGGTACTGTAGATTTAAACCCCAATTAAGATTTGTGAACTAAAAATGAGTTCAAAAGAAAGTACTAGAGGAGAGAGAAGCTAGTACTCAAGTGTTCCCTTGATCAGGTACCTTAGACAAAGTCTCTGCCTGCTGAGATTGAGGAATTTGTGCTTAAATTAAATACCATTTAAAAAAAAACCCAAAAACCAAAACAACCACCTCAGTGAGAACATTCATTGATCTATTGGGATGTAACCAACTTAAAACTTAGCCTAACTGCATCTGATTCAGGTGCTTATTTGGAACAATGTGGAATTTGATGCTGATTCAAAAGAACTGTTTTTGCTATCAAAAATATTTATTATTTACAGGGTTTTGACAGTGGTTTTCACAGGTTATGAATGGCACGATACATTGTATGAATAGGCAAATCTATTGAGCACCAGAAAAACCATCTGGTGAAGCAGAGCTATGTGGGATCTACAGAAAAGACAAGGGAGAGAAGGAGGCTCTGCAGTCTCCTTTCTTTTAATGAAAAGGGTCACCAAATTTCACCATTACCTCAAGCTCTCTCGTGGTAGGATTAATGATCTGATGAGTATTTGTGGAACACAGGGGTTTATGAGGAAGATTCTTAGCAGGTGTAAACTGACATAGGTCCATGGTAGTTAGTATGAACTTGCTGATTTATACCTGCTAAATATCTGCCTCTGGTGATTTTTTGGGCACATAAATCCATTTGGCTTTTCTTCCCACACTGAACCCAGTTTTTTGGATTTCATGTTGTGGAAGAATTGCCAAAACACATTTTTATCTTGGAAAAATAATCTTCAGGCTTCAGTCTGGAAAAAAAAATAGAAATCTGCGTTGGTTTCCTGGGCAATTTCTCTGTTTTTGTAACTGGTTTCTATTAATGGTTTCGAGATGAATCCCAGGAATCTGAAGCTGACTGCTTTCCAACAAAAGGGGGTGTTTAAATATAGTGCCATCCAAAGATGCTAGACGGCAGGAACCACTGAGCTGTAGAGATGCCTTACGGCAAAAGCAGCAGACAGAGCTCTCTGACCTGGTACGAGGACAGTAGTGCTGGAAGAACATGCAAACACACACATGCACACATATTCATTGATTCAGTAAGACAAGCAATCCGCTTGGATGCCACAGTTTAACTCCTCATTTGTGCATATCTAAGTCTCTGCTAGGGAAACTGCAAAGCTCAGTGCATTAAGCAGAAGATCAAAAACCTCTCAAGATTCCATCTGACTAAATATCTTGCATACCTGGACATTCACGTTAATTAATTTATGCTCCAACACCTTTGGCACACAGGGAAGCAGAGCTTTCCAGCTGCCAGAGATCCAAGACAGGAAGACATTGAGGAAATGCCTGTGAAGGACAGCCCCCAAATAACACTCACTGTTCTGGGCAACCCTCTCATTTTGCTTCAGGAGCGCTTGGGCGTAGCAGAGCTTCGACCGTTGCAGTGACTACCGCCATGGGGTGGTTTTGTGGGCTTCACCTTTCGCTTTGCTGGAAACAGGTTGTGCCAGGGCTGTTATTAACTGTTGCTATGATATTATTTTATACGTACCTAGTATTAAGGGTGTCGGAGATCTGCCGTTCTCATACGCTAGGCAAGTGTATTTGCCTCAGCTGCTGGTTCGGTGGCTGCATTGCAGGCTGGTGATCGCAGTGGACTCCAGTGAAATAAAACAAAGCAGAAAAACATCTGGCCAGGCTCTCAACTTGTCATTCTGAATATGCCCTTCAGAGAAGGCGAATCAGGGGCCTTAGCATTTATGGCTAGGGAACAAACAGTGTAATGCTGGGTCTATAAGAGATACGCAGCTTGTTACATCGCTGGAATAATGACAGGCTTCACTTGACAGCCCTGTTATTGTGGTTGGGTTTCAGTTTTGTCCTTTTAGTTCACAGCTCTTGCTGCAAGTTGGATTATTTCAGGCTTTCTTATGGGATTCATTGCAGCTGAAAGATTTATTTTAATGAGAATAGCTCTGCAACCAAATGAAGCCTCCTGGGAAATGCATACCCTCTGGTAATTCACGTGGTTTTGTGTTACATTGCTCTTTTCCGTCAGCAGGCAGCTCTGAAGGCCCCCCCTACCCACACCAGACCTTTCTTAGAAAGGGGGAGTGAATATGGGTGCGTATTTATCCATCTGAGTGTTACAGATTGATCACACTACTGGCATGACAAAGGTTATTTGAGCAATTCCCACTAGAAGATAAATGGTGTCAGTGTACATTAACCCTGAACTGCAGTACTCCTCCCTTTCTCTCTTTTGCCATTTCCATGCAAAGCTCTATTTCTGCTTATGTTTTTGGCTTTACAGGATCCTTGCTGCCTTTGCCACTGTACTTGTCAATTAGCACTCTTTATTCCCAAGCTGTAGCATTCCCTACTACTTTTCAGTTCTAGGAATTATCCTTGCTTCTGCTCATTGGTAGATATTTTCTCCTTTCCTTGATCGTGGCAGGGTCCTGTATTTAAAGAAGTTGTCAGTAATAAGCATGGAGTGTTGACAAATCTTGTACATAAGGCCTTGTACTGTAATTTGCGTCTTTGTGTCAACAGAGCGTTAATCCTGGCATGCCTTTTTAATACATTACATGTATTTATAGCTGTGAAAATGGAGTGGAAGTGGCCTCTTCCACTCCTGCTTCCCAGGGTTAATGGTTCTCAAAATTGCAATAAAAGGATGGGGGGTACCTCTTGGCATCAGACCTTCTTCCTGATCTGATACTTGCTCAGTTTTTCTAGCCCGGTGGCTTTCAATTCAAATTTATTGGGAGATCTTTCAATGCAGCCTGCAACCATGGAAAACAAAAATGTTAAAATGGAAGAGATGGGGAAGAGGAAACTTCCTGGCAGACGTGGTTTGTCCATTATTGCTTCCCATAGCCAGTTAGTCTTGTGACTGCTGCACTGTCTTTGGGCAGGGCTTTTTTCCACCTGAGTCACCAGCATTTCATATCTGAAATGGATATGAAATATCTATTTCATATCACCATATATTTCATATCTGAAACAGGGGTGACTCTGGAAACACGGGAGCCTCTCTCCTCCCTGCGAGCCTGATCCGTGATGAGGATGGCAGGTGCAGAGCTCCAGGAAGCAAACACACTTGTGTTGGTGCTGGAAGGTTCCTTTCCCTCGCATGGATGAAGTTGCTTGCTTTGGACAGGATTTGTGGTCGGGGTAGGCAGCTGTATGTGCCGCAGTGGGCAGCTAAGGGATGCTTCTTGTTTTGAGAATCACTACCCTAAATACCTCTGGAAGTGAGGAAGGAGAAAGGCTAGGGAACACTGGGCAGGCCAGCCGCCGTGGAGAGTCTAGTTATAAGTTCAGCTCTTGACTGGGCAAAGTGTTGGCACAGCTGCCCTTCCAGGATGCTTTTGGACTAGCAAAGCCCTAGGAAGATAGGGCTGACTAGAGACTGTGCAGAATTAAAGAGTGAGGAGAAGGCAAAGATCTGTGAAATAGCCTCCTGAGTCCCTTTTCTCCCCTCATTGTGAACCCCAGAGAAGCTGTTATTCTTTCCTTCCAGTGGATGGTTTTCTTTAGGAGACTTCAGTGGGTTCAGCTTGAAGTTGGCTTCTTTCAGTCAGGAAATAGCCAATTCATGACAGCAGCAACCACAGCAATCTGCATCCATCCCAGAAGTCGTGCAAGAAACAGCCAGTAACCTCTGCAGTGCCAAAGCTAGGCGGCCGAAAGGTGGAACAGAAACCTGGAATTGCAGCCCGGAAGGTTCTGCCTGTGGATGAGAGAAACCAAGGGAAGGAGAGGGTGCTGTATTTGCTGTCTGCGCAATGGGAACAGCTTCTTGCCTCCCAGCCAAACACTCTCCAGACTCTGCTCTGGTGACGCAGCCGAACAAAAGGCTGTCAGGGTTGAGCCTTTCGTCTGGCTCCCTGGCCTGACAGAGACAACAGGAGAGGCTCCTTCTTCCTTCCACTGGACTTCTGGCTCAGCCACGGGCCAGCACCTCAGCTGCTGTAGATCAGTATGGGCTTTGTTGCGATGCCTGAGAATCTGGCAGCAGGTTTTCAGTTTAGGGACATGGTGTAGGAGGAGCCTTTGCTGTATGCAGGTGGTTATGGAGTTGGACTAATGCAAATATCCGAGGCTTGCAAAGACAAGCCTACGTTTTTGCCTTAGGGTTACGATTGGACTGGACATGTGAACGTACAGGCTGTTGACATAGCTCAGCTGATGAGTGTGGGAACTCGGACTGCGAGTGACTATGTATCTAATTACCGCAAACTTCCCCACTTAATATAAATGACAGAGTTGAAGTTTGCAGTGAAATTTTGCGGGGTTCTTATCTGAAGATTATTTTCGAACTTTTCACTAGAAACAAACCAGCAGTTACCTGGCTCTGTTTTGGACAGTGGGAAGACCTGCTGGAGTTAACAGTAGGCTTTTTCATGGTAAAATTATTTAATAATAATAGCTCAGGTTTCTTGGAATTTCTTTGGAAGTGTCTGGTTCTGTCTGCTGCTGGAGACAGGATCCTGGACTAGATGACATTCTGATCTGATTTAGTCGGGATGTTGTCAGAAGGAAAAATTCAAGTGAGGCAATTAAGTTTATCTCCACAGAGTGCCATGGGAAGGCTACTAGCTTGTATTTTTAAGCTCTCCTATAAGAGTCCCACATGCATTTAGCTCTGTTCTCCATTTAAGAACGATAAGTTTTAATTACCTTTCCCCAACATTTTCCACTTGATGACTAATTTGCTTGTACTGTTAAATCCACTAACCACTGTGAACCATAAACAACAATAATCTAACAACAGAATGCAAGCAAACAGGACGCTTTACCATGTTTTATTTTTTAACATATACTAGCAGCAGCTACACTATTTCCTGACTATATACTCATGTATTTTTCCTGCAAGTCTTGTATTAAGACTCCTGGTTAATTCAGTCACCTCCATGGATTAGGTTGTTAGGCCTACACAAGGCTAGATTCAGATGGAGCCGTATTCCAAGTCTAAAGCAACATTTATGCCTTTCATACCCATATCCGGAGGCACTTTATGGAACAGGGTGTTGAATACTCTGACTCAGTATCTTTTACCATCTTGTCCCGCTTGAAAGTAAAATAAATTTTTCCACTCGAAATGAATTGCTTTTTTCAGAACTCAGACTTGGATTGATGTGGAAGAGAAATGTCTTAACACTTACCAAGTCAGCAGAGGAGAATAACTTAAACCAGCTCAGGGCCTGTTCTGAGTGGTTCAGCCAGCAGCCTGATGAAGCTGTTCCCACTACCTGTGAAGCTTGCTGCCCTCTTCGGGTTAGGCTGGTAAAGTTTCAACTGTTTAAACAGTGGCGTGAGGGCATGATTTTGTTTCGTGCTTGGTTAGCCCTGCCATTCTAGGGAGTCTGTCCCCTCTGAGCATCCTGCAGCATCTAAAGAAGTAATCCCCTAAACTGAAAAATGACGACTGTGTCTGGTCTGCAGATGCAAGCGAAGGTGAGCTGAACTTCAACTGGTCTGTGAGTGTATACACGTAATGGGTGTGTGTAGACTTTCTTTTGTGAAGCAGTGTTTGGAGTTTAAGAAATTTACTGCTTCTTTCTCTGTTGTTTGTCACTGATTGTTTTCAGTAACTGTGTTAATACGCCTAATCTTGTGGGACACAGCGAAGTGGGTTATATAAACACGGTTGAATACATCAGTACAGGCTTTAGGAACTGGTTAATGTAATTTAACAGTCTTTCCCTTGGGCAAAGACTGATGAAAATTCAGTCCTTGCTTGACGCTGTTGCTGTGTCTTGGCACTGCTATCAGGGCTGGTATTGTCTTATGAGCATGCAAAGGAGAAGGGCAGCAGTGTATCAGGTCGTCTGCGGTTAAGGTTACTGCAATGTGTTGGCTGTTTGTCTTGGTGCCAGTCAAGCAACTGCTAGCATAGTTCAGTTCTCGTATGAAGGACTGAAAGCAGAAGTTCTAAATCTGACCCAGCTTTGTGTTCTGGCCTCTGTGACAGGGAAACCTGTTCCCCACATTGCAGTGTTCTGGGGCTTTTAGGGCTTTTAGACATTCTGGGCTCTTGTGCCTGCACTGCCCCAAGCTCCCACATATTCAGTCTTTCTCATCATTATCCTTTTTCTAAGATAGCTGCTATTAAGCCCTTGCTTACAAATCACAGGACAGAGTAAATATTGTTTTCTAGGTTGTCTTCTGAGACTTGAGCTTGAAGTAAAACCATATGAGGAGACAAAGATCAAAAAACCACTGAAGGCAACAGAATAAATCCAGTCTCAAGCAGACAGCTGGATGAGTGTCAAACAAAGGAAGGAACAGCTGGATCAAGTAAAGCACAAGGAAAATTAGTTCCATCCCTAGGGGGAGGGCGAAAGATTGTTTCTAGAGTCCAGAGCTGTGTGGGACCAACTTTACCCGATAAAACTTTTACATCAAAGTCAAGGGCAGATCAGAAGGTCCCAGAGGGAGGGGAAAGAGAAGAGTGGGTGTTTGTAGTAATTGTGCAGAAAGCGTTAGGGAAAGGAAGGAGGTGGAGTGTGAGTGTAGGGGGAGAGCGGAGTAGGGAGGTGGGGAGTTGGAAGTTGTAGGTGGAGTAATTCTGCAGAATATGAGCTGCTGTCCACAGCTTTCTGGATGTAAATTGATGAGGTCATAGTGTTTTCCAGTTACAAAAAAAAAAAAGTTAAAAAAAAGTCTTCAACTTGTTTTTCAAGAGAGACGAAAACACGGAGAAGCTGAAGAAATGGAGCAACTAGCAAAACTCCTTCTGTGGCAGATTTTGCTTCAGCAAAGTAAGCTCCTAGCTGATCGGCATGATGTTACTTGTGTTTATTTCAACTGCAGAGGATGGGGCTGGAGTCTAGCTAGAAGATTTTGAACTGTTATCTTTGTAAGATTTTGCTCAGATTCCTAAGTTAGCTGTGTTTTCATCTGTGAGGGGAGAGAATCGTGGATTTCTCATGCTTTTTGGAGAGGAAAGGAGAGAGAATGGAGAAATGTTTGTGGTGGTTTAGGCAGTACTCCATTCAGCATTTGTGCAATCTATTTTTTCCTATCAGTTACCAGCATATTCAAAAAACAATAAGCTTGAATGTGAGTACAGTAAAGCTTGCATAGTTAGATTTACATGATCCAAGGTTATTTTATACTTTTGAAGAGGCAGAAACAGCTGGTGGATGAAGTAAAAAATTAAAGTGTAGTGTGTGTGGTTTTTTGGTTGTTTTTGTTTGTTTTCTTTTTTTTTTCCCCCTTGTCAGCATAAAGACAGAGACATGGGAATTCACTTTTGTGTAAGGTGATTCTAAGGTGCAAGAAAGGGGTGAGGACAAGTCTGATGAGCTTACAATAACAGAATGGCTTGTACCTTTTCCTTAATCACAGCGTTTTCTGTAAGAGCTGAAAGCAGACTGAGGGTTCTGAGAGCCTGGCCCCAAGCTGAACAGAGAAACCCCAGTGAGGCTTGGATGGCAGGAGAAGGTTTGAGGATTTGCAAAACCCCAGCAAATCCACACTTGCGACACTTTGAGCTCTAAGGCAGGCATTTATGAGCAAGGACCAATTACAGCTCTAAGAACGGTATGGAGAGACTTCGTTCAGGGTGCTGACAGTAGGAAGTGAGGAGCACAAGCTTTTGGGGGACTGGTGACCCCCCTGCTCTTCACAGCCCTGTTATTGAAAGGCTGTGGCTAACCAGCCAAGTCTCTCAAAATTCCTCAGTATGTAGATGGAGTAAGCTGAAGAGCTCTAATTTTGGTCCCTAATTAATCTAGTTTCCATGTCACCACATCATCCCCAGTTTTGCAATGCCTCAAGGCAAGGTTTAGGAATCGGCACTGTATGGGATCAGTCATAGGGACAGAAGGGTTAAAGTGACTCAGAAAGCTGGTGTGTGTGTGTGGGTTAAGCCTGGAGAAGGAGGAGAGGCCCCATATTGTATTTCAGAAGCACCAACCAGTCCAGGTACTCCCCAGTGTGGTTTAGCATGTTGGCAGAGCTTGGGGAGCACCCAGGGCAGGAATAGCAGGTTGGGTTGCTGCAGAGCAGTGGGGAGCTGCGTAGAGGCGACAGCATCCCACCTGAGGACGGATGATCTCTGACAGACTTTTTTTAGGTGTATTTTGGAGAGATAACTGTTCATATGCCCGGCAGCCCTGATGTTTGAGTCCTGCTGTCCCCACACAAATTGGGTTATAACATAAAGCATGAAGATGGGAAGGGGAGAAGAGAGGAAATCTGTGCTGTTCCATGTTTGCTGAGATGATCCCTTCTGGAGAGAAACCACACCCTCAAGTGTTAATGTCTTGCAGGGAGGAACAACGCTGTGTTTGGAATTGCTCTGCAAACTATTCTGTGGGCCTAGAGCCAACATGAAGTTCACAAAGCAGAGAAGGGTTTATAAAGCTGAGCTAATATCTGAACTGTCTGTGAGAAAGTTAGGGGAAATCTGTGAGGGATCCTGATTGTGCAGTGGCTGAGATCCAATTGATTTCTTGTTCAGACAGAAGGCTTTTTCCTCTCAGCCGAGGCAGCACATTCTTGCTTTTTGCTGATTGATGGGCATGTTCCTACCTGCAGTGAGGTGTTGGAACTGTTGGGACTAGACAATTGGTTGAGGGCCCTCCAGTCCTGATGTCCTTTTTGAAAGCAGAAGAGAAAGTTTTGCTGTTGAGAAAGTTGTCCCAGGAAGCCTTTAAAAATAAATATAAAGACTTAGATAAGAGCCCAGTTCAAAGCCCGGCTTGACCATCAGTTGGCTTTGTAAGGGAAACCTTATTTTACTGAAAAGCTTAGTCTTGCAGGGGCAGGTGGTGAACGGGAGATATCTAGGTGGAACTGTGTTGCTCACTGTCTCCCTTCTTTGCCTCTTTGAGATGGACCCAGGTGTTGCTCCTGGTTACTGGTCAGTGGGTTTAAAAAAAATAGCTACGAGAAGAGAGCTGAGCTCATTTGTGTAGCTGTCACCTTGATGTTACTGCATCATAAGCCATTATGGCCTCTTAAGACGCTGGGTCAGCTCCCTAAAGAGTCAGGATGGAGCCACTGCCATTCTCCAAAAGTATTTGGAAATAGCTTGGTAGCACAGGCTGCTGTTTTTGCAGTAATTGTGTAATGGCTCTACAGAAACCGTTACATCCCCCGCATAGACAATGGGATTTATGGGAGAAATAAGGAATTTGACACATACAGGTTTTGTGAAGAACATGTCCTTTCTCTAGGACTGGACCATCCCTCTGTGCCCCTAATGTAAAGGTGATGTTGCTTCCTTTTTCAAAAGAAAAAAGAGGCTGAGAGACCAGGAGATACTAGAGGAGGTGTGCAAAGGCATAAAGAGCTGAGCTTACTCGGGCAAGGTGTCAACCTCAGACTGGTGTTTCAACCCACATGCCTGGTGGGTTATGACACTCATTTCTCCAGTGACTTCTTAGTTCATCTTCTTTCCTGCCCACCGCTACAATCTGGACTTCAGCGATGCTTATTGCCTTGTAAGGCGCTGTTCCAGGCAGCTTAACCTCGCCCTGACATCAATGGCAAGGCTCTTGTGTTCAGCAGAAGCACTGCAGGTGAAGCTGGT
Organism: Phoenicopterus ruber ruber; assembly: GCA_009819775.1. Taxonomy (NCBI): domain Eukaryota; kingdom Metazoa; phylum Chordata; class Aves; order Phoenicopteriformes; family Phoenicopteridae; genus Phoenicopterus; species Phoenicopterus ruber. The sequence goes on along the minus strand of CM020235.1, from coordinate 7,060,907 downwards.
GCTGTCATGTCCCGTGGAGCATATATGCTACTCACCACTCAGGCTGCCACTTCTGGTGTTTGCAGTCTCCTTTTCTGCTCTGGTCGTCTTTCATCCTCCAGTATGAGACAGGAGCTTAGTGGTTTCGTTAGCACATGCACCAACCTGTGAAGCAGACCCTCTGCCAGCAGCTGTCTCCAGGAGGAGAGAAGTGGTGGTATTGTTCAGGCGGGACTCAAGGGGCAGTTTGCTGTTTGAACTGCTCCAAGGACACTGCCTAGAGAGCTCTGCGTATGTAAAATGTCTGTCAGAGCCTGAGGCTTTTGCTTCTAGTTTGCCTGCAGTTTTTGTGGCTTAATTCTTTACTTGAAAAGTGGATGGGATTCAAGAAGTAAGAGCTGGCTCTGCCTTTTACAAGGGATTAGGAAACGCTTTTGCAGGCTGCTTTCCTCTTCCTATATTGTGGGACCAGCAGCAAACCTCTGGGATCCTGCTGGGAGGCATGCTGAGTCTGCTCAGAACATGTCAGGGGACAGCATATAGATGTCTTTTTGTTGGGGTTTTTTGTGGGTACATCACAGAGAGAGAGAGGACAAAGTGCTTATCCATCACATGAAATTTGTAATTTTAGAATGAAAGCTACAGCAAGTTCTGTGTTGACAGCTATTAAAGTATTTGGTGGTTTTGAAGCTCCAGGTCCTGGAGTCCTGTGATTACAAAAGTCTGAGCTTTCACTAGGTGCATAAACACTCCTTGATTTTACAGTTGCAGATTGGGAAGTGTGACTCACCAAAATAACTGCTTCCAGTTCACCCCAACCGTGTAGTCCATAAGCTGTCAACTTTGCTGGGTTATGGATATGTCCCTGCCTTTGCTCAGTAGCTACCATGTTACACAAATAATAACTTTAAAAAGCATGGCTGGGGACACGTCTTGTTTGCTCTGCTTGTCTCACATAGCAGAGCTAGGTCTCATAGCAGAGGGAGGAGACTGAAAAGAGAAAAAGACTTACTCCCTCTTTAAATACTGCTCTATGTTCCGGTTATTGAAGGTCAGTTATTTTAAATTCCCTTTTCTCCAGGCATTCAAGAGATCAGAGACATTCCAGATTCCTTAGATTTCTAAGTGATCTCACTTACAGCCGTGTCAAATAAGTTTGAGTCTTATCCAGACCTGATGTATGTGTGCAGATTTCCAGCATTGCTGGGGAATCGGAACAATCAGTTCTTCCTTCTTTGTTTTGTGGAGTCCCCATGTCTCTTGTAAAGCCTTGTGCTTTCTTTCCCTTCTAGAACTTTACTTATTGGCTGCTATGCCACTGTCTTTTTGGTATTTGCACCTACCACTATGAGACTGTGAATGGTATCCTAGGGCAGGCTTCAGACCCAAAGCTTCTGTCCAGAATCTGTGTGTGTGCGTGTGCATGTGAGTGGGCGCAGACAAACAGTGAAAACCCTTTTTCTTCCATGTCTCGTCTCTGTGCTGAACTCCCAACGCACTACTGAACTATGCCTTCCTCTTGGATGGGTTTTGTTCCAGTGCGTAATGTCGCTGCAACCCTGGGCCGTTCAGCTTTGTGTGGCGACACTCGGCAAGTCAAAATAGCAGTATGGTAAAATGCAGGCAAGGCATCGACAGACTCTTCCCTTTTCCCAAGCGGAAGCAGCATCTCCTGGTCACTGAGGGGCAGACCTAGAAAGACCCTGGAGTGTAATTGTCAAGTAAGGGGGAGTGCACCTGCCCTGCGTCTTAGGGAGCTGCTAGCAGAAGCTTTAATAGTGGAAGGGCAAAAGAAGCTGTCAAAACCCACAAGACATAAGCTTTTCTTACCTAGAAGCTGTTACATTACAGACAACTTCACCGCTTCCTTGTTTTACGGGGAGTTGGGTTTGGAAGTGTGCTGGAGAAACGCGCGTAGCTGGCGGGCTTTGCAGCCTAGCCTGGCAAAAGGCCCCTGTGGGTGGGATGGAGAGTGGGGACCTGGGTGGTCCTTACCATGCCAGTAGGGCCAGCGAAAAGATACAAGACTAGAGGTTAGCACTGCTGTTAGTTTAGGGCTGCAACAAGCTGCTGAGCAGAGCACATTGGAAGGCTTAGGTGGATATTTTTGTCAGTTGTTAGATTTATGATGCTGCGTTTGGGCTCAATGTTTTTTACATTAACTTGCAAGAGGAAAGGAGAAAAGTAAATGCATTCCTCTTGCTGAGCCAGGAGAGGATGTTTCTGTAGCACCAAATCAATTTGCTGTTAATGAGCAGTAATGCAAGACTCTGGAAGCACAGGCTGTGCAGCCGGCCAGCTCGTAGACACCGCTCCCTAGCACGCAAGTCGCTGTTCACGTCGTGATACTGCGGTGTTCCCCTGCCACACACGGTCATCGCTTTGGCACACTGATACAAGGGGATGCTCTTGTGCTGGGAGCTGGTTGTCCTGTCGCAAGTGAGACTGATTTCTCCGGGAGAAGGCTGATTTGGTGCTGTAAAAGAGCTTTGTATCATTCTTCTGTTGTTCCAAGCTAAATCTCAGTCCTGGCTTCCAGAGACAGAAGTTGGCTTACATTTTACCATCAGGCATTTTGCAGCCTATTAGGAGAGACCATCAAATGATTAATGTCTTGTGTATGATGTCTCTTTCTTGTATCCAGAGCAGTACAGACTTTGTCTGAGATTTTTTTTTTCTTTGTGATACTGAGATTATAAGTGTGGAAAAGATAACTTACATTTGGAGTGTCTTTGATCTGCCAGTTCAACAGGCAGTCCTGCTCATTTTTGTTCTCTGGTGTCACTGCCCGGTGTTTTGTGATAGGAAAAGGAAAGGAAACAGAGTTTATTCTCAGCCTGTGCACAAGGGGTGTGGTTAAAAGAGCCCCAGTCTGGAGTTAATTTATTCTCTTTTGAAATGCATGAATTCCAGGGCTGGAAAAAAAAATACAGCCTTTGTCTGGAGGACATTGTGCCTATGACATTAGCAGGACAAAACATCTAATGATCTTGCTGGAACCCAGTTGGGCTTGCCTGGTTAGAGAGATGAATGATGTCATTGTGTTGGGAATCTGAATCGTGCTCTCAAAGCATGATGCCAGGAGACCTCCTAGACCCCTCCTACACAAAAAGCAGGAGGGACTGGACCAGAGAGATGCAGAAACAAAGGCATTAGTTCATGTCTTGCAAAGTTCTTCCTGCATAGATCTGAGTCACATGAGTTGGAGAGAGTTGCAGTTGCATCCAGAGCGTTAGTGTTAACTGTGCAGACCAGGAACGTCAGCGGGAGAGGCTCTGGGGGCATGCCCCCAAAGCGAGGATGTGTTTGCTGAGCAGGGTGCTGACAACCGTGTGTGTCAGGAGTGTGAAGCGAAACAGCCGGGTTGTATCACTCCTCATTTGACAGGTAGACTCGGCATACTGCAGAGTTAGAGAATTCCCTCAATGCATTAATCCCACCATCAGTTTTATAGGAGTTTGATTTGGAGTCTTGGAGATGAAAGTTATCTTTTGGCCCTCAATCTAGTGCATCAGTAGTGTGGATCCACTTCCCTCTACTTGGGCAGCTCTAACCCCTGGCAAATGAGCTGGGGTCAGCTCTGTCTCCAAGTTTATTCAGGCCTTTGCCTTAGCAGAGAAAGTTGACTGAGATGTGAGGGTCTGCTGGGGAAGAGATGGAAATGAAACTGTCATGTTCATTTCACAGTGGTCAAACAGCACAAAAACGAACATGGTTTTAACTGGTCACGTCTCTGGTGAGACCCCTCCTGGAGTGCTGTGTCCAGCTCTGGAGCCCTCAGTGCAGGAAAGACGTGGACCTGTTGAAGTGGGTCCAGAAGAGGCCACAAAAATGATCAGAGGACTGGAGCACCTCTCCTGTGAAGACAGGCTGAGAGTGTTGGGCTTGTTCAGCCTGGAGAAGAGAAGGCTCCGGGCAGACCTTATTGTGGCCTTTCAATACTTAAAGGGGGCTTAAAGAAAGATGGGGACAGACTTTTTAGTAGGGCTTGCTGTGATAGGACAAGGGATAATGGTTTTAAACTAAAAGAGGATAGATTCAGACTAGATATAAGGAAGAAATTTTTTATGATGAGGGTGGTGAGGCACTGGCACAGGTTGCCCAGAGAGGTGGGAGATGCCCCATCCCTGGAAACATTCAGGGTCAGGCTGGACGGGGCTCTGGGCAACCTGATCTAGTTGAGGATGTCCCTGCTCATGGCAGGGGGGTGGAACTAGGTGATCTTTAAGGTCTCTTCCAACCCAAACTATTCTATAATTCTATGAACTGTCCTTGCCCTGCTGTTTCTGCTGGTGCCTTGTTATTTATGCAGGACCAGTATCAGATTGTAAGATAATACTGGTGCCTCCCTTCCCCCTGCCTGCTCCTGCCTCCTTGGGTTTTTGTTTTTGTCTTACACAGCATTTGTTAAATACTTTCCTCTTGGGCAGAAGAGGCCTTTCACACAGTTTTGGTGGGTGATGCATTGACAGATACCTTTGGTGTAACGTTTGAATAGCATGGTGGAAAAAACTCTGTGGCTATAGATGGTATGAAATAAAGACATGGGCTGTTTGAAATTCAGTTGCAGGCTAAGCATATCCCACATTGCTCTTAAGCTTAAGTTTGTTGGGTCAGGCACTGTCTTTTGCTGTAAGTGTACAATGTCTGCTGCAGCGTGGACCAACCGAGGTCTGAGCCTCTGGGCTTAACCACAATACACATGTTAAATAAGTATATTAACAGAAGGGAGGAATAGATGGAATAATAACAGAGGAGGTGGCTGCTGACTATGAGCATATTTGTAGTTTTTTTTCTTCCTTTTCTTGTCAGTAACATTCTTTTTTTCTGCTTTGACAGGTTCTGTTTATTTATATTCAGGTGAGTGACATCTTTGTAATTTGCCTGGTTTTTTAATCATGAGAAGAAATGGGAGGAACCCTGATTCCATGACATGCAATGGGGGTTTCATTGCTGACTTTCGTAGGCATGAGCCATGCATCCTATGAACTAGTGTCTCTAAACTTTGATTAAACTGGGGGTTAGGACTAGGAAGGGTAGGTAGGACAGGTCAGATCTACAATCCTGGTAACAGACATCATAGACATGGCTTTCACTGAATGAAATCAGTGTTTTTAAGTGGCTTTCTATTATATTTCTCCATGAGAGAGCTCTATATTGGTCTTGAAAGTTACTTTCTTTTGGGTGGAAGGTGTGCAGATATTCTAGGACAGGTCTGAGTCCTACTCTAGTGTCTTTTTCACATGCCATTAATCTGGTAACTCTGTTTTTTGTTCTCTGCTCCTGGCTCTCAGTCCCAGCTGATGCCTCAAACCCAAACAGTGTTGTAGTGTCAGTGTTAAATATCAGTGCTACGTTGGGGTCACAGGCTGTTCTGCCCTGCAAGAGTTACCGCATGGTGTGGACCCAGGATCGCCTGAATGACCGCCAGCGGGTAGTCCACTGGGACGTGTACAGCACCTACTATGGAGATAACAAGATGGAGAGGCTGTGTGACATGTACTCAGCTGGAGATCAGCGTGTATACAGCTCCTACAACCAGGGGAGGATATTCATGCCCCAGAATGCATTTACAGATGGCAACTTCTCCTTGGTGATCAAAGGTACTAAACAGGATCTTTTCTCCCTATGCTATCTGCAGAATGGAGGATTCGTGACTAAATTAACTTTGTGTTTTTCAGTGAAAATGGTTATTTTACAGAGCATTTTCTATAAATAAATAAATATCAGTCTAATGAGGTTCTCTGAAGCACTGGCAGTAGTGCTTTATTTCGCTTTGAAACAGTCCCATTTTAAAAGAGAATTGGTAACAACTCATTGCCTGAAAGTCACTTGCGCTTCTTGTGGACCTTTGACTGTATTTCAGTTCCTGAACTATAAACCCAAGATTGTCACTCTTCCCATGCCTGCTCTTAGCTAAACTTAAATCAGCTTTCTCTTTCCGTCTGTTAATACGAATACGTTCCACACGAGCAAATAAGCTGAACAAATTATTCTATTGGGTGAGATGATTCTTCTCTGTTTAGCCCACCCTGGTGATAAGGATGAGTTAGAACTAGAAGTTATTTAAAGGACCTTTTGCATCCGTACAAGCATTTGGGAAACAGTATAAATGGCAAAAGTAATCATTGTCTCAGTATAAAAAATTCACCTTCCTCTCTCTTCCCTGTTGTACTAGATGTTGCAGAGAGTGATGAAGGCATATATTCTTGTAATCTTCACCATCACTACTGCCACTTATATGAAACTGTGAAAATCCAACTAGGCATCACCAAGAAAGGTAGGTGTGGCACACAACTTGGTGTTCCTTTTTGCGAGGGACCTGGTCTGGCAGCTGGAGTCCAGTGGCCACCAGGACTCTGTTGAATTCACAGTGGGGCTTGTGTGCTGATTCACGGTAGGCCTTGCGTGCTGTTCTGCTAGCGTCAGAGAAGAGTAGTGTGGATGCAGGGTTTTGCCCTTGCCTTCTCAGTTGCAGGTTCAGGGCACAGGGAAAGCATTGGGAGACAGCGGTGCTCACTATGCTGTTTGCTATCAGATTTCCCGAGTTTCAGAAATTTTATTCAATGTGTGTATTTATGAACCTCTCTCCTTTCTTGGCATGTGCCAAACAATGCATGGAGCCTGTTAAGTTAAATGTTGACTCTAGGCAGCCCAATTAGTTACTGCTCCAGCAGTAGAACATCCCTAGTAACAATCCATCATCAGTCAGGTTAGCCACAAAGATCTGCCTTGTACATTGATTGGTGAACTTACCCTGAGAAGTCTGCAGTTAAAAAGCCTCCTCAAGTTACCACACCTTAATTCCAGCTCTAAAAGCAAGCTTCTAAGGGCTGTTGGAACTGCAGTGTGTGCCACCCGTGCCACACATGCATCACTACCGTGTCATTTAAATCAACCTTTGTATAATGCACGAGTGAAGCTACTGGGGCTGATTGTACTGGGAAGCTGTTGAAGAGCTGACGGGATAGTAGCGAAGTGCATCTCTTCTGCTGCTGTTCTCACAGCTTCTATGCAATAAAAATAGCAGGCCCGTGAGCCCCAATCTGCTCATCTGTGTTTTGGTTCTTCTGTTATTCCTTTTCAAGAACAAAATACAAAACAGTGCTTCTTGAACTCCTCCAGTAATTAGGGCATTTGTGGGTAGAAAAGCATTTCCTGCTTGGAGAATTGGGATACAGCATATTGAAGATGAAATCTGTTATTCTCGTTCCATTCTTAGTCTGCAGAGAGAATATATTTCCTGCTTTCTGAAGCAAGAGATTAACTCTCAGTTATAAGGAAAAGAAAGTGGTCTTGCTTAATGCACTGACCTAGGATGTGGAAGATAAAGGTGCATTTCTTTACCAACTGCTGAAGTGAGTGTGAACAAGGCACGCTACCCCTGTGGCCCTGCAAGATCTTTGGAGGGGATGTGTTATGGGATTGCAGGGTCTGAGAGCAATCTCAGGTGTGCCTGGGTGTCCTTAAGAATAGGACACGTGTGCAACCTTGGTACGTGCATCTTTACACGACTTGTATTGTCTCCACAGCTGAGGATGCAAACCAGTACTGGGATGGGGAAAAGCCTGTGATTGTTGCCCTAGAAGGCAGCACAGTGATGCTCCCCTGTGTGAACCATAACCACATCTGGACCGAACGGCACAGTGAAGAGGAACAACAAGTGGTCCACTGGGACAGGCAGCCCCCAGGGGTTCCTCATGACCGGGCTGACCGCCTCATTGACCTGTACGCCTCTGGTGAGCGCCGTTCTTACGGACCTCTCTTCATTCGTCAGAAGATGAACATCACTGACACAGCCTTTGCCCTGGGTGACTTTTCCCTGCGGATTTCACAGCTGGAAAGTGCAGATGAAGGCACTTACTCCTGCCATCTGCACCATCACTACTGTGGGCTGCATGAGCGTAGGATCTACCAAGTCTTTGTGACGGAGCCAGTGAGAGAGAAGAAGGTGGTGAACCTCACAACTCACAACATTGCCCCAGCCATAGGTAAGTGGCCTCTGGACGTGGTCCTCCTGATTGAGGAAGAGATAAGTATCTACAGTTGCACCTTTGAGCTCTTAAGAGCTCAGTAAGCCACTTGGAGCAACACTGAGGCTTCCTCTGTGAAGGTTTCTCACATTTGAGCCAGGGGCTGTTACTGCCCTTGGAGTTAGAAGATCAGATGAGGTCTTGCCTCCCTCACTACTGGTATATGGCTCTAGTGTACGGACTTAGTTGTTTCTGAGCTATTTCCTTTACATTGGTATACCCAGAGCTGCACGCGTAGCCATACTAGCGAGGAGCCTGTAGAGCTGCTTTGACGCTGTGCTGCACCGCAAGCGGCGGGTCCCACCCGTCAGGGGTAATTACCCCGCTTGCAGGGCTGCAGCGACGTCCTGTCCAGCTTCTGTTTTCTTTGCTCCAGGGCAATTCTGCGGCCTGTTCTGCTCTGCAATGACGACATGCCCTAAGGCAAACAAGCTGTTTTTCTAACAGGCTCCCTTTCTGCTTGCTTTTATGGAACAGGAGAAGGTGTGGGGCGGGGGTTGATTCTGCTCTGCCTTTTCTGTTATAACATGCCACTGTTCTCACCAGCGCAGATCATAAGTGTTTTTCTCCCCTTTGCACAGGGGTTTAGGCTGTGCAAGATGCCAGACTGTGCAGAATCAAGCACCAGGAATTTTTTCCTCCACCCTTCAGCTTTTTTTTTTTGTCTTAAACCAATTTTCACATTTTCCACTGCAGTGAGCTATCATCTGACAGCCTGTCCAAACTCAAAACCATCATGCTTAGTTCAGGCAGAAAAATAAAATAAAAATCTCAAGTTTAATTTTTTTAAGTCTTTTGGGTATAGTTCCTTATTAACATTTTAAAATATTCATTGTGGTTTAATATTTATTGGCTGCTTAATACAGAATTTTGACATGCTTCATACATTTTTAAATAAGTCTATTCTTCTCTAGCAATTGGCTTTTTCAAGTCACAGAAACCTGAACCTCCCCCCTGGGACTAAGGTTAGCGTCCAGAAAACCCAGGCAGTACTGAAGAGAGGTGGCGGCTGGGGCTGAGCTGATGCGGAGGCCAGGACATACAAATATTAGTCTCCCTGCAGCCCTTTTGCTGCCCTTGAGCCATATCCAGATCACATTGTGCAGATGGAAACTAGATCTTATTTTCAGAGTTTCCCACCCAGGAATTTATTCCTCTCTTTCCTGGATGTTGTCCTGGTTGTTGCTGAATAGTTACCTACCTGCTCAGAAGTTAGACAGAACCTGCAAGTAATTTAACCTGCCAGGGCTGTCCTAGTTTGGCAGTAGTGCACTCTGTGCTGGAAGAACTTGCCCTCCTGAGAAAAGCCATTATTTCCACTGTCAAAAAGAACAGCCTTAGAAGAGCTTTGTCCCCTATGGGCAGTGAATGCTCAGCTGGTCTGAGAGCACCACACGCAAAAATGTGCTGAGTTGACGGGAATGTGAAAGAAGCTGAGACATCCGGAGTACCTTTTTCAAACCCGCTGCTGGTGAGGAGCCTGCTGAGACGTGCCCTATTTGTCTATAGCAGGAAAGACTGAGATATTGCCCTATTCCGTGAAAAACTTCTATATAGAACTCTTCTGGGGATATAACATGAAGCCAAAATGAAACATCAGGAGATAACAAAAGCAAAGCAAGGAGCTTTTTCAGCAAGGAGCTATAGTTTCTGGCATAGCTCCAAGGCCCGGAGCCATTTCCAGACAGGAAACTTCATCCTGTTTTGAATATAAGCATGAGCTCAATTCTGCTCTCCATCTCAGCAGTATAAACGTGGTGTATGTGTACTAATTCAGTGCGCTTTTACTCTGTGTTTGCTTTGGAGCAAGTGGTTGAAGAATGGCATCTGTTGTGTCTCATGCTTATTGCTAAACTATTCTCAATCTTTTGCCAGCCTTGAAAAGAAAATGGGCCACGTAGCCAGCATTTGTGAGCTCTCTTGGTGGAGAGCTCTCCACTTCTTGCAGCAGAAGAATCTGACCCTTAACACTTTGGTAAAGTAATGTAAAGGCACCTCTGTTCTTCCCCCCCACTAGAACTTATTTTTCCAGTCATTAAACCAGATCACGTGAGTGAACTGGAGGCAGATGGGCATGCTGTGGTGAGATGTACTGAAAGATCAGATCTTGGTTACAGAATAAACCTTCATCACCTCAGCTTAAGTGCTGATATAACACTAGGATGAGGAGGAGAGTCTATATTACCTTGGTGATACTTTTCTAGGTGCTGACATTCAGCTACTGGGTGCGACTGAGTCAACCGTTACTCCATTCCTCAGTTTCCCCAATTATAAAATGGGATATATTCTCCTGCCTTCCTGGTGATGCACTTTGAAGTCCCCCAGTGATGCTTTGTCAAAACACTAGTATGACAAGTATTTTAGTATTACTTGATTGAGTAAGCCAAGGAGGCCCAAAGTTATTGAATCTCTATTTCCACTGTTTGTTGTTACAGTGACCTCTCGAATGTTGACTAAAGTTTAACTCGGCTCTTAACCTATCTTGCAGTATTGTGGGAAAGCAAAAAGCCAGGAATAGAATGTGTTTATGTTTGCTGACTTCTGGCTCAACGGCTGCTCCAGGGGCTACCATCTCATTATGGCAGCTGCTGAAGAAGCCTTGCATGACCCGGAGATTTGTTAAAGTGGAACTGTCACGTATACTGTTTGCAGCTTTGCAAGTGGTTTTTTTCATTTGGTATTTTTTAGCTTAGCAGTGGTGAAAAACACATGCTAGTTTTCAGCGCTGTAGCCAGCAAGCACGTGGCATCTAGCGATGCCAGTAAAAAGTGGAGTGTTGCTGGAGTGGAGGGCTGGGCTACTGGAGCAGAGCATACACTGAAACCTCTTGATTTTCTAGGACTGCTGTTAGCATTAGCAAACAATCATCTTGGGTTTCAAAGTGTTTATTTCAATCCACTATCGTCTTACTTGATTTTATTGTTGGTGGGTTGGTGTTTTTAAATGCTGGAAGCAAACTAGCTGACAAACTGGAACCAGTCACTATGCCAGCAGTTCCTAAAATATCAACGTTTCTCACGTTAGAACACACCTGTTAAATGGTACTGTGGCTTTTGGGATATTTTCCCCCCTCTTTCCCCTTATTCCTTCTAATTTACAGGGTTAAACTCCCAAGAGAATGGTAGGCCAGAACTCCGTACTGGTTCTTGCCTGGTGCTCTGTGAGTGTTCCTGTTCGGGGGAGAAGGTGTCCCTTTCAGCTCTGTTTTGAAGAGAAAAGCCTCTCCCAGCACAGTGTGTCTTACGGGTTTGCTGTCTGTGCCTGGGCTGGATTTGTCCACTCCTCTGACTATTGCAAGCAGAGACGTCGCTTCCTCTTTATATGTGTAAAACATTGACCTATTTATTTGAGATCTACAAAAATGTTCCACGTAAAAGTTTTGAGTTACCCTTCACTGTGCTGCAGAACTGAAATGCTGCTGCACCCACAAATGGAATGGAATCTTGGCTTTTCTTTGTGGGTTTTTATTTTATTTATTTTATTGATTTTTTTTTAAATTTTATTTAAAAGGAAACTCATTCTTTGGCATTGAAAATTCCTCCCACTCTGTAAATTATAACCCTTGGCAGGGAGGGGCTGCTTCATACTTTCGCTGTCTGGAGCCGAAGCAACATGGTGTGTGTGTTGTAAGGGACCCAGAGGAGGGTTGTGTTACCCTGCAGAAAGACTTGGGGCTGCCTAGTGTGGCTTCTTTCTGGACTCCGCAATAAACAAGAACACGCCGATAGCCAGGCAGCGGGAAGGGAATGTGCAGCAGTCACTGTTAATACATATAGTAATGGTCTCGTGAAGAGCACAGGCACCTTCCGTCTGACAAAGGTTATGTTGTAAATTCAGCAGCCATTTGTCCTTTACATCATGCAATTCAGAGTTTCTCACTGAACAGGCTTTTTGGGTCCACATATGGGCCCTCACGTGAACGTGCTTTACTTTGGATGCCAATTACAGTTATCAACCTGTTTTCCTTTTCCTCTGCCATCAGATCCAAATGTTGTCAGGGGCCACAACGTAATAAACGTCATCATCCCCGAGAGCCGGGTGCACTTCTTCCAGCAGCTGGGCTACATCCTGGCAACTCTGCTGCTCTTCATTGTCCTCCTCATCATTGTGGTCCTCGTCACCCGCAAGCGCCGGCAGAGAGGTAAGTGCTAGAATAAGACCAGCCCTGTGGTGCTTATAGGGATATCTCATGACAGCAGAGCTGATTCTGCAAATAATTGCTGCAAAGCACAATGCTGAAGGCAGGGATCCGCTTCTGGAAAACTAGCAACCTACGCAGTGGGGAGTCTTTGCAGGTGCTGGTGCCAAGAGAGGTTCGTTAGTGTGGTGTAAAAATGTCCAGGCCTTGATTTGCGGAGTTGCTGTGTTGTAAGGGAGAAGAAAATTAGAACTGCTAGATAGTTGCTCTTTAGCAGTGGAATTTATTTAGAGCAGAAGGCCCACATGTGTCCCTTAGGAACGAAGATGTCCAAGTCCTTGCTGGACTCCCTGTGCTGACTGACTCTGTGTGTAATTAGATAAATGGACACTGAGACCTTGTGGTGACTTCCACACAAATAGTTTTGGATGCCACACAAAAAGCAAAATACTAGGGAATGTCTGTCTTCTGGTGTGTTCTTTGCAGTACCACATTCATCCTTATTTACATGTCAGGGGGTTAGTACCAACACAAAATGGGGCTATCTCCACTGACTTAAGTGGCGTTACTTTGCAGTCACAGAGGGGACAGACTCCTGGCCCCGGCCTTTGCATGGAAGAGAGGAACCTGAAATCATCACTCCTTGCGGGGTGGGTGAGACAGGAGTGTAGTTAGAGACCTGGCATGCGGAAGGTTGATGAAAACCAGCATCTGCAGCATGTGATGGATGCAGGCCTAAGCAAGGAGCTGGGGATGGGCAAGGGCAGCACCAGCACACAAGAGATGACAGGTGTGGTTAATATTTTTGTAATAAATGGGAGATGGAAAGAAATGAAATACGGTAATGGCTATGGTTTTTCATGTCTGGTCATCCATAGATCTGGGAAGACCACTGGAAAGCTGGTGGGTAAAGGAAAGGGAAGCTCCTGTGGCAGTGGAACACACAGGAATTCTTGTCTATTGGAGGGACTGTGAAAGTGACGGTTGTAAGCATGACAAATAAGGAGCATTGTGAATAAGTACTAGGTGTTGTTGTTATCACTTATCTGGGAGGGGTTGGTTGGACTGGATATGACTGCTCATTCCATTTCTTCTCCCTGTTTAGGTTACGAATACAATGTGAAGAAATACGGAGAGTAAGTATAATTACAGGGTCTGTTATCTAGGATTAGAACGCATAAAAATGAATTTATGGGCCCCAACCCTCAGCTGTCATTCAGAGCCTAAAACATCCGAGGATTGGGTTAGTACGAGTACAACCACGTAAAGCATAGGCTGTTTGATAGAGTTTATTCATTGTTTTCCACCAGTTCTTTTGCAGCTTTACACTCTAGTCATTATTAGTGTAATGTTCCCGGGAATATACACTTGCATAATGATTGTGTGTCAGGGAGCAACTTCCATGCTGTCAAAGTATGGAAGGAGGGAATGGTTTGTAGGTCTGGTTTGGCAATTGCATTTCCTCTCGTTATACTTTGGGAGCTGATTCACAGATCATGTTTCTGTGAGATGTCATTAGGAGTCAGTGGTAAAGGGGTAATGCACAGATCTGCTGTAAGCCCTACTGTGAGCTGGGGCCAAGATTGTGTAGCTGGGTTCCTTTATGTTTTATTATATATCACTAAAGTGGAAGAGATGGGGAAGTTCCAGTATAGATTGGCTGCCCATTGTTCTAAGCTCTGGACAAACACATGGGGAAAAAAGAGCCAGCTAGCCAGAGATCTCAAGGTGTTAGTAGAAAAGGCAGTAAAAGAAAGAGAGAGAACAGGATTCACTAGTAACCAGTATGACCTTCTGAAATCTGTTTGATAGCTTAGGGGCAAAGACGGGAAAAGTACCCATGTACAATGGCTGCCAATGCTGTTATCCGTCTGTCATGCTTTCTCCAGGGAAGCCTAGTAGAAACTGGAAAGGATTCTGTAAGGATTGCTGTGAAAATCGCCAGTACTTAATAGAGAATGAAATCTATGGATTTTTTTTACTTTTCTCCAGATATATAGCAAATAAACACTGCAAATTAAATTCTCTAAAGTAGCATTAGAAAAGCTATTGTGAAAAAGTGCGAAAGGAGCCATTTATTGAAGCATGTGACAATACCATTTTCCACTGTTATTCCTTTTTCAGGAAGGATGTAAACCTTAAAGAATTTACAGTCGACACAACAGATCTGACTCAATACAAAAGTGAAGACATCAGGCTGGGTATGCATCAGCTAGCAACCATTCTCCAAACCAGGTCAAAACTCGTTATAACTGAGGATTTTCTAATGGCATTTGGATGCTCATTTTGAAGTGCCTTAACCTCCTGATTTTAAATGGCAGCTTTGAGAATCTCAACCCACAAGTCAGTGCAAGCAGGGGGACTGCAGCTGGAGAGGGTAGGCCTGACTTTTGAGTTTAACTAGAGGCTGATGAGGTGGGTCAGTAACGAGGCACAGCTGCTTTTGTTTCACCTGGAGTTTTTGGGGTTCTTTGACATGCACCTGAAAGCCAAATACAAGTGAGTGCACAACAATGTGGAATGAGATCAAGATAGCATCTAGGGAAGAGGATTCCTCAAATTTAGCAGTTTGTAGGGAAGAGGATCAACAAGGCAGTTCTCTAGAATCTCTGGTCCAAGAAACTGAAAGCATTTGTCAATATCATTATTCTACAGTAAATAAAAACTAGCTCAAAGTGAGTGATCTGGAGAAAAAAATTAGATCAACAGTCTTTAGTACTAACTACTGACCGTATCATCTCTCTTGAAAGTGGGTATGAACTGTAGTTGACTGAAGTGGGGATAAAGAGAAGTCATGAGTTAGCTGAGCTCATTGCCTCCACCTTCTATTGAAGCCAGTTTTGTTTAACTTTCTACGATTTCATCCTCCCTGGATGTCAAATCATTTAGTGAACAGTTGAGCCTTCTATCAAGATAGCAATTAGGACAAATAAACTTGGGGAAAATGATAGGAAGAAAATTTGCAACAAAGGTCCTAGAATACAAAAGATAGAAAATACAAAAACCACTGGAACTCATAGTAGTATGAAACATACTGAAAAGAGAGGAAGGAAGCTAATCTCACTGGTGATCTGTGAAAATATTTTTGCTGGGATATGTAGGACTGCTTTGGGGAATTTACAATGTTCCTGAACATGGATGTTGCTCCTTACTAGAGCTTGAAGGTGCAGCCTTGAGTTTATTATGTCAGTAGTTGATCAGGGGTGTCTTCTTGCTTGGACTTGGAGTGGATTGTCTGTAAAGCAAAATTGATCCTCTTGTCTGCGCTACCCTGAGATTCCTGAAGACTTGCCATGATGCCACATTCATACCTGCTGCAACTTGCCGTATGTCAGTGAGTGTGTTGATAAACCAGGAAACAATTGAATCTGTCCCTTTTTTTTCCTCTGTGCACCCCTAGTAAAGGTACCACCTTTAAAAGAACGAGCTGACAAACTTTAGGTCCCAAGCTACAGGATCGCTGTAAGGGCCCCAGTAAACAAGAGGTTGATACAAAATCTGAAGTAAAGAAAGGAATTGCAGCGGGTGGGTTGCAAACCAGGGCAGCAGCAAGTACAAATTCTTCTCTGTGTGTCTCAGGAGAGCTCCCCTGTGAGCAAATTCTTTGAATAACTGCATCACCTTCAGGTGAGCTTCGCATAGATAATCCAGAGCTTTTTGTTACATGCTGGAAGAATCGTCGTACCTATGAGGAGCAGGAAACCGAAGTATGCATAGCTGATTAGTGCCAGGGGCAAAAATTAAGTCGTAGCAGCTTTCCTTTTCCTGCTGAGTGGCTGAGTAACTGCATGAGTTACTCCTAGAGATCTGGAGATACCAGGCTTAGTACTTCAAGGAAGGGCCGATCACATGTCTGCCTTGCCTGTAAAGCTTTGTTTTCTTTTAATGTTCTAATGGCTGTCTGAATTATGCTCCTCCCTTACAGATTACAAAAACAACATCCTGAAGGAGAAGGCTGAGCAAGCCAGAAGCTTCCCAGCAAAGAACATTGATTTAGACAAAGGTAATAATGACCTGCTTCACCCTAATTGGTGGCTGTAGGAACCTTCTGATGGGTTGAAGGAGGGAGGAGGGAAGAACACAGTTTAGCAGTGAGCTGACCAAGCCACAGCCGAATGAGGAATGATAAACATCATGACAAATGACAGCAGGAATGAGAAGCTAGTTCCCTTCCTATCCTTTCATCATGGAGCCACAAGATGCAAGTAGTGATTAGGCTTTTAAAAACTTTTGGCGTGGCACAAATAGAATTTTTCTTTATTGGAAAAAGAATGCCTCGCAGGGCTGGAATAGTGCATTCTGTGCTGTAACCTCAGAGGGAGATGTATCTCAAAAATGTCCTGGCATGGTGTTTGAGAAGAAAACACTCTGCAGAAGAGAGTGTTTTGAGTTGAATTAATTTATGCGTAATGGGCAGTCACTTACTTCATCCAACAAAAGCAAACAACTCTCCCTCCCTAGGGGCTGAATCTCCTTTTGCTTATCCGGTATTAATCCTGAGTATTACACCTCAATTTATAGAGTGACACTTATGTCAAGCAGTGCTTGTAAGAAGTTGTTAGGTTCCATGACTCCTTTCATATGAATCTAGAATATAATAAATGTGACTGAAATGATATCATAGAATAGTTTGGGTTGGAGGGGACCTTTAAAGGTCATCTAGTCCAACCCCAAAAGAATATCAAGAAGGGACTGATCTGGTGAGTTCATGAGTTGCCTTAGACCTGCTGTTCTTGATGGAGTTCTCATAATATTTTTGCCTACATTCTGCAGAGGTGATCTGTGCAATAATTTATACACAGTATATCTCACTGTGGACTTTATGAAGAGGATATCGGGGGCATGGTTGACTGCAAATGGTCACTTGTCACTGTATAGCTAAGTCCATATTACAGTGTGCTGCTTTGGATGGTTTGAAATCTCTCTTCAGGTACTGACCTCCATTTCAATTTGCTTTCAGATTTCAGGAAGGAATATTGTAAATGAAGACATTCCCAAGCTGCTGGCTGGACCAGAAGCTTCAATCAAAGATAGATAAATGGAAGAGAGATGCCTTTTCTTAATATCATGTCCCTCCAGTTACCATAGATTTTTTCACATAGACTTTCTCCCCACTAAGCACAAGGATATTTGCAAATGCTTCTTGAAAGAGTTAGACCATCTGTCTTGTGTGCACTTATGATGGGTTTGGGTTGCCTTTTCTTCCTCTGTTCTCCCAGTCCTCCATTCCCCTTTTCTTTCTTGATATTATTGTTGGTTTTATGCATCAATGATTTTTATGAGCTGAATCAGCAGACCTTTTGCTTTGATGTTACTGCTTTAAATAAACCAACCTGCATCACTAATCTTGAGCCATCATTATATCAGGCATTTTTCCATGTAGTGTATTCATCGGAAAAATAATAGCAAAGCCTGATTGTGATCTCTCATAGGCTGGCATAAAACAATGTCACATAGCACTTTATATATTCCAGGTGAAGTACAACGAGTACACCCCTTCACAAATGGCAGTGTAAATACCTCATTTTACGAATGGGGGAATGTCAGTATTCTCATTTTACAGGGGAAAGGGAGGCACGCAAATGACCAAGGGTAGGGCTGGGATCAGCTCCAAAGAGCTCTGGATGCCTAACTCTGTATTTCTCACTCTAAGCTTGTTTGTTGGTTTGTTTTTGTTTCAGTGCAGACCAAATCAAATTTGGCATGAGCAAACACTTCCAGCTGAGGTTGATGGAGTTACAGTGCTTTAATACCAGTCTCAGTTAGATCAGAACCAGAAATATTATGGAGAGGGCTAAACTCCTGTGTGGAATCTGGAATGTGATTTTCCTGCAGTCCTTGGGTGGATCCAGGCCACACAGAGCTTGTGTGCACGTCAAAACAAAGGTATGATTACAGCACAGGTAGACAGATTGTTCAAAGGAATAGCTTCTCATGAGCAGACCATGAGGAACAAGAGTAACACCACACTGCACTAAATAGCCTGTCAGGAATTTTCATGGGACAGGGTCTCAGAAGGGGAGTTGAGGAGGGCGATGAGTCCGTTCTTGTGGATTTTGGCATTGTTTTGGGGAGTGGATACCTGAGATAGTGGGGCTGTGGGCTGAAGGGGAGTTCTGCACCTGAACAGTGTGTTAGGTGGAGATGTCCAAAAATTGGAAGTCAGTAATCCAGTGTTGTAATCCAAGCAAGTTAAAGCATCAGAAAAGCTGGAGAATATTAACAGTTCTATGCAGCTCCTCTGACTACTTGGGATATTCTGTGGCACCATTCCCAAACCAGGCACACCTGCGGTCCTTGGGGCACAGAAGAAATCATCTTTCCTACTGTTGTGAGTGTGATGACAGTGGCTTGTGTTCTTGTTGTGTAAGGGTGAAGGTGGCCAAGGATTGCCAGCCTACTCTTTGGTCTGAAGAGAATGGCAGAGGGAGGGATTGCACGTGGGCTTGCTGACTGAGTGGAACTGGGGTAGGGTCTCCAGGATGTTGTGGGTGGTGGAAGTGTGAAGAGGAGCTTGTGTGGAACTACTGTGAGGGTGAGGGAGGATGTGAGGGTGATGGTGTGGTTTCAGTCTTGAAGTAGTGCTCTGCTTGCAACTGGTGTCTCAGCATGGATTTCTTCCTGGGGATGGAGAGTTCGGAGGTCTTTGCAGGTGATAAAGTAGCTGTGGTCCAAGAAAAGCATCTCAGTCTACCAGCTAAACAATCGGGAATGTGACCTGCTGCCTAGTATGGGATGTGTCTTGGCTGTTGTTTTAGCCACCCTCGCCACTTAGCCAGGAACGTGTCAGTGCTGTCTAATAGGGACACAAGTTTGGTCAAACTGGAAAGAGATGTCGTGGCTGGGTGAAGCTGCCCACTGCAAGAGCACATGTACTGTAAGGGTCCTGTGCTATTTTGAGAGCCATCCAACACTGTGGGCCTCCCTAGTGCAGGAATCAATGCCAAGTCCCATACCCGCCCTTTTCTTTCCACCCCTACCAGCTTGGGTGTCTGGTCTGACTGATTCCAATGTTCTTCGGCATTTAAGTCCCATTTCAGACCCCTTCTCTCTCCTCCCACAACCACCACTGATCTCTGCTGTTGTGTGACAGGAAGACTTGGCATCTGATACTACACGGGGTGTGATGGTTGCCGAGTTGCAGCTACTTACGCTGAAGCTGAGCTCAGCTCCCTAGCTCTGCCAGAAGCGTGGTGGGTAAGGCCTCCTGTGTCCCAGAAGGAACTGTATTGTCTGGTCAGAAGCAAGGACGTCAGTACTTCAATGCACACTTTTTATAGGAGTGGAAAATGGGCCATGTCGATTTTTATAGGTATTAGTCCTCACTAACAGAGAGAAGTATTATGTTAAAGAATAAATATATTGGGGACCCTTATTTCTAATGCCTTTGAATATTAAAAATATTAATAATGGAATATAACAGTAGAGGTGGAGGCGAGCCTTCCTAAGCTACAGCTGGGCAGATCCTTATCTTTTACTTTGCTTAGCCCTTCCACTGCTCTCTGGGCAGTTTTTGTGATTTGCGATGAACTGCCTTTATCTTCACTTAAGATTCACCCCTACAAAAGTGCTCAGATTGGGCAGAGCCGTGACTAGTGGAGAGGAAGGTCCCTGTTTGCCTGCCCTTCCCCCAAAGCAGACAGTCGTTCTTAGGCTGCCTTTGGCTGGACCTGATTGAAACCCAAGCCACATTCCTGCAGGTGCATAAGGCTGCGCTGGTTATTCCATCAGGGTGGCACAGTCTCAAGTAATTGTCATTAATGTCTTTCTCCCTTCCTTTCATGTCTGAGTCAAAGGTTGGAGATCTTTACTTGCCAGTTCAAATTGCTTAGCACAGCTCATATAGACATCAGCTCAAAGTGGGGTTACTCATAAACTCCAGAAGCATTTAAATATTTTATTTGACTTCTAGGCTGCAAAACAGCTTAAGGGGAAAAAAAAATTAATATGTTCTCTGAAACAAGCACTAGGAAGAGCTTTATGAGTTCCTCATCCTTGCTTTGATCACTAGTTTGAATTTGAGTAATGGTCAGACACGCCAGTATAACCCTAGACTGATGAAGATGGGAGTCCAAGTTGAGATTATGGCCCTTTTTTCTTCAGGAGAGGCATATGTTGTGTGATTGGACTGATGATCAGAACAGTGGTTTTCAAAAGCAGCCAGCCACATCCAGTATGTAATTTAGTGTGTTAAAATTGTGGCTGAAAGAGATCCAGGCAAGACTGCTGGATAACCAGTTGTGTTTTCAAACTGTTGAAAAAAAGAGAGAAAGAAAACTGAACGCTAAACTGAAGAGTTTTTTGTTTGTTTATTTCTTAATACAGAGGAATTATCAAAAGCTATTTGCGCTTAAATACTGGTGAGAAGCCTTTTAGGACCTTTACATATGCACTTTGTATTCTGTCAGTCTTTGGCATTGGCGTGAAGTCTATGTAGCTGATCTTGCACGTGAAAATTAGAAGGCTTGACTTGCAATTAACCACTAGACTAGGGGCAGGACCACTGTTTTCTGTTCCCACTCTGCCGTAGACTCAGTGCAATTCTAGACAGGTAGTTTTCACTCTTTCTCTCATCTCAGCCTTTCTTTCCCTAATATGTGACAGTAACTTGCATCCCGTGGAGAAGCAAGTTTTTAATGTGTGTAGCCCTTCAGTAAATGTGCTTTGCCTGAGTTATTCAAAGTAATGTTCTCACTGTGCTAGTGGAATGCTGCATCTCGATAGACTTCGTTACCTGTCACTTTGCAGGCTCTTGGCAGGCTTTGCCTCATTATAGTCTCCTTGGTTTCCCGAGACATGCATTTTATGTTCAGTTAGTTAAAATAATAATAACCCCTAATATTTTTATACCAATTACTTCTCAGTGAGTACTCTAGCTCTATGAAGGCAGAGAAATGAAAGTCTCTTTTAGGGTAACATATGGACTGTAAGCCCTTGTTGTGGAACAAGGAAAGGGTGTATGGCAGTGACCTTAAAAGGGGTTAAAACTGAGACTAGAACTACAGCCCCCTCTTTTCAGCTCTGTGCACACTCTGCTTCCTCTCAAGACTGAGAGAAGGACTTGTTCCATCAAGCTTGTTATTTTTCTTTGTTGTAACAATTAATTTTCATTATTATTGTTACTTAACTTTTACCATTTGTCATTGTTGTGTAACTCTCCTAACGTTTAAGAAATAAAGGAGAATATAATGGAGTTTCAAGTTAAGGTTGATTTTATTTCTTGCTCTTTGGAGATGCTATCTAAGGTATTAGCCAGCATTAGCTAATTCTTCCCAATAGCTGTGCAGTGTGTTTCATCTCGGAGCATCCTAAAGTGCAGATTGGATGCAATAAGTTATTCCAGTGATTTCAATATGGTTTCCACATGGGACATCATCATTTGACTTGGTCATGGGGCCCACAGACAAATTGTAGCTCTCCAAAAGTGTTGTATAATGAACAGATCTGTGGCTGTAGATGGAGTTCAAACCATCTATCAGAGATGAAGGCTGGCAGCTCCTTCATAGTACATAATTCTGCAGGTCCAGAAGGGAAGATAACATATCCTGCTGGAATAGTTAACTGCACAGTTTTATACTTCGCTCCCAGCCCAAATTCCTCTTTTCCTTGCAGAACTAACACCTTGCAAAGTTTCTGCTGCACATTCTGCTCTTGGAGGGCTTCCACCCACTGAGTAGTATCCCAGCTGCCGTGACAGAGTTCTTCCAGGGACACTGATGGAAACAGCTTGTATTGCTGCTTGGATGGACAGTGCAGGGTGCAGGTACAAGAATTTGAAGGATCAAAGCAGGGTATGAAACTAAAAAGTGACAAAGAAGTGCACTTAGCAAACTAAGATTATTGACCAGCTTGTCTAGCTCTGGTGAAAGTAGTATCTTCTCTCTTACCTAGTTGGAAATCATACTACAGCTAGTCTCCTGCCATTTCTACCACCTCTTCACTGGGTGAATCACTGTGTGATGGCTGCTTGTGCTTTCTCAGATAACCAGAGGGAAAAATCCCCCCAGGTTAAAAGGGTTGGGAGTTGAAGGCAGTGAGACGTGGATGGGGAGTAGTTTCTTCTCATTGGGCTCTGCTGTTGCTGAGAATGATGAGTTCTTGAGCAGGTGGAGCCAGGGGCCATGTACAATAAAGATCTCATCCGAGGTACCCTTTCTGGTACTGTTGTGGGACTTTACTGGTCAGCCACTGCTATAAGCTGTAAGTGAGATTCTTCACAGTGAGGAGAAGCCAAATGAGAGCTATTGGGCAAAGTGAGATCATCCTGGAGCTGGTGCCAGTCCCACTGGGAACATCTGACTCAACAGCATTTTTCTAAGATATAAACTTACTTCTCCCCCCCCACCCCCCCCAATGCCACAGGCAAACTAGAGCACTATGCTGTAAAAAAAAAAAAGTAAGTATTCAAATTATACTGTTAATGTTGGGAGCTAGAGATGCCACCATTTTGCTGGACTGAGGTGACACATGTTGGATTGGATTTCTATATTTGTTCTTTGTTGGGGGAATATGGAGCTTGAGTGGAGGTTTTTTTGAGGGCTTCCAAAATACAAATGCAGTGTTTGCAGGCCTGCTTATTTGTACTTGCCTGACACTATGCATGTACAAATTGCCTGGTTCCCTCTTGAACCCAGCATGGCTTTTTTTTTCTTCTACACATGGGGGAGTCTGCAAAAAAGGCAGCTGCAATTATGCAGTTATCTTGAGGAGTGAGGTCTTACTGCATAGCCTTAGCTAGTGCTGGGTGTCATTAATGCTTTAAGCCCTGTTCATTTCTTCTGGTGCACTGGGTCTCTGCTGGCAGACTCCAGCCCGGGCACTGGTGGTTGGCATCTTGTTGCTTTTCTCTGTCTCTGTAGGTAATGGGTCTGATTTTCCAGGAAAGCAGCTGGGAAAAAGGAAAAGCTAATTTAGCAACCACAGGGCTTGTGTTGCAGACCGCTGAAATTAAATATTTTCATTGTCTTCAACTTGTCTGAAATGAAGTCCAGATTGTCCCCGTTTCCTTTCTGCCTCCCAGTCTGGGGAGAGTCTTACCAGTGGAGAGGGACTTGCTAGTCATTAACAGAACAGATTTCTGAGAGGAAGAAGAAACACTGGGGACCCGAGAGAAGTAGGATAAAGATCTGCATAGACATTCCTAAGCAAAAAACTCCACTGTTTTCTAGAGGTCAAGTTTTTAAATGTCTGTGTGACCCTCTGCAGATCAGCTGCTCTGAAGACAATTGCTGCAGGGAAATTTTTCAAGTGTGGCTCTCCCCTTTTAAAAAAGTGCTACAGCTGTTGAGAAGAGGTAGGAGAACCAGAAACTGGCTGAGGAAAGAAAATAGATTTAGTCATGATGAGTAGGAGCTGGGATCAATCCATTAAACTCATGGATGAGGTGTGCATTGCATGCACATGTATGAAAGTGCTTGAGACTGCTAAAAGTGTATGAGTGCAGGAGTGACTGGTTCTCTGTAATTGGCACTAAGACGACTAAGAAAAAGTGTGGGAGTGCTGAGTTTTCAGAGCTGGAGTACTGATGTTCTATCCCACAGCGTTTTCTGTATGTGGTTCAGCAACAAGGGAGGTCTTGCCTGGAAGGCATCACTTCTTCCTTTCACAGAGCTTTTTGCCCAGACACCAGAGTGTCTCATGAAAATTTCCCTCTGAAGACCCATCTACAGCAAACGCATGATGGACAAAAAGGTACTTCCATCAAAACCAGCTTGATGTCACTCAGTGACTTGAAGTGCTCAACCTGCTGCCTTTTGCAATAACATTTCATATCTTTCCAGACTCATCTCCACTGTTTTGATTGTTGCTTTAAAGTACAGTTGAGTTCCAAGACAGAAGTTAGTGGCATTTCTGCAGCAGGGGTAGGGAGGTTGATGCCATTCTGTATGAGTATTTGATTTTCACTTGAGGTTTGCTGTTGCTGGGAGACCTTGAATGGACAGGAACATAGTTTGTTCAGTGTGATAATTCTTCCAGCACTACAGGATTACACTGTAACAGAACTGAGATGCATCAGACTTTTGGTAGCAGTAACTGAACAGTCATTAATAGACTCAAGTTAGAGGAGAGAGACTGAAATGGGAGGAGACGCTCTTCATTCCTATGAATCCCATAAGTTATGTGCGTCTGCTAACAACATTGGTTAATGTTTTCCATTACATTCTTCTCATTTCTTTTTAGCTGTCCCTGTGGAGCACCAACATGAATGTTGTCTTCTATTCTTCTCTTTTCCCCTCCCATGCGAAGTACACAGTGCCTCATTCCTACACACATTCCTCAATTAAGAGGGTTTTTGGAAATGTCACCGAAAATACCCTCTATCCTTTCCCCCCAGGTTTATTTGTATTTGAAGCCAGTGGCAATGAAGGCCCTGGGGAGCTCTGCCCAGGAGGCTGGAGAGCGGATTGCTGGACTACAAGTCTTTTGCCTCCCTCTAGTGTTTCATGTCTTTATTTTTGTGTAAACGATCAGGACAGAGTTCTGCTATGACCTGACTGTGCCCAAGGTCTGCTGCACAGAGAGGAAGAATAAAAGGGAAAAAACCCCTGACAGATCTTTTAGACCAGATCCATGAGTAGTGTAAACTGACTTGGATTGCATCCTGCTGACGTATACCAGCTCGGGAGCCACCCTACAGCATCTTAATTTTAAGCACATCCAAATTGCATGGTTGCAGTTCTATCTTTCTGCTTCTCTTTCTCTTTCAGGATCATTTCCATGATTAGTTCTTACTCTGCATTGATGCTAATCTTGCCTATGTGAATCGGTAGAATGAGATGGAATCTTTGCCCCAGAGAGAGAGAGTAGCTGCATAACTTGCCTTTTTGAATGTGCTGAAAGTCTTCACATAGTGCTCAGTGTTTCCACGGGGAAACTTAGGATCTCTGAAGAGGAGGAATAGGTTGGCTAACAGTTCCTGTGTGGTTCATTCAGACACCAGCTTCTCATACATCCCTTTGATGATGAAAGTCCAAAATCCATTTCTCCTTTTATTTTTAAACAATGGTGATTTTGGAGAAAATACTTAAGTGAAGGAATATAAGGATTAGTCCTACTGATGGGACTCAATACTTTGGCAACCCAGATCTTGTGTCTCTAGGTCACTACCGTGATTCCAGTCTGGAAGGAATCTCCCCTGGCTAATGGGTGTCGTCAGTTTAGTTTCTAATACATCCGTGCTACTGGCCGCCTCGTAGGTGCCATCAGTCCCACAAGTGGCATGGGTGGCTGGCAGTGAACGATGGGAAGCGTGCAGTGATGCTAACCGCATTGATCCTGCTCTGTGGCTGAAACAAATGAAAACAGAAGTCTTCGTTTCCCAGGGTTGATTATCCAAATGAAAGTACTCATAGTCAAACCTGGTTTCCTTGACATGAGTGACAAAATTGTCAGCGACTGACTCTTGAGAGGAAATAATCCTCCAAGTGAAAGATGGTTTTGTTCTTTTACAAATACATTCTTGCAGGTGGATAAAAAATACCCATGAAATCTCAGAGTGGGTCCCAGGTCACAGCTTTGGTGAGTGTCAGAGTGCTCAGAGCTTTGGTTTTATTTTTGTAGTATCTCTTTAAACAAATACTTATTTGCTAAGCACCCAGAGTGTGATGAGCTTTTTGAGTTCACTGAGACAAGCAACCACCATCACTATAATTCAAGGATGGCTTTTTAAAAGGGCTTTGGTTATTCTCCGTGGTAATGAAGTGCACTGCTATATAAATGAAGATAAAGGGTGAGTGGCTTTTATGCCTCAGGACACTCTCTGCTCCCTGCAGGGGTCAGCAAGACTATTTGCTCTATCACGGAGAGCACAGCACTAATAGCAGGAGATTTTATGCCTTATATTTATTTTCCACTGAAGTGTTAAGGCCTGAACTCCGCAAGAAGCAAGTGGTTTGCTAAGGTGGTGTATTCTGCATTCCTATGTCCGCTCTTTAATTGGATTAGCTTGTGGTTTGACTGTAACATGAAAGTGGGTTATCTCCTCTGTTCTGTGCTTTATGGGGACACAGAAAGCTTTTTGTGAGTCATAGATCCAGTCTTATCGCGTCTGTTCCAAGGTAGTCATCTGACAATTACACAACTCATTATATTTTCCGTTGTCAAACGTAAAAGCAAAGCTAATAGAGCAAGAACAGAGCTCTTTGCAGATTTGGTCTTTGTGTGGATACCACCTGGGTCTCGAGGAATTCAGGAGGTCATTAAGTACGAACTGAAGAGACCAAGGGGTTGGATGTTAATATTTTGCTTGAGTTACATACTGCAAAAACGACATAAAGCTCAGTATCTCAGAAAATATAGCTTGTACTAGAGTTACCTTGTAGTCCTGCCAAAGGAAGCCTTCCCCATTCTTGCTCAGAGCTTCTTGTGTGTGGTAGAATTGATGGATTCATGGCATACTTTCCATAGCAAGAGTGCTCTCAGGTGCTTGCAGAACCATAGCATGTGTCTGTGCAGACATGCAGGACCGAAAGTTGAATGTGTAGTTTTACAGAAATCTTCAGTACTTTATGCCTCACTCTATCAGAATTCCAAAATTGAAACAGTGAGAAATGACTAACCATCAGTGGCTACCACTCTGGGAAGCTGGTTATTCCTGACTTTAAAACAGTACCAAATCACTAGTTCCATGATGAAGACTAAGGCCATACCTTTCCTTTGCTGTTTATTTTGTTTGATGATCATACAGGCATTCAAGTTTAGCAGTGATGAGCGGTACGAATGTCAGCATATGAGCAAATCACTGGCGTTGGAGAACCCCGGTGAATGTGATTTTGCAATTGCTTTGCTATACCAGAAATGACAGCAGATAGTTGATGATGTTTTGGTTTCTCGGTATTGTTAAAGCTTGTTGAGTTGTGGATTAACCATGCCATTGGTAGAGAGGGACCCAGATCTGGCTCTGTGTAGGAGAGTTTGGCTCTGAAAGCGGTATTGCAGCGTCCATGTGGTAGTGTGCTGGTGGGATCTGGGAACTGGTAATGGTTAAACTTTCAGTAAATTGAAAATAATAAATAGCATTAATATTAACAGACCTTTTGGCAGCCTCTAACGCAATTGGCTCCTCTGTTTCATGCTGCTAGAAAAATCATTCCAGTGCCACAGGTAATTCAGTCACTGAGCTGTGATTTTACCCCTTCGCAGAAAGCAGCTGAATATTCTGAGAAGTGAATGCCCTCTTTCTTTGAAAGGGAAAAAGAGAAAATGTCATTAGCTTGGGATTTTCCTGAAGAAGTATTTGTTAAATGAACAAAAGATTCCTTGAGACCTAAGCACACTGTTCTGAAATCCTCATTTTTCTGGCTGTCATTTTTGGGGATTTCTAGAAAGAAAGCTGAACTCGTCCCAAGTACATCACCTGCAAAACATGGTGCTCTAAAGATTTTTCTCTGGACTGTGTGCTCCAAAGCATCCCAATCTCACCTGGCACCATTGAACAGTGACTCTTGCTGTTCTGTGAAATTCAAGAGATGGTAGGTCTAAAGCTTGCTCCGTGCCAAGCACCTCCGTGGGCTCTGTGCCCAACAGGCTTCCATTGAAGCGGCTATTAAAAGCAATTTCGTCTGAGCCACGAATGTGTCTCTGCTCTCTTATTAGCATAAGCTGCAGAGAAGCCAACTGCACTGTGGAAAATTTCATGATCTGCAGAGAATCCATGAGCTCATTGCTTAAACAGAACCCATCTCCATTCTCATGAAACACAAAGGGCACCCGTCCGCTGGGGAAGGGGAGTCTGAATTCTTGAGATACCTGAAATACAGTCGTCTGCCTGCCGTTACAGTGCTGTGAGTAATTAGTCAGTTCTCTGCCCATCTCTCATATAAATACATTAGAGAGAATATATCTTACATCTGGTAAAGGCTGCTGACTTAGAATATAAAGCTTTACTAACTGAGTATAGGTATAGTAACGTACCTCCCTTTTCCTGTTGTCACGTGAATAAGGATGCTGACCGCCTCTGTGTCTGTCTCTGGGAGGTGTTTACTAATTCCTAGAAGGAGAAAATAAGGAGAGCGCTGCCGGGGACTAATAGTGTTTATATAACCCCTTGGGAATGTTAATGGGATGCCAAGTCTTTGGCCTAAGAATAAGACTGTGATGCTTGTACAAACAGGGCATCTGGTGTGTTGCACTCGGATAGATCACTGCCAACATCAGTAGTATTTGTGCACCCAAGCGCTTTGACTGTGAACGATGATTTTTAGGGCAAGGGGCGAGTGCTTCGCACCTTCGCTCTGGCCGGTCCTTCCCCGGGAAAGGAGGGGACCGGCGCGGGGAGTTGCTTACATCAGCCCTGCCGCCTCTCCCGGAGGGGCGTGAGGCGGCAGGGCCCTTCCTCCTGCCAGCTGGCTAACCGCGCGTTCCCGGGCACGGCAGCCCGAGTCACCGCCGGCCGGGGTGCCGCAGGGGCGGCCGCCGAAGGAGCCCCGGGGGGCCCGTCCGGCTCCCGCCGCCGCCCGCGCCCGTCCCGCTCCCCGCGGCGGCCGGCAGCGGCGGGGCGGGCTGTGGTGCCGCCGCGCCGGCAGGGGGCGGCGTGCGGGAGCGCGGCGGGCCCGCGAGCAGAGCGGCGGTGGCGGGAGGAGGGCGGCTGGCCCAGCCGCCCCGCGCCCCCGCTGCCCGCCCGGCCGCCCCCCCTCCCCCCCCGCTATCCGCCGGCCCGGGGACGGGGGGCCGCGGCGGCCCGCTGCCGAGCGCGGCGGGGGGCGGCGAGCGGCGGCGGGAGGATGCAGGCGGGGCGGGCGGCGGCGGGCTGCCGTTCCCGGGTCGGGCAGCTAGAGAGCAGTGCAGGGAGCGAAATCCCGGCCGAGGAGCCCCTGCGCGGCGGCGGCCGGGCGCTGGGAGCTCCCTTCCTGTCGGGGGCGGCTCTGGGCCGGAGGCCGTGAGAGGAGCGGAGCGGCGGCGGAGGCCCGGGCCGGCTCCCCTCCGCTCCCCGCTCCCCCTCTCCCATGGCGGAGACTAAAATCATCTACCACATAGACGAGGAGGAGACCCCCTATCTGGTGAAGCTGCCCGTCCCGCCGGAAAAAGTCACTCTGGCCGATTTCAAAAATGTCCTCAGCAACCGGCCCGTGCACAGCTACAAGTTCTTCTTCAAGTCCATGGACCAGGATTTCGGGTGAGCGGCTCCGGGCCGGTGGGGGCCGCGTGTGCCGGAGCGGGGGGCGGCGGTCCCTGCCCCTCCTCTCCTCCCCGCGCCCCTTCCCGCTGACAGCCGAGGGGAGGTCTTTAAGCCTCCCTCGGCCCCGAGCGGGAGACACCTGCTTCGCTGGCGGCGGCGGGCGCCGCCTGCCCGGGGGCTCCGCTGCAGCCCCCGCCTGAGTGCGGGCCGTGCCGGGGCGCTCGGCTGCGCGGCCCGGGCCCGCCGCCGGGTGCGGCCCTGCCCGCCGCCCCGCGCATTGCGGCGCCCGCTCGGCGCTAGGCCCCGGCGGCAGCCGCCGGCACCCGAGGGAAGCCGCCAGTGCCGCCGCCGCTAACATGGCGGCCCGGCCCGGCCCGGCCCGGCCCGGCGAGCGCCGGGCGCAGGGGTCGGCGCTGCTGCCGTCGCCGCCTTCACCCCGCGCTCGGCCGGCGGGACCCCTGCGGCCCGGCGCCCGCCCTGGGAGCTGACAGCCCCGGCCGGGCCCCCCCGAGGCGAGGAGGCCTCTCGGCTTGTGCTTCAGTAACTCCCCCCGGCGCTGCCCGCCCGGCGCGCCGGGCGATGAGCGGGCCGGGCCGGGCTCCCTCGGCCGCTCCTCGCCCGCCCTTTCGCTCCCGGCCGGGCCGGGCCGGAGCCTGACGCCGGGCAGGGGGTGACCGGCAGCCGCCGGCCGTAGCTGTCACCGTGCCGGGGCGAGGCCGCGAGGCTTGTGGCAGGAGCGCTTCGCCAGGGCGGGGAGTTCTGAAGAGCCAAGGAGAGTCAGGCTGCAGATGTGCTGCTGAAAGGTGAAGCCTTGTGCAAGTGCAGAAACGCCGCTCGGAAAATCAGGTTTTGCTCTTGTGGGTCTGCGTTTGCACACCGTTGGTCGGGCGGCGGGGGTCAAATGGTCGGTGGTCGAAGCGACCGCTTCTCCAAAGGGCGTGCTGCCCACTCGCCACTGCTGATGCGTTCCGCTGGCTAGGAGTGCAGGAGGAGACCAGGGCCAGACTTTCAAACGACCTTTGTGGTCACGTAGGCCAGATTTCTGACTGGAGCGAGGAGATATTTGACATCGGTCTAGTGTCCGCACGCAAATGTGGGTTACATGCCACCGGGCTTATTTACAGCCGTAATAAAATAAACCAATAAAAATCCGTTTGACAGTTTGCCAGACAGTAACTTTCAAAATGTATTAATCCTTTTGTAGCAAATCGCTTCTCTTTGTACTCGCATCTGTCACTGGCAAGAGAATTTTACATATTTAAATGCCTTGCCAGTTAAAAAGAGAGCAGGTTTGCTGGAAACTAATACAGGCTTGACTCTAAAATAACGCCATGGTTGAGGTGCGAATTTTACGTTTGGTGAAATATACCATCCCAAGCATCCTTTTGCATATTGTGTAGCCTCTTTCTTATCCATGAGACCTGAAGCCTTTAATGTTAATTGTGTTTTTATCCATGGTGGAATGTGGATATTGTTTGTTGACATGTATTTCTTATGTGGCGAGTTGTTAGTACTGGCGTGTTGCTGTAGGAGTGTTCATGTATTGACTTCTTGTTTTTCTGGATTGTGAAAACATTTTTTTTGGGAAACAACTATACAAGCTGTTTGTTTTCAAAATAAGGTCTCTGAAATTGTTTATTCATAAATTTTTCTCCTTCGCCCTCAAGTGACAGGGACACATATCCTGCAGTTGTCGTATAAATTCAAGCTCTAAGTTTTTGTGGTGCAACCTCGATAAGGGGTGTTGGGTTTGTTAAGACAGTGTATGCGTTCATTCCCGCTGCTACGGAAATTTAGTACTGGAAAGCGTAAACTATGCTGAGGCATGTTGAACATAGTAGGAAGATCTCTAACACATTTGGGCTGTTCTTGATCTTTGATGAGGTAACAGTAACTACAGACTCCTACAGTGGATTCTCTTGTTAAGTCTCGAAACTGGGATGAAAATTGTCTGTTCTTCTTGCATTGTCTTGGAGATGATGGAAGATGAAGGGCTGCAAGTGGATGATGAGGATCAGGACTTGTAAATTCTGTCCCTCTTATTTAAACAATAGTCTCAAATAGAACTACTGAGTGCATTAGGCTGGTAGTCCATTGTCTTGAGACAGCTAGAAGTGACTCTATAGATAGTGGCTCTTGAAAGCCAATAAGCTGTCAAGCAGATTTGGGTTTGGTTTGGTTTGTCAACCAGATTTTTGTTTCTCTCTGAATCTTAATTACTTGTGAAAAATAGGGAATTAGAAGAAAACTCCTATGAATCTTGGCTGTCTTAGCAAGTGTTAATAGTAAATATGGGCTTTTTTTCATCATCTTGTCTTCAAACTGCCTTTTTTTTAATTGTTGTTGCAAATAGGTAATTATAGATGCAGTTGCCACTAACCATAACAAAATTGTGTTTCTAATTTCTACCTTATGTGCCTGAAAATGTCCTCCAAAGAAATTCTGTTCTCTGTGTTCTGCAAGTGGTACTTAGGCTTAAACTACAGTAACATTTTGGTTTTAAATGTAGTGTTCTACAGTCCTAGTCTTCTGTTCTTCACGTCGCTGCTCAGTGGCTGTGCGGAGCTATGATTTGGCACGGTGACGGCTGCTTGGCAGGGCGGTTTGTAAATCCCAACGTGGAGTGAAAAGTACTTCTTGTGTTAGGAAAGCAAATGTTTTCCTGGAGAAGCGGAGCCTCCTTGAGAAGCCAGTGAGCGGGAACTGACTTCGCAATACTGCACATGTTGTTGTAATTAAGGCACGGCCTTTCCTGGATCCTGAAATAATGTAATAAATAATTGTGTTCAGAAGCAGTGGATGTGTTGAATTGTTTCCAGCCGTGAAAGGTAGAGTTGCTAAGGATTGGAATGGAGTTGGGTTGGGTTGTGGAGCCGTATCAAGCTGTGTTATGAAATGAAGCAGTTCTGTGTTTTGGGTACCTGTGCTGAATTACCAGCCTGCTTTCAGCTTTGCTTCTCGGACGGTGCAGGAGAAGAAAGGTGTAGGAGTGGTGTATTTCCTTCTGAACTTTGGTTGCAGTTTCATTACTACTCTGCCTTGCAGTCTTAATGTTGCACTTTCAGTGAAGCTGTGGAAAACAGATACAACGTGGAACCTTCATCTTGATTTTTCTGGCAGGGTTACTTTGACATAAAAACACTTTTTCCTGTGCCATTTCATTCTCAAAGGGTGACTCCTGCACTAACTCTTGATGGGATGGACCTGTCTTCATTCTGAAAACCCAGCCTTTCCTACTGACTCCATCTGTTTTTAAGATGCGGGATGTCTAACTGTGTTCCGACTTTAAGACTCAACCCCTGGAAGTGCTTTGTAGCTTCTATTTTTATTCTAGTCGGTGGGAAATTAAGCAGGGACATGACAGGATCAGACTTGTTAATGTGATAATATCCACCAGCAATGAAATTTAGAAAAGGTGATATCTGTGATATGTGTTTTATAGACAAGGAGCTGTGTCATCAGCTTGCTTAGTTGCTTACAGTGACCAATTCTGTCCTCTCAGGGGAGGAGCTCAGAGGTCGCTTCCGATCACTGAAATTGTTGATTCTAAGGTTACAGCCACACACATCCTTGCAATAACATATAATGCTGTTTTGTTGATTCTCTGATGATTGAAAAATGCTGAATCATGAATACATCTAAAAATAAAGCTATAGTTTGTGATGCCTGGGCTCTCATGACTGAAACTCTGACAGCAGCATAAACTGTGTTAGATCCAAATAATTCACAATGAATCTGCGTGACAGATCCTTTAAGAGGAATTCCTATGTGTCTGCTCTTAAATATTTGGTATTTCCAGAGCTTTTCTTGTAAAACACTCTCACTAACTTCCAAAAAACCAAAATTATAAATGTATATCATCCAGGCATTCCCATAAGTTACATGTTTTAATTTTGCTGTACAATAACCTACTTTGAGACTCCATGCTACTCTTTCATCTCTGGTTAGTACAGGGTGCTATGCTGTGACGTGATTGTAGCAGGAGAGATTCAGAGGAAGAACTGTGCCATCTGAAATACGTGGTCTGTACAAAAGCTCGTACGGATAAATATGCTCTCTCCTGCATTGTTCCGGCTTCCTTTGCTCTGTTCAGTCGACCCGTCGCTGGGGCAGGAGCTGCTGATGGTGTCTTTCAGTACTGCAGGATAGGAAGAGCAAGCCAGTCTCGATCTCTGCAATCTTTATCCATCGAATACCAGAGTATGTCTATTCTACCATCCTTCTGGGTGAGGTTCAAGTCCTCATTCTTTCCATTGTGTGAACTAATACTCTTTTGATTATACTTCTTTAGGGAGTACTTTGAGGAGTGGCTTTTTAGGCATTCCTTTGGTATCAGCAAAAGAACTTCCTTTTAAACTGTACTTTTAGCTGCAGCTGTTTCTTGCGCAGAAATTGATTTTCTTGGTACTTGGTCTGTTGAAAACTAGCAAGCAATTGTGATTTAAAGCAGTAGGAATATGGTTTGGGATTGGGATTATGAGCTGAATGGGGCATTTTTTGATAGAAGAGGAACATGAGAAGCACTGTTTTGTGTCTCTTCTTGTGGAGGCAATGCACCATCTCTGTTTTCATCCTTGCTCTAAGAGGAGTCCTAACTGAGAAAAGGGAGTCCTAATTGACAAATACCTAGCTATGGAGATGCAGAATAATTTCATAATTGGGAAAGCTTTTAGAGACAAGATATTAAATAAAAACACCCTCAAAATATTTTTCATGGGGACAAGTGGAAGTAGGAGTTGCCTATTTATCAATGAGGCTCAGACGATTGATGCTTAAAGTGCCATTTGGACAGTGGACATACATCATTTGGAAAACAGAAAGTTGATTTTCATGTGATATTCGCACAATTCCGCGCTCATTGAGTGTAACTATGAAAGCTGTTATAAAAATCCAGCAAGCAAAGGGACAGTGGACGAAAACGTGGAAGCCTTATTTCTGGCTGTTCTCTCTCAATCGGGTGCCACAGAGTTCTAGATTCAAGAGACAGTTTTGGGGCTGAGTTCTGTGCTTGGAAAACTGTTTCCATGCTTATTCAGGGATAAGGCGGCGTACTGGACAAAAGTGCCTTGCAGGTAGGATTCTGCCTTTTACGTGGACCCTGCTGTGCTATGTAGTAGTAAGAGCATAGTTTTGGGTTGGGGTTTTTTTGGTAGTTATTGCAACAAAGATTTTAATGAGGTATTTTTGCTGGTGTTTTTAAGGAGATCCTCTCAAGACTAAAGAGCAGCATGAAAGGATGCCTACCTCCATACTTGTTTGAACACTGAACAAGCAGGTGACAGAGGCTGATATAGGTCAGTTACAGGTAGGAGTTTGTCTTTTTTGAAACAGAATAAAATGAAGGCAAGTGATTCATATTTGTATTAGAAAATACGGAGCTGGTAGACTAATGTGCAGAGGAGGTATGCGCTAAAAATAACAGTTTAGGAAAACGATCTTTGCAGCTCTGTGACAAGGATTGATACCCACAGAGTGAGTCTGTATGGATCGGAACTAGGCAAGGGGATGCTGAGGCAACTACTATAATCAAAGCTCTGGCAAGAATTTTAGCTGTATAAATGGAAAATTCAGAAATACTACACAGACTGCAAGACCTAAATGTAGGTTGGATGTGAGGGTCCAGAGAGCAGTCGGAATTCAAGATGATGTCCAAGTTACTGACCTGAATGATGGGCAGGGAGATGAGCAGATAAGAAGAGGTGTGCCGTATAACTTTTGGCCTTGAAACATAAGCAAGATTATCTTTACAAAGCAACCATGTGGAATCTCCGTCTGTGTGCTTATTTTCCCATGTGCCTGTCTGTCTGCTTCCTGTTTAATCTGCTTCACCCTCAACGTTACTGAGGGAACAGGGTGTTTTCAGGAGGGGTGAATGAGTAAGGAAGTAGCTCCATGAGGGCAGAACTAAGGAAAGCAGGTTTTCTGAAGATTGGTGTCCTTTCAGGGTTAACCCTCTGTATTTTCTCCATTATCTCAGGCTGCTTCATCAGTTAGTAGATATTCAGAGATCTGAGATACAGTTAGACTGAAAAAAAGACAGCAGTTTACTTGGACACAAGGTTAAAAAGGGTTGGGGCTTCAACTGGTAATACAGTCACATAATTTACCATATAGATCTTTGCAAATGCCTGTGGCGTGTTTCCTGAAAACATCTGTTGGATAGCAAGTGTGGTTGAACAGATGGAGCAACAAATGGCTTTCTTTAAAAGATTTTATTTTTTTTTTTTTTTTTTAATCCTGTACCCTTTTTGGCCAGGTTTGCCTGTCTGAAGGCTAAAAAGGAATGATTGCATAACAGTCAGAGTTGTCTTCAGGTCACAGTGGGACAGCTGTTCCTGGTGATGTAAACAAGCGTGGTCCAGGAAAATGAATGCAAGGCATGTTACAGCCCATGGCTGAGATTCGTGACCCTTCTGGTGCTGCCAGCTTTGCTTTGGGAGGCTACAGCAGGGTGTGTGGCAGCACTGAAGCTCTGTTTGGGACTCAGCCAAAGCCTGGTGAAGTCACTAAGAGTCTTTCTCTGAAATGCACTGAATTTTGAGCCAGTTTCTGGCTGAACTATTCTGTCACGTGAACAATACTGGTTCGAATGTGGAACTTGCAGTGAGTGCAGTGGGAGGAGAATGCTTTTTAATGAAGGCTTTCCTCAAAAAACCCACAGGTGATTAAGTAGATTGAGTTGAGAAGATGCTTGGATTTTTATTAGTTCTTTGAGACAGCTAATAAAACTGGGTATGGTGACTCTGACTTTACCGTTCAGCGGGTTGGTTGTGGTTCTTTCCAGCTTTCCTTCCACTCAGCAGGGTCTGTTGCACACTTAAATGCTGCAAAAATTGCAGAAGTCTTGGTCCGCTGTTGGTGGAGGAGCTCAGAAGTGAAGGCCAAGTTTCAGCTTGCTTCAATCAAATAAATGTGGAATAATATAATAAAAATAGGGATTACTAAGAGCAGGTCCTAGGCCTGAGTATCTGGGTCAACAGCAACCACATAGAGGCCTTCAGGGGAAGGAGAATTCTTAAGACTGGAAGGGAGATTTCATTAATACCTGCAGAAAGTTGGAGTACCGTTACCTAGTGGAGGAAAACGGATAGCTGCATAGTTAAAGCACTGAACCGAGACTTGGGAAATAGAAGAAAATTGTGTTCAGCCACAGATTTAGGCTTGGACTCAGCAAAGTACTTGGACACACTGAAGTGTAGTGCTGAATTGAGGCCTGTGTCAGCTACTTGCCTGATGAGAATAGCCTTTGTTTCTCCTAGCTTTTTCCCATTTTCTCTGCTGAAATTTATAAACTTTCTGGAGACTGTGCATCTTACTACCTATGTTTATGCAGCATCTAGCACTGTGGTGCTTTTCTGTTTGCTGACATCAGAAAGCACTATTGTAGTACAAATAATAAAAATATGTATAAGAACAGCAGCCTAAGAGACCTCAAAGCCCATACTTTGTAACCACACTAGCTTAGCTTACACATATTTTGCCAAGCTGATTCTGATAGCTGTCTACAGTACAAGTCACTGCTTATTTTAAGGTCCCAACTGTAATGTAATCTAAATATTTAAAACAACCACTTTTTCTGCTGGAACCTGAGGACTGCTCTGCTCTGAGGGTGGAGTATGTTATATTTATTAAAAGCTAATGCTATGAAAACATGCTAAAGGGATACATCAGGTTTGGTCTGCTTCCTGTGGCTAGTGATCTGCAGTGGGACAAGTTAGAAAAACAAGTTTACTACTGTTCATTTAATGAACACCTCCACGTAGTGTATGCACAGTTTTGTTTTTCTTTTTTCCAGTGCTCAGGTAGACTTGTTTTGGCTTAAGAATACACACAGAGACTGTACAGCTGTTGGAAACATTAACCATCTCTATAGGATTCAAGTTCAGCAACTTATCTATGGGCTTGCTGTATCTCTAATTAAAATTTGCCTGTGAAGTAGGTTGAATTAAATGGGATTTATTTAATAATAATTTTTGAAAGATTATCACCATTCTAGCCTGCCACAGGAGAGTGAACAGGCAAGCAGGAGGAGATCCAGATGCACCAGGAGGAGATCCACATTCAGCGCTTTGAAACCAACCATAAATAGCAATGGAATAGATTAAAATTTTGAATTAAGGAATCAATTTACATACAGTATTAAAGCCTGTAAAGATTTCCATGGTACATTTGAGATTAGTACAGCAGGCTCCCTTCACTTGGATTCTGCTTACCTTCAAGCACAAATCTGACATTTTCGAAAAGAGCCTTGTTCGTGCTTGTATTTCAGATTCCCCGTTAAACGCCCTGATAGATGTTACCCTGACTATGTGCAACCTGGTCAATTGTCATTCTGATTAGTACTTTCAGAGAATTGTTCAAGAGCGCCAACCATTTATTTCAACTGTTGTGCTGCAGCGTTAGGTGGAAAGGTTGACAAGGTGGTGTTTCTGAAACATAGATGGTGATTTTTCCATATATGGCATCACTGCTAGAATTATCTCCCTGTTGTTCTGGTGTTTATCTTCTTTAGGAATCATGACATGTTTCAATTTGGATGTCTTGATAATTAAAGTTACTTCTTTTCTCTCGTTTTTCCACATCAGTTGGGGTTCCTGTATATTTGGCGGATTAGATATGTTGTTGTTGTACTTGATATGATCAACAGATTTTCTGCCTTTGTGTCTATGTGAGATTCTTTTAAAAGGTGATTCTCCCCTCACCCCCCTTAAGTTCTGTCTAATTCTCACTCTCTTTTCTGTGTTACTGTCATTCTTTTCTTGTAAATAGACATGGAGGAAGGGTATCCATCAGTGTCTTTATGCAGGTGTTATTTGCCTTGGGAATATACTAGACCTTGAGTAACTTGCAGTATATTACAGTCTCCCCATTGCAATCTTGAACACCTTGCGATTGGTAGGGATCTGATTTGGTATTAGAATTTCTTTGCAATGGCCCAGTCTGTTAATGTTTCTGTTGATTGAAGAGCTAGTCCACTGCCTTTATTGCTACTTGGTCCAATTTTAACATCTCCAGGGTAAATGTGTAGGATGATTACTTGCAATTACAGCAGTGAGCTGTGCTTACAGCTTCTTTGAAATGAGGAAGGTTGAAGTTTCTATTCCACCTCCTTTTGTGTTAAATAACTTAGGGATATCAGCTGGTGTTTGCAAAGTGGCAAGCCTTTTTTATTTTAAATTTACTTCGAACTTCTACAATTCAGAGGCGGATTTTTTTTTTCCTGTGTTTATGGTAAGCTAAAAAGGAGCAGCATTTTCCTTGAAACTTGCCGCAGTGCTGGAGTCCGGTCCTATATAAAGTCGGTTAAGATCAAGCATCTTAAAGACATTAAACCCCGATGCCCTTTCTTAGCAGGTATGTACCTCTCTTAACGTGCCTCACATTACAGGAGGGAAAATG
Organism: Phoenicopterus ruber ruber; assembly: GCA_009819775.1. Taxonomy (NCBI): domain Eukaryota; kingdom Metazoa; phylum Chordata; class Aves; order Phoenicopteriformes; family Phoenicopteridae; genus Phoenicopterus; species Phoenicopterus ruber. The sequence goes on along the minus strand of CM020235.1, from coordinate 7,022,242 downwards.
CAATAGAATCAGCTGATTGTTCCAATTAATGATGCTGACTTATCCAGTACAACTCTTTACATATGCATCATTGCAGTTTATTCTGTCTAGCTTTTTGGTTCCTTAAAATGCTGAGATGTCTGGATTTTATTTGGAAAGAAATTAAGAGAGGAAGTGAAGTGACAAGCATTAAACTTACTGAGTAAAGGCAGTATCTAGAAGAGTTTTATTCCTATTTACAGTGTGTGTGGGAAAAGGAAGATGGCTCAGTATTTCTGTGTGACTTGACCATCTATTTTGCGAGTACTGGAGGTAAAGTCAGCCTTTGTCCTTTCTGTGTCCACCAGATAATCCTGAGGTGAGCGAGTAAGTTCTAAGTGTTTCTTTTGCTTTGACATCTACGCTAACCGAAGCAGCGCTGAGTTACTACATGCTGAAACACCCAAAGAACTTGAGAAGGTGGCTGAAAAAAGTGGCGGTGTCCTTTTGGTGACTGGCTGCTACAGGTAGCCTTGATTTATCCTTTGTTCCTTGAAATCTAGCTTTGCTCTTGTACTGACACGACTCGGCCTGTTGTATAAGGAGCAAGCTGTGCTGTTGCCGATCCTTTGTTTGAATGTTTTGGATAGCTTGACTGTGCTGAGTAATGGAGACGAGGTGAATGGCCTCCGATAAAAATGGACACGGCACTGAATTGAGGCAGATTAATATTACTTGGTCCTATAGTTATTTTTTTAAAAAGCCTGCTCGTGCCTCATGGTTACTCTATTTACTTCGTTGTTTACATTCTTTTTGCATAAGGATTTCCCTGTAGTTCACTAAAGCTGAAGTCTAAACTACTACATTGTGCTGAGCAGAAATCTTTTCTGATGCAGTCTAATGGCTAATTACTTACGATATCCAGGATTGTATCTTTTCTTTGGCTATGTTATTTATGAAGAAAACAAGTGCCTCATCTTTAGCTAAATGTCTACTTTATGTGCTCTAATTGTGTTACTCTATGGCGGTAATTAAGATAGTCCTGCGAGGGAAGCTTGTACGGTCTGCAAATGAATCCTCTTCTCTGGTAGTCTTGAGTAAATGTCAGAGTACTGTGGCCTTCAGTAGCCAGCATTTTGAAATCCCTCGACATGTAGCTAATGAGAAAAACACATGTAAATTCAGTTTAAGCGCAGCTATTTGTTAAGAATTTTGCAAGATGTACTATGTGCAACCCCAGTTCCAAAGAACTGTTTTCAACAAGATGCACTGAGTAGGTGGATTGGGAAAATTAAAAGGGGGAGTAGAGCATTCCTGACAATCTCTAATATCAGTTGTACTGTTTGTTTAATCTGTGCTTGCTTTTATTCACTTGGTTGGGGTGACGAATCTGGACAGATGATTAAACTCATCTGTTTTTCTTGTCCTAGCAAAATGTGTTGTTTTTTCACAATCATTTAGGGTAGGTCTTACTTCCAATGAAGTTAAAGGAAAACCATTCCTGAAAATCTCACCATTAGTGTTCAGAAATCCAGTCTTGTCTTGCTTATCCAAGAGTTCCGAGACAAGGTTTTTTTGCCTTATTTTTCTTCTGTTCAAAGATTTAGCAGTGAATGCAGGCAATGTTGCTTTTAAATTGGTCTGCATTGTTAGTTTAGCTCACAAAGCTAGTATTGCAGTAGGAAGCCTAATAGTGATTGAATCAAAATGTCTGTTTAAGAGCATGTTGCTGACAATAAAATATATGAAAGTTGTAAAAATGTCCTTTCTCAATAGAACAACACTCAGTCTGTCTTGGTCTTTGGTTCTCTAAGCATATACCTGAACTGTCCAAAGTAGTCTTGTGGAGACTGACTTGAAGTGGTACCAGGTAAGCGCTCTCTGGAATTGTTGTGGTAAGGTGCTTTCCCTGATACGACAGACCCTGTGAAAAAGCAGAACTGAAACAGAATCAGCGCTATGTTGGCATGGTTATAAGTGTAAGCCTTTGCTTCTGCATGCTGCAATGCCATGATGCAGAGACTTACCTTAGGTTAGCTTCAAACGTGCTGAAAGCTTCTACATGTGTTAGATACAGTCCATCGATAGCCAGTTAAAGTATTTTGGAAGATATTTTCTCATCATGATTTTAGTTGGCCTAAAAATCAATGTGTTAAAAAAGGCAAATTCATAAGAGGTATTCTCAAGAAAGCAGCATCTGCTGATAGTAACATCTGATTTTTTTTTTTCCCCCCTCTGAGTTCATGGCAGCTCCCACTGTTTTCTGACCCTCTTTTACTTTGAGAGTATACAAAAAAGAAAATTCCTCTCCTTACACACCCTCCAAAAATTGGCAGATAGATGATCCTCTTCTGGAGGAAAAAATGAAGAGGTCATGTCTGCTCTCCAGATAACCTGCAAATCTAAGAGCTGCATCCAGCTATCTCCTGGGAAGATCCCTTTAGATATTAAATTTTGCTTGTTTTCCCAAACATGGTAGTAACCTTGAGGTGAAGGGTACCACTCGGACCGAAACTTGCGTCAGTTTGTGGAGGGGTAACTGTCTTTTCTAGCAGAAATACAGTGACTTATGAAAATGCATAAGCCATTTTTTAGTCATCCTTGTTCCTACAGGGAAGAAAAGGATATCTGTAACCATCTTTATTTGTGCAGGATGTTTTGGTCTGATTGCTTTGTCCTCTACATGTGTGTTTGTGGAGAACATAATGTAGTGAAAATGCATCCTCTCTGAGCCAAAAAATACAGAATTCCCAGCCTTTTACATCTCCACCTTCCCAGTGCAAATTCATTCAGTTGAGTCTGTTTTTATGGAAAATGTAAAATCTACAGGCACCTGAGGACGTCTGGGAGAGCAGGACCCTGTACTGTACCTAGTGGCTTGTACCTAATTTCAGGAGCTGTGACCTGATTGAAACCCTTCTGCAAGCTGTCTGTAACGTGCCCAAACCAGTCTGTGTCAATCCTCTCTCATCCTATTCTTTGTTGATGTGCACCTTTTGTCTCCGTCTGTTAATACACTCCATCTTTCCTTCTCTCTGCAGAACACATTTCTCTGGTGAAGTCTGTCATAGTATGCAGATGATCAAGAAGCTGGTGCTCTGTCCTCTGCATTTCTGGAAGGAGGGTCCAGGGGGATATAGATACCTTCCTTTTTTAAAAATGGAAAACTCCTCAAAGCTCTGAGGTTGACGAACCTTTAAAAGCTGTGACAGAAATGGGAGAGTCTTTACTTAATACTGTGCTAGGTATGTGGAAAATTTTCCAGTGGCGTAGCAACTTAAAAAACCCCAACCAACCAACCACAGATAACCCAGAAGTGTGTGTGTAGGAAACAGCAGCACAGTAAATGGTACAAGAAGAGAGATTGATGGTATAGGACTGAATAAGGGGAGATATGTGCCTTAGTTCTAAAAGCACTTCACATCCAGTGTCCAGAGCCTTGATCTTCTCCTGTTTATGGCCCAGGCAGAAGGGACAAGATCATTATGCTGTGGAGAAAAAGGGTGGGAACTGATGTGCTTCCACTCACTGATCAGCTGTGTGGTCAGCGCATTCGTGGATGAAGGTTGTAAGCAGAGATCATGGAGGGGGACTGGTTTGTCATCTTGGGGCTTTCTTTCAAGGGTATCTGGTATTTCAGGAATCTGTTAATTTTGCTGCTAGTGCTTCGTATGTTGTTTCTCTTTTGGCAGTAACAGAAATACTTGTGTGTTTTGGAGCCAGGTGGTCTTCATGGGACTCTGAGTAAATGTCTCTGTGGCCAAGTAGGGGATGGGAGCAGGGGCTGTACCTAAGGCCCTGTTGCTGTGGTATCCAAGCATCAGTTCATACAGCGTGTGGAAACTGGTGACATACAGAGCTTTTAAACCCTAATTTAGTCAAATGCTTGAGTGCTTATTATTTAACTTAAAGCTCAGGAGCAAATCCATTCATATGTAGTAATGTGCTTACACAGGTGTTCATTACGGTTTGTCTTGCTCATAGTTCCCTATAGGGGCGTGATTCAAACCCCTTAATGGTACCTAGAAATAGTTAATGGTTAATTCTGATGGGCTTTGGGACAGACTCTTCTGACCAGTATATTTGTCCAGGTTTTGTTGGATACCAAAAGCTGTTTGGATGGAATTGCTTCCATAGGTTCCCTTTTGTGGGATTGTCAGTACTCCTGAAAACAGTTTGAGATGCTTCAAGCTCTAAGACCCTAGAGTTTGGGTATAGATACGTATAGTATGTAAATGACCCTAGATTTGGAAGCTTCTCTTTGCAAGAAGAAAATGCCTAGTGAGAGAGGACGAATGCTGAGAATGTGTGTGTTTAAGGGAAGAATGATTGGTCATGGCTAGTTCAATGCAGCTGGCTCTTTGGAGCTGAGTTTTAGAATCAATAAAGATCAGTGAGCTGGGTCCTGAAAACGCTGCTTCAGAAGTACAGTCTTCCTGTTGTGCTGACTTAAGGAAAAAATACGTCTGCGCTGGAGCCAGCTTTCTCCTGTCAGCTCCACTAATGTGGATGGGTGAATTCTTCCACAACGAATATCACTGTGGAGATAGTGAGCAGTGGGGATATGGTATGGTTTTACTGTTCTCTGGATCTTCTGTTAGCCTTCGACTCTGTTTCAGCATCAGAGCTGAGAGATTTTAAGCGTACATCATATGTGCAGGAAAAGCTTTCATGTATAGGCTCTGCTTTTTCCATCCGATTACTGCTTGCCTTTTAGCAAAGGACATTGGGATTGGCCAGCCACTAGAATGCCATTTTTTAAATTAATTAAGCACCAACTCGTGGTTTAATGAACGTGTTGGGGAAGGAGGAGGATGTCACTGGTGATTTTGCTGATGCTGCTTTGGGGTCCCAGTTTTCAGAGAAGACTACTGGAGGCTTGTCCTCCAATTTCTGCTGCAGAGTTTAATCAGTTGAGACAAGCTGCTGAGCAAATACAGAGGAATTTACAGTGCTCGAGGAAGGAACGACCTAAATATTTGCCCCATGATTCTGTTGTGGCTTATTTCCATGTGAAATGTAAGTAACCAAGGGGATAATGATCATTTTTGGTTATTTCAGTGGCCTTGGTAAGAAAAAGTATGGAAATCATTTGGGAGGATATTCAAAGCATACAAAACATGATATACTCCACTCAGTTACTGGAGTGAAACACTTTGGGGTAATAAGGGAACCCCTTCACCTCATGCCATTGACTTGCTATGGATCATTTGGCTATTTGGTTTACTTTTACCTGTTTCGTCATTTCTGAAGAAGATAGCATCTCCTTTTTGAAAAGTACTCTGGCTCTTTTTTTTATCAAGCAGGTGAAGTGAAGATTGACATTCTTGGCTTTGTTTCACAATAATCTAATCGGTGAAGACCAGGCCTAATCCGCACGAGAGTTTCTGATGTGGGTGGGGGGTGTGCGTGTGTCTGCTGCAGGCAGAGGGTGACGGCGATGCTGAAGGGGAATCGGCTAGTTACGGATTGGAATGTGACTGATGGCTGACTTGGTAGGGTTGTGGTATGGGAGGGAGATACTCAGGGCCCTCAAGTCTTTTAAGGATGGCGTTGCACAGCAATTTGCAGTCTCAGTTGTAATGACTAAGGTACGGAGTCCATCCAGTGCTCTAGGTTTGCATAATTCTATTTTTAAGATATCTCTGATTTTGGAAGAAGTGTCCTGTAGAGGTTATTTGGCAATTTGTGAGGAGCAGCCCTAAAAGGGAGCCTCCAGATTGTGATTTATTTAGTTATTTCTAACCTGCCTTTGCATTTCTGAGTTCTGAGATGTAGAAGTAGATGCATTTGGTAAATCCTTAGTAAGTAAGTGTGCAAATACTGTTTGTTAACAGCTGTCTTACTCTAGGGAACTGGGACAAGAGCTTGTGTTTTAACAACTGTTAGGCTGTTAAAACCAAGCATTCATCACATAAAGTTTAAAAGGAACAGATAGATTTGAAAATGGTCTCAAAATAAGAGTTTTATTAGTTAAATCCTATCTGGAACCTGCAATATTGAAATGACTCCTCTCTGCCTTCCCTCTGGAATGTGAAGAGAAGAATGACTCTGTGGGTTGAGGCACTGGTTTGGGACTTGAGGTCTGAGTTCAATTTTCCCTCTTCCACTACTCTGTATTTGACCTTGAGAAGTGATCTAGTCCCTGATATGGCAACCAGTTAAACTTGTGCCTAGCTTAATTTACGTGCATGAGTTGCATTGTGCCTTTGGAGGAGGCTGTAAACATGTTAAAATTCCATGCCTAGGAAACTTGCAAATAGGGGCTTTTATTTTTGAGTTGCAATTCTGATTTGGAAAAACTTCTAAATCAGAGTAAAACTGTAGCTTGCTGCAGACTAGCATACACACTAGAGAGAGTTTGCACTCGCAGAAGTAGACGGGTGCAAATGCATGGTATCTTATCAGATTTCTCTTTCCTTTTGTTTTGCTGAGTCGCAGAGAGGCTCTTTCTCCCCTCCCTGCCCATTGCTTTTTGGCAGTCCTTGCGGTAGAAGTTCTTTGCAATGACCAGCTTCAGTGATTGTTCTGTTTGTACCCACGTAATGTTTTCCACTGAATTTACTACTGTGGTTGAATTCTTAAAATTATATAAATAAATAAAAATAATTTGCCAGTGCAGAAAGAATGGAACTACTAAAAGAGTGGTTTTGCAAGACTTTTGGGCACTGCTTTTTAAATATGTTTATTTCCAGTGGTAACTTATGACCTATTTTAGTTATAGACACAAATTGAAAAAAGGTACGGTAAATGGAACAAAACTAGCTGGGCCCAGAGACTTGCCTGGTACAGAGATGAGGAAGGAGTAAGGATGCATCACAACCTTTTTCTTTATTTGAAAAAGAATATGCAAAGAAGTGTCTGACACTAATTACATTTTGCTCTTACTGAGGAAGAAAGCAAGCTGCACAGTGGTAGCAAGTGATGGCAAGATATGAGTGCTGCAGAAAACATGAATATTTAGGAGTCTCTGGGCCAACCATGTTGTTTCTAACTCGAGGTGCTAGTTAAACTGGTGAATTCAAGGGAGAGGTTGGATTTCTGATGTCATGGGGAAACGTCGAAATACTTAGTCATTAGAGATTGTTGAGCAAGTGCAATGCTTGTAGACGTGCTTGACAAGTTCCTTATTTCAGTCTCTGCAAAAATCCTCACTGGCTTCAGTGGTACTAGAAATTAATCCTGAAATTGTACAGAATGTGCCTTCCAAAGTGCTTTGAGTATTTGGAATAAAGGTAAACTAAGTAACGGCCCTGGAGCCTATGTGAATGTGCAGCTGGAGCATTGTTAAGAGCTCTTCGGTGTTTTACTATATTGTACTGGTTCTGGATAATATCCCAGTCATCTCTCTGGAATATTAAAAGTTTTGCAATCTGGCTAAATATTGATGTACTAAACTGAAATACATCCCCTTCTCACACATGCAAAATAACAAAATGTCAGAAACAGGAGAAATCCATTAAGGTGTAACAGATCTTTCCTTTTCAGGGAAAAATCTTGCCTTCTTTACATGAAATAAAAGTGAAAGTAATAGAAAATGAGTGAGTAGAAGTTATAATCACTCGCTGTGCCCAAGGTCTGGGACCGTGGCCTGGGATATACTAGGTACAAGAACAAATTCATGACATAATTATCTACCCAAGCCTGGCAAACTCACTGAAGATTGCTTCCAGTGATTGCTTCTGGATGCAATTGGTTTTGACAACCTTGGGTCTGTCACTGTCATCACAATAAAATGCGTTGCTTCAAATTAAGCAACATAAGACCTTTCTTCTTTTTTATAGTCCTAGAAACTTTTGGGTCTTACTGTTCCTTTCTCCTTTTATCCTGAGGGCTTCTAGGAGCAATAGCAGTGGTGATTTGTTTCTGGATTCCAAGCTGACAAGAAGCTTTATAATATGTCAGTTAATAATTGGGGCACTATGAACTCTCAGCAGCAGATTGAGTATCGTAATTAGAGCTCTGTATGTTTGATTTGTTTGGAGTAATGTCATACAAATCAGGAAATGGCTTTATAACTCTGTACACAAATGGGACATTCTTGTGAACTTTCGTGACCTTAGGGAACCGGTGAGGTTAAGTGACGGTGGCTTTTGGGTCGGCTTCTATGTTGGAAAATCACGCTGTGCGTGTTGGATTGTTTGAGCAGCTGGTTCAACTTCCAGTACCTCGGAATTTAGTAGTAGACAGACCACCACCATCCTTTGCCCTGTTGTTGATAGCCTCAACAGCCAGGCAAAGGTTGAATCTGTCTCTGAAAACACGTCTGTTTGGTTCCTCCGGGGATTCTATGATCCTACTTGCTTGTTGGATGAGTGGAAGGTTTCATTCTCCAGGGCTAGGAGTCTGTTTCAAGTTTTTGAATTGGTAGTTTAGTTGACTGTCTTTTCTCCTTCTCCTTCCTGGAAAGTCTCCCCTCATTCACTCCAGTCAATACCTCTCTGTGGTTCTGTCCTCATAGGACACTGGCTGTCACATTGTCCTCAACTTAGCAGTCCCCCATGCATCTAAAAAAGGATGTGTGAGACAGATGTGTCCAGTGCTGCATGTGTTGAATAAATGTGTTTCTGATTTTCAGTACTTATTCTAAGAGTTTGCCTCAAATACTTCCTTCTTAACGATTGTTCTTTAAACCTTAGGCATTTGGGTATAAGTTGTAGACGCTTGTGAAATCAACTGCACTGCTGGCAAGTAATCGAGACCTTTACTCTATTAAAGGCACAGTACTAAATGTTACCAACTCTCTCTAGATGCTCATGGAAACCTGGCTTTTAAAAATTGCGTTAGCTCTTAAAAACTTATCTTAAGTAGTCATAGAACTACCTTGACTTTTCCTTGCCAAGACTGCTGATTTCTCACATTCATATATTCATAGAATCATAGAATGGTTTGGGTTGGAAGGGACTTTTCAAGGCCATCTAGTCCAACCCCCTGCCATGAGCAGGGACATCCTCAACTAGATCCGGTTGCCCAGAGCCCCGTCCAGCCTGACCTGGAATGTTTCCAGGGATGGGGCATCTCCCACCTCTCTGGGCAACCTGTGCCAGTGCCTCACCACCCTCATTGTGAAAAACTTCTTCCTTTTATCTAGTCTGAATCTATCTTCTTTTAGTTTAAAACCATTACCCCTTGTTCTATCACAACTGGCCCTGCTAAAAAGTTTTTCCCCATCTTTCCTATAAGCCCCCTTTAAGTACTGAAAGGCTGCTATTCTTGTTCTTTAAAATATTTTCCTTTAAAATATTTTCCTTTTTACTGACAGCAGCCAGGTAAAATAAATAAAAACAACAGAGACATGCACATCTGTCAGCTCATGAAATCTTAAAACATTCTTTTCTCTAAGGATAGTAAGTATAGAAATTTAAATGCAAAACAAAAATAGCTCTTGAAAATATATTACTCCTTTCCTAACACGATTCATTCTCCCGAGTGTTAAGCTTTAACTGCAGATGTCAGATAGCATTCCAAAAAGTGTTCTGTGGAGGCAGTATACAAAAGCTGAACTTTGATTAAACCTGTGTTGTCAAAAGAAGCCGTGTCTCTAGGGGTGGAGGCACGGTGCTACTGGAGAACAGCGTCTGCCAGGGCAAAGGAAAGCAGCTATCATTTTTGAGAATCTGACAGTACCTCCTTTTGTTGCTGTGTTTTCTTATGGACAGGTTTCCTTTTGAAAATAGTGACTCGGGACATGGTCAGAAGGTAGTATCTGTGTTAAAAAGTTGTAACTGAGATATTGCCAAGCTGTCTTAAACTGTTAGCCCTCTTTAAGACTCTGTAAAAGAGAGAGTTGCTTAATGTGTATTTCGGATTTCCTCACTAGACAGACTGACTTCTAAAAGGATTTTTGGTGGCTTATTGGATACTGGTTTTGAAAGCCACAGCTAGACCTTTGCCTGTGGACAAGGCACTTGGCATCTCTTTGGGCAAATTTAAACAACTAGTCTATGTTTCAAAGTTTAATTCCCATCCCCGCCCCTTCTCATCCACGCTGTCTCCTTTTAATAGCTTCTTTTTCTCTCTTTAGACTCCAGGGATCACTAATTAAGAAATCAGCTTGTGGTTGGTTGGATAACCATTGGCAACGGCTGCAGTTACAGAGCTGCTGGTCTTCCCGAGTCTCTGACAGCAAATGAGCAAAGATAGGAACACAACTGTAACAGAAGAATGGACAGATTACAAAACCGCTGGGATTGGGTCTCTTCTTATCTGGCCCTGCCAAACAGCAGGATATATGTCTCAATGAAATCAGAACTAGGAAATGACAAAGTGGAGTTTTACTCTAGAGAGATGCTATCGATATCCTTCTGCAAAAATGGGATTTGGAAAGCTCAAGAAGCTGTTCAGGATTTACGGTGTGGATTGGTTGGGTTGGAGCTGTTCAGACACTCTTCACTGTGTTTGTAACAAAAGCAGCAACAAACTCAAACTTTACAGTTTACCTGTTCCAGTGTTATCGACTGTTGATGTTGAGTTAATTGAAAGTCTGACCTGTGAAAAACTTCTTTGGCTTCTGGATTGTAGCTCAGTTGGCACAGATGATTGTGGCGCTTGTGAACACTATGATGTGAATTTGGGCTCTTCTCATTAGTTTGAACTTGATACAGCAAACGGCTTTTGCTTCTCTAATAGGATTTGGAAGAAACCTTTTACAGTCTCGCTATGTGTCCCAAGCTGAGTGTTAGGCAGCCTAATACAAATATCCAGTCTGGCTGCATCTGCCATTTCAGTAAAGGCTGTTCCTGGTGCTCTGCCCGTTCTCTAGGGTGGAAATCAGAGCTATGCAAGTGGGGCCAGTGCATGCCTTTTTGTAGTCAGAGGCCCAGTGGCATCTGAAGTTCCCATGACAGGAAAATATTGAGTTTGATGAAAGATGGATGTTGCAACCCTAACAACTCTAGTAATAGGGAGAACTTACAATTTCTTCCCAGTTTCAAACTCAGCCGCCTTCTTGGGGTGATGAATGTGTTCATCAAACATTCCCTAGCAATGCTGCATGACATTTCACGGTGCGTGCAGCTAGTCAAAATGTATTCTAGACACCATTTGGGCAGGGCAAAGAAGCTGCACCCAGAAGATGTGGCTTTCCAGTGCTTATGCACATAGCTCCCTAGGGAGTTAGGTTATACTGGCTCGTGCCTTGTATTAATAAAGTAGAAAGGCTGCTGGTTATGTTGTTTGTGGCTCCATCTCTGGGGCATACTGTCGGGCGTTGGTATGTAGCAACCTTCTGCAAGGTTCAGGATGTTTCCTTTAAAAGATAGGGCTACCCAGAATGGTATTTGTTGATCTAAAACCTGTGGGAGATTCAGATTTCCCTGTGATGCGTTCCACAGCCAAAGTAGATAATAACTCTGAGCTTTGTTAGATCCCTCAAGAGCTGCATTGCCACAGGGAGTACCACAAGTCGCTGAACAGAACCAGAGGGGTGTATGTATGCGTATCTTCCAGTCGGGACCGATGAATCACTGAATCCAGAAGGAACCAACAGACTGCCAAAGTGCACTTTGCAAATACTGTAGCCATCTTCTCGGTGAAGGCTGTAAAATTAAGACAATAAAGGCAAGGGGGCCTACTTGTTACAAATTGCCAATGTGAATTTCCTCTGAATGGACATTGCTTGCATTTTTTTTTCATGCTGAGTTCCTGGTGAAATGCCACGCTCGGAGGAGTGCCAGAGACTCTTCAGAAGGCTGGCTGTGGCTAAGGTGATTACCTAGCACTTGGAAGACCTGAGTTGGGTTGTCAACCCTGCTACACAGTTTTCTGCCTCATCTTACCATCTGCTGGAAAAGATGCAATAAGTCTTTCATCTTGTGTTTTAGATGATAGTTTTCCCAGCAGAAGGCTTATCTCATTCTGTATGGTGCCAGGATAATGGGAGTCTGCTTTCTGTTTCAGAGGGCTTTAAATGCTGCCTGAATTAAAGAAAAAAAAAAAGTAATTGAGCCCTGTGTTTCCCCCTTCTCTTCCACACTAATACACTGGTAAATTAAGGCAGAGGTTCTGTTGGATTCTGTACTTCAACCTACAAATACTCATTTAGAAGTCAAATGTGCTTGGGCTTGGGCAGGTTTGGAAGGAAGGGTTTGCATTTTGCTTGCTCTCCCTTTGCATATGGAAAAGGTTCAGTTCTCTCCTTGTGCTGCGTAAAATCTGAACACCTTTTATCTCAGCTGTTTCTCCGAGCAGCCTCTTAGGTTGCTGCAGTGACTCCTAAGGAGCGGGAGGTGGGGAAGCAAAGAGGCAGAGCTAGGCAGGTAAAAAGCCTGTACCCCCTGTGTTAATAGGGGCCCCTCCTGGAACAGTCTGCCTCTGTGCTTCACCAGCTGCGAGGTAATAGTTACACAAGTGCAATGTTTGGAGGAGCACCATTTCTTAGTGCATGCATGTCAGTTCTTGGCAGGCCTGCTCCCTCTCTTTTGAAGGGTACCTTAGCTGAATGGTTCAGTGTTTTAGACCTATCTAATTTTTATTTTCCTTAAATGGATGGCCTTAAGAGCTGTTGGCAAATGCTTCTTGCTGTATTCATGAGGAACAAGGACTTGGTGATCTGATGGGAAAGCCTGTGATGCACCTGGGGAAATGGTGAAATACAGCATTGTGGGCTCTCTTCATTGCAAGTTTTGTTTTGTTTTTTTCTGTGGAAAATCTGTGTCCTTCAGTATTGCTATACATCCTTGTAAGGATGCACCAGACGAGAATAGCTTGAAGAAATATTTCTTTATAAAGAACTCAAAACCCTGTATCAAGTACCAAAGTGAGTCCCTGAGCACTGCAGCTATCTTCTTGCTTATAGTTCTTCAGGAGTGTCATAGTAAATGAAACAACCATCTTTCTCCCTTACCAGTGTCTTCCAGTTCTAAACTGAAGGGGCCACTCCTGAAACGAGGGAGGTTGCCTTATTGATGTTTGTATGGACAGTCTTTTACTGGAAGACGTCAGTTTTCTCAAAGCAACACCTCTCTTCGTTTGGTTTTACAAGGATATTGAATACATCAGTCCATGCAATTTGTGCTATCACTCTTTGCTATTTTTCTAAACGAAATAGTAGATATTTTTGTAAAATGCATTATAGTGTAGCTTGGAATAGCAAACTAATGGCTAAATACGAACATGGGGCTGAGGGATTGTGCTTGCTATCAAGAACTTGTTTCAATTCTCCGCTGAATCACCTTTCTGATGGTGAAAACAAAAATTTTTGACTTATTGCGGTGAAAATCTTTAAAGTGGGATCACTATCCCACATGGGTATGTATATCACCATTCTGTGATTGTGTGATCCAAAGACTACCTGTTTCTTAATTTATATCTGACTTGGGGTTTTGTGACAAGTTGGAGATCTCTCTTTCAAGGCCTAAACAAACTTGTAGGTCCAGTTACACTTTGAAGTTGAAGTGTGGGTGGAATTTATTACTAGGTCTGAATGTAAGAGGTCTGAACCCAGCTTTTCATTATGTTGGAAGTTGGTCTTGCAGTGTTGCTATCTCAGGGAAATGTCAGAGGGCCGTATCTATGCTTCCCCTGCACCAGTAGCATGTTGTTCCTTGTGGGAGACTGAACTTTGAAGGAGTGTAGACAAGGACGCCTTTATTTTGTGGTCTGGATTCCAAAATACTTTGTCCACAGAGACTGTCCGGGCCGTGTGTTGAACAGCTGAAACAGCCATGAAATGGATTCATGTTCTACCCCTCCTGGGTTGCCTTTGAGACTCGATGAAGAGTGTGGGAATTGTGCACTGCGTTGATCTCTGTGTATGATGCAGTACGCTTTTTAAGCTTGTACAAAGAACTGACTAGTGATGGCTTCCGGTGGCTTCCCACAAAAAAAGGATACATGGTCTTTTAGGTTTTTCTGTGTAATTCTGTGGGAGAGTTGACATATTGCATGTGCTTTGAAGGTAAACAGAGATTGTAGTCTCCACCTTTGTGCCTGTGTTTTATATAGGTCTGGAGGCAACAGGCGCTATCACAATCGTTACAACGTACATCTAACTTGTCATGGGCTGGAAGCTGGAGTAATGTAGACCAAAAGACCTTATTAAAATAAACTAAATAATTTTCACCACATCAGTGACCAGAATTATGCCATTGAATTAACATATGTCTAGACAAATAACCTAGGGGGAGATAGATATTATCTGTAATAAGTGTTTGAGGTTTCTGCATAGGGACCATACTAAATAAATTTATGAATACCTTCTTTTCTCTCCCAAGTATCTGGAGTCTTGGAGCACTGTAGCCACTGCTGGGTAATATGGTTGTTTCTCATGTAACTAGATTGGCATTCATCTCTTTGTTAGCAATTATTTTAACCTGTCTGTAAATAATATTTCTGTGAGGTATTGATTAACACTTGTGGCTATTTTTTGACCTAGCTTTATTATTATAATGAGAGAGCACAAAAGGAACATTTCCCAGAGGAATAAGAATTGATTCTCGTCTTGACTGCTTTCATGTATGTTTAGCATTTCTTGTTTTGTGTTTTTTGGCAGCTGACACCATATCTACCATGGCTGTGTGACACCTTTATTGAAAATGAATTGAATAGTTGTAACAAGAGGTCTGGAGTTGCTACCATATCCAGTGGTTACTTAGATTGGTAGAAATAAACTCGCTTTACTTGTCGTTGATTAGGAAAAATGCTCTACTTTCTAAGGCCGTATGTTGAACTTGTTTTTCTTGCTTTCATTGTGAAGGGCTGAAAGTGATTCTGACTCAAAAGAGGGAGGACACATTTTCAGGCAGCTCATTCTCCGCCTGCTGCCTTTCAGAGAGTGGTTTCACTCCATGTAGTTAGTGGACCTCTCCAGAGAGGTGCTTTGTTCCATATTGAGCGTAGTGGACTTGATGGAATATGTGGGATTAGGGTCACAGGCATAGTCCTTTGACTCATTCCTGGAGTTTATTGCTCTGAAGTTGATTCTTGAAGGACAACGCAGCCAGGGTCATCACTTTATTAGTTTGACATTGCACCTGTCCTTCACAATCTTAAAGGAAGATTTCTCCTCCTTCCTAGTTCTATAAGCAGGATGGACACCTATCTCCTTAACATGGCATATGCTGAAGGTGGACATCTAAATTTTTGCAAAATTAATAGAGACAGTTACTTGTTTTCTAAAATGAGTACCTGACCACGTCTGGGATTTTTGTTATACTGTGCATTAATATTCGGAGACTATGTTTTTAGATGAAAATATAGTTATCTTTAAAATAGTGTTTGGGTGAAGAAATGATAAGGAAAGACTGATGTCACATTTTTAAGGGCAAGTATTGTGCATGTATTTTACCATGTGCTGTGAGATTGTGCTGGTGCCACTAATGCCAGAATAATTGTAGTGGAAAGATAGTTAAGCGGAATGCTCTGGTTTGTGTGTGATTGTGCCGGCATTATCGGTGACAGCAATTGGATTGTACTGAGATGGAAGCAATATATTTCTGTACATGTATATTTTCTCCTTTGAGGACAGGAAATAGATTCATAAGGTTACAATACACGATGGGTGGTATTGATGCAAATAAAGTGGGCTGGCCATAGTCTTTACCTGAGAAGCTGTTTTTTCTGTTGAGTTGTGAAGGCAGTGTAAGAACCTGTGACTTTGGGTTGCTTCAGCACAAGAACTCAGTATGCTGTCTAGCATTAGTCGCCTCATTTATTTGCTTTTATAGACGCACACACATGATAGTATTGGGGTTGTCATGTCTGCATGTTCTTTCCATTGCAGAGAAACAACAGCTGTTCTCGTGGTCCCTTCTTTCTGTGGCTGCAGTGTGATGTATGGAAATGTCAGCCTTTCCACTGAAAATACTCAGTCCCTGAAGAGCTTACAAGTTGCAAATTTACTACTAATCTTGCTATGAAACAAGGTCTTAACTCGGGGCAAAAATAACTGCCTGGGCACTTGGCCATTGTGAAATGTGTGCAAATACACAAAGATAAGGAACATCTGCTGTCTGTGGGCTTAGTTCTTATTGGTGGTCAGTATTTTGAATAAGAATAATGGGTTGTTGCATAGTAGTCTTCTGGGATTTTGGCAAAGGACCTATGACACAATGGTCTGGATATCACTCATTGTATCGTCATAACATCCCTTCTGAATTATTTCCTGTGCCCTTCCTCCAAATTGCCCTCCTTTGTCAGTTAGCTCTGCCTACGTCAGATCCATCCCTGTGCTGAAGCTGATACGTCATTTAAGACCGAGTCAGGTGGAATGTAGTGTTTGTGCTTGTGTTTGGCTCAGGAGTGAATTTCACCTTCAAAAGTTAGTGCTGGGAATTTGAGGGTGTCATTTGCTAGAAAACACACTGGATCAGACCCACGAGTGGACTGCAGTGCCCTCACTCAGTTCTGTTGGACTCTTTCTGCTGGATGTGTGGGTGCATCGTCCTGTAATTCTGTCATTATTCTGAAATTGTTACCTTTCCATCCAGGTCCTTTCTGCTACTCAGCTTGTCAAATGTGTTTTACTCAGCGTCTGCTTGAGTTCCAGACTTTTGTAACTGCAGCAGCTATTGGCACAGGGTGCAGCGATTCCTTGGAGCGACCCGGTAACCAGCCCTCAGTTCAGCTACTGAAGCCAGTCGTCAGCAGTGACAGAGGTACGCTGCTGCCTCTGGCTGTAGTTCACGTCTCCTGCTGTCACTCATCCTTCAGAGTACTCAGACTCTGCCTGACTGTTAGAGAAGAGTTTTCCATAGGTACGAGCCATGGGATGAGGGGCTGTCTGCATGCCATTTTGGATGTGTGATAGCAAAGAGTGTATCTGTCTTAATTTGAATCCTGTTAGTGTGGGAAGCCCTTGAAATAATTTGTGGAAGCGTGGGCTTAAGCGTGGTCTGGCAGCCAGAGCAAGTCCCGGAGTCCCTGGTGTAATCCATGGACTGTAATGAAGTTTGTGTAGCTCCGTTACTGCTGTTGTCACTGCTTGAGCTAGTTGTGTAAAAACTAACTTGGATTTAGTACCTTGAAATGCTTTGTCCATTTTGATATTGAGCACACGAATTTCAGGTTTAAGCTGAGGCATCCACATTTCTGGATGGAGGTCCAAGAACAGTCGCTGCAGAGTGATGCTTTTTTGCGTGTTGATGAATTAAAGTTACGTTATCCCAAAACACCCTTAGGGATGATGTGAAATCTTGGGCATTCATGGAGCTCTTAATGCTCCCCAAGTAGCTTTGGAAGAACTGGAAGCATAGCTAAAAGAACGTACTATTAGAGTCAGTTTGTGCTGAGGGAGGCTATATTACCAAAATCAGTGTTCCCTTTGCACAAAAACAGAGATTTTCTTGGTAGTATATGGTAGGTGGAGTGGCCAGTAACCTTACAAGTTGTGCAGCCTCTCTTGCTGTTCATCAATGGGGCTGAGAGCTGTTGACGATCAGCTAAAAGCATCACAAGCCTTGCCTTTCAATTCTCAGCTTCGGAACTGGCTTGGAGAATGGCACTTGGGCTGCGTATTAGAAACTGCAGCATCTCAATGAATTGGTACGTAGCTCTCAGTGGGCAAGGTCATGACCTGACTTCAGCCTGCAGAGGCTTAGATTTTCAACAGGCTGCATCTCTGCCTTGACTTTGTGTGAATGTCATCTCTAAGTGCTATTTTGAGAGTGTCCTGCTCTGGAGTTTTCAAGATAATTGCACCCTGGGGAAAGCACAATCAGAGCCAGCTATTTCAAATGGACATTCCACAACCAACTTGCTGCTGGCAGTAGCCTCTTTTTTACCGTGTTTTTCCTAGGTCGTTTTCAAGAACTGTTTGATTTTATGGGGGCTTGTTAATATTTATTGTTTTGTAACTAAGACATTGGACTGGGACCTGGAAATCTGGGTTCCGGTCACGATTATGCTGACCTGTCCCTTTGTATTGTGACTTCCTTGTCTTTACAGCAGAGATGATGATAGGGGTCTGTCCCTTGGGGCAGTTGCAAGAATAGATTCATTAACACCTGTGAGATTGTAATATAGTCACATAAATAATTTACTAAATAACATGGAGGGTAGAGGAAAAAGGGAAGTAATAGAAAAGACAGAAGACTGTCAGTGTGACTAAAATGCTTTGCTTGTTATGGACAGTTTGGCCAGTTCTATTCCAAACCCTTTCCAAGGGAGTAGATGGTATTGATGAAAACAAATGGTAAGGTCTTAGGACTTCAAAAGCCAACCATTTTCTTGGCTTCCCTGTGCATATAATTAAGAGTAACGTTTTTTCTGCTAGGTTAGCTGATCATGGAGTGGAGGATAACACTATGCACAATTGGGGCTATCAGTGCTAAAATCAAAATAGACTAATTTCTATAGGTATCAATTTATAATGCCATAAATGCTTGTATTTTAGTGGGATTTTCACACCTTGAGCATCTGCACAACCACTGAAATACTGTTAATTATTATAATGTTAATTATAAGTAGAGAAGCAAATCATATTCTCTATATGCCATTGCTCCTTAACAGCTAGTCATAAATATTTTTGAAATACTTAATTGGAAGCCATTCCTCATAGATGC
Source organism: Phoenicopterus ruber ruber (assembly GCA_009819775.1). NCBI lineage: Eukaryota > Metazoa > Chordata > Aves > Phoenicopteriformes > Phoenicopteridae > Phoenicopterus > Phoenicopterus ruber. The sequence goes on along the minus strand of CM020235.1, from coordinate 7,003,784 downwards.
TACGAAGTGCACTATATTTGGAGAGCCTTTTGAGATAATGGGCAGGAGTTCTGGTGAGAGCCTGTAAGCCTAGCACAAGTCGGGCTGTGCTGCACTTGACTGAAATGGAAGGATGAGGCAGATCTGGGCTGGGAGCCCAAGTGCCAGTTGGTTCAAAACACGTGGAACCTTTTAGTATGAGTCACTGTGTGAGACTGTTGCACTTGGTAACGACCGATAGGCCTTTAAAAGTGCTTTGAGTGTGATGCAGATGGCTAAACTGGATTGCTGTAGATCAGAATTCCCCTATTCACAGCCGAGGCAGCTGTAATGCAAGTGATCTCTGCTTTCCTCCCTCCCTCACATGCTCCCGTTGTTCTTTCTGGATTCATGTGCAGGGATCTTGCTTAAGCAGAACTCTGGACTTCTCTAACCAAGTAATGAGGCTTTCTGGTGCTCGAATGTCTGTCTTAAATAGTCGTCAAGGAACTTTTAAACATGAAGGTCCCATAATTTTCTTGTAGCAAGAGGGGGTGTAATAGGCCAAATGACCTCTTCAAGGTCATACAGTGGGTTGGTGCCAGAGTGGAGCCTAAACAATTTTAGTTGTCCTTGAGTCCCAACTCGTTGCTTTAAAAACTGAAGCTTCATGTTTGAAATGAAGGGCACATTCAGGCTAGTTCTGTCCCAGGGAATGCAGTAGTTCGTACTTCATTCATGTGCTTAAGCTTAGGTCACTATCTGGTATAGGACCTAAGTGCCAGAACTTTTCCGGTATCCTGCAGTTCTCCTGAAAGATGATAAATTATCCTTACTGTTCTAGAAGGCTGGCATGACAAACTGCTGGCTGTGCCTCCAGGAATAAAGGCGGAGTGGAGAAAACAGGGAAGAGGCAGTTATGTGGGCAAAAGTGTTTAGTGTGGTGATGAAGATCAGATGTGGCAGAGGATAACTAGTGTATAAACATATGAGTGCATAACTGTTAATTGCAGACAGAATCACCGAGACTGTGTGTTTATATTTTTAGAAGTGTTAAGAATAATGTGAGACAGAGAATAGCAGCTAATTACATAAATGAAGAAAAAGAGAGTGTTTCTTAATGCATTTGTCACCTATGCAGGAAGAGGGACTTTCCTAACACCCATTACACAGAGTTTCTTGCTACAATTTCTGCAGAACCTGTAAGAAGGAGCTAGTGTGCGTGGTGGAAGGACAGGGGGTTAGCCTCAAGCTGGGGAGTGCCGTCACAAGAGCTGACTTTGGTAAAAGGCTTTATGCAGAAGGGATGTTGAACTTGGGCAGCTGAGCCTCTGCAGATTGTGCAGAGCTACTGCTCAGCTGTTTTGTTGGGAGAGGTCTCGCGTGCATTGAAGCTAGGTATCTTTTTCTGAAGACTGTTTTAAAGAGGGTTTTGTTCCACAGTTGGGTGTGTCATTTATATCATAATTGTGGGTAGCGTGTTCATATTCATTTTTGACAGGTTTATGTGGGAGTTGACATACAAAAGTGCATATATGGAAAGGCAAAGCATTGTCAGTGTTGCTTATGAATAACAACCTAAAAAGGAGAATGCTGGTTCCACTCTGGCTCTGCGGTATTTTGAGGAGTGATTGGCATGAGCCTTCCGTAGAGAAGCACCGTAGGTCTGCCTCAGAATGCTGCAACACAGTTCCCTGCTCACTAGCTCAGTGGGGTGCAGACAAGATCTAAGGCTTTTGTGCATCACAGGAGGCTGCGGCTCTTTTGTGTGGAGCAGAGCCTTTCTGTGCTGCACGGCATTATGGTGTTTATCTGCTCGGCAAAAAGATTTCTCTTCTCCTCCCCTCTTTCTTATTTCCAGAATAAAGATTATATCCTAGCCAAGCCTCACCTGTAAGTTCAGTGAGCGGCTTTATTTTCATTCATTTCTCTGAGTTGGAAGGGTGGCTAAAGGCTGTCTATATTGCAATCTCAGCTACAAGAAGCCTAAAGTTTTAATTCTGCATTAAAGATTCAAACTGAAATGTTAATCGGTTTCAGAAAGACTATTTTTAGAGCTGCAGCCTTGGATTTCAGTTGAGTAGTTGCAATTTGTCATGGGATCAGAAGGGTGAGAGGTTTTTTTCTTTCTGTGCATGTCAGCTGTTTGCTGCTGCGTTTGCTGTGTGCATTCTGCAATTTAAACTGCCCTTAAAGGAACTGCGTGTCTTTATTTTACTCAAGTTTTCCTAAGAATGGCTGTCCTCTGTCATTTGCTTTTGTATTATAGTAAACAGTCTGATCTTCAGAGATGTTTATATTCTGCATGGAAGTTTGGCCTGATATTGCCAGACAAGATGCAGGGGGTAGTTTGACAAGTCTGGATCTTCTTCAGAAAGGCCTTCTTCCCGAAGAGCTTTAAAAATATTTTTTTATGGCTAGTGAAGTCAGGAGAGTTTCTATGAAGCAGCTAGCTAGCATTGATAGAGTGTAACTACTACTGTAGTTCTGACTGCTAGTCCAATGTGCAAATACCTATCAAACCACATTAGAAGTTGGGAGCTTCCAAAGCAAAAGTTGCTTTTGAGTGAGCTTAGAATCTGCCAGAGCAGTTAGTAGAATCTTACGAGTAGCTTCCCTTAGTATTAACTCATTGCAGATGTGGATTTATGATTACCTATGGTTTTACTAATTTAAACAGTTTCTTTGGAAAACTGCTGCTTCGTAAGTAGAATCAAGTTGCCCAAAGAGGTTGTGGAACCTCCATCCTTGAAGATACTCAAAACTTGACTGGACATGGCCCTGAGCAACCTAAACCCGCTGTGAGCAGGAGGTTGCACTAGGTGACCCCTGGATTTCTCTTCCAACCTATATGATGCTATGAATCAAAACTAACATCTGAATAATCTCTTCCCTGCCTTTGTGGTGATGGGGGTCATTGAAGATATGTATAGAACAGATGGCTTAATTACTTTGCCTGCTCTCTAGGGGTCTCCAAGCAAGTTATAAGAAGTAATGAATGACGCTTCTCTGCCCCTTCTCCCATCAGTAAAGGACAATAAGAAAGAGTTAAGAAAAGACTTGATTATGATCACAGTGACAAGATGGGATTAATCTGGTGCTGAAGCATACTACGATGCGCACTTTGTGACATAGTACACATTAACCTAGAATGAATCTGCAGGGGCCACGCTGCTGTCTCAACCCTGCATTTCCCATATACGTGGCCTTGGAGGATTGGGCTGGCAACTGGTGAATCAAGCAAAGGAGAATTTCCTTGTTAACCTCATTTTTCTGAGTAGAAAGAAAAAATCATTTAGGTAATCCTGGAGATTAAGTCTCTCACAGGTGTGCATGATGCAATCAAAACGCAAGTGTATGCAACACTATCAAACCCAGTGTTTAATATCCAATTGCCGAAATGCTTATGAATCAGAGAGTCGTTAGAGGTTTGTGGGGTTCACTTGGTATTCTTAATATGGAGTCAGCATATGTTCTGAGGCAGCAAACATCTTGGCAGAGGGATGAGAGTGTGGGTAAGCCTAAACAATCCTTGGTCTTCGGGCTAAAATCCGCTTTGGAGGAAAACAAATCAGGATACTGGGAGGGTAACCAGGAGTACCAACCTATCATAGAAACAGGTGAGGTATGAGAGGGTGAACAAGTCTGGTTTTGGTAAATGCGCAAATACCTATGTGTGCAGAGTAGGGTGGTAGCAAAGTCAGAGGATCCAGACACAATTCCAGGAAGTGAGAGGAAGGAGGGGCTGTTACCAGCAGTGATTGTTTCATTTAGTAATTAGTTCTTAAATCTCCTCTAAGTCAAATAAAGCAGAGGATGTGAGCTTCTGAGAACTATTCCCTCCTCCTCTTCCCCACACATCCACACCCTTTTTTGCACATTCTCTTCCTAAGTGAAGACTGTATTGATGTGAGATTTGATCGTGGGGAGCTTGCTGACAATGTAGAGCAGGTGCTTGGGGGTGTTCAAGAGTGTGGGGTCTTTTTCATGATCTGTCACTGATGTACTGTGTGACCTTGGGTGAGTTGTTCTCCTATGTTCTTCTTTCACCTTCCTTTTACCTGGTAGATGCATTTGAAGGATGAACTAAAGGATCTAATATCTTGTGCACCGAGATTTTTCTGGAGTACGTTGAAGAGGAAAATGTTACAAGTCGCTGAACATTGAAGAAAAATCTCTAAATTGTTGGTGTGCTGGCAGTCTCCCTTCCGTCCCCTTTGCAAAGGAGAATCGTGTACAGCTGGAACACAGCAGGGCGATAGGGGGTAGAGCTGCTGCTGGGAGGTATCGTGACCCAAGTTATCTGGAAATGACTGGTTTGTTCTGTTACCGTTTGGTGTTCGTTGAGTGGTAGCTTTGTAAATGGCTCTGTGGATAGGTGTTTTATTTGCTGTCTTCTCTCTGACCCAGAGTGGCTCATAACCCGGGTTAAGCAGAAGATTTTATGTGTTGGAGTAGAGACTGCATGCGTTCCAACCTTGCCAGCAATTACAGAGGCACAGTGTTGCCAGGAGGCAGGATGTGACCTAGGAAACAAATATCCCCTCTTCTGAAGGGAAGGTCTAACTCTGTGAGAGGGATGTGTTTCTTGGTATCAGATGGTCTTTGTTCTTACTACCGAACAGTAAGTCCGTTAATGATTATGTTTGAGAGCACTGGTGTCGTGTCTCCACAGTGGACCACATCTAATACCAATAGATTTTTTTTCACCTCAGTAGGAGGCCTCTGGCAGATGAAATGCATCACCTCTTCTTCCTTGCCATGCTGTCTTGGGTTGGGTCTACGTTGTGAACCCATTGCTTAGGGCCTTAAGACTCTGGTCTTAAGCTGCTGTATATATTGATTCCTAATGAACCGTGTGTGTTTCAAAAGCAGAGAGCAGCATGGGTCTCCCTCTGCCCTTGCTTCTAAGTTCTTGTAGAGCAAAAGACGTCTTCTTGAATAGAAAGTTGTCCTCAGACTGAAGCATATGGCTGCAACCATTCATATTCCTTTCTTGCCTTTTCTCCATTGCTTTCCCTTCCTGAGAATTGAAAGGAGCTGTGTCTTTACTACAAATAATGATTTGTAAAACAGTGATACTTGAAATTAGTGGCTGCTGCTGTCTTTGATGTTCTTGGCACTGTTGATTGCTACCCAAAGCAAGCTGGGAATTACAGTCTGTCATTCTCTTGCCTCATAGCTCAAGGCTATATTTAGTAGTTCAAGTTGCAACAGATCTGAAAGTCATTCCCTTTAGCTGCAGCAGAAGGCTAATGCTGTGATAGAGTGCCTTGTTTTGTAAGTGGTGACTTCAGTGTGCTGGTTTTCCATCACGAGGTCAACTGAACCAGTCTGTGCAGTATTGCAGGGATATCCTGACTGCCGCTGTATGTGTCAGTTTTAGAAAGCCCTCCAAGCCTTTGCTCTGGAGAGAACCTCACAATCAGTACGTTTCTAGTGCTTGACTTTTGCCTAAGTCTTAGAGCTTGGTGCAGAACTTCTGCATATGGTTTCTGGGATGCAGTAAGTGGCATTTCCTTATGGGGGGGGGGGGGAATACTGTCATTTAAAACATACAGCTGTCAAGATAAAATTATTGCGGCATCTTTATTTGCTGATCCTGCAATTGGATCTTTGCTGAGTGAGTGTTCTCCTCAGGACTCTACGAAACACAAAAGATAATATTTGAATTCGAGTCAGTTCACTGGGGCTGGCGATCCATGCAAATGTTGAAATCCTCTGTCTGCACACAGAGTTTGCAGCTCCAGAATTACAGGTCTGAGAGCTTCATTGAATTGTCAAAGGTTTTTAAAGCACTGAGTATCTGTTGATTTCAATGGAGTTCACTCTTAATTGTCTCTTTAGAGTCTAGGTATAAATGACTAAAAGCAATAATGAAATCACATGGTCTGTTTTGTGTTGCCAAAAGGTGAAGGGAGGACAGATGCATTAGGAGTTAAATGAATACTTTAAAATGTTTTTCTTTCCAATAACAGGAAAGGGGTGAAGTCTGCCTAATATTGTACTGCTAGCCATTAACAATGCAAATAAATGTGGAGAAAGAAGAGAATGTTCTTTTCTTCTTTAAAAAATGGATTAAAATGTGCAAATGCAGGTATCAGTGGTGGTGTTATTTATTCCTAATTTTCCAAAAGTAAGATGGACAGAAACTCTTTGTCCGTTTGCTCTCTTCTCTTCTCCTTCCTAACCATTTTTTTCCCCCTTCATAATATGACACCGTTTCATGCATAGTCAGTTGCTTTGTGGCTATTGTGGGGTTTTCTTACACAGCAACAAGAAAGGCAAAAACATAAATAAATGAAAATGTGGTTGTGGAACCACAAATTTTTATGGAGTTTGACTAGACTTCAGGTTGGCTTTTTTAAAGCTTAAAGATTGTGAAACCCAAATCGTCCCTGTTCCCCTGTGTAGGGACTTGAGGCCAGAAATCTATGTCTGTTAAGAATCTACTGTTTGACTTGGTATAAACATACCACCATATCTCCTCTCTGCCCATATTTAGACAGTCCCCACTCTGAAGAGCTTTCCTGTGTGTTTGTACAGTGCCTCATTCAAAAGGTTCCCAATTTTGGTTGGAGCCCTTAGGTAACAAAAAGAATGTCTTGAGTATTGACATCAACATGTAGTAGTAGAGCCTTATATTTGAGAGCAAACCTAGTGGTTCTGCAGTTGAGTGACTTCTGTTAGTTAGCTTGGTTCCTTCAAGCTGTATATTAAAAGAAAAACAAAAAACCACAACAAAAACCCCAGCCAATTCTCCCTGACCTGGGCAGCCACCTTTGTGAATATTCCTAGCTCTGCAGAATCATGAAACAAACCCGTTATTGGAGAAGTGAGTCCCAGGGCTTAGCAGGAGTACTCTGTCGGTCTCGGCTGTCATACAGCCTTAGTTCAGTGGGATCTAGGCAGAAGTGGAAGAGGAGAGCTCTGCATTTAAAGGAAGCCATGGGCTTGTGAACATTGATGCTATTCCTGTAACTCTGATAAATAGAGCACTACGGATTATGTGAATTCAGGTAAACTCTGTCCTGGACTACTACTCTGTTGAAATAAGAGACTAAAATGGATTGAAATGTCCTGCAAGCTTGCTGTGTTGTGTGGGAGTATTTCTGTACATGAGGCTGCCTGAAACGGGAATTTCACAAGTCCTGCATTTGAATGCTTGCGTTTCAGCCCTACGTGAGCCCTTGCTTGTAGGATTAGAAGAATCCACACGAATCTTGCTACAAGGAAGGCAGCAGTAGCATTTGAAGACAGGTTTGCGCAGGGCTTCAGGTTTCAATAATTGCTGTACGGGGTGTGTGGTATAGTGTGGGATTCTCTATGCTGCCCTGCCTGGGGCTGCCTTGCTTCTGCCAGATGCTGGGTTTAGAGTTTGCTCCAATTTCCAGATTCAAAATTAAAAAAAAGGCTTGAAAGGAAGCTTGTCCTTAAGCTCTGCTTTCCAGGCAGAAGTGATTCATGTCCTATTGGGGGAGCGAGGGGATGAGAAGGGAGTCCTGTGTATTGCTGACTCTGTGGGTTCCTGTTCTGAAGAGTGATGTTACTCTTACCCTTAATCAGAGAAACCAAATGGGGAGCTGACTGCCCTGCATTTCGTCGGGATCTCCTCACTAGAGATAACCAGACCAAAGTGTTGTAATAGATAACACGGACCACTTCTGTCCTGTCTTGTGGATCATCATCAACAAGAGCAAATCCATCATAGCACTGATTCAGAACTGCATCACCTTACACTGAAACTACTGAACTGTAGCGATGAAGCAGCTCAGCTGTTTTACCAAGTCCTATAGTCAGGATTTCAGAATTAGCAGAGTTCAATGGTTCTGAATTTAAATTAAGTAATAAAGCACAGGTTGAAAACTGAAGCACCACTCAGGCTGGTTTCTGAAATGGTGATTCTTTTAAAATTTCTCATTTGATGGTCTCTTCAGAAGCCACCAGCAATGTCTACTTCTTCTGTAAAGACAAAAAACACTTTCCGAGAGATCATGGCCTTGTATAAATGAGGCAGGTTTGTTAAGGAAGCTGATGCAAATGCAGGGGTTTCTTAATCTTTGCTGCTTTAAATTGGAACTCTCCAGCTCAAAGCAGCAGTCCTAAAAAATATGGTTTAAAGTGCCCTGCTGAAAGATGACATTTGTAATTGGTTTGTAGAGTTAGATGCTGGCTCACTGGGGGCTTGTTGCGAAGAGTGCTTCGAGGCAGTAACTAATGACTCCCAGTAGTACTGAACCACTACTTGGTTTTGAACCTGCTCTTTTCATCTGGATGAATCCAAAGCAAATGACTCTGGTGTAGTCAACAGTGCCGTGGTTTCCAGATCCTGGATGGGATTTAGAGAGGCCTTCTAGAGTGTGTTCAGCTGTGCAGGCTGCTTAGTCCAGGAGTTACAGGAGAACTGGAGGCTCGCTTTGCCTCCAGCAGACCTGATAAAGATCTTGCTGACTTAAAACGTGATGACTTTACTGTCTAAGAGGACGAGTGAGCACTGAATTGTTTGAAGAATTCAGAATATCTTTTTGTAGCTATAAATATCTATATGTGGTTATGACTGGCTAAGTTAATGAATATGAGGTTGTTAAGTGGGGGCCATGTTGGTTACCGTGCTAGTTAGAACAGAAACATCTGAAGTAACTTTGGTTGCTGCTGAATTGGAAGCTTGGAATTAAGTCTAATGAAATGGGAGCATTTCTGTTTTCTCAGTAGTTGTGTCGTTTGTATTTGGCTATGACTGGGAGCAAGAGGGGTGCGTGGCTAGCAAGAGTGGGAGGAGAGCTTGAGTTAATGAAGAAGGCTGAGATGCTTGTCTGATGTACAGGATATAAGGGTTCAATACGAAGCTTGTCCATGACTCCTTCAGTGCCTTCAGTGCTGTGTTTTGGCTCCAAATCCAGTCTAGGAAATTGAGGTAATATTCCTTTCTTTGTTGAGAGAGTGGCTTTAACTTGTGATCTGTGATCTCTGACGCAGAGACTGCACAGCACAGTGGGATTTTAATCACCATCAGCTCTTTAAAAATTGTGGTGAGATGGAAAACTCCAAAGTGGAAAAAATGCTTGTAATTACTTTTGTGCCTACCAATTTGGGATGGTTGTCTGGAAAGGTACTATTCTAGCCTTTATTTTTACTTGCTTCCTTTGTTCTAAGTCACATATTCTTTAAACAGAGAAGACTTGCTGATACCAACATTTTAGTAAAAATTTGTATTTTTCCTGGACCATTTAAGCAAACCACTGTCCCTTCTGATCTGATGTAATTACAAACTCTTGATTTTCTTCCTATTGTTGTTTGTTTTTTTTTTTTTCCAGGGTGGTAAAGGAGGAGATCTCAGACGACAATGCAAAGTTACCTTGCTTCAATGGAAGAGTGGTGTCCTGGGTATGTTGGCTCATGTGTCTGTATGCATATGTTGTTTAATACAGTGGGCACAGTAGCAGGGTAGTTGGTACCTGGATCCTGATTTTTAGAAGCGTCTTGAATCTCAAATTACATGGAAGCAAAGGCTTAGTTTTTCATTATATCTGTAACATCCTGTTATTAGGTAATCTATTTTAAAAATTAGAGTGAAGTCCACAAAGGTGTGCAGGGCTGAAAAGGTGGTTTAAACATGAAGCCTTTAATGTTCGTAACATGTTGTGTTGTCTTTTCTTTCCCACTGTTGTCTCTCTTCCTCGCCTCCTAAATATTAGTGAATCTGATGGAGGACTCTGAAATAATGGTGTAAAACCTCACAAAGCAAGGCTAGATTTCTAAAAACATTTACTCGCTTACGTTTTGTTGAAACCAGCAAGACACAAGCTCTAATCCTTGTTTAAAAAAAAATTGTCCCACATCATAAGGTAACTGTAACAGCCAGCTTGCTGTCGGTAGGGGAGTGGAAGCACGCTTTTGTCTGTGTTGCAGTTAATAGAGTTCTGCGGAATCATTGAGTTTTAATACTGTCACTAACTAGCCAAAACAACTTCTTCAAAACCAGCTAAACATGATATTCTAGGGGATTTGGGGTATGTTATTTTAATTCCAATGTATCAGTGTTGTGGTAGTGCCTGGAAGGTTTAAATGAGGTTTAAATCTCTGACTTAACATTGTGCATGCGTTCAATAAAACAACACAAAAATTTATAGCCTTGGAAAAATAAGGAGGGCAGAGGAATTTGGGCTGTAAGTCATTTGTCCAGTTATAGAGGAAGTCACTGGTCCAGCAGGTCATCCCAGTTACCGTGCTGCTCAGCGGATCACATCTCCCTTATTCTTTCTCTTGTCTGTTTTTAATGTGTTAATTTCTCCAATATGCCATGATATTTGTTTGTCACCTAACTATAGTTAGTAATTACTGTCTCCTAAGTGTTACACAGTGCTTCGGGTTGCTTCCCGTTTAATGAGCAGGTGACCTGCACTCCGTGCTGAGCCGAGGGCTGAAGAGCAGCGTACCATCTGTACTGTTACTGTCACCGTTGGTCCCTTCTCCACAGGCCTGGTTCTTTAGCCACATCATGATCTACTTAATGGAGATGCAATAAAGGTCTGCTGCTCCCTAGGGTTACTGTGTGAAATATAGTAATTTTCACCTTCAGATTATGTTTGGGGCACAGATAAACACGCAGATAGATTTGGTATTTGGCCATTTCATGAGCATATTTCTCTGCCTGGGGATAGGAGGTTTACCACTGTCAAGGTTGATTAAAGTGGTTGTGTGCCTTTAGGCAGCAAAGAGGGCCCTAGATTTAGATTTTAATCCCCAAAAAAGCAGTTGGGACATAGTCTGTGATTTTAATATCCTCTTTCAAGCTGACCTTACAATCTTGGGTATTGGGAACACAATAGAGGACAAGAAGAATTGTCTGTTTTCCCCAAAACTCAACTTTGACTCGAGTATGAAATGATTCTTTGTTAAGGGCTTGGCTTCAACAAGTGATGCAAGTAGTGTTAGAAATCATAGTGTTATGACATGAGAACTCTGCTGATGTAAGTAGAGACGTTGGACAGCCTTTCAGCATTGGATATATGTTTGGATGTATGTTTGCAGTCTTCCCATTTCTGGTAGGATGAAGGTAAGCAAGAAAGTAGTAGTAGTTAAGTAGGTTTACAAGAGTGTTTTCTAACTGCACAGTTAGGACAACTGGAGCTTCTTGGGATTCTCAGCTGGAATGAACTACCGTGTCTCTATCTATTTCTCCAGTCCTGTCCTGATTTTAGGAGTTGAAGATTTTGCTCACACATTTACAACCAGTACCCCTAAAATATTTCAGTATCCCAGTCACTGAAGTTTTAATCGGATGAGGAAATCTGTCTGGGCCTTGCGTATAATTGTGCCAGGTAGCTTAACGTTTCTAAGCCTGGCTTCTTGTAGATAGGATTATGTGTGCTTTCACTATAAAATCAAATACAGTATCGATTGCATGCCCGCAGTAGAGCGCATGTGCACATTCTATTACTGTGTAAGGAAAATGCAATGTATCTTTTAAACATCAGTTTGATTGGGAGATTGTTCTTAAGTAATAGTGCCTTGTGGTTCATCAGATACAGCCCCTGCTGGGTTCTAAGCAGCTGAAAACGTTGCTCATGTGAGGGCAAGGGCTGGCAGATGAATTGAGCTCAGCTGTATCATACAATATTATCACTTCTTTCTGCTCTATTGATTGCTTTCAATTTTAAGGCACTCAGACTCTGGCAACTGTGTAGTCCCAACAGGTTCTTAGTATTAGGCAAGCGAAGCACATAGCTTTCTAATGCATGAACTTAACTTTAGTCCTCCTACACACCCAAATGTGTACAGAATATTAAGCACGTACTAGATTTTGTATTAAATTGAGGTCTTAAAAATTGGGAGGATGTTCTCCCTTAAGTCTGTACTCTATTAAAAGTTAACTGTTTTGTCACTGGGAAATGCATTCAGAAGGAAAAGCTACTTTTTTTTTGGTAGGATCTCCATACCTTGCTTTTGGCCTTTGTGCTCCAAACTTTTGACTCAGCAGCAATAGCTGACTAATAACCAGTGTGACTTTCAAAGCTGCCATGTATTTCCACCCAGCAGTGGGTGTTAGGCAACTAGCTACCTTGGTTTGACAATCGATGAGTGTTTCAAAGCAAGTTATGCTGATATAAACCTGCGCTGCTGGGCAGCGCTCGAGGGAAAGAAAGGAACACTACAGGGATCTGTCTACGTGCCTTCACAAAGAAGGGAAGATCCCCGTATGTTGTGCTCCATGGAGGAGTAAATTGGTTGTCAAAAGAAATATTCATTCTCTAGAATGAAATCGCTGGCATTAGAGAATAAAATTGATGCTTAAACAAACAAACAAACGTGGTCTTTGAGACCTGATGGTCCACCTAGAGTGCTGTGGGACACAGCACAATGTTCTTTCTTAATGAGGTTGTTGGCTTGTGTCCATTCTTGTGCGGGCACTGAACATAGGATGGTGTTGACTTCTCCAAGTCATGGCTGAACATGTGTGTGCTAATGGCCTCTGCTGTGGTATGAGGTGCTTTTTTCTTTGAGGGGCTGGAGATGGCTGAAGGGCTCAATGCTGCCGAATATGCTGCTTTCAGGATATGCTTGAGCTATGAGTGTTGGTGGTGCTGGTTTTGTCTTCAGCCCAAGGATTACTGTGGGCTATAGCATGATGTTCTGACAGTATGGGAATAGAGTGTACAAAAAGGGATTTCATGTGTAATTAACAAGCTGAAGAGAGCATCCCAAAAGCTTCAGATAAAAAAAGGCTATGAAGATGTCATTTATGTTGCCACAGCATGAGAGCACCATCTGTTTTAAAGCAAAGGGGTAGAAATGAATAGCAGCTCTTCTCAGGAGAGCAAATTAATCCTGATAACCCCTTTCCTCCTTCTCGGTATGTAACACTTGCACTGTGTTTGCTCCTCAGTGTCATTCCCTCCCTGTTCCTTCCCCTTTCTCCCATCCTGCTGAACTGATAAATACTAATTCGAACAAGAGGCTGACTTTTGAATTGCCTTCTGCATCCCTGAACTGGGTCTCTTCTTCCCAATGCATTCAGGAACTTGGTAGTGTTTGTTTTTATCTATGTGGTCTAGTTAAGAATGTATCTTTTGCATTGGTGATTCAATACACCGATGATTCATTCTGAACTTGTATGCACTGTTCGGGCTCTTCTGTGCAGCAAAATATGACTCGGCTTGTTCCAACAAGGGCCACCATTCTTGGAGTTTAAGCAAATACAAACCCCCAACCCCAAACTATTCCACATGAATAAGAATGTGGATAATTTCATTCCCCTTTACATCCCAATTCTTTAACCTCTTTTGCCTTCCTTCTCCCAATCAAAAACCCAAGGGCACTTGATCTCAAGTTGAGAGCTGAATTCTTTTCCCAGCTTCTTAAATAATATGAAATATGAAAATATATGCCTTTTCTGTTTTCCAGCTGAAAAACAGGAGAATATAAAGAACAGTAAGATCAGAACAAGAATACACACATACACACACATGAATTAAACGTTATGTTTTAATTCTGTGACTGTTACTATTTTAATTTCAGAGAAACATTACAATTTCTGAAATGCGTTTTAAGAATGAATTCAATTTATTGTGATTCCTGTTGCAGTATAGGTTGCTGTCTGCTTTCCGAATGTAGAAGAATGCAGAATCCTTGCTCCGAGGATTTGTACCTTGTTTCAAATCTTCCCACCCATTCCTATTTTTTATTTTACAGTTTTGCTTGGAGGCTGCAACCGAGATCAACGTCTCCGCTCCTTTCTTTCTCCTTGTGCCGTGCACTGTACATGTACATGGTGGGAGACACGGTTGCCGATCCAGAGACCTCAATCTTGTATTTTCTTTGGATGTCACAACTATTTGCTATTTCCCCATTGTGGGTGGGAACTGAGACACAGAAGTTTTTTATGGGGGTTTTTTCTTTCCTTTCAAGATCATGTAGGAATTCTTCTGCAACTGGCAGCGGATATCTCATAGTCTGATTACTTAATTTTTAAAGCTTCCTTCTTGCCAGTTTTTTAAAATGAGTGTACAGGCAAGTCTAAGTTGAAGGTAGCTTTTTCAATAACGTAACATTTTATTTTCTTGAACCTTTAATGGGCGTCCTGGCGGACAGCAAGTGGACTGTGAGCCAGCGATGGGCCTTTGCAGCAAAGGAGGTCAGGAGCATCCTGCGCTCCGTCAGGAAGAGCATTGCCGGCAGTTGGACGGAGGTAATCCTTCCCCTCTAGTCAGCACTGGTGAGGACACATCTGAAGTGCAGCCTCCAGGTCTGGGCTCCCCAGAACAAGGGAGACCTGGACACCCTGGAGCAAGTCTAGCAAAGGGCCTTGAGGATGGTTAAGGGACAAGAGCATCTGCCAGACAAGGAAAAGCTGAGAGAGCTTGTGACTGTTGAACCTCATGAAGAGAAGGCTTGGGGAGATCATATCAATGTGTATCAATACCTGATGGGGGGAGTAAAGAAGACAGAGCCAGGCTCTTCTCAGCAGCACTAGTGACAGGACAAGAGACAATAGGCACAAACTGAAATAAAGGAAATTCTGTCAGGTGTAAAAAACTCCCTCTTTTACTCTGAGGGTGGTAAACCACAGCTTTCCCAGAGACGTGCAGTCTTCATGCTGGGAGATATCTAAAACCTGGCCGAACAAGGTCCTTAGCAACTTGCTGTAGCTGACCCTGCTTTGAGCAGGGAGGTTGGACTAGACAATCTCCAGAGGTCCGTGTCAACTATTCTGTGATTCTGTGAATGGATTCACTGCTTTTTCTGTAGTTTCTCTGATACTTGCATCATCCTCTTTAATGATAAGACTAAGGCAGTTTCTCATCTACCTTTAATAGACAATATAAAGACAAGTTTGGTTTTCCCAAGTCAGAACACAATCCCTCCTTCATTTCTTATATCTTTTCTTTAGGAGAAAAATGAGTTCAATTTGCCTTTCTTCCTTAGGTGAAATAACAGTTCGATGATAAATAGTGAAATAGTTTTTCTTCTTAATGCCAACCCAGGAACTTAACACACAAGAATGAGTTCAGTCCGAGTCAGTAGCCAAGTCTCTAATAGTGGGAATGGTGCTATTGCAAAGATCTAAAAGCAAAATTTAGATGTGTGGCTTAAATTAATCGTTTCAGAGAATTAGGACTGTAGAGCCTTTTGTGAGTGCTACACCAACGTAGGCTCTTCTCAGGCTCTGCTGCTCAGCAGCAAATGACATAATGCATTAGAAACCCAGCTATTTCAGCTGAGGCAGAGACAGCATCGATGTTGCAGGTGGTATGGATAGATATATTGCCTCAAAAGACTTGAGACTCTTTCCTCCCTTCCCACCCATCAGCTTGTTTCCAAATTTGTATCCCACTGGTTTGGATTCAGTTTATAGCCTCTTCTCGGAGATCATGCAGCGCACCTTTTGCAGATGATGTTGACAAGGGCTTCTGTTCGCTCTGCTGAGCAATCAGCTGAAACATCTGTGTCTGACCTGCATTACGAATTGCAAATTACTTTTTCCACACTAACACCCATAAAATTGCAGTGCTTATCTGCCTCTATTTGCTGCTAATTACTGGAGGAGTTTTATGTAAATCTTACTGTAAGTTAATTGTTCACAGTTTCAAACCCTTTAATATCCTATTCACTGGAACCTAACAGATAATTGCAGACACATATTTCAAGGGTAGCAAAGTTGGTCTTTACCTTTTGGAAACACTGTGTTTTGGGCAGGGCTGTTTCCTTTTCTGGTTTTTAACGCGATGGCCTGAGCTTTCTTTGTCTCCTGTGTTATAAAACGTGCATCAGCTGGTAGCAGACAGCTTGGGATTCTGTCACAAAACCATCTGTGATAATTGTCGTCCTCACTGTAAATTACTGCAATGTGTATGTGTGTATTTCACATCGAGCCGACATACTTAAAATTGGAACACCAAGTGCACATGGTACAGCTTAGCTGTCTCTTCCCCTGCCCCTCCCCTCCTGACTGATGCAGTGGCTACTTTGAAGTTTATAAGATGACTGACATTTAGAAATTTGAGATTTTCATCTTTTTTAATAACATTTGAATCCTTCTATTTGTCATAGGTGGGAACTTTGATGTTGGTGTCATATGCAGGACTGATTTCCATAGGGGAAAATGTTCAAGGGAGGATCTGCAAGTCTTTAGTTGTTGCTTACTTTTGCTGCCCTGGGAACTCGATGTACAGCTAGATTAGTATTGAATTAGAATCACTGCTCCTAATGAGCTATTTAAACCTCCTCCCCATCCCTCTTGTGTTCTGCTTGTTTTTCTCTTCTGCATCTTAGATCTTGTCCTTTTGATTTTGGGGTGGGGTTTGGGGTTTGGTTTAGTTTTGTTTTGTTTTTTTAAGGACTAAACAATTTGGGACAGAGGGCTACTACTTACTAGATTCCTTTTTGGTGATTGACCTTTAGGTTTTTCAACAATATAGAGACTAGCATTAATTGTATGGCAGAGTTCTTCGTCTAGTAGTTATTACTGTAAAGGCATTTACACAAACACATCTTCTGCAAAAAATAGCTGATACATGTGCCTGTTCTGCTAGCGCACACACATGCATAAAACAGAGGATACAGTTTTTCTCAGGGGATAATTTGTTCTGAGTTCTTTGGGACTGCTTACCTGAGTGAAATTATTCATGCATTTTTGTTTTTTCAGGTTCAGGTCCTTACTGGGCAATTTGGAAAAATAGCTTGTATGGAAGAGAATACGTTACCTTCAGGCTTTTTGCAAAAGCTTAGAATGTTTTTCTCTTCTCTTTGCACGGTCCAGGGACAGCCTCCCAGTGGAAGCTGGGAATGTGGAAAGAATTGGCTTGTGGCTGCTGCCAGATCGGAGCCAGCCGAGTGGCCTCTGCCAGCAGTTTGCACAAAGTCGGCTGGCTGTTATCTGTGTTTTTTAGGAAGGCTTTGCAACATCTGGGAACAATTCCCTGCCTGGCTGCTGGGCATGTGCACTATTTCCTATTGGCTGGCAGTGATGTCATAGCCTTGTGTGAGCCCTTCTCTTTTTTTTCTTCTCTATTATCTGCGTGCCAACAGATAATACTTGTCCTGTTGGTACGTAAGCTTTTTAGACACTGTATTTGCAATTGCAATTAAAATTGTTGGGTAGAACCATTTAGTCTTCTACCATACAAGGCAACGCGGGAGCTTCAGGATTGTTAAATGATCTTCAGCAAAGTGTGTCGCTGCCTTTCAGCACATGACTGAGGCAGTGAATGAAAATCCACAGAAGCAGATTCTTGCTGATTTCTTATGTATAAAATGAACTGATTTCAGGACCTGTTTCTTCTCTTCACAGATTATATATACCCTCATTCATCTGCTGATAGACTGAATTATCACACAGGAGAAAATAGAGAGCTGTGCACTGACCCAAAGTGAAGAGGATATTAACACAATATTGTAATGTAGATCTTCTTCCATCATGTTCAGAGCTTGTAAAGAAGGGAGGCAGGATCGCTGAAAACATTCCTAAGCTTTAAGGTACCTGAACAAGTTATTAGGGAAGGATCTGAGTCCTAGTATAGGAGAATGAAGTTCCTCTAAGGGGCATCTGGGGCTGGAGTGCTAGGATCTCTGTGAGAAAGAGATGGGGAAGAAGCAAACAAGTTAACAGGGGGGATGGGGGACTTGAAGAAAAAAAGAATGAATGTGCTGAATGAGGAAGCTTCAAAGCTCTATGATCTTACAGTTTTCTCTTTGCTAAAGTAATGTTGGGTGGTTCTGGTCTGATAGGCACAAGAATTCTCAAATTAGATTTAATGCAAGTTTGAATTGAAAGATGCTGTCCTATTTCTAACTGTGATCAGCACCAGGTGGAGGAAAGTCCTGTAAGGAAATTTACTTCCTTAGTCATGCGGCAGAAGTACTTGCTATCATTTGCAGAAGCACAGGTGCACTCAACTGAGGTCTCCGCATTGCTCTGATGTACACAGGTACCTGGTTTTAGCTGGGGTGAGGAATGTGTAAGCTGCCAGAAAAACAGTCACCAACCTGCTGAAAAAATCTGGAAGTGTGAGACATGGAAATAGGATTATAGGATTGCAGATCCTTTTTCTTCTCTCCCGTTCTTACTCCACATGTTCCTCAAGAGGCAGGTAATCCTGAGTTTAAAGAGAACTTCCTGCAAAGTGTCAGTCAGTGAAATTGAATTTGTTTCACAGCTAGCCTGCTATACTGTGCCATAAACAAACACCTGAGATGCTTTACAGAATCTGTGAGTAATCTGACATCATAGAATCATAGAATCATGGAATAGTTTAGGTTGGAAGGGACCTTTAAAGGTCATCTAGTCCATATGATGACTATATTTCATGAAGATACAATACCTTCTCTAAAATGATAGAAGGTGGCAGATGATAAAAATCCACAGATAGAATTTTATTTTGAAACCCAGTCTGCATCTTTCTGTCTCTGAACACTGAACAAGGTCACCCTTTACCTGGCAGCCCCAGTTTTCTTAAAGTTGTTCCTTTTAGCCTGTTACAGCTTCTGATTTCCAGGCTATATCAGCTGGATCCTGTATTCTCCGAGTATCTGTGCTCCATGGTTGGAGCAAACCCTAAACAAATGTACTGTAGTTTTCAGCAGGAAAAAAGGGGGAAGCCTAATCTACCTGGCAAAGACAATTTCTTGTTACTAAAATAAACACTGCGTTCCTGATAGGCTTTTGCAGGCCTTCTGGCATTGTGGAGTCCTGTTGCCTTTGACAGAATTCCTGGTGGAATGAAGGGCCTCATCAGTAAGTCCTTTCGTGCAATTGGTCCTTCGGGAGCAGCCTTCGTGTGGATAATGGGCCATGTCTCTGAAGCTTTGACTTGGGATTTGAGATGTCTGTGACTTTATAGGAAATAATTACTTTCAACTTGTAGATGAATGTGGCTGTTCTGAAGTTGCTGTCAAAAAACCAAATGGCTCTTTTTGGGTATTTCTTTAGTTACTGTTACCAGTCCCCTCACCTCTCCCTGAGCTGAGAGAAATACCAGGAGCTGTTGCTGCTCTCCGTAACAGTGAGAATTTAAATATTGTAGTTTTCATGCTGGTCAGCTAATAAATATTTAGCCAGATGAGAATAGGAGAGCAGAGTGTACCAATGTTCGCTCTTTCCCCATCCTAGACTGGTTCTTGTTGTCTGGTGTCTTTGGCCATGAATGTCGAGCAGACTGATTCCTTGAGCTGGCTTAAGGCCTGTGTGAGTTTCTGAAGATCTCTGCTGAGCGCTGAGCGCTATAAGAGGCAGTCCTTGCCATAATTAAGTGAAAAGCATAAACAAATGTGGTGTAGAGGAGAAAAAGGGAAGTGGAGCTACAGAGAGGTGCAGCAATCGATCCAAGGACTCGCTGAAGATGAGTAGCAATAATGGGAAGAAAACCAGGCTCTTCTGACACTGTAAACATTCACTGGCTTGATGCCACTGTTTGGCTCTGACTGGGGAGCTTAAGTTTTGCTTGCGCTTGAGAGCTTGGCCATCTTCCTACTAATTGCTCTTCCATCACTTCAATTTGCTTACAACCTGCAGAACGGACTGGTGTGAAGTTTGCTTTTGTGCCCGTTCTAGGGCTTCAGATTGGAAGTCTAATGGCTGAAGCGAGCAGTGTTGACACAGTGAACCGAACACTTCTGCAAATGAGTTCCAAGATACCTGTTTCTTAGCTGGTGCCTAGCAATGCTGGGTAACCTTCTCTAGCACAGAAGGAAACGTGCACTTTTTGTCAGCGTGAATAGGCTGCATGTTTTGTTACTGCAGCGTAGAGTAGCTAACTTGCACAGTACACTGTTGTTCGTACTGTCATGAATTGGAAGCGGCTGTGTGGGAATCACTGGGGATATCAGAAGAACGTAAGATTCTTTTCTAACATGCCGGGGTTGATGTGCTTTCTCCACTTCCTGGGAAAGATTTAGTCGTGAGTGTGACGGTAGGACCTCAGCTGAAAAACCAGACAGCTTTCAGTGTCATGGAATGAACTGAATCAAGTTGCAGTAGTTGCACACTTCTTTATTAACTTCCTCCATGTGCACCGCACAGAAGACATCCACGTTTCACATTGAAATGCAGTCCTTTGGGGCAGAACCCAACAGCTGTTTTACAGCCCACAGGCATGCTCTTGAACAGCACACAGGACCAACACACAGCAAGTAAAGAAGTGGATTAAAATGCCACTGCCAGTCAAAACTGCAGGGGAAGCTTGGTGGGTAAAATATAATTATCAGGGCTGGCTTCTGGCCAGGAAGCTGAGGTTAACACTACTTTTCTCGCAGAAACACAGTGAGAAGTCTATAATGTGGCAGTCCAATAGTGCGTTATCTTCTCTGTTCAAAGTGGTATAATATTGGAGCATTTTATTCCTGCCGTAGCTGATATGATACTTAATGATTTACAGAGTGTCACTCATTGTTGGAAGACTGAGGAACTCGTAGGGAGCTCAGCAAAGCAGGGAGCAGCAATTCTGTGTGCCCACACGTGTAGCCAGGGCAGTAACATGTGAATTCTGTCACCGAGTGTACACCCCCACAGAATTCTTCCTTTTCTGCAGTCACCATCAAACCCTCATCAAGTTGAAGGCATTTTTGTGAGGTGCCTGGAAAGAGGCAGGGCTGCTAACTCACTACGAAGCTCCAGCTGAGTCCAGTGTTCCATTGTGTTAGGTGTTATCCTGCCTTTCCGATCCTTTTGACGTTTGGGAAAAATCAGCTAGACAGCGCAGTCTTAATAATCTTGCTGCATGTGCCATCTTCTACTGCAGATTTTCTTTTCTAGCACAACAAATGTTTTTCTAATGCTCTTTGGTGTTTTTGTTAATTTGGTCTGCAGTCATCCGTTTATATTCTAGTGCTCTTGAACACAGAGATCTGTAAGTCAGGAATGAAAGATTTGATGAAGGGCGAGTGCTCCACTTGTGACCAGACATAGATCTGGACAGCCTGTGTTTTGTTTTAACAATATAATTGCTTCAAGCTCTCTTGCTTAAGTCTCTGAAGTCAAGTCCTCTTGCAGGAGCTCCCAGGTCCTGGTTATCTTAAGAATAAGATCATGTTAGGCAACCTATTTAAACTGTTACACTCCTGGGTTTATTTATGTATTTATTATTATTCCTCAGGGGCAAAATTTCACCCCAAAGGATGTGTCTAAATTACAATAAGTGTACTTTGTGTGGAAATGCCTGAGCCAAGCTGCAACTAGCAGTACAGCCAGCGCAGCATGGATCTTAACTTGGCCAGGCAAACATGAGAAGTTCTGCACTGGCCACTGTTATCCTGGCTGTTGTGCTTATGATTTACTACTTGAAATCTGAAAGACCTTTATCTAGGATTAACAAGCTACACGGAAACAGGAGATACTGCTAGTATCTTTTCTTGAGTTCGAATATGTCTTGAGTTCACTATGTCTGGGAGTGAACTGATTCAAGTTTAAAGCGGTGTATTTCCTGAATGCAGCTGAAAGATTAGTACGGGTAATTTCTGCAGCCCTCTTCTCTTTATAATGGTAATGGCATAGTCTGAGGCTGTTTGTGACTCTAATCCCACTGGAGGTCGACACAAAGTGGGTACCCAGTGCTTTATCCTTCAGGAAATCACAGCCCAGAGACAATATTCACAAAGGAGTTGCTTTGCTGCAGTGGATTTTGCTTCTGCTCAGCAGCACTCCTAAGACGATCTGCAACCTCGATCAGTACGGTGGGCTTGCCTTCGTAATGCGTTCTGCATTGCCAAGACATCTTCATCCAGGAGCAGGGAAATACTAAAGAACAAATATCCTGAAATATGGAAAGGATTTGTCTTGTTGGCTCGTCTCTCTTTTCACATCAAGCGCATCTTTGAGACAGGTGATGCCATCAGCAGACAGGCTTAAAGAAGGAACATATTTTCCTGCTTTCAGATCGCTCGGGCCAGGTGCTTGTTTGCATAGCCTGATAAAATTTAGAATGTGAAGGGTGAGGGGATGTGTAGATCTTGCCTACGCTCCGTTTCTTTCTTTTTTTTTTTTTTTTTTTCTTCTTTTTATCCCTTGATTTGCTTTTGTTAGTGAAAGCACTTGCATGGAGATTCCTCAGGGGATGAGCCAGGCTCAGAGACATTCTTGCATCTCCATAATGCCAACATACTTTCTAAACATCTCCCATTAACTTCCCCACCTGAAAGAAAGAAACCTTAATTATTAAGTTATTAGGAAAGCTCATGTTATTTTTCCCTTCAGTGTTTCCTCTGCTGCTCTTGCTTTGGTGATAAGAGAGTTTGAATAATGTGGCTGACTCCATGGGGTGCTGGAGAACTGTTTTGTCTTCAAGCAGTTCCTTGTTGACAGTCTGTGTGTGTTTGCCTTCTCATGTTTACGGTATATGCTCTAGGAATAACGTACTGCATCCTGAACAGTCCCCTCCTGTCCTGTTCCCATTCCTTCTCCATTCTCTTTAACAGCTAGCATCTCTCTGATGATTATATTAGAATTAGTCCTTGATGAATTAACCACTTATGGTTGGAATCTCTTCTATAGGGCTAGTTCTTCTACAGCTAAAAATAGGACCTTGTTGCCTCTTAGTGAAAGGTAATAATCTATATCATTATTTGAGCATTTATTTAATTAAAGACTTTATAATTATATTGTTTAAAGAGACTCGGCAAAGTGATTAGATGTCTGAGGGGACTGGTAATAGGATATAAACCTTTTCACCTCTAGGTCACTAGGTCAAGTCTAACTTCTGTTGGTAATGGCCAGAAAGCACGTGTGGTCAGTGGACTGCTGAAATATATCAATTGTTTTTAGCTTCCTTTCTGATTGGGCGGGGTTTTTTCCCTATTCTTGCAAAACATTCAAAATACAGCAAGGAAGGTATGGAACTCGATTAGGGTGTGCAAAGTCTGAATTTGCTTTCAGGACTGCTATAGATGTCCTGTGTGAGGCTGAGCAGGTCGCTTCGTTTTGCCTGGGTTTGTTCTCAGTACAGTGGTGTCAGCGGTGCTGCCTCCCTGGCTTTTTCTTGATCTTGTCTGTCTGAAGCGCAGGCAGTCCTTGGCGGGGTTTGTCTGCGTAGGATGCCCAGCTTAATGGGAGACTAATTTTTGTACAATCGTTTAAAATACTAACCAAGTCTTTCAGTCGGTGCAATTCTATGTTCATTTTGGGCAAAACCTCTCATGTTGGTCATCTGCCTTCCTGGTTTGAATAGTAGGGGACTGGAATCTTTCTCCACCGTTACGCTTTTTAGTAAAAAATAAATTAATATAGTAGGTGAAGCTGAATTAGAACTGGAACTGCTAATTGGGAATCACCACATTCTGTTTGCAGAGATAAATTTAAAGGAATCTTGGACCAGTGCACATTGTTTGTTTTTCTATAGTGGTGCTTTACCCAGCGTATGGTTCCTCTACCCTAGGATTTAAGTTGCATTTAGGCATGTTAATTATTTTAATCTCAGTTGTGCAAAATTGGTAGTATCCTGCCTTTCTGGGTTAGGAAACTGAGGCACAAATGCTGATTTTGTTATAAAAGATTTACCGAATCATTGGTAGAGAAAGGACCTGCTCTGTCTGGTTCCTGGGTGTACACTTCAGCCAGGAGCTTTTTCCAGCACTAGTAAGATTTAAAAAAAAAAAAAAAGTTTCACCTAGGTGTACAAAAGGATCCTTTAACACAAAGCATCTCTGTCCCCCCCCCCTTTTTTTTTAAATACAGAAAAGTAGATACTAGCCTGGGAGATAAGTGGATAGAATCAGATCTTAGTTAAATGTAAGATCCAGTGTCAATCAGTGTATTACAATGAGCTACAAACCAGGAGGGTGGGGATAGGAAGAGAGACTCATTCTTCTTTCTCTTGTCTATTTATCTGCTGATTAAAAATGTCACACTAGGCATACTGAATGGAGATGGTCTTTCGGTCCTGAGTTTATTGGAAGTAAGATTGAGTGCAGTAAGCCTCCTGTGTGCCATGACCGTCCCTGTGATCCCTTATCCAGCAGCATCCCTATTAATGACTGAGGATGCTCTGGCATTAGTTGTTAGGTGAAGAATTTACACCCTGCCTTGTAACGGAACTGGAATACATAAGAATTCCCAAACACACCAGGCTGTATGTAGATGCTTGGTGTTTGTAATGAAAAGGTTGACTGTTGCAGCGTATCTTCAGTTACCTATTTCCATGCGAGTGCTGGGTGTTGGGTGCTCTGCAGCCTTTCCTTCTGCCCTGGTTGACAGGCTTCCAGGCACCTTCAGCTTCCATGAATGTCAATGTCAGTGTCAGAGGAGTGGTAGTTACAACAGTGTAGTTTTATAACAGTTTTCAGGTCATTATGAATGATAGAAGAGTGCACGCTACATATCCTGGGTTTCATGGCATGATTGGAAAATGACTTTTCCTATCTGCAGCTCTGCCTTAGGGGAACATTCAGAGACAAAATGGGCACAAGAGACACAAGTATGATGAACATCAGGAATCTGGTCCTCCTCCTCATGTTTATGGCTGTTGAAATTCCGTGGATTTTGGTTTTAGTTCAGACTCTTAACAGAGATGGCGGTAACTCTGAGATCTGGTGATTGGTCCAGACCAGATTGTGAATTTTCAGGGGGTTTGAGGGCCTTTGTATAAGAAGTTATGCCATGTTTGGGGTGTCATACTGTCAAGTTTCAGCTCTTGCTTTTTATTTTTGTCATTGCAAAACCAGACTGAGTGTGCAGTCTTACAGTGGGTGTGCATTTTGCAAGGAATGCTGACAACTTGCACGCTTAGGAAACTCAGAGAATGCTGTAATGACGAGTCACAGGAAAAAGTGCACTCCTTGCCTGGTGTGCCTGTTTGTTCTGACATGAGAAGAATTTTGTGGTGCTTGCAGGAATTTTGTGCGTATCCTAGCTGATGATGTTTTCACGTTCAGATTGAATGTAACCTGATTTTATGAAAGTTTGGCAGGAATCCATGCAACTAGACCCTAAACACTTCCTTTCCTGTAGTTTCCCTTAGATCTCACAGAATACTTAGCAAAGCAGCGGCTGAACACCGTATGTCAGAGCGGAGAAACCTGTGTAAGTGTATGTGATTCTCTTCTTTCTGTTGACAGCTGGTCCTGGCTGAAAGCTCCCACTCTGACACGGGCTCCCAGTGCACCGAGAGCCACACTGACCTTCCGCCACCCATTGAGAGAACAGGCGGCATTGGAGACTCCCGGCCTCCATCGTTCCAGTAAGAGCAAGTTGTCTTTATTTATTTATTTATTTATTTTATTTTAAACCAAAAAAATGCAATTCCTGTCTATTTCTTCCCCACATTTCTCCCTGCTGCTGCAAACCAGCTGTCTATTGTTAGAAAAATAATACACTTATTAGAACTGAGGAATTAAAAGGGGGATGGGAAGAAAAAACCCCTGTCATTGTTAGAATGGAATATATATCCTATATATCTCATTTTGAAACCCACTGTGGAAGAGTTAAGTAGAGAGGGAGCCCAAAATGGTTTTCATAGTGTATGGATGACAACCTTTTATTACTACGTTATGTATAATTATGTAGTATGCAGAGCCAGCAGAACACTGATATCAAGAGCAAAAATTTACATGAGGAATAATGGCTCCTCCACGTGCGTACAGAGGGTGGCAGCTTGAACCACGTAGAGCCAGGCTGGGAGTCATCTCAGTTAATGGTACCCTTGTTATTTCCTGTTACGTGTGCAGAGCCAACGTATATCCTCAGCAGGCCTTCATCTTCAGGGAGGCCCTCTGAATTTACACAAGGAGGATTTAAAGCAGGACCTGGTTCTAGCTGTGATCTTAGTATATGTTTGGAGAAGGAAACATGGTCCTGATTTGCCTGGCGTCACGTGTTTCCATTGCTTTCTGCGGTATCTATTGCCTGGAAGAGCCCTTGGTGCTGTGTATGAGTCTTTTACAGATAAATGCCTTCTAGAGGGTACAAGAAATCCTAGGAAATACTAACCCTGCCTGATACTGGGTGTCTTGCAAGGGCTTTGCTGCCCTCGTGCGTTTGTGAATTGCTTTATGTTGCCTGGGAGAGGCCTGTATGAGTGCAGTCACGTGGCCTGCAAATACAACTAGTTCTTTGTCTCCCTCACCTATACCTACATGTCATAGCTGCAAGATCAAACGTCATTTAAAAAAATGATTACATTGTAAGTTAGGCACAGATCTATGTTTGTGGGACCACTCACTGCTAACGGCTGGAGGTACTCAGACCGATGACATTTAAGCTGCGCTCTGCTGATGCACCTGCTGTCTTCCATAGGGTTCTAAAAGTCTTGTCTGCGTCCTCTTGCCATCAGTCAGCACAGTGCTGCAAGTGATGGTATCTTCGTGTTATAAAGCAAATGTGGGAATCCTCAGAGGGATGAAGTCACTTACGCAGGTCATGCTGAGTCAGGAGTAGCAACACGGGAGGTCGTGCTTTCTGGCTTGTGTTCTCATTCCTAGATAAACCACATTCCTTCTTTCTCTCTCCCCCACCCCTTTTTTCATTCTTGTTTTAAACTGCAGTAGAGAATCTGCCTTGTGGGGAGGTCTTCTGGACTAAAACTTGTTCTCCCTTAATGCCTTTTTTGGTTCTTCTCTTCACAATTGAATGTCTTAACATTTTGTAGTGGCTTTTGCTGTTGTGTTTTATTTTTTCAATCCAGAAGAGAGCCTAATGATGACCTAAGTTTATTTCCATAACACAGGGAAGAGTATCTCACTCAATTATTCTGCATGAAGCCCTTAATTCTGTTTTGCTAGTAGAATTTCATTTTAAAACACACCCACTCTGGGTTTAAAGATTCCAAGTGATAAAGAGTCCACCATATTTTGAAATTATTTGTTTCTCTTGGATAAACTAAATAAGTTGAGCTGCTCAAGTCTTTCATTGTAAAGTGTAGTTTCCAGAACTTGAATCATAACTGTAGTTCTCTTCTGATCAATTACAATTCTCCAGCAATTTTTGAAAATTTATATTTCTTGGGATTTTGGTGTGGTGATTCTGCCATAGTGTGTTCAGTGCTATTTCTGCATACTGTCTCCTTGAGTAGTATTTCCATTTAAGAGATCAGTACTGCAACCCTGTAACTTTCACAACTGTAACTTCAGTATGCTGTATACTCACATATTACCTCCCCTTCTGTAAGTGTGACTTACCTTCTTGGTTCCTAAATCCCTGAGATTTTTTTCATGCTATTCAAACTACCAGAGATCTGTTCATGTCCTGTCTTCCTTCTGCAGTGTTGATTGGGGCTTTATTTTTATAAGAAGCCTCAATTGAGCTAGGTGTTGTATAACTGTACAAACAGAAATGTTGCTGGACAACAAAGAACAGAAGAAATAGATGAAGCAGACAGGTCAGCAGGCAGTACCATCCCAGGGAATGAGATCCTTATCAGAGGTGAAGTGGTAATCTCAACTAGCTGCTTGACAGCATTGATACTTTGCTTCATCATTGATTAAATCCAAAGAAAATTTGCTTTTTCCCTCCCTGATGAGGGTTCTGTAGTTCATCCCGTATTTCATGCTCCATTGCTTCTGTTTAGTGGTTGCCAAATCCACGTTCATCTGAGTGGGTGAGGCTGCTCCTGGTTTAGTGGTGGAGGTGCATGGTGAGTTGAGAATGGTGACCTCTGAGCTACCTTTCTTACACAGCTCTTGGGTATGTGCACTGAAAATTCAATGGAATTTAATTGGCTCAGCAATGAGAGAGGAAACAACCCAGCGATGAGGTTCCTTTTGCACCCTTTGTTAGGGTGTAAACCACCTTTCGTAGGCGGGTTTAGCCTAGAAAGTGATTTAGTAGCGGGAAGAATCAGCAGCAGTCACTAGATGGTGCTGCTGAGATGTCCGAGAGCCTCGCAGGGTGACCCTAGGAAACCGTCACCCTCTTTCCCTTTCCAGTTGTACTGGACCGAAACAAGAAATGCAAACGTACTTGTGACAACACTTAAATACATACTTGCATTTTGGTAGCTTCTTTAGCTGCACATAAAATGTGCAGTCAAATGTTTTCTTGAATAACAACCTGGATTTCCTAACTGGTACGGTGGGCATGTCAGTACATTTCATTAATGCAAAGGAAGCGTGTGGGTGTGCAGGAGGCTTTCCAGCAGTCCTCTGAAATGTAGCACTATACACGTGTCCTTACACATACACCAGTTCTGGGTCTGGCTTCCACAGAAGCCCATGGGACCGGTTGGTTAGATCCTTGGTAGTTTAATTCCCTGTGTAAAATGTGCATGGCAGTGCATTCCGGCCTCGTGGAATTCTAGGAGAGATACATTAATGACTCTGATGCTTTGGTGTAAGTATAATGACGGCCATTATGCACTCGGTGCCTAGGTAGGAGATGTCAGGCATAAATAACAGGTGCAAAGGGCAGATGTGAA
Source organism: Phoenicopterus ruber ruber (assembly GCA_009819775.1). Lineage (NCBI taxonomy): Eukaryota > Metazoa > Chordata > Aves > Phoenicopteriformes > Phoenicopteridae > Phoenicopterus > Phoenicopterus ruber. The sequence continues at coordinate 6,975,492 of CM020235.1, read as the reverse complement.
TTGGGACTCCTTTTTAAATGGGTGGTATTTGTGGGACAGAGAGGAAGAGTATGACCAGTAATAAGGGAAATCTTTCACAGCAGAGCATTAGCCCACATCAGATCATGCACTATTGTATTTTCAGGAGCTTTAGATCAGTTTCCACAATTTAGTCCATTAAAATGAGCTATGGCTTTTGCCAGCACTCCAAGAGGCTTTTCTCATTTCCTTCCATGTGAGCGCTTCAAGGTAGCTTATTAAATGTGAGAATAGCAGAGATAGATAAAACAGATTGAGTCTGAGGGGAAAATTAAATAGCTAAGCTAGTTCTGTTCAGCAGGGGAAAAAAGAGTATCTCCATCTCCCCCTTTGCTCCAGCCAACTCTTCTTTAACATGACTGATTTTTTTTTTTTTCCTTAGCAGAGATCTTGAAACAGATGGTTGCAAATAAGTGGTCTTACATATTCAGTGTTGTGCGTTACAGCCACTGCTCTTGGTTAGCCCACTTGACTTGTCTATTGGAATTAGAAGTGAAAGCCAGTCTCGTTTATATGAACTGAGAAATGGCCCTTCCTCAGTGCTCGGAAGTTCAAGAGTACGGAGCTCTCATTGCTGTTTGTTTAGACTCATCCCAGAAAGTGGCCCTAAACCACGGGGACAGATTCTCTGCTGCCTCTTTCAAACCTTTTGTTCTGGCTAATTTTAGTAGCAAGAAAGTGACTCTCAGTAGAGCCCTCACAAAAGCAGAGAGGAAGAAATCTGGCCATTGAGATTGTCATCAAGATCTTTCTGCTTTTTGCCCAAAGCTCATTTGCTTGTAATGGTCCTTCACTGGGACTTACTAGATGAATATTGTGCTGGCATATCTGTGTAGCTTTCAAACAGTTGAGAACATGAGGAAAGGACCTGGGGTCTCTTTGTACATTTCACAGACATGCACTTCATTATTTTGAGCTTTGCTGTGACTCGCAAGACTTCAACCTTCAAGGTCAGCGCTCTATATTAAAAAGTGGCCACAGTGAGCTATAGCTTCTGCGCTTTGGCTGTCAGCATGCCGCATATCTAGCTCGGGTTATTGTCAGGAAAACAAATCTCTTCAGGGTGAACAAGGAATTGAGCTGAAACACTGGGTTTGGTTTAAAAAAATACATTTATATATTGGGATATTGTAGAAAAGGCAGCTCGATTCACAGGCTTGAGAATAAGCCCCTGATAGAGCATGTCATCTGTTGGCATTACTAGAGGAGCTCATACATACTTGTATATATTTCTTGTGTCTGTGATCTTCAGAATGAGCATGGGAGGGTTTGAGAGATGCATAGGAGCTTGGGTTGTGTTGGAGGCTGAGATGAGTGTTAGGGTCAATAAGTTTTGTTCTTCCAGAAACCAGTGTTGTCTGTTTGTTCTTGTGTTAGGCAGGTATGCTGCAAATTTGTGGTATTAAACCTCTCATGATGGGCCTGCGCTGAAATCCCATTTCCTTTGCAAATGTGTTAGCGGCTAAAGCTGTTGTCATCTCACCGCATGCTAAAATGATCCCTTTTCTTAAGCTTTTTTTCCTATGGAACTTTCATGCAAGTCTTGTGGCAGCTTTTTCAATGTCATGATGATACTCCCTGTGGAACTAGAGCTGTGTGCCAGGGCATGGATATTGAACTGTCTTTTCACCCTTCAGGTAGTTTTGGGGTGAGCAGAGCAGTCTGGGGGAGCTTGCAGTGCTGCGGCAAGACTGCAGCTAATCCGCGTAATAGTTTTCTGGCTTCTAAACCAACATGCTCACAACTGCGACTGCTTTTATCAAACAGAAAAAAGAGATGACTCCACTGTTTCTTCCTATTTGTTCTCTTACAGCCCAAATGCTGCCAGCAGCCGGGATGGCCTGGACAATGAAACAGGAACAGAGTCAGTTATTAGCCACCGGCGAGACAGACATCGACGGAGAAATAGAGAAGGGCACGAGGATGGTGAGTCGTCTTTTCGTTTTTCCCCTTTTTCATTTAGAAAGAACAATTTTTCTGATAATCTTTCAGAGCAACAACTACTTTTGCATGAATACTGCAGAAGAGAAGTGTGTCTGCATTCCTGCGTGCTTTCAGGGACTGTTATTATTTAATGGAATAATTTGATGATTGCTTTGAAACTCTTTGAAGTGCAGTGTTTTCTAAGAGGTCTGGACAACCTACAGTAAAGTGACAGGAAGATTCTTTTTGACAATATACAGAACTTTCTGTAGTATTAGAAGATGATTAGTTTGGAGAGGAATAGGGACACCCAATGCTGAGCTCCATACTGTCATGGCTAGGCTGCCTCCATTATTCAAGTTTGCTTATTTAAAGGTAGAACACATTATCTGTATGATGTGTTGGGAGTTTGCAGCGTAGACAGTTTGAGAGTCTTAGTATTTTAACATCGCAAGATCTGATCCAAAATCCTCTGAAATAATTTCTGTTGATTTCTCTAGGCTTGGATCAGTGGTAGTGTTTTATGTTGGTATAACTACAGCACACTGACTCTGAAGATCTTTTTTTTTATATATAAGTACACCCAAAGTACACATATAAACTACAGAACTTCATCTCTTGCCTCTAGTGTGTACATCAAAGGAAGCTTGTTTTTTCATTTGTTGCCAGACAAGAATTTCCAGGCTTAATTAAGAATTAATAGGTGCCACCCATTGAGTTTAAAATGGTCCACAATATGGAATACTTGGGCCCAAGAGATGCCATCACAGGCTTTATTCACAGCTCCACCTACTAAAGTACTTGCCTCCAGTTAGAAAGCCAGAAGTCATATGTATCCTGTGGGTTAGAAGCAAGTGTCTTTCTGTTCATTTAACCCTTCCAACTTGTAACTGACTCAGAGTGAATGAAAATTACCCAGTGGGCGGAGCAGAGAGCTGTCTTTGCATGATCCTGACTGCAGATTCCTTTGGGAAAATCACTTCTAATAGTGTTGCGTTAAAAACTTGTTACGGGAAGAATGTTAAAAGGTGATTTGTTTTTAACATCAGTTTAAACTAATGCCAATGCGCGTTTTGCCATGGACATTTGTGGCAAAAGAGCTGGTTGTTGAATGGCTGGTCTAGGACCATAGTCTGGATTGCTCATGTGGTATTGTTCGAGCACAGGAGTTTCTGCCTTCTAGTGATGTGAAACTAGTTCATGCTTTTCCCTTTAGATAGAAATGGGATAAAAGGTCCTCCTTTTACTCTCAGTCTATGCTGTGCTCAGGCAAGAACATGTCACTCAGTAATGCAAACATTACCTGTTCTCAAAACTATTTAGGCCTCCTACCAGAAGCGAGCTATACGTATGAGCAAGAGGTGAATTTTGTTAATGCGCATAAAGCAAGGACAACTGCTGTATCATTTTCATCTCATGAAATACATTATTTAATGTCCATAGTGTTTCTGTGGTCGTAATAATATTTTATTTAAAAAACCAAAACCACCAGTGAGTTATTTTCAGCTGAAAGCACACCTCCAAAATGCGCAGTTCAGCACTATGTCCTGAACTGCCACTTAAAAAGATTAAAAGAAGTGAAACACCCTTAATCCTGGAAAAGGATTTTAAGGCCTCTTCATATGAATGGTCATACATTAGCAGAATCATTCTTGTCTTGAGTCTTCATGTCTTCTTTGTCTGGAGCACAGTTGGATGTAAAATGGGGGAACAGTCATAGGAAAAGGTGGACAAGGGTGGAGGAAGGGCAGCAAGGTTGTGACACCTGGCTCACAGCTATTTCAAGGGCAGAAGCTATGTCCTCACTTGTCATTATGAAATAGTGGTAAATCCTCCTTTCCCTGCAGAAAGAAGGAAATGCAGTTAGAGTGTTTGATCTTGTCCTGTAGAGACTTGTTGAAATAATACCAAAATTACAGCTGTAGTAGTTCACAGAGAGGCAGGATGAGGGATCTTCATTGGAGCACGGCATTACTCATAGGCTTGTTCCATAGGTGGTATTATGCAGAGTAGCCAAGACGTATGTACAGTACTGCCAGCTCACCAAGCTGTACAATAACATGTACCATGTAGTGTTGTAACTCATTATTGGTATAAAGTGAATGACAAAGAGTTACCCGCCCTGACAATGAGGATATCCCTGGATACTCTACAAAGGGAAAGTAGTACTCATTCCACAAGAAAGAATGAACAGGGTATTGTAGCTTTCATTTCAAACAAGGTGAAGTGAGAAAAAGTGCTGTGAGCCATTTGGGAACCGCACAGATTGTAGACAAGTCGAGCTAAAACTTGTACAGGTCAAGCGCGCTCACTCCACGGATCCCCCATCACTGTGGAATTGAGAGGTTCAGCAGAATGAGGTTCTCGTTCTGACTTGGGAAAACCCCAGGGCAGGGAAGTGAAGGGAAGCAAAACAAACATGTTGGGAATTTAGGTAAAATGAAAATTTCCCAAAGTAAATGTAAGTAGAAAAGCAGAATTCTAACTGAGCTGTGCAGAAAAATCTCTCTCCTGTCAGCCTGGTGTTTAGGGACCACGACTGTTTTCAGAGCGGAACAGAAGCTTCCATTTACGTTAGCCACTAGTTTTCACTTAAAGGCCTTCCAGCCCCCCACTGCACAGCTCCATCACGAGTAGATTAGAATTTCATCTTCATCTCCCAAATGGATTTAAGTTTTGTCTTTTAGAAAGATTAAAATAATACCCAGTAATGAGCTATGTAGGTACCATTAGTTGTAAACTGCCTTTTATTCCTTCTCATTAAGGGTTAGACCCACAAACTTATTTTTGCTGCCCAGTCATTCTGCATAGCAGTGGAGTCCTTAAAGCATAATCTTCCCCGTCTTTCTTAAGCCACAGATTTTAATTCATAAGAAGACTAGTTTAATGCTCAAATAAAAAAATAAATGCCTCACACAGACCAATTACTGGGAGTAAGTGTGTGAGAAAGGGGTAAGGATGAGTTGGCAGGACGCTGAAGGGTTGAGCATTTTTGTGTGTCTGTTTGTCCTGGTTGCGGCTGGGATAGGGTTAATTTTCACCAGAAGCTGGCCGGGGTCTATTCTATACCATGTGACCGTCACGCTCACTATTTAGAGGGGGTGACTGGTGGGGCGGGGATCGCTGCTCGGAGCGGGCTGGGCGTCGGGCTGCGGGCGGGAGCGACCTGTCCGGGAAGCACCGCTAAGTACTCGCTGTTGTTGTCATTGTTGGGGTTTCTCGCTTGTTTGTTCTCTTTCCCTTTGTTGCTTGGTTAAACTGTTGTTGTTGTTAACCCACGAGTTTTTGCTTTTCTTCATCCCAATTCTCTCCCCGTCCCGCCGGGAGGGGGGGGTGAGCGAGCGACCGCGTGGCTCAGCCTCCGGCTGGGGCTAAACCACGACAGTCCTTTTTGGCGCCCAACGTGGGGCACGACAACAGCACTTTTGTATTAAGTGTGCTCTAACTGTAGTAATTACTAAGCGACAAGCTCCTGCACGGGTCAAAAAAAGTTTGCTGGCTGCGTTGTTTATCTCTTGATTTTTGGCAACATGTTAATGCGAATGTGGTTTGTTCTGGCACTGACGGTCTCACTGTGCTGGGGGAGCTATCTGGTGGAGAGGATGAGGGAATACATCATCTCCCTCTCCCTACCCAGGGTTAATGTGGACAGGCTTATTACACAGGCTCCTGAGGTCCTTACTCACCCTTGTGTGAACTGCTTGGTATTACTTACTAATATTGTTGGCATGTTATGGGGTTTGTGGAATCTGGTCTCGTCCTGGTGGAAGAGAAGACAACTTTTGGGTGAGGCTATATTGAAGCGTGACCTGAGGCAGCCGGTCCCAGGGTGGCAGGGTGTGTGGAAGGACTTGGGCAGGTTCCTAGGGCGGTTAACACCTCCCATAGCCTGGGACTTTACACCTGAACAAGTGAGCAACCCTAGCAAACTGACACGCCACCTGATAGAAGGGTGCCTTGCCTATCCCAATGAGAACCACCAGCTTCTAGCGTTGTACTGGGGCCTGGCTTGTGCCTATCGAGCCGCAGTTCAGCATTCCCAGAGGACTCCAGTTGAGGCAGGGACCCAAACTGCACCTGAGGACACCATGGTTGAGATAGGGACCCAAACAACACCACCAACTACAGTAATTGCCCCAGTAGTCAAAAAGAAGCAATGGACAAGGAGGACAACGGGTCCATACCCTCGATTAGTAAGGGAAAAGGAAGAAGAGGAAGGGTCAGATCACGAAGCCGGTCCTTCGACAAGGACATCAGAGGAAGGAGTGAGAGAATTTCAACAGGAAGCAGAAACTACCCGGTCCCTGACCTCAGCAGAACTTCGAGACATGCGGAAAGATTACAGCCGCCAGCCAGGTGAGCGGATTGCTGCCTGGCTGCTCCGATGCTGGGATAGTGGGGCCGACAGTCAGCAACTGGAAGGCAAGGAAGCCCAACAGCTGGGATCCCTTGCTAGGAACCGGGGAATTGAGAGAGGAATTGGAAGAGAGGCAGCAATTTGCAGTCTCTGGAGACGACTCCTCTCAAGTGTGAGGGCAAGGTATCCATTCAAGGAAGATCTTGTGAACTCCCCAGGAAAGTGGACCACTGCAGATGAAGGCATCCAGTACCTGAGAGAATTAGCAGTACTGGAAGTCATCTACAGGGATCTAGACAATGATGAGGTCTCCAAAGATCCAGACGATGTCCTGTGCACACGGGCTATGTGGAGGAAGGTGATTCAGAGCGCCCCACCGTCATATTCTAACAGCCTGGCAGCGATGTATTTCCCAGATATTGATACGCCAACTGTGGAGAGAGTGTCGTCTTGGCTCCAAAACTTTGAAGAAAATCTCTGTACCGCCTCATCCCTATGGGCCAGTGCCTTGACTATCAGGAATGCCCCAAGAAATCAGTCCTCTCCTGCCTCAGTTGGAGGGAAAGGGAGCCCCAGACGCATGCCACGTGGAGCACTCTGGTTCTTCCTGCGTGACCAGGGGGAGGACATGAGGAAGTGGGACGGTGAACCCACCTTTAAGCTAGAAGCCCGTGTACGCGAACTGAGAGGGAAGACAGCTGTTAAGAAGGGGCCACCCAAGAAGTCTGTCAGCAGAGTTGCTGTAGAGATGCACGAAGGCAATCGGCGATTTCCCAAACAGAGAAGAACTGAAATCACCTCCCTTGATCCTGAGGAGGGGCCTTCTGGTCTGGCGCTGCAAGGCTCAGACAGGGAATACTCTGACGAGGAACAGGAATAGAGGGTCCCTGCCTTCGGCCAGGAGGAGGAAAGGGATGACCGGGTATACTGGACTGTGTGGGTTCGATGGCCTGGCACATCAAACCCACAGAAGTATAGGGCTTTAGTAGACACAGGTGCACAATGTAGTCTGATGCCATCAGAGCATAGGGGCACGAAACCCATCTGGATCTCAGGAGTGACTGGGGGATGCCAAGAATTGTCAGTATTGGAGGCTGAGGTGAGCTTAACAGGGGACAAGTGGGAAAAGCACCCCATTGTGACTGGCCCAGAGGCCCCTTGTATCCTTGGCATAGACTACCTCAGGAAAGGGTACTTCAAGGACCCAAAGGGATACCGATGGGCTTTTGGTGTAGCCACGGTGACTGCAGAGAAGACCAAACAGCTATCTACCCTGCCTGGCCTCTCAGAAGATCCGTGCGTTGTGGGATTGCTGCAAGCTGAAGAACAGAAGGTACCAATTGCTACCAGGACGGTGCACCGGCGGCAATATCGCACGAACAGAGACTCCCTGGCTCCCATCCGTGAGCTGATTCATCAACTGGAGAGCCAAGGAGTCATTAGTAAGACGCATTCACCATTTAATAGTCCTATATGGCCAGTACGGAAATCTAATGGGGAATGGAGACTAACAGTGGACTACCGTGGCCTGAATGAAGTCACGCCACCACTGAGTGCTGCCGTGCCGGACATGCTAGAACTTCAGTATGAACTGGAGTCCAAGGCATCCAAGTGGTATGCCACCATTGATATTGCCAACGCGTTCTTCTCCATCCCTTTGGCAGCAGAGTGCAGGCCACAGTTTGCTTTTACTTGGAGGGGTGTCCAGTACACCTGGAATCGACTGCCCCAGGGGTGGAAACACAGCCCTACCATTTGCCATGGACTGATCCAGACTGCACTGGAGAAGGGTGGAGCTCCAGAACACCTACAATACATTGATGACATCATTGTGTGGGGCAACACAGCAGAAGAGGTTTTTGAGAAAGGGGAAAAAATAATTCAAATTCTTCTGAGAGCTGGCTTTGCCATAAAACGAGGAAAGGTCAAAGGACCTGCACAGGAGATCCAGTTCCTAGGAATAAAATGGCAAGATGGACGTCGTCAGATTCCAACAGATGTGATCAACAAAATAGCAGCTATGTCTCCACCAGCTAACAAAAAGGAGACCCAAGCTTTCTTAGGCGTTGTGGGTTTTTGGAGAATGCATATTCCAAATTACAGTTTTATTGTAAGCCCTCTCTATCACGTGACCCGAAAGAAGAATGATTTCACATGGGGCCCTGAGCAACGACAAGCCTTCGAACAAATTAAACAGGAGATAGTTCATGCAGTAGCCCTTGGGCCAGTCCGGGCAGGGCAAGATGTTAAAAATGTGCTCTACACCGCAGCCGGGGAGAACGGCCCTACCTGGAGCCTCTGGCAGAAAGCACCAGGGGAGACTCGAGGTCGACCCCTGGGGTTTTGGAGCCGGGGATACAGAGGATCTGAGGCCCGCTACACTCCAACTGAAAAAGAGATCTTGGCAGCATATGAAGGGGTTCGAGCTGCTTCGGAGGTGGTTGGTACTGAAGCACAGCTCCTCCTGGCACCCCGACTGCCGGTGCTGGGCTGGATGTTCAAAGGGAGAGTCCCCTCTACACATCATGCAACTGATGCTACATGGAGCAAGTGGGTCGCACTGATCACACAACGAGCTCGAATAGGAAACCCCAGTCGCCCAGGAATCTTGGAAGTGATCACAGACTGGCCAGAAGGGAAAGACTTTGGAATGTCGACAGAGGAAGAGGTGACACGTGCTGAAGAGGCCCCACCATATAATGAACTACCAGAAAATGAGAAGGAATATGCCCTGTTCACTGATGGGTCCTGTCGTATTGTGGGAAAACATCGAAGGTGGAAAGCTGCTGTGTGGAGTCCTACACGACGAGTTGCAGAAGCCACTGAAGGACAAGGTGAATCGAGTCAGTTTGCAGAGGTGAAAGCCATCCAGCTGGCTTTAGATATTGCCGAGCGAGAGAAGTGGCCAGTGCTCTATCTCTACACCGACTCCTGGATGGTGGCGAATGCTCTGTGGGGGTGGTTACAGCAATGGAAGCAGAGCAACTGGCAGCGCAGAGGCAAACCCATCTGGGCTGCCAAATTGTGGCAAGATATTGCTGCCCGGCTAGAGAAGCTGGTTATAAAAGTACGTCATGTAGATGCCCATGTACCTAAGAGTCGGGCCACTGAGGAACATCAAAACAACCAGCAGGTGGATCAGGCTGCTAGGATTGAAGTGGCGCAGGTGGATCTGGACTGGCAACATAAAGGTGAATTATTCCTAGCTCGGTGGGCCCATGACACCTCAGGCCATCAGGGAAGAGATGCTACATACAGATGGGCTCGTGACCGAGGGGTGGACTTGACCATTGACACTATCGCACAGGTTATCCATGAGTGTGAAACATGTGCTGCAATCAAGCAAGCCAAGCGGTCAAAGCCTCTTTGGTTTGGAGGACGATGGCTGAAATATAAATATGGGGAGGCCTGGCAGATTGATTATATCACACTCCCACAGACCCGCCAAGGCAAGCGCCATGTGCTCACAATGGTGGAAGCAACCACCGGGTGGCTGGAAACATATCCTGTGTCCCACGCCACTGCCCGGAACACTATCCTGGGCCTTGAAAAGCAAGTCTTATGGCGACATGGCACCCCAGAAAGGATTGAGTCAGACAATGGGACTCATTTCCGAAACAACCTTATAGACACCTGGGCCAAAGAGCATGGCATTGAGTGGGTGTATCACATCCCCTATCATGCACCAGCCTCTGGGAAAATTGAACGATACAATGGACTACTGAAAACTACACTGAGGGCAATGGGTGGTGGGACCTTCAAACATTGGGATACACATTTAGCAAAAGCCACCTGGTTAGTTAACACTAGAGGGTCTACCAATCGAGCTGGTCCTGCCCAATCAAAGCCTTTACATACTGTAGAAGGGGATAAAGTTCCTGTAGTGCACATGAAGAATATGTTAGGGAAGACAGTCTGGGTTACTCCTGCCTCGGGCAAAGGCAAACCCATCCGTGGGATTGCTTTTGCTCAAGGACCTGGGTGCACTTGGTGGGTGATGCGAAAGGATGGGGAAGTCCGATGTGTACCTCGAGGGGATTTGATTTTGGGTGAGAATAGTCAATGAATGAACTATTGATAAAACTGAGCAAAGTGCAGCAGTAATGGAAGCAGAACTGGCTTTAGCAACTGGCGCCCATCAACTTCCTCAAGAGATGGACATCTTCAACCCACAGACCGTGGACATGATGCAGCAGCCGAACCAGATACCGTGACTGCAAGTTCCAGGTGCAACAATCCAACACTACACACCATCCTCCCACAGCGTCCAGTGTCACCTGCCGCACCACGCCGAGACCCAGCCCTGTTTCACTGACTGAGCAAACTCCACATCATCTCTCCTGCCCCAAGAGACTATTCTGACAGATGGAGCCTGAAGTCATGGACTAAATGAACTCAATGGACACTTCAAAGGGATGGTCCATAGACTAAGGGAATGATGTCTGTGTGTATATCTATATATATATATATCAGGAAAAGTGGTGGTGATTAATTGGAAAGTGTAGGATCTGAGCGTGACATATATGGTATAGAATAAGGGGTGGATAATGTCCTGGTTGCGGCTGGGATAGGGTTAATTTTCACCAGAAGCTGGCCGGGGTCTATTCTATACCATGTGACCGTCACGCTCACTATTTAGAGGGGGTGACTGGTGGGGCGGGGATCGCTGCTCGGAGCGGGCTGGGCGTCGGGCTGCGGGCGGGAGCGACCTGTCCGGGAAGCACCGCTAAGTACTCGCTGTTGTTGTCATTGTTGGGGTTTCTCGCTTGTTTGTTCTCTTTCCCTTTGTTGCTTGGTTAAACTGTTGTTGTTGTTAACCCACGAGTTTTTGCTTTTCTTCATCCCAATTCTCTCCCCGTCCCGCCGGGAGGGGGGGGTGAGCGAGCGACCGCGTGGCTCAGCCTCCGGCTGGGGCTAAACCACGACACTGTTTATCAGGACAGTGTATGAATTAAAAAATGTTTATTGCCGACTTGCTCGCTCTTTGTTTTGCAGTGACAGCTATTCTTACCCAGAGTGCTCGCAGGGCGAAGTAGTATATGGAGAGCTCAGAACAGACAGATGCTTTGCCCTGAAAAGCTAATAGTGGAAATAGCTGAGACAAAAGCTGGCAGGGAAAACAGACATGAGGAAAAGGGAGTTTTCCTCTCTAGCTACTGTTGATATTAGGAAAAAAAAAAAAGTATTAGAACTCCTCAAAGAGTTAAAACAGCTTCTTTGTCACTTCTGTCCTACTCTCCATTTTAATTTGCACAAATTGTTTCTTAATTATACAAGTGAAATTTTAGAAACAGAAATTTTACAATAGATTTTGAGAGTTGGAAACTATAATTTATGATCATGCAGTTGACACAACAGACTGGAAAACTTTGTCAGATAGTTCAGCCTGACAGCCTGTGCTTGACACAGAGGCGTTCAGTTTTGATTGGAAGCGTCTGGGTGATGGTAAACTAACCAGATTCTCTGACGGCTGATAATTGAAAGTGTGGTATCATGGGCGGGTTGTTCGCGAATGCTAGCTGTGTGCTTTACTGCATTGTTGCAGGATTACTCATCACAGAAAAACTGTTTCTGTTGAGTTGCTAATGGGCAATTATACATACAGAGGCCATTATACATATGGCATACTGCAGCCAGAAGATGTGGGGCACACCTGGTAATCTGACAAAGTTTTCACACCTCTTTCCATTGAAAATGCAAAAGGATTTTGCAGTAGAGAGGCTGTGATTTACTAGACTAGGGATTCGCCCTGATAATGACACGGGCTAGGGCACTTGCAAGCTCTGCCACCCATTTCCCTTAAGTTATGCTGCTATTTTAAGTGCAGAGGCAATGAATAGCTCCTCTGCTTGTTACCTGCTCTGATTTCAAAACTGTACCCACAAAGAGAATGTGATGGGCTGAGGAACATAATGAAACTCCTTCGCTCATCAATGTCCGTTTGAAGGTATGTGACATTTCAGATACAAGCACTAAGGAGATCATAAGGGAAATTGATCTGGAAAACTTAAAGTGCATTTATAATTTTCTTGGCGAAATGTCTGCCAGAGATAGGGAGAAAAATGAGAAGGGATGTAGTTTCAAAAGAGTTATCACCCTGGATCTTACTATACTTAAGAGAGAGGAGGAACTTTATTACTGGTTTTAATCTGTGGTATGCCAATGTCTAGAAGCCTTTCTCTGGTAGCACTGTACAGCTGATGACATCAGGGAACAGAAGTGACTCAGCTGGACAAATTCTGCCTAGCATGAGTTTTCCTTTTAAATGGAGAATGGGAGGAAGGCTAGCCAGAGGGGCAGTTATCAATGCGTCTGTAATTTCCTTCCTCACCTACTGCAGGTGTCCAAACACACATCAGCGGGGCCTGCTCCCAGCCTCAGCAGCCATGGAATGCTCTTGGTTTTGTTGTTGGCCCTTTCATCACTTAAGCACCTGCTTAACTTTAAGGAAGTACGCTTAAATCCAAGTGATTTTGGTCAACCTCCATTATGTAGTTAAAGTATGTGCTCGAATTCTGTGTTGAACTGAATGCCTGATAGGTGCTAGGGGTTTCACACCAAGCGTGCAAGTGGAAAGAGGTTTCGCTCTGATACTGCTCTTGGATTCTTAGTGAGGTTCATGAAGGGAACTAGCTGAGAAAGCTGAGCCCTGTCAGCTCAGTGTGGACAAAATTACCTTCTATGGGGGTGTGTATATATATATTTTAAGGTATAATGATGATTATATTGTGGAGGCTACATATGCAGAGAATTTTTTTTTTTTTTGAGAGGCTTTGTATCCAAAGAGGCTTTTGTAGAACTGGGGAATACGTCTTCTCCTGATCAGCTTTCACGCTAATTAGTAGCAAATCTATCCCTGGCATTAGCTTCATACAAAATTAGTCTGAAAGAGTTGAGCTGTCAGTATGTCAGAGCTCTGCTTTCTCTCTTAAAGCAGCAAAAGTCCTTGTTGCTTTGGAAAGTTGACAAAGTCCTATTAAGTGAAAGTAGAGTGAGGATCTTAATTAGAAACGTGGGAGGTCTGCCTGGCACATGTTCTTGGGACCCCTTGCTGTCTAGAACAAAGCTCCCATGTCAATTTGCTGAGAAGGAGTGGGAAAGGGGACTGTGGAAGCCCTAATTAGGGAGGTAATTAAGAGACAAGTTTTCTTTGGCGTTGGAGAATGTTTTACAGCTACTGCTCAGTTTCTGACAAGTCTGCAGATGTCAAGTGTCGACACTAGTGTTTCAACACTGAGTTTGCCGTGGGGTGAAATTAACTGTTGTGCAGCCAGCTGAAAAATGCCAGATAATGGCCTGTGCTTTGAGAAGCTCTTAATGCGGGCACGCTTGTAGATCCCCAAATGTTTGGGAAGAGGAGCTGTTGCAGATTGCCAGTCATTGCTGCAGTATATGTATTCTTTACCATAGTGTGCGCCAAGGAATCCAAACAAAAAGGGCTGGGACTACAAAACAATTGCAATGGGATCTTGTACAGTGGTAGCCGAAAGCGCAGTTATTCTCAGCATTTGTTGCTCTTTACAGACTCTGTCACATATCAACAGCTGTGAGGTGGTTGGTGGGCCCCTGAAGTTCTGAAGTGACCAGATGGCCGTGGATGGGATACTGGCAGTGTAGGACTGTGTGCCTGCGAGAGCAGGAACTTCGTTACTGGTTGTAATCTGTCCTCTGGCAACGTCTAAAGCCTTTCTCTGGTAGCACTGTAGAATGATTAAGGGTTTAAGGGTTCCAAAGAACTTCAAACACAAGACAAGTCAAGGTATAGGGCTATAGCACGCGGATGGGTACAAGCATAAAGCAGGAGTGGACAATGTTATAGTCCTCATTCTTCCCTACTTACATAGCAGAGACTGACCCCTGCACGCAGCAGTGAGCTGCACAGATGGGGTTGCAAGTCTTCACTGAAAACGTGGTAACGTATTTCCTGTTAATAATTGGTAAAGACTTTCTGCATTGGTGGGGATTGGAAGCTCTGTTGTTTTTTCTCTTAACTGCAAGCTTGGCTGAGACTTCTGCCCGAGACACTCTCACCTTTGTTCTCTGCAGTGCCACGGAACCCTCTTTACAGCATCCTTGAGCAGATGCTGCTCTACTCTCTTCCGCTTTCAAGGCTTATTTGATTTAGTACTTTGATGTGCTTTTGTCCCTCAGGCAGGGCCTACTCTGCTGTTGATAAAAGTCAAGGAGGACATATTTTAACCTCCTAGGCTATGCTTTATTCTAATCTCCGTAACACATTGAAAGGCTTTTGTCAGACCGTCTCAATGAACTCTGTCATCCTCTAATGAAGAAACAGGAGCAGGGGGTCAACAGGGCAGCAAGTCCCGGGTTATTAGTGGGACAGGCATTGAACCAGAGCAGAGAACGATTCTTGTTTAGACTAAGGACATGGATACCTGCGAGTATTTTATGAATAAAACCCTTATAATCATGGTTTGTGAAAGTACTCACTTGTAATAATAGTTCCTGACCTCCACCCCCCAAACGATGTTGGCTAAATTAGAACAACTTAGAAAAGGGAATTCTAATTGGGTAGAGAGATTACAAAAATTTTATGGATTTAAATGCACACCTTAATTGCAGAGGAACCTATCCTGTGAATCCAAGGCTACCTGGTGCTGTTTGGGAGGTATAAAACATCGTTAAAATCGAAGTGTATTTGCATACTGGTAAAGCCACTTTTATCTATCGGAGCAGTGTATAGGAGCTTTTCTGTAAAAGAAGATCTAGTTCAAACAGGAAACGTGAAGTTGAACCCATTTTTTCTGTTTAAAATTTAACAGAGCAGATATAGCTGGAAAAAGGAAAGGGAAAAAATGTAAACAGGAGGCATTGTTAGTGTAGTGACCTCTTCTGATCTAGTATATAAACCAGGGGTATTTTAGTCGGAATACCTAGAAATGTGGAAGTTGATCTCAACTATCAGTGCCCCTTCAGATCTGCAAAATGAGACTAAAACCCTTCTCTTTACCTTGCAGCTGTGCACCCGTTCCAGTTCCAGCTGAGTCCAGCTGTGCACTGGATTTTTGGGAAACGAGTGAACCTTTTACAGTGCTCAAAGAAAAATTCCCTTCCATTTTGGGTTTATCTTGAATGATATGAGAAGAGCCATACATTGAAGTTTTAATTTATGTAGGTAGGCCAACACATTGCTGATCAGAAGCCTTTAAAAATCTATGTTTGTATAATAACTATATTTAATTATTATAATAACATAATAATAATAATAGTATGTTTATATTTGATAAAATAAGTCACAACAGAAAAGTTAAGCGTTAAAGAGGAAAAGGGAGGGAAACTGCATTTAGACACGGGGTTTTCCTTTGTTGGGGTCTTTCCTTTGCATCTCTAGTGAGACCGAATTTGGTTGCCTGGATGTGACATGCAGAAAAGAACTTGGAAACTGGCACTGTGTTTCAAAAGGCACAGATTTAACATCCTTCTCCATTTCCTTCTGTAACTCTGCATTAGCAGTGTTTTGGCTGTTGCTTTGGCTGGTTGGAACGGGCTTAAAGGTGCCAGCGCATTTCTGCCGATGGGGTATTCGGCTCCGACTGCGGCGTTCCAGGTGCAGTCCTGCTGCAGGCGGCAAAATCTCATGTCAGATTGAGACCTGGCAGACAGACAAAATACATACATTACTGCCATCATTCATCCATCTCAACTTGTCCGTGCCTTTCACTTTCTTCGTACCTAATCCTTGTGAAGAATCCAAGGACCATGTAAAATACCATATAAATCTGTGTCTTGTCTTCTAAGCAGTGTGTGATGCCTGCTGCTGTAAGCTGGTTTCCCTGGCAGTGCTTTACATCTGAGAAATTGGCTTTCCTTCCCCGTTAGAAGACGGGGACGGGAGGGGACAAAGTTTTTGTTTGCTTATTCTCTCTGGTGGGTCTCCTGAACCTAGAAGACAGCCCTAAAACACACGCTTTGTGTTTTCTTTGTGTACTGGAAACGTGACACTCTGCGACTCCAGGTCCCATGTCAGTAGGACAGTCCTTTTTATTTTATTTTTAAGGACAGCCTTGCTGCCCCTAGAGTAGTTTGTGCCGGGTTGCTGAAGGAGTAGCTGTAGCTTGCCCACCCCCGGAGGCATTCGTTCGCGGGGGAGGGTTTTGCTTCTGCGAGCGGCTCCCAGGCTCGGTGGAGGAGCTCCGAGGCCGGTGCCCGCCTGCAGCCGAGGTAAGGCAGGAGCGCACAGACGCCGTCCCCAGGGCCTGCTCCAGCCGCGGCGGCCGCCTTTGCGCGGGCTTGCGGAGCCTGAGGCCGCTGGCAGGAACCGCCTCCCGCGCCCGGCCCGGCGCTCTGGGGAGGGCGGAGCGGCCCGGCCCTGCCCCGGGTGGGGCGGAACCAGGGGGTCCCGGGGCCGCGGCGGTGCCCCTCGGCCCGGCCCGCGGCGGGGCGGTGGCGCCTCAGGTGCGGGCGGCGGAGCGAGCAGGGGGCCGGGCCGTGAGTATCGCCCGCGGCTCCCCGCGCTGCGCTGGGGCCGGAGAGGGACCGCGCCGCCGGCTCCGCGCCGGGGCGGCGGAAAGCTGGGAGGAAGCGTTCTGAGGGGGGGAAGGACCGGGGTGTTTTCTGTGTGGCTGAAGATGGCCCTGGTCTGGGGGAGAGAGCGGGGGGAAGAAGGTTGCTTCGACAGTAGAGACGGTGAACTTTTCCAGGAGCGAAGGTACACTTTCAAAATGCTATTCCCTACGAACCCTTAAAACTTCATAGAGACTGGTTAAAAACACTGATTCATTCATGCCCAAGTAATCCGTGATACTGCCACAGTCTCCGAGTCGGATGACAAAACCGACTTGGATGATGTTAGAGAATATTTACTTTTTGAAGAGCTCAGGTCAAAATCTTGAAGAAATACGATAAATCTGTTTTAAATTTAGCATTTGAGGTACTAATTTATCATCTGCAGTAACACAGCATCTGTGGTAACACCGCACGAGAATGCTGAGACCATTGTAATGTTAAACCTCGCTGCAGTTAATGACACTAAAAGCAGACACTAATTTGCACAAAGTATCATCATCTTGCATTTGTCGTAAGTCCTTAGGCTTGTGAGGAACAACTGGCAAGAAAGGCTAATGAAAAACTCTCAGGGAAATGGGGAGTTGAAAAAGGTTTATGACACAATTGTAATATCAATTGGAAGGACGATCTTTTTAAATGTCCTATCTTAACAAATTAATGTCATATTGTATTTGTTTTGTGTCTGTCCTAAAGACCCAGTCAAAGAACACGAAACTCTTTCTGAAATGTTTGAATGGCTGAACCTTGAGAGCAGCTGAGCTATTGCAATCCTTATTAAATTGCACAGAAGCTGCAAGTGTTCACAGTTTCTGAAGTTTTTGTCCTTCTGTAAGAAGTTAATCATTCAACAAACACTGCTTCTGTGCTGCAGTATTGAAGTACACGCTAGTAATGCCAGGGCGTGTGGTTTGAGAGGGTATTTGAGGTACGTGAAACAAAGTTCTATAGGTTGTAAGTCAAGCATAGATTTCACCAGAATGAACAGAAACCTCTGCTCGATACCAAGGCATGGTCCGTCCCCGATTCTAAGTGAAGACCTTAAAATGCAAATCTCGGTGAACCTCAGCTAGGCGTGAGCACGTACGCATATGAGATCCAACAGTTGTTGCTATAGTGTGGCTGTGGTTTGGTTTGCCGCGTGCCGAACTTCGACTGATTTTGTGAAACTTGTCTGAGTTACCTTTTTTAATGATGATGCCTATATTTAGGCCTTGTGAACTTTTACAGTTTTTACAGTGCTTTAAGTGATTTGTGTTCTGACAGAACAATCTGTCTGCCTTAGACTTTCTCTAGAACAAGTGGAGTTGCTCCATCATTGGCATTTGCATCAGATTAAAGCTGAGAAAATGGTAAAGACACTATATGGGATTTAATGATGAGAAACACACGTACATGGTTGGGATTTTTTAATTCTTCAGTGAAAAATTCCTTCTCCTCTGTCTCCAAAAAAAGAGAAATTTTATGAGAGACTGGAAAACCATGTGTTTAGATCTGAGATACATTTCTGTAATACATTAAAATAAGAGATAATTTAAAAGAAGCCCCAAATCAGTATAATCTGTAGTAGCCTGACTATATTCTAAAAAGTAATTATGCAAATTCCAAAGGTCTATTTATGTATGGTTTATTTGGATAAAGAGAGCTATGCCATATTACAGGATCCCATTAAAAATGTGGCTGTAAAACGATTGGGATTTTCAGAACTGATCCATGAAAAAGAGTGACTTGTATCCAGCAGATGTGATTGCAGAGTGTGTTGTGGAAATGGCAGAGTGGCAAATGGCAAAGTCAATGCAAATGATTTTTGTTCTATTTCCCCAGTCCTTCAAGATACACTGCTTACCAGATGCGCTGCCCCTTGGGCACAGGCTTCCTTGGGATTATGTCATGGAGGAAGAGCGTGCAAAAATGTATATATTTTTCATAATCTTTGAGTCTTCAGGAATGGAATTTTCCAGTGTCCCAGCAGGAGCCCTGAACTGGCTCTTTTTTTCTCTCACACTGTGCGTGAAAAATAACTACTTGTGGGAAGCTCCGTGTACATCTGGATATGTTTGTTGGACTTGGACAGAGTGATAGTCACAGTGGACGCTGGGGATTTCCTTAAGTGGGCACAGCGTGGGCAGGGAAATGGTCACTCCCACGTTTTTGAAGTGTTTTGGTAGGAGCCAGCCACAGCAGGAGAGGCAACAGGAGCTCCACTCACAGCAGCGGTCCCCTCAGAGACCCACTCCCAGTAGGAAATATTGTCACAAGTGGTGTCACCACCTGATGAGGCCATTGGAACCAGTCAGATGCTATCCAGAAGCACAGCCCCGCATGTATCGCTGTAGGTATTACCGTTCATTTCAACTGAAGTTTCTAAGCAGTCAGTGCCCTTATTTTGTGCAGGGAAACTGAGGTACTCAGTATAAAAATGAGATAATGCACACTGGATCTAAAGGGTATGTGAGAGTTTGGGTGGTTGTTATTGGGTTTGGGGAGTTTATGTCCATACTAATGTATTGCAGCATTGATAAAATCCTCTGCTGGATGCTCCCCGGTCTCCTGAATTTGGATCCTGCCATGTTGGACCCATTGCTCTTGAGTGTTCCTTGGGATTTACAGGTTGCAGCACTGGCTCTGTCCTTGATTTCTTGGGCACAAGCTCTGTTACCTTTGCACAGAAATGGGACCTCGCATCTCCATTGCCTGAGGCCCTCGGGACTGTTGGTACTGTAGACTCTTAAGTGAATTTTGTGGCACAGTTTGCAGCGTTCCAGCCATGTGAGTCCTCAGAGTTAATAGTGTATCCCTCAGGAACAGCCAGTTGGTCAGACATACCTCATATACAGGCCATGGCATTGTATCAAACTACAATTTCTTTGTTCTTTAGTTAACACAGAAAATGTGCAGGCTGAGGGGAAAATACCTATGGATGCCAGTTCCACACCTTGGCTTCCTCTGTATTCCTGATTGTTCTCTTGATGCTGGAAAATCCTTAATAAGCACTAAGCATCACTTGTCTTAAACTTTCTCTGTTACTTTAGTTGAAAAGCAAATGAGTGAAAGTTCAGTGTTTTCACTGCCAAGTGCAGGTGATGTAGCAGTGTAACAGAGGTGCTGCTGTTGCCCTGAAAGGTGGAGTGCTAAAGAAAACACTCCGATGGCGTGGTTTTGCCCAGCGTGTTTGAGGCAGCCTTCAGCTGGTTAAGAATTCTGTCTGGTCTTAAAATTGTCCATTGTGTGAAAATTCCCCCCTGAGAACTGAAGAGCATTGAGCATTGATGTGGGCCATTAATTCTTCATAATGGTTGTGAACTGATGAAGTTTATGCGTGGGATAAATTATTTGCCTGATAATGAATGAGGAAACTGTTGGAGACTCAGTAGTAGATGTGGGATTAGCAGTCCTATTCCATCTGATACGAACACAAGTCCTAGCTTCAAGTTTATGGTCTCTGAAACAACAGCGAACATGTACTTTGGGGAAACTTAAACTGTAGGATGTTCTGGGAAGCCAAAAGGTTTCGGCTCCTGTCAATAATGACGTAGACTGCAAAATAATCACAGTGTGTTGTATGTACCTGCTGTGCTGTAATCCTTCATATGCCTTAGGCCAAGCAGGAGAAGAAGAGCATTTCTTACAAGAAATGCTGGTAAGAACGATACAATAGAGTCAGAAAGTTTGTATTTGAGCCCAATGCTAAGCAGTTAGAGCTGGGTGATAGCTGATTTACTTTAGTGCCATAAATATAAAGTTAAATTTTGAAGGAAGCTTTCTTAGAGACAGCATGAGAAAGGTTTTTTAGGATGCTAGCAGGAAGCAAAGTCAGATTTGGAGTTGGGAAGTTTCTTACTAGTCATGAAAAACCACGCAACTGCTGACCGTGGTGTCCAGTGGTTAGAGACATGAAAAACGAATCCGCTGAGTTACAGGGAGAGTTTTATCTATTGAAAGTATTAGGCAGATGACTCTGAATTGCAAATTCAGTAAAATAGCAATCTGCTCATGGAGTTTTTAAGGACAAAAATTTTCTGAATAAACAACCCAGAGTGGATGAGATGTGACACTTTGAAACATGTCCTGATTTCATAGCAATCCTCACTGCCGGCTGTGCAAGGTCTGGTTGAGAGCTTGGAGATGGCAATCTGTAGATACCTACCTTTAATGCTCCCTAATTGATGACATCCAGAATTCTCAGCAGAGGAGTAAATGCAGGATGGAGTTTTAGAGTGGAAAAGGTCCACAGGAGTGAAAGCTTTTAGACCACCCACTTGGAATGAAATGAAGAATCTGCATTGTCTAATAATCATGAGACAGGACTGGTGATTTCTAGTGGGCACTTGAGACAACCCACCTATTGATGACCAGAGGCGCCCTCCCTCCCTCCCCAGCTGCATAAACAGACTAGTTTTGCAGAGAAAGATTGCAAAATCATGCTGGCAACTTTCTTTCTGGGCTGTATACTTAATAATAATCAAAGCCAAATGTAAATAAAGTACGTCTGATGAGAGAAGCACACTGCCCAAATTTGCTTCCTATTTATACCAGTTAAATGTGGATAAAATCCAGGTCATTGTTTTCTGTAATCTACTACCCACCCAAACAGAGCTGGGAAAGCTGCTTCTGACAGGGGCTTGTTTTTAATATTGGGGCTCTGTTTAATGTCAGCTTCTCCAAATGAAATCAACATTATCACCCAACATTGATGCGATTACTTTTATAAGTTGCAAATGATGAATAGCAGAGGAAGGCAGGAAAAACAAGCACAGTAATAAAAAGGAAGGGATTTTTCAAGTGGAGAAATGTAAGTCAGTTTTCTCCATGGCTGGTGTTTTGACTTCCATCCATTCCAGCTTTTATACTGCTTCTGTATGAAAAATAGAAATCTAAAGCTCAAAAGGGGCAAAGATAATAGATTTGTGGTAAGTTATGTGCAGCTAGTAAATTTCTAAGATTTGCTGTTGCTTCCTATTAAAATTGGAAAGGAAACATCAGTGGAAGCAAGACTAGCGAGTAATCAGCCACCCACTCAAAGTTGCTTGGGACTGTGTTGGATTTGCATTTGGTGAGAGTCTCTGTCCGTCGTAACTCGGAATCATGACCGCTCTGCCACAAACCAGTGTGCGTATGTCACCAGCTTTTCTTGGTTGCTCTTCCCTCCTCAGGAGAACTGTGCAGAGCTTGTCAGGGTGATAGCGTCGCATGCATTTTCGTAGTCCAACATACGGATTTGTTGGTGATGATATTCTTGCAAGCCAACAATTGCTCCTGAAATTAGGCTTAAAGGTGAAGTGTGTTTAGAAGGGAGACAAGGGGTTCACGCGATCACAGTATGGAATGCTTCCTTGAAAGTTATCCGGCTGGCAGATAGTGGTGCCAGTGTCAATTGTTAGCTTCCAACGAATGCATTTTTGGGTTACGCAATCTGTTGGAATAAGTGGCTCTAATTTGCTCCACAGTTTCTGATGTTTCACTGTGTAGAAGCAAAAAATAAATGGACAAGGTGACTGGACTTGATTTTATACTTCAGCTGAGGCTGAAGAGATTGAGTTGAATTTGTCCGATGCTGCGATTAACGTCCAGGTTTCCAGATCCAGTGAAATATTTTGAACTCTAGGCCGCACTATATAAAGGCTTAAAAAAAAAAAAAAAAAAAAAAAAAAAGTAACACAAGAAAAGGAGGAATTTTAATTGTTCAAGTCTGTGACGTTCTCCTTAGCCTTAAACGACAGAACTCTGACTGTCTAAAGCCTATGAATTTGCTGAGAAGTGCTGTTTTCTCAGCTTTAGAATGTGGATGTCTTTTCCCTTCTCCTTTTTCCCCTGTTTTTGTTATGGAGGAAAGCAGCTGTGAAAGAAAAATTGCTTTTTTTAAAGCCTGGATGAGTAGCTGGGGTTGAACATTCAGGGACCCTGTAGAACGGATTACTTGACCTTGACTCTCAAAAGTCAAAGTCGCCTGTTCCCGATGAGAAGGAACAATGCAATATAGTCTTTACCTCCTCAGTAACGATGCCATAAACAGCTGTATCGGTTTCTACACTATCTGGTTGAGATACTCCCTCCAAGCTGTTAGTGCCAGCTTAGGAGGAGTAGGATTTGGCCAGCCTCTGTGTTTCTTTTTGTCTGTACACATCTGGCATACGCAAGCATAATTGGCTGCTCCTTTGATTTTAGTTTAAGGAGAATTTGTTACAGCCTTATGCTTCAATTATTTTTGCTTTGCAGAAATGAATGGTTTAGATACATGTATAAAAAATTGAGATGAGATCTTAGATATGTCTGTTACCTTTTATTGAATCTCTTAAAACCCTTTATGGACATAAGTAATTAGGCCCACGTTCCTCAGGCAGGAATAAAACTAAGCAGTTTTTTTATTTCACTGCTGAGCAATTTGAAACAGAGGAGTGAAGGCTAGCCACAGTGGACTTCACAGCCAGGTATTTAGGGTGGCTCTTGGTTTTTCAAACCCTGTTACTTTCATAGTTAGCAAGAACTGTCAGTTAACTTTCAATGTGTACAGTTGCACAGCATCATCTTTAAGGAAGAAGTTTTTCACGCTGAGGGTGGTGAGGCACTGGCACAGGCTGCCCAGAGAGGTGGGAGATGTCCCACCCCTGGAAACATTCCAGGTCAGGCTGGACGGGGCTCTGGGCAACCTGATCTAGTTGAGCATGTCCCTGCTCATGGCAGGGGGTTGGACTAGATGGCCTTGAAAGGTCCCTTCCCACCCAAACCATTCTGTGATTCTATGATCATGTATAATTCCTACTGCAGACATCCCTCCTTTATGAAGGTTTTCTATTCAGTAATTGAAGAGCTGATCCCTTGGACCTGGGAGGGAGTTGTGAGTTTGGAGAGTGTGTTTTAAAATATCAATCTGTCTTTGAAGCCTGTTATGTTTATTTCTTGACCAGGTGCCTTATCAAGCTGAGCCTTTCTTGTTTCAGGGAAAGGAACGTCCTTGGCAAAATAGAGCACTTACAGAGATTATGGGTCTTCTAATGAGAGGTCCCTGAAAGGGAGCAGGCAGAGGAGTTTGCTTTGCAGAGGAAAATCCATGAAATATCTCTAGAAAAAGATGAATCACTGCTACCGTCAAGTAAATGGCATTCTTACTGAGGGGAATTATCTACAGGAATGTCTGTGTGTCTGACAACATTTGCACAGCTAGGGATTAGTAAGAAATTGTTCTGAAGCATCTTATGCATGCGGAATGGTCAAGACAATGTGACTTTGATATAGCTGTACTGCACAAGACAAGGTGGCGTAGGTATGGGGGCAGGAACGTGTAGCACAGGTCGAGGGAAAGGTGGTTTTATGGGTCAGATATTAATAGAATTCATCAAGGAATGTTGTTTAATGTTTTCTGTGGTGCTAGGCCTATCCATACCAAACTCAAATTGTGTTATCTGCTGCTTTTCCGAGGTCTTCATGTGTACCTTCCTATTGACATCAGCGTCTCATGGCCAGTCTAATTGATTGTTCTGATACCATTATAGTACTTGCTCATGCCTCGATCCGTTTATGGCTTGCCCGTGAACTGAGCCATAGACAAATGAAAAGGATAGGAAAAAGGTAGGTAGGCAGGCGGGCCAGCCAGAGCAGTAGGCTTTCCAGCTGTTGAACGAAATCAGGCTCTGCGAAGAGCTCTGTTTCGGCTAAAGGATCCTCCTGCAGCTGTCAGTGTGAATGTCGTGCTACTCAGAGTGCCTCTTCTTTCTTGCTCTTCCGCTTTGCCTAGTAACACTCCATTTATTTTGTTTTTACAGTCCCTCGGATCAATGGCCATCCGAAACTGGACAGACACCGTGAGCACCCTCCTGGTTACGACAGCTCTTCTACCATGATGAGTAGTGAGCTGGAATCCAGCAGCTTCATTGACTCCGATGATGATGACAACACAAGCAGGTAGGGCACTGGCGTAGTGGCCGAGCTGTTAAATACTGTTTGCATCTGTTTCCCAGCCACTTGACTGTATTTCTGGCCTTTCCTGAAACATGCTGACTGGCGGGATGAGAAGATTTATATCTTCTCTTCCCCCCACCCCCCTTTTTAAAAAAAAAATTTCCTTTCTTTTTTTTTTTTTCCTGCTCCTTATGATTTGAGCACTGATAATACGTCAGTAACATCATGTTGAATATAACCACTGCTCTGAGAAACAAGCTAAGTTATTGGGGTCGCTATCCAAGCTGCCTATAGCCACTGCTCCAATTAAGAGAAAAATTCTGTTCCTGTTCTTTCCTTTTAATAGCAAGAATGATCACATTTTAAGATCAAAGCAATGTGCAACTGCCTACCTGTTTAGAAATTAATGGTGTGAATATTGTAACAAAATAAGTATGCACTTCACTAAAGCTGAATTGTAAAGGAATTCCTGTGTAATTGCATGGTCTGAGACCTATGAGCAGTACTGGAATTCATCAAAGGCTATTGCAGAGGCAGACTGTGATGCCATATATTTATAACTTCTTAATTATTTTTTAGTTTTTGTGCAGACAGAGAGAATGTGAATTATTCCTTGCTTTTTGCAAAAAAGCTCTCCATTTCAAGACACCCTTGTTAATCTCTAAAGATATTTTTGTTGTTCCGTAAAATGTTTATAAGCCAATACATTTCTCGGATTCAAAATACCTATTTTTAAAGATGTAAAATCAATCAAAACTAATATTCTTCCCTTTCCTGGCTGCAGTGACAGCATTCTCTGAACAC
Source organism: Phoenicopterus ruber ruber (assembly GCA_009819775.1). Classification (NCBI taxonomy): domain Eukaryota; kingdom Metazoa; phylum Chordata; class Aves; order Phoenicopteriformes; family Phoenicopteridae; genus Phoenicopterus; species Phoenicopterus ruber. Next base: position 6,949,970 of record CM020235.1, on the reverse strand, counting down.
TATCTCTAGAGCTGTTGTTCATCCAAATGAAAACCCATTACAGATTTCTGTTCATTGTCAGAGACCAACAAGATTACAGATCTCTGGTGGTTCAGAGAGATCTGTAGCTAAAACAAATAAGGTGCAACGTGATATTCTTAAAGTCTAGGTAGAATGGAAACAGCAAAGAACAACTAGTCCTGGAGATACTTAAACGTTTGCTATGTTTACAAACAGATTATTAGCTTGTTGGACTCAGTGGATTTGGTCTTGCAGTTAGTCATAGCTTAAAAACCTGTTGAAGAACAGCAGTTCCTTCAAATTCTGTGTAAAGGCTGGGTGTTTCCAAAGGGTTGAAAGGGTAACTAAATGAACGTTTAAGATTTGGCCCTGAATTAGTTTCAAGAACTTATTTTGCAGTTACAGTGAAATTGCCAACACCTGAAGATACAGAAAATTAGCCTTCTGGATGCTTTGTACTTCACCTGGATATTCATGTGCATAAAGAGTTGGCAAGATCGGTAGTTAACCTGAATGTACTCTAAGCCTTCCTAAAGCCTTTAGGGCTTCTAACCCTCCTTCCCTCCCTAAAAAATCAAGCCCACAAAAACAACAACCACCCTGCAGCTGATGTTGTTTCGTGTGAATAAATTAATCATTTCCATGGCAGCAAGACATGCAGTAGGGCAGGATTAGCACAGTCAGGGTGGCCACTGAAGCACATTATACTAGACCCAGCTAAATCTCTCTGTATTAATAAAGCAAAGCTTCCTGCGTCTGACCTGAGAAGAAAGAGACTCTTCGAAGCTGCTGCGCAGGCCTTTTCCTTTCTAGGCTAGGGCAGAAGCTTTTGGCACACAGAATAGCTGCCAGGCCAGCCAGTCAGGAAGAACAACTGAATGGAATGCTCCAAGGTATGCTGTTGTGTTACGGTGATGATGTTCTCAAGCAGATGAGAGATTGTGCTGGCAGGGAGAAGTTTTCTTTAGAGGCAAATACAGCCAAGTAGAAAATCAAGCATGCTCCAGATCTGCTGGAGACAGCGGCCCGGGGAAAAAGGGGTTGAAGGGGGTAAGTTTGTTTAATAACAGCTGATAAACTCTGGTGTCAGAACCTGCATTGTAAAGGCGATTGTACGTGGAGGAGGTCACTGAGAGAAGAAATCAGATGTAAAGGATGTTACTGTCTTGGAAGTGAAGAGGTTGTAAGGTTGAGGATGCTTTTTGAACAGTGTGTATTTGACATTGGTTTATTTTATTTTTAACTTGGAGCAGTGCAGCAGAGTTGGTTCATTTCCAGTCCAAGGAAGTTCTGTTGCATTTAGATAGAGAGAATAATTTTTTTGTTTCAGTGAATTAATTTGTTCACAGATATTACGGGACAGTACAGAACCCTTCAAGTCGTGTGAGTGCAATAATTTATTTCCTTTGTTTTCAAAGCATGATATAATTGAACGTTAGTGTTATTTGCAGGTGGTATTTTGAGTACAGATTGGTGTAGGGAGCTCATGGTAAACTTTACTGTAAGAGTCTTATTTCTGTCTTCTGTTAAGTAAATAAAGGTCTAGCAGATATGACATCTGTAGCTGTAGGATTATTGTCAGCAACTTGCAATTAGTATTCTCCGTTCAATGTAACTAAAATAATTAACTGCAAAAAAAATTCATTATGTTTATTTCTCATTTAAGAAATTAACATTAGTTCTTTTTAAACTATATGGCTAAGCTTTCTTTAACAAATTGTTACCTTTCTTTCCTTGCTTTGGGGAATGTAGATTGGACAAATTATTGTTATTCTTTTTAAAAATCTCTTCTGTGGGATTTATTAGCCTTTCTGTTAGAAGTGCAGTCAGGGTTTTGGCCAGTAGCTACTGCAGGAAATTGGTAGGTATGATTCCAGATTTGTTTTTCATCTTTGCACTTTGTTTTTCCCAAAAGCTGAAATATACCATCTTGTTTTGCTCATCAAAGTATAACAATAACTTTTACTCATTTCTAGGAATACTTCAGAGATCAAAATATTACTCGTCATTAGAATAGGTTTGAGCTGCTACTTAGCATCCGGATAGATACTCCTAGAATATGAGATATGCAATGTTTATGATGATTCAGCAAGGATGCATTAAGGCTATGGATTTGAAAGAAATTACAAGAAGAGATGATGAAGTGTACCATAGCTACACGAAAATAGATACAGGCTTGACTCCTTTTTAAGAAATTGCAGAGACTCTGAAACCTGATGTTTACAGATATGCTTTTACACAGTGTGGGAGTCCTGCCGAAACAAGCTGTCTTGCCTTCTACTTACACGTAGGCTTGTTAAGGCAACTTCAGTCATTGTCCAGCTTCCCCAAGAAGGGATGAAAAAACTGAATTGAGGGAGCTCTCCATTTATGTAATAAATTGTAATAAGTAACATTTTCTAATGTTTGTTTGTGTAGAAGCCAATGTATAAGCACACAAAAATGTTTCTGCAGTGCCTTCTGATCATCAATTTTGTGCAACTAATGTGAAAGGCTGTTTTAGCTCAAGTAGTCACTTTTCTGGAATATTGTCTGTCCTCTTGAACTAAACCTGAACTGTGGCTTTTCTAAGGAACTGATTTCCATTCTTCCAGTCTAATGCTGAGTAGAATGAAAAAAATACTGCAGAAAGAAGAATGTTACTTCTCACATATTATCATCTGGTAACAGCAGCTCAGAGATTTGCCAATAAACTCTGGTTTTGCCTGTTTAATTTAAGAGAAAAATCAAAAATGTTCACTGCTTACAGAGGTATCTAAACTTTTGGTCATGTATTGAAACGGAATGAATTTTCCAAAGTAGTCTCACCCCCAAGTTGTCAAAGTAAATAGGGAGGGCAAAAGTGAAGAGGGAACAAGATGCTGATATTAGCATAAGCTAATTGTTCACACCTTCATCACCTCAGCTGTGCCCTGTCTGCCTTTCTGCGATGTACTTAGACTTTTCTTCTTTTTTTCCGGTCCATCTTTTTGAACTCATCCCTTGATATATCTCTCCAAAGATAGTAATTAAAGTATTTTTATGTCCTGTACTTGATGGTAGATTAAAGTATCCCTTCTAAGGACTCAGAGAGCAATTCTGTTTTCTAGCTATACTCAGTGCTGGCGAAAGGTATTTTTGTCCAGTCCAATTTTAAAATCAGACTAAAAGCTGGAAATAATCGTTCTTTGTTTTTCTGAGCAACACCATGTTGATGTGCGCTAGAGCAGGAGGAAGAAATTGGCATAGCCAGCCAATTTTGGCAGTCAGCAGATCTTATGTGCTGTCTGTGATCAGGAAAAATATTGACAGAGGAAGTATACTAACATACATTGGAAGGTACTTTTAAGTTGCTTACCTCTTAGGATGTAAACTGCCATGAAGTAGCACCAGCTTACTGCCAAGATCGCTTGAGACAAAGAAATTCAGTGACCTGTCTGCTGAAACTGTACTGTTCCTATCCCTTATTTCCATAACTTGCTATCCAGATAAAACACCCATTGTCTGGAAAGTGGAGGAAGAACTTTGCTACTGGGTGAATTCCCATCGTGGTCTCCTGCTGCAGGCAGGTGTGGCTTTCAATGTAGTTTTTCTCTCTGTTTTCTCTCTCTGCTATATGAACATTGCTAACTTAAAATTGCTTTTTACAGTAGGCAATGTTAGCTGGAGGCATTACCCCTTTCAGGGTTGTAGTAATGGGAAACTGGATAAATGAAATGATGTTTATGAATTTAATGAATTCTCTTGATCCACGGTAACCATTAGAGGATGCCATTCTAAAAAGGTTGGTGACAGGAAGTATTGCATACTCCTTAAGTGGTGCACGCTGGGATAAAGCCAAAAAATATGATACGGCATTAGGTGAAATATGTGTGTAAACAATGAAAATTGGTTGCCTGGATGCTGTGGATGACTTCTAAGTGTGATTATAGTAGCCAGAAGGACAGATAAAATTCTAAGGTTTTGTCCTCTCTGTTATGGACTAGCTCAGCTGTCTCCAAAACTAGTGGAAAGTCTTGCCTTGTCCTGCGAAAGAGTGGGGCTTTCACACCCTTGTGTTCTGTCTGCAGCAGGGAATAGTGTCTGTGACGGAGAGTTTGTTTGCAGATTGGAACGCTGAATTCATACTCTAACCAGCGGAAGAAGGGCCCTCACATCTCTCTTGTAGCCTTTGAAGGTATCTTGTTGCTTGGCTTGTGTTTATAGAGAAAAGCTACCCCAGTCTTTTGCCTCTTTTCTTTTTGCTGCCCTTCTCAAAGAGCAGGCAGGTTCACTGTGATGTGAGCAACACGCCCTGTCTTTCTTCAAATTCTCCTAAACTGTTGCGTGCTGGAAAGTTTTAGCTGAATCCTGCTAACGAGACATTCTGGGAGAGAAGAGGAGGAGAATGAAATCAGAGAGGAAATAGGAAGAGGGAGAATATTGGTAGTAAAATGCAAGAGGAGGTTTTTGTGTCAATCTTTGCCAGTACTTTCAAGAAGAGTAGTGACTGTTGAACAAGTCCAGTTTTGGGAGCCCTGCATCTTAGAGACCTCTTTATTTTTCCTGTTGAAAAGGTAAAGCCTCAGAAAACCAGGTGCTGTGAGCTGTTTCCACAGACTGAGAATTATCAAATTTTTGATCTCTTTTGAAAATACCACCTCTTGGCTCTTTAAATTACTTTGCCTTGCTAGGAGGGGAAAAAGGAGTGTGTGAGGTTAACATGCCTGAAATAGTTTTGTGAACTCAAAGAGAACGTCAGGAGATTCACACCCTCTGAGCAGTTCCATCTCTGTAATATTCAGCTCAGTCTGCTTGACTAAAACACACCTACTTTATGCAGGATGGGTTTCCCAGTGTGGTGGGTTATAATCTCATGACAGCAAGCTCCTTTTTGAAGTTGCTGGTATCAAGTTTTGCTTAAGGTATTCCAGCATTCCTGCGTGTGGCCAGGACTTTGAATACAAGGACATGGAGACTGGGGAAGAAGATTGTCACTGTTTTCTTTGTGACAGTGCCAGTTCAATTACTTGTGTTGTATAGGGTTGGATTTTTTTTAATCTTGGTTAATGATGGAGCATTACTTTGTCTTTTTTTTTTTTCCATTCTTAACATAATAAATAGAGGAGAGATGTCTCTGTGGTGTTACACTGGTAGCTCTGAAATCTAGGCTTTGTTCCAGGCTTCTGAAATTAATCTGAGCAAATCCATTTATGTCTTTCTGTGTCTCAGTCCACTATCTGTAAAATGAGAATGATTAACGTTCCTAACTCTTAGGGGGGTCTTAAGGATTTATGTGTAGAATGGGGCACATTTAGGTTCTACAAGTTTGACGAGCCAGAAAAAACCCACAACAAAATAAAACTAACAGAATATGTAAAGGTAAATCATATTCACTATTGCTCTGTCACTATTTGGTAGTAGCTATTATCAATTGCTACTGTATTTCATTGAATTCAAGCCTCAGCGTTAAGTTCCTGTTAACAGGGTAGATAGCAGCAGAAGAAAATAACGGCGCCATGACAAGACTCACAAAAATTAATATTAAGAGCTTCTCCAGGTTGTCGGTTGTTCTCTCAGAGCAGAGATTAAAATCATTGTTTAATGTACAGCTGTTCTTACAGTGTGCGTTTTTCTTTGCTGGGCCTGGAGGCAGGACCACCTTTAAAGTAGTGGAAGATGGCTACCTCTGACCTTTGGGTGGTTAAATCGGGGTGATATATGACTGTTGAGATGTGGGTTGCTCTCAGTCTTGCTCCCAAAAGAAAGCAAACCGGTAAATGATACTCCCTAATCCATGCTGTAGTTTAGCTGGTATCTTCTCTGTGCTCCTAGGCAGAGGCTAAGATACAGCGCACGCTGGGATTGAGCAGCGATTCAGCAACAAGCAGAGCAGTATGTTGTAAGCTAGCTGATGGTGTCTGTATGATTTACTCTCTCCTGCATTTCTAGGAATCAGCCTTTTTTGGCAGGGTGCAGAGACATGCAAATGGCTCAGCTTTAGAGAGTTGACATTTGCTCTCAATTTCCCTCAGGTTGAGTAGCTCCACTGAGCAAAGCACTTCATCCCGGCTCATACGGAAGCATAAACGCAGGAGGAGGAAACAAAGGATGCGGCAGATTGACAGGGTAAGGTTGGCATCATAATTTTCCAAGGAGGTGAACCGTGATTTTTGAGTGTAGCATGTGAATTAGGAAGGGATCCAGAAGAGGTCTGTGCCCTGTTGAATTCACTGGAAGGGCTCCCTTTGGCTCCAGTCCGCCCTGGACTAAATCTCTAACGTTTGAAGTTCTGCAGCACTAGAGTCAAGACTCTTTTTCTCTTCTCCTTTTCTCCTTTTACTGTTAAGTGATCGCATTTCTTCTTGTCTCTTTCAAGACCAGCCTCTGCAGGAGAACCTCCATTATGCTACTGGCTGAGGGGTGTCTGTGGTGTTAGACGTCTGTGTATAAATTGCTGAGACTTGCATTCTGCTGAAAGGAGAAATCTACGTTTATAGGAAATCGCAAATCTTTTCTCTTGCCCTTTTTTGTGCTAGCCCTACGGTAGCAGAATGAGGGTGGTCCAAATGACATACTTCTTGAAGTAACTGTTTCGTTCTCCTATAAATATCAGTCTTCACAGATTAAAGATGAGTATGCATACATTTTATCACAAGAACTGGAGTAATGTTTTAGAATATATTTGATAACACATTTGTATTTCATTTTGGAGGGGAGGGAGTCTCTGTCTTCTCAGTTCCTGAAGGATCACGAGTTGTTCACTTCTCTCTTTAGGGAGGAGCCGTGGATGTAATAATTCACACTACACTGGGCACTTTAGTATTGAAATTTCTGTCTGTCAGTCATGTAGTCAGGAAGCAGAAATGATCCAATGTGAAGTTCAGTTGAGAAACCTCAATAAAGAAACTTGCTCTGTGTGTTTTGTAAACAAATCTTTGGAGAAAGTGCTGGTTGTGCTCAGGTTTTTCTTCCTTACAGATTCTAAAGGAAAAATAATTTTGAGGAGGCCACAGTGGTTTCTGGATGCCTTCCAAACAGAAACCTATTAATCAGTTCCCGATGAATTAATCCTCAATAGTTATTTTTATTGTCTTATTCTGAGCCATTTAAAACCTTGAGAATTTTCTGTTGTATTTTGCAGTCGTCTTCGTTCAGCAGCATCACTGATTCTACCATGTCCCTAAACATCATCACTGTCACACTCAACATGGGTAAGAGGATAAACAATGTTTTTAATGATGAATTTCAAGTGATACAGATGTATTTGGTCGTGGTGTAGTAGCCTTTGGAGCCAGTAGAAAGTTCCTTGATTTGAAAAGATGCCAATTGTACTAAAGGCAATGGCAGCTGAGAGTTGCTGCTCTGTTGACTGTGCCTGGATTCCGAGTCCAGTGCTGGATAGTTCTGAACCATTGCACAAGCTGATCAGTATTCTTCCCGAGAAGCCCAGGGCAGGAGCTGGAACGGAGTTCTGCTCTTATTTCTAGGAATGGTAAGGGGTCAGACATTGTTAGGAGCAAGAGTAGAAGGGCACTGGAAGTTTGCATTTCTGCTGCTCATGCGTTTCATTGTTTAGCCAGCCAGAAATGTGCAGGACTGCCAATTCAGCACCTTTCAGTAGCGCCAAATTCTTCCTGCCACTCTGATGTGTGGAAAAAACATTGCCTAATGCTGATCGGGTGCCTAATTTATAGGTGTAGACATGTCTTTTCAATGTTGTTTCTCTTGCTGATTTTTTAAATGTAACTTTTCAGTGTCCTGTATGAAAAAATAATGTCTTTAGCAGCATTTCCCTGCTGCCTTTCCCTGAATGTGCCAGGCAGACATACGCCAATAGAATAACCTGAGGTAATTGTGAGTCAAACATGGCCCAGCTGATGTGTTGAGAGAACTGATTTTTCAAGACTGAAGTAGCCTGCTGTTAGCTCTTCACTATCATTCCAATCACTTTGTTTGCTTTTTTCCCCCCCTTACCCTCCACTTTCTATCTGTATAGAAAAATATAACTTCCTGGGAATCAGCATTGTAGGACAGAGCAATGACCGGGGTGATGGTGGCATATACATTGGCTCTATTATGAAAGGAGGGGCTGTGGCAGCAGATGGCCGAATTGAACCAGGAGACATGCTTCTGCAGGTTGGTCCGTGTCCAAAAATATGCTGCTGGCTTGTACATTGGTGGCTCAGCGCAGTCATCCCACCAGATCCATGGGCTTAGCAATCGGTTAACAGAATTCATTCATACTCAGAGAAATGTGTCACAAAGACTATTATCGCGTAAATCTCTAATTCTTTACGAACTCTGCTGGATAGTTGATGTGCTCTGAGAAACAGTATTTCTGCAGCTGCTCAAAGGAGTGGAAACAGTTACAAGGCAAATAAATTTGGAAACAAATAATTAAAATGTCTTTAACTTTCCTGTGGCGAAGCCTGACCTCTGCTTTTTGCAACGTTTCAGGTGAATGATGTCAATTTTGAGAACATGAGCAATGATGATGCAGTACGGGTTTTACGGGAAATAGTCTCCAAACCAGGGTGAGCATATTAAAAAGTCTCTTGTTACTTATCCTCCATATGCAGTTATTGGTATTGGGCAAACCTCAGAGAAATCAACATTTTGATCTCAATAAGCAGCCAGTGTGATGGCTGATCTTAACTCTGAACTTCTCAGTGTAAATGATGAATAGGTGAGACCGGTTCCAATATACCAGCCAAAACCAACACAAACTAGGAGTTGCCTGGTTTCAGTAGCACTATTTGTTTATACGATGAGTGTTTTAATATCTCAAGAGCTGATCATTCGACAGATTTCACCAGTAGTGCTCATGATCTATGCAAAACCAGGAACATCCCAATACTGGTTCATACTGAAAATACTTTGACAAGCATCTCAAAAGCGTTCTCAGAATGTACTTGACAACTGTTGGATAGGAATAAGTTTGTTTCAAAGAGCAGTTTACAAAGAGAGTAGCAGTTACAACTTCTGTATGGAAAGTTAAGTCACCCTTAGTTGTTTTCTTTCTTCCTAGACCTATCAGCCTAACAGTAGCCAAATGCTGGGACCCTACTCCGCGGAGTTATTTCACCATCCCCAGGGGTGAGTACGTATTTGTGCTCTTCGCTGGGTTCCTGTGGAGCCCTCAAGGTCTAGAATATTCTCAGCTATTTTGGCATCTAACAGATTTCCATTCAGTTTCCACAACTTCGATACTTTTAAGTTTGGTTGTATTGTTTGTTTGCTTTTTCTTTTGGGGGGCAGGGGTCTAAGATACTCCTTCTGGGACTCCAGTGCCCACTGAATTCATGGGATTTTTTCTTTTGATTCACATGGCGCTGGATCACGCTCTTAACCTTTTGGTGGGTTTATCCTTGTGATCTTAACCTTTCAATTGATAGAAAGTTTGGAGGTTAACTATACTTAAGTGTTAAAAAGCCTCATTTTGTCACATGTGCACTTCTTGGAAAGAATTTAAACAGTGTTTTTAAAATTTGAGGCAAACATTGTTTGATATACATAAAACCTCTTGAAAATGATCTAGTTTTAAAACATCTGGCTTAATAAACCTTTCAGTAGCGATAAAAGATCTGTGCTCATGTGACAAACACAGCTGCCTCCTGCTGGTGAGTGCTCTGCTTATGATACTGAAACCAGCTGGTTACCAGTCCCTCTAAGAAGATGAGGATAGCATTGTCCATTGAAATTAATGCAATAGGCTCGTGCAGACTGCGGGAGCTCACTCAGTGATCAGAAGAAAAATCCCACAAATCACATATTTCAGATTTGCTACAGGGAGAGCTCGTGTATCAGTTTGTCCTTTGCATGCATTATTATCCAAGGCAAACAGCGGTCTGTCTGTGGTAGGCTGAAGTGATTGCAATAATGTGTGAGATATTTTGTGGAAATACCTAACATAGGCAGAGCTCTTTTACATAATTTCTGGTTTTAAGGCAATGGAACAACAGCCACTATAATTCAGAAGAAAAGAAGTAATCCAGATTGTGGGGAACATTGAGTTTTATTCCCAGCTTTAAAAGTTACTTGCTATGTGGCTCTTCTTAAGGTCTGAGTGTAATTTTCACCAGTCTCTTCAAATGGTCTTTATATGTCTTGTCTATTTATTTTGCAAGACTATTCCAGTCCTAAAAAGTTGCATTATGGCTGCTGAAAACACTGAGATGGGAATTCCATGATGCCTCATCTCTGCAAATACAGAGCTCTAGAGTCACTGCTCTGGTTCACCTTCGGCAGAAGATTCACCTTCTGTCTGAGTGGTTATTTTAGATCCAGACCCTTAGAGGTAGGGAGAGGTCTTCCCGTCAGCTGGGGCAAAGCACTTGGTAGTACTTCGCATCATAGCAAAAAGAGAATCTCTGTCTCACTGTATAGAATAATAGTGAAATGTTATTACTGGGCTGGCAGCTTCTTTCCCACAAGGGGAAATACTTGACTCCTACCGCAGTTACAGGAACAGGGGTGTCATGGTTTTATCCTATTAGGCTGGTGCAGCAATTGCTAGAGGAAACCAGCTACTGCTGGCAAGGTGTGTTTTGTTCCCTTGTGCTGGGGCTCTCTCAGTTGGACTATCAGAATGGCAAGGACTTGTGCACCCCCAGAAAATTCCTTCTTACTCTAGGTCTTAGTGTTTACTGCAAATCTGATTCCGTTTGTCTTTTTCTCCCTTTCTGGTTGTTCTGCAGCTGAACCAGTGAGGCCAATTGACCCTGCAGCGTGGATCTCTCATACCACAGCCATGACGGGAGCGTACCCCCGTTACGGTATGAGCCCCTCCATGAGCATCACCACATCTACCAGCTCCTCACTAACAAGCTCAATTCCCGATTCGGAAAGTAAGTCACACTGCGGCCAGCACAGGGCAGGCGTCTTCTGCTCGGGGCCAGCAGTGCAGAGCTGTGCGCAAACCCGACCCCAGCCACACGCACGATGAAAACAACAGCCGCCACAGAACTCTTGAATGCTTTCTTAAATTTGTAATTCTCACGGGGAGCATAAAACCTTTTTCCAAAGGTCAGAAGTTAACGCAGTGGTGTTGTGCCAGGGTTCACATTCAGGAAGAGGTGGCTTCTGGTCCCTTTTAAAGTTACAAGGCAGACCTCCAACTTTGTCCCCTCAGACGAATGTGAGAGCTTCCTCCTTGCATTTGACTGTGTTTTAATAAATTTAAATAATTTACTTCAGGTAGATGTCACTGGATAATAATGTTAGTGTATCATTTAGGAAATCTTCCACTGATATTCGCATAGCCATCTTTTATACTTTTTTATGCTTTTAGAATTTATTGAACAAGGAAGAAACAAATGTAATGTCCCATGTGAAATTACGGTTAGAGGTCAGCCTTCTTTGCTGGTTTGTCTATCGGTGGCAGTCTCTAAACTAGTCATATCCATGTAACCAACAAGTTGTCATGATTCCTTATAATGGAAATTTTTGTTTAAAGAACATAAACTCTTCCTTTCTTTTACTCTTCCTTTGCTTTCTGATGTAAGCGTGGGATAAAAGCTAGCATTTGGTTTGAAATAAGTGGCAGTAAGGCAAGACAAATAAACGAGGAGCATGTGTCTCTGAGAACACTGTCCACTGAAGTCCTTCTGTTTACTTGACATGAAAGTTTTGAGGTACTTTACACCTCATTAGTGTGTGTTTGTTTCCTGTAATATTAATATGGAAGAATTTCTCTAGAGATGCAACCTTTCTATCAGATTTGTTCCTCTGTAGCAAGGAGATTTATTATATTTGTTTATATACACATAGAAATCTTGAAGTGGCTTTAAAGTTCTGAGGAGATTATCTCATTTGCGGAACAATGCTACCTCAGTATGCATTCATTGAAAGCCAGATAAATACTTACGTGTTTAACAAGGGATGCTTAAGTGTCTGCCAGATCTGGAGTCTAAATTTAGGACTGAGTAACTTTTTTCATTTTGTAAGATTTTTCCAGAGAGAAAAGGAGGGTATCATTTAGAAAAAACAACAAAACAAAATGAACAAGAAACACAACACTTTGAGGATTTTAAAGACCAATGCGGTGTTGGTGATTAGTGACAGAATCTTCCCTGGACAAATGCATGGCTGAAGCATGAAAGTTGCATTTGCAGGGACCAGTTAAGTCCTGTCAGACTACATAAATGTCTGCCTCTTTTTCTTCTACCCTCTCTCGGATTTTATAAGCACATAGCTCCTGGAATTACACCGCACCTTGAATTGAAAGGGCGGTTATCCTTAGGTGTAGTAGCTCAGTGCCTCTTTAGACAGTAGGCAGTGCCACTGAAGTGGAAGTACATCCACAGTAGAAAGCAAGTGAACCACTTACCTGTTGACTGCTTTATCCTGAGATGTGTTTTCAGCCTTACAGGTACTAAAGATTGCTGGAATCAAATGTATCTGCTGATTAATGTCAAACAACAAGAGTCTGTTACTCTGCATTCCTCTTGAATTATTCATGTATCACGTGCCTTGATATATAGTGATGTGACTGGGAAGTGTGGAACGCAAACGCCCTCTCAGTCATACTTCTAAAATAAAGGTTATTTGGGAGCAGAACCACGTTTCTGGAGACAGCTTCTCATTTCTATGCCAGTGACTTACAATGTTTCCTTTCCTGGATGCAAGAAAACACGGAGCACCCCTGACCTTTATTGTGACCTTCTGCTTTACACTCCTTCCTTCAGTTCAGTCCTGTTACCCCCCCCGAACACCGCAGGCAGCACCTCAGGGCCCTAGGTACAAAGAGCACCTCTTTGGCAGGAAAGACAAAGTTGGGGAGCAACGGAGGAGGGGAGAGAGAGGCGAGGAGAGACTGCGCGTAGACATGTCAAAGAACGAAGAGCTTCATGCAAAATGGGGCTTTCTAACTTTTCATGTTCCAGTGCAAGATTCTCTGTTCCAGTTACTCTGAGGCTAGAGTCACTGGTATTAGAAGCAAATATAGTATCTGTTCTATAGTATCTGGCTGTGAAAGTGGAAGCAGTGATTTAACAGAGTCATCTTAGACAAGTCTGTTTCATGGTTCCTTATTTTAAGTGTTGTGAATGTCTGCGGTTTACTCTGTATAGCAAGGCCAGGATAACGTAAGTGGACTGAATAACTGCTTTCCTTCTGACTAGCATTCCTTTGCTCTGTAGCCTCTGGATCAAAAGTGAAGTTCTGATATCTGAAGCATTTGCACAGCCACCATCACATTGGTGCTAGTGATTAAAGTAGCTGAGGTTTTGGGGCCATACAAATCACCACCACACAGTAGGAATGATTCTGTGTTAGCTGTTTATTTTCTCAGGTGCATTTCTTCAAAAACAGGACTATGCAAACCAAGGCAGACCGAGGTGTTTCACAGTAATTATTGCTTTAAAAAGTATCTTGCTCTCCAGCAGTGTTCTGGCTGAGGCAGGAGAATATTCTCTCACAGTGGTTTGTGAGTGTTGGACTTGCTGCCTCAGTGCAAACTCTGCTCCTCGTTTACTCTGCTAAAGGTAGATTTTTCCAGCCCCTGTTCTGCCGCTACAGGACCCCTTTCTACAAAGTAGTGCTGCCTCATTCCATGAGATTAACTTCAAGTGTTTCTTGAAAGTCTTGCTGTTTCAAAATGCAGTCCACTGACGTTGGAAAGTTCTCTTTTTCTCTTGCATGGACTTCAGAGGATTTTGAATTGAGACTTCAAACTATTTCTGCCTAATAGTATTCAGCCTGAGGTACTGCATAATTTCCTGGGGCTTTTTTGTTTGGGCAAATGTGTACTTCCTCACTCAAATAAGGATGCAAACTAGACGTGGTATTACATGTGGTAGGACTTCGTTTTCCTGGAGCATACACCCCTTTTATTACCAGGATCTACTAATGGGAAGAAAATGCCACTCAAAACCAGTAACCAAAGCCCTGAGAAAGGGCTTTGCGGTAGATCTGGTTCCCCAGAAAGGAATTACTGTCTGTGCTGTTCCTCAGATTTGCACGTACCTGTACAGGTGGTCATGCAGTCAGGCCCAAAGTTGACTGAGTTCAGACCAAAGTGGGTGCTTTTTAGATGCATCTTAGAATTTTTCATATTTGTACAGCAACTAGCAGACTTAGAAAATATTGGTGATCATTTGGCCAGTGTTGTTCTTTATATGCAGATCACAGGTCTCCAAGAAAATGCAATTTATTGCTCCCCACATACTTTACTTGAATATTAGTTTGTTGGTTTTTTTCCCCCAAACAAACACGTTGCTTTTTGCCACTAACCAAACTAACTTAAAGCAAAAGCAAAATTTTAGTGTTTATTCAAACGTTGTAAGTGTTGAAACCGCATGCATAGATGGTCTGGGATATTTTCATGCATATTAGCAGTGCATGTATCGAAAGAAGCATTTTCAGTTTTCATTGTTTCATGCTGCTTGTACCTCTTATCAAAATTTTGGGTTGCTGGAAAAGGACAAAATTGGTTCCCTTGTGCTTTTGAAAGGTGGGTGATATGGGGAGCTGGGAGAAGGGAGGGGAGGAGGGTTTCTGAATTCCTACTGGAGAAAGATCTGAACTACAAACCCAGGACACACATGCTCAACATGGATTTTCTAGGGCTGAGAAGATGGGAGCAGGAAGGAGGACTGGATGCTGTATCCAGAGAATATAGTCGTCTGTATAGACAAGATGACCGAGTTCTGCACAGAACACAAGAAGGCTGGTAGACTCTTGGACCCAGATTCACCCCACTGGGCTTTCAATATTAGCTGCCAGTTTGCCTCTGTGTATGGTAGAGAAGGGAGTTTCTAAAGGAACTAGACTCCTACGGTGGGCACCTCAGTTCAGCAGGGTGAATCTCAGCCCTGTTGTTCTGGTTTTATTATAAAAATTGACCAGGAAAGTGTGAAGCCTCTGGTGAGCCAGCTCTGCCCGTAGGCGTGTGTGAAATACGAACGGAGCAGTGGCAGCTGCTGAGGCACTTGGGAGTAGGGTTTTTTTAAGTGTTCTGCAAGAAAGATGCAGGGCAAAGTAACGCTGGGCTAAGTGACTTGTTAACTTGTACGGCTGCCATCATTGGGATCCTGGAAAGTTTCCTTTGAAGGAAGCCACTAGCCTTTATCCTGATGATGGAAGCTTTCTTTTCTAATTTCAATTCTCCCTGATTATGCTGATGTCCAAATCTAATAAAAACCCAAATGGACATTGATTGAGACAGGGTCATCATCTTTATCCACGCAGACAGGTATTATTCCTGACAATTAAACTAAAAGTTAAAGAACAAGCCAAAAACCCTTGTCCTACAGAGTTTTGCATACAGTGCACTGAACCGTTGGGTGAGTAGGGGCTGTTGATGGCAAATTGAAATGGAAAGCAATGGTCATAGAACTCCTTGGGTTTCCTTTTCTGCAAATCTCAGTGCAGTGTGGATTGAAAGAGGGCAGTGCTGATCTGTAGCTGGTTTGTGAAGTCAAGACACGTAGGGACTCAGCATCTCAGTGACTAAACTGGTTGCACTGAGCACAATCTCTGAAGAATTGGTACGAATGCTATAATTTATGCCATTGATGAGGGTGCATTTGGGAACCTTTGTGTCTTTTTTTGCATCTGTTGGTAAAGCTGTGTCTCAAAACGTTTCATCCAAATTGAGAGCTGAGAAGTTCTTTTCAGACTCGGTTCGTTTCAAAGAAGCATGTAACCTTTCTTCCTTTTAGAATTAGAAGAATCTCCCTTAACTGTGAAGAGTGACATGGCTACTATTGTCAAGGTTATGCAGCTACCAGACTCAGGCCTTGAAATTCGGGACAGGATGTGGTTAAAAATTACCATCTCCAATGCAGTGATAGGTAAGCAGATCAAAGGAATGCTGGGGGGAAAAAAGGGCTTTTTGGAAATAGACTGAAGAAACTGTCTTTACACAAACTTTTTTTTTCCTGTGACTTCTTACATTCCCTTGACTTGGTGTTTGTGAACAACTCTAAGTGTGACAGGAAATAACTAATAGCTCTTGTTTGAGCCTGGACAGCCAAAACCACCGCACGTTTCTCGTGCCCACACACAGCTGGTCCTTAACTCTTACTTCTTGTATCTCAGGTTTTCCGTGTAACTACCTGTGGCTCTAGCAATCTGCCCAAGTTCAGCAGAGCAACTATCCTTGTAATTCCAGTTCCAGACAGCCACATAACCTTAATAAAGCATCTTAATTACATTTAAAATTACCACAACTAGTCTACCTTTGATTCTGACTGTCTTGTGACCTGAACTGCGCTAACGTTTAGTCAATCTAGGTTGCAGTTACTTTTTGCTGAGAAAGGGATTGGAACCCAGGTCTTTTGACAACGTAACATCTTCCTCTTGAGGAAGATGACTCTCCCAATCTCTTCTGTTCTGTAAATCCTGTGTCATTTTCATTACTGAAACTCAGAAGGGGTTGAACATTGTAACTATAAAATTTTCTGTGTGCGTATTTGGTGTCACTGTTAATGTAGTGTTCAACTGGATGCAAGATCATTCTTTGCTTTCTTCATTGATGTTTGGTGGTAACTAATTTAGCAGTTAGGCTGAGTCGTGAAAATAACATTTTAAGCTCTTTGCAGCAGGATTGCTGCATGTTCATATTTGCGTTGAGTACCTGGTACAGCAGTACTAGTGGGCTATGTGATAATGTGAAGATTAAAAAACCAAAAAAGATCAGTTTGGCTCAGATGATCCTGTGTCTTCTCTTCCTCTTCTCATTTTAGGAGCAGATGTGGTTGACTGGCTTTACACACACGTGGAAGGCTTCAAAGACCGACGGGAGGCTAGAAAATACGCCAGCAGCATGTTAAAACATGGCTACCTCAGGCACACTGTGAACAAAATCACCTTCTCGGAACAGTGCTATTACATCTTTGGAGACCTCTGTGGCAGTAAGTTCCCCATCTGTGAAGGGCAAAGCTGCGTGTGTGTGGTCTCTTCTGTGCTCGCAGGATGCACAGAGGAGAGTCCTACAGGATTTCACAAGTGGGTGTTTCAGAACAGGCCCTCTTCTGAAGTTGGATGACAAGTGGTTGACCCTTCCTGTTAGACCAAGCAATTAGACCACTTGGAGGAGAAGGCTGAACTCATCAAATAGGGCATTGCACTGAGGCTCAAGAAAGCAGGATTTATTTCTGGTGATACCACAGACTTCCTGCTTGTCAGTCACACTCAGTTTCCATTTTGTAAAATGGGGATGATTCCTCCTTGACTTACGGAAATGCTGCAAAGGTACCTTGGTGCTCAGTGGTAAATATTGATGTCTGCCCTACCGTGTGTGATATTTTGAGTGAACTCTGGAGACTGAGTCCCTCTCGTCCCTCACCACACTAGGTGCTGTATCAGCCCTTGTTAATAGGCAGGAGTCAGGTGCTAGGTAAGAACACAGTCTTCACCTTTTTTCTCTCTTCCAGATATGGCTGCACTGAACCTTAACAATGGTTCTAGCGGAGCCTCGGATCAGGATACCCTTGCTCCACTTCCACATCCTGCTGCTCCCTGGCCACTAGGCCAAGGATACCCATATCAGTATCCTCTGCCCCCTCCGTGTTTTCCACCAGCGTACCAAGACCCAGGCTTTAGCTATGGTAGTGGCAGTGCAGGGAGCCAGCAAAGTGAAGGTAAGATGGTTAATCTGGTATTTATTTCTACAGCTGTCATTATCCCGAACCATTTGCTTGAGTTCCTTCGTACTGTCTGTGCTCCTGTCTTGTGGTTTTGTATGCTACCTGCATGGATTTGGTGCCACCGCACTTAATCAAAACTGTTTGTGTATGTGATGGAGTGGGTTAGCCTTTCAGCTCTGTATTGAAACGGCCGGTGATGTTTTAACTGCGTCAGGAGAAGAGAATAGAATACACGCTGTTTATAGTTATGCTGTAATTCCGTACCCCATGCAAAATGCCAGTGGGGAACTGGAGCCAAGCTGTTTGTCATGTCCGTGGTGGCATGGGTATCTGTACTTTCCTTATCCACCAGCACCACATGGTAAACGACTGCTTAGATAATGCTGATCAGGCCGACGTTAATGACTCAATTGTCCACCCTGTTAAAACAGATAAACTATTGCCCCCCTTTTTCGAGGTCGGAGCCATTGCCAACAGCGGGGCTGCAGTTGCTTGATATTGCTAGAAATTAGGCCATTTCGTTGCTGATGGAACAGCGATTAGAACCAAGGTGTTCTTGGCTTTCACTTCAATGCTCAGCACAAAAGGAAAATCACTCTCTTTGCTTGTGTGAGACAAGCGTGAGGTGGCCAGCCAGATGGTTTACAGGGCTGAAACACTGCTCACAGGGAGGAGAGTCTCTTTTGTAATATATGACAAGGAAAAAAAGATAATACTGCATGGATTAAAAACCCGACCTCCTCCTTTCCTGCCCTAGGATAATTTTGTGGTTCATTTTTAAACCTTAGTAAATAAAAATTATGTATTTTTTGGCTGTACAGATTTTTTTTTTTTTTTTTAAATCACTTTCAGAGTGAGTTTTGCTTTTGGAAATGCTGCCAGTAAAGGAGCAGTGAGGATTCTCTGTGTTTTTGTGGTGAACATCCAGTAACTTGGATGTAACTTCTTCCTGTTTTCTGCAGCCAGTTAGATTTTGCAAAACTGCACAAGCGAATTTCGTAACAGGAACTTGCTCACAAGATTTTAGCACTATTGCTTCCCACCTTATCTCAAAATAAGAAGTGTCTGTGAGGAAGCTCACAGTGGTATCCATAGGTTTTAGAACTGCAAGCTGATTGTGCTGGAAAGAATGTGATTATTTTTTGGGGCAACTGGTTCTGTGGGCAGTAGAATATTCGATCTCTGCTGCTGGAATAGGAAAGGTATGGTATTTTATCCATGCGACCTGTGTTACTGGCTAAAGAGAGCCTTATGAAAGGCGCCAAGGTATTTCATTCTGAAGGGTTTCAACACTTTCCTTGTTCTTCTTTTGGAAACTACACTTCTGTGTTGTTTCTTGTTTTGTAACTGTTATTCCCTTGTTTTGTCCTGAGCAAGCATTAGACTGAAGGATTCATAGAGGAATGGCTGACTCTAGGGGATTGGTAAGCTTCAAATGCCTCCATAATAATAATGAATTCACAGCATGATCATTTAGACTCTTGTGACCCAAATGTTTAGCTGTATTTTTTCTTTTTTTTTTTTTTTTTTTTTTAATTGTTTTGGACGCTCAACCTGTCTCGATGCACAGTAGTGCCATAGCGTGGCATTAGCATATCGACCTGTCTGGCCCCTGTGTGACTGTGCTGCAGCAGCTGCAGAGGGAATGGCATCGGGTACCTCGCTGTCAGCTCAGATGGGAAAATCCTATCTCCAGTCTCTTCACTGCTCTTCATTAAATAAATAAATAAATAAATATTCCCAGCTCCCAGTTTATTAGTCTGATGCCATCCATATGGATTGGATTTGTCTACCAGTGCCCTTCCACTGCTCATTTACCAAAAGACGCTTGAGCACTGTCCAGATGTCTCAGGCAGGTATGAAGAGTACTGGGACAAGGTTGCATTGGTTGCTCTCAATATAGAGTGTTAGAATTGGGTTTCTTGTGAAGTCTCTCTTTTATGTGCGATCTTAGATCGTAACTGAATCCATCTGGTGAACAAGAGCACTGCTCCAGAGCCCAGTGAATGTCACATTTTTGAGATGAAGGCAGTGTATTTGCTGATGATTACAGATGAACAACAGACTGAGACTGTGTTCTGGCAAGCAACAGATGGGGAGGAAGATTTAGCAAAGTTTTACGTGATGTTGCAGTTCTGTTCAAGGCTCTGTTCCAATTTAGGTTGCTGCTTATTTCATCTGAGCTGCATCATCTGTCCCTGCTTGTGGTACCCAGGGCTTAGGATATTTTTAAAGGCTTGGGCAGGTTTGCTGTAGGGAATGGCAGTGGTGTGAGGACCAGCTCCTCTGCAAAACATCATCTCTGTTACCATAGTGTTTAGATCAAAGTCACATCCTTGTTCCTGTAGATGCTCACTGTGCAGATGAATAGTGAGAGATCATCAGGTTGCAGTCTGAAGAGATGAAAGAAGCAGGAAGGATGGATTTGTTCAAGCTCACAGGATGACAGTTGTTGAGACAGGAACAACGGAAGGGTCTTCAGAGCCTCTGTACACTGTCTCTGGAGGATCTCCTGCCCCTGTTCAGGAGGATTCACGTGGAAACTTCTGTTCCCAAGAAATGAAGTATTGAGGCAGCTGGAGTCTCTGTGGCTGTAGGGGGTGGAAGTTTGGTGTCCAGCGGTAATAGAGAGTGAAGGCTGATAATATGTTGTGGCAATGCCGAGCGCAGCTTTTCTAGGCACTTGAAATGCAGATTCTTTAAATCCATTTTATGACACTTAGGTTTAAAGTTGGCCTTAGATGGAAACAAACCACTGCTGTGGTTGTGTCACGTTAGCAGCATTTCACACCTCAGCTTTAGGCTGGGCTGCATGTCTCCAAGACAGGCCAGTCCCTAGCTGCCAAGAGGGTGACACTCTTGTTAGATTGCATGTAAACTCAAGGCTTAGAAGGACTTTCTGATATTTGTTCTGTGACAGGATTTAAAGGCATGTCAGGGAGAGAGTGAACCTCAGCATGACCAGAGGAGAACGGCTATGCTGCTGATTATTCTTGGATAGACTGCTGTAATGGTAGATGGTTTCTCTATTTTCTGTCTGCCGTGCAATCAGCTTGGAGCACAGCTGTAGAAAGCCAGGTTCTTCTGAGATGAGAAGTCTGCATTAACCACTTGACCTCTTGGAGTCCTGGCAGATCAGCTAGAACTGCTACTCCAGATATACTGAAGTCTGGAGTAGCAATGTGATGGATTGCCACGAGGCAGTCTCAGTCCTACTGACAGTGGAAGACCTCTCAAGATCAGTAATAGACGCTTTCAGTGCAGCTTTCTTTCTCCCCTGCATGATCTTTACTCAGCCACAAGCTATGGAACTGGCAATGAATTCTTGTGTATGGGGAGCTTGCATCAAGGAATAATGACTTTGGGTAAGGTTTGCAGGGTTTGGATGGGGGCAACAGAATGCATCATGAGATAAAGGCAGAGGCATATTAGCTGTGGAAGGGTTAAAGTAAAATGTTGGTTTTCTTCCACTGTGAACAATGTGCTACGCTGGCGAGCTTACAAAGATGCTTCTTGGAGATAAACTCTATGTTGTTCTTTGGAGCAAAGGCTGTAATAGTCAACCTGCTAACAAGTAGTTTTTTCTCTCTTACTTTTTTTACAAGATTGTTATGAAACATTGGAAACGACAGCTCAGGGAGCACCTTACCTCTTCAAAAAGCTCACCTTAGTCAATCTTTGTAGTATTTGGTGGAGGCAGCTGAGCGCATGTTAATATCTCCATTTACAGATGGAAGAAAACTGAGGCACAAAGCAGTGTTTTTCCCAGAGCAGAGAAGAGCTGATAGGGGTTACAGTTGGCAAATACCACTTCAGAGTCCCAGGCTCAGAGTACTCACTTCAAGTCCAGTGATTTTGTATTCTGTGTTTTCCATCTGTCCCCAGCTTTTCTTGCACTCAGCAGGGGAATCTAGCCTTTCCACTATACACACCAGGGCAGTCTAGTTTTCCTCTCTCTTCTATTTGCCTGCTCTAAACAACAGCTGGAGCAGACAGAGGGTGATGATCATCTGTAGTTCAAGAAAGGAGCAGCTCAGAATCGTTCTGTTTCTCCCGTTTCAGCGACCCCAGTGACTCAGCGGCTCATTCAGACCCAAAAGCTGATCCCCTGTTCTGCTGGCTGGGGATCCTTTTTGGGAAGAGAGTCTTGCACTAGGAGGGCATGAACTTAATGAGGTAGTCTGTGGGTTGGTTTGTTGGAGTTTTTTAAAGAATAATTAACTTGGAAATGTCTCCTGACATCATCCTAGCCTATCTCTCATGGTAACAGAGCATGACCTTCAACTTTCATCTAAAATCAGTTCTGAAGTCTAGTGAAGCTTCTATGTAGCAACAACTCAGCTTACGCACCAGGAGCAGTCCTTTGTTTTTCCGAGTTGATTTAGTGGCCTCTGCTGGGAACATCCTGCATGTTACTGATTCATCATAGAGCAGTTCAACAAATAATTGTTTTTTGAAGAATTCTCCAACAGCAGAACACTGTAGTGATGAATTTGAAAAGAATCTACCCACCGAAGGCAACAAAAGGACATCTGTTAACCTTAGGTGATTTGGCCCTGGGTGCAAGTATGCCCAGTGTGACCAAGGATGATAGAGAAGGCAAATGAGATTATTTTTGAAAAGTTTTTGCTGATAGAAGATAGCAAAGACAGAGACAGTTACAATTGGATTGAACCTCGTTTGCTTGAGTCAAAACCCAAATGCCTGCTTCTTCCTTCCCTTTTTGCTCCTCCTCTCTCCAGTCGGTGGGGCGGCAGCGGAGCAGATGGCTTTCAGCCAGCGGTTCTAGGCTAGCTGCTGCTTTCACTGTGCAAGCTCTAAGGCGTCTACGTGTACCTGTGCATGGCACAACCTTGTCAGCTTTGTTCTACCGATTGTCATCGCTAAATCCCATAAGCCACCAACAGCACGTTCAGGCCTGGTTTTGTCATCATTGTTGCCATTACAGTGGTCATACCCGGATCTGTGGGTTTTGGTAGGAGCTGATGCGGGAGACGGCAGTGGACGTGAGCTAATTCTGCTTTTCTGTGTGTCCTTTTCACTCATGGGCTTTAGGAAGCAAAAGCAGCGGCTCGAACCGAAGCAACAGCGAGAACAGCAGGAGGGCTCTTGGCAGAGAGAAGGACCGCAAGTCGGCTGGCAGCGGCAGCGAGTCTGACCACACCGCCCGCAGCGGCGGCGGCGCCAGCGTCGTGCGTCGGGAGAGGCCTGTCAGCCAGCTCAGCCACCGGAGTCACGTCTCTGCCACCCACAGCGAGAGAAGCCACCACAGCCATCATTCTTACGGGCCTCCAGGAGTGCCACCCCTCTACAATCTCCCCAAGCTGGGCTCCAAAGTCTACGGGACAAGCGGACCCCCCGGAGGGCCCCCCGTGAGGGAACTGAGCTCTGTTCCTCCGGAGCTGACGGGGAGCCGGCAGTCCTTCCAGAAGGCTATGGGCAACCCTTGTGAATTCTTTGTCGACATCATGTGAGAGGAAGTGCCTTCAGACTCTGCTTGGGGAAGGGCCGGGGGGGGATTGTTTTGGGGGTGGGTGGGCAACTTGGTCATTGTCGAACACTTAATGGAAGAAACTTGGCTGTCTTGCATGTCACACCTTCCCGGTTTGCAATTGTGTTGCAGAAAAATCAACAAAACAAAACAAAAAATACAAAAAAAACCCCACAAAAAATGAACAAAAAAAATCTCCTGGGATTGTTAAATATCAGCAAATTGATGGCATCTTTTCTTTATCCCCTTTTTTTTTTTTTTTCCTCCCCCTCTTGTTTTTGATTGTGAATGGCTGGCGTATATTCACATCTTAATGAGCTTTGGTAATTGTGGCACCTACTTCAGTGCAATTAGTGTATCTTTTTGGCTGATTCAAGGACTATTATTTCACATGACTTCTAAATTTCCAGTAATGCATAGTAGCACTTTTATTTTTCCCTGCTTTTTCTCTTACAAGGAAAATATGACCGTTGGCTGGTATCTGTGATACTGCCTTGCGATGCTGTTTCTTGGATGCATCAGTCAGCGCTCTGAGCAGACACGGCACACGCAAGCGTACAGACAACACGGGCTTGGAACGGAGCAGGCTCAAACCAATTCTTAGCAGAAGGCAAAGTTGTGACTACCTTCTTCTGCTGACTAGGGAGTATAAATCAATCTTTTTTTTTTTTCTTTTTTAGATATTATTCTATCCAGGGCGTGGTGGAGTCTTGCTACTGTATGTGTTCATTGTGCAGAACTTGTAAAGTTATTTCATTTAGTCTCATGGTAGTGACTTTGTAGCTGCAGTCCGTTCCTGGGCATTTCAGTCACATCCCTGCTGACAGATGTGTCTGTTTCTTCTGGTTATAATGCGCACTCGCTTACAGGTTTTAAAAGTTGTTTCCGCAGAAATAGGACAATTGCTGCTATGCGATTCTGTTAGTGTAGCTGCAGCTTTTCCCTCTTGAAGGAGATATTTATCCCATTCTAGCAGAGACGTAG
The DNA here is from genome assembly GCA_009819775.1 of Phoenicopterus ruber ruber. Classification (NCBI taxonomy): domain Eukaryota; kingdom Metazoa; phylum Chordata; class Aves; order Phoenicopteriformes; family Phoenicopteridae; genus Phoenicopterus; species Phoenicopterus ruber. The sequence goes on along the minus strand of CM020235.1, from coordinate 6,925,943 downwards.
GTAAATCCTGGCTCCCACTGGGACGTGGCTATTCATTTTGATCACCTCTTTTTCCGTTCTTAATTTCTGAGCAGTATCTTTCTCTTTTTTTGAAATAGAAACCTGGATATGTCTAATCCCAATTGCAGTGTTACCCAAGGGAACATGTTCTGAACACAGATGGAGGCTAGCTGGTAGCAGAGAGGTGAGAGAGTGTTTTGAGAACAGTTCATAAATGGTACAAGGAATCTTTGTGCCTGACACAGAGCGAGACCCGTGCTAAAGCTCCTGCTGGGGAGCTTTGACTTAAGCAACTGCTGTTGTATATCCCCAAGATTTCATTACTGTGTATTTTTCGCTCTAAGGCTATGGACACTTGATATGTTCAGGAACCTTCACCGACATTTAAGAAGCTTTTTTAAAGTATCTGAATGAGGGCATGGTAAGAGCACACCCGCACTCCGTTACGGTGGCTCGTTTAATGGGAAAGGCATGTTAGCTGCAGTCACTTAGTGGCATTTGACCATGGGGCCATGCCTCAGTTAAATCCTCCTTTGTGAGACGCCTGCTTCTGGCAGGTTTTAGGACAGGTGCTTTAAAATCGGTCTTTACTGTATATAAGTGTTTTCTTCACTGGTAAGAAGCTTCTTTTTGTTATATTCCATGCTTTATGGGTAGTGTGAATACCCGATATGAATGTCAAAAGAGAACGTCTTTCTCACTACATACACGTAGTTTTATGTTCCTTTGTCACCCTGAAAAATTACTCTTCAAACTGTTCATTTTGTATGTCGTTCATTCTGATAGATTTTTCACTACTTCTTATTACAGGTCTGTGTGTAAACACATCCCTTTTAGAAAAGTCAGAGTAACATTTTCAACTGTCTGTGTTAATTGAAGACTTAAGTCTCACTTTCAAAAGGGAGCTAGGCATTTAGGAAACTGTGTCTATCACTCAGAGTAGGTACCCCAGTTACTGGGCTTCTAAGCTGAGTGGTTTTGGACAATTTTCTTTCCAAAAATCTCCCAAAAAGCTACATAGCATTTCTGAAAGCAGTGCTTTCATTGTGATCCATCTGATGGGCTAGCATACATTGCAAAGTTGGTGATGGCTTGTTCAAAGAATGTCACTACCTAAAGCGTGACTGTGCAACAGTATCCTTTCTTTTCCTTTCCTCCTCCCAGTAACACAGCGAAGATGCTAACTAAACTCAGTAAAGCATTTTGAAAGATTGACATTTAAAGCAATGAAATAAATCAGGGTAAAATAATTCTGTAATTCTGCTGCGTCTCCAGGAGACACTGTTAAGGAGTCTGTGACTTTACTGACAATCACTAGTGGTTCTACTTTTAAATCAATTTTAACTTTTCTGGTCTCTTAATGTATTACAATTTTTCTGGCCCGCTTTGTCTTAAGGCGGAACTTACAGGGCTGGAGGAAAAGACTGTCATTTTAATAAGATATTTCCAAAAGGAATTAAAGCTGGGGGCTGAGCTTTCACCCATGGAAGAAACGTGTTTAATTTCCTTATGTCTTTTCAAGAGTTGCAGTTTACACACCTGCTGGGTTTTTTTGTCTGGTTGTTACGCTGTTGGCAGAAACTGTTCTGTGTCTTGCTGGTCTTTGCTGCTATGTTGAAACGACTGTGTTATATACTTGCGTGTTTGTGGGTAACTCTGGAATGAGGCTGACGGTCCATAACATAGGTGTGGGAAAGCATTCGTCTGCTGAGGAAATCAGGCTGCTAAATCCAGCCTGAACTAGCTTCACCCACAATCAGGCATCCATTTCAGGCAAATAACGAGTGCTCTGAGTGTACTGACAGATGTGCTCGTTGGTTAATACTGTATAGCTCGTAGAACCTGCTATTTACAAAGAGCAGTAGGAGAATGTAAATGACCCTTCTGTGAACAGTGCAATACATAATGGCCACTGTGTGTAAAACAAGAGCTTCATTTCCCCGCCTTGTAGCGTACAGCGGAGAGGCTGGTTTGAGTGAATGGAAAGTTAGGCCTGAAACATTGCTAGCTCTTAATTTTCAGAAGTGAACGAAGACAGGAGATTTCCCAAATCCCATCCTTGGCTTTCAGTGCATGTGCATGTGTCTTTGCAGCAAGGGGGCCTTGGGGCCTAACTGTGCAAGTTTCTCCTGTGGGTACAGTACTACGCGCAGAGAGGAGTGCTGCTGATGCCAGTGAAGCTACTTACAATAGGAAGTACTGTGCCAGGTGAAGACGGTTTGAAGGCTGGAGTCCTGCAGAACCGTCTGTTTCTCTCACCAGGGCCTGAAATTTTTCTCTGATTTTAATGTCAAGTAACTGGCCCTGGCTGGGCTCTAGAATGCATGACCTATGCCTCTAACTAAAATGACAAGTTATGGGTTTGCTATATAGGGCACTGAAACCACCTCGTAACAGGAGCCTTAAATAGTTGACGTTTTTATTCTGGAAGTGAGACCCTCAACATCTGCCTGTGCTCTGCAGCTGAGCTTAACGTTCATGCATACCTGCCAACAGCTTTTAACAGGTATGTTTGGAAGATCACAGAAAATGATGAGAAAACAGTTTGGGATGATGTCTCCTATCCAAAGGAGGTAGTATCTGTAGGGGTAGTGTACCCACCCGGTAAATTAACTCTGAGGAGTAAGTTTTTTGGCAAATAGTCTTAAAAGCACTGCTATTGTCTTTTACCTCCTGTTAATAAATCTGCTTTTCAAAGGTAACAGTCCCCTGGACACCTTATCCAAAGGTATATTGGATGGCAAGCAATGATGCACAGACATTGACTTTTGATATTATTTTTGTTGTATTCAAATGGGCAGTCCCATCTTGAGACTTGACAGCTCATGAGTTGATGTAATTGTTTTTGTTTTGCATTTAACTGGATTGTAATAAGATTGACTTAAAATTATTAATTCTAATCAGTGATTAGAAATACATGTAAAGAATTTTATGTACAGTAGAGGAACAAAGTTACATGATTTTAAATAATGAAAACCCAGACTATCACCTATTCTAGAATTGGTTCTACTCAAAGAGTGACCTCTTACTAGCATGGACTGCACTGTTCCTGTTAAATGTCTATTGCATAATTGAATTCTTTTTTGTAGATATTGTATTAAAACCCAAGTGTCTGTATAGTTAATATATAGCTGCTTATGTGTAAATGCTATTTTAAACACTAAAAAGCTTTTAATTTTATGTGATAACCCCAGTGTATGTCTTCAGTTCTTTGCACTATTGCATTATCTTTTATTGAAGAATGATGAAATACTGGTTGAATCTTACTCTTTTTTTTCCCCCTGCCACGCTGAAGTTTTGTCCTCTCGACAGGAGGAGATTGTTCAGGAGCTAATGATAGGCAGCTGGGAGGTCTGTGACTTCATGGTACTTCAGAAGTGCTTACAGTTCAAAGTACGACAGGAACCCTGTAAATGTTCACCACTAAACTGGGTCACAGATGATGGTAGTGCAGAGGCCTGACTCTTCCATGCAGGATAATGACATCTGACTGGAAACGCAAGGCCCTGCCATTCATAGGAAGTGCTGTAGCTTTGAGCTAATGACTAATATATTGGTGCAGAAGTTGTGCTTTCCCCTTAAATTGCCCTACCTCTTAATTATTGAGCTTCTCCCTCTTACAGCTTGGCAGGAGTAGGTATACAGGAAAGGCTGAAGAAAGTTTGTGGAAGTAAAAGACAGCTGAAGGATACGTCCTATTACAAAGACGTGAGCTGGACGTTTTCCTGCCTGCAGACCCAGGAGATGAATCTGCTGGTAGAACACATCAGTGTATTCAGCTGTTTCATGTGAATATTCCCTTTTTCTGGACTCTGCTCACAAACTCCAGCAGAGACAAGCTAGGATCATTAGGACGCCACTTTGCAGACTACCTGGTAAGCCTTAAACCACAGCGTATTTGTCATGCCGCGTAAGGACACCAGCCTCCGTGTAAGGTCTGAGTGGTTCATGTACAAAGAACAACCACAGCTTCCTGAGGCAGTTTCCCTCGTCTTAGCTGGTAGAGATGAAGCAGCAAAGGGAGAGACAAAGTAGTAGTTGTTATGGAGGCACCCATTATAAATGGCACAATTCTGCTGCAGATTTATGTAAAAGCCTATGAGAAAGCCTTGCAGAGTTTGCCCTATTCTCCCTTTCAAACCATATTTGTTTACAGAGGATGCAAAATGGTCTAGCCAGCATTTTCCCAGTTAGGTGAATAATTAAATGATCAGAATTTTGGACATACTTTTGCAACCTTTTACTACAGGGCCTGATGGACTCCAGCTGACCTAGAATGAATTGTCTGCAGGTGATTGGAACTGGTTGAACACTTTAATCAGCTACTCTTCCCTTCCTCCCTCCCCTCTCCCCCACCCTGCCCTTTCCCCTTAAAAGAAAAATCAGTCTATCATAGCTCTAGCTCTGTGCCAGAAAGATGCAATAGAGGTAAATTTGATTTTTCCCTCTCTGTTTCTGGAACGATGATTAAAAGTTACTTAATGCTTTTCTGCTATGAAATCACAGCACCGAAAGGAGGATTACTGCTGAGATTCTCAGGTGCAACAATATGCTCACGAAGACTTGCTGCAGTCTCCAGAAACAAGGACTTCCAGTCTTCAGGTCAGATTTTTGCTATCTTTGCTCACACTGAGGAGTACTTTTGTCAAATGTTTCATGTTTTCCCTCAAGTACGCCAGGAGAATCTCATATGCAGGTAGCCACAGAAATCCAGGGCAGCTAGCTTTGCAGTGCAGCAAAAAGCTTTTTTTAAGAATGAAAATATTCCCTGGTTTAGATTAATTTGCAAATTCTTTAATTGAGCTGAATTGATAAGTTAACTTCCAATACCATGTAGTGGATAAATGGAAAAACTTTCAAGTCTAATGTGGGGAATAAAAGAGCAGTATAGTTGCTTGTCAAAGTGGATGGGGAAAAGAAAATATCTTAGTGATGTGACTTGGTATTTGCTTGCTACTGTAAGGTAGTAAGGGGAAATAATCTGGAAGTTTTTCCATTTTCAGCTTTCATGGTTTGCCACTTTAGGGTGACAATTTTTTGCAAAAGGAGTGTAAAATTAAAGACTGTTTAAAGGGTGAAAAAATTACTGTAAACAGCCTTTACTAATATAATTGTTTTCACTTTGAGAAAGTATTTGGTTTTGGTTAGTTGCTTAATTTCAGTAACATGAAATCTGTTTTTTAACAATTGCATTAGAGTCCGATTGTACTTGTACTTTTACCAGGTTTATGAAAGGATAAGTATGATGGCATTGGTTAAAAAGTGTTGGATCAAGTCGTATCCTTTGCTTTTAAACTGAAGGAGAGATACTGTCATCATTCCTCCGTGATACAGCATAATGAAAGATAAATCTCTGTGCTATATTGCATCTGCACTGTTAGCAAAAGTAACGGTAGAGTGGTAGCTGCCACTTTTCTTGACGTGAAGAGGCACTGAGTGGCTAATATTTAGTAATGATTATTGGCTGATAGTTGGTAGTGCAGTATATCTAATTAGCCAGCTCATATTACACTAGTGCACAGGGCAGCCTTTGTGGTATGTAGGTGGACATGGAGACAGTGTTGATTATTGCTGTGATACTGTGTAGGCTGTGTAGTCCAAGGTACTGTCTGTCTTTCCTTGCTGCGTCTCTGCCATAGGTGTCTGCTCTGGGCTGGCTGGTTTCTCTCCAGCCTTTTGGAAGTACAGAGGTGTAACAAATGTGGATACATATTTTTATTACAAAGAATATAATGCAGAATACAGTATTAGAACAAGGACCAAAAGTGCCAGATATCCTCATTAGCTCTGAAAAAATATTTAAGACAAAAAGCAAATTGTGCTGCCAGGACTCTGTTAGGCAGGGATGACAATTCTGCAGTCATGAAGACCAGCAAAGCAGACCCAGTTCATCACCTTGTATCACCTGTGTATGCAGCTGCATCAGGTTAGCTCTACTAAGTCACAACAAACACTTTGAAAGAGCTGGAAAACCTGGACGAGTAAAGCAGAGCAACAGCAGCTTCTGTATAGTGGTGTTGTGAGGCTGACAAGTGCTTTGTGACCCATAAATGTGCTTGTGGTGGAGCGTAGTGGTATTATCTTGCCACCATCTGTCCTAAAAGTAGCTGGCAGAAGACACACTGGTAGTAGCAGCAACTTGGCCTCTTTTGTCCTGGATTATAGTCCTTTGATTATGTGGACCCAAGAGCCTCAAATGGCAAGAGGAGAAATAAAACACAGCAGGTGCACTGGGACAGAGGAGGGAATGGGCCTTGGCCCTGAGATTGCTTGGGGTCTGCAGTTCTAAGCTGCTTTTTCAAAGATTTCAAGATTTGTGGTGACCTCTAGAGCTGCAGAGTCAGCTTCGTCATGCTCTGTGTGCTGCAGCGTTGGTTTTACAATGCCTTGAAGTTGGCAGGGTGGACCTGCAGGACAGAGGAATTTCCACACCTGCAAGAACAGACAGGAATAACACTTGTAGTTAAACTAGTCCTACTGGCCTATAAAAAATGTTTCAGTACAAACATATGCTACTAGCAGGAGGAGGGTAAGGCCGCCTGTAGTTTTCCCGTGTTTGGAAAGCTATTGTACCCTGTGCATGGAGCAGCAGGCCTAAAAATCTCCAGAATACGTGATGCTGGCAGATCTGTTTGCCCTTCATCTGTCACTTGTCCTGTGTCCAGGTACTTAAGTTGTCTGTAGCTTTGGCACTCTTGTGTTTCTGAGGAGCAAGTGAAGGGGAAGTGATGCACGAGTCCTGCTGCTTTGAGCCTCTGCTCTCAGAGGTTTCATTTCCTGGCACGCTCAGGCTTCTGCAACACGTATCATGTCCTACTTCTGCATTACCTGCACTCTTCTCAGCAGCTTACTTCATCACACCTGGCAGCATTCTGTCCTTCCAGCAGAGTAACTTACTCCTTGTCTTCCACTATCTTCTGCTGGAGGTTTACTGTGAGGTTTTAACATTCTGTACTTTCAAAGAGCTCCCATTTTACGTGCCTACAGAATTTGAAAGCACGACTTGCTCATTTCATAGCAGGACATTTTAGGAACAGTTCTGAACAGCAAAGTGCTTTGCAGACAGGGAGATAGATCTTCCTTCTGAAAATCAAAATACTTTTATTGAGGGCAGAAAAAGACAGGTGCCTCGCAGAAAACTCCAAAGATGTCTTGCAGTTTCTGTCACAGGCAGCAAACAAATTCTCATGCTAAGCCTAAGCCTGGTCTCCAAGAGGGGCTGCTGGGCGAGACCCCCGGCCCCCGTGCAGCCCCTGTCCAAGGGGCTGCATCAGCTGCAGGCAGCCAGGCCTGGGGTGCCGGGAACAGCACAGCCCTGGAGAAGAATGGATCTTTCCTGCTTGTCCTCTGCAGCCTGAAAGAGGAGGAAGCTCCCACTTATATCCGTGATGCTTCCTCTCCTCCCCTGCAGCGACAGCCTGATGGGTAGCAGATGTGTGCTGGTGTACTGCTGTAGCTCACCAGAAGTCCTGCTGTTAACTGTTACCTGGCTGTTGTTTGGGCTCAAAACCAGACAGCATGTATTCAATAGAGACGCAACCCTTTGGAACAGGGTTTAAAAGCTGTGCGACCCATTCCTTCTGCCATTGATCTGATCAGTAGGAATGACAAAAATGAAGTCCAAGTCAATTGGAAGAACAAACTGCCTCAAGCGCAAATGCCCAAGTCCCTGAGTAGCACGTAAAGACGGACCTAGGAATGCTTCTGTAACAGCTTACACAATTCAACAGAAGTTTGCCTTCACTTGCAAAGCTCCTCAGTCCGTTGCATATCTGGTTGCCTGGAGGTGGTCAGATAGTTGCCTACGTTTAAGTTAAATGAGGTTTTGCTATTTGCAGCAGTAGGAGTTGAGTTCAGGCCTTTTGCCCTAGTGATTCTAGAAGTAGCACTTTTCTAAGTAGCTGCTAACAGAGTGTGTGGGGGTGAGCTGCTGGCTTAAATGGTGCTGCCACTCTCAGCTGTTAGTCACCTGTGGGCCACCAGCAGTCCAGCTGGCGGCAGTCGCTAGTCCCCGAAGTGTTAGCATGGTTCAGCTGGTGGCTGATTCAGTTCTCTCCTCTTCACGTGAGAGGTGGTGTGTGGGGGTGAAGGTGTGGGCTGAGCCTGAACGCGAGGCAGGAACTTGGAGGGTTTTGCAGGTTTGGGGGAAGTACTCCAGCAATAGATGCGTGATGGTGTAGAGGGACTATGGGTGTGCGTTGTTGTCACACACAGCCTAGCCGGACACCACCAGTACCAGCTGTACTGCAGAAAGTACCTGCTATGGGTGATAACTGCATCTCTCTTAGAATCATAGAATCGTTTTGGTTGGAAGAGACCTCCAAGATCATCGAGTCCAACCGTTAACCGATCACTACCAAGTCCCCCACTAACCCGTGTCCCTAAGTCCCAGTCCCTCTTCCCTGGCTTTAGCAGCCTTTAGGCCCTTACTGATTCATGACCCTTTCAAGAAGAGACATCTGGTGTTGGGTGGAAGGGCCAATTCCATTGCTAGAAAATGTAAAGGTAGTTACAGAGAACAGCAATGGAAATGAGGGGTGTTTTCTTTTGTCTCTGTTCATGTTTGATTCTAGTAATTCATCTGTGCAGAAAGTCCTGGCTAGAGGGTGTGTCTGTGGCTAATAGGCGGTGAGTGGAGTCTGTCTGATACAAGCAGATAGACTGACAGGCATGATTTATGCATACACAAAAATAGGCTTGTGAAATTCTTGATATACAATACTCCCTAGTGGCAAAGAGCTTGCAGGATTTACGGAGGGTTAAGCCCATACCTTTCATTGAACCTCATAATATAAACTAGATATTAACTGGTTGTAGTTAGCAAGCACCTTTTGTGAGGGAGCTAGTCTATGTTTTTCTTGTACGAGTATTTCTTTGTCAGGCCTTCCAAAACTATCACTGCTACCTGTTCTTGTAAGTCGGATGCCTAATGGGGCAAACCCCTAGCCTTTCGGGATCTGAGAATTCTCCTGCCATCTGACATGTATGAATACAGGCTGTTTTGTCCCCTTTGCAGGATGTCCCACCGGGTAAGAAATGTTTCCCCCTGGTGATCTTTGCATGGGTTTTGAGATGGAAGGAACTTTCTGCTATGACTTCTGATGGCGTGATTTGCACACTATTCATTTCCGTGTGTCTTGTCCTCATTTCCATGTTCTTTGCGAACACATGTTAATGAAACACAAATGAGTGAATTGAGATTTGAATGGGTAATATACTCTTTATATCATGCATACAGCTACCTTTACATATCAGAATGGTTTCTATGGATTTTGTGACAAAGTAGTCAAGAAAATTCAAAAAGAATTTTTTTCCATAGAAAACATTACTTAACAAATTTAAACATTGACTTTGGAAAGTTTAGCTTTTTGTTTTGTGACAATGATATCAAAACTGAATGCCATATTGTAAAAGAAGTGTGAAATTATGATAAATATTTCCATTATGATAGCTAAACTTTTACCATATAATTTATCTGAAAAAATCTCAGTTTTACTGAGATTCTGGCTTGAATAATTACAATTATTCTGACTTGGAATGAAACTGTGAAATCTCTTGAGAAATACAAATTCTTGCTTGTGTTTTGTTTCAACACTAATGATATATAAGGACCAGTTCTCAGTTAATATGCTGCAGCAGAGTACCGATACGAACTAGAAGAGGAGTGGTTGTCATCAGAAGCTTTGCTTAGCCTTTCAATCTTTTATTTCATTTGAGAGTCAGAATAGTCAGCCTCTTCTTGATCCGAACTCAGTTGTTTCCTTGTACTTCAGTTTGGGTATGACCTATCGATTTCTTTGTGTCCTCTTCGCCTATGTTCTTAACTTCATGTATACCTTTCCGGGTATCCTCTAAACCTCAATCAAAAATGAGCAGAACTTACTCAGTGCCATACTGAGAAGTCGGAGCCCCTCTGTTTAGATAGAGGAGAGGGCAGCCCAGACGATCAGTATCCTCCATCACAGAATCTTATTTACAGGGACAATGGGGAAGGGTTGTCTTGAGGATCCTGGTGGCCATTAGAACCGTACAGTTTCACAATCTAGATGTGAGAAGTTTGCATTGACTGTAAGCATCGAAAAAGAGACCCAGAGCTGTAGGATGTCATTGATTCCACTTTTAATAGAGCAAGTGCACAAAGACACACAGATGCGTACAGACCGCAATTACAGAGCAGCGTGTAGGACCTTTGGACCTGTCTACTACCTCCCCCTCCTCAGCTGCTTCCTGTACCTAACGGGAGGAGACCTGCACAGGAGCTGTGTTTTCTGATGTTGCTTGCTAGAAGGTCTTTATAGAGGATCCTGTGTAGATAGGTACTCAGCATCATTAGTTAATCACAAGGATTTCTATTTGTGGTCTATAATCTGATACCTTTTCAGATGATTCCCTTCTGTTTTTCTAGTTATTATTTCAGTTTGAATATATTTGAAAGTTCTTCTAAGGCCTGGGAAAGGATTCATGGATATATCTCTGGAGCAGTTGTCTAGTTAATAAGAAGTGGCAATTACCAGTGGTCTTTACAGGAAAGTGATCTGGGTGAGGCTTCTAGCTCAGGTTGCCAGACCTGAGAGATTCATAGAAAGTATCGGTACTGTAGGTTGCTTGCTTAACTGCACCTGCTTTGGGCTCCTTGTGGGTGATGAAACGGGTGGTTAGCTACAGAGAGGAAGGATGCGACTCTGCTGGGCGCATTTTTTGCTTTGGCTCGTTGAGTAGAGCCCTCTGCTTCTGCAGCTTCAAAATTCTGGTCCTAGTGTTCAGCCTACTGGATAAGGCTGTGTTTTAAACAGTGATTGTGTCTGGGACTGTAGCTTATAGAGTCATCATAAACAGAATCATCTCATTAAAATAAAGCCAGCTTCTATTGAGGAGCGGGTGCCAATGGATCTGGTTTATTGTCTGTTTATTGGGAGTCCTCCTCTGGCTCCTCTTTGATGGAATTCTGGAAATAATCCACTGTGTTCAGATCAGGCTTAAGCAAGATGATGTAGCATTTAGGGATATAGTAGGTCCCCAAGATACCCAGGCTGATTGTCAAAATGGTACCAATCTGAGTAACAGACCTGAGGACTGTCTTCAGCGTGGCAAAAATAGCAATGAAGAAGATCCAGATGATGAAATAGATTAGGATGGCAAACGTGATCCCCCTGGCAATATTGTACTTCTTACCAGACGTCTGTACCATGAATGTGCACAGGAAGCAGACGAAGGCTAGGCAGCCGTTGTAGCCATGCATCAGGGCAAAGGCAAGCCAGGACTCGGTGTTACACACCAGCAGAACCTCGGTGGGCAGTGACTTGTAGTCAGTCACCAGATAGTCAGGGCCCAAGTGAAGGTAGCAGAAACAGAACAAGCACTCGGTGAGGAGGCACAAGGCAACAAGGAGCCAGGCCCTCCTCTGGGTCACCCAGTGCAAGAAGGTGGGGACACAGCGAGGGAGCTCTGTCACAAGGGTGATCTCGAGGGACTTGATGAAGAAGGTAGAGAAACAACCGTTGAGGCACAGGGCATAGACTATCTGCTGGATCATACAAAGGTTGTTACTGGGCTTCCCTATGTAGAGACAGCAGCTGAGACACAGCAGCGTGAGCATGAACAAGGCAAAGAGGTTCAGTTTGCCCCCGGAAGCCTGCACAAGGGGAGTCTCAAGGTTCTTTAAAAAGAGCACTGCTGTCAAACAAGTCAGGAATATGGTGATGGACATCAACATTAGCAAGACAACGGTGAGCGGCTCATTCCAAAAGAGGTATCTCTCGCTGCGGTCATAACATTGCGTGCTCCCGACAGGGGACCACTGATGCTCTGGGCAGGGAGTGCAGGTGGAGGTGTCTGCAAAGTAGCAGTGAGAAGTTGATGACGACCTTGCAGTGGAGTGCTGCTACCCTGCTGCAGGCAGTCCTCGAGGACGGATCACAGTCATGAATTAGGGAGCTGGTTTGGGTGCTGCTTTGCCTACTTCCCCCCCACCAGAGTGTATTGGGTCTCCAAAGCTTGTTCAATCTCTCTTTTTCCCCTCTACTTCTCTACCCTCCCCCTAAAAGGACTGAGGTATTTCTTGGCTCTGTTTGCCTTCCCCAGGAAGGATCACCAGCTTCCAAAAGATCCCAGAATTTCATCATATGCCTCTCTTCTACCTGTGACCCCAGAATTTCATCATACCCCTCTGTCCTGCCTCTTGAGATAAAACATATGCATTGTCCTTATGCATTCTCTTTGGGATCAACAGAGGAAGGTCCCCCACTGAAGATCTGTAGAGCGAGATTGAGCAATGCATGGCAGAACAAAAGGGAGCCTGTGTGACCTCAACCAGTAGATAGATGTAATACAGACAGTTAAAGCCATTGAATTTCTGAGAGCTCACCTTTAGTGCTCCAGAAGGTGTTTTCTGGACAATCTGTACAGTCATAGCAGCAGAAGTGGAATCCTTTTATTTGTCTGAATTGTCCTGGTTTACAATGGCTGAAGCAAGCTGATGTAGGCTCCTAGACAAAAGGAAGAACGAATGTCAGCCAGACGCTTTCAGGAGAAGCACCATATCACTGAAGAAATTGGCTGGGCTGTGCTGGGATCCAACCTGTGTCTGAGTCTTAAACAGTGCTGGGAATACCTTTTTCTAGTTTTGCACAACGGAGATGGATTACGTGTTTGTAGAGGAGCAAGAACTGGGTCCCACACAAATCTTGTAGGAGTAGCATGCAGGCCAAGAGCTCATTTTGTGATTGCTTATGCTTTTGCCCACCGTCTTTACCTTTTGATCTGCAGTGTGAAACTGAATCTTGGATTTATTGACATCCAAGGACTCTTCATAGTCGCCTACAGGCAGATACGTAAGGGTGCTGTTTTTCCAGGACCAGAATATAAGCTTGTAGCCAGTGTTTGTGCCATGGAATTGATCAAACCTGAAGCTTTGGCCATTCAACGTGAATGGGAGGGTATTCATGAAGTGCAGCAGCTGAGGAGAAAATGAAAATTGACAGTAAATATTGGTACATTCGATGCTCTTGCTTGGAGGATGATAATGCAGGAAGCTAATTTCTGGCTGAAATCAGTTGTCCCTTACGTGGTCTAAGATTGCGGCTATCGGCCTTCTTGGATGTATTATCGACTGCTCTGTCTATTGTGCCAACCCCAGTTAATGGGAGCCAGAACCAGGCCCCAGGGAGGGGAACGCAGCCCTCGCCAGCAGCGGCCGAGGTGCTGGTGTAGGGGTTCGCTGGCTGAGGGAATTGCGAAGGCTGTATCGCTACCAGGGCGGGGGGCAGGAGCACAGTGCAATGTTACCCCCTCCCTGTTGGGCTGTGGGCAGCTCTGATGCGCAGACTGGGTGAAAAATTGCTGTTTGTCCCCCTGACCTTTACTCACCTGCCAAGATCTGATGGATGCTTTGGGACACGCTCGGTGAGTGCACCCCAGCGCTCTGTGCAGTGCGTAAGCCACGCTGTAGACTGCGACGTACACTGGTTGTATTTGTGTGCGGTTTAGCATGGACGAGATGTCACGCAGCGAGATGTTGTCACACTGTTTGCAATGTGTGTCCAGCATGTCAGAGTTCATGAGGTGGTTGAATTCTCTAGACTCCTGGCAAAATTTGTCCTGCTGAACAGAGGTAAAGAGGTCGGCAACATATTTTTGGAAGCCAGGGACTGTGCCTGCTTTCATAATAAAGCCTAAGACCGTCCCAATGCTCTGAATATTTGGGATGGAGGCAGCTATGTCGGACAACATCCAGGCTTCAGTGCCAATCCAGACTTTCTTGCTGAGTCCCATCCTGATGCTGTGTTCCAGCAGGGCCCGGGCTGGCTGACTAAAGGCAAAAAGGACAATGATGTTGACTTTGGTATCGTTAATTAACTTAATGGTATCTTCCAGTTGGTCTTTGGCTTTGGGGTCTGCAAGGTCTGTAGGAATTAGCCCTTCGAACGCAATGCAGATGCTGTGATTTCCAGCTGCGCTTAAGAAGAGCCCCTGGGCTCCTCGGCCATATTCATCATCGCTTCCAATGGTGGCAATCCAGTTCCATCCAAACTTGTTCAGTAGCAGGACCACAGCTTCCACCAGGTTCTTATCACTGGGAATAGTACGGTAGAAGGATGGGTACAACTCCGTGTTGCTGAGCTTCTCACTGCTGGCTCCGTAGCTGACCTGCAAGTTAGAGAATAAGCGAGAAAGCGAGGCAAAGAGTAAAGCTGAGGGAAGTGTTCACAGTCCAGATCACTCTCCGCCTTCTTTGCTTAGTCTCAGTGCACTAGATTTTCCAAAATGCTGGGTTAGGATAGTGGGAAGGAAGAAAGGTCCATCATGGCTGCGTTTACTAAGAGAACCATAAACCGGCCCCTGTCACTTGCCTCCGGTAGCAGTGTCCCACGTGGCTATGTCCTTCCACTGCCATTTGTGTCCATCATCACAGCACCAGCCCTTATCATTAATGACAATGATAATTAGCTGCTTTCTACAAAGGGTGATGCACCCAAGATTCAGTAATATCTTAGCTCAGGGCTAAATTTACCTGACCATTATAGCTCGCTCTATTGTGGTTACTAAGTACTTACAGATCTATTTTCGTGGGATCCTCCTGGTTTACCCTTGGAGCTCTGTTATTCCCATCTTACATGGATCACAGAGTGGCTTGAGTTATCCTGCTCCTCTCCGGGAAGTTAGATGCTGAACTGTGTTCCAGGAGGGAAGTTTAAAAGGAGGCTGAGGGGAGACCTTCTTGCTCTCTGCAACTCCCCGAAAGGAGGTTGGAGCCAGGTGGGGTCGGTCTCTTCTCCCAAGGAACAGGCAACAGGACAAGAGGAAACGGCCTCAAGTTGCGCCAGGGGAGGTTTAGATTGGATATTCGGGAACATTTCTTCACGGAAAGGGTTGTCAGGCCCTGGCACAGGCTGCCCAGGGCAGTGGTGGAGTCACCGTCCCTGGAGGGATTGAAAAGACGTGTAGATGTGGCGCTTGGGGACATGAGTTAGTGGTGGCCTTGGCAGTGCTGGGTTAACGGTTGGACTCGATAGTCTTTAAGGTCTCTTTCAACCTAAATGATTCTATGATTCTACACCCAAGATTACTGCCAAGACTGCCAAGTCTGTGGCAGAGGAAAGACTGGACTCTGCGCTTAAACAGTCCTGGTTCAAAGACCTAGAGCATAGACAGCGTTGTTGATCCAAACCCTTCCCCCACCAAAAAAGAGAATTTTTGCTTCTACAGAGAGTTTCTTTACCTGGGGGATCAAGAAGAAGCTGAATAGTTTGGCTGTTACCAGGCACAGGTCTGACTTATGTGGTCCAATCACAGCAGTCACGCGAGGCTGGTAGTCGGTGTAGTTGCACAGTACTCCAATGCCCGTTGTGCCATTTCGGGTCAGAAATAGCAAGCTGGGCTGTAAGGCCACCACTGGCTCAAAGCAGGTGTCGTACATGTCATAGCCCAGCGTTACTCCTGGGAGAAGTGAAGTGGAATTGTTGATCTGATCAATAGCAAACTTCATCCCAAGAGCCCATATGAGCCCATCTACAAATAACCTGCAACAAGAGGAGACAGGGAATTACGTGATCTATCAGTGCTGTCACGATGGTCATCAGCTTATTCCACATTTTTTGGCGTTTTAGCCTCCTGTCTGTTGACGAGCCAGATATAGATGGCACTGTCAGCAGAGCATCCCTGTACCCATAGCCTTTGTAAATTTTGTACTGTGAGTAGAGGGGCTCTGAGCACCTTTCAAATCTAATTAGTCTTGTCTGTCAGCAAATACATGCTCTGTGCTTCACAGGAGAAGAAACAGAGGTATAGAGAGATCAGTATGTTTAGCTGTGAGGGTCAAGACTCAGACGACCTCCTGCTCTTAGCTTTGTGTACTTCAGCCACGAAGCCAGCGGTTCCCAAAGAGCTGCGCGTGCTAATCCAGGTGGGATGTCCTTCTTCCTGGGGTTTTCCTCCACCGTATAGCTCGGTGTACAGGGTATGTTCCCTGCCTCGTGGCCTGTGAAGATGGAAAGATTTTGGACCGTGCTTTTCTGTGCTTTGTTGCTGCCAAGCAAGCAGGTAGGACACTAGCATGTCTTTTCATTCTCCTCACAAAGAGCTGTAAGTAGCTTGTAATGTGATGGTATGAACCACCATGGTGTAATTGAGTAGGAAACGCTGATCTTAACTCTTCACACACCGGCAAGCCTGCTAGCCAGGTGATTTCGTTTTCTGCTTTGCCTTGTGCACAGTACTGAGTGTCCTTTAACTCCTAAAGGGCAATAGCAGCATCTCAACATGCGTCATCTGCCTGCCGAGTGCAGTGTGTGCTTCTCGTTCCATCTGGAAGCAAAAGCAACGTTTACGCCTTTGTGTAAGTGTTAGACTCAAAACACGAGGGAAGCCAGTGCCACTAAAAGCTTTCATGAAAATAGGGTTGGTTGCAGCTGAAGTCTGACTACACAGTAGCATCAAGAAAGCACAAAACCATTTTCCATTTCAGGGTCGGAAATTGATGGCAGAGTACACCAGCGCTCCAGCCCCTTAGAGCTAATCTGTGTTTCCATCTCGCCTTTAACGTTCGCCTGTGAGACCATCAGTTGCCATCGGAAGGACTACTTTCTTTTCCTTTCTCTCCCCGGCCCAAGTGACCAAACTTAACATGTACTAACGCAGTTAATGTTCCTCTTACCTTTCGCACACAACTAACGTGGGCTCTGATCGTGCCGTCAGGTTTACGGTGTCCAGTCCAAAAGGGAACAAGCCTCCTATGATATAATCACCAGGCCTTCTAAACTGAGCTGATAGGCATGTGGGTTTGAGGGCTGCTGCATAACCAAAGCTCAAGCACAGCAGCAGGTCAGGGACCATTATTTGTCTATTTGGGGGAAAATGTTTCATAGAAATCTCCAAGAGAATGTGGGAGAGGGAACAGGGGCAGGGGGTCCAGTCTCATCACTTCCCAGGAAGTCTCTTTAAGTAGAACTCAGAGAGATGAAAATAACGGGGAAGAATTTGTTTAGCAAAATGCGTTAAATGTGTAACTCTACGCTTAGTGGGCAATAGTCAAATACGCAGCAATACCCTACGAGTGTACTTGGCTGCGAACCACTGGCCTAATCCTTTTTTCCTTTACTCAGTGAGTAGCCTTTACTCCAGCAGAGTGACTTACTGAATTCCTTGTCACAGCTCTGGAAACGGGGCTTCCTGTAGGATAGGTGGTAAACCCAGTGCCCCACCCTAATTTGGAGACATGTCTCGTGCATTAACCTCCCTGCTCCAACCGAACAAGAAACATCATCTTTAACGGAGTGTGTTTGTAGAAACTGTCCTTGTTTACGGTTTTCACACACAACTGGATTTGTGACTTGTCTAATGCTGGGAGCAGATCTTCATCGGTGCAGGCTGCTCATGTAAAAGCATCGCCCAGGAGAACACGCGTTGATAGGAGTGGAATCCAACAAGCTGAAGTGTGCCTTGCGGAGAGTGGTGCCTGTTGCCATGATGTGACCGTTACCCATGCGGAGGCTGAGGAGGAAACCATTTACTGCTTACCACATCGCTTCTGCTGTTACCTGAGGTTCTCCCTGGCTGGCTCTGATCCAAGCACTCACTCGCAAGCTCCCTACTTAGAAGCGGCCTGCACTGAAGGAATGACACATACTTTATTTTTAAATGAACTTCAGAATAAAATGTTGAGTTGCCTGAACTGAAGGGCAGTGGTAAGAGACGTACACAGCATTATTTTTATTTATTTTTTTTTTTAATTCAAGGTCACCTCACCATGGAGATAACCAGATCTTCCTCAGTGCATCGCAAGAGCTTGTCTGGAGCAGGCCGTTCCTAGATTGCAAGGTTGGTGAGCTATTACTCGGCTGTGCTGCTATTTTTAGGAAGTTGTTATTGTCTGATCTAATTTTTTATCCCATGGAGCTATGAGGTTAACTTCAGTTTAAAAACTTTGGTTTAGGTACAAGTTCCACTGCATAATAATTTAGGTTGTGTCATGGTTTGCATTTTTTCTGCCAGGTTTGAATTTTGGAAAACAGGATAGCTCTGAATTGGGAAGTTCAATTTACTGCATTTTATTGGCTTATTATACATTTATACTGTATCATAAAAACTGCTTATCCCACTTTTGCAACAAGGCTAGAATATTTTTCCATGTATGAAGAGAAGCAGATACACTGTAGAAAGGCAAGTATATGAATACTTAAGGCAAGTATATGAATACTTAAGGCAAGTATATGAATACTTAAGGCAAGCAACAGTTGTAGCTTTCTATAGCTACGTTATATAGATATGTTTATACTGACATCCTCTTAAGGATACCTTCCCCTTAATGGAATATTTGATTGTTAGCTTTAACTGTAGAACTTCTTTTTAAAAGTTCTAAATACAAATTCAACTGCCCAGAGGGGAGAGAAAAAAACCCAAAAAGCTCTTTGAATGGTGTGGAAGTCACACCTTGGCAATTATTTACTCCCATCCATACTTCACGTGAAATCAAGTGTGCTTACAGTGGCATAGGAGATAGTTGATGTGATGGTCTTCTGTGCAAAATACTCAAACTCCCTCTAGTGAATCTGTATGTTGTTGCAGCTTTTAAGTACAGCAGTCACTGCAGGTGAAGGTTTCACTCTTCTGGATTTAGCCCCGTGAGTGAAAGCAGCTGGACTCTGAACTCGCCAAAGCCAAGTGCAGGACCGTAGTTTTACTCAGTGGTAACTAACTGGGGCTGTTAAAAAGGTTCCCATCATTTGGAGACAGAGCAGGACGCCAGGAAAATAAAGTTACCATTAGGCAGTACCTTGTTGAGATGAGAGCATGCAGACTGATGGAAAGCTGCATTTTACTTGAAGCAGACTTTGCCCAAAATGACTGGGTGTAAACTTACAACAAAGTTGTTTTCCCTACTGAGAAAGTTTGATTCTTTAATGGCAAAAATCAAGTTAATTTTCAACATTAGTGTTTATCTCCTAAGAGGAATAGTTGAGAATGAATGTGACAAGGGAGAAGAAGCCATTTTCCCGTGTGGTCATACTACCGTTTCTGCATTAACCTCCCAAGAGATGTAAAACACTTTTTCACTTGACACACACTACTACTTGACATAGTTTAAGGCATTTAATACACCACACAGATTAAATATCTATAGATTAAATATCTCTATCAGACAGCAAGGGAGGTCCAGCAAGACACATTCTGTAGTTTGTAATATGGAACTGCTCCATTTTAATATATGGATTTATCCTGTGGAGCTATGTAATCATTTTAAGGTGGTCTTAGCAGAAAGGGAATGATATTTGTGTTTTCACAGCACAGCAACTAAACCTCCATTTAGGATGCTCTTCAGGCAAAAGATACTGTTGACAGATGCGAGTAATCGGAATAGGAGCTCAGTACACAGCATCTAACTGCACCTGGGTTGCTCCTGAGAGTTGGTTTCACATCTGATCACTAGGTAAATGAAGCAGACACTGCTAGTGAAGGACAAGACAGGAAAAGATAATGCTGTAAGTCACGTTCCTTCTAACACCACAAAACCAGAAAGCATTCCTACAAAGGATACTCTTCAGACACATGTTATTCACGTAATTTAATGTCTGATCTCCATGAGGTAATAGTGATTTCCTGCATCACTCAATGTTACATTAGGCCAAGATGCCTTCTGAGATACAATCAAAACATGTTACAGCCTGGGGGATTCTCCCTCCTCCCCCAAATATTCCCATCATCCTGAACTAACAATTTAGTGCTTTTTCAGCTTTCAAAAAGCTAAGTAAACTCTGTTTTTTACATACTTTGGTGCATGTGTGTGTGTGTACACATATATATGTATATACACACACACACGAGCTGTTACATACAGTGATTTGCAATAGAAGCCATAAGCCACACTAAGTAGTGGCTTACACTACAAGTTTGTATTTCTCTCCAGACAGTCAGAGAAGTAATTTTTGTCATTTGACACATTGATTAAAAAAATCATGAGAACGCAACAGAGGGCAAAACCCCCCAGATCTATTCAAGGGAACAGCTTACAAACAAAAGCGGCAAAGTGAGCTCACGTGTAGTGTAAATGTGTTCAGACACCACATCTGAAAGTTGTGCTGTCACATGAGGTCTTAACTATTGGTGTAAACGCACAGAAGCTGCTGAAGTTGCAGAGTTTGGTTTAAAAAAGAAGCCACCCCCCCCCCCCCCCCCAGCCTAGCTGGAGAGTTGAAGGTGACTCCAGGGAGAAAAAAGAAATCCCTTAGCACGCCAGTAGTGTTTGTTTTCTTACCGCAGAGCTGAGGCTCTACACACACAGACAGATATACATACATATAAAAAAAATAGTGCATTTTTTTCTCTTATAAAGTGAGGCACCCTGAATAGCTCTGCCAACTTGTTAGCTCCGTACTGGAAAAGGAAAGGGAGTGTGACCACGGACAGAGAACCAGATGCTTGCGTGTCTGTGAAAACACGCGGTTTTCACCTGCTTCATCTGACTTCTGTCACAATGTGGTGTGGCTCTTTAACGTCCCTCCCGTCAAGGAAGGTCAAGCAGCTTATGGTGGGCAAAGAGCTCCTGGGTGATGCCGTAGACGTCGCAGATATAGGGCAAGGCCTCACCCAGCATAGCGACAGCTTCCTCGGGCGTGCCCACGTTCATGATTTCAAGGAAGGCGTTTCGGGGCGGCAGCGTGCAGAAGGCCACCGTGGCAGCCTTGCGAACAACCCAGGGGTGGTAGGTAGCCAGGGAAGCGTTGTAGGAGTCCGTGCAGATGACGGACGTCCGGGAGTCCTCCTGCCCGGTTCTCAGCCCCTCCAGGAAGAGCTGCAGCCAGCGTAGGGCTCTGTGGAGGCGCAGGACGGTGCGGCAGCCGGAGTCGGGGCGCCCCGACCGCTTCTGGACATCCACCAGCCCGCTGGCCAGCTCGTACTCCACCATGGACTGCAGCGACACGTACTTCTCCCGCTGCTCGCCGCGGCAGTAGTTCTCCATGATCTGTACCTTGGCCACCGCGTCCTTGGAGACGAAGGAGAAGATGGCGCCCAGGCTGTGCAGGAACCTGCGCGCGGGGAAGACACGCTCGCGTTAGCGGGCGGCGGCCGGGCCCGGGCCCCGGGGCGGCCGCCGCGGGCACTCACCGGATGAGCCCCCGCCAGCCGCGCAGGTAGGGGCCCAGCAGCACCTCCCGCCGCTCCGTCACGCACGTCTGGAAGGCGGCGAGGACCTCCCGCAGGCTGAAGGCGCCCGCCGCGCCCGCCATGGCCCCGCGCTGTCGCCGCCGCCGCGCGTCACCGCAGCCCGACCAATCCGCGGGGGCCGCGGCACGGGGGCGGGCCCTGCCGGGCCGGGCGGCGGCGCATGCGCAGCGGCGTCGAGGAGCAGGCCCGGCGCGGCGGTGAGAGCGGGCGGCCGTTGCTAGGGCCGCGGTGGGCGGGGGCCTTGGTGCCGGGCCGGGGCGCTCCTCTGCGGGGCCGCGCTGCTGCCAGGCGGCGGGGTGGGGGTGTGGGGGGGGGGTGTGTGCTCCGCTCCGGGGCCGTGTGGGCCGAGGGCCTCCGGGAGCGCCGGGGCCGGCCCTGCCTGCGCCTCGCGCAGGTTTCCCTGAGAAGGGCAGCGTCGCCGCCGGTCAGCGCTGGGGAGCGGGGCTGGGACCGGCTGGCGCCGGTTGTACCCGGTGAGGTTGTACTTGGAAATCTGGCGTTGTGCGGGGTACGAATAAATAAACAGCGGCGGCCGAAGGGCTGGTGGAGCGGGAGCCCCCCCCGCCTCCCCGCTGCGTCACGGCTGCAGGCGGGCCTGTGATTCCTGCTTTGGTGGTGATGGCGATTATCGAAGCCAAGCAGGCCTGAATTCCCAGGAGTTACCATCCACGTGTTGATCTGACTTGTGTCTTCTGACTGTCTTCCCTCTAGGAAGAAGTTGAGCCTCTGCTTAAGTCTTCTGCCCGCTCCTGAAAAATAATTGACATGGCAGCTGTAAAACCGGCTGAATCTTCTCTTCTTTTTGTGGCCCCCGTTAGGCTGTTTCTGAAATAATTTGCCGTGCAGTTTGAGATTTAGAGTTTGTTAAAATGCCTGAAATAAAAGTCACTCCCTTGGGTAAGTCCAATCTGAAATCGTCCTGAAATAGAAACACTGAAAAACTTTGGAATTTAGAATTTGAAGTAATACAGCTTAGACTGCTGGAGACACACGTGCCTTTCCACGCCATGAAAACTGGTCATGGTGGTAGACCACAATGTGCGTTACAGTTGCACAGCATCCTCACTCGATTCTTGTCAGTGTGTCATTGTTCTCTTTTTGTCTTTCAAGCAAGTAAGGCTTGAACAGTCTGATAACTCCATTTTGATTACAGGATTCGTTAATACATCCTGGTGAAGGCGTTGTAGTATTGTACAGCGTAGCTAGAGTGTTAGTTCACCTAACAGTGCTAAAGATCCACAGGAAGCAATTTTTTCGCGCTTTTTTTTTTTTTTTCCCCATGGGTTGTACAGAACCTGTTGAGATGCATTTATGCACTGAGAGGGCAGAGGATGTGCCAAGCAGCAGAACTGCTTTATCCTGATGGATAGTTTTCTGGCTTGATATGGACTTACCTAGAGCTTGGTGAAGGTCTGTGCTTTCACTGAGAAGCAGAGCACTTGGGGAGGTGCAGAGCCCTGGGAACTTTGAGTTTCATGCTAATCCTTTCCAGATAAGAGATTATTTTGCTCTTACTTGGAACCGTGTAGCTGCAATTGCGCAGCAGCGGGCAGAGAACAAACGTGCCCCACACCTGAACTGCTTATGGGTTTGGACGCGGTGCTGTATTTACTGCAGTTTTGCAACTGCAGCTGGAAGGCCCTCTCAGAAACTCAGGGAATGGGCTAAGTTGGTTCGCGTTCGCTTCCCCTCCAACAGATCTGCGTGCTTGGAAGAAAGGCTGTAGTCTTGTCCTGCATCGGAAAGGGGCTAGGAAGCTTGTGTGGACCTTCAAATGCTTATCTTTTGAAGTGATTGTAAATATTCCCAGAGATGTCTTACTTGTCTTTCCCTTGCTCGCGTGCAGGAGCTGGCCAGGATGTGGGGCGCAGCTGTATCCTTGTGTCCATTGCCGGGAAGAACGTGATGCTCGACTGTGGGATGCACATGGGCTACAACGATGATGTGAGTATGGCGGAGAAGCCCGAATGTTGGGTAGAGGCGCTTTCAAGGTGCGTCTGCCTGGCCTTTCCCAGCAGGGCTCCTGCCTCGTTCCCCTCTGTTCCCGTTTATTTGAACGTTGCCTGACTCATCTCATGTGACGCAGGGGTGATATTAGCTAGGTGTGCGTTACCGGCACACGTATCAGCCGCTGCTGGAGCTGGGCTGGGGCAGAGAATGAACCACTATTGCCCCTTCAAAATCTTGCTTTCCTGTGCCAGAGGTACGTCCCCTCAAGTATTCCTGGGCTACGGAGTGCCGCCATCTAGCCATCCTTTCCCTGGGCTGTGGACTCTGAAAAAATATTAAGCAAGCTGTGAATGCTCCGTTCCTGGTGGTTTTGGTCTTTCTGTATTTCATGTTGGCAGGTGTCTTCTACGCTTTAAAGCATTAGTCCTGTCATTAGCTGGACTGCTCTTGACACGAGGCTTCGTTTGGGGCAGTTAATTACTTGTGGGATCCACACAATGCATCTCTGATGCTTTAGAGAGTGAGCTAGGAAATACTCCTGGTGTTTGGTCACCTGATGCTAGTAGGAAGGGAATAATGGCAAAAATATTCTGTAGGACAGAAAGAGCTAAGCGTGACAGAGCAAATGTGCCGTCACAGAAAAGGTTTTGAGGCGTTCTGCCTTAGTGCCTGTGGGTAAGCTAAAACGCGTTGGTCACCTGTTTTACTTTGAAGATAAACTTGGCTGTAATTTATTTCTGTGCAAGGCCGGTTTCCGTCTGTCCTCTGGCAGCCCTCCCATCCTTCTCTTTGACTCCTTCTGCACGTAAGTGCCGATGGCGCTGCCTGCAGCTCCTCCCGCGTGGCTGACACTGGTGCCGTCTGCTGCCTTGCTGCAGGTCTGCCCGGAGGTGGATTTCAGCGCGTTGCCAGTGTTTAGGCCATTCACCCCATTGTTTTGTTGGATTAGTAACGCAGCATTCACTGGCTTTGTCTCCTAACGGATAGCCTGTTTGTTCATATCTTTGCAGAGACGCTTTCCTGACTTTTCTTACATCACTCAGAACGGAAGGCTGACGGACTTTCTAGACTGCGTGATCATCAGGTGAGGAAGCTTCCTTCCTTGTCAGAGCTCAAGTGGGAAACAGGAAAGCTTTGCATACTGTCCTAGCAACCCAAACATGTTGTAAGTTCATCATTCGTGTTTTGACTGGTTCCTCGATGTCGTGCAGTGCTTTAAAAATCCAAAGCAAGATCTGCGAACCAGGCAAGCTAAATTCCCGTGCAGCGTCTCCTTTATCCTTTGTGTCTTCTTGCAGCCACTTTCACTTGGACCATTGTGGGGCTCTGCCGTATTTCAGTGAAATGGTCGGTTACGACGGGCCCATTTACATGACGCACCCTACCAAGGCCATCTGTCCCATCCTCCTGGAGGACTACAGGAAGATAACTGTAGATAAGAAAGGGGAAACTAACTTCTTCACATCCCAAATGATTAAAGACTGTATGAAAAAAGTGGTTGCTGTGCATCTTCACCAGACTGTTCAGGTAAATGACTGTTTCTGCATGCTCTCGGATCAGACCGACTGCATTGTTGTAGAAGGCAGAGCAATTTTAGTTCTTTAAAACGTGTGCACTAATGCAGTGTTTGCCTGGTCGTGCAGGTGGACGAGGAGCTGGAGATCAAGGCGTACTACGCAGGCCATGTGCTAGGAGCAGCCATGTTCCAGATTAAGGTTGGATGCGAGTCGGTTGTGTACACTGTAAGTATGCACCCCAGTACTTATAGATCCCGACATCGCCTTTTAACGGCCTGTCCTGTTACCTGGAGAGTATTAATGGATTTCTCTTCTTCCATTAGGGTGATTATAACATGACACCAGACAGACATTTAGGGTAAGTAGGAAGCTGAGTTTCTATGACTTGTATATATTTCTGGCAGGAAGGTTTTAGCACAGCTTCTGCTAATGCTAGGGGCTTATCAGCATTGATTCTTTGTTAGGAGCCTGGAACATCTAACAACGTCTTTCTTGGAAAGATAAATGCAATTTTGAATTATGAAGATGAACAGATTTACGTTGATTCTTCCAGATAGACCTTAATGTAATCTTCTTCTGTGTACTCTCATTAATCTGTTTTTAAGGCTACATAAGAATTGGACTTAGATGTTTGAAATGTTTTATTGTCATGGTATCTTCTAAATGTATTTACTTTCTAAGAGAGTGTCAATCACAAACTTCAACGTTGCTTTTATTTTTATTGGCATATATGAGAGATTTATAATTTTAGAATAATATTTTAATGCATTTAAACCAAGTAATAGACTGGAGAAGAATTGCTTTTCAAAATCTGTAGTCTGTGTTCTGAGCTGGATTAATTTGAAGAAAGCGTGGCCTGCAAAGAGAGGAGCCCTGGTGCTGCCACAGAACTCCTAGGTGACTTTGGGCAAGCCGATGCACATCTGTGCCCCTGTTTTCCCGTCTGTGAATGGAGACAGTGACATTCTCCACCCATCTTTAAGCCCTGCAGATGAGAAGTGCTAGATACCATCTCTCAACTTGATTGGGTTTTTTCTCTAAATTCCTTTTGTTTTAGTGCTGCCTGGATTGATAAGTGTCGCCCAGATTTATTAATAAGTGAATCCACCTATGCCACAACTATCAGAGATTCCAAACGCTGCAGAGAAAGAGACTTCCTGAAGAAAGTTCATGAGACTGTAGAAAGAGGAGGGAAGGTACGGCATTCTGATAGTCTTGCTGATGTGGTTTTTCCTCTGTGAAGCTCTCGTTGGCTCTGTAGCGCTGTGTAACTATTAATAAACTCAGGCACCTATGTGTGACCGCTACGTGGAACGGAAGGCATTTTTATATTCCTTTATCTGTACTTTAAAAGATAGAATATTAAACATTTAAATTATGCCAAGAAGAAAACCAGTCTGTGAGTTAATGAGACAGTAAGGGAAATGCTATGCTTCCAGTCTGCAAACATGGAGGATAAAGGCAAAATTAACTTGATTTGCATCTTGTACACTGAAGCATCCTGTGAGTCATGTAAATTAAGAAACTGAGACTGACTGTTCAATTCCTGCTTTCAAACTCAATCAGAAATGATTTCCAGCGTAGCCAGGTCTGTCTGTTCAGTATCCTGCGCTGTCCGTTGCCATAACCCCCCCGAGCGCGTGGGGGATGCGCCTGCCGTGCAGTAAATGGTGCTGCAGTACCTTGCTTGGGCCTTTCGCTTGCCTGGCTGTGCCGCTTGGGCAAGCTTGTCCACTCCGGCGTGATTTGGTGTGAGCAACTTCAGCTGGCCACAACGCGTGTAGAACAGACGATGGAGCATCGTAATGTGGCTGCTAGTTGTATCAGTCCGTTACTGTTTTAGGATTTCGGTCAGTCTTTTCTGTTTCTTGGCGCTTAGCCCCTATCTTTGCTAATAGAAAACTTGGGTTTTGAGATTCTCTTTTTCATTAACACCACACAGAGCAGACCTAGGAAAAGACCTTATAAAAAGAGACATTTTAACCCCTCGGAAAAGGGAACTAGAAGTGGAAATGTGGAACATGGGAAAGTTTTACTGATTTCCCTGCAGCTAAGGATCTGGTTCTAGGTTCCTAGGACTTAGTTTAAAATAAACTAGATTAAATGGAAAGTTAGTCTGGGTTCCACAGACTGTAAATCGTACCTCAATTGCAGGTTCTTATCCCAGTTTTTGCCCTTGGACGTGCCCAGGAACTTTGCATTTTGTTGGAAACGTTCTGGTGAGTGCAGTCTCTTCTGTGTGTGTACCCCCTCCTTTTTCTCCTGCTCGTGTTGAGAACCACAGGTTTCTATGATTCTGTCACGCCTGTTCAGCACGAGTATTCTCGTTAGCATTCCTCTGCATGTCGGCCCATGCTAGCGGTTGCGGAATTACTTCTTTTCATATATTCCCGGTATATTCCCAGTGTTCCTGACTCTGAGCAGTAAACTAACTATTTTCTTACCCAGAGTCATTCTCCACTCCTCCCCCAAACACTCGGGGTCAACTGTCCTTTAAAAAATTTGATTGCGCCTTTGCCACACTGTAAAACTGTTTTCATGGGAGGGGGAGGAGGGATGAACAAGTATTAAACTTGGGTATAAGCGTTGTGCGCAATGTTTTGGGTAGTACCGAATGAGACCGCTTTTAATTATTTCCCATAGCAGAACGATTGCTGTTTGCAGTGGAAGGAAGTGGTCTGTGGTGGGTGAGGGGAACTGGACTCAAGCCTCCTTTGTAGTAAGTTAATGCATAGTAACGTAGCGTTGTCATCATACTGACGTATAGCTCCCCGAGAGCAGGGTACGCACAAAAAAGCTCTGGAGACTACGCAGGTTTAAGGACTTTGAGCATGAATAGCCAGGATCCTAATTTGGCCCTCACAGGTATCTGGAACGCTTCTTTCTGCAGGGAAAGAATGAACTTGAAGGCTCCGATTTATTTTTCCACGGGACTGACGGAGAAGGCCAATCACTATTACAAGCTCTTCATCACCTGGACTAATCAGAAAATTCGGAAGACATTTGTGCAGAGGAACATGTTTGAATTCAAACACATCAAAGCATTTGATCGGGCCTTTGCAGACAATCCGGGGCCTATGGTAGGTGGCGTTAAGGAGGTAATTGCGCAGGCGGGTAACGTCAGGGAGGTGGTTTTGTACCGCGCTGTTGCTGGCTGAGGCACCCAGGCAGTCTGCAAGAGCTAAGCATCCTCTGCCCCTTAACATCAGCATCCCAGCCAAAGCCCTTGTGTGCCGGGCCATCCGAATGCTTTTATCTGTGTAACCACTGCAGAGCTTTCTACGTTTATTTCAGTAAAGGTAAAATGCCCCGAGAAAATAAAAAAATTGATTGTGTGTTCATACAATCTATACCTCTGGACCTGACTGAAACCATAACGTGTACAGCATATTCTTTTGACTTAAGTCAGGAGACAGATCCTTTACACCACACGCTCTTATTGCTGGTTCTATTTCCGACTGGTTTATTAGGCAGTAGCTGAAAGAGGAATCTGTCGAGCGTGATAGTACCGTTATAAAACTGCTCAAAGTTTTTATCGGACACTATGCATGCTCACAACAATTTCCCAAACCAGTAGTTCAACTTAGGTGAAAAGGAGACAAGGTGGGAGAAATAAAATAGCAAAAATCCCCGTTAGAGCTTTGATGTAGTAAATGTGCTGTAATGTGTGTTAGTGGCTACTCGCCACAGTTTTAGGATATTTATATATTACAAGTAACAGAAAAAAAACTGGTTTCTGTGGTGATTCTTGGCATGTTTTTGAATTCTAGGTTGTGTTTGCAACCCCTGGTATGCTTCATGCAGGACAGTCCCTTCAGATCTTCAGGAAATGGGCAGGGAACGAAAAGAACATGGTAAGAAAGTCTGTTTCTTTGAGTGATTTTGTGTGACTGTGGTAGTGGTACCGATGCAGCCGTAAGAACAAAGGCTGCAGGAAAGCTTTTCCCGAGGGTTAAACAACACAAGTCCTCTGGTGAACCAGCCCGGGGCAGAGCTCTGTCAAGCTCTGCCTTTCCTTTGCTGTGTGTGACGGGGCAAGCAGAGGAGGTACGTGTCTCCGACAGGAGCTTGTGGGAGATTTTATTTTCAAAAGCTGCTTCAAAGACGTTTGTAACTAGCATTCATTCCTATTTAGTGGTGTGTGGATTTCAGCAGTTTGCTTTCTAATTTCATTTTCCTGTGTGTTCTGGAGTTGGGTGTTCGCCACACAAGCTGCGGAACAAAGCACGCAGCTTCCCAGTGAAGGATGGTAGTACGTAAGAGGGGAGGAACACAAGCTTACACCAGCATTGTGCATTTGTGGCTATTTTTATGTTAACAAGAGTTAACATAACTGTGCACAGTCCAGGGCCGTTTGTGGATTTTTCTGCTCTCTTTCTCAGGTCATCATGCCCGGCTACTGTGTGCAGGGCACTGTGGGCCATAAGATACTGAGTGGACAGCGCAAGCTGGAAATGGAAGGAAGACAAATAGTAAGTTTTATTTTCAAGAAGGGGGATCATTTGGGGGAAGTTCTTCAGAACTCTAGAGGCGGTAGTTAGACACCATGTACTTGTAACGGGAATGTGCCACATACATACAACACTGAAAATATCCAAGTAACATTTTTGGGGGGTTGGACTAGGGTTTTTTTTTTCCCTTTGCATTGGCAACAGTGTGTCCTTTTCTGCCCTAAGACTTTGTCAGGGGCATATTTAAAATGTTTAATAACTAGGCACCATTAGTTAGGTAAAAATGATATGTTTTAGGCAGATGGGGATATTAAAAACCTGACACCATCTGTCCTTAATTATTGATTTCTTTTGGGAAATGTGTGACAAGTATTGTGCTCTGAAATGGAGCAGCTTGATCCTAGTTGTTGGAGGCTTTTCTGTACAGCATCGTATTCAGTCTCTGCTGATACGCAGCTCTCTCCAACCTCACTTCCCAGTTCAGGTGTTCTCCTTCCTCCTTTAAACTAAATCCAGAGGGGTCTGGGTCCGCGTGCGTGGTGTACAGGCTGTAGTGAGCCAAAGCCGCTCCCGCTTCACACGGCCTGTGCTTCCTGCTCCCCCACAGCTGGAAGTAAAGATGCAGGTGGAGTACATGTCCTTCAGCGCCCACGCGGATGCCAAGGGAATAATGCAGCTCATTCGCCAGGCTGAGCCACGAAACGTTCTCCTGGTCCACGGTGAAGCAAAGAAAATGGAGTTTCTGAAGCAGAAAATAGAACAGGAATTTCGTACGTATAGTGTTGGTACTGAAGGGGGAATGGTGGCAGAAGGACGGCATTAAAGTTCATGTACTTAATCCACTGGGCCTCAGCACAGAGTTAGGCAGACGGGGTAACGTACAGGACCAGTCACCCTCAAGAAACCAGTGTCCCTAACGTATCTTACTTAACATGTCGAGCCCATTTAATTTTAATGCCCATTTGGACTTGAAGTAAAAGTTGTGTTGGTCTGTTTGTATTGTTGTAGTTCAGCACAAGAAATACAAACTCAGTTAGACTCCTAAAAGAAGCCAAGGCAGGCAGGGTGCATCTGAATTGTAAGTTAGCAACTTCAGTTGCAAAATTCATTCCTTGGAAACAGCCGACTCGTAAATGATGAGTGGAGAAAGCACAGAATTCACGTTGGCTGGTTACTTACCGTCTGCGGCTTGCTTTGCAGTAATTTGGTATCGCCATCAGAGTGCGGGCAGTTTTGTTGCAGCCCGTTTTCTTTTTACCCCTCGCAAGGAGTTAGGGATAGCTGGGCTTGCCCCGCTGGGGGGTTGATGGTTCTGGGCAGGCTGTTAGCCTTAAGCCTCAGCAGCAGTTCTACTTTTCAGTCTCTTTCAAATCCTGGTATTAAGTTTCAGCAGGTCGCTATTAAACTTCGCTTCCTGCCCTGAGCACCTGCAGTAGGTTTCTGCCAGAATCGTGGCACCATCGGCTCTGGGGCTGCTCGCGCGCGGCTGTGGGACGGAAGCGCTGCGGCAGCGGTCCCGACAGCGGTGGTTACGTTGCAGATGTCAGCTGTTACATGCCCGCGAACGGAGAGACCACGACGATATTCACCAATCCCAGCATTCCCGTGGACATATCCCTGGGACTCCTGAAGAGAGAAACAGCAATAGGTGACGCATTTTCAACCAAGAATTTCATCTTTTGGGCCCTGCCACTGCATCGTATAGTGCTTGTATTAGGTGGAAAGAGTGGTGCGGGGCCAGCGGCAGCAATGGCGACTGACAGCACTGCTTCCTGTGAAAGAACAGGTTTTGTGAGCGTTTAGTGGTTGAGAGGGTTTCCTGTGAAATGCAGCGGCTCCAATGCTGTGAACGTATATTCAATAACGTTGTTCTGTTCTACTAAGCACCGTTTCTTACATGTCTAGAGCACTGATAATGCTTTAAGCACCGTGTGCTTTAACAGACAGGAGAACAAGATGTAAAATCTTAGTCTCTGAACCTCAGCAGGGCCTCAGAAATCCCATCTCTTGAGTCCTGTAGCAGTCATCTTGTGTGAGACGTCTGCACGCCATCGTTAACCATGTCATCTTTCTCTTCCATTGGCCTCGGTTTAGGTCTCTTACCAGATGTCAAGAAGCCAAAGCTGATGCATGGCACATTAATTATGAAGGATAACGTAAGTAAAAGAGTTCTTATGTTTGTCTTGTGTCCTCTGAATGAGTGGGGTGTTATAATTCGTAAGTGAGGTCTGGGTGAACAAGGACCTAAGGTAAAGGCAAGCGGTCCTCGTTTCTTGGAAAGAGCCCAGTAAGGGCGTAGCTGGGAAGAGGAATCTGCAAGACGGACTCTTCATCTGGCAGTTGTCCTGGCTGAGAGTCCTCACTAGTCCCCCAGCTTCGGGATTAGTGTCTTGCTATTCACGAGCAGGGAGGTGCGGAGGTGGAATTTCTACGGGTCAGTCTCACGAGTGCTCACGGATGGAGTCCCAGGAAATGGATCAGTTTGAAGAGCTGCTTCTGTTCAAAGTGTGGTTCGCGCCCTGGCGCCCTGCGTGCAGCTGCAGACGTTCTGAGGCGGCTGTGGTTTTCAGGCTGCGAATCCAAGGTGTTTCTGACTCACTGGGCCTGTGAAAAGGAAAAGAATCAAGAAGCAGCCTGGTGTTGGGAGACCTGCTTGTTGGACAAGGGTGGAGAGGTGCCCAGGGAGGAAGGAGTTCCTGCTCTGTAACCTCACGTTTGTATTTAAACAACTCCTTCCCCCTGATAAAGAGGTGAAACCGACTTCCATTCAGAGAGCAGCTCTAATTTGGGGAAATAAAGAATTGGTATGATTATTTCGGTGGACATTGTGCCACTGTCTGACCTCTGCCTTTGCTGTCCGTCAGGCTCACGCCTTGCTGTTACCGCTTGCAGTAACTGAAATGTGCTGAGACGTTTCGGAGTTTGAAAGGAACGATCGTACCTGCTGGAGCTTTGCAGTGCTGAACACGTACCTGCGTGCAGCTGGCCACAGAGAAGGGATAAAACTTCAGGAAGTGCCAAGAAATAATGGATTTGTACTTTTCCTCCACAGAGCTTCCGTCTGGTTTCTCCCGAGCAGGCTTTGAAGGAGCTGGGCCTTGCAGAACATCAGTTGCGTTTCACCTGCCGTGTTCACATTCAGGACCCGCGGAAAGAACACGAGACAGTGCTTCGCGTGTACAACCACCTCAAAGGGTAAGCCAGCCCCTTCTCAGCTGCGTTTGGGTTTTCCCCAGGGATGGACTTGAGCTTATCATTCTTAACGGGGGTCGTACAAGTGCCCCCTCCCTTCTGGCCTTCCACACCAGCCCCGGAGAGTTAGTAAGTGAAAATTTTCTGCAGCCCAGAAGACACAAGTGCTCTAGATTCTAGTCTACATGGCCACTGTAACCAGAGCAGCGGTTACGCTGCCGGAGCTGAGGCTGGTGATCAGCCTGCAAGCTCACGGTCCCTGCCAAGCTCGAGCAGTCCCCCGAAACCTTTCTTCCTGTTGGTTTCTGCTCTCACTGCTGCTGCCAGCTGAAGTGAGTACAGTTGTGTGGAGTGAGACCAGCAAGGGTCGGGACACCTCTTAAAGCTATGCAAAAGCGAGCAGCGGACAAACCTTAAAAGCCGTTTTCTTCCTGCTGGCAGCTGGTCGATGCTGTGAGTAGTCCTTTGCCCGAGGAACAGGGCTCAGACTGGAGCTGTAGCCATCGTGAAAGCCAGAAGTAAATTGTGTAGGAAATCCTACGCGATTAATGTAAGCACCAAAATTGGGAAGCTGTCAATCATCGGCCCCGTTCCCCCTACCTTGGGCAGGGGCTGCTGGCTCAGACACAGCTACAACCACCACCACTGGTGTCGGGGATTCGGAGATACAGGGGCGACCGGCCCTTCAGCTTGCCCTCGTGTCCCGCCCGAAATAAACGAACTATCTGCTCTCTTACCAGGGTCCTGAAGGATTATTCAGTGCAGCACCTCCCCGATGGGTCTATAACAGTCGAGTCCATTCTCATCCAAGCCACAGCACACTCGGAGGATCAAGGGACCAAAGTTCTGCTCGTCTCCTGGACTTACCAGGTAGGAACACGCAGAGACATGCTTACTTTCAACCAACTCTGATCTTAACTCCTCGCACCCCCAGCTGCCCTACAGCGTGGGTTGCTGTTGTAAGGGCGAGTCTTCGTCACTCTGGGGTTGAAGCAGTTTGACTGGAAGAAGATGAGGCGAGACGCTGCCGTTTTCTTCACCATTTTGGGTTTAGTACAAATCGTTTTACAGGAGCTCTGCCGAGGCAGTTCTCTCTGGGACCACTGAACTCAGGGCAGCTGGTCTGGAGAATTACACTACACAGTTAATTACAATTTTGTCTGCGTTGTGAGGACCCTGTAGTATCCAGCTTGTGAACTCCCAGCCCTATCGCTACTGCCGTACAGCGTGGGGAGGTATTTTGTGTCGTATTTCTTGGGTGTAAAACTTGAAACAAGCAGAAAGCTTGTTTACTGCTAGCTGACACAAAGCTGTGGTGACACAAAGTTGTGGTGAGATTAGACAGCCATCAAGTTTTCTTCCTTTCAGAAGTGCACTTTCTGTGGCTGTACTCTTAAATGCTTTCATTACAGCAAGGAGATGCCTTTGTGAGGGCAAAACAAAAAAACAATGGTTCTTTATTCTTTGCTTTCAAGAAAAGTGGTCATTTTCCTCAAGAGAGACGCCTCAGGGCCAGACACCTGCTTTGACAAAGGGAAGTTTTACACCAAAGAACACCCCACACTGCGTTTGTGCTGGCTGGACTGGTTTCCCTTTTCAAACACCGCTAACGTCAGATTCCGATGGGTCCAAGAATTATCTCAGTCTGTTTCTAGGTACCAGAGTCGAATTTACCGCCCCGCATGGGAAAGGGGAGTAGAAGATTGCTTTCATCCTGCTTCTCTGTTCTCTCCAGGATGAAGAGCTGGGCAGCTATCTCACGTCCCTGCTGAAAAAAGGGCTGCCACAGAGCACGTCGTGAGCAACGGAGCCGCAGGCGCAGTGGTGGTTCAGAGAGACTTACGTTTTATTTTGTTTACATTGACAAGGTGTTTTTCTGGGTTGGTTTTAATAAAGGAGTTGCAGTGTTTGTCCGTTCCTGCAGTGCGGGTGTACCCCGCTGGGCCCCCACTGCAAACCCGCCCGGCGCCTCCTTACAGCCCCCTTAAAGAGTCCCGAGGAAGGAGCTGCGCGTTGCTCACACAATCAGGTAACAGACACCCAGTGTTCTTCCCCTCCCACAGCCCCTTCCCTTAAAGCCTCAGCGGTGCCGAAGGAAACAAGGAGCTTTCAAAGCTTCACAATTAGAATGCAAAGTATAATACAGAGGCAAGAGCATAAAGCCCTAAACATCCTCTTCCCCCAGCAGCATAACTTTTATTATCCCTCGCTGACAAGCCTGCAAGAAAGCTGCACTCTGAGCTCGAGTCTCTAATAAAAATGTTTCTACCTCTGTCTGGAACATACAAATCGTGCTGAGTTAGAAAGAACAGTCCCTCCCGTGCTGGGAAGTTTTTCCACAGCCTATACCTGGGACAAAAATAGCAGTACCTCAGGAAGGGTAACAGAGTAGTTTGTCCTAATGCTCCCTCAGAGGCTCTCATCGCCTCCATCTTACACGGGCAAGGATTTGCACTTGTCTTAGCAAGCCCAGTCACAAGAGGAGCCCAGGAATCATCATTTTCAATATTTTAGAAAAGTTTGAGCAGGTTTTCTCACAGATATTTAAAAAAATGCCTCCAAGCTAAGAGCAAAATACAGCACGGGAGCGGAATGGCTGCCCCACCATCAGTAACAGGTGCCCATCCTAACAGATGTAACGCTGCACCCAGAAGCCATCCTCCTCTGCGGAGCTTCAGCTCCGTTGTTAGTGTAATTTCAGCCCTGCGCTTGGTTTGCTGGCCACGCACATCTCGGCTGCCCAGAGCGCGTTACCGATTGCCTCTAACAGATCCGTGCAGCCCCCAGCCCAGGACCCTTGCTTACCATCGTGGTGTGTATTTTTTTTCCACCAACCGAGACCCCTGTGTACCCCTCCTCCCTGCTGCCTGTTTTCCAAACCTCTTACCTCCCGTCCTTAACCAGAGAGGAGACCGCGGCATCGGCTGCCATCAGAAAATTGGCTGAAAAGGGGCAGAAGCTGCAATGTCCATTGTTGCGCAAAGAGAAGTTACCGCATCACACGGAGACACGCTGTCATTTACCTCCCCCCACCCTTCTGCCACAATAATCCTCCTCCCTCCCTCCCTCCCTCCCTCCTTTAGGGTCCGCAGCAGTTCTTGTTCCAGGCCCGACAGCACAGCAGGACCCGGGACCCCCAGGGCCCGCTGCAGCGTGCGAGGTCGGAGCTGACCCGGGGGCTGCGGTGGCACGTTTGGGAAGGGTGACGCAGCGCCTTGCCGCGGCCAGGCACACCTTGCCCCTGGCTGTCCCAGACCCCTGGCAATTCCCCCTCCGTTCTCAGCCGCCCGGCAGCCTTGCGTGACTGTGGGCCAACGGTGTATCTGCACTTACAAAGCCTGGGCGTGGCGTGGGAAGGAGCAGAACAGTGAGTCTGTGTATCTGTTACCAAAAATCACACCCTCTTAAGTAAACCCTTGGCTTTTAAGCAGGTTTGTCTGCCAGGCCCGTGGTTTTCTGGTGACTGATAACCCATAAATGATAAATTCTCTCCAAAGCCTCATGTCTCGCAGGGTGGGAAACGCCGCAGTTCTCAGAAGCTGTGTGGTTCTGTTAATACAAGAGAAAGGGTGCAACAGGTCAGACGATACATTTTTGTCATTTAAACACAATGACTGGAAAGAGCTTTGACATTTGAGCAGGGCTGCGCGGTGCAAGGTTGTGCCAGCCCCTACAGCAACTTCCCTCAGCAACGGCGTGGCAAGAGGCGCTTGTTTACCACGGGCCCTGCTCAGGGTTAACTGACTGATAAACACTTGGCTCTGTCATCTTCTAAAATTGCATTAAGAGGTGTCCAGCTTGAATCCAGAGGCACGCGATGCTAGAAACCCCGTACTGAAACACCGCTCGGGAAGCCCATCAATCCATTCGCAAGCAGGGAGGAGAAGCCCTTATTTGGCTGTGGAATGGAGGCAGAAGCAGTTTGTGAAGGCAGCTGGCTACAGCGTGCCCCCAGGGGGAAAACGAGGAGGGAAAAGCCAGGCAGGACAGCCCTGCCCCATCCCTGCCCCATCCCTGCCCTGCCCCGCTCGGCCTTCAGCATTGGTGCCAATTCGGGGCTGGTTTCTTTCAAGTGACCCTTTCCCGGGCTGTCCTGCTTTCCCCAAGAGCACCCCGTGTTCTCCTACTAACCCCAGAGTCAAACAAAAGAAGAGCAAAACATCAACGTACACGAACAGGGCCTGTTTCACCGTGCGCTATCTAGGAGTGTCGGAGCTTACAGCTCCCCAAGTACTGTCCTAGTTGGCTAATAAAAACAGAGCTGGGACCACCAGTCTGGAAGACCAGCAGGTTTCGCAGGTTTGTTTTCAAAGAAACAGTTGGAAAGATAAATACTGTACTTACTTTAAGTAGATCAGTTGATTCCATGTCTGTGTTTTTTACTTCCACGTCTCCGTTGTACTTTGTAAACGTAGGAGAACTCCCCGAATTTCTGGTCGCAGATTGTGTACACCATTTTGGACCTGAACCTGAGCCGGAAGTTGAAGTGCCACTGCTTGCTGGAAGAGGTGAAGTAGTACAAGAGTGGGTTAAGGCAACAGTTGAAACTCACGAGGGCTAAGGTGACCCTTCGCATTTTGTAGATGAAGTTGGTAAACGACTTATTCTGGATGACCTGGATTCTCATTAAGAAGTGGAGCAAGTGGGCGAGATGATACGGGAGAAAGCACAAAGTACAGATGAGCAAGATGATGTAGATGGTGCTCAGGGCCTTCCTCTTGCGAATGCTGTGTTTGATCTGGGAGATCCTCTTGGCGATGAGAGGGTAGCTGATCAGAATGATGGAAAATGGGATCACAAACCCAAAAACTAAGGCCAGGATGTTGTAAGGCACCATGCGGGAAGTCCAGCTACTCGTAGCAAAGTTCTCGAAACACGCTGTCATGTTCCTCACACCGCTGTTGAGGAGGGGCCCTCCAAGGATAAGCGGAACCATGACGCTTAGAGCGACCGCCCAGAGGATTGCGACCACTATCACATAATGGATGACTTTGATCTGGATGTAGGTGAAGGGGTGCAACACCGCAATGTAGCGATCCACACAAATGCAGGTGAAGAAGCCAATGCTGAGGTAGATGTTGATATAGTACAAAGTCCCGGTTATCCTGCAAGCCATGTCGCCAAAGA
This sequence comes from Phoenicopterus ruber ruber, assembly GCA_009819775.1. Taxonomy (NCBI): domain Eukaryota; kingdom Metazoa; phylum Chordata; class Aves; order Phoenicopteriformes; family Phoenicopteridae; genus Phoenicopterus; species Phoenicopterus ruber. The sequence goes on along the minus strand of CM020235.1, from coordinate 6,888,547 downwards.
CCCAGTTGTTCCCATTCAGGTGGTAATGAATTTTAAAAGGCAACACACAAACAAACAAGGTGTCTACCAGAGCTAGATTGATCATGTACACATAGGAATGAGAAGTGTGCTCTACTTTGCAGGACAGGAGGTACAGAGCCAAGACGTTTTCTATCAGTCCCAGCACGAAGACAATGCTGTAGATGACAGTGAACAAGGGATACTGGAATTCTGCTTCCAAGCTCAATTCTGAACTGGCATTGGCAGCTGTCTCAGTGGAGACTCCTTCAGGCCAGGAAACACCTGCCATGATTGCTGGAGTGCAGGGCTATCCAACATGCGATAAAAGTCTTAAGCCATCCCTTACCTCAGGAGATTCTTGAGTTTTATTTCCTCTCGAGTGGGCAAGAGCTAGAGCTACACAGCTGAGCGACGTGACGCCTGGGAAGTCTGTGGTTCCGAGGTCTGTGCTTGGTATACTGAGATGGAACGCGGTGTTGCTGCAAGGGAGAACAAATCATTTACAACACAAGCGTTGGGAGTTCACACAGTACACAGATTATTCACTGGCGTTAAAATCAGCACAAGATGACAATATTGAATTATCAGAGGTAGTTTTTTGCAGGGGGGGAATTGCTAAGTGGCACGTAGAAGGCTATAGCTTCGGCTAAGGGTGGGCCAGCGAGTGAAGCAGTACCAGAGAACTTCAGCAGCGATACACCTTTGGCAGTCCTGTAGTGAATTTCCCATTCCTAAGCCCTACCAGAATTCCTGCATCATTTCCGAGAGATGAATGATGTTATTATCCTGTTATAAAAACCCTGCAGTGATGGATTGTGCAGGCTTCCCAGGAAAAGAGAACAGCAGTAGCGGCAAACCCACAAGCAGGACTGCTTTTTCAGCTCAGCGCTCTGCGTGACTGAAGTGTTCTAACCTCGCTGCTGCAGTTTTAGAAAGAGCAAGTGTGGAACCTTCCTGTTAAAATTAAGAAATAGGATTTAAAGCACAGAACTGAAACAGGCAGCTGGCATCCGTACCAAGCTGTTAACCAACTCATAAAGCCGCAGCACCAGCCCCACCCCCGTTTCGGAGTGGTTCGGGTAGGTGGTCACCAGTATAGACAACAACTGGAACCTAACGGGAAAGGGAAGGGTTCGGCACTTCAGACAAAAAGCGCCAGGTCTCTCGGAACAAACGTTCATTGGCAGGAGATTACGTAGCGCAGGAGACAGTCCGAGGTCATCACAGATCTGGTAACGTGCATGCAGACAATCTGAGAAACAGGGTTTTTTCCATCCATCCCCCCACGCTTTTGTACCTTAGCCGAAGTTCACACAGAAGCGGGAAGGCTCGGCGTAAGCTGCCGGGTGAATTTACAGCACCCTAAACCTGCTCTGCAGGCGCATTGCGGAGGGAACCCACCACTCCTCTCATTACAAAGGGAGCCTAAAGGACTAGTTTCTGCGTTTGAAACGGGAAAGAGGCGCTGGACGAGTAGGACTCCTCATCTAGGTCGCTTACATCACATAAGCAATAAACTGCACTCCAGCAGCGCGGTTTCTCTCCATCAAATACAAAAGAAATCTGAGTACCTAAGCCAAACAGACACCTAGACAGAAGCCCTTAGAGGCAGTGGAGAAATTAAACCCAGCTACAACACGCACAACGTTCCTAAAGTTGAGCCATTGAAAACACAAAAATACAAAGTTGTTGGGTACTTTCCAAAGGAAACCCTGAAATCGCACTTCCTCCCAATAGCTCTGTAGCTAATGAAGTCAAGAGCATCCGAGATGATAAACTGGCAGATTAGAAAGGAAGAAAATGGTTTCACTTTACGTAGGCAAGCATTCACATCTGCACACAGGGGTCTTTCACCTAACAGCAAAGGGGTTGTACACACACACGGGAAAGTTAATACAACCGGGCATGGCTGAGCCGTAACTTTAAGCAGCATAGGACCCGAAACAACCTTTATCTCAGAGTTTTGCCAGAGCAAGAGCCACCGAACATCTATCTTTTCTAGGTTCAAAGTGAGGTGTTGCAACTGGGGAAAGATAAGGCAGAGGCCTGCTAAATCACTAACGGGGCAGGACGGCAAAGGGGGCTGATCAGCTACTGCTTCTCGCAGGAAAGCACAGTAAGGACATCCGTAGGCGCTGTCAGGTAACAGCTCCAAAACAAACAAAAGGAATTTTTCCAAACAGCACACGTGTTGTCCCAAGATTCTGTAGAAGCTAGAAACAACAAGAGTTTCTGTACGCTTAATGCTGACTGAGCGCTGCGAGGCGGCAAAGTGAGTCTTGCTAAAGGACTGCCTAAAACCGATTGCGCTCAGACCCCTGCCAGTACGGTTACGAGGCCTTACAAAGGCACAGGAGCCGCTTACACCACGATACTACACTAACATCGTTTGCTTTCAGCACCCGTAGTCTCACCGAATCCCCCAAATCCCTCCCCATCCGAAACAGGATCCCAGGTGAGGTCTTGCGTTCTTAGAGCGGACAGGGGCTGCGCCGATACCTCAACTGCTGGGAGGCGAAGCTTGTCACAGAGATGCTTGTGCCCACTGGCGCTCACCATCCCTAGACAGAGCCCAGCAAGTACCACGAACCCATTTAAGCTCAGCTACAGCAGAAGTAAGGAACGGGAAGGGGGGAGGAATAATAAATCACTGACATGGAGTATTTTACAAGTCCTTTACAAGTTAGTCTTCTACCCGATTCCACACAGTTGTATTTGCACTGCAGGGCCCCACCACGTACATCAATCTGTTTGAAAATACCTTCATTCCCCGTGAGAGGCAATAGCAGTGACAGAGTCTATGGCTAAACGTATATTTTCCAGGCATATAGCCACTTCCATTTCTTACAATAATATACCACTTACTTATCTACCATTTTATAAGTAAGGAGTCTGATCAAATTCCAAATTCAGCCTTGCTTCCCCAGAGCTGTTTTGTTGAGGTTTTGTTTGTTTGTTTGTTTGTTTGGGGGAGGCCTGTTTTTTCTCCAGGCAACCAAAAAGCACGACTGAACTTCTGTTTCTGTACACAGTTATTTGATTTACGAAACCACAGAAATGCATACAAAGTTTCCACTGGATTTTGAGTTCATTAAATTTTTAGAAATGTTTTCATATAAACCCAGGCTTGAGCCGTTGAACTCTGGTCAAGCGTGAGGTTTTTCTAGTTTTAGTTTTAAAGCGTCACTGTCAAACAATCAGAAAGACAGATCTCCCCACGTATTGGATGTCCAAACTGAATCAACTGAAAAGAATTAGCAATGCAACAACGTAAAAAGGAAAAGAATGCTAAACACTGCTTGATAATAAGTAACAAGTATTAATGATGGACACCAAAACAATTAGCCAGACTAAGAGTTTGTACGGAAGTTCTCTACCAACAGCATGTTTCATGATGCTAAAAGAGCATGTTCTTTAATTAAATGTCTTTAGGTTATTTTTAACAGTTGCTCTGAGATTTAAAAAACAAAGCAAAACCCCACAACGGTGCTTTGTGCTACCTGCAGAGTTAGCAGTCTGTCTGCTTCTAGACTGCTGTCTGGATAGCTGAGCCCGGGCTCAGTTACTGCATTCGATAACAAAACCATAAGCGCGATAGGTTTTTAATGTAACCAGAAGTTGGGAAAGGTTTGCAGAAACATCAATAGCAGGTATTTTTTCACTGCAACTATTAAAAAAAAAAAGCAGCAGCGATACCTAAGCCTGCAGTAGCAGTTAGCTTGATTAACACCCTAACAGCATTAGTATTTGGTTTGGTTTTCTGCCCTGCGAAGACTCCTAAGAAACGTAGTTAGAAAGTTAACTTACCAGAGCTCAGACCATCACCTCATGCAAAAGCTGCAGAGGAGTACACCAGCCTCTCCAATGAGTCCTCACAACTCCGAGGTCACCGCTGAGCCCTTCCGCGCAGAGTTCTAACACCAGAGCAAACTGCCCTGCAAAACACGCTGCAGCGCTCTCCTACGTTGCTCTACAGAGAGAAACCACAGGAAGCGAAGATGAAAGGCTGTCACTCGGATCCAAGACAGAGCCCTTGCCCTGCTACTGAAGCATCCCCCCCAGAAGCAGGGAGCGAGCAGAGCACGCAGCCAGCACCAGGAAGTGCTTCGGTTCTCCCGTGTATCCGCTGTAAGAGGGAGGCACGACGCTCCCACCCAAAGCCACCCTCGATCCCCTCCAGCCTGCCCTCCCCTCCGGTGCCAGCAGTCTGCAGAGCGAGACCTGCCCCTCTGAAACCAGGTACCAGTGCCTCAGTCCGAGACACTGAAACGGGCCTGTGGCTGCACTCTCACTTCCCCTCAAAGCGGGGGAGAGCAAGACTTTGCTGCCATTCCCTTTCAGGCAAACCACTGTCTAAAAACATACGGGCACGTTAGGGTTTGGAACGCAGATGGACAAACCCCACTGCTTGCGTTGAGAAATCACTGCAGCATGTTAGAGCATCCCTGCCGCTGGGTACTTACCCAGCAAGGCTGTACCAGAAAAGTGCAAACAGGTACCAAGCTGGCAACGCAGCAGCTTCGGCTCTCCTTTTCCACGGTAGAGACCCAGGACTCCTCCAAAGTTCTGTCGTCACCTTTGGGAATTAGTCCCCGAGGGAATAAAACAGCTGGCAGTCGGCATGCTCCACGGGAAGGGAGAGAGTAACCAGAAGTCTCCTGCCTTTCCTTCCCATGCTGTCAAAAGCAGGTCTCTGGCAAAACTGCTACCTGGAACAGAGTGGGGAAGAGATGCGTCACTTCTCATGAGGGGACATCTAGAAATGGGCCGTCCTCCTATTCTGCATCAGGGCCACTCACTAACTCGATCCCCACGGCCAAAGGCAAGGGTGGCCTTAATTGAGGTCAGAAAGAACCGCTTCCTCCCCCTCTGCCTGCCTTGTGGCTCTCCACCATGCAAACAGGGAGTGGAAACTCCACAGTCTCTCAAGAGGTTATTAAGAGTCTTCCTTTATTTATCTGAAGGCGATAGTCTACATCACTTTGCATTGCCACATAACAAAGAACATCCTCTTACCAGATCAAGTGGGCTGTCTGCCGTGACAAACTGCCTTTCTCTGTAATTCTTTTCCTCCTCTCACGGACAAAGGGGAGATTAATTATGGTGGTACCAGGCATCTCAGCTGCAGGAGTGTTTAAACCAGGTATTGTTTCTTCTGTGAACTTCAGAAGTCAGAATCTTCATCCTCTTTCCTGTAACCTGGCACTCTAACAGTCATTTTATAACCAAAACAGACAGAGATTCTGGTGTCATTCATGAGGAAAAAACCCACAAGTTACCCAATGTGTATTTTATTGCTTAGGCAAGCAGGCAAAACCTGAGGTTAGAGTGGTTAAAAAAAAAAAAAAAAACCAAACCAAAAAAGAAAGAGAGTTATCTCTGCGCCCTGCGCTGCACTCCGATTCACACGCCCCTAGATCACAGATAGACTCCGGCAGGCTCCGCAGTCCCGCCACACCAGCGGCTATGGAAGAGCAGAAGGTGGCAACAAGCACATCGGGGCCCAGCGACTGTGGCAGCCGCCTCCCGGCTACAGAGCCTCCACCACCCAAAGCGCGTCGTTTCACGGCTAGGCTGACTCACTCGGGTCGTCGGTTCTGTGCTACTAGCCCAGGCTGTGACCTTTAAAACAGGTTTTAAGTGACCTCAGAGGAGCTTTGCTCTGTAAGATGCCATATCTTAAGTGCAACAGATGTGGCTTTGTACCAGGGAACAGGGTAATGCAAAAGCCACTGCAGTCCAGCAAGAGAGTGACTGTTGAGGAGAGGAAACGGCAAGTCCTTTCAAAGGCTGTTTGTGTAAGTCACTGCATTAAACAGTAACAGCTGTCCCTCGCGCTACGCTGTACAAAGGCAGGGTTACAGAGGAGACGAGCAGAGAGGAAATGCTACATTCTCCTCCGTTCTAAGCCTGAATCCCTCTCACACACTGCAGAAGGGACAAAAAAAACCCCAACCAAAACACCACAAACCAAGATACCCAAGCCTTCCTCCTTCCTCCTCCTGTTTGAGAGGCACACACCAGAATTTCAGAAAAAAGAAAAAAAAAAAAGCAGTTATCTGAAAGCAGCATGGAGCTGTTCTCCATGAGGACAAGAACAAATGATAGGAAGATGCCTACAGTCACAGTCAATGACTTTTATTGAAGCAAGACTGTGTATTGTGTAAAGAGCGCTTGGCCAACCTCCATCACACATCCACAACAACAGTTCTTTCAGACGTGGCTCTATCTCACAGGGCCGCTATTCTCCTGGGGCAATCGTAGTGTCCAAATCTGCAAGGAAAAAAAAAAGAAAACATTGATTTAGGGAAAAAGATGGCCCTGAAACCACCTGAAAGCACTTAAAATCCGTGGTCTTCATTTCCCGCCTGGGCTCCCTCCCCACTGGCACAGCCAGCACTATGAGGAAAAGCACCACTGGAGAGGGCCAAACCCAGCAAGCAGCAGCTGCCTTTGCAAGGCCAGGCCAAGCGCTCAGAACTCTATTCGAGCTCCTTGCACTGCTCTTTGTTGCTTCCCTTTCCCTTCTGTCTTCTTTAAGCCCCGGCGCGTGCACCACTGCTGCAGCAGGGAGCACACTCTACGCCCACCTCTGCAGGAGGTCTGTGGTCTGGCTGAGACAAGGCAGCCTGGAGGAGGTCTGCAGTGCGGTGGAAAGTCCTTTGTATCCACATTTCATGGGCACTGCATTAATCAGAGACAGATTAATCCTTGTAGCTTTAAATACCTGCTATCCCTAGCAGGGATGTCAAACTTCCATGACATCCATTCGCTGTCTTCTGCAAATTTGCCCCCCTCTTTTTTTTTTTTAAGCTGAAACACTTAAATAGTTTAGATCAGATGCTGTTAAATTAAGAGAGCCACCATATAAGCAAAAGGATGATCTGCTCTCTGTCCTCCAGTCTGTACAATCCTCTCATAAATACTAAGGGAGAAGCAAATGAACTGAAATGGATCCGTAGGCACCTAGATACCACAGAAGATTTGGTCTTTATACATGGTCAGGGACAGCAGAATTATTTATGAGAATTTAAAGTATCATTCACGTGAGATCTCAAAGTCATTGTCAACACAACTTCTCTTTCACTACCGTGCAAGTAAGAGGAGGAAATCTACCAGGGGAAAAAAAAATACACAGTTTTTCCATAGCAACTGCTGTAAACACCTCTACAGTCCGGGGCATTCACTGCAATGTGGGTGTCAATGAACAAAGCTGTGAGCCATAGGTCAGACGGCACATAAAGGAAGACTGTGGGTGTTCCTGCTCCCTTCAGTATTAGATCTGACTCCTACATAAAGGATGCCATTCGCTGCATTCACCTACCTGCTTCATCATATTCCACTGATTTTAGAAAGAGTCCAGATGGTGGAGCCATGGCATTTGGTGGAAAAGCCCGTGAATCTTTTATCTCCAGTAACTCCTTTATATGACGAGGTGTTAACTTTCCCTGGCCAACTGCAACGAGAGCCCCAACCATTCTTCGGACCTGGAAAAACAGAGAACACAGCTTAGGAGCTGCCCTTGCAAAACTTAAAGAGATTAGGAAATTCTGTCCGGAGTCCTGCACCTGTGCTATCAGCAGTATTGTGCTGTGTAATAGCCCGCAGTTACTACTGATGGCAAGTCAAGCTAGAAACCTAATCAGAGAGTTCAGTGCCTGTCACTCAGGAAAGAGTGATTTCACCATGATTTCTTAATATGAACCTGCTCCTGAATATAAGCACATCATTATTATTAAACCCATAGTTCCCAGAACACCTAATTTCTGGTGTTCCTCTACTGTTCCTAGTACTATCAGTTGTTCCCAGTGCCATGCACTTTGCTCCTAGTCCAGCTGGGTGTTAAGAAGCAAGCCTTTCCCCACATAAAGAATGCTTTGACCCTTGTTTTAGGTGCCACTGAAGTATCCCAAGCCATGGCCCATACTCACCCATCGGGGTTCAAGGCAGTCCTGCCCGCCCCTTGTATGCCTTTGGTATCACGTACCCCCAGGGAGCATTTCCAGTGCTCGCTTTATTTCTTCAGGCAGATCATACTCCCTTAGTCCCCGAGCACACCCCAACAGTCACGGTCACCCCACAGCCCGTGGAGGAAAGGTGTTCTGTCCCCTTTTAGCAGGGACTGCACGGGCTGCCTGGGTTCTGCACTGGTTGGGGTGACACAGAGTCATCAAATCGTTTAGGTTGGAAGAGACCTTTAAGATCATCGAGTCCAACCATTAACCCAGCACTGCCAAGTAACATGCAGTAACAAGCGACACGACAACACGCAGCAGCTAAGCTCATCTGCAATGTGCAGTGGCACAGCATCTTCTAGTGACCAAAGCTAGTGGTAGGAAAGGGAAGGGAAGGGAAGGGAAAAGAACTGGCAAAATTACACCAGTCTTCCCTCCCTACAACTAAAGACATTAGTAAGAATGAGATGAGGACCTATAACATAATGATCTCCAGCTACACAGCACCGCTTTGGAGCAAGGCTTGTTCTCATCACACGTGGGAAGAAAGCTGAGCAGAGGATGGTTTCTGTTTCAGAAACAACAGCAGCACCCACACGTCCGTCTGCAGCAGGAAGCTCCCATGCTTGCCAGGAGAGCTGAGCTCACAGGTGGTTCTTAATACATAAGCAACATGGTTTCCAGGTGGGGGACTATGTAGGGGCTTTGCTTCTCTCTCAGAAAGCCAAAAAAGTAAGAGGAAAAAACCACCCAAGTAGGACAGCCTGCCAGACAACATCCCCCCAGTGCAGCAAACTGGCATTTCAAACACCTCTGCATGTCACAACTTCCCTTCCCTCCCTCTGCACTCAGCAACTCCAGACCTCGTGGGTTAGCACAAATTTCACACCACGTGTAAACACCCCTCACGCTTCATCATCCTCTTGGCTAAAACACACCCTTTTCCTTCTATATCCCCAGAAGACATGCTGTTCCAGGAGGGCCAAGACTTGTATCTGCCAATGCCACCTGCACACCAAATGCTAGTTCCCTATGACTAGCTATCTATCACATCCCTGTGCGGTGGCTACATTGCTCTCCAGCCCTTTTATGAGCTGAAGGCATCTCGCTGAAGGCAGAGTACTGACCACTCATCTTCCTGGGACAGCCATACCAAGGCAGCCTCATGAAGCTGCTGTCAAGGAACAACTGACAGGTAAGAGCCCCTCAACTTGTGCCAGAAGCACTCAGCAAGACACTCCTGGAGAGACTTTTATCCAGAGACTAGTACACAGGAGACTGCCTGCCTCCCACGGGCATCAGGAAAGCTAGTGCAAGAAACATCTGGGGATGGTTCAGGGAAACACCTGTTTCCCTGGGGAAACAAAGGACGAAGACAGAGAAGGGCAGTCCTTTTCAGGCTTTTGTTCCACAAGAGATAAAGCTCAAGGAAAGCTAAGCCCCATCCCAGTGCCACTGGAGCAAACAGGCTTGTATGAATAGTCCCATCATGAAAAATGCCTCTCTGAGCAGAAAGAAACAGCACAATGCAATGAACTTAACCAGCCCGGTGGCGTTCAGCTAGGCAGGAGCTGAACCCCCTCCCAGAAGGTGCCAGGACTTTGCCTGGGCTTGCCTGTACTCATTTTCACAGGAGACCTTACACGGCCTAAGGGAACACGCCACAGATCCACTGACCTCAAGTCTTATTTGACAGAGAGGCCACACTGAAACTCAGCCCTTGTCACGGGCTGATCCCGAGCCACCACACTTCCACCATTTCCTAGTCGCTTTTCTCTGTCCACACTGGACAAACTGTCGTCCAGTCTCAAATTTTGCAGGCAACAGCAGTACCAGCCCGCGTGGGGTAAACTGGTCAAGCAGACACTGTCCTGTCCGATTCACCTTCTCACGCTGCTGCCAGAACACATCCCCACTTGCGCAGGCACGATCAGTCATTTGGCCTAAATAAACATTCACTCTATTCGTGCCCTTCAAAGCATACCAGCTCTCCAAGAACTTAGACCAATGCTTCATTACAGCACCACATTTAAGCTTCTGATCCATTAACATTTACAAAAGAATAAACCGAAGTCCACTAAGCAACCTGATCATGTTCATCACTGTTAAGGAGAAAGGTCCAACAAGCCAAGATATATTTATCCGAAGGCAAGCACTGTCTCTCCCTATGTGCTCTGATCTTAAACTGCACAGTGGAGTGCCAAGAGCCTGCCTTTAAGCAGACAGCACAGAGAAGAAACAGAGATCCTTGACATATGTTATTTTATCCATTCCTCACTAGAGGTCATTGTATGCTGTGACTTTAGCTTTGATGTCTCCATGCTCGGAGTTAGCTAGCGTAAACGCACACTAATGGTACGCATCTGAAATAGCCACGTGCTTGGTGGCTCCCTACTTCTGCATTTCAGCAAAATAGATACACACAGTTTGTGGGGCTCTTTAACCCTTTTATCTAATAAAAACATCCCGATGTCAATACTTATCATAGCAGCTACAGGAGGTGAGATATGAGGTCCATCTAGTCTAGTCTCCTCTTTATGACGGAGGGCAGAAGCAGATGCTCAGGTAGAAGAGTGCAAGTTCAGCGTGTACAGCCGGTTCCTGCTTCACTACAGCCTGCCAGCTCGCTGTAAGGCAGCTGCTGCGAAGGAGGTTCAGAGAGGGCATGAGGCTGTGCTAAGTATTACGGGTAACTGCTCTCTCTGCACAATGTCACTCAGTAGCGTTTCCATTCTAACGCACTAAATGGGTCACCAGCATTTTCTCGTTGTCACAAGAGCATCTGATGAAGCAAATCCCTGCTGTATATCAAGCCCTTCTCGAGCATGTTGTTGTTCTTCCCTTGCTCATATCCAGACACCCACTGTCAGAGAGCTTACAGAGCATTACTTGGCACAGGATAAAAACAAATTTGGTTTGTCAAAACAGAATAAAAAATAGCTGCTTGCTGTTCCCACAAAACACCCCCTCTCTCCTCCAGAAAACAAGCCCTCTCTTGCCTATTCTCCGTCTCCAGAGTGTGACCATGGCCAGGATAGGCAGACTGAGAACAGCCAACTCTTTCCTAATGAGGTGATCCATTAAGTTGTGGAGAGAGCTGTCTCCCCTGAGGACAGCAGCAAAAACCCCACTGGAGTCATTTCAAAGAAAACCCAGCGGAGACTAGACAGGATGGTAGAGGGAAAGATCCTGCAGTCTTGCCTGCATAGCTGAATCAGGTCTTCCCATCTCTCCTTTGTGCAACACCGAGAATTACTTCATGCTCCAAAGCCAGAAAGTAAAATTCCAGGCAGTCTTTGCTGGGCCCAGTGCCATTCAGCAGAGACTGATGGTTTTTACCACTCAGACTGCAAGGACAAAGATTGTGGAAAACAAAACTTTCCATCCTCCTACACGATTCTGTAACTTTGGACGTTCATTTTAGACACAAACTTAAGAGATTCTGGTTCTATCGGATCAAGCAAAGAATACAGAACCTCACCTCTCTGACGCTACGTCCCTATGTGTGTCACGCAGCTGTAACACCGGCTCTGCAACAGAGTTGGCACTACACAGGGATGCAACATTGCTAAACTAATCAATAGTTATAGTGATAGTGACACTTTAGTTCTTGGAAGCAAAGCGTGTGCTGAATACCAAACAGTACCTGTCGGTAAAGAAACGATCTGCTCCTGAACTTCAACTCCCAAAACTCCAGTCCCCTAAAGAAAGGGATAAAAAAAGCATTTAAAATCACATTTCAAATGGCTCTTCTACCCACAAGAGAAGTACAAATCACAGGTGAGTACAAGTAGAATGAATAAGCAGCTGCGCAGCCCCCAATTAACCTGAAACAGCATCATGAGCTTTTGAACACCAGACTGCTCGTTTGCTACTCAGATGCAGACATTTTCTGGGATGAAACAATTCTGCCTCTTTTGTATGTACCTCGTTTTATAGGGCTTCATCTTCCTGCTGCCTTACACCTAAGTATATAACCATTCAAATAAAAGGGAAAGGGCAACATAAAACAAGGTACAACTTAGCAGTCTGCTAAGGTACTACTGATTTGAGGAATGCCGTCTGATACCTCCTGGAGAAAGGCAGAAACAACCCACCATAGCAAAGCAACTCTACCATTTCATTTGGAGCTGGCTTCAGAGAGTCACGTGGTCCTTACAGGCTTTGCAGAATGAATTTCAACACTCAGCAATGCCTGCTGCGACATCCACGTGCTACTGGAAAGGCCAGGACAAGCAAGCCAGGACACAGACATGCCTGAGGAATCCAGCTGCAGCATCAGAACACAGGCAATAGGAGACAAGGAAGCCCCCCAGGTTAAGAGTGAGCAGAGCCAGAAATGGCAGATGAATATTTGGGGATGGATGGATGCTACTATGCAAAAAGACATCCTCTCCCCTCACCAAATCTGTCTGTTCATATAGATACCATTTTCCAGTAAGTTTTATGGTAGTCATCAATATTCCTTATAAGAACACTACTGAGGCTAACTATTCCAACACTTCACTGACACTTGCATCCTCTGCTAAATCTTTACAAGTTGCTTTCTAAATATTTTTGTGTATTTGCTGATGTTCCAGTACCAGCTCTAACACTAAAACCCAATGCAAGCCCATTCTCAGGGACAGTCCTGCAGGGAAGAACCTGTATGCACATTTCCTTCTTACAAATAAAAAAAAAAAATCTGATATGCACATTAGATATATATAAAAGCATACACACACACACATGTATCACACATCAGATATGCCAACAGAGCACAAAAATGAGCAGGTTTTCACTTCAGTACCTGCATCCCCAAACTTCCATGCTACCAAGCAATCCTAGAAGTCACTTTAATAAAAATAACAATAAAAAATAAACTCACTAACAGTTTATAACTGCTCCTTATATCCTATAGCATTCCTACAGCAAAAAGAGACAAAGCTTACCTTGCATAATCCAGAAAAGCAGATATTTACATGCAAACCCTCTCCTCTCCTCCCTTGCAATGAGCCCAGAAACTGGGTATCAAAGGGCTACGGTGATGTGAATCAGCTGTAAGAAAAGCACAGCTGCAACGTGTTTGTCTGGAGGGTTCAGATGGACAGGCTGGGCTTGCTGGAAACACCTGAGTATCCAGAAAGGGGCTGCCCATTCCCTGGGAGAGGGGACAGCTCTTGCGAGCCATAGGAGAAAGGGGAAGCAGGGACAACGGGATTCACAGGCCCACATCGGGCACGAGGGCAGGGCTAGCACAAAGAGAAACTGTGAAATAATCTTTGTAGGGAGCAGCCACAAGCTGTTTTTTCGCAGGATTTACAGATAAATTACTGCTTTTAGCCCTCCCTGTCGTGTATGTTGGCATATGCAAAGGCAGCTCCTGCCCCCAGATTCCTCTTTATGTCAGGAAATGACAATGTTTCTATCACCTACGTACGGTCTGCTCGCCCCCCAGCTCGGTGCGCAGGGCATAGACATGTGCATTGCTACACGCATGCGCAAATACCCAGCACATCGAGGTCATGATTCAGCTCAGCTCTTTAGCAAAGCACAAGAGACAGTTTTTTCAAATAGGGATAAATCCTCCTCTCATCAAACTGCACGCACCTTCTTTAGCCAGGACTCTCCTGTCTCAGTTGTCTTGACAAGATATATTAAGCTACAAAAGATGGGTTGAGATATTTTTCCTAAGTATCTTGCAGGCTTTGAAAGAGAACAAGGTATTTTTCTTTAAGAGGGAAACTTTGTTTTTCTTGTCAATCTCACAGATAATTTTGCTTACCAGCAAAAACATCCAGCTGTCTTTTTCCACTTGGCAGCAGAAGCCAGCACCTTGCAATGAATAATACTCTGCTAGAAAATAGGTGGCAGAGCAATCACTCCCTAGGAATAAGGGATGGGGCTAAGGCTCTGAACACATCCTTAGCGTTCAAAAGCATTTTGTATGGATGGGACACTAACTCCACTTCCACTGTTGCCGAGCAACTGAGTTTGATGGAAGGAATCATTTTAACAGTTAGCCTTTTAAACAGACAAGCGGTCAATTCAGAAGATTGGTTTAAGTTCAGAAAGGAAGGAAAGAATGAGAAAGAAAAGCTGTATTATTTGACTAAGAGACCATGGTTTATCATTCTACAGATTCCTCCCTCTGAAACAGAAAATAAACTTCCTTAGATTAGACTAAAAAAAAAAAAAGATTAAAAAAATCTATTTATAAGCTTTTCCTGCTATCCCAGCCCTTTCATTGCGGGAACAGTTCATTCTGCTACTGCAGTGAAGAAATACACATGCACTTCAGGCGTATTTGCTGCCTTATTTGTAGAATGGGTAAACACACACTGAGCTCCATGACTGCAACTGTTCCCATAGGGAGAGTTTTACAGATTAAAAGTAACTAGGACGCTGCAATTAAAAAAACCTGAACAAACAAAACCCCAGCACCACCTAGCCTGTCACAAAGGCCTAAACCCCACAACTTTTTTCTCTTGAGCAGAAAACTCATGGTTGTGGTTATTACTAACAAAGCATTCTAAGAGAGTTAAATGCCATTTTAATGCACTGAAACTAGGCTTCTCAAAGCCATCCCCTTCAGCCTAAACATTCATTAAATCAATTAATATTGACACATTATAAAAATGACTCGCTATAAAACATATGTTTGGCTGCATGTGTCACCAGAAGCAAAAACATTCCATCAGCAACTAGCTTGATGCTTTTGATCCAGCTTTTAGGTTTGCTCTCTCTTGCGAGCTGGTTTTGGCCTCATGTGGGATGGGTTTATGCAGCAAGTTATGCAAAGAATGGCAATTTCCCTTTTTACGTTAAAACCAAAGACAAAAAAAGAGCTGGTCTGTATTAAATCTCCAAGATCAGTCAACTGACAACAGCAGGTCTGGATTTGGAAGGTAACCTGGTCCATATGTGCTCACAGGTGATCTCAACAAGACTGTTAACGCTTATTTTCAGGTTAGCTCAGGACTCTGCCACTTACAATGCCACTCATCATAAAGGACAAGATAACCTTGTGGATGAAGTATTTCACTGTTACTTGTGTCCCTAAGCATAACCACACTCGACGGAGGAAGGCCAAGCTCTCCATTCAGCGACAGCAACCCAATAATATACAGCAGGAACGCAGCCACATGACAGCACCCATTTTCCGCTCCGGCCTTCCTTTTCCCATGGGGATGGTGTTTCTTAGCTGCAAGAAGGTGGGAAGTAAGCGCTTACATCTAGCACTAACTGCCCGTGTCCTTGGGCTTACACAGCGGAGAGTAGCAGTGGAAGTGCCATACCAACTGGGTGGCTCTTTATGACCTGGCTGTGTATTGACAGGCACCAACGCTGAGCAGGAAAAGCAGGAATCAGAGAAGATGGGAGGAACTGAAAGACCAGAGTTAGTCAGAGCACACAGATCTCTCTGTTTTTGCAGCTCCCTTTCAGTTTTTGTCTTACACTACCACTGGCAAAATACGCCGTTCTAAGACATGGGGAAAGAAACAGTGGGCTATTTGCAAACTGCAGCAAGGCTCCGAAGCTTGGAGCATGGCACTTATTGTCACAGGCAGCTCAGTAGGTATTCATATCTAATGGAGGGTTGTTGGGGAAAACTAGAAAAAAAAGGGTTGTCTCCTAATCAGAAAGCAGGAAAATGTGGTTTGGAGACAGACAACAGCAAGGTTTGCTTTCAAGCTGAAACACAACAGCCACGTATCTGTGAAAGAAGCCAGCATGAAAGCAAAAGCCATGTTCAGATGATAAATACCCATGATCCTTCTGGGAAAACACTTCAGTTTCTGCTAGAGAGAAAATACATCCAGCCACTTAATTTCAATACTTGCAAGACCTGGTCCTGAAAGAACCTTGTTTATGTAATGACTGAGGAATATTGGACTTTCCTTCATCAACATCCCCTGGGAAGATAGCAGGAATTACTGGTGTGAACTGAGCAGATCTGCATAGCCACAGCAGTGACCTAGGTGTTGGGTGGGGTTTTTTCCTTCTATTGGCAGCCTTTAGGCAAAGCTAGGACAGCAGCGGGGAGGGAAATCCCATCCCCTGGCAGAGCTGATCTTTAGCAACCAAAATGAATGTAAATGCTGAAAGCACCTCACAGGAATTGCCCTGTGCCAGATTCCATACACCAGTTTGTAACATCCTGCCTTTTAATGCACAAACAACTGGACCAGTTTCCCTGCCCTCATTCCTGCTCATCTTTCTCCATGAGGACACTGGGATGGAGAGGGAAAGAAATGTCCCTTCCAAGCTGTCATTAGGCAGGACACTGCTGACGCCATCACAGGACTGTGAAGGCAAGGCACAGCAAACAGGAGGTCAATTCTCAAAGCAGTGCTGGAAAGCAGCTGTTCAGACAAAGCAAGCACTAGCTGAGCAGAGCTGCTCCTCAGCTGAGTATCCAGGCTCTCACCTGTGTTCATAGTGGTGGGACAGGAACCCAGAAGAGGGTCGGATGTCTGCCTGGAGGACGGTTCTGATTGGAGACTGAAAAGGTGTTTCAGAGTTAAGTGAGCGAAAGGTGCTGAAGTCATGGGTTCCAAGCAGGCACTGCGCCGCATCCTGCATGGCAGGCACATTCAGGTAGCTGAAATTAAACACGCAGAGCAAAAGAAAGGGAGCATCAGGTGGGACCAAGTATGTTAGGTGGGTCAAAGTCCAATTAATTGATGAGGAGCTTAAACCTGGCACACAGATTTAACATTGCAGCATTGTGGAAAGACATTTTGCAAGATGGAGTTTGTCTTGTAATGGCCCAAACCACAAGCCAAGATGCCAAGTGACCTGAGGTCTGAAGGTATTCAAAACCCCAGGCTAGATGAGGGGTTGGCAGGCACATGCTTTTACACAAACCTTTATCCTGCTGTGCTTCTTAAAACAGTTCAATTCAAGTAACTATTCAAATTGCTGGCTAGAGTGTAGGGCAAGAGAACCAAAATCCTCTGCAGTATCTGGATCTTATAAACTGAAAAAGATGTTGGCAGGTATGAAAATATCAAACACTACGATGGGTTTCCAAACCTCAGATTTCCAACGGCCTAAAGATGAAATTAGGAAGTAACAGAAATGGAACGAGTGAGCAAACTGTCAGAGATGAAGCCAGTGTAAACCCAAGGTGGAGATGCAGAAGAAAGGGACAAGGGTAAAACTCAGAATGTCAAGTGTCATTCAGATTTCTTCCTTTGAAGTATCTAGGTCTGTTCAAAATAGTCTCAAGCAAAGGAATTTAGACAGATTTACTGACACATTTGCTGAACAGATGCTTATTTTCATTCTATTTTTGTAAATTTCTGCTAAGAAAAGCCTGAGCAAGTATGCATGAACTACGGCTTAAGTTTTTCAGATCTTAACAGAAGTCAAAATGTTTCTGAACGAAAAAAAAAAAAAAAATCAAGACGAGATTTTCCAACATCATTAAATTTTTTCACTGTGTTCAAGAAAAATGACTAGCACTTACAGAATCCTGGTCGCACTGAGAAGCGCCAATGACACCTAGCTGGCAATTCAGATGCCTGCACAAGTTTAATGTGTATTACGTGCTCAGTAGTGCACACACTGTGAGCTTCTCCACTGCTAGCAGTCCAAATATCCCACCTTTCAGTAAGACACCTCCCATTCAGAGTGTCTAATATGCTCACCCTGTCCTTTATGTGGTACTGCCGTTTGAGAAAATTAACTGCAGTGTCTGGACTAAATTAAATGCTATTTCACAAAGCCTGACATTAAGGCACATTGTGCACATAACATCTAATTTTGCAATTCCATATTTATTTTTCCCTTCCACAGCCCACAGAAAAGAAAGTCAGCAATTTAATGTTAGGACAATGTCATCTTCATTCCTCTACTAGGGCAGTTGAGATACATTTTTTTTCCATTACCCACAATTGTTATTCCAATAATGGTGATGAAATTACCACAACTGGCTACAAACCTGTTTTTCTATCATGTTGTGGGAAACTCAAGTTTTCTTGAATGTATGTTTATCTCGGTACAACGTAAACTAAAGGACAGTAACAAATTATCTTCTGGGTTTTGTTTGTTTTTTCCTCACCCACTGTTTATCATGTCCTAAGTTGTTTTTTTTTTTTTTTTAAATGGCACTGAATTTGTTTTTCTTCCCTTGCATACACAAGCACTGATTTGTTATGACTCAATGCCTACTCCAAGAACACAAGTGAATACTGAGCTAGATATACTGGTTTGTTATTGTAGGGTTGCTCAGAGTCATTGGATTTCACTATTCAAACATACAAGCACTCAGAGAGAGAACGAGAGAGCAGATTTACATGGAGTTGCTACCAGAAATAGGTCTAGGGAAAAAAAAAAGGAAAAATTCTCAGCCTTCATTCCTGACTGCCTGTACGGTCACACCTAGAACTCCGAGATCTGCCGTGCAGCGCACTGCTGCCTGTCTGCATCACATCAGAGCACTGTGCCGTCAGCCAGCTGTCCGAGTGGGTTTGCTGTGTGAATGGGCAAGGTCATCTGAGGAAATGCTCATCACTTCCATGGGGAGGGACACACAGAGCTGGTGATGGACTCTACCCGGAGTCACCGAGTATTTCAGCAGCGCTAAGTACGTTTATCGCAGGTACAACTGACAGTACAATTAAAAAGAGCTGTAAGTCTCAGGTCTCAGTGAACATAACTCAGTGCAGTTGCACTGATTTCAACAGGGAAATCTTGTCAATACGAACAGGGAATCTGGTCTCACGTGTGGAAATTACCCCCTCCCCGCTTCCCCCAAAAGCCAAGCCCTTCCAGAGTGTTGATGAGGTAGCTCCCCAGGGAGGTTTAATGGAACACACTTACCCTCCCGCAGGAGCCCAGCAGAGATCCTTTTCAAACACCGGTATTTCAGAATAATGAGTGCAGCCCATCAACAGCCGATAAATGTAGGTTCTTGACAGTGCAGAGAAGCGTGCGTGGAAGCTATTGGTCACTCGATAGGCATTCAAAATGCTGTTAGGACAGAAGAGAACGAGTGAGATGCAGAGAAATTTCATATACTAATTCACAAGCTTTTGCCTCATCATCACATAAATGGGAATTGAAATATGCAATGGATTCTTTGAGAAACTGCACTTAGAGTTAATTATCATTCTCTTCTGAGAGTCCATGACTAACCAATGACCAAGGATTTGCACCTGTAGGCTGCCACAGCGCCTGTCAACTAGAAGGCGGCAGAAGAGCCTTGGCATCATCCCCGTCATCAAATACACAGTGAAACTGACTTTGGGTCATCAAGCAACAAGTTTTGGGGATGCTCACACCATCACAAGAGGCTAAGACCAATCAGTCCTTCAGCTGACAAATGGCAACTAATAGCATGTGTTCTTTGTTGAATAGTGAAACCAAATACCTCACCCAGCCCATCAAATTGTATCGCATCTGGCCGAGGGCATGTGCGTTCCTAGCCATGCTTAAGGCGAGAGGCAGCAACGTCCCTAAGCAAGGCGACTCTCTCCATCTCCAGCTGAGGAGCACACCTTACGAACACTGTGCCCTTCTGCTTTTGCAGAACCATGGCCCCTAACGTGAGCGGGAAGGACTGCCCCAACAACAGATACCTCTGTGCTCCCTCTCAAAGGCGGCTACGCAGCTCGTGCTAGCAGATGGAGACAGTTGAAACTCGGTCACTTCCCTCCCACCTCCCCCCACAACCTCCAAGACAAACAGGACTTTGCTGCAGCAATGAAAATAAAGGTGCATCCCACCATCGCCTAGATTGAGTCTACCTGAAAACAGCAGAATGCTGCATGCAGGAGACCTCCTGGGAACCCTCACATCTCACGTGTGCAGAAAACGGCTTTTGGGACTGTTTATGTCTACTCAGCTTCTACTGACTCTGGGCAGTTAACTCAAGAAGCAGCTTTCTAGGCAGCTGAACTCCCCTGTTTTCTTCTATAAGCAACAGGGAGAAATTGCCTTGTTTCTCTAAGCCAATGCCACCATTACCATCAAACACAGCCAGCTTGGTAGCCAGAAGGGAGGGTACGAAGGCTGTCAGAGAGGAAAACGCCCTTCTCTCAGGCAAGGGAGAAAACAGAGCTTCCCTGTATTTCTGCACCTCCCCCAAAGAGTTATCATTGATTTGAACACGTCAGCAGCAGTTTTTACTGGATTTGACTTTCCCTTATCCCAGAGTACGGGCTGCTCACCATACTGCAGGGAGCACACAGCAAGCAGTCACTATTACACAGGCATAATCCCCTGCAGGTGTTACTTCAGAGGATACCTCTCCTTAGAAGGTAGTTCTCCTACTGCTGTGTGCCCGTCTGTCTTCGGAGCTTGGCACAGTGAGGAGAAGGGACCCAGGGCAGCCAAAAAATACGATACCGTTTGGGACCAAGTAATAGACAAACCTATTTATTTACTTTAAAAACGTTGGTGCTTCAAGGATTTTTGCCAGCTCAAGTGCCTCTGGCTCACATCCCTTGACTGCAAAGGCTCAGACCACAGAAGAAGAAATTAAAGCTGAGCCACAGGCCTCCACTAAGATTTGCAATAACAAGCCCAGCAGATTGCTCCACTGCTATAACGTCTCAGTAGAAATGTAAACTACATCCTCCAGGCCTGCAATGGAGTTTGAACTTAGGACCTCCAGCCTCTTCTAAACGCAATAATATAATTATTACATTTATTTTCCTGTATCTACATGCCTCCACAAGCATTTCATCTATCTTGAGCTTTTCTTGTTAATACTTATGTGATTTTTATTAAATAACCATCCTTTTACTCCCTCTGATAGAGGGATTCTTTCAGAAAAGCCTATTTATGCTCACATCGTTCTTCAGTGCAGGCATCCTTTCCTGCCTCTCCTAGCAGACGCAATTGCTACCATAGACTTTCTAGCTAGGAACGTCTTTCCAGCATTTATTCCAGCAGCTCTTCAAACATACTACATCTCAGGCCTTGTTAAGATCCCATTTTTTGAAAGACTGCTGGTAAATAAAGAATCATGGCATTCTTTAGCTTTTCAACAGAGCCTGAATTTCAGAGGAGGTTGAGGGAAAAAAAGCCCCAAAACATCAAACTAGAAATGGCAAGGTATGAGATACAAAGATGTCCCACAGAAGTACCTCCTTCTCTGTCCACTGACAACAGAAACAAAATGCCAATTTGCAGAAGGTGGGAGGAAGCCCAGCTCTGTCTTGTCACCCAGACAGCTTTTATTGTCTGCTTACAAAACTGAAGCCAGGAATAGAAGGCATGTCTACTGTATTACCATCCCTATTTAAGTGACAGTAAATTCCTCCTAAAGTTACCTAATCTATGAAATACACTTTGATCTTTGTGGACAAGATCTTTTCAAATATGCTTTGCAAATCTAAAAGACAGATCAGTTGATAGAAGAGACCCATCATGCTACAAAGAAGGTTATTATTGCTGATGATACAGTCAGCCAGCTCGGAATCTTGTTTCCCTTCCAAGCTCTATCGACAATAATGTGTTCTCACAAAGATCCCTCTCTCCATCACCCCCTGCTTGCAACCACATGAAAGTGCCGAATTTTTTCTTCGGCATTAGGAGAGAATTCTTCTTGGCAAAGTAGTACTTACAGAGGGAGGGGATGGTTGCTGAATATGCTTAGACTCATGCCCGTCACCAAGCTCCTTAATAGAAAGCAGCTGAACCCTTTTTAAAAGGTTCAGCCCAAGGGAGGAAGGAGAAGTAGAGCTGACTGCATCCTGATAAACTCAAACTCTCTAGCTGATCGGACCGTATTGCATTCTAACAGAAGATATCACCTCCTCATACATACCTGTCAGATCTTAGCACAAGACAAAAAACTTTTCCTGTCTGTGAGATCTCACTGCCACCTCCTTTTGGAGATGTTCTCTAACTTAAAATTTGCTTCAGCAGCAATCCTGATGGCTCTTGGACTGATCAGTCAAGGTATCACAAAGCTAACTACAGTTATGTATCTGTACAACTACTAGTATTGAAAGTGGCAGGGCCACAACAGTAGTTTTAGCTCTCTAGGACAACTTACTCCATTAAAGCTAGACCACACAACTCACAAGTTACAAGTGTAAACTCAGGGGAGAGAGAGGGAGATTCAGTGGCTGGTGACACACAGAACAGACCGATTACTGCAGTGGTACTCTCTGGCTGTAAAATCAGCTAGTTTTGACTCCCAAACTGCTTTAGTCTTTTAAGGAAGGAAATCAAAACTATGACCTACTTCACGTTCCCTGTTACTGCTAGAACATCCAGAAAGGGTTTGACTTCCAGGGTGCATGGATTCTGACCTAGTTTTCAGTCTGAGCAAAAATAACAACCAAAACCCCACATAACTCAAATTCTATTGCAGAACCTTTTTTTTTTTAATTGACACAGCAGTCTGAAAAGAAATAATCTCCAGCCCCACCCCACAGCACCTGCATTAGACTCTTTCCACATATCTTAAAGAAGGTGAAAGCTGTCAAGGGACAGTAACTCACAGATGTTAAGCATGCAACCTAGCTAGCTTGAGAGAGGGAGATTTGCTTTGTGTTCTGGCCTCTCACTGCAGAGGAACCTACCTGCTACTTTAAGGGAACAATGGAGGAACTGGATCTGTAAGTGCAAAACTGTCAATCACGCTAATATTCAATCTCAAGTTTGGGATGCATGATCTGACTTGTTACTGGATGGCTGTCCGTGGGCTGTGTAAAAGTAAAAGCAGTGAAATCAGTATTTGCTTTTCTTTCAGGTACCTACTGTGAAACCTTTGCTTTCAGAGAAAGGCTCAACCAACTCTGCAAACAAATTTTTGCAAATAAGGTGTGGGGGGAGAGAAATTTCCCTTACAGATTTCTGGGGACTGACAGTCATGCATTTCTAATGGCAGGCACACTATATCAAGCCCAAGCAGCACAACAGTCATCTCACGCGACCCTTAGCCTGAGCTCACCCACTCCAAGACATCGCAAGGGGGTCTCATGGAGGGACAACAGCAGCTAAGCTAACATGGACAGTCAGAAGACTGTTAGGATCAAAAGAGAAAAGCGGTGTGGCCTTATGCTGTTCCCAAAACTGTTTGAGGGCTGTCAAAGGAACTGTAAACATGGAGGGAAAACGGTCAGTTAAAATAACAAAATAAACAGCCACTAACAGGAACTATGTGCCTCTAGTAATGAGGCTCTCACAGTGCCTTCCTGCCCCCTTTCCTGAGCTCAGATTCCGAGGATTTTACTTCCTCTTCCCCTTCACCCTCCGACGGCTCCCCTGGTGCTTGTTCAGAGGTGAAAGAATGCAGCTGGCTCTGAGACAGTTGCTGCAGCTTCTGCTCCAGTCACTGACCGAGTTGAGAGCCCGCAGAAAAAAGGTCCCACTGTATTTAAGTAAATGCAAAGCATCACTGACACACAACTCCAGAAACGCTGCAGGAAACCACTGCAAAACCCAATCCTGAGGCCGTGAGAGCCGCAGGCACTAAACATTTCTTTGGCACAGGCCTACAGAAGGTACATAAGTGGGATCCCAGTCGCAATGTACCTCGTTACAGCAGCAAATGTCAAGTCACCACTGTCTCACACACACTCATGACTATCAGCATAGGTTGGAATTTGTTCCCTGGAGTTAATATGCCACCTAGACACGACATAGCAGAACTTTGGAGGCAGAGTTCCTCCACCTAATAGTGCTGCTTGCACCACACAGCACATGGTCTAGGGAACGGCCACTGGACCAGAAGCTGACCCCTTCAGTCCATCTCTGATTCACACTGAGTGAGGTCTGGAGCAAGTTGTGTCAGGGACTGCTAAACATTATAGCACTTACGTTACTGCACGTAAGCTAGTGCTGGAACAACAAGCTAGTTCCCCTGGTTTCACACAATGTTAATGCAGATGTAGAGTTTCTGCAACCTAGCTAGACTCTGCCCAGCACTGCAGGTGTCATCAGCATGTCCAGGGCATGCTGAAATGTCTCACCCCCCAGTCACACCTGTGGATTAGCTGCCTATCTCTACTGCCAACCAGAGGCAGGCAACCTGCTTCGCTGCTTCCAAAACCAGTGGCAGGCACCTTGGAGAGTCTGATCCTGGGGGCCTAGTTTCTAGAGGTACCGAACACCCACCAGTGTAGTCAAAGCTAGAGAAGACTCTGCCATCTGCGATTGCTTTCCTCAGTTTCCTTCCTTTGCTTAAGGTTTGAATGTTTGCAATATGCTTTGAAAAAGTCAAACCAGCTGACTGGATTGCAGATCAACACCTTCTGCAGAGCGTGCTGCAGCTTCAACCAACTCATACTAACTCACTCTTCGCTTTATACAACATGTGGAACATGCATGAGAGGCCTCCTGGGAAAAAAGTAACACAATGATTCACCTCTCCCTCCCTCAGACCCCAAACTATTTGAGCACCTGCACATTTAGAGCTTGGTTCACTGTTCCCCAAGCCCTGGAGAACTAGAATCCTCCCTTGCAAAACCAAGAACAGATGCAAGTATGATGTCAATCCTCAAATCCCAGGCCTTGCTATATCAGCATTTGGGTCGGGCCCTGTTTCACAAAGAAGAGATTAGAAAATAAAGCAGACTGGGTGAAGCGGGACAGGGGAGTGTACTTCATAGTAATGTTGCTATTCTTACAACAATCCCTTCATTGGGGTGGGGAGGGATGTGCTGTTTTGTCCTGGGCCCTTGCTCTGGCACGGGGAATTTGCCTCCATAATCTTCCTTTATGGTCACGCCACCAGACATCAGAAAGACTGCAGTAATGTGAGACAGAGCAGCCCAGGCCTCTGAGTCATCACCAATTGGCATCTTGCATCAAAGTTCTTTTGCTCACCTAAATACCTCCTATCAATTACCCATCTTCTTGCACAACACTCTGGCATGCTCTGACACACTCTTCAGTAGGGTACCGTACAGAGATTCAAGTCCTACTGTGCCAAACGCTGTACAGACAAAGACACTCCGTGCCTTGAAGAGTTTTAGTTTATTCAAATAAGACAAAGTAACACAAGAAAGAATAGAGAGCAGCAAAGCAGCTGCTGGCAAATGGTACGTTGATTCTATGACATAGCACAGATTTGGCTTTCAGTCTAAAAACCCCAACAGTTCATTCAATTTACACTTTAACCATAAAAACGCACCCATGTCTAGGGAAGAACACAGAAACTGTTTGACAGCTGACAGAGAAACTGCACAACAGCTTAGTGAGAAAAGCAAAGAACATGAAATTCAATCCACCTTTTAAAAAATTCACAGGGTGTAGTAATTACTTATGTAATTGATGCAAATTCTTAACAGAAGCTGTTGGTTTAACGATCATTTTTTCTGCCTTTGAGGGTGGGCATTTAGATGTAGGTCTCATGCAGAATAAACTCACTCTGAAGTTCTGCAAGAAGTAATAACTAACAAGAAGAAAGAAGAGAATAGGAAGAAGAAATGGCTGTTCTGCTCTCTGCAGACTGTTGTATCAAGTTCCTCGCTACATCCATATGCAACTCTCCCTAGTCATTAATAGTTGGGTATAGTGTGAAAAGGACTTTACCCCATTGAGTAAAACATCAAGTCTTGGTACAAAAATATTAAACTGGAGCTTTTGATGTAACTTCTCTAAACCATGTCAAGCAGTAGCCTTGGTCTAGAAGGGAAGAAAAGAGGCTGCTCACATGGGAAGGGAGGAGTAGGCTATGCTAACACCACCAGCAGTTTTGTTTGCTTTTTCTTCATCTTTTTGCATAGACACAGGTGAGAGGCAATACTGCAGCCAAGTTTTTGCTAAGTGCTAATTCAATGAACAAAGAAAGTTAGGGAGTTTGGGGAATAAAGCAGCACTGAAAGTTAACATACTAATGTCCTGGCTCGTGTGTGAAACCAGAGTCATCCCAGTGGATTCAATACTTACATGGTGACCCCAAACTCTCACAAGAACTCTTGTTTTAGTGGTACCAGCACAGATGATCTAACAACAACAGTGGAGTAAGACTGATCTTTAATGTGCCAGGGGTCTGGTAGTAGCAGAAACATACATGTGCAAGGGAGTGGAAAATATATCTTGTGGGTGAAGACGGGAGATCATTGCTGCATTTCCTCCTTTCTCCAACAAGGGCAAAATAAAAGATTTTTGACTTGCCTCCAACTCACCGGATTGGCTCAGGCTTCAGGTGGTAGTTAAGACTGTAGATGAGCTGTTTCTCATTAAAAGCTGGCTTCCCGGGTGCCCTCTGGATGTCAAGGTGAGCAGAGTTGCAGAGTGCATGGACGCCAGTATCTGTTCGGCTGGAGATGTGGAACTTGATGGGAACAATGGGTTTTAGGTTCTGCGCTGCCTTCTGAAAGCCAACACAAGATAGATTGATGAATAGCGGACTCACTTCAAGCTAGATAGGAAAAGACATCCTCCTCCTTGCTAACCACATGTCTCCTTATCGTTCACACAGAGAGGTAATTGGGAATTTTACCATGGGCTGCAAAGAAAGGGATGGAGAGGAGCCTGTTTGGGGGACCTCTCCTAGCACCAGTGGCTTCTCACCTTTTATCCTGAAATCATCTCAAACAGAACATCCAAAATGACATGTGAGCTTCCTTACATGTACAAAACAAATAAAAAATATTCATGTCGCTATCCTTTCCTTTATATCATTGGGTGAGTGGGAAAGAGGACAGAGAATTACACATTTAAACCCAGGCACCAACCCCTGCAATTTACTGCTAAGAACTGGACCCAGATTGCTTCAGCAGCTCTTAAAGAGCTACAGAGCCCAAGCCTTAAGGGATGGAAGCAGCACGCAGGGATGTCTGAATGACATCAGCCAAGACGCCTGAAGGAGCGCAGGCTGCATCCTTTGCTTCCAGTGCAGGCCAGAACAGTGTAAAATACGGCGGCTTATTGCTGCAGGCAGAAGTTCTTTTCTATCCACAATGGGAGCAGGGCTACAGAGGGCAACATGCTTCCACTAATTGTTGAGAGCAGAGGAGGAGCCAGGGGACCAGATGAGTAGTAGCGTAGCGCTGATGTAATGCATTTATTAGTCCCACTGAGAAATATAAACAGATCTAAGAATCAAGGCACAGCTCTCGTAAAACACACCAGTAGTTGAGGAGCTGACACTGAGCTATCCCAGCAGGTACAAATAACCGCAGGACAAACACACGCCACTGGCAGTCACAGGATGGAATTTCCTTATATTCGCTGCTTCCACAGTTGCATTAATGCAGGACTTGGCTAACCCTCAAGAGCACCATTTTCTTCAGGAGCTAGAGCTGCCTTAATATTCAGGTGATGTCTCACTCACGCTGAGACCTCTGCCATAGCAAGACTAAAGCAGAAAATGACAAACATTATTTACCCCCTCAGAGAGTTCAAGTTTTACAGTCACAGAGTTCAAGCTTACTGGAGCCAAAAGGCCCTAAAATTACTCTGCAGCTGAGATGTACTTTAAAAATTAGTTAGCAAACTGTATTGCAACAAGCTGAAACTTACTATTCTTAATGCAAGTGGAAGGACAGTGATTGAGATCCTCTAAGTTCTGCATATGGATTTTGGCAAGGATTTGCTGGAGAATCCACCTGTGGCTAGGATTGCTGTTTCCCTGTCCCAACTGTTCCTCTCCACACAGCTGGCTTTTACCCCCACCCTGTTTCTGCCTTTCCATTCTGCCCACTAACAAAGGGCTGGAAAAGCAACTGGGTGAATTACTACAGGTTTCTGCTGGGAAAGTAAATAAAACCCCGCTAAATGAGTCATTAATATGGTGTCTTTTAATCAAGATGCACACACAAAAGAGAGCGAGCAAAAGAGATGCTAACGCAGGTAATTAGATGCTATATATTTAAGGGTCTGTCTAGACTGGCCTACATTTAGCAAAGCCAGGGTGGGTTTTGGTAAGGGACAAACACCAGTAGGTCAGAAACCTTGGTATTCCAGTAACTTCCTAATGCAATGTTAAAACCATAGTAGGTCTTACCTACAGTAAGGTTTTAAAGTAGGTGGTTGGATACAACTTTTTTCTTTGTGAGAACAGGCCCTTAGACAGAAAATCCAATGTAATTTGTTAGAGGGGATGAGTGAAGCACATCTGAAAGACTGAAACACAACAAAAAAAGCCCCAGAAAACCAGATGAATGACTAGAAATTTCCTTCTCTTTCCCATCTCCACTCCTGAGTAGTGAACCCAGCAGTGGCCTTTATTAGATTTTAATTCGGTACCAAGAGTCAATAAAGTTTGAACTGCTGACTCACAAATGCCTTCCAGACTCCTACTATTTGAGCAGACAGGATTCTGGGCTCTCAGAAACGTACCGCTAAAATGCATAGGGAGGCAAGGAAAAATGTAACCAAGCTGCAGGGGAAGGCCTGGGAAACAGAACAAAAATGACCCTAGCCTTTTCCCCTTCCTAATCCTTCTATGTGGAGTTCACATGTGGTTACAATTAACAATGAAAATCTTTATTTATCACCCTTAAGCAGAGAGAGGCAGACAGAAATTAAATAGTTTTCTGCAGCAGACCTTGGCTTGTGCCTCAGCAATTTGTCTTAAAGCAGAAGCTGCATTTTAAGAGCAAAGTTTCTGCAAAGATATGTTCGGGTTTTGCAGACTCCTCCCTTTCTCCATCCTCTTCTCCCCCTCCTTTCTCATCAGGCAAAAACCAACCAGTAGGAACATAGTTGAGTGAGGGTAGAGGGAAAGAGAGAACATGGAAAACATCCTCCTTTCTTGTAATGGGCTTGGAGACGTTTGGCTGCAGCACTCCTCTGGATCCCACGCTGCATCCCGTTTCAAGCACTGCATCTGAACAAAGCTGGATAATAGGAACACTGTTTGGACCTCTTCTCCTCTGCCAGCGGGAGCTGAGCCCTAGCAGAGAGCAGACTGGAGAGGAAGAGAGGGCTGCAGACTCCAAGGCAAATCTGGTTGTTTCCCCCGCTCAGGTCAGCCAACGAATCCACAAAGGTGCAGGACTGAATGACAGGTTCAGCAAATGGTATTTTCACAGCTGCCCTTCTCCAGCACAACTTTCTCCCAGGCACACCTCTCTGGAGAGATGGCTGAAGGATATACGTGCTGGGCATCCAAGGAGCAACATGACCACCATCAACAACAAATCTCAGTTTGTGAAAGCTGAAAGGTTTGCTTGTGGATTCCTCCTCCAGCCTAAATGGCATGGGGTTGATAATATACTATCAACTGCTGCCTCCAGTTTCAA
Source organism: Phoenicopterus ruber ruber (assembly GCA_009819775.1). Lineage (NCBI taxonomy): Eukaryota > Metazoa > Chordata > Aves > Phoenicopteriformes > Phoenicopteridae > Phoenicopterus > Phoenicopterus ruber. The sequence continues at coordinate 6,859,452 of CM020235.1, read as the reverse complement.
TTTTAAGATTTCATTTAAATCCCATCCTAATTAATCTCCTTAAAGAAAGAATTTCTGAACTGCTGAACTTCTTTGCAGGCAATTCAGAAATGACCCCTTCACCTATGCAAATGCCTCGTATCTGTGCCATCCAGATGTCCTTGGAGCCTATAGGCAGCTGATGGTTTCCTCCTCTGGTTCCTGTATACTTTTATCTGTTAATATCACCCACACTGAATTGCAAAAAAGATGCATTATTTATATTTAGTAATTGCTGGGATAGCAACCAGTTTTTCCTGCCCTTTCAGGAAAAAAAAAAAAAGCCCCTAAAACAAGCAGGCCTTTCATCTGAGGAACTGAAAAGGCTTTACTGCTACAAATGCAGCTCCCTACCCTGTTGGGTATCATCTATGGATTCCTAGGGGGGAAACTGAGGCATAAGTTAAGCACTTTACCCATGAGCATCCAGCTAAAAAGCAATAGAGGAGACAAAGGAATAAAGGAGCTGGGTTGTCCTCCCATGTGCTCAGAGTTCACAGGCCTCTGCTCCCTTCTCTAAGACCCAGAGCATGCAAATATCCTTCTCTTTAGCAGGTGTTACAAACACTGAAATCTTGGCTTGGCACCTGCTGGAGGCCCCTCACTGAGCCAGATCTCATCCATTTTCATTTAGGCTTTACTTCCCGAGTCACAGTCTTTCCAGGCAATCATATCCCTGGAGCAGCAACAAGCAGCCCAGGGTGTCAGTTTATACCTCTAACACCCCGCTTACCAGTGATGCAGGGGAAAGTATTACTTGCATCTAGCAGGTCTGTTCTGCTAACAGGTTTCATTCACTAAGCACTTCCATATTTTGAATCACACTGAAATTTCCATTGTTGTGTGCCAGAATGATACGGATCCACATTCCAGATTGCTATTGTTACTTGCAGCTCTGTTCTCTTCTCACTCTGTACAAATGCTGGAGAGGCGAGGTGGAGAACAGGCCCATTAATGTATATCACCTATGGCAGGAAAGCAAACATTCATCCATTTCTCTCCCTGAAGCCTAAATAAAAAAATCCTCAAGATACTCAGCCATCGACCTCTACAGAGCATCTGGGAACCACAAAAGGAACCTGTGAAATCAGTTGTAGATCGGTGTGTTCAAAAGAAAGTGTGCATCAGGAATGTTTTGGAAAAATATGTGCTATTTCTCTTTCACAGCAGCTGGATTGCTTACTGGTTTCATCATGCATGATGGCGTTAGTTGCACAGACACAAGGGATTGGACTGCGTTACTGAGGATGCTGCACGATTTATAAGTTGCTGTGTTCTAATAAATAATAATGTGCAAGCTTCTGGTTGGAAGTCATCACAGCCTCACTGACTCAATGGGTGCTATGTCAACTGAAACTAATTAAAAATCTAACTCATTTTTAGTGGAATAGATAAAAGTTGAAGTGAAAGCCAGGAAGAAAAAGCCGAGAAAGAGGCTTCTGCTAGAAGGAAGGGTTTCCAAAGCAATCTCCTATACCACTGAAATTATTATCCAAATGGGTTGAAGATGACAGTTCTCTGGGACCATTTTCCTTTCTCCTTTCCTTTTTTTTTGTGGGGGGGGACATGACACGGGACAGGGATGACAGGAGGTTGCACCAAAGCTCCCTTGCATAGTAAGGAGTTTGTGTATGTTCTCTTTCGCTCCTCTCCTACTCCCCCTTTTCCTTTCATGAGGAATAATATCTGGCCTTAGCACAGAGCTGCTGGCCAAAGCAGAGCTTTGTGTGGGGGAGATTAGTTTTGGGCAGCATTTACCAGCACAACGGGAAAGAGCACACTCAGGAGATGGTTCAAACCAAACATGAACGGGAACTTAATTCCGTAGATCATAGCAGGCCTCACATATGGTACCTGTTAGCACAAGCAACAGCTACTCACTTTAGCAAAAGGTGCTACACAGGAGATCTTCCCTTACAGTAGGGACATTTGTAAGAACTGAGACTAGAGCACGAAGTCCTGCATCTTGTAAGTCTCCACAAGGAGCCGGAGGGAGCCAAGTCACAGGACTCAAACTTCCCCATCTGGGGAAGCAAGGTCTGGAATTTTGGTTTGGACCCATCACTAGCAAGCTGGGCTTCCAAGTGCTTCAAGACAAATACGTTGCCTCCAAGAAAGAAAGTGTTGTCTGCAAAGCTTCCCCCCCTCAAAGATATATTAAAAGCTCCTTCAAATATCTACATCTTCCCCTGAACTAAAACACGGCTCCATTTCCTCCAGACAGTCCCAGGGCTCTGTTACATAGCAGTACTGAGGACTACAAAAGCGTCCGTGTCCTGCATGATACAGCGCTTTAGGGTGACAAAGGGTTATAGACAGGCCTTCTGCTCAGCCCCAGTCCAGCAACTTTACCGTATCACACAGAGGGCTGCAGTACACACTCACAAACCAGTCCATTACGCTTTTAACGACACAGCTGTTGAAACACAAGGTCTACACCTCACAGCTTATTTGCTTGCCTGTAACCACAAACAAATGTCTGAACGCATTTAGAATACAATAAGGATCTCATTACAGATTTAATTTTGCCCTTCCCTTCAGTTGCCTTCCTGGCTTTAGAAAGTTGTGAAGTTCAAGGCTGCACAGAAACAGAGGAAGGAAGATAAATTCCTACAGGCCCCAGAAGTTTTCTATTAAAGTTGCTTTAAGACTTCCCATGTGGTTCTAATAGACACAGCCCTGCTCAGCAGTGCCCAGCATCAATACCACCACATGAAAGCAAAGCACATATCCCAGAACTGGCCTGCAAAGTGCTGATACTGTGAAAAGACAACACCAAATAAGTTTATCTTTTTCTTTTTTTCTTCTTCTTTTCTCCTTTAATCACCCATCCTACCCATTCGCCTGTTAAAACAAAGTTACTTGGATAATGCAAAACAACTGCTGGGCTCACCCAAAGTCCGGCGCCTGGGGCTGAGACACTGGATGGTTCAGAGGATTAGATAAATGAGATAGAAAGCCCTTTGGGGCTCTTCTTTCAAGATCTGCACAATATTTATACACTTTCTCCACAATGGTCTCAGGCAAGAAGCCATAGAAATACACCCTGAGAACCCTTATTCAAACCGTAATTCATCACACTTTCCTTCTGCAGATTGCTCAGCAAGAGCGTGCAGGAACTACCACCCTCGCTCAGCAAACCAAGGCACAGCGTGGAAACGTCTTGGCTGTGGTCAGAGAGTGGCTGGGTGGGACAGCAAGTCTGCTCCCGACCAGCTCTTCAACAACTCCGCTCCTTCACACCACCGGGACTGCAGCTAATGCAGGCAGAGCACAGACTATCGTAAACAAGCATGGTGGGCCACCACCTTCAAACTGCTACAGTTTGTGATCTCAGGTGAGACAGTCTGACCGAAAATGAGAACCAAGTAACAAAAAGGCATGATCTGACCTAAAGCAATCGATTTCAACCTCTTCAACAATCTCTTATCTTCTAAACGGGCACAAGCTTCATTTCAAACTACGTGATGCTTCTAAGACAAGAAAGGAAAATAATGCAGCTTCCTTTTGATGCCTGCCCTGCACAGGAACGTGAGATTCATCACCATTGCTCAAATAAACGCAGCTCAACAGCAGCTTGTAATTAAATTACCATTAGGTTACACAAACATCCAGGTGTGCTGAGCATTTACCCTATGCAAGTGACCCACTTTACACTCGCTGGTGTAACGGTGGGTCTTTTGCACTCCTGTCGCACGCACACTCACTCCAAGCCCAAACAGCATTCAGGCCCTGAAAGCCATTCTTACATTCTGGGAGATCCCTGGGAGCAGCGCAGGAACAACAGCAACGACAGGATCATACCTTTTTCCCCGGCATATCTGAAGAACTCCAGAAGAACAGAACTAAGCAATTTTTTTTTCTTTGGAACAATGGATATCCTGCTGTGCTTTGTTCTGTGTCTGAAAACATCTATCAGAGACATCCTCTCCCAGGAGGACGCAGCATCTAGTTTCTAAATCTATAAAGGACTTAGGCATGAACCAGAAGCAGAGCAGCTAAGCCTGCTCAGAACTGAGGCAGTTCTAGGAATGAGTAGTGGCAAAGCCGCAAGTGCTAATGAAGCTCACATGCTTGAGTACCTTCAGGTGGGCCAGCACCTGAGCAGGGGCTCTCAGAATCACAGTTCTGGACTCGGATGCCTCAATTTCAAGTCTCATTGAAGGGTTCACATCTTTATCAGGATCTTAATGTCTCTGATTTCACCCTGACCTGTTTCTCCCACCTGTACACTGACATAATTTCTAAAGCACTTTGATTGTTTTGAATATTAGTGTGTTTAGCACTATGCAAGTGCCCTTTATTGAGTGTCAATCTAAAAATAATATTTATCTTTGATAATATCTGTAGCTCAACAATGTGACCCTAGAAGTTTCGTTTTAATGACAATATGATTAGCAAGGACCTACCTCCAAATAATTCTGGACTCCAACCACTGCCTGATCATTTGAAGTCTCCATAACCCCACTGCAGAGCAAAACAAACACAATAGTTATTGATATGCGTCAAGACCCAAGGACTTGGCACAGAGTCCACCAACACATCCAGAAGTTAATGGGGGACAGTCATCAAACTGTTTGCTATTGAGTGACCTGGATCTTTTTACAGAACTTGCAGGGACCAAACGCTTTGGTGAATGGACAGGAAATAATAACAGCAGTTATTTGCAAGAAAGGAGGCTGGAAACAAAATTCATCCTTCTAATGTTACTCTCTGGACTAGCCCTTCAGATGGAGGCTGATGTGTTGGGAAGATAAGGCAGATAAATTACACTTGAAAAGAGTTTGCAGATAAAACTATTTCAGGGCCAGGAGTCAGTTGCCACTTGCAGGTCCCTTTCTGGCAGGCCCTGTGGATGTCATAAAGTGGCTAAAAGACCGTGCAGACAGTTTGCGATCAGCTCCCTTCTCTACTACAGAAGCCACAGCCATTCACAAAAGCTGCTGAAGTGCAGAGAGATCTGCCCCGAGGCTAAACCCAACCTACCTGTAACTACTCGGAGTAATTTAGGTCAGTACCCACAATGAAACAGACCGTGCACTGCAAAAGAAGTGTGGGTTTTGGCATACGATGGTATTATTCTGTGAAATCCTCAGGAAGATAGGCACAATTCCATGAGTTGGGGCTGCACAAGTTCTCCCACACACTTTTTTTTTTTTTTAAACGTAAACAAGCACAGCTACACATGTGGGATGTTTAAGGCCTGGGGAAACCCAACCTCAGTTATCCTCCTGCAAGACTTGCAGCCCACAGGTCATTTCACCTGCATCTCCAGAACACCACAGGTATCCGAACCGCTGAGAACTGGCCGCACCACCGGTGCCCAACAAACCACCACCACTGCAGGAAAATGCAGTGACTCGTCCCTGCCAGCCTGAGGTCACAAGTTTGCAGCCTTCTCTGTCCCTTCATGTTTTCTCTTTGCCCATTTTACGCATTTCCTGCCCAAACCATCCCCTTCCTAACACACGCAACAGCAGAAAGCAGAGTCCGGCTCCCTGTCTGCTCTCACCTTCTCAGCAAGGGATTTATTTATCCCTCACAAAACCACTGCGCTCGCCCTTCCTTTTCCCAGCCGCCTCCCTGCAGCTCTCCCACCGCCACCCATGGCTAACCCCCTCCCAGGGCCGCAACAGGCGCTGCTTTACTTCCACCGCACGTGGCTGACGGGGCAGCGGAGGCACCTACCTATATTTAGTGCCAAAGTACTGAAAGAACACTAGGTATCGGGTTGGGGGAGAAACCATCTTTGCTGCCTACGGCCCTACGGCGGAGGAAGCTCTAGGTCCGGCGCGGCGGGGACCCCAGCTCGCTGGTGGCGGCGGGGGGCGCCGCCGGGGCACCGGGGCAGACCGGCGGGGCACCTTCCCGCCCCTCAGCGCAGGGCCGGGCCGCGCCCCTTCCCTCAGCCGGCTTCCCGCCGGCGGCCCGCCCAGCACCGCCCGCTTCCGCCGCCGCGCTGAGGGGGCCTGCTGAGGCGGCGCGGCGGCGGCCGCGGCCGCGGTGGCTGTGGTGGCCGTGGCGGGGCGCAGTTCCGGGCCCGGCTCCGCTCGCCGGCAGGGCCTCAAGGCCCGGGCCGCGGAGGAGGCGAGCGGCAGCGGTTCAGCTGGGCGGCGGCAGCCCTGCGCGGGGCTCCGGGGCCGCTGCCCGCGGCTCTCTGTCAGGACGCCTTTTAGCCGGGGAGAGCAGTGCTGGGCTCTGTCCCTCGTTCTCCTGTCCCTGCCACAGCTCACCCTGGTCTCGGAGGTTTCCCTTTTGCCTGGAGGGAAACCGAGTGACTGACCGAGGGTGACCGAGCCAGTGACGGCGAGGGAACAAACCCCTCTCGAATCCCGAGCTTCTTGTCTGCTCTTCAGCTCTTTTACTGCGGGCAGCCGTCTTTTGGCAAGTGGCTTTGTTTGCCTCACCGCGTGCCATTAGAAACCACCCGAGCTGGACTTACTGCTTGGTTTTTTAGGTTGATTTCTAATGGGAATTGATCCCTCAGGCTATTTGTAGCACAGTTCAGGGGGCTTCGGTTGCCCCCTGAGTCAGATAAACATGTCGAAAAATTCAGACAAAGTGCCAGAGCAGGAGTGTAACTCCCACAGAAAAAATGATTTATGGGCCCAGAAGTCGACAGGGCAAGGCCCAGGGCACGGCCCTTGCCACAGTCAGTGGCCCTCCACGCTCTCCGCTGCTGCGTTAGGCTGACTTGAGCTTGGGATCGTTGGCTCGAAGGCTCTGATGTTCCCAACCTACAGCAAACCTACCCCCGCCTGAAACCGCTCCCAGCTCTGCCAACAGCCGTGGCAAAGCCCGCAAAAACCAGCGCAGGCGTTTCAGGCGAGCCTGCGTTCATCTACTTCAGCCTGCCGATGAAAAGATGTGTGCGAGCTGCCGCTTGCTGAGCTACATAACAGCTACAAGGACAAAAATAGGCTAAGATAGTGGTAATAAACAAAGGCTGCAGATGTTCTTTGTGACTATGGTCTGTATTTTAAAATACTGAACTGCAGTAGCTGTATGTACAATAGATAGCCTAAAACCAGCATAAACAATCGCCCAACTCATTAGCAAAACAGGGAGAGCAACAGAAAAATCCCTGGCCCCCTCAAACAAGTCTGAGATCTGTTTTGAATGGAAAAATCCAACCAGCTTTCAACTCACACAATGGCATCCAGACTCCATTATAATGAAACTGATGAATCTCAGCTTTAAAGAGGATGGTAATTTCTAATCCCTGAGCTTGTGCATACACACTCAGGCAGAAACATCCGCGCACTTTCATCTACGCTGGAAGAACCACAGAAAATAAAAATTGTAGCGATTTGACCTTTATGAAACCACAAAAAACAGAAGCCACAAGAGGTCACCTTGCCCCTTCTCCTGGACCGAGGTGCTCGGCGGGGCCAATTCCTTTTCCTGCATTGCTCAGAACCCTCCAGCATCTGATAACTGTGTTAAATAAGTCAGACTTTGGCTCACACAAAGATACTCCTGACTGGCTGACAAATCCAGCAGGTCTGGGAACTCGGATGGAAACAGGAGCCTGGCCTAGAGGTGAATCGTAGCTGTACTTTGTGTATGGAAATGCCGTCGAACATCTTACTTCATCTCATTTCATCACGGCTCTGTCCATGGCTGAGGTAAGGCTTCATCATAACATTTTGTCATGGATTCAGATGCCCCTGGCCCTAGTGTTCGCCTGACTTTTGGTTTTAGTTTAGGTCCGTATTACACAGGATGCATTTTCTTAAAACGTGGAACTTTACACTTCAGGCCCTTCTCTCAGTGTTAAATTCAGATAAAACTTGCAGTGAATGATGCGGTTTATACTGTTCTGTCTGTGGTGCTCGATGGGTGGAGGATCGGACCTGAGCCCATTGTAACTAGCCTTGTCTGTCCATGCCACGTTACACTGCTACGTCCTGCAGCAAACGTGATCTGCTCAGCTGGACCCCCAAGCCCAGATGTCTTCCTTGGGTGATTGCACTGGCTTCAGAGGAGTTACTGCAGATTTACTGCATGGCTGATGGCAGCAGCAAATCCACTGCGCACAGAAAATTAAAAACTAGATTAAGTAGTAACAGGATTGATGCCAATCCTTTTGACACTGCCGGTATAGAATCACACTGTGCATCCTGGACAGTTTTTTTCCACAGTGCACACGACCTGGTGGCAAACCTACGTGCCGATGACCGGCTGCTCCTCCAGCTAATGGCTCACCCACACCAGTAGCCTGAGCTGGTGTACGAGGCGGCAGCCACTGTCACAGCCAGCTCAGCCCAGGAACACACGCTCCAAACAGTGTCCCGAGTGTCTTCCGAGAACCCATCCTCACCTGAGGCCAGGGAGGCGAAACCAGGCGAGGAGGGGGGAAGGGAACCGTGTTTCCCAGCCTACCGGAGCCGCGAGGCAGCCTGCGAGGGCACGGACCCCGCCGCCGCCCGCCCGGCGGCCCGGGAGCGGCCCCGCGGCCCTGCCCTCCGCCTCTGCCCGCGGGCGGCCCCGCGCTGGGCCCGGGCCAGCGCGGCCCTTCGCGCCGCGGGGCGGCGGCGGGCGGCGATCGGCGGCGGGCGGCGGGCGCGCTCATCCCCGCCGAGGCGGCGGGCGCGCGTGCGGCGGGCGCGGGGGGCGGGCGCTCGCCCGCGCGTCCTTGGCTGCCGGCGGGCGATGCGCTTCCTCCGCTGAGCGCGCCGCGGGCTGAGCCGGCAGGATGACGGTGGAGTTCGAGGAGTGCATCAAGGACTCGCCCCGGTTCCGGTAAGCGGCGCGGCGCCCCGCCGCCGCCCGGCCGCGCAGCCCCTGCGGCGGAGCGGCGGGACAGGGGGGCGCGGGCAGGGGCGCGGGGCGCCGCCACGCTCCGCTCCGCTCCGCTCCTCGCTGCAGGCGGCGGGGGGTCGCGGTAAGCCGTGGCGGGGGGCCGGGCAGGGCCCTGCCGGCTGCGCGCTCCGCCGGGCCGCGCCCGGGCAGCGGTGGGCCGGGGCGGCCGCCGGCGCCGTGGGAAGCGGGGAGCCGGCCCAGCCGACCCCCGGCCCCGCGACCCGCCGGGGCTGGGGCTGGGGCTGCCGGCCCAGCGCTCCCCGCCGGCGCTGGGGGTGCCGCCGGCCTGCAGGCGTTGCCCTCCCGCACGGCATCCTGCCCTCCCCGCCTCGTTGCCCCGCTCGGTTCGGACGCTTTGCCGATGCAAAACGACTAATGGTAGCACCCAGCAGACAGCGCCGGACCCCATCAGTAACAGGGTGAACTGGCATCGCCCCGTGGGGATCAGCTGGACGGTGCTGATTTAAACCGCCCGAAGAGCCGGGGCTAAGAAATACAGTCATTTTCCATGCAGTCACATTCCCATCTCTTGGAGTGTGGATTTTTTTAGCGGTCTTGAAGGAATCCGGGCTATGACAACAAAGACTCCGTCTTGGCTGTGCTGCATTTAAATCAGGCCGTTTCAGAAATGCCCAGGGCTGGAGAGGAGCCTCCACATTCTGGGTAGAGATGCTCCATTGTGCCAGGAGCATCCTGGCTAAGTGTCCGGGTGGGCTAGGATGTCCTGATGCTATAAAGGGAAGATCGGAGCTTCCATAGCTAACAATCTCCTGCTGCTTTCAATACTGTGCCTGGATGGGGACAGAGGGAAAGAAAGACAATAGCCTGCAGAAGCAAGTTGGTTGGCTGCGTGTACAGGGGAAAGAGTTATCAAGGGGTCTCTCCTTCCCTGCAGACATTTCTCGTTGCTCCTTCTCAAAACCTTTTTGTTCATTAAATAGAACAGTTGGCATTTTCCTTTAAGTGCATTTAAAAATAATTTTGTGGAATGCAAGATTCGTATGAAAGGCTGCCGTGGTCTGTTGCTGTGGCCGCTCTGAACAATTGTCATTTTGTGTGTGTGTGGTTGGGTACAGCTGCAGGTAACGCAAATACCTGGGCAAGCGTGTCTTCTTGATCCCTGCATGTGGGAATATGTAGGGCTGTGGAAAGGGTCCTCCTCCACACGTTTTAATTTTAGTTGCGTGGTAAGATCCTGCTCGCTCTTGTTCCAAAGCCGGTTCCGAAAGTGTAATGGACAGTGTCATGTGAGATGACAGGCTGGTCTTATTTGTGTGCCTGGTTGGCGTTGGGATCATGGGAGTTTTTCATCAGGAAAAAGTTAGATGCATGGACAGGTTTGCAGAAGGTATGAAGCTCATGCTTTAGACCTCTGCTCCCTTAGCATCAATTAGAATTTATCCGCCCCCCTACTTGTTCTTTTTTGACTGTCATTTTATCCCATTGTGCTGCAGAGCATGTGAACTGTTCAGTGGCATCCTTCCAGAGCAGTGACTTCACTGTCCAGATGTCTCGTTCCACATGGCAGTGACCCTTTTCCTGGTGACGTCAAGATTGATTGATATGTTTATTTATTTATTTTGCCTTTGGTGTGTGTGGGCTTCAGGCCAAGTTTCTTAGTATGCAGGCAACATCATTCTGCTCTGTCTGCTCCATCCATAAAAACAAAACAGCTCTCAGAGCACTGTGTTGGACCTTTATCAAAAGCCAGTTATTTAAGCATGGAATTATGAACTATTTCCCAAATGGCCAGACACAGTCTGCCTGTTACAGGAAGAACAAGAGATTAGCCCAGAGAAGTAAGCCTGTATATTCAGGAGGGCTGAAATACACGTAGCAGAGGAATATATAAACTACGAACACCTCAGACAGTGAGAAAATACTGACATTAGCAGGCCTATGGCAAAAAAAAACCCCAACAAAACCAAAAAAACAACAAAATAGAATTGTTCAGACTTTCTCAAAGGGTACAGATTTTAGCCTCCTTGTGTACTTTTCTTCCTCCCAACTCTTTAACTAGTTCTTCCGTTACACTTATTTGTTTGTAATGCAAGAGAATCCTTAGATGCCTGTAAGGGACAGGACTTCTTCCCTAGTGCACGGCAGAGATGCTTACTAACATGTCCCTAAAATCTTACAACTATAAAAAAAGTAAAATACCATACAAGCTAAACTATATCCAAAAATACAGATAAAAAATGAGGTGAGAGAAGGTAGCATATAGTCCACTTTCTCAACAGAGGCTGAGACAGCAATAGATACAGTCCCTTGCCATAGGAAACATCTGTGGAAGAGGCAAAAATTTAATCCAGATTTCCCATACTGGTCCCTTAGCTAGGAATCACCCTCCCTTTCCTGCGGGCACCCACTGCTGCACAGAGCCCCCTCGCGCTTCCCAGCAAAGGGTTGTGCCATGTTTTACAATTGGCTTATTCCCCTCAACAGTGAGCCTTCGAGAGAATCAGTGTTTTCTGTTTGTTCTACATGGGGAGAAAAAAAACCTCCAAAAAATACTGCACAGGCATAAACAAACACTGTATTAAGCATCCCGTAATAAGGCGACCAAACTAGTCTACTTCAGCAATCAAATCCAATGACATGTCAAACCACTCCAAATCAATACTCAATATACACTCAATCCATCATTGCTTCCTACTTTATAGGGACCGGTTGCTACAAAGAAAACTTTTATTTTAAAAATTTTGTTACTGAAATATGTATAGATCTTTAGATTGGTAGATAAGCCTTATTTCTGTGAAGCATCTTGTAGAGACATGTATATTCAATTCCAGTAAACAAGTATAATTACCTTGAAAGACCAGTTCTAGCACATTTGAATGCAACCCCAATAGATATTGCAGCTTTCATCTCCCTGACATGCAGAGCTTTCTGTTTAACTCGCAGTAGTCTGGGAAATCTAGGAACACGTTTCTGACTTGTTCCACTCAGTCACGGAAGCCAGTGGTCTGGAGTGATGCAAAGAAGAACCCATTGCTGCCCTTACCCTTGCAGATCTGTTAAGCAACAGTGCTACATGAGGAAATTTGGCTCGTTCTTGCAAAATGGAAGTCCTGGGGCATACTGCCAGCTCCCAAGGCTTACCCCCTACCTTTATTCGCTCCTCGCTCAGGGAAGACTCGCTTGGTACTAAGGGACGGGTAGGGACATCGTTACTCATTCTGGGTGTTAATGCACTCCCGGAACAATCAGGAGAACAAGGGAAGAGGAGGAACAAATTGCAGAGGTTAGATGTGGCTGTAGCACTCTGTGGGTCACAGAAAACCCCAAATGTCTCTGTGGTAATTCCCACGAGGGAGGGAAATAACCGGTTATTTCCTTAACTAACATTGCTATTGTAGTTGTTGTTGCCATTAACTAACCTTATTAATCAGACTTGTAGTGAGGTCAGGGTTACCCACTGCAGAGCGGGTTGCGTGTCGGTGGGGTGAGCCAGGAGGTGCTGTGCTATGCGCACAATGACTCAGATGCTGGAATCTTCTCACGAGGAGCCCTTACAGCTACCATGACCCGAGGGAACAGACAGTTAACAGCGTCCCTCTGTGTACATCCAAGCCCCAGGCCACCGAGGGACCTCTGTGCTGCTTCGCAGGAGAGGGAGACCTGCAGTTGTGGCATAGACTACACAAGAGCATGTACGTGCTCAGATCTGAGGGGTGCCAGGCTTCACCTCCCCCATGCCTCGCAGCCTCTGGGCTGGCTGTACCGCAGCAGTTCAGAAACTCCCAGGACTCCCCGGAGCAGCACTGTCATCAGGCAGTGACCCGGGGACACAGGCTGAGATGTTTGTTCCAGCAGTGTGCAGCACTGTCTGCACGTTATTGCGGCTCTCATTAGGCAGAGAAAAATGCAGGCGTGTAATTCTAGCTCCATGAAAGATGCAAGAAAAAAAATTGTCATTTGCCAGAGGAAAAGAAAGTGGAAAACCAAGTACATTTAGAAAATATTTTCTAACTCTTACTAGGGTGTTTCAAACAGAATGGGAAGAATTAAAACCCTTAGTCAAACTGATCTTGCTAAGTCTGATAACAGGTTGAATTAGACAAGTTTAAAGCTAGCATAACCAGTTTTAATGCATCCATGCTGTGTGAATGTGTGTTAGCGAAGGCCTCTGCAGAAAACACTAGTGGCTTCTGTGTGATTTGTGTCAATTGACACAAAAGCCAAACTTATTAGCTTAAGTTACTTAAAACCAAATTTAAATTACACCCAGAATGGCCAAAGAAAGAATCTTCATCTGTTTAACTAAATCAGTTTAACAGAAAGAGCACATGCATTGATTTGAAATTGGGTTTTGTTACACAAGGCTTCTTATGTAAGCAAGATCCCCGATGCTGATTGCAGTTGCATGAAGATACGCCTACACAGAGAGGTTCTTTTTGAATCAGAGACTAATGAGCACAATTGCCATCACTTACTGGTTTAGTTGCACGAGAGAGAAGATATTATCACAAGAGCAGCATGATATTATCTATATCAATCATAATACCTGTCTTCATCATTTATTCTATTTCTTATCTCTTTATCATTGCGCTTCTAAAGTCAAAGAGTCTGAAGTATGTAAACAGAGAAGTGAAAGCAAAGATGTCACCATATAGTTACTTCCTCTCACAGTACAAGCCGTGAGATGCTCTCCCAGTTACAGCAGTCCATCCTGTCCATCCAGCCCCTAAATATCTATACATCAGTGTGGTGCTTTCCGAATGCAGTGAGGCTTGCTTTCCTCTCCTGGCTTTCAGCCTCCCTTTTTTGGCATCACTTTAAAGTGACCCCAAGTCAGTAATACAGAACCAAATCTGGCCTTTACCAGGGTTGTACTGGGGCATGGTTTATGGTGAGGTCCATCCCTAATCTGTTAGGTTGGCTCCTTCCCCCGCACACGTATTTGGGGTGGTTTGTACCTGATGTGCCATACCCAGACTGTAGTTGTGACAACTTCACCCAAAGGGGCCTCCTTTGCAACCGAGGCTGCGTTACATTTCAGCTGCTCTTGTGTAGGCGAGTCACATTCACAGCAGGTCACAGCAGGACCCTCGCGTGGCACAAGTCTTGTTTCTCCATAGGCAGCATCACAGAAGCATATGGAAGCAGAAGTCCCTTAATATGAGGTTCTCTGTCATCAAAACTACCATGTGAATCCTGAAGTACTTAGGAAAAAGCTGCAGTCCTTCAGCCTGCATTACTGTGGGCAGATCTGAAGGTATTTATTCAATGTGTAGTCAGGGAAAATCCCCTGGTATGAGAGAACTGACTGGGTGACAACTGACTTGAGATCTCTGGCTTGGCTTCATAAATGGTATTTCATGCCAAATTTTTGGCAAGCAGTTTCCTTAGTGACTTTGAATGGTGAACTGTGTAAGCAGGGTATCCCAAAGGGCCAAGGTTCTAAGCTAAAACCCCACTGATCAATCCCAACTCTCCAAATCAGACTTAGAAGCTGTGAGTCTGCGGTGGATGATATTAAACTCTGAAATACAATCTCTTGGGCTGCTCACGGGAGTTAGAGCTCATAAGTTTCATGGTGTAGCACACGGACAAGGGAAATTTTGATATTTCATAATTTGACGATTGACTTTGTTACCGGAATAACACTCCTGTAACACACCTTGCTTTGTAATAGTATGTACTCTGTCAGAACATCTGCAAACTTGAAATGTTTCTGGGTGTCTAACAGATTGGTTTCTGAGTTAGAAGTTGCTTGCTTTCATTTTCAGTAGCTGTTCCTCTCTGTTGTCTTTCTGCTGGCTGGGATGCATGTGGCTACAGAGAGATGAAAATCATATCTTTTGTCAGTGATAGTCTTCTGACATTTTTCTCTCTCCATGGCTCTCCTTCTGGTTGCCGTGAGATAAGTGTAAGGAGAAAGCTGTTCAACCGGAATAATTTTGCAGGAGAGGTTTTGCAAAGTGTAAAACTTGGGCTGTCACATGCTGAGGGTGTGAGTCTGCACTGCTTTCCCTCACAGCCTTCCAGAGGGCAACACCCCGAGGAGCCGTAGGCCTTGTCCTATTAGGATGGCCAAAAGCCACTGAGAAAGCCAAGATCAGGGTTTTGCTAGTTGCTAGTTTTCTAGCTGTAATAAAGAATGTAAGAGGGTTGGAAGTTAGATGACAAAGCTTGCTAAAAGGAAAAAAAAGAGCAATAACCCTGTGGTGGAAGGGGTAATTAGACCCAGAGGTAATGCGGCTGAGAGATGCTGATGCTAGCTTATCTGTGCTATTGAAATTATCTGCGGGAGAGTCATCCATTCCTCCTCAGAGAGTGCCACATGTCTTGATAATTGTGCTTTGCTGGTTGTCTTGGCACCATGCAGTGTCTCTGGATTCCAACCCTGGTCCTCGAAGGACTGCAGCATGGCCAAGTGAGCACGTAGAATAAGAGTTCAATGAAACATTATTTGGCATAACCTCATTGATGTGGACTCTAGACAGGCTCCTGTTGAAATGTGTGTTACTGCAAAGCCAGCGAGCTTTGCATTCTAGGGATAAGTCAGAGTCCGTTGTCACTCACACTGCTAAAGCTCAGGAAGCTGGAAAGGTGCCACAAAGCCAGTTTCGTGGTGATGGGAAACAATGGTGTCGAGCCTTCATCTGAAGGGAACCCAGGCTCTCTGCTAGCTAGAGTGGAGAATGGGGAGTCCAGGGGCTGAGGGCTACTGCTCACTTTGGCACTCGGCAACTGTGAGACTGAGGAAAGTCCCTTTTATTCATTTCAACAGCTCCTCTGTTTCATTTTCCTTAGCTTAGGGAGAGGGACAGGATGGAAGGGTCACACTGTGTATCTGGGTCAAGAGCCTGTGAAATTAATGTTTGTGATGACAAAGCATGTTTAGTAATGTGATGCCATCAGCACTGATTGATTAATCATTCATATCTGGTGATCCCTTTAGGTAGGAAAGTATGGCATTCCAGCACTGGGCTCCGAGGGGAGGAGAGCTAGAAAGGAGGGCAACGTACTGGTGCCGCACACACCAGGGACCTCTCCCAGCCTGCGTGAGAGAAGCCATCCATTTGCCTTCATTTCGTTATGCCTCCCAGAGACAGGGAGGCAGTGCAGGCTCCTGGAGTCAGGCTGGGGTTTTTTCATCTCAGTGGCATCATCAAGGCTGCCCTCCAGTGTGGTCAGGGAGAAGGGATGCGACAGCACGGTGGAGAATCCTTTGCCTGGAGGAGCTTGGACTGTGTGTCTGGCAGCTTTCCCTGGCTGGCCTCCCCTGTGCCAGGCGTCCTGAGATGGGAGCTTGTTGCACGTTATCACTGTTATTGGTGACATAGCCTCTGTTAATCTGGGTGCTTTTGCAAAGTTTTGCACTGTCAGTAGGGCAGTTCAGCTTTGACCTATAATCACTGGATAAGGAATAAAGCACTGTCTCATCTGCTAATGCACAGACCAGGGCATTGTAAATTCTGCTACAACTCCTGAGTTTGTTAAATACATGCTGGGGGATCTTGCAAGTCCCTTTCTCCAGTTAAACAGTATTTTCTGATGTGTAGGGCATATATCCTGGGGTTACTAACACAGGTACAGTGAGCTGAGAGACCCTATTCAAGTCACGCAGTGGATATAAGGAAGCCAAAGACTTTCAGTTTGGCGTTAGGGCTTAACAGGGTAACAGATGAACTCAGGATGGAAATTTTGTGCGCTGGATTATTTGAGGTTAGGAACAGCATGAAGGCTGAGACCTGTAATCAGAGCTACAAGAGTGACTTTGGGTCTGGACGCAGCTGTCTCTAGGCTGTGTCCGTACTGTCTCACATAGTTTGTCAGGTCAAACACGCATGCCTAGCCCCTGTTCAGATACACGGGGCTGGTGAGAGCCAGTTTCCCCCCCACCTGGCAGTTTTCTGTAGCCATTGCAAAATACATTTATGTTCATTCCTGCACCTAAAAGCTACCTGAAACTGCTAACCCTGTAAAGCCTTGACTCTAAGCATCCTAAACTGCTCTGTTCTCAAGGGGCAGTGGAAGAGCAGGGATGGGAGGGAGGAATGAAAATCAAGCACAAGAGCTTTGGAATCCCAAGCTTTTCTGAAATGGCGATGGTCCTTTAAAACCTGGTTTCATAACACTATGAAATTTCAGCCACAGTATTAATTTTTTTGCAGCAGGAAGGCCAGTGGAACCATGAGTTTTTCTGACTTCCTAAGCACTGGCTTTGCTTAAAAAAACAGGCTACTGCTAGCTTCGTAAGTTCGGTTATCTGGGATAAAGAAAAGAGCCCTAGAAACAGACCTGCAATCCAAGTTTGGTTGAATTTTGGGGACAGGACAGAATGTCTCCCTGGAGCCAAGAGTGCTTGCTTGCTTGTTTGCTTGCAGTTCTCCTCCACATCAGGGCTGTATTCTGATTTCAGACATTTACAGTCATTCCTGACTGCTGTTTCCCAAGTGTTTGTTACACACACAGATTGTTAGCTCTTCCCATAATTAATGTGGCTCCTGTCTAATGTAAAGCTTGCTTTAAAAATGAGGGTGGAGGAAAGCAAGTGAAAAAAAAAGAAAGTAGATTTAGCTCCATGTGAACACGATGCCACGCTAACTTTTCCTGTGGGGAAAGGAAGGGGAACCAAGAGCAGAATTTTTTCCCTCTTTGACCGGCAATTGCAGACTTGGAGGGAGAGGGGGAAGCAGGCATCATGGCCAGTATGGAATGTTGAGATTTTTACCTGTCAGTAGCTTTCTAATTGCTGCTTTATCTTCTCTGAGGCACTGCAGAGCCTGTTAAGATCTTGGAATGGGCAAGACAAGGAATTTGAGCTGCAGAATTCCCCGCATGGAGTACCTTGGAGCACTGGGGAGCTGTATGCCTCAGTCCCAGGCCAAGGGGATGGACTACGTGGCTTAACCGCAGCCCCGGGGAGATGTGTGTATCTTCCAGGCTGCATCGAGGTGAATTGTGTCTCTACTCCCCAGTACACAGCAGCTAGAATGTAAGCTGCCAGCCTTCCTCTCTGTAGCACCCCATAGAACAGGGAGCAGAACTAGGATAATGAACAGTTGTTCCTGTGCACTGCAAGGAGGGTGGAGGCTGATTTCCTGCAACTCCGCTGCAACCATGCGTAGCTGCAGCCAGGCCGGCCCTCAGCCCGCAGGAGCTGCCCACAACTGCAGGCACAACACCCTTCGTGGCTGGCCATGTACCAGCAAGGGAAAAGCATCATGCTTAATGTTCTGCCCATTGTTGTGCGAGCTGCTAGAAGAAAGGGAAAAGTGTTTCTACTTCTGTTGCAACAGATGAGAAAAGAGGACAGGGTATGCTGGAGACTCTATTCCTCTAGAAGGCTTAGCGAAGAGTCTTTATGTGCTTCTTCCTGCACATGCTTGGTGGTGAAGAAACTGGCTTTGCCACCAGTCCCGTGCATGTGAGCAGCGCCTAGGCATGCATGTATCTGCCCTGGCAAACTAGGTGAGACAATACCAACACAGGTCAAAGAAGCAGTGAGTAAGCCACACGTGTTGCTGCAGGAGCTGATTACTCCTCTGAGCCACTACTCCCAAAAGAAGAAAACGAGGCAACATAATTGCCCCTACACAAACCTCTTGGCAAAATGTTCCATTCGTTTCGCTTGGTGGGGTACATGTTTTGGCTTACTGGAGAGGGTTTGTTTTAAAGCAGTGCATCTACAAATCCTTTTATTTTTGCGTGTTGCTGGCCCTCTCATTTTGTAAAGAAGGGAATTCAGTTCAGAGACTTTGATTTACAGGAAGGAAGGAAGGACCAGAAAAAAATAATAGAAAGGTTGTATGTTCTCAACAGCCCATACCAATCCACTGAATACAGGGTTAACCAAGTGCAGTGTGGTACATTTACAGCAGAGTGTGCCCACACACACATTACGTTCTTGTCTTGCTTCACCTTATCTGCAGGAGAAGTTTACTTTGCTTATGTGCCAGGTCTCTTCTTGAGGGAGGCAGAGAACATTCTGTTGCTCTGATATAGTTAACTATCACTTAATTCACTGTGGAATAACACACACACGTACATGGTCTCTGAGAGTAATTGTCCCAGTACAGAACTTTTACTGGATATAGCAAGGGAATGGCTAAAAAGCAAAGCAGTATATTCATTACAGTGGATTAAAGGGATGATGTCAGAACTCATGGGTGGCACATCCCAGAGTGAAGTGCTCATTCATTCCTTAAATAAGCATAAAGTGGCACAGTCTAAACAGATTATATAATATCAGAGAGTGAGATAATCTGTTCTCTGCATACCCAGTCTGCTTCATCACGCCACAGCAGGGCTTAATAATTTCCATACTCTTTATTAAATGCTACTGCTAACAGAAACAGCATGTGTGAACATGTATGTAAATGCATATGTGCACATGCAATGCTTCCAAGGGCTGGATAAGATATGAGGATATTTTATGGGAATAAAATTTAGCTGTATGGCCTGCATGTACGTGCATTCAGATGCACAGAGACACAGACATACAGCCTATAGTCCTTTCTCAGCATCCAAGCAGCTGTGCCAGTCTTTATTTAACAGTACACAGAGGAGACTGACATATGGTTTTGTCTGCTAAATTTCTGACCATCAGGCTGAACATACAGTATACTACGTGTGTAGATTTTACAGACGTGGTCCGCCTATATTGCTACAGTAAAGTATCTCCATGGACATAGGGAGCAGCTAAAGGAGATTTATCTGTACTCCTATGACAAAGAAAAGTTAGGTTATGCAAGTATACACACTTGTGGCTTGCTTTGAGGCCATTTTATGCCCGTGCACTTGAGAAGAATACCAGTTTAAGCATCAGCGTGGTCCTGCTACATTTGCAGTGTTGGGGTAATACAGAAATCTCTGTAACTATTTTGAAGAACGGCTATTTAAGCGCGTCAGTTGTTCCTGTTCCATTCTAGCTCAGTGAAACAATGCTATTTCCCCCAGCTCAGTTTCTTTTCAGATTATCACCCCTTTGTTCTCTCTGATAAACCCAGGTTTTGGCAGGAAGTACGGATTTGTCCCTGCACCGTGACCTCGCCCCAGGGTGGAGGAAACAGCCACAGTGATAGCACTGACACAGCAGGAGGCCCCTTTCCCTTCCCTTCCCTTCCCTTCCCTTCCCTTCCCTTCCCTTCCGCACCCCACGCTTCCCACACTTCTCTTCCCACACACTTCTCTTCCCACACACTTCCCAGCTTTTCTTGCTTGCACCATGTGGAGGCTGGCACTTCAGATGGTGCTCTCAGATTTGCCGAGAACAGCCTACCTGAAGGTTGGAGGAAGAGAAGGCAGCAAGCTGACGTTTGTAGAAAGACGCCTGCCTTAAGTGTTCAAAGAGTGTAATAAAACCAGTTCTGCCAGATTGAGTTTAGGAGTTTGGAATAACGCAAGCTCTTGATGTACCACTGACTCATCTGAATTCAGAGATAATGCATAAACCTATGGGACAATGCCAAACTAGTAAACAGGACTGAGAAGCTGATATATATGTTGATGGGATGGGAAAGGGCTTCTCTCAGAAGTCAAAATGCTATAGCGTCTAGCCTCATGGACTTCAATGTTTGCCTGTGTTCACCATAATTATTCATAGTTGAGTACTCCATACTTGTCTTTTACCTGCAGTTCTGAACTGTGTGGGTTGAGATGAGATGTGTGAGATGCCAAGAAATCAAGAAGAAGTGGAGGTTTCTAGCTAAATTTTCACTATGGGGGATGAATATCTGTGAATCCTACAGGGCTGAACCCTGTTGTTCTGACCCTTGACTTTGTGCTTCAGTTCTTTTTCTGTTGCTGAGGCCCGGTTACTACAATGCCAACTTTGTTCTCCCTTGCCTGGGCCACATCATTCAGTACAGAGGACGTATTAATTTTTACTCCAAGCAGCACTAGTCCCTGTTTCCTGCCTAATGATTCCCTCTGCCCCAACATTTTGGCTTCTTGTGTGAGCTTGGGAATTTCCTCCTCTTATATGAGCCTAACCATCCTATCTCCAGAGCAGGGTCCAAGACAGTATCGGGTATGCAGCAGGACAGTAAGGTTCATCCTGCAAGGATGATTTACTAGCCCAAAGGCATGTGTCAGTCCATCATATGGCCACAGAGAGCAGATAAGCAATCTGTAGCTGGTAAAAGTCCTGCTAGCTGCGCTCAAAAGAATGTCCTTTTCTAAAGCTTGATAACCGAGATACTAATCCTTTACATGAGAATTAATTCCCCAACCCCAGCCACATCACAACAGTTCTGTTCCCTCTGGAGAGGAGTAAGAGGAAGTCAGAGCTAGAAATATGGAACCATACCCAACCCTTGAGAGTAATAAATAAAAGCAAGGGATGAGTAGTGTCTAGGACACTTACTCCTATTTCCTCCAGCAAGCTTCTATGCAGTACCGGCTGAAGTAGCACAGCCATAAACTCTTATCCCTTTAGGAAAGGATTGTGTTACTGGTATCAGTGCTCTACAGGAAAAAAAAAACCCAGTTGTTTTGTGGCATTGGGACACAGCAAAAAACAGGAGGGTGCAAGGGACACCCATCTCTCCCAGGGCAAAGGAAGGGGCAAGGACCCTCCCTTCTTGCCCCCAGGTCAGTCAGCACTTCCAGCACTTCTCCTGCCAGAGAGGGCAAGACCTTTGCTGTGTTTGGCAGGACACGACTAGGAAAAGCCTTTCAGACACAGACAAAGGGAGCGTAGAGGTTGGGGAGCTCCAGTTCTGAGCCAAGGCCCAGGGGAGGGAGAGAAAAAAGAAACAAGGAGCATTTAGTGCTGAAAGAGATCCCTGCTGGGGGAGGGTGGATTGAGCTAAACTATGGACGAGGGGAAGTCTCAACAAAGCCTGCTGGAACGTGTCCAGCCCTGTTGGTAAACGGATGCCTTTGAGTTCACTTCGGGAGAAGACAGAACTGTTTGATACAAGTTTTTTGATAAATCCATTTTGCTTGTAAAAGAAAGCAAACAAATGTCATCTGATGAGTCGCGTGCCCACATAATGTTTGTTTCTTCAGCTCAGAAAAGAATATTACTGTATTCAGTCTTTGCTGTGCCGTTTCCATATTGCCACTGCAAAAGCTCAGTCCTTGCGACCCAGGAAGGGAAATGCTTTCTGATGAGCAGACAAGCAATCTCTGCTCTAAAGTCGCTTAGCAAGCTGGATCAAAGTGTGTAGGAAAGAAAAAGTATCACTCATGGGAAAGTGCAAATGACCCACCTGATGAAGTCTTGAGGGTGGAGAATGTTTGGTCGTTAGCATGCCTGTTTCTGGGCATGTGTGTCACTGGAGTCCTGTTTGTGGAACTTGTCAGATGGATGAACTGGCTCGAGAGGGTCAAATAAAGCAAGTTACCTCTCTCTGTGGGAGACACAGCAGGCCCAGGTCAGCACAAAGCAAGACCCTGAAATTTGGTTCAGGAGAAGTCATCTTCTGCCTGCACAGTGCAGTTGGACTGACAGGTGTGTTGTGGTGTCTGCTGCCTCACCTACATTGCTCATGTTGAGTCTCTGGATGATATTTTCTTCTCCAGAACTCAAAGCCCTCTCTTGCATCCTTCTTGTGAGTGACACTCCAGGAACTGAACTGCACAGTGTGACGCTCAGAAAGGCCTGGAGAATACTGAACTGCAGGAGTGCAGTTGTCCATGCAGATTTCAGATGCAGAGAACTGTGTCTCTTCCTGGACTTTTCTCAAGGCGTATTAGAGATGTGGTGCTAAGCTCTACTGCACATTGAACCAGAGAGGGTGAATCTTGGTGCTGTGTTATTCTTCTGCAAAACAGATATTCAGAACAGAAAGGAAGGTAGAGATCCATTCAGTTTGATAACCAGAAAAATTACTAGCTATCAGCAGAAATAGTGCTATGCTCTCATGAGCTAACGATGGAAGTTGCTATATGGTAGTTACCAGATGATCTTTGTCATTTGCTCTGCCAATTCATCAGCATTAGTGCACATGGCTGGCCCGTGAAATGGTCTGCATGGAGAATCCATCACTTTGAGGTGCTCAGCTCAGCATTTTAGCTGAGAAATGACTTTCAGTGAACTGAAGGGGACAAGAACAATGTTGAACAAGAAATGAGTAGTCCTGACTGCTCTGGCAAGCGGAGAGCCCCTTTTGCCCTAAGGATGGTGCCTGTTTAAAGTCAACTGTCTGATTTACTGTCAGTCAGACTGTAGAATCCCCGAGAGGTTGATGTTCCTCACTGGTTTTACCATAGTCTGCATAGACATTTGCATACTGCTGATCTGAAACCACCAAAAGGGCTGTGTAGAGAAGAGGTGCTACCCTAGGGAAGCAGTCTTGTTCAATACTGTTTCCTGACCTGATCTACCTGTCCTCACCAAGTCAGTTTTGTAACGGGATTTTCCTTTCCACACACACTGAAATAGCAGTATTGGAAGATTAACGGTACTATGACGTTATCGGGCTACTTCCCTTTTCTTTCAAGATTTGAGAAGCTGCTCAAGTATGATGGGCAGAAGTAGGAAACAGTTTGCTGCAACTTCTGTCAGAATTTCCCCACTAGGCTGTAATGATGAGTGGTGGAAAGTAAACTGCCTTCTTTATAGCATTTCCTCTCTGCTTTATGTAGGCATTAAGATCTGCAGATCAATCAGGGTTGGATGGTAAGAGACCCAGATGCTCAAGGTGCTGTTGTCTCCTTGAACATTTGGCTGTGGGTTGCAAAAGAAGCTGGAGGGAAACCTGTTATCATGAGATACATTACATAAGGAGTGCATTAAAAGAGCTGAGGAAGGATTTAATCTTTAAGCCATTAAATCCTAGAGTAATATAGGTTGGAAGAGACCTCTGGAGGTCATCTAATCCAATGCCCTTCTCAAAGCAGGTCCAACTAGATCAGGTTGCTTAGTGCCTTGATTCTACAGGAGCTCAGACTAGCTATCAGAAAGTAGTGATGAAGAATTCAGTGTATGGGAAAGTACTTGGTAAACTCCAATACTTTAATATTCCAGTGGGCCTTTTTATAATTTGGACATATATGTGAAGCAATACTGGAAAAAGCCTGTACTTGTTTATATATAGCAGAGTGCATAAAAGCCATATCTGTCATTGTATGTCTCCTGAAGAGAGGTGTCAGTTTTTGCTAAATATTAATGTACTGATTTAAAGTCAATGGAACACCATGCAACCAAAAGATGAAGTCTTATTCATCTTGCTTCAAAACTCTGTCTAAACATACACCTCCAGCCTCTCAGTGGAAGGATAAGAGCCATAAACTGACATTTAGCATGTTTCAGACAAAGACTTGGATATTTCTGTAGCTGTGCAAAACATGTGCAAAACATTATGAACACTATTACCAAAGCTAGAGCTAAGCTAAGTTTAGGCACAGAATCTCTCCACCCATGAGGAGGCATACTGGACATGGTTTTAGGGGTTGTATACCTACATCTAGCCTCCATGAAAAAACATGAGAAAAAAGAACACCAAATACCAGGAAAACATCTGTATTTATGTACCAGTGAAAAAGAGATTTGGGCAGTCTGTTTTTCACATCTTGATGTACTTTCCCTATTTTAATTGTTTATCTACTTGGAGGTTCTTGCAGCATTCAAAAGCTGTGCTGAGACCACCTCTGACCTCTCTTAACAGCGGAACAGCAAGCTGATGTCACTGGCTGGCTGTACTAGCTTGCTCTTAGCAAACTAGTAATCCAAACCCCATCCTGCAGCAAGACAAGCCAGCAATCTCTAACTGTACTGCCCACTGGGACTTTATAAGGAGGGAGAGTTGAGTCTGCTAGCTACTTGTAGTTCTGTAGCAGGAAAGGAGCTGAAGCTGATAGATTTGATGACAAGTTCAAGTGTTTGAGCAATCATTGGGCTCAAAAAGGGAAAAGAAATTTTTCAGTGGAGCCTTTGAAAGAAACAAGTGAGAATAAAACAAGGAGGAAAGAGATGAGGACCCTGTGTCTCAGAATAATTTCAGTGTCACTTACATCATCAGAGCTTCTGCTGTTGTACCTCAGTTTTTTACTGCAGAAAACTCTCTCGTGCTCCCAGGATCAAAAAGCATTGGCACGGTCTTCCACATCTGCATCATGCTTATAGCCATCTGTAGAGAGATTTTAGTCAAGATTAGAAATACAGCTTATTCCATTATCCTAGAACAAAAATAGGAGACTCAAACCAGTAAAAACAGCTCTTCTATTGCCATTTCTCCATTAAGCACTTGGTACAGTTTATCCCAAAGACAGATGCATTTTAATGATGAGTAAAATCCCTGCCACGCTCCGTAGTTCACAAGAGTGACAGTAAATGAATTACTCTTTACAAAACATAACATGAACCTCAGATAAGGTAATAAAAGCAATTCAATTTTTTTTTAAAGTGACTTAAATGTCAGTGGCTTTAAAACTACTTGCGTAATCTGTTTTTACTTAGGTTTCTCCCACTTATTCAAAACACAGCATAGATCTCGGATTGAGGCAGCAATTTCCACAGGAGAGCAGCAGGGCTGCAGGAGATGCAGTACTATATGGGTCACTGAAAAGGGAGCGAGGGGAGGTACACATCCACCTTATAGTAAGAGCTGATGATCCGAGAACAAAATGGCTGCTGGCTGCACAGAAGTAGTTAAAAAGAACAGGTAGCAGAAAGCATTATTGCTCCAGTGAGCACAAGTGGATCAGACTGGCGTATGGAATTAGCATAACACTTACTATAAATAGATTTATCTGGGCCAGAGTAAATCTCGGCCATTTTGACGAGAATGACAAGTCACCTCTAAATGAAGCAGATCCTCGCTGCATTCAACCACAAAGAAAGGCCTCAGCCTAAACCACAGTCCTCAGGGTTGATGGGAAGAAGATAGAGCAGGTTCTGTCACAAAGCCAGAGAGACTTGCCAGGCAGTTCACTTCCCATTACCTGGCTGCAGAGCGGGTTGATCACACTGAGGATGCAGAGCTGTAACAGACTCTTTGCAAAGCAAAACTGAACCAGCCACACTTCCCTGTGTCGTCCAAGCTCCCAGGAGTCCAAACAAGCAAGCTTGGTTTCTTAGAGGCCAACGGCAGCCGTGCCGGCATGGCCAGGCAGGTCACGCTGGCCTTGCACGATTGCCTTGGGGCACTCCAAACTTCAGGCTTCAAGAGCCAAAGCAAGCTAGCACCTCACAGACCAAGCACTACTCGCTCACCTCCCTCCAAACACAAACTCCTCTCAGCTTCTTCTCCCACCCCACAGCCAGCCGTCCCTCCTGCTGGTGGCCTGTCTCCTCCCAGGGTCACTAGGTACAGCTGAAGCCAGCCGAGAGCTCTGCCCAGGGTGACACTTGGGGAGGTTTAACCCTCTCCTGCTAAAAGTTTTTAATTATTATTATTTAATTACAGAAGAGGCAATGGGGGGGGTGGGCTGAAATGAAGAATATAGATATATGTGTATATATGTATTCCCTTGAAAGAGGGGAAGAGTTTTAGTTGCCCTGACCCTCAGTTTCCCTCCATTCTTTGAAGCAGGACCTCCCTCAGCCAAGGCGGAGGTGTGGGTTAGTGCTCACCTTATGGCTGGTTTTATTGGTTCCCTGTTCCCTTTCCCCAGCCTCTCGGCCCACCCTAGTGTTTGGCCTTTTGCAAGTTCTCTCTGGATGTTATGTTTTTCTCCTGATTTATGGTTTCCTGTGGGCTTGGAGGAATGTGAGGCAGGAGTTGCGTTCTGCTTTGTCACTTCTGAGCAAAAAGGGAAACAGAGATTAGTAGCAACAGGTCTTGGTTTTTGTGGAGGTTTGCAGGCTGATAGCGAAGCCTTAGGAAGGATCAGAGTTACCCTGTGGTGACAGGCCAGAGGTTGGCTGCCTTGCTGAAGTGCTGAAAGCGCAGTGAGCCACAGACCCAGCAGAAATCATTGCAGCCGTTGTTCCCATTTAGCAATAGCATAGACATGGGTGCTATCACATACAAAGAGCAGCCATCTATTTCTTATCCCAGATGATTTTTATTTTAGATAATCTGAATGTGCAGAAACCCTCCACAAAATAGAGCAAAGGCCATAGTTAAGACTTGGCAAGCAAGCAGAGTGAACCTTCCCTTCTGCCGCAGATCTGAGAATAAACTAGTCACTGCACAAAGAGAGCCTTAGAAATGTGAAGATAAAGAGCACAGAAACCAGGATGCTGTGTGTTATTCCGGCATATCCTTCAGGAACATGTGGTGGTTTTGTAGTGCCGTCGGATCGTCCCTGTGCCCAGGATGGAGGCAAAGTCCTGCTAGAGCATTAGCCTGTGAGATGGTTCAGGCTACGAACTGCCAGATCAGAGCCCCTTTGGTTCTGGGTCGGGTGGAAGGCTGAATTTAGTACCTTTTGGGTTAGTTGGTGTGTCACAGTCACCAGGTCTGAGGAGGTTTTGTCAGTTGTTTTCCAAGTCAGGCTTGTGTGATCTCAGTGATCGAGAATCCAGGGCCGTGGCTTGGCCTTGACTCAGCCTCAAATCAAAACCAGGCACTCCTCCCTACATGAACTCTGTCTCCTTGGCCTGTTTCTTTCCAGGACATCTCATTCAGGGCTCTGCATTCCCATCTTCCCTTTGCGGTGAGAGGATGCTGGCTGCGTGGACGATGCTGACAAGACTTCCACCGTTACGTACCTCTATCTGTCAGACTTGTTGGGCTCCCTGCCTTTTGGGCAAGTTTGGGGAATACTTGCAAATAGAGGTCTTCATAGACTTCTCAATGAGTTGTCCATGGGTCAGGGTCTCTAAACACAACCTGCCTGCTATTAGAGGCTATAAACTCTTCCCTTGCCACCACTCACCATGCTAAGTACAGCCCAAAAGTGTGCCAGGTAGCTGTGTCTGTTTGAACACCGTCCTTGGCCTGGCATGTGGTTAGCCTGTGGATCACTGTTGGATGGCCATAATGGTTAGCCCTACAGGTGGATATCCAGCTTGTAGTTACATCTTGCCAGCAGCTTGTATTAGCTGAACGCAGATGTGGTTTTATTTAACTCAGTGCAGTTATACTCCCTCTCTTTGAACAAGGCACATGGTAAAATATTTCCTTTGTTAATCTGCTGTGTGAGTCTGTAGCAGAATTTTCAGAACAGAAACCCTCATGTGTGGAAGAAAAGGACTTTGTAAACAATGTACTGATAGGCAGCGGCCCTGCTTCCCAAAGCAAATGAGGCCTCTCTTAATTAAATCAGAAGCAGTTGAATCTCCTTTCCAGTGGACAGAGATGTTCACTTAAATCATGGCTGATATAAATAGCATTACCCTGCCTGCTGCCTCGCCGCTTATTAAGCTCGCTCTCTGATGGGAGAATGTGAGTGTGCCGAGCGTCTTAGAGGTGCTGTGAACTTGCTGCTTGGGGATGCCCGTCTGCAGGAGGCGGCTGCTCTGCCAGGGATGCCATCCTCTCATTCCAGGTGCTCAGCCAGCTGAGAGCCCAAGTGGGCCAAGGTGTGTCACACAGTGAACTGGGAACCCCTGTCTGCAGGATTAGTGCCAACATCTGGAGTGGTTTGGTGTTATTATATCAGCAGAGAAGAGAGCTCAGTGGTCAGCAAGGACTTGCAAGCATGTAGTTAAATGCTATCTCATTTCCAAAGCGAGGACAATGCAGTGCTATCATCTGACTTTATGGAGGGGTTGACGATTCCTCCCACCTTTGGCTTTTTTCCTGTTCTCTTGTATTCTTACTTAAAGGCCAAAATCCAGATGTGCTAGGCGCAAGGTAGACAGGGCATGGGCTTCTTCCCAGCATTGCCTGAACCATTTCACCACAATGTGTGTGCATGCTTGTTGTTGGGTCCATTATGGCCCAGCTGCAGGCTTGAGAACATCTGGCTTTCTTCCCAACTTCCAGGCTTGTTTCAAGACATATTACTTCCAGCTTGCTTTTGATGATTACCTTTCATTTTTTTAACAGAGGTTTTGAGTTATATTTATCTGACAGGCAGTGCAAAGTACTGGATGAGGGATCAGATTCTATTCTTGGTTTGAGTGCTGACCTTTTGTTTTGACTTCCTTGGGTCACATTACCTCTCCTGTGCCTCTCTCTACTTCTCTTGCTCTTTACCTGCCTTATCTACTTAAACTCACTGAAGGTGACATCATATAATATCAAATATATAGGGGTTTCAGCACACTTGGAGAATGCAGTTGCTACTGCAAGTAATGCCAACAATACCATCCTTTTCTTTCCTTATTTTTCTATGGGTGTGGCTTCTATATGTATTTTGTAAGCATTAAGTAGTAGCCAAAAAAGAGTACAGAAAAACATAGCCCCTGGCTTGACTAGTCATGTAAAGATATTAATAACCATGTGCACAAAGGAAATGATTAAGGAATAGGCAGTGTTCCTAATTGAGTGCCTCTTCCCCATTCATGGGAGTAAGGGTGTGAAATCTTTCTGATGCTTGCCAGCTCTTATGACAGAAATCGGTCATTAGCCCCATTTGTGCGACAGGTTAGTCCGCGATGCAGAGCCAATTCACAGAGCAGGGCTGGGCTTTCTGTGGAGCTGTGAGAGGAGCTAGGAGTGCAGGTTTGCAGGAATTTCTGTAGGTTTTTTCCAATTTTTATTTCGGAAGTGGACTGGGCTGAAAAATCAGTCAAAGAAACTCCTGTGATATGAAATTCTGAAGTGATTTTTCATTGTAAAACTGTCATTCCTTTTCCAGCTGGGTTCAGATCTTATTGTGGAATTAAAAGTTGAAGGAGCTCAGGTTCAAAGTGGTGAAAGCAGAACATATTGGTTCATCTTTTCCTTCCAGAATGGAATATTCCCAATCTCAACGCTGTCCCATGAAATGTTTCACTCTGATAAATCAGCACTTCCCAATGCCAAGGCATTCTTTCAGAAAATACTTTTTTTCTCCAGAAAATTCCCAGGCAGCTCTACATTTAATGTAACACTTCACAAATTCTGTGCCATCCCAGGCTGAGTTAGCTCTTGGCCCTAATGATTGCATAAGCAAAGCCAGCCGCGCAAGGCTTTGATGTGTCATCACTCCTACCCAACCCTGAGCAGGAGAACCTGTTTCACAGGGAAAGCAAGCATTTGTTAAAACACATCAGTTATATCCAGTGTTTTTCAGGCGTTTCTTCAGCCTTTCCTGTCAGATTAGTGCATCGCTGTATTATCCAGACCTTGTAAAGAAATATTAACAGAGTTCTTCCTACAATTCTTTGTTAGATAGGGAATTAATCTCATTTTAGAGCTGATGATCTGAGGCTAGAATTTTAAAGGCACTTAAGTGCCTATGGAAATACATGGGTGGCTTGTGAAGTTTTTAAAAATCCCTTAAATCCCAACATCGAGTAGGCACAGACTGAAGTATATAAAATATCTTATAAAAACGACGAAGGTAATTTTAGCTAGTTCTGCTGGATTTTGCACTGAAACAGAGCAGAGCCTTCTGATGACATGGTGATAGCAAGATATGGAAGTGGAGGGTGGCATAGGTGTCGTGCTAATTGTCTTTTAGAGTAGGTATCTGGAGAGGCAGAGGGATGCCTCTGCGCTGTGCGGCTGAAAGCACTGAATAACTCTGGGCATTTGGTCGTGTAAGTCTGTCCTCACACCAAGGTCAGTGTGTTTAAAGAGTTTGAAAAGTTTAACCAAATTAAACAGCATCGGACCAAACGAGAGCATTAAAATTTGCCTTTGTATATTGTCCTGGTTAAACCACGACATATATCAATGTAACTCCCAGTGGCTTCTGCAATGGTAATTAAATACCAGCCCACATTTCGGCTGTGTTTACACTGGTAGAAGTTTGCTGAATTTATTGGGCTGGTATAAATGGAGGAGATTTAGGCTAGTGGGGGTGGAAGTGAATGTCCTAGAAGAAAGCCAGAATGTTCACAAAAACAAGTCTCATTCAGTCTTGAGTTTGCTTTGTGGTTTCCTTGTGAATAAGAGAAGAAAAAGGGAGTGGGAGGGGGGGAGAGAAAAGACGTTCAGAACCCAATCCAAACCCAACCCCTTCTCTCCCCATGGCCAATATCTCTCATATAAGACATTTGTTTCTTCTGGCAATAGGAAGAAACCTTTCCAGACATTGTCCTCTGAGAACTGCTCAGTATTTGCAGCTAAAAGAGCAGTGCATATGTAAATATGTGTGCACTAAGAAAGAGAAAGAAGAAAGAATAACTGTTATTATAACACAAAGGACAGGTTGCTTTATTTTTTTTGGCCCCAAGAGTTCACGCTGCATCACATACGAAGTTTGATTTCACGGAGCACTTCCTGATCTGCAGGGCTTTAACTGCCGAAAGCACCGGGCCCCCTCAGTTAATTCCTGCAGTGACCCTGATTTCTCTGTCGATGGAGGACACGATGAGGACTCATTTCTTAATGCTTTAGGGCTGCACATGTATCCCTGAGTTCCAGAAACATTGGCTAAGAAGAGCAATTGTTTACTTATCTGTCTTCATGAATCAGTAACAACATTTCTTCCCACTCTACTACGAGAGGCCAAGCTAATTTCTTGATCCTCGTCCTGCTTCTTCAGCCTCAACAGGGAGGACGGAGCTTCTGGCATTGAAATGATTTTCCTTGCAAAGGGTGCTGCCTGCAAGCTGTTCTTAGGTGCCAGCTTGGAATGTATCCAGGCATACCTTGCGCCAGCCAGCCAGTGTACGGTGCTCGTATAGAGCACATTGCACTTGCGGAGAGACTTGGCTAATCCAATTCTTCGGAGCGTGCAGAGTGGGGCTTAGTGAGGGCTGAGATGATGCAGCCTGAACACGTTCCCCAACAGATTCACATTAAAAGCAAAAGTGTGGCCCAGTGGGAACGCAGTGCCCATGGAGCTAGGGATGTTGTATGTCTTGATAGCTTCATGTCAAGACTGGGGGCTACTCTGGAAAATAAGCTTTCAGCCAGCATGTTTTTTTAAATGGCCTACGTGGTCTTACGAGTTAGTCAAAAGAACCTTATTGGCCTTTAAATCCAGCAAGCAAAGGCCCATTAGTGCTGTGGAAAGATTGAGAGGATTGGGGCACAACGTGGTTTAGCAGATATCAAGGAAAGCTAATCGACTAATACAAAGGCACCCAAGAATGACATACTGCCCATTACCCTGGGATCTGTGGCATGGCTTGATTTAAACTGTGCTGTGTGTAAACTGTTCAATAGGATTATTTTGAAGGCCACACTAATTAAGGGATTATCCAATGAAAGCGGTAGGTGCTCTCTCTGCCTTAGATAATGGGACACTGCTCCTTCTGTGGCTGGGATGGAGATTCAAGGACTGAGTCTCTGACAGGAATTTGCTTTGAAACTGGTGGTTTTAACTGGAAGCCTTTATGCCGAGGGGACCGGTGCATCATGCAGAGTTGAAACACAGGTAGTTTGGATCTGCTGTGCAGTGCTTCCCAGTCTGCAGTACCTCCCAGTGTTGTTTGGGTTTTTTTAATGTCAGATTTACTGTTGACTTCCATGCACCATGGGTCCGCCTCTTTCAATAAAAGCTGTTGTGCTGAGACAAGCTGGAAGCTTTGCTGCAAAGGCAAAGGAGGTGTCAAAAGGGTGGCAAGGCAGGGTGCACATAAAAAGGGCATCAGTGTTTTTTCCCAGGAGAGTGTAATTCTGAATATCACTGCCCTCAGGGGCAAAAGAGTTCCTTCCTTCTGGAAGCAGAGAATATTTGACACTGGCAAATGTTGGCAAGGTAGAATTGATGAATTGGGTCTGTGTTTCGTGGCTTGAGACTGAGGAGGAGGCTGCTGGCCTTCTGAGACGGCGGTGTGACTTCCATCCCCATGTGTATTCCCATCTGCAGGCTGGAGGAACGTGCTGACCTCCTCGGTCACCGGCTTTAGACCTGCCTGTGCTCTGAGGGAGTGGGGACTGCCACTCCATCTCCATGTGGCTGCGTTTGTATCCGAGGTGTTCCCAGTGAGCTACGACTGGTCTTGGAGTGACCAGCTGGAGGTTTCTGGTTTGGGTAATGCAAGTATGACTGGATGGTCCTAACTGTCCCTACTTCTTGCAGACTGCGAATCTGTGAATTCCCATGTCATTTTGCCATTGATTTTGATGATTATGTTTATCCTAGCAGCTTTCTTCAGATTTCCCTGTTTTATTAGTCTCACAGCACTTCTCCACTTACAGGAGGGTTTGAGCAGCAAGGCCAAAGGCACTTGAAGCTCTGGGAGGTAGATTTTCCAATGACTCAGCGTGATGAGCAGGAAACACTTTCAAAAGGCTGGTCACAAGTGTCACAGTGCGGAGTGCCAAATGTCAAATACCTCTTGCAAACCGGCCTCCTTTTGGGGTTCCCAAGGGAGAATTCTGGGGGTTCTGTGAGGGTCTGGGCCCTGTACTTCCAGCAGAATGGGGTGACTGCGGGCTCAGGTGCTGGCGAGAGCTGGGAATGTCGCCCCTGCCGATGGAGCTGCACCGACAGCAGTGCCATGCTGGGAAATGTAAAGCAAAACCCCAGCACTGAAAAGGCCA
Source organism: Phoenicopterus ruber ruber (assembly GCA_009819775.1). Classification (NCBI taxonomy): domain Eukaryota; kingdom Metazoa; phylum Chordata; class Aves; order Phoenicopteriformes; family Phoenicopteridae; genus Phoenicopterus; species Phoenicopterus ruber. The sequence continues at coordinate 6,826,249 of CM020235.1, read as the reverse complement.
GTGAGGCTCAGCTTTGGCAGAGGGTCGGGAAATCTCGCCGAGCGTCGAGAATCGTGGAGAGCCAGCCAAGGGGAACACAGCTCCAGTGTTGGGGCGCACAATGGAGTTCCTGTGGCGGTGGCCACAAGGGAGGGCATTGTCTGTGGCCCCAAGCGTGCCTGTGCTCCACGTGCAGAGCCATTAGCAGCTAATGAGTTCAAAATTCACCGTCAAGGCAGAGGACAAGTAGCAATCAGTGCAAGATGATACTGTGCCCGTAGAATAGGCCCTGTGTGGTTGTCTGTTCCGGAGCTAATGGGAACAAGAGATGAAGTGTGTGTGTGTGTGTTTGTGTTCAGGAGGACGGGGTGACATTTGTCACTGCCATTGCAGCAAAGGGACACCTGCCACTGGCAAATTGGAACGTTTGCCTTGCTCTGCATTGGTGTATGCGACTTTCTCGCCACAGTCCCCCTTTCTCTCTCTTTTGGCACTTCAGAGACTGCCAAGGGACAAGAAGGGTTCCGAGCCAGGCCAGGTGCACGGTCAGTGCCTGGGGTTCTGAAACACAAAGAGGCACAGGAAGCAAAGGCCTGATCTAGTGAGGTCTCATGGCAAAACTCTCTTTGGCTGCAAGGATGCAGAACCAGTGCTGAAGGCTAGATTCCCAGCTGGCGTAAATCAGCAGTGCTTCACATCGACTCTCTATGAACGGAAACTCTGCCCCTGAGAGACAGCAAAAACACTTTTCTCCTGCTTTCGTGCACTTCCCTTTGCTAATCTACCCTTGCCTCTCTTCATCGTTTTCCTGGTCCCCCTCCCTGACTTGCAGCATCTCCTGTTATTGCCAATGTGTCTTTTCCCCTTACCGTTCTCTGGCTCCCATCGATCTCTCAGATGAGAGATCTCTTTTTCGGAGAGGTGCCTTTGTATTCCAGCTCTAGGTTTCAAACAAGCAGGCTCTGCATCTTCTGCCAAACTGTGTGTGTGTGCATTGTGGTTATGCATGTGTGGGGGAGAATGAATATTTAGGAGTAAAACAAAGTTTTCTCCGCAGCAATAACCATGATAGACTAAACAAAATCTTGCACACATCTGCAGTCCAGCTATTTCTGGTTCGAGGCAGAAGGCTTGTGCAGCATAGCAGAGTCCACCTAACATCTGCCAGTGGTGCTCTTTTCCAAAACAACTTTTCTGTGGAATTCTAGTGAGTCCTAGGCCCTGAGTCTACCTGCCTCTCCACACCATTACCAGCAAGGTGCAAGGCTGCACTATTTTGCATAAAACAGATTTGTTTTCTAACCAAAAATCTGTTTAATCCCTTCTGATGTCAGAAGATTTTCCTCTATGTTCTTACGTTATGAATTTGATGTAGATCAGTGACAAGGCATGCAGCCTTCATTTGCAGGGTCTAATTCATCACTTGTGCAGGTAAACATTTAGCATGTCATTTAAGGCCTCCATTTAATAGGTAGACATTTAACAGTCAATTCTGCAATTCATCACCCACCTACTATCACTATACATGCGATGCTGCGTATGTCCTGCCCTCCTGGCTTAGTATTAAGGATGATATTTGGGGCAGGAGTGGAGGGGTGTCCCAGTGTCTCGTGCTAGAAGATCCAGCCTGTCTGCTGTCACTTGCTGGCCAAATTCACCTCTCACGCCACAGCAGTCATTCTGTTCGGTTGCTGAGGATTAGGAGTTGATAATTAGTTTGTGATATTTAATTTTTTTTAAGTTATAGTGAACATATTTTTATTTAGAGAAATTTAGCAACCTGCGGTTTGACCTACTGTGGCCTGGGGCAGGAACTCTTTTCCTCACTTTGTCTAGGCTAGCCTGGGACGCTCAGCTGTGATGAAAACACTGGCTTTGTGGCTGGCATTTTTGTGGGACTCCAGTTTGTTAGTGTGCACACCTCTTGTGCTCTGCACATTAAATTGCTCTTTAATGCTAAGTAATGCAGATGGAGCAAGCCTACAAAAAACCATGAGTGCTTCACATACCCAGCTTAGCAAGAGGCACTCCGTGGCTTCCCTCTCTCATCCTTGGGACAGCGAGGCACCCAGGGCTTTAAGTGTAACAGCATGTTACGCTAACTCCCTAGTTTATTCCTTGCTGGGCATATCTCTGGATCTAGTTCATCCTGCTAGCTATACCAGTGCAACTGGTTTTACGAAGACATTTCTTCACTCTGATTCCTGTTCCAACTTAGCAGGCTGGGTGAAGCATGTGCTTAGCACTAGGCATATATGTGAAATCCATTGAATTTGGTGAGAGTGAGAGACAGGTTTAAAATCGAGTATCTGCTTGAGGAGTTGCGTATGCGTGCCCTTTAAACCTAGCTGGCTCCAGGACTGTTCCTCTAAGCCTTTGCCAGTGAAGGCCTTGATGTTAACCCACCTTTGGTAGCTTTCTCACTGGCTAGCTATTGCCACCAGAGCATAAAACAGTGCCCTGGGAGTAAGTACTCTCACACTTGTCACTGAATTGCTGTGTAAGAACGTGTGATTATTTATTCTCCCTGCCTTAGTCTTTCCATGTGGAGCATGAGCCTACTAGGCCTTTGCTGACCTGCAGTGAAGCAATGTGGTGAGACCTCAAGCATCAAAAGCAAACTTTCTCCCCAGCAAGCCTCTCTCCTCCAGATATGGTGCTATGCCAAGGATCCCGTCACTTGCCCGTGCCTTGTGATTTTTATCACTGCCAGAGCCAGCCTACTGCAAGAACTGTACTGTCTGGGGCAGCAGCTTCATGGGTGCTCCAAGCGAGCCATGCAGACAAGGCAAGCAGAGTCCCAGTTCTGTGAGGACCGGTATCTCATGAGATTTCAGCACCACAAGCCAGCTCCTTATACAGACAGAAATCAGGAAGGAAATCAATGTTTTCTAGTAAAATTGGACTTTTCTCCTTAACCTGATTAAGCAAGAGCAGTTCTGAATATGGCACTAGTGACTTGGTCAGATGAGCTGCTTCGACATATAGCTACGTATAGCAAGACCTAGATCTCAGCCCTTTGTACCCTTCAAGCCTGGCTATTGTCTGCAAGCCAGCAGTCTTGTCCCAGTCAGCACAATGGAGCAATATAGCCTGCATCCCATTCGGAAGCCTGCTCCCTCGTGTGGTTCACACGTGTGCTATCCATTCGGAATTGAGCTATGACTCCATGTTTTGACTCTCGTGAAGGACTAAGTTCCCTCTTGCTGCACTGTGCGCTGCTATTTGGGGCTGTTGTACCAAAAAAATGAGAAACTGGAAGTTCATACATTTGGCAGGAATGGTGGATGTTTTAAAAAATCCTGATTTAATGAGGGGATGGAAAATGGGTAGAAATTCTCACTGTCAAGATGATTAGTAATACGTGAGTGTCCCTACACTCAGACACAGTAAGATGAGGTACATGAACACCGTAGTTCATACCGCCTGTTCGCTGTAAGGGTCAGGAAGGAGCTCTTTTGTCCTCTTCTCCATTGACAGTTGAACTGATGTGTTACGGGAATTTCTTTCACTTGCAGACAGGTCGCTGTTGGTATCACCAGACTGGTCTTTGCCACCCTGTGTAGTGATCCCTATGTTCACTCTGTACCGCAATGAGTCACCTGAGATTTGGAAGCAACACTGCCCTTTCCTGGATGGAAGTTGAAGTGTCATGGGGTGTTTCAAACCTTGTTTTGCACCTAGCAAACATTCTGCTTCCACTCAAGCAGCAGAGACCTCCCTTTGGGGATGGAAAACGAGAGAATAATCTTTGGTCTGATCTTGCTAACACTTTGAAACACTGAGTGGCAGTAGGAAAGGGACAGCTCTGAAACTAAAGGTAGCTATATATTCTCTACTAACTTGAATGCTGCTGACTTGAAAGCCAGAGAGCAAAAGCATCACATGTGCCACTTTCCAGCATAATTACTCAAAATCTAGGTCAGTGTTTGCACTGTGTCGAGCATTTATGCTTGGGAAGGCTATTGACTTGTCAGCACCAGGGGTGTGCTAATAAATCTCTGGCAATTTTAACAGTAATCTGTTCACAGTATCTTTGATCTGAAGGTCTTTGAATGCGGTGCAGTTTTCATTAAGCGGACTTCACAGTGCAGCTTTGTGAAAGGAGCTCCATTTTACAGATGGGGAAGCCAAGGCAGGGAACGATTATGACTTATTTTTGATGACACGACCGAGTCATTGCCAGAGGTAAGGATACAACCCGGGAGCACTGGCTCCCAGACTCCTGCTCCAAGTCACTAGACAGCACTGTCCCCAGCCTGGTTAGACCCACCCTTGGAATATGGTATTCCAAGGCATTAACTCCAGCTGCAGCAAGACTTCTCTGCTGAGCTGTGAGCACAGCAGTGATATACATACCAAAGAACCAGATAAACATTTACTTTTCCTTTGTGTGAGAGTGCTGCAGCCAGCAGGGACTGCGGGAACTCCCTCCCCCTCTGCACAGAACCAGAAGGGAGAGAGCTTGCAGTGAGGGATAAAAGGGGATAAATGACAAGGGGACAAGGGAACAAGCTGCGTTTCCCAAGAATCTGAAGGAAGCAAATAAACCTGCTCAGAAGCTTGATAAGGATGGGTGAGAGCAGGTAGCAGCAGGCTCAGGGCTGGCGGAGGGGCATTTTCCCTGATGTCGCTTTCTCCTGATGCAGACTGCCATCAGTAAAACAGGAACCCTCACAAGGATAAGAAAGATGGGATTTCATCCTCCTGGTGCTAAATGCAGAGTTTTGCCATTGATCCACAGGAAGAGAAATGAAGCTTACACTTTGAGAACCTGCTGTGCTGAAATAGGATTTAAGCATTACTGAAGTCATTGGTCTTCTACCCAACTGAGTTTTAATCTTGCTGTTGACGAAAGAACAATAGACTCCAAGGCCCAAGGGAGTCAACATCAGCTGAACTGGTTCCTCTCTGGAAGGAAAGAGGGACCAGTGAGAGACAACTGAGGATAGTGCTGTTATGTGTTGTGACTGATTTGTGCACATCAGACTCAAGACTATGAAGCCAGCTCCTTTCAGCAAACTTAAACCCGGGCAACACTTGAATAGTAATGCATTGGATCTGACTTTTCCTCAGTTGTACGCAGAGTTTTCAATTACCCAGGCTGCTCCTTTTTTTTTGTGCTCCCCCCATCATGTGGAGAGCCAGGTGTTCTGAAGAGGATGAATGGAGGTGTGGAAGAGCGAGGGCTAAGGATTGGCATGCACAGGACTGATGGAAATGAGATGGGAAAGTCTGGTTTGTTTAGAAGTTGTTATGCAACACAGCTTGAAAGAAGTGGTGGCTGCTGATTTTTAAATGGACAGCGTGATAGGGCTGTGCCTGGCCCACATGTGGGTAGCTGGGGTGAAGGGCTGGTTAGGAGGGATAATAGAGAAGAAGCAAAGGAGAAGCAGATGGCAGCAGCACTTGCTACCCCGGCCATCAGCCAGGGAGCCACTAAAGCCTCAGGTGCAACTTAATCCCAAATAAACACTCTTCAGCTCTAGGCATCCCACTGCTGTGTGTGTAATTGGGGAGGGCAGTGTCATTTGTCTGGTGTGCGTGGCGGGGACGGATTAGTGCTGGGTATCGTAAGAGCCATGCTTAGCTGAGAGAGCAACAGGATTTAGTGGGCTGGGGATGGGAAGGTTTCCTGTAGACGGAGTCTGTTTCCCACATACTCCTCCTGGCTCCTGGCTACTTTCACTCCCCACCATCCGTCTTCCCAGTTCTAAGTTGACTCTTACCACAGGAGTCCAGTTTAAGACTGGGACCAGGACTCAGGGGACTTTGGGCTTATTTGCTTTTTGAAGTTCAGCGATATAAGTCCCCTTTTTTGTGCCTCATTTTTCCCACCTAAGCTATACGACATGTGTGAAGCACGTGAGCATATAAGGCTCCATTCATGTTTTCAGGGAGCTTTTGGTTTCAGGAATGGCTGGTATTCGTGGAGGGAGCATATGTTCTCATCCAGGGTAGCTCTGCAGTCCCTCCTCAGCTCCCTCCGGGAGGTACTCCTGTAGGATTGTGCTTGTTGAGCCTCACAGAACCAGCACCAATAAAGTGATTTGAATCTCCAGTATTTTAACAAGTGATGTGTGTGTCTGAAATGGCAGTTTACTGGCGTGGCTGCTCTTCTGCCTTGTGCATGAGAACTACAAACTCGCTGTGGCTGTAGCCTTGAGAAAGCATCTCACCTAGGCTCTCCTCGCTTTCCAGTCCGCAGTCCAGCTGAGGTGGGATGCTGAACTGGTATTTAATGACACTATCCAGTTTCATTACTCCTTAGAACTTACATCTCCAACGCTATCCTGTATACTCTGCTCATTATCCTCAGAAACCTTTGGCTATGCAACCGGTCCCACGCTATTTCCACGAGCGAATGCAAAAAGCCATGCAAATCAAGCTCTCATTTTGAACGGGAAGCCATAGCAATTGCAGGATCTGGTCGTCATGGATATTGTCACCATGGAGCTGTTGCCATGGTGCTGTCTGCTCACATTGACAGAGAGATGCAAAGTATACTTATTCTTTTGAAGAAAGGAGGAAGAACGGTGGATACTAGAGGGCACAGAAGCTTTCAGATAGGTATTTAGGGAGGTTAATAACTACCTTGTTTTAGAGTTTTGCTGACTCTGCTGTCTGCCTATGTCAGGTTCTTTATTTTTCTCTTTTGTGTCTTACAGTAACAGCCAGCAAAAGGAACTGAGACTAATGCACTTGCTGTAGGGTCATCCACAGCAGTATTTCACCGTGCAATGAAAGCAGCACTTTTGCAAAAAAAATCCAAAGAGTGACCACTGGTAATCAGTGCTTGGTTTTCACCTCATCTCAGTTTAAACCTCCAGAAATACAGTATCTTGCAGGAGACGAGGATATGGAGGTGGAACTTAAAATCCCATCTTCCCCTGCAGGCCCCTTTTCCTTGAAGGAACACACTCACCTTATTTTAATTTCTAGAGAAAGCCTGTGCTCCTTTGGAAGGTAGTTTGGCAGCTGTTAGTGACCTTGTCAGGCTGCTGATGGCTCTGGAAGAAGGAGTTGAATGGGGAACGGCTTGTGTCTGTGCCAGACATCCTGGTCTGGTTAGGGGCAGAGCTAATCTCACCAAGGCAAATCCCGGTTTCACTCCATTTCAAATAGAACACAGTCAGATTTAATAAATAATAATAACTCTGCTTTGCACGCCTACAGCTCCTGACTCTCTGAACATTGCGCCACTACTATTTATTCAATCCTCCAAACGCTCCTGTGAGAGAGGGAAGGATTCGTTTTTCTCAGTCTTTTAATAGCGATAATGGAGCACAGAGACTGGGCTAAGTGGTCTCCCATGGATGCTGTGGCCGTCGGGAATAGGATCCAGGAGCTCCTCTTTCCTGTCCTGAGCTCTGGAAAGCCCGTGTTTCATTCTGTCCCACAGCATTAAACTAAGGGAGGCCCTGAACATCACTGTAGTGACGTGTAGTGTAGGGCCCTTAGCAGCCTGGTTTGGAACTGTATTAGACAGAGATCTGAACGCTCCGGGTGGCTAAATAACATTGTCTTTGATCTGAATATGCCAGTGGCTCTCTTCCAAACACATTAGGCTGATGAGGCAGTCCTTTTCCTGGCCACAGAAGATGATTCTGTGGAGGAGTTGTCACTGCAAGGCATGGATTAGCTATTTTCCAGGATTTGACAGTCATTTTTGTTGCTGCTAGCAAAGTGGGTTTTATGCACGTGTGCATGCAGTTATTCCTGGTGCAAGGTGGGTTTCTAGGAATTACCCAGCCCACTCAACATGTTGATCAGGTGTAGCACAAGGTATAAAAGCCCTACTTTGAATGTGGTGCTCCTGTTTCATGTGTGACTCACCCAAGGCAAGAGGGATTTGAAACTGAGCAAGCCTGCGTGCATCCAAGCCAGCAGCTGGGAACAGCTGGCTTGCAGGTGGGCCTCTGTTCAGAGTTCAAGGGCTACAGCTTCTCCTTCTCTCCAACGGGGGGAGAGTTTTATGCACAGAAATACAGACGGGCTTGTAAGGGAGTGGTAACACGATGTAGCAGTTAGATCGCATATGTAAGAGTCGCAAATCAGCCTGAGTTAGAATTGGCACCAGTGGAGGCAGAGGGAGGGAGGCAGGCTCTCCGGAAACATTCCTGCTCCCGCTGAGCTAAAGGGATGTCTTCGCGTTGACTGCAATGGGAGTTGGCTTGGACTCCATGTGTCCTGCTGATACCACTTGGAGCAGGATCAGGTTATGCAGTGCAGAGCTGTGTGGCCCCAAAGAGATGCACCTACATTTGGTGGGCACTTTGGAAAGCAAGACCCTCCGAGGTGCTTTGTACCTGCTTGGCTGTAAAAACGCAGGTTTTTTTATAGACAGTGAATGAGATAGCCTTTATATATAAATGTGCCTTAGGGACAACTGAGCCCTTTTCTTGACCAATTTACCAACCTGTAATCTGGTGACTGCACACAGAAAATAGCCCTGTGTTTTTCTGAACTTCAATACTGAAAAAAACCCTTAGTCTTTGTATTCTCGTGCCTCGGTTTCCCTGCCAGAAAAGTGAGGAAAACCAAATGCACTTCCCAAGGAAAAAGAAGGGCATGTTTAATTAAGTCAGCTTTGTGAATTGCTTTGACAGCTGCAAGAATAAGTAGTTGCTATTATAGCAGCTAATAATTTGGAATTACATTTTATGTTCTTTTGGTTCTCATCTTAATATAGTTGCCAGAGGTAACCAAGCATTTTTAGGTCATTTTATTACTTTTTAATACCTAGTTTGGTGTTGGATTTCTGCCGTACTTGCCTTCATGTAGAACACGTGTGTGTTTGTGTCAAAGGCACTCAGTTAACAAAAAGTTTCAAGAAAACCATGACCACTGTTCTACCATGAAGAAAAAGAAATGTGAAAAATGCAGACAGGCCTCTCTGAGAAATGTCTGTTGATCGCTTCATGCCTAAGCTGGTTAGTAATATGATATTATTTAATGCTAAGGTTTATTAATGGAATACATGACTGTTCTTTGCTGTAGTCAGCTTGTCACCTGAGGATCCCCTGGAGCTTGCCAAACATGGATTAATCACTGAATACTCACAGTGTCACTGTGAAGCAAATGTTTATCAATTTAGCAATGGGGAAGTCAAGGCTAAGAGATGACTTGTGTGGCGGCTAATAACAGCTTTGTTAGCCCTGCTTATTGCTCCAGTTATCATAAACCATCTCTTTTGTAAGACTATTACTGAGCAGAGTCAGAATGAAATGGTGACTAATGATAATCTAACTAAAAAAGGGATCTTGTGGTTGTCCTATTGCAGCCAGTGCCCCTCAGTCAGGATATCATTTCCCCTCTGGTTTTGCTTGTCCTCCTCTAACAGCTCTGTCCTTCTAACTGCACCCCAAGCACAGCTTATAAAATGCAGTTCTAGGCACCCACACAATTATACACAGCCTCAGCTTGTAGTGATGCCAACGACTTGATTTCTGCAACAGTTTGCCAGTGGGACCTTCTTGCTTTGATCACTTTTTGGATGTGGGCGATTATTCTCTTGGTGCTTGGCTAGGACCGTCTAATGAAAGTTTGTAGAACCGAGTCACAAGAGGGGAAAGGCAGATGTGATCTTGCCACAGAGCCTGTTCTCTGATAGCAGTATAGCTTATTATTCCTGTCCCCGTGGGATATAAAAATGCTTCTGGGAAGGGTTTTGTCACGTACAAATCATGCTTCTGAATGGCTTCTTCAAAGGACAAAGAAAAATTCACAATGCAAAACCCTCTGGGCTGTGGGGAATTGCTGATATCTCTGAGCAAGGAAACTCAAGCCTCATCTCTTTCATTGGAAGGGCTCCGCTTTGCACTGGACGACTAGCAGATGAGGTCGTGGATTGTTTTCTCTCCCTTCATGATGGAAATAGCCCAAGGCCTGGAAAAGCATTAGCAGGAAGAGCGCAGCATCAGGAAGCACCAAGGGCACCCAGCCAGGACATGACTACACAGCTTTTCGCTGCCCAGCAATTGGGACATTGCTTTTTTGGGTGAAGGGATTCAATTCCCCCTTGTCAGAATCACTTGGTTTCCTAGCCCGATGCCTCCAGCTGGGTGAGCGTATGAGCCCTAAGGGCTGAGCATCCCTGTGTACACACTACAGCTGCTGCCTGTGCCTGGGGTTTTCTGGTTGTGTCAGAAGTCACAAGTGCTGTGGACATGGCAAGCGTGTAGGTTCAGTAGGGATCGTATGTGCCACGTGCCGTGCCTGTTCATCTCACTTCTGTATTCCTTCAGGATGGAGCAGTGGAGCTCAGTGGTGCTGAGGTGGCATTACTCATCCCCATGGAGTTATTCCAGGTTCTCAGCTTGCTTGTGTAACTGAAAGGGGTTTGCCTTTTATCTATGACACGCTGGTGGAACAGTGGGAGGGTTTAAATTTGGGAATGAAATTGGCAGAGAGTTTAGCCCAGTGCTTGTGTTCTGCAGTAAGCAGTTGCACTGAAACCTGCTATTTCTCTAGGGAAGCATGATCAGTGGACTCTGGAACTGCATTGGTGAGCAGAATAAGGACATTGTGAACCCCAAAAGCCCAGGGATGGACTTAGGCATGTTGTACCCCTGAAGAATGGGAAATCAGTTGTTAAAGAATCTGGTATAATCTCTTTCCCCAAGCTTTCTGCCTCTTTGGAGCAAATGTGTTGGACCTGTCCCGGCTCTATGAAGCAGGGCCTGTCAAGAAAGATCTCAGTTAACGCTGCTTTAGCTCGTTACCAGCTTGCTTGCAACATACTGGAATAGCACAGATCATAATGAAGTTTGCTGGCATTCATGCACATCATTCTGGGGAGGGACAGCGGTGAGTTTGTGAGCAAGGGGGTCAGCACCTGTTACTTCTAGATTTTGCTCGCTGGTTTCTCCCTTGACATGGCAGGCCCTGCACTGACATCATTTGGCCAGGGAGGAGAAGAGGGGGGAACCTGAACCGCTTCTGGTTTTGCACACTGCTGCTCTGCTCCAGCCTTCTCCCGGCCCTTAGAGAACTTACATTGCTTGCTAAGAAGCAAAGGGCCAGAGCTGCAGAGAGAAAAATCCCTGGCCAGCAAGACGAGGTGTATGGGAAAAGACACTGCAGGGTAGGAGTCAGGCACTTGATTGAGGACTGAGGTCCTTTTGTCTTCCACTTACAGCTTATCCAAGATGAGTGCATGGCTGCACTACCCCTAACCACGTCTCGGCCTCATAGTTCATCTCCCTAAGGACTTCATTCAGATATAAAAGCACCATGTAACTGTAAAAGATGGATAAATGTTCACCCTTGCTTCCTGTAGTGAAGCTGGAACTCCATTGCAGTCCTGGAACTGGATAGGTCCCTGAGATCACTGTCCTTGGAATCAAACACTTGGAACCTTTTTATCAAGTCCATACACCAAATATAAAGCTCAAGTTTCTTGCTCTCCTAGCCATAGTCAGTTGTATTCATACCTTAGTGGATACCAGACCTAAAATGTCTTCCTCCTCCGCACAGAGTCCAAATATATCAACTCCTTTTCTTAGGGTATGATAAAAATGGGGAGTAAATTATAGATGCTCTCTCCATCTTCTGGCAGGAAATATGCTGCTAGACCGCCTTGCTACACTAGCCTCTAGCTGATGTCTGCAGATTCAACAATGGCTGCTGTTGATTTCCTGAAAAGAAAAGCAACCCCAGAAATCCCAGCTCTCTTTTTTTAGCTGGTTATTATGTCCAGCTATCAGAAGCACGAAGAAACCAAGTGGAAAAATTGAATCTGGCAGTAAGAGTGCGATGCATGAAGACACATGACTTCCAAACCCAGAGAACAAAAATAGCTGCAAGAGAAAAAACTTGCCTGAAAGAAGCTCTTTAATTATTCCATTTGTTTCAAAAGCTTTGCCTCTGGCACAGCCAGGCTGCCATTCGTATAGGGCAGCCATATGTGTTTGCAGTAAAGCTTGAGCACCGCATTAGTGGAGAGAAAGAAGCTTCTTTTTTTGGCTGTGTTTTCAAAGAGCTGCTAGCAGATCGATTGTGGCCAGAGCCCTGGGCACAAGAGAGTCTGTACTTTCATAATGAGTCACCAGGATTTCATTTGCAGTCCGGCTGATGTGAGGGTGAAGGAGTTTAGATTCCTGCTTGGATTCTAGAGGCTGCCCCCAGAGGGCTGCTCAGGGAAGAGGCTGGAAGAAGTGTTGGAGGAAAGCAAAGAAAGGACTACCCAGCACTTACCTTTCCAGTCTGCTGGAGAAAGTTCCTGGGCTGTTGTTGCTAAGGCACAGAGCACGGAAATCTTCATGACGCTTTCTGCCGCTGCTACAGAATGGCAAAGTCATTTAGCTTTGCTGACACTGCAGGAACCAGCAGCCCGGTGAATCTGTGTTTCAGGACACTGACAGAACACCCAGTCTTCCAGGAGCCACCCATTCCCTTCTGTGGTGTCTAAGTCTTTACATCCTTCTCCAACACTTGCAAATTGACACTTTTGAGGAACACTAAGAATATTGCAAAGCTTTGAAATACTGTTGTGGGTGTTGTTTGTGCTGAAGTTGGCCATGCCGACATCTGAGTTTTCTCTAATTAGGGAGCAGATATTTGGTAATATATCTTTCTCTGGAATTAAGTCAATAGCAATTGTATGAAACCTCCCTGTTGGCTGAGATGTTGTTCAAAAGAACACTGCAGCAGGACTGAAAAATAAATAAATTCCTAAACACTAATAACATCCCTTTTGGTTGTATGGCTTGAGTGAGCAAACAGGAAAACAGGGAGTGCAATGGATCTTTCTCTAGTAGGTGCTTGGCTAGTAGGACCTAAGCCACCATCTATCCATGGCATTGCAGCTTCACATTATAGGAGTCCCCGAGTCAGGCTGGAGCTTGGAAAGACGGTGGTGACGATGCTGTGGGCAGGTCATGGATCTGTGTTAGTAATTTTCCATAATGTCCTTATTGCGTTTCCTTCTTTTCCAAGTGCCTGTGGCAGGACAGAGAGGTATTTGTAGAAAGCAAAGGCTAGCATTACAGTGTTACCCCAAGACAGAGCTTGTTCTTAAAAAACAGGAGTGCAAAAAAATAAATAGATGCACTATAGTTGGTGTTTCTGCTGTTATCACAGAAAATTATACTTGCTTGTAAACCTGCAGTGACCGGTTCCCTCCCTTTGCATAAGGGAAACGAAGACGCCAGCAACTGCAGCGAAGTCAGGCCTTGGGACTCTGCACAGAAGTGTTCCTTGCTGGGGAGTTTCAATGAATTCCTACACAGATATGACCTATGCACAAAGACTTGCTCCCGCCATGGTGGGTGCAGATTTAGTCTCTACTTATCTGCAGTTTTGAGGAACTGCTGATGAAAAAGGCCATTTTGAACACGCATAGTTTCTTGCTGTCTTGCCTGCTCTGTCCTGGTTTCTTCCCAGCTTCCTTAGAGATACAGGAGAAGGCCAGGGATCGAGTCCACTCCTGAGCAGCCATGCCACATTACTGCAACTTCAGGGAGCCCAGGGCTTGCTCTCTCTGGAAGCAGAGTGCTTGGCTGCCCTCCGGTTTTGCTTGCTTGGGGTGGCTCTAGATGGAGCGTGTCTGTGAAATCTGTGTCTGAAGTTCTGGCCTCGCCATCTTTTACACTGGGCGTCATGGCAGGGAAAGGGCCGTCCAGTTATCAAGGGCCTGGGAAGAGAGAAGTGATGTGTGGGGCGAGGGAAGGTGTAACAAATATGCTTCGTTTAAAGTGCTCAGCAGGTAGCAAACTTTTTGTAAGTACGTATTTCTCCTTGCATGGCAGGCAGTAGAGGAGCCAATTGTAGGCAGTAGTTGTATTTTCTTGCATCTGATATTTTTGAACGGAAGCAGATTCCAGGCTGTCTTCTACAATATGTAATGGTGATTAATAACCTAGGCTGTTTCTTCTGGATTTGATGTTCGGCTTATGTTAAGATGTAGGGAGTATTGTTTGCTGAGGTGACATCAAGAGCTCTTGGATGAAGGGAGTAGAGACACATCCTTTCCTCACACAGCATTGGCAGGGTTTCGGTGCTTCTCACTGCTCACAGAGTGAAGAACATCGCAGCTCATTTAGGAACAGCAGACCTACCCCTTTTTCTCCTTCAGACTCACTTGTTAAAATAAACCAGATGAGGAAAGGGCAGCAGCGGAGTCACAAGTGGCGTGTAAATGGCCAGCATCCCCCTTCTGCCCTCCCTGGCTGGGAGCAGCATGGTCAAACCACAGGCTAGAAGAAATTTTTGATGGAAAGGGACACTGATGGAGGAGACACTCGTCTGCTTGTCAGTAATATCATCTGGGAACAAGAGAGCAGTGGAAGGGGAGGACAGTAGTCTCTGAAGGAGAGTCACAGCTGTTACATCAGTTCTTGAATATGCAGCCAATTTAGATTCAACAAGACAGTTATTAGACCCACAGTCTTTGAGGCCACTCAGCTTCAGGGCTTTGTTTAACTCCCTTGAAGCTGCGATGGGCTGTTTAGAACTGGGTCCCCAACCAGCAATCCCGGACAGCATCTGCAGGGTGGGGATGGGGCCAGCGCGTGGAGGCTTCTGCGCTGAGCCAGCTTTGCCTGGGGCTGAGGCAGCACCCTCAGCACATGAGGAACCAGGTGATTCAGACCTCTTGTAGCACGTAGGTAACAGGTGACCACAACCAGCAATGCATTGGGTTGTGTGATGAGGACGTCCCAGTGAGCATTTCCAGGCAATTAAGAATTTCTTGCAAAAGTTTTTTGAGGGTTTAGTGCCACTACTAGGAGGATATGTCAAATGGCCGAGGCATCCAGTGCTCCTGGTCTGCGAGTATCTATGTGGATGTCAGTAAAAACATCTGAGGTCTCAAGGCAGCAGAAAGGACCTTCCTCTCACAAGTCAGCAAGTCATGAGCAAAGAAAGGATTAACCTTTTTATACTGCTGTTTTAACAGAGGCCCCAGGATGCGTAGGGCACTGCTGTGCTGAGTGGTGTGCAGTCCTGAGAAGAGATAAACCCTGCCCCAGAGACCTTGTACTCCTGGGTGCTCCTTTTCCAAGGCAACTTCATTACTTCTAAGTGTTTCCTCACATGCTACTGGGAAAAGGCAGCCAAAAGGGACTGGAGGTTTCCAAACTGCCTAGGACTTGGAGGTCTCTTCCAACCAAAACGATTCTATGATTCTATGACTTGGAAAATCAACTCCCTAGGGGGAATTCTCTTTAAAAAGACACTAAGGAGAGAAGCCTTAATTCTCAATGCAAATGTTAATCTGAACTGAGATGTAAAAGCTGCTTTATTGAACATTGCCAAGGACAAAATGACCAGGCAGCCCAACAGGAAAGATGTAGTTGATTTCCATTGCCTCCAGCAAAGTTAACAGACAAGACTGGAAGTCTGCTGGGGAAGGGTGCTAATCTGTCCCTCTCTGTCACTGATTCTTCATGTGATGCCCAATGTATTATTTAGCCTTCCCAGTCTTCTGGTTTGCAGGGTGGTGTGTCAATGTCTCCTAGCTCTCCTACCAACTCCAGCTTACTGGGATTCAATGGTGTCACAGGGTGTTTTGCTCTGCTCCACCTTGTTATCTGGTAGGTGCCACCTTCTTGAAGTACATCTAGGTGGAAGGGCCAGGCATGGCATGCAGGGAGGAGAGTTCCCACGGTCATATGACATCACCTCGCCTTTGTTGTCATTAATCAAAGAGTGTACCACACAGGATGTCCCCGTCAGCTGGCCGCTCACAGCCCACATGAGGCTTTGGAGCGTGTGCATAGGTAGAAAAGCTGCTCTCTCCTGCGGTGTTTGACTGCAGCTGCTGAAGGTCTCCTGGATCCTAGGGACAGACCTGACAACATTTGGTCTTCTGTTTTACTCCAATACTGTGTGAGGACAGACTCTCTCCTCTTCGCTCCACCTGGATTACACAGGACTGTAGCAAATGTTGGCTGCCTCGTAGCTTACAGATGGGGACTGCACGCACCCGTGTAAGGTATTATACATATTTCCCATTGAAGAATGCTTGGAATAGATGTTACCGAGTGTGCTGTGCTACTTTGGTTATGTGTAATCTTTGTAAGGTACATACAAGTACCATGCTGTTGGCCTGAACCCTTCCTCAGCTTGGCAGAAATTTAGATTTAGACGACAGCTTTGTGACCTTTCGGGCTTTCTTCTTAAATTTATCCTTCCTTCTCTTAGCAGCATGTCCCTTAGTGAAGACAGTCACTATCTTCATCATTTGCTAATTCACTGAAGACACTAGGAGCCTCCGAGGCACAGAGTTACTACATACTCTAGTGGTTTCTTCAGGACTTTTGCTGTTCCATTTGGTTTGTGGGTGTCCTATCCTTTTGCTGAGATAGCAGTATTGATTCATGTGGCTCCAAGTCACATCTCTTCCCTATGGTTCTTTCAGCTGGCACGTGTTCAGTGCTGGATTTTTTAAAGCCTGAGTGTAACATTTCAGGAACCAACCTTTTAAATTGCAAGCCCACAAACTTAAGAAGGTCTTTGCAGTGAAATTTGGATTGCATATCCTTGGTGCATAAGGGTGGTGTGAGGTTTACCGCATTTCCAGGTGTGTGGTTAAAGAAACAACTGTCCAAGTGTAGACATCATGTAGCAGTGAGCAGCTCTGCAAGGGAACATTCTCGGGTTTACAGTGCTTACTGATGGGCTCTGGCCTCAAAAAAGTCATTTCATACCATATGTCTCAGTCTGGGATTGCCTCTTGCAAATGGCTGATGTCATGTTAATATTTCACTTTGTGAGGGAGGCCTAGTGACCTTTGCAGCTGGATTCTACTAGCCTCTTACTGTCACATCTGTCCAGTGACATGGAAAGAAAACAGATCCGATAATCATGGAACAGATTTATCCGTATGCAAGCAAAGCCCCACGTGTGTGGACGAGACTTACGGTGTTCAGCGACAAAAGGACCAAGATGTGTTTCTGCTTGAGTGATGGTTCCTAAGGTTCAAAGGACATAATTCGCCATGTGGCTGCACTTCAGGCACAGTTATAGCCTAGAAAGTGGGTTTTGGTGATACTGAAGCAAGCGATGTGTGCCTGACGTGAATGGATGGCTAAGGTGTAGCAATGGTTATTTCCGTGTCACTTAGCATTGCTACCAATTAACAGCATTGCCTGCAGAATCAGAACAAGGTCATTAAATGAGTTTGCTGTGCATGACTACCACAGCACACCTGAATCTCTCCATGACACTGACAGAAAATAGCATAATCTCCATCTCTTTTCCCAGCCCTATGGAATTCATTCCTGATGAGGTGTGATCCTTCTCCTGAGTAAATCAGTCCCGAGCTTACATAGCAGCAGGAAACTCCAAAGTGGGAAGTGTGAATCCCTCCTCCTGTCCACCACCAGCACACATACCGTAGTCCCTCTGATCTTTACTCATCTGGGACTTTCTGGCTTCTTTCCCAATAATCATAAGCAATCAATTAATTATTTCTTTTTTGCTGTTGTTATTGCAGGGCAACCATTGATGAAGTGGAAACAGATGTGGTGGAGATAGAGGCAAAGCTTGACAAGGTAAGATGGAGCAGCTTAACGCATTGGTTTGAAGAGGGACTGATGAGTTCCTGCTTAGGACTATGGCCCCACCAGTCTCCTCCAAAAAGACAGCCCATCTCAGACTGTCAGAAAACTAATGTATAATATAGTGGGCTTGTCAACAGGACCGTGTCTCCCTCTACTGATAAGTACCTGTCAAGGCTCCTTTGTGACTGCCAAAGGAGTTAGGAGAAGAGGTCCAGACTTGGGCTCCTAATGCTGAATGATGGCCTTCTTGTTCTGGTCCTGGATCTCAGGGGACTGACACTGCTTCTCCTGCTGTGGCAAGTTATTTCAGTGCTGTCTGAATTTCAGCACTGTATTTCAGTGCTTCCCCTCTCCACCATCTTGCTTGTGATATTAACCTGTGTGGGGTAGGAGCCGTTACCTGTCCACACAGCACAGGCACCACTGTGTCAGCTCCGGGATGTGAGGAGACGCCTGCAGGTAAACAAGGGGCCAGATTCAGACTGGAGATGGTGGTTGCTGTCTGATGTTCAGCCAGGCTATGTGCCACAGCTGTAGTCTGACAGTGGAAATACCCTCTCAGGGACCAGTTTGGCCATTTTGCATTTATGCTGGTGACTCTTTACATCCAGTTAGTAGTTTGGATCTAAGTCAGAGGCTTTATGGTGGAAGGCGGCTTTTCCACCCCCACTCCTCCTGATGTCTGAGACATCAGCCAAGTTGTTTCTAAATAAGAACAGGGAGAAATGAAGAAGAGGAGCCAGAAGAGCTGTTGGCTTTTTATTTGCGAGATTTCCCAAAGCTAGCAAGCGATAAAACTCCTGCGTCTGATGGAGAAACGGGCTTTGTTGAAGTCACAAGCCCTAGGCAAAGCTGTGTCCTATAAAACCTATTTACTGCTCAAGCAGCTTGAAATTGTTATCTGTGCAAGCTAACTAGTCTCACTGGTGAAAGCTGCAAAGGGATTTAGGTTATCTGTTTTCCTCTGTGGAAGAGGGTAAGGCTCTAAAGACAAAGCCTGGGGCAAAACTTGCCCCGATTCTAGCACTGCTGCTGTCAGTGCCCCCTGTGGTTAGATGACATGGTGGGCCAGGAACAATCCTGGAAGAACAAGAGCTGTTCAGGGCTCTCAGCTTTGTATTGTTCAGTGCTTTGTTGCAAATTGATTTGAGCTCCTTTGGGTGAGGACTGCATTAAAACAATAGTCTCGTGCAATTTTGGTCTTCCCCTGACAGCAGTTATGGGGGGATATTCTGGTAGTGCAAATGGGCAGACGTGTCATTCTGTTTGCATGCATCATTTTCCCTGTCTGCTGTGGAGATGACCAGTCATGCAAAGTGCTGGCTCAGTCACTGTCAGCAACAGGCTTATCAGGTCTGGGTCCAGGGCAAGTGAGGCTGGAGTGGACATCTGAAGAGCCACTGAAGCTCAAATTAGTTTCTCTGAGGGGAACTTTGGACAAGATTCAATCACCTTCATTCCTAATACATCAGCCTTGGATGGCCTGGCTCCTCTCCTGTGTACCAGCTGGGTGGATGCCCAGAGCAGCCTTTTAGGGCTTGGTGTTGATGTTGTTCAGTGGTAC
This sequence comes from Phoenicopterus ruber ruber, assembly GCA_009819775.1. Taxonomy (NCBI): domain Eukaryota; kingdom Metazoa; phylum Chordata; class Aves; order Phoenicopteriformes; family Phoenicopteridae; genus Phoenicopterus; species Phoenicopterus ruber. The sequence goes on along the minus strand of CM020235.1, from coordinate 6,807,199 downwards.
CCGAAAGCTGGCATCACTAGTTCTTTAAGAGCAGCAAGCTGGTAAGGAGTGACTCTCTTTCTCTGCCTTTTACTGTGCCCCTGAGCGCTTAGTTTATAAATGATTAGCCTTTTAACACCTGTTTAAAATGGAGATAAAGGATTCATCCAAGGGTACACCAGAGATTTGGGCTGTTTCAAAGAGATTTCCTTCATTCTGCCCTGTGCTCCATCTGCAAAGCCATCATTGCTCCCCTTGGGAGCGTGTTGGGCTGAATGGCCTTCAGCTACTTGTAACACAGCCTTGGCCACAAGTGTTTGCACAGAGGTATGCTAGAAACCGCCACGTTGCAGAATAGGCTGGATTTCCTTTCCAGAGGATCTGTCCAAACCTCTAGTGTACATCTGGGCTCCAGATGTGACAGGAACTGCATCTGTTTGCTTTTCTTCTCTGGGCTTGGATGGGATAGTACAAGTCTGCTAGCATCCAGTGCTGTTCTGTCAAATTGCGTGGACAGGAGAGAACGTGAGTGTGAAAGAGTGAAGACTGTATATATTGTATATACAAAGATATACCACATGTGACTATATATATTTATCCATTCAGATATACTCAGGTATATGTTTACAGAACTGCAGACAGAGGCAAGCAAGCTTGTTCTGCAATGCATGCATATAGATTAGACCCCAAATCCTTGTGGCTGCATAAATAGAACAAGCACCAAGCCCCAAAAGAGCACACCGTGCTTCAGTGGGGCTTTGGCATCAACCCAAACTTGAGAGCTACTCATTTCCAGCCTGTAGGTGAGGCTGGTTGGCAGGGATAGATTTCTAAAGCCATTTTTCATTAGTAAGATGAATATCCCTAAAAGGCTCCTGGATTTTGAGAATGGAAAACTTCAGTTCCAAGTGTTGTTCATTATCAGCAGCTAAAGTTTTTCACCTAGTTAAAAAGCCTAGAATGGTGATGATTTAAAAAAAAAAAGACAAAAAAACAACCAACCAAACAAACAAAAAGTTGTGCTCAGTGGCCAGCCATTACTGTTGCAAATCTCTTGGGCCTTTGGTTTATGGATTTATCTTAAGTTGTTTACTGTAACCTTTTACAAGGAGCTTTGGCTGCGAGGAGATAGGCTAATGGCAGGAATTCTGGCTAAGCTAATGCTCCAGCCTTTACAGCCAGTTCCAGGCATGCTAAGGCAGTTTGCCGTGGCTAGGAAGTCTGCGAATGTTCCCTGCAGCTGTTAAATTATCAAAAGTTAATAAAGGCTGGCTGGAGGTGTATACCTGTGCTGCAGCAAACTAATTCCAAAGTGAGGAAGCCACCCCATTTTGCTGCAAGGTCCAGGTGACTTCACTGTAACAAGGCTGGTGCTGAGAATCGGAGCATGTGTCACTTGCTTAAAGTTGTTAATGTTTCTCTGAACAAAGCTCCTTCCAGGTCCGTCAGAAAGACTGCACTAAGTCCCAGGCAGTCCAGAAATACACGCTGTAATCCCTCACAGTGCACCAGCAAAGTTTCCTTGGGCTGCAGAATTGTGGGAATTGATTCATAGTTATCTACAGTGTTGATGATTTAACATGCGTGTGAGGAAACATAGATTTTCACTGGCTGCGCACAGCAGATGTGGCTTAAGCAGTCCTGGCCAGTTGGTTTAAGGAAAACATGATATAGAAACATCAGGCTGCTGAATGCTGGCTCCCCTTCATTCCAAGGTAACAGCAAGACAAGTCTCCACAAGTATACAGACCAGCCAGCTGGGCTGAGACTCGACAATCCCAAAGAGCAGCATGCTCCCAGCAAGGAGATTCTAGACAGCTTATCGCTTCCACCCAGCACCAAGGAGTCTTACCTCTCCCCAGTCAATCTGTGTGATCGGATTCCTTTTATTGCAGTCCCGGTGCCTCAGGATAGAATGAACGGTAGAAACCCACTGGAAAAAATGGGCTGCCCTGATTCATCTGTCCTCAGGGGATAGCCTGGAACTGTTATTCTTGAGTGACAAGTGAAATGTTGACAGCATGATATACCCCGAGAAGGGTGATTTGCATCCTGGTTTCTGCCACGTGCGGTAAGGGTTGCTAGTGTAGCCCCACCAGTGACGTGAATGGCATCTTGTTCTAAAGGTCTTGGGCTGTGGTGTTGGGGTAGATTAAAACCAGCCTGGTTGCAATTCAGTTTGATGTGGTCAGCCGCCCGTCCGCTCACACCTCTCTCCTTGTGCAGCTGGTAAAGCTATGCAGTGGGATGATTGAAGCAGGCAAAGCCTACATCACCACGAACAAGCACTTTGTCAGCGGAGTCCGGGACTTGTCACAGCAGTGCAAGAAGGATGAAATGATTTCGGTAAGTCATCCTGTGGGATGGAGGATGGGACACAGTGAGGGCTGGGGAGGGTTAAGCTTCCTGATGCTGTGTATGGACCATATGTCCAAGACCCTTATACTGTTTAAGTAGCCATTTAGTATGAGATTTTATTTTTGGAGGAATGTAGAGACCATCTTATAATGCAGTGCTGAAAAATCAGAGTGCAATTCATCATTTGCAGGGAGAACTGGACTTTTAAGAAGCCACAGTGCTGGCAAGGTTGTTGGAATCTAGGTCAGTAAGCATCAGTTATTTAGGAAACGCAGGTAACCAGCCTACATAAGCGACAACTGACATGTTGATTTCAGCACTAAACCGTAAAGGACAGGGAGCCTATGGCTTCAATGTCAGGCATTTTTGAAACGCCTTCTTGCCAAATGGCAGAGTGGCTCTTCAGTGGCTTAATGAGAGTCCCTCTCAGCCGTTGAACCCCTGGGGATGAAGGGCAGCTGCTTCTATTCACTGCCAGTTCTCTTTACCTTTTTTTACAGGAGTGCCTCGACAAATTTGGAGACAGTCTGCAGGAAATGATTAACTATCATATGGTAAGATGCCGCTTCCTCTTGTCTTTTTGTGTGCTGCTGGCAGCCTCTTTCTCGAGGCACTGATTAATGGTCTCCTGTGTTTGGCTTACTTGACACTGCACAAAGGTGGGGTCCATGAAGGGAGTGTCTTTCAGGTTCCAGTCCCTGCACGTTGCGTAGCCAAGAGAGCAGCAAAGGACTGGGAGTTACTGTTGCCTCTTGCAACAATATTGAATCGGATGAGCTGTGAGTCTGTGTACTCACAATGATCGGTCCTGATGCATCATGCACGCTAGGAAATGGGATTTCCACAGGCTTGCAGAGGAGGTACCACTTAGTGAAAGGGCATGGGTGCCTTTTGGCTCATTTCAGATCAGAGATGTACAAGGAATATGTGGAAGGGTGAGGTTAGAGAATGAGGAGAGCTCACAAAGGTCCCGCACTGCCTATGCCTTGGTCTTTTTTTTGGATAGCACAGAATTTTGTAGTGAGGACAGACAGGGTCCTGAGGAGCTCTGACAACTCAGGACTCTGGCTGTTAGCAGCTTGCATGTATAACCTTGTTGCTGCAGATTTGGAATACGCACTGAAGCTTGACATTCAATTTTGTGACATTAGGACTCGGGCAAGGCTGGGAATGGATCAATCTGAAACTGCATTGTTCAGTTGATGCTGGGAGGAGACTCAGCGAGTTGTGTGCAGCTCTGTGTTTAAGGATAACACAGGACATATTAATGCTACACTGAGATGAAAGGAGGGAAATGCCCAGACAATGGCTATTCTCCTGAGCTGGCTGTATCTCACTAACAGAGCCCAGGGAGTTAGAATCTGCCCTTTCTCCATCCCAAACATCCAGCCATGGCATCTGCAAACCTCGTAGAAGAGGAAGGTGCTTCATGTTTGGTGGCTCCATGCCAGACCCACAATTTTAAGTCTGTAACTCAGTAGGAGCTTAAAGCACAAGTGCTTTAAAGTGAGGGAAGCTTCAGGGTGTCAGCGCTGGACTGACCCAATTTTATACCACGATGCCCCTGTCAAAGTACATTAGGCACGATGCTTGCTTTTGGGATGCAAGTTAACCACGTGCAGCTGGAGAAGAAGCTGCATCAAGTCCATTTAATTATTTCATGAAGCAAGTGGGAAGACTGTTTCCTAGTAAAAAAGGACAGGGAAGAGAGGTACTGCACACACAGCTCTCCTAGGACTGTTAGTATTTGGGAACAGTCAAACAGCTGTACAGCGATGTTGATGGTGGGGAGAGAGTGAATAAACCAGTGTGAGCATCAGAAAAAAGCTGTGTTTATGTCAAAGCAGAGAAAGTCAAACGCTGATTTTCTAATGCTGCTCAAATTCCCTCTGAAAATATAAGGCATTTTTGCCAAGGAGCATGTGAACCCCTGAGAAGCTACCCCTTCGTTCCCAGGGATCACATCACAGCTGCACTGACAGGGGCTGGGCTGAGGAGTGCGTGCAGCCCAGCCGTGAGGAAGCAGTCCCAGCCAGAAACCTCTAGATGCAGAATGCTGACTGCAAGCTCCGCTCTGCCAGCTGTGCAGCTTCCCCTGGATCCCTGGTCTCTGCCAAAAGTGGCACCTCTGGGATTGCTCTTGCCTCAGCCAACTAATAAGCAGAAGGACCCTTCCCAGAGCTGTCAAATCCCCAGCTGATGTGGTGCAAGCCTTCCCATGCACCCCACCCTGTTCAGCAGGGGTGAGCTCCCCGCTACAAGTGACTCAGGGGCTGTAAAAGGCAGTATTTCCCCACCACCGGCTGCATGCGCAAGGGAATATGTGCTTAAATCCTCCCTCCCCCCAGCTTTTGGAGAGCACCCTCCTCCCTTGGTGCGCAGCAGTGTGAGTCCCTCTCCAGGAAATGGCTTTGGAATGACTGCTGCATCCTGAGCCCTCTCCGGCCGCTGTTCAATTAGCCGAGTTATTTTTAGTGCCTTTTGCTGTCTCCTCTGTGTGTGCCTGTGCGTGTGTGTGTATGTATATCTTGGCTCATCGATGTCTGAGGATCTCAGCTATGAAACAGTTGTCAGTGCTTACTCTAGGAATGCGGCCAGGACAGTATGTACAACTGGAACAAGTTAAAAAGAAGGGAAAATATCCCCCAAAAATTGATTGGAAAAGCTTGTTCTATAATTTTATTGCTAGAGCACGGGGCCCGGAGATGTCCTGATTCTAGTGCAGCAAAATCCAAGCATAAAACCCTCTTGAATGTAGAAGATGAACACACTGAGCTCCAGAGCATTCCCACCTTCCTTTTAATGCACAAGGAGGAAAAACCATCGAAACAGCCTTAGAGGACAGATGCCAAAAGAGAGAGTTGAGTTCAGAAGAGCTGGAGTCCGTGTCCTCTGCCTTTTTTTGTGCTCTTAGCCACATGCATTTGGGCTAATGCCTTACTCATGTCAAAGCATGCGTAGAAGTTAGAAACCTCAATACCTTTATGAATCTGGACTATTGCACATTTATGTCTCAGCTTCTATACCTGCAAAAGGCATTTCAAGTGCTTTCCTGTCTCTGAGGAGCTATTGAGAGGACACAGAGACTAACGACTAATAGAAGCTTTGCTAATTTGTGCCACGTAAATACCAGGATTGTCAGAAAGATGAATCAACACCTCAGGCAATGGAATTTTTGCCCAAACTGTAGAAAGGGATGAAACCAAGGAAGGGTAGACAGACAGAGGGAAAAGGGGACAGATTTATATTGAGATTAAGGTGCTGGGGCTCAAATTCTGTTCAGCCACACAGACTTCTAGGAGATTACACTGATATAACTGGAAATAGTGTTGGGCCCCTGTCTGATAATGAAATTTGAGTCAGACTTAGTGTGAGAGCAGCACTGCTCCCTGGGGAACAGTGTCCGTGGAGGATTTCAACCACAGGCAACAGGCTACTTAGCAAACAGCGCAGGGAGCAATTCTGCGTTGTCCCTTCCCCATTCAGATCTGTGCTTCTTGCTTTGGCTTGGTGAGAGAAAGCAAAGCAACCAAACTATAAAGTTGTTTGACCCTTGCAGAACCAAGTGCAGCAGTGCAGAAAGCACTTGCACCTTCTGGGTTAGTTCCCAGTTAGGAGACCGGCTTCCCTCAGGAGTTGCTTTCGTCTAAGCAGTTTCATGACCTCTTCCAGCCAGCACAGACTAGCCGTACCACAGAGGGACGCAGTCCTGCCACCCCTCCTGCCTCCTCTCCATTTTTAGCTTTTTCCAGCACCCTTGTCATCCCTCCCTAGTGCTGGCGCAGGGGGTCACCCGGCTGCAGAGGGCACTGGTCTGTGTCCAAACTAGCTGGGTTTTAGCTAGTTAAAGCCATTTCACAATGCAGCCACACAAACACGGCGAACTCTGACTGCAGTGCTAGCTTGTGCTGGCTGAAAAGGTTCATGAAGCTATGGTCCAAGGCTTCCCTGAGCTGTACTCTGGAGGTGACTGCCTCTCCCCATTAAGTATTTAAGAAGTATTTAAGGCTCCTGGCTTTGGCTGGTCATGTTGACTGCCTGGTCTGCTTGGGCAGCTGTTTTACTGGGGGTGACTTTGTAGGGGAGACAGGAAAGGTTAGATGGCTCAGACAAACTGATGTAGGTAATGATGACTGAGTAAGAGGTCAAGGAACTAATGTCTCTAGCTGGTTGTGTTTGATTTGACTAGTGAGCTGGAGAATGGCACTGCCCTAGAGGACGTGTTTCTGTAACATGCCAACTGCTTAACTGGGAGGGTGATTTTGCTTGCTGCGCTAGGGAAAATGGCCTTCCAAAATCTTGGGCAATTGGCTTCCTAGGCTGTTCTGTTCAGAAACGTATGCTTAGTGGCTTGAAAAAGAGCTTCCTGCTGATGTTACAATGCTGACCTCTTGAGGCATCGCTGCAGTTGCAGATGTCAGTAGCAGCATCAGCAGAAAAGCCAAAGGTCCTGCTGGCTGCCGTGTCACCTCGGAGCCCGATTCGAGGCAGGATGCTGTGCACTTATTTCTCTTGGTGGCCGTACTGTGTCTGGATGAATATTGCATTTTGCTTTAGGGGGCTGTCATTTCCCTCTCCTAACAATCATGACAGTGTGTAGGTCTGCTGAATTCCTGTGCTCATCTTTTCTAACAGCAATCCAGTGGTCTGATTCTCAGTTGTACTAACGCTACATTACATATCTAAGGGATAAGGGTCCCCAGCCTCAGGCATCCTAGACCCAAAATTTCAGTTTGTGCAGGAGGAAAATACCTGATGAGAAATGACTGTGACTCCTCCCCATGTTCCAAAAGCGAAAGGCCCCACCTTTCCCTATTGACTCTGGGAGTCCTGCAGTTCTCAGTTGTGCTAAGAATTTAAAAGCATCAGCTATTACCTCCACTACTTGTAAAAGTACACTGTTTAGGGTAATTGGTGCTTTACCAAACACAAGCAGGGAAGAGGTGCAGGGTCTTGGAGGTATTTAGTTCTCCAGGTATCACTGGGCTCAGTGAAACGGAGGCACTTGGACACCTTTGCAGTGTTAGCTTGCACTTCCTACCCCCAAGTGAAAATGAAATCTTACTGCCGAAAAATTCCTTGTACCTGAGATCCTGAGGGAGTGAGGGGTCTTCCCCTCACTATGTAAAAACTTCAATATCCCAGAGCACTTCCCTCCAGTAAATGTTATGGTCTGTCCCATTATTTGTGCTGTTCTGTTCTGTCACTCCCGTACCTGCCGGGAGCCTTTGCCTCAGCACAGAATGAGCTGACGTTCTGCAGAAACTCCCCTGCCCATTCTGTGGCGAGCGCAGGCTTTGCAGCATGGGGCACAGCTGAACTGGCGGAAGGATGCTGTATCGCATCGCCTCATCAGGCGAGCTTCCACGCGCTGGTTAGAGGTGCATGATCCGTGACAGGGAACAAGCTTCCAGCTACCTCTGTGAGACCTCTGAGCAGCGGGTGGCAGGCAGGGATGCCAGAGCCTTGCTGCAGCCTTCCTGCACAGCTCGCCAGAGTGAACCATTTCCTTTCGCATGAGCCTGAGTGGCATGAACTGGAATTTTGCTCGAGGGCCTGAAGTCTCCCCTGTGACCCCTCCTCCTCACTACGTACCACACTGGAGTGAATAAATTTTGACTGTGGCTTGCCGAGCTCTTCTGTACTGGAAATGCTGCTTGCTTGTCTGCAGACAGATGCTGTGCTGTCAGCTCCGAAACCTCTGTGTGCGTTTGCTTGCCTCCTTCCTTCCTCCTTATCACCCTCCCTAAAACCCGAAACAGACTGAAAGGCATAGCAATCTGCCAGACCATTATATGTGAGAAAACAACCTTTCCCTCTTTTTACAGAATCTGGTGAATGTAATTAAGTACCTGAGCGTAACAAGGTATCCCCACAGGTAAAGGAGCATAAAGGTGCCATCAATTCTAGAGCGGTAGCTGATAATTATGGGCTACTGGATTTACACTATGAGGCTAGGCAACAGTGTTTGGAATTACAGCAGCACAGAAGCTCACGTGTTTTTTTCACCCCATTGCCAAAGACTGTTAAACCCTAGACTTGAAGTGGATTTTGTTTCCCCAAAACTTCTGATTAGGTCAGATTTCCCTGCGCTGCTTTTAGGTGCAGTTCTTTCTAGTGCAGTCACGTACCTAATCAGCACTTGTGAAGGCAGGGTAATCCTCTCCGTGGGCTTTTAAAGCAGACACAGCTGGCTATGCTCCATGCCAACCTCTTGGTGCTGACTAGCTGTCCAGATTAAAAGATGTACCACTTCTAGATAGTTCAAAGCTGTCAGCATCCACTTCCGAGGAACTAGGGAAGGGGAGGCTCCAGGTTATACAAGAGCAAGAGGCAGTGAATGTGGGGATGCAATAATCCCCGGCCCTGTCAAAGAATGGGGGGCAGTTTTCCCACCAGCCTATTGCCCTACACATGCCTTGGAAGGAAATACCAGGATCTGCAGCACAACCGTGTCACATTTACACGAGGGCTCTTTCCCACAGAGTTCCCTCTCTCTGTGTGATCAGAAAGATAAGAAAAGTCAAAGGATGCAAGTGAAAGTGCTGTTGTGATAGGATGACTCTGGCTGAGTGATGCTTAAGTGCATCTTCAGCAGCACCAGGCATTTTCCAGCTCAGGAGATGTAACATTAACGTTGCCCTCAGTACTACTCCAGACAGCGCTGTGCTGAGCTTCATTAAGTCCTAAGCTTTCCCGTCAGCCGTAAATCACTGTAGCTACGTCACAGGAATCCTCCAGCAGGAGCGGGAGCAGCTTGCAGGGGAGATTTAGCTATGCTGAGCGAGCCAGGAGGCATTTCCTGCTGACAAGAAGAAAAGCCACCCAAGCTGTGATGAGTCAGTGAGGCAGATGGCAGATGTCACGGGTGGAGGGTCGCGGTGGAGTTCGGGGGAAGGAAGAAGGAAGTGAAAGTGGAGAGTGCTTCCAAGCTGCCTGTTCTCCGCAGGGCTGGGGGGACCACCTGCATTTTCTGACAGCACTTGGGAAGGGTCCAGGTGCAGCAAGCTACCACAGTAAGGGATATCATACCATTTGTGGGTGCAGAATTGCCATCTGACAGGGGAGATGCTTTCTGTCACCTCACGGCTTCACAGCTTTTGCCGTTGTGTCCTCGTGCAATGACATTACACTAGTCCAAAAGACTTAAGTGAGGTGCTGCCCTTGAAGTTTGATACCAGTCTAGCAGTTAATATGAGCTCGGTGCTGCATTCTGGGTTTCAGAAAGACTAGGTTTTTGTCAGTTTCTAGAATATCTTAGGATATCCGCTTTCTAGTTAGGGGAGAAAAGCAGCTTCAATAATATGTAAGGGGCAGGAACAAATGTCCTTTGACCTAAGCACAAACTGGAGCTCTTGAGCTTTTTGTGGGAGAGACTCAACTTCAGCTCAGTTCAGAAGTTAGGCTTAGACTGTGTTGACATCTGACGTGTGTAATAGAAGTAGTGTTGTCGGCTTGTTTTCCAGAGCACAGATCCTCAAGTGAGCTGCATTACAAAGGCATCACAGATGACACGCTGTTCATGGGTGGCATTTATCTGGTGGGCCATCGCTCAAGAGATGTAGGACCAAATCATAGAGCCAGACAGGAATAAAAGTCATTTAAGCATCCCCTGCCAAACAAAGGATGCTTGAATTCTGCCTGGCCCTCCTGCCCCTTAGGTTACTATATTCAGCTGCTAGAAGCTGCAATGAAAGAGAAGTAAACTGTAGGAATATGAAATCAGGGGAAAATGTACAGTATGCTGTCATTATTGAGGTTTATTTTGTTATTTGAGCAGCTGCAGTAGTATTTACATGCTCTTTCCAAAGCTCTGTCAGGCACACCCTGACCTCAGCTTGGATAGACATGTCATAGAACAAGAAAGCACCCAGGTCTTGGAAAACCTCTTTGCTACTCTGCAGCAGGACAGGTAGTTGAAGAGAAGAGGAAGAGGTGGAGAGGCTGGGACAGACTGCCAAAGCCACTGCAGTCCTAACGGTGCCGTGCTTGATTAGCACAAGGGGCTTATGGTCAGAATGGGCCATCTTTGGGGAGCAGGGTGTCTGACAGGAAGGCTGACATAAAGATTACGGATTATCACCTTCTGCAGGCTGGGGAGCGGGGTCACTTTTGTTCCCCAGCAGATGCTCAGAGATAACCGACAGAATCACATCCAGGCAGCCCTGTAGCTGACGGGCCAGCCCCGCCGGCCTGGCTCCCACTCTCACAGACACACTGTGGTGCCCCCAGTTTGGGAGACTGCTGATGGGACAGGGTTCCCAAGACCAGATAAAAGGATCAGGCTCTGATTCCCAGGCCACCAGACAACCAACCCTCATTTAATGCAACATAAACCAGTCCCCAGACTGTTTCTGGGGATGTCGGTGAGAACGAGGCCTCCAGACTGGCCGTGAGGGAGATAAGCGCAGAGATGTGACTCATCCAGCATCTGGCTGCTGTGGCTGGGGTGGTGAATTGGCAGAGCTGGAGAAGGGAGAGCTGCCTTTGTCCGTGTGTCAGGCAGCTGCAGAGGAAGCTCCACACCCTCCATCTCATCAGCTGGGGATGGTTGTTGCAGGAGAATGGTTGATTCGCTTAGTGATCTTGACCTCATCGTGGGCTATGGCTCTGAGTGCACTAATAGACCTTAACAGCCCTGACCAGCTTCACCTGGGGCTTCCACCCACACCCTCCACCCGTGGGCCCAGGAACTCCATTTAAGCTCTGCCCAGGGCCTTCAGTCTTAGTTTGAGCTGTGCTGTGTGAGCACAGGTCTGCAGCTCAGCTACAGCCATACTCAGCTATGGACCTTGGTGATCCCAACTTACAGGCTGATCTTTCCAGCTTGGTGCTGGACCTGCCTTGTCACCATGGGTCTGCCTGGCAATGTCTGGGCCTAACCCTGATATGTGGACTGACTTCCCAGCTTGGCCTTGGACCTGCTTCATCACCGCAAGCTTACCTGACGATCTGGGCTCTTGGTTGAATCTGGTCACCATCTCTGGACCTGACCTGCTTTCCTGGTGTGGTGGAGCCTTGGTTGGTGAGGCCCCTGCCAACTGCATTAAACCTCCTCAGCTCCTGGTCCAATGGCCTCTGCTGCTCCTTGACAAATTCCCACCACAAATGCCGTTGCCTACCTTTAATATTCACTCCCTATTCCTGTGTGTGGCTGTGATGTCCTGCTTCTGAACTTCATGCATGTAAGCGCTGAGAGTGGCAGTCTGCAGCCGAGCCATCTCAATTCTCTTTAGCTTCTGATTTGCTCTGGAGCCTGGTGGGATTGCCTCTTCTCTTCTAAGCTCTGCGGGAACTCACATGGGAGTGCTGTAGCAGTGGTATCCCTTTGGATCTCTGATGTCCTGTATCTTGATTTTTAGGCTTGCAGTTCCAGGAATAACATCCTGTGCCACTGAACTTGCTTTCATTTTTTGGGGTGTGAAATTCCTAAGCCCCCTGTCAAACGCAGGTTTGGATTTATCCCATTTCCTCAGAAGCCCATGCTGGGAAAGTGAAATGTAGGATCTAGCCTTCTGCTGCTGTTGGGCGAGAGCTGTGTTAACTCCCTTCTTTCGTGCTGACCCTCCTCAGGCGCAGATGTGTGTGAGTCATAGGCTGGACTTCTCATGTCTTGGTGGAACCTAAGAGAGAGGGTGGAGTGGTATTTGGTCTGGAAAATCTTAAAACAAATTATTTGTTCCAAGTATGTCTGGGAAAGGAGAAAAAGCCAAGGGATGATTTTATATTTGAAACTCTAGCTCTTAAAACTCTATTTATTTTGCGTTGAAAATTGAATGGAGGACCCACTTGAAAATATTCCCCTGGTGATCTTGCCTGGCAAAATTAAGGAAGAAGCAATAAAAGTAATGTTGGTATCCTAGGCTGCTTCTCAGCAGAGATGCTGCTGGCAGGAGAGACATAGTCGTTACCTGGTATCCCCTCACAAACCACTCGGCAATCCCTGCCCGGGCTTGCACTGCATGAATCGGTGCAGGCTGGAAGGAAGGGCCCCATCATGGTGGTGTGGAGCTCTGCACGAATAACAGGAGCAGGGGAGAGGAGTATTGACAGAGCAGGAGATGGAGAGATATAGATAGATAGATAGATAGATATGGCCTGTCTTCCTTGTGTGTGCAGTTTTCCTGTTCTGATACAGATATATTTAAATTAAAATTCTACCTAGAAATGTCCCTGTACCGCAGGCATAGGAATGCTGCTTATGTGATCACCATGAGTTCAATTCCCTCTCAATAAACAGCTTCAGTAAGGAGCAGTTTTGAGCTCTGATTTTTAGACCTGGACTGAATCCTCAGTTAATTCTTCCTCCTAGGCGGCCTGAGAACGAGCCCATGCTGTAAGCCTTGCACCCAGGCCTGGAAGCGCCCTGCTGGGAGAGTGGGAGTGCCTCCCTGTTATAGGCAGAGACCGCCTTTCAAAGCTCCACTGGTGCTGTTCAAAGCGTGTGTCCTTTTTCCAGCCAGACGCTGGTGTGCAGAGCCTTTCTGACTGCCACAGAAGGGCAAGGGCCGTATCCTACTTCCAGGGTGATCTGCCTGGCCTGGGACCTTGCTCGGTTTGTCCTTTGCACCGAGTGCTCAGTGGATTTTTGCTTGCTTCTTCCAAGGCAGTACTCTAGGGCACCAGGTAGGAGCGTTTTTCTTCCAAGCAGGAATGGTAAGGTGGATGTAGGTGCCCCGCACTAGCACTGCCCAGTGTGGTATCTGCTTGCCATCAGGCAACAGGGAACAGCCTGCGTTTCTGCGAAGCCCTTCAATCACACTGGTTCCCCTCCACATCATAGCTTTGTGTAGCCCAGATTTGCTATTTATCAAGCTGGGGAAGCCTCGTTCCTTAGCTGTGTGATTTGATTTTTATGTACCCTGGAATGTCCCAGGGTACTTGTCTGCAGTCCTGAGTACGACATAAGTGTCCTTTCCTTTCCCTGATCCTAAGCAAATGTGTCATCCTGGCGGAAACGAATGATGGAAACTTTCCAGATGTAGGTGCAGGTGGGAACCAGATGGCTTTCGTGCTGCTTGCCTATCCCTGCGTGGTATCATGAGTGGAGGGAAGCATTGTCAGTGCCCAGACATCACTTGGGGAAGCTGCTCCATGGGAAAAGTTGCAGGCCAATGCCTCTTGGAGTGCCGTTGGAGAGAGCAAATGGATGCCAAGAGCAGTAAATAATTTACATTGGTAAAAACACAAAGCTGGGTGGTCCTGGGGTTTTCTTTCTTTCCCCCTTGCTTTGCATCTGTTCATATTTAGAGGCTGTTCGTGGCTGTTTATACTCAACTAGTCCTGGCATGTTTCTTGCTTTGTCCTTGGCTGCAGCAATACACATAATGAATGTGTTTGAGGCTCTGCAGCCAGCACTGCTGCTTCTACACGGAATGCTTTGCATTGTTTGGAGCAGTATACCTGTGTAGTGTCAAAAGCACGACTTGCTTATCTCCTAGTGGGAGACGCTATGCGGGGAGGACAGCTGGTGTATGAGTCTGTTGGCACTGGAAGGAAGGGTCAGGAATGAACCAGAGTGTTTTTGCTAGCAGGCTACTACAGAGCATGAGAAGGTTAAAGCTTGTGACCACCTTGGAGTGTGTGTCACGTGCAAGATCTCTACAGTGCCTGCCAAGATCTTAGTGTGGTGGACAGTGTGCTGCTCAGGCTGGGAATGCTGATCACACTCCAGTGGCGGGAAGGTGTTCTTAGTTTTGTTCTTGTATCTCATTAGCCTCTATTTTTAATTGGCAATTAATTAAATCGGTTTTCCCCAAGTCAAGTCTGTTCTGTCTGTGACGGTAACTGGTGAATGATCTCCCTGTACTTATCTCAACCCATGAGCTTTTTCATCTTATTTTCTCCCTGTCTTGCTGAGGAGGGGTAGTGAGAGTGGCTTGGTGGGCACCTGGCAGTCAGACAAGGTTAAGCCACCACCTCCTCACAAAAAGCTGCTGCTTTAGGCAGTGCCAGCTCCCTTGCACTGTAAATGGTCTGATATAAGATGACTGTTCCTGCCTCTTGGAAAAGCCAGGAGACTCACCTGGTGCTCACCACTTCTGGGTCTTACCTGAACCCTGTAGTGAAGCAGAGAAGGTGGCCAGAAAAGGAAAGGAAAGATGGTGGGTAGGGTGTCAAGGGAAGCTGCCCCGAAAACTCCCACTGGAAATCCAAGCTTGCCACAAAGAGGAGGGGAAAAAAGGCAAACTGGAAAAAGCTGTTTGTTTTAATCTGGAGGGCTTCGTACAGTCTGCTTGCTGAGAGAAGGTGCCTTGACAAAGTCCTGTGTCAGCCTCACACTCCCTGGTTGAGGCTCAGGCAGCCTCCCCTGAAAGGGCTTTGGTTATTCCAGGAGAGAAAGCAAGGCCAAATGCTGGACTGGGAAGTGCTGCTCCTGGTGACTGCATCCTCAGGAATACAGTCACAGTTACCACTGTGTGCTCCAGGATCTCTCTAGGTTAAATTGGCTGCTCGGGACAGAGTGTTATATTGGCGCAAATGAGCCAGGGTTACTCATGCCAAACAGCTGTAGTGATGCCAGACCCCAGCACTGTGATGTTTCAGGGCATCATTAAGTTTTGGGCCAGTGCCCAGGCCTTGTGTTCCTGATGGTGGAATGAAATGGGGTCCCTGTCCATTCTTTGTGGGCCCCTCTTGCTGGCTGCAGCGTGGGCAATGGCTTTTCTCTGTAACCCGGGGATGATGTGTGCTTCCTGCTGCAGCCACTATGTGGTCTGGGAGCCTCTGCCCATCTGGTCCCTGTTAGCCAAAATGCTGTCATCCCCATGCATGCCTGAAATATGGAGTTACTTGTAGTCATGCCTGTTGGGCGGATGGGAGGATGCTGAGCAGACACCACTGTTCAGCATCGAGCAGAGGATAGGGGGAGAACATCTCTTGAAGGAAGAAGGCGAGGGCTGGAGATGAGATGAGCAGAGGGTGTAGAGTAAAGAGTTTGGCACCACTTTTTTGGGAGGGACAGACAGGAGAGTAAAATTTAAGACTTGTAAGAACTAAGTCTCTGTTTATACTGTACGCTTGGACCTCTCACCCATGTTCATCAGCGTGTGGCTGGCTGTGATGTACCTTCAGCGCTTGTTCCTGTCTCCTTCCCTAAATGTAGTGTTGAGGTGACAGTGCCCTCATCTGGCAAAATGAGAAATTCAAGACTCAGGAGAGATGGTTCAAAATGGGGACTACGGAGGCAACTGCTCCTACAAACACTCCTCTTATGAAAGTATCTTGGTGGCATAGTTCTCTCTGTGATACTCAGAGCCCTGGCACAGGCTGTGGAACCTACAGTGCAGGAATTCTGCACTTGTAAGGGAGTGCTGCAGCTACAGAAAAAAGCTGTTATCCATTATGACAGCCATCAAGTCATGGGCACCACTAAGCCCTGGAGCAGTGCTGAGTCCCTCGCACGGAAGCTCCTAGAGAGCATTCATGGATTTTCTGACTCCTCAGTGTTTCCATGTTGAAAAAAATATTTGATATTCTTTTCTCTCTTTTCTTTCAGATCCTGTTTGACCAGGCTCAGAGGTCAGTCCGGCAGCAGCTGCACAATTTTGTGAAAGAGTGAGTATTTGTCTTATCAGTTTGGTCTTCAGCTTCTTGAACTTCCATTGCACCTGTCCTGTGTGCACTGGAAACAGAACTGCAACCTCTGCACAGCTACTGAAGCTTGGAGCAGAAGAGACACTAAAGGGCAGAGGAAAGGATCTGGTTTGTGTGATGGCTGTTGCTGTTGTCTTGCTACACTATCATTTGGTTGCTCTGTTGTCAACCAGATGTCTTCATCCTGTTCCCAGCTCATAGTTAAAGCTGGACATGAGGCGTACTTTCAGATCAGAGCATCATCCCGAAGTCTGGTAAAGTTCATCTGCAGAGCTGATCCTCTAGGTCAAACACATCCCAGAGTTCAGATCCCTGCAGAGCAGGGCCAGCTCTACACCTTATGTTACCTTACGTTTGATGCAGAGTTTCCATAGAGGTTTAAACCAGTGCATGCTTGCAGAAGGAAGGAACTTTGCTGCCAACTGACTTTGGGGTCCAGCAGAATCATTGTGTTCTTAGCTCCCCCTGCAACATGCTTAGTCACTCAAAATTACAGCAGCTCTGCTCTTCTGGAGTAACCTGAGCATCTGCCTGGAAGGTGACAGTCAGGAGGGCCCTTCTTTGTGTGGAGGGAGCAGCTAATCATCGCTGTGCCTTCAGCTTGGAGCTTGACCACAGGTTCAGAGTTCTTTGCTAATGGCAAGCAAGTTTACAATGCCCTGGTGTGAGCAATGTGGAATATTGCATATTAAGGATGTTAACTTGCGCGTGGCAGGCCTGAGGTGCCGAAGAACTGGGCTGGGGACAGTCTGTGCCTCTGATCAAGGCTCTCAGCAGGCTGGTGCTGCCATTGCTGCATTAACACGTTTCCTTGGAGCGCCTCTTTTCCCCAGGGCAGGTACCTAGTGCAGCACGGGATCCCACTCATCTCATACAGGTCAAAGAGGCAACCGAAGGCATCAGCTGAGCAGGGGCTGGATGCCATGGGAACTGGGAATTGGCTGAATCCCTCAGCAGCTGTGTGGTTTGATGGAGGGGGGCCCTAGCTGACCCCCCCCATTCCTCATCCTCTTGCCTAGCACTCATCCTACCCCCACTTTCTCTATAATCACTTCTCTGATGAGCTCAGATTTAATCTGCTTAAGGCTGGCAGTTGGAAGGGGGAATTTCACCTGCCTCTTGGGTCTGTCATCCTTTCAGCATCTTTGCAACTTACTCTTTTTTGCACTTGTACTGCTCAACCTCTGCACTTGCAGGCCCTGGTGCTTTAATCTTTGCATTGCTCCTGCCCTTGGTTGGAAAATAACTTCTACACTTGGGACCATTTTGAATAATCCACCCAGGGCCAATCTGCAACTTCCTGGCTGAGGATGGGAACACAGGAACAGTGGGAACTGTGCCTTTGCGTGGTGATTCATACGTATGAGAGGGCAATATTTACCCTCTGACCTGCCCTCCCTGTCCCCAAGCTCTAAAGGTCTTTGCCTGGTTCATTTATGTGGTACATACAGGAGAGCGCAGCTTGCCCTGCCCATGCTGGCAGTAGCCAAATGCTCTGTGACTGCCTTAGCACGTCACCAAGCCACAGACCTTGCTGAGTAGGAGGGTTTTATTAGCTAAGTCTTGAGGTTGCAGTCATGTTGCTGCAGCCTGACTTAGAGCTGGCTGAGAATTTCCAGCAGTATCGCACGCCTCCGAACTCCTGCTCCTTTGCACTGGGGATAGGCACAGATGAGGAAGCTGTTCTCTCCAAAGCTGGATCCAAAGCTATGGAAAATCCCCACAACCCTTTGCTGCAAGTGACCCCGAAATGCAAAAAGTGACCCTGTTGTTTTCCTGTGGATGGAGCTAGATGGCCAGGTAACTCAGCAGCCCGGAGCGTTGAGGGCAATGTGAAGAAGCGACAACCACCAGAACAATAATCCAATCAACTCTGTTTTCATGTATCCTTACTGTACCTGCCCATGGTGGATTCTCTTGGCCAGAGGCTGATCCATACATAAGTATATGCAACTTCAAACAGTTTGCCACAGGGCAGAGTTCAGCATTTACTGTCTGTCATGTTCAACTGAGGCTTTTTCTTTTCCCTAGGGCAAAGAGTAAGTGGATACTACTTATTGACTAACAGTTTTTAACTACTTTAAGTTATAACAATTTATAATTGAGGTAAACAGAGCTCCCCTGGACACAAAATAAGTGTTTGTATTACAGCTGCTGCAGATCAGCATTGCTGCTTTCAACTCCTGAGGAACCAGGGCCACTTGTAAGAGCTGATCTTCAGGAATTGCTGTCCTCAATTTTTGTGGTCATGCAACTCAAAGTCCTACCTGAATAGTACCTGCTATCTAATTAAAAAAAAAAAAAATCAAAAAAACCTGCCTGTCGCTATGTCTTTATAGCCTCCCCCCTGCCTCTGCAAAGCTAGACCCCTCATCCCATGTGAGGTCTCTAGGTGTAAATAAAACTTCAAACGTTCATATTATGGATCATGTATTTCTAAATGCAAATGTTAACAAATGTGCCTATTATACAAAGGGAAAAGAATAGTGAAATGTCTGGATTTTACAATCAGAATCAGCTAGAGATGCACATGAATGGCCTGGCTGCCCTAATTGAATGCCCTGTCCTCAGTTTGAGAAGTAGCTGGTTTTACTCTTTTTCACAAAGCAAAATATGAGGCATATTTTTTTCACAGGTAGGTTCTGAAATGTTCTGCTCACCACTTATTCTGAGGGCAATTGTGGACTGTCTCTAGGGCTGGATGCCATCTGGCCTGGCTTTCTGGATGCTGTCCTTGGAGAATTTCCTTAAGGCTTTGAAGGCAGTATGTAAGGTTCAATATCTCTCCTTGCCAACTGTCTCTAAAGAAAGACTGTCTAGAGTTAATCTGGAGTCAGTCCAGCTGGACACGGTGGAACTTGGTGGGGTGGGTTAGGATCCTAATGGCATCTGGAGCAGGATCTCCGTGTGATCATGGTGTACCTGGTTGCAGCTCTCCTTGCTCAGTTGCTATCAGCAATATTCTGGCTGCTTTGTAGCAGAGATTCTCACTGTCTCATCTTCTTTGGGTTCCAGTGACGTCCGGAGGTTCAAGGAAACCAAGAAGCAGTTTGACAAGGTGCGAGAGGACATGGAGATTTCGCTGGTAAAGAATGCCCAGGCACCTCGGCACAAGCCCCATGAAGTGGAGGAGGCGACAGGCACCTTGACCATAACCAGAAAGTGTTTCCGGCATCTGGCCCTAGACTACGTTTTGCAGGTTGGTGTCTGTGCCCCCAGCCCTGACTGGATTTCCCAGTACAGAACAAGACATCACAGACAAATTGCTAAATAATCTACTGTAGGGAATGAAGATGTTGGGGGACGAGAGAGAGCAAGTAGGGTCTTACAACTGGGTTCAAAAGGGTACTGGATTACTAATCCATTGGACGTTTTGCCCTCTGCCCCTTCAGGCAGGGAGTCCTTAGGACTGGGGTGTGATGGAGCATGAAACCACCAAGGTTTGCTCTCGTTCCAGGCACTGGTGTAGTGGTACCGCTATGAACCCATGTGTGGCTTAGCAAAGCGCCGTGCTGCAGTAGGTCCCAGGGTTCTTTGAGCTGCCTTTTGGCGTAATCCAGCCTGCGTGTATGAAAGAGCAGGCTGTGCTGGTGAGAGGGCCTTCACTGGTGGGGCTGTGAGTTCTGTAGCTGATCACATCTGCTTGAAATAGTCACAGGATGTTGGTGTAAGTGGTGTAGGAGAGGGGAGGCTCTTCCCCAAATCCTTAGCTGCTTTGACCTTTAACTCTCTGGAGAGCCTGGCAAAACAGAGTCATGAAACTACTGAAAGTGAGGGACCGAACACAACGCTGTCAAGTGTTCTCTGCAAATCATTGTCTGCTCCTGCATGTGGAACATGTCCTTAAGGGCAAATATGTGGATCTGTGTGCACATGTAAACATCTGTGTGTGTGTACTTGTGTTCATGCCTGAAACTCCAGACAGTTGTATATGCATGCACAAATATGCATCTGGATGGATGTATGTGTGTACATGGATGTATGTGCACAGTGCATACCTGCATATATTGCAACAGTGGAAATTCTGGTTGAATATAAGGCAAAAACGTTTTCAGAGTTATGCAGCACTGGAACAGGGACCCAAAGAGATTCCCATTCAACAGGACCAGGCTCTGAGCAACTTCATCTAACTTTGAAGTCAGTCTTGCTTTGCCCAGGCAATTGGACAGGTAACCTCTGGAGGTCCCTTGGGAATGTGTGCTTACCTATGTTTATGCCTTTGCATGGCACTGACATGACTCTTCATGCCTGACATGTTCTCCTTCCTGAAAAAGCTACGGTGTAACTGAGAAGGGAAATCTTAATAATTTTTTCAGAAAGAGAAATTAAACACGCTGCCTTAGACTGAATTTCTCTCCCCAGGGGGAGATTTCGTGCAGGAACACTCACTCACTGCACCCAGAATGGTCAAGGATTTTTCTTTGAATCATTCATAGGCTTCTTGTCAGGTCTGTCCTTTTCGGCAGTGGGTGTATTAAGCAGACAAATTCAGTGTTAATATTGATCCATGTGTGTCTCCACTAGCTGTCACTTCTGCAGCACCGAACTAAAACCATCTGCAACACGTTCTGTCTGATCATGAGGTAGTCTCTGATGTCACGTTCTCTGGCAGCTGCAGATGGAAAGGCAATGCTTTCCCCTTAAAGTATCAATCATGCATGTCATTGATCCTCCTTTAGGATTGCGGTTAGACATGAATGCAATTGTATTTGCTGGCAAGGTCACACTATAGTAAGCTCCCCCCACTTCTCCCACTGATGAAGAGTTCCTTTAATGTGCTAATCCAATATTGGGGGAGGTTTCCCTGTTGGTCCGCTGCAAGGTACCAGGCTAAATCCATCAGTTTTGAAATGCGTAGACATCAACTTGTCCAGGTATCCTTTGGTATTTAATTAAGGATATAGTGAGAAGAGTTATTTTGTTCTTTTTTATCTGAAAGAAGACCTTTTCCTGACCTTGAATGTCCACACAGCTAAAGGGCACCCCCTCATAATGAATTACAACTATATCCTAACTGCAGTAAGTTAAGCTCTCCTGCCACAAATCCCAACTCAGACACCTGGGGAAAGGGATAACTTGGCTCACAGCAAAACTCAAGTCCCAGAATTTGCCATGGCAGAATCAGATATGGAGGGCACTATATTGGCAGAAAAGTCCCAGCTGGTCCTGATGCAAATGCTAGACGCAGAATCTTCCAACCAGCATCTTCCGTTTTCTCTCCAGCCTCCAGAGAAACAGACCCCGTTTTGTGGATCTGTTGCACCTTTCACATCTTGCAGAACTCATCTTGATCGTCTTTGACTTTGTCAACAGGCCTGAAGTTGGCATGGTCAAACTTGAAGGATTACTCACACACCTTGAAGAGGGCCAGAAGGACCAGGACCCAGTAAAGCACAGTTCAGAGCAAGACTTTTCACTGTAATGTAGCACATTTCCGTTATCATAGCATCTGATTTATGGCTATAAATGGCCAGGAGGAGTACTGCTGTGGAGTGAAACTCTCTGTTGGTATAAAGCAGGGTTACTAGTTCCAGTCCTTTGTTTTGTTTTTTTTACCTAGTGTACTGGGTGTGGAGAGGAGGGATCTAGGAGGCTGGGGATATACCTGAACCACTTTGTCATTGCTGGAGCGGATGACCAGGTTGCCTGGTACAGCATCAGGAGGCTGATCGTGGTGTGCCTCACGGATACTGTTCCAAGCAGAACTGCGACAGGCACCAGCAAGCTGCCCTTTGGCAACTTTTACATTGTTTTAGGTTCAGTTACTGCAAGCGTAGTGCTTCTAAACAAACTGATGCTGCATTTATAAATGAGTTGTTAACACACTGGAGCTATTTTTCTGTTTTTCTGTTATTTGTGACACTGACAGCTGAAGCCCCATTGAAACCTTCTGCTACATTTGACAGTTTTTTCAGTGCTAATTGCAGCATTTGTAAGACTTCCCAGTGTAGCGCATGGGGTCTGTGGGCAAGCTGTTATGTAACTATGTGCTATTCATCTTTTACTTTTGAAATTATATTCTCCTGGGTCAGTTCTCAGCCTCTTACATTTATTTTTTTAATGATTTTTAAATCTCAAGGATGTTTTTCATTTCCAGATCCATGACCCAGTATCAGAAAAACGTACTAGGTCTCGCAGAGTTTGCCTTTGTCCCCAGTTAAAGGAGATTTGCAATAGTTTTCTCTTCATTTCCAAGAGATGCTGATGGTTGTAGTCTCACTGGTAGAGTGATGAACATTAGAAGCAGATACTACCTTTCTTGTTCTTCCTACATACCTCATAGTCCTGGGTTATTCAAGTCTTCCTGTTCTTCCTTGCAGGGTAAAGATTGTTGTTCACTCCAAAACATGCTGTAACTGTGCGATTGCATGGAGTAGGGGTTAGCACTCATTTTCCCAGTGGCATAGGACAATACTGGAGAGGGAGAAAGAATCGGGACGTAACCCCTTGCTGTCCTGTGCCCGAGGTTTTATGGTAGGCATTTCAGGTGTGACTTTCCTGATCAAAGATGCAGGCAACTGTGAGGTGTCAAAGATGAGCTTCTACAGCCACTCTGCTAAGCACCTGCTGGAGGACTCAAGGAATGGCCAGGCTCTCCTCTTCCTCCCCTCACAGTAAATGCTCCAAACTGGTTCTTTTGCAGTAGCAGGGTGCATTTCCAGAGCAATGCTGTCTTGCTGTAGCAAGAGGTCCTGCAGTTCCTCCCTGGCCAGGGAAGAGGTGTAAGCCTGAATGTGCTGGAAGGCCGTTTCTTCCACCCCAGGAGCCCAAGCACATCAGGGCTGGCACAGGAAATCCTGAGCTACTGCTGCTTCTGTGTGGAAGGGATGTGATGGTCTCTGGGGCAGTCATTCATCACTTTACTCCAAGAAAAGTGAGTGTGCAAAGGGTGTGCACACTGAGAACATAGCCTTCCCCACAGGTACCACAATTTCCTGGCTGGCTTCACTATGATTACTGAAAAAATCTGTAACACTACACTGGTACCTCTCAGCCTGCTAAGAGAAATCAAAGCAGTGACCTGATAGATTAACCATCTCCTTCATGTGATACCAAAATGCACTCTGGGGTCACTGTGTGTTGTCAGCCTAGGTACAGACACACATCTAGCAGTGACCTTAATCAGTAGCAGCCCAGGTCAGAAAATGCATCTATGCTGTTTCCCTTTTTATTCCACCTGGAACTCACCAGAACGGTCTTTTCAGAAACTGACTTTCTGGAACTGTCCTTGAATAGTTTGTGGTTTGCTGCTGGGGTATTGCAGCAAGTTGTTGATGCTTAGGTCTCCATGACAGATTGCTTAGTGCTGCTGATGCTGAGAGTCTTGTCTTGATTCCTTCACAGATCAACGTCCTGCAGGCCAAGAAGAAGTTTGAAATACTGGATGCGGTAAGGGCTCTCTGTGTTTTCTGTGGCTGCTCTCAGTGACTCAATGAAAGGCAGCCCTCTCCATTTCAGGTTGCATGGGTCGACATACCGACTCCTCGGTCTGCCCTGGAGATACTGTCTGGGACTGCTCTGGGGGCTGCAGGTATGCTAACGAGGGGAGAATGAAGGACCAGCAAGATACTCCACAGGCCAGAAATGGAGGGGACTTTCAGGGGTGAAGGACACCACTTTTACTGCTTTGTGCTCACAACAGGGGTGACCTGAAGGATTTGTCAGAGGAAGAAAGGAGAAGAGGGAGAGGCATCTAATGGATAGATTGATTTGGGAAAGGATAGGGTTAGACCTTGAAGAGACTTGCTTGTGGGTAATAAGGGATAAGGACTTTTCAAGCTCACTTTGTCCCCGAACCTTTTCTGACCTTGCTGTTGTTTCCCTCCCCAGATGCTGTCCTTCATGCATGCCCAGTACACCTTTTTCCAGCAGGGCTACAGTCTTCTCCATGAGCTGGATCCCTACATGAAGAAACTAGCCACAGAGGTGAGGGGACAGGGAATATGGTTGACTCCATCTGCCTGTTTTACCCCTTCACCCCGAAAGGACGTCTTCTTTCCTATTCAGTTGCCGTACTTGGTAATCAGGGAGGGGTCAGAGCATCACGCTTGTTGGATGAGCCATGCTGCTCTATGGGGTGGCAGCCAAGAGCTATGGTTACTTTCAGTGCACACCCAAACACAGCCCTTTTCCCCTCTTGTGGGGACTTATGATGTTAGGTAGGGCTGGTGTAATCCCAGAGCAGAGAAGCGGAGATGGACAGTGGCTCATAAACCTCCTTCCTGACTTTTATACCTGGTGTTCTTCTCCCTACCTTTAGCTGGACCAGCTGGTGATTGATTCCGCAGTGGAGAAAAGGGAGATGGAGCACAAGCATGCGCTGATACAACAGAGGGTGAGTCCTGGGGCTGCAGCTTGGTGCAAGCAGTGCTTCTCTCCATCAGTGCGGTTGTCTGGATCATCGTGGCAGCTGCCATCTGATGAGGGGCCTTGCTGGGTTAGTCCTTCACGGCCTGGAGCAGTAGCAGCAGAAGTTGTTGAGATGAGAGTAATAACCTTGTGGGTGCTGGGAGGTCTAGCGAGTAGGTGGGCCTGGTCAAATGCAGAGCGTGCAGCTGCTGACGCATCCAAGTACACAAGGGAGGGGGACACAGGCAGGACCCCGTGGGTCAGGGCACCTGGGCTATGTTCCCGGCTCTGCTGCTGACCTGCTCTGCCTCTGAGCAAGCCTGCCTTCTACGCTTTGCCTCCCTCTTCCTGAGGATGTGGGAAGGTGTAAAGGTTCACATTCTGTAAATGGCTCTGAGATAGAGGAGTGGATGTAGTTGTTTGTAATCACCTGTGAAAACAACTTGACTGCATAGCAGAGCTGCTTACGGGGAGAGGTTAGAGCACTTCTCTCCCACCCTTTCTTTTCTTCTCTCCCCATCTCGCATCCTTCCTCTGGCTGAGCACGCTGGCTTTTGTCTGGCAAACCCTATGATCTCCAGCTACTGCAGTATTAGCGTGTCCCTTCTGACACTTCTCCCTGCCTTGCCCCGTGGTGAGGCAGCAGTGTGGCAGCATGCCCGAGTGCCCAGCCCAACCAGATGGCCAGAGTCCCTGTTAAATCATCCAGCAGGCGAATGAGTGGATGCACTCCTTTGGTACCCGTAGACAGGACTTGCTGCAGGGCCTTTTCCTCATTCATAGGGAGCTCACACTGCACTGAAGTGATGTTAATGGGTTGTGGAGGAGAGAGCGAGCAGGACTCTGTACTGCTATTGAGAGAGGAGTCTGCTGCAGTGAACTTCTTCATGCAAGGCTGCTCCAAACTGCAGTTCGGATGATTCTTGCTTAGTTCCTGTGACATGACATGGCTACAGCCTTGAGCAGCATAACTTTGGAAAGGTCCATGGGGACCCAAGCAATAGAGCTGCCATGGCTGAGCAAGCTGCTGTTTTCAGCCGAGCTGTGGTAACCCCCTGTGTGTGTCTTCTCACCTGCTGTAATTGGGAGTAACCACCATGAACTGGCAAGATAATAGGATTTATTATCAAACAAGTCTGTGCCTTCAGTAAGGAGGCATCTTTGGTTAATGTGGGCTCTGATTTTCCAGACCATTCATCTGGGAATGATTCCAAACCTGAGGCTTGCAGAAACATTGACTGTTTTTTTTTTTCTTTTCCTTCTCTTCATGGATTGCTGACCGGCCCCTGCAGACCCTCCTGCAGGTGAGTACCCACATGTATTTCCTTCTTCTGACATCTTCATTTCTCAGAATTAGCACTTTGCTGCTCTGGATATTTACTAAGTCCTGCCTTTGAAAGCAAAACAAAGAAACCTTGCCATAGCAGTGGGGCTGTAACCTGGACACTGGAGATGTAATTTTAAAGCCCAGTTTCAATTGAATTTGGTTTCATCCTCATCAAAGCTGTTTTCAGTCCTGTGCTAAAATAAGATTTCAGTTCCCTCTACTCTGTGAGTTGGTTGGTCTTGACTCGGAGTTCAGTACTGCAGCGGCAGCAGTACTTGGCTGGCACTTAATGCATGGTTGGTGCCTGGGAGCCTTTGAGGACATGGGTCTGGTGGGAGGTGAACTGGCTGCACAGGCTCCTAACAGAGGGCATTAGTGGACTTTCAGCTCATGCTCTGTGGGCATGTAAGGGGGGATTTCATAGAGCCCTGAGAAATAGCTGTTCATGAACCAAGCCCTGAGTAGGAATTGCTAAGGAGTCTGTATCTGGCAGGCACTTGTGTGGATCAATACTTCCCAACAGGGGGAATCTAAGTGGCTGTTGTTTTCTTTCTAATGCTCTGTCTCAAACATGTCGTAACCCATGAAATGGAGATGTAACCAGATTTGAAAGCTAATGACAGACATTCCCTGTGAATCAGCCTGTGCATATGCTCCCTTTGGTTAAGTGTTCTGAGGGAGGGGTAAATCCATTTGTGAACTCTCAGTTCCCCTGGGACTCTGCTGGAGTGATGACTTCATTCAAGGGAACATGGAAAATCTCTCTAGCGCAGTGCATTTCAGTTAAATCGCTTTATGTGGCTTTGCTGACTGGACTAGCAGGGCATGAAGCAGAGGTCAGGTTCCGAGAGGGAGAATGGGCAATTACTTTTCATCAGGACACATATGCATAGAGCTCTGGCGCTCTGTGTGCATAAGCTTGTAAGAGAGCTGAACATCCCTACTGCCATTTAGGATTTAAAGCTTCCTGCCTGGAAATGTTAGGAGACTGCTTTTCAGCTATTCTGAGTCAGTGTTGTTCCCCCCCTTTGCAATGGAACGTGGCACTCCCTCTGGTGAGCATCTCGCTGTCTCCAAAGGGAGCACAGCACCTATTTGAATACATGTCTTCATGCCGAGCCCAGAATACCCTCTGGTATCTTTAAGAATTTGGAGATTTAGTTGCGCTTGACTAGAGGGTGGTGGCAGAAGTATCCTTTTTTCCTCAACACAGTGGTATCCCAAACAGCCTGCTAAGACATGACAGAAAGGGAGGGAATCCAGTTTAAATAATACATTTTGAAGTGTTCTTGGGGTGGGGGAGCTGTGCAGATTCTGAAGATGGGGAATTGAATTGTCTTTGGGCAGCTTTGTGAGGCATGGAGGGCAGCCTTCTAAGAGCCAAGTTCGTAAGGAAGCAGTCTGTGGCGTTTTGTTTCATTATTGTTTTAATTAAAATAAATTCGGGAGGAGAGAAAAACTCAGCACAAATCTTGACTGTTTTCTTTGATACTGTAATTTAGGTGCCTTTTTCCTATGCCACCCTTTCCCCATCTTCCCTCGTGGAACATCTGCCACCTTTGAGGCAGATTCCTAGGGCAGCTATCATTTCAAGCTGTCTTTTTAACCGCTGCCCTCTCTGCCTTCCCAGCTCCAAAACCTTAAAGATCTCCATTTGCAGCTTCACACTTCTTGTGAAAATAATGCTCACTTATACAAAAAGGATTCCAATAAAATCAGCAAGAGGAAAGGAAGAATCTCAATTTTTGAGCTACAATAAATATTTGAGCTATCCTCCTGTTGTGCAAAGAGAGAGGAGAGCTTCAATGGGAAGGCTGGGGGTGCCTTTTTTCTGACTGTGTGTGGGATGCACGTGTGCAAGGACTGCAGTGTGGAATACGTTTCTGCAAAGACCGAGGAGATAGTCCTGTAGCTTCCCACATTTCTCTTGTGTGTTGAACTGAAGCGTCTTAAACCACACATGTGAGTTTGTATGTTTTTATGTGGGCTCAATTGCTTCAGGTGGATGCCCAAAGACGCACAGGGCCTGGTGTAGGTTGGACCACTTAGGAGCAAAAATTTGGAGAACTTAGCACTGGAACGCACAGGCCTAGGAATTTTTTCCAATGGGAGATGAGTAGAGAAACGATAACATTTAAACCAGTCCTCCCTCGCAGATCCTGACCTTCCTGAATCCTTCCACTGCACCAAAACCGACAGGGCAGTCTCTGAAAGTGGAAGAATACGGGGCTATATAAAAGCTCCTGTGCAGCCTCATACCTATTCCCCGGTCCGGAGTAGTGGGGGAAGCAATTGTGCTTCTGTTGCCCGCTTACACGGGAGGGAGGATGGAGTGCCAAGGCAGAGCTCTGCCTCATGTAGTCCAGCTGGTGGATAACAAACGAGGGGCCATATGGCCCTTCAGCACCCTGCTGTCCGTGGCTGCAGCGGAGCAGGGCTGGAATTACTGGCCAAAGGGTGGCTCTGCTCCAGGGAGCTGGGGGAAGCAGACCCCGCTAAAGGCACACAAGCCTGGCTCTGTTAAGGTCAGGGAGGCATTCGGTGAGCATCTTCCTGTCAACTTTGCTCTGTGTTGCCTGGCTTCTCCCGCTCCCTTCTGTGCCTCCATGACAGCTGTATGATAATTAGCCCTTGCTCTAAGCTGATTGACTGTGAATAGGAGGCACGAGGAGGGGGTAAGCAGGTGGTCCCCAGAGGCCAGCAGACTTCCTTCGCCTAGTGCCCCTTGCTTTGACAGGAGCCAACGGCAGAGCTTATAGCTTCCCAAAAAGGAGTAGGAGGGGTAAAGGAGAAGGGGCTGAAAAAGAAATCCCTCCTTCCCTGCCAGCCCACGGTGCTTAGCAGAGATGCTACTCTAGAGAGCGAACAGAGAGAGAGAGGACACAGAGCTGCTCTCTGCTTTCTAGGCAAGAGCAGCAAACCCTCCCTTGCAGCTGGCATCATGAAGATTTTCGGCAGGCTTGAATACCTCCTGGTAAGCAGACTCCTGCAGGGTTGGTTTGACTTGGGGACAAAGTTTAGAGGGCACTTTTCCCTGGGGAAGCAAGGATTGTGCCTGTAGGACCTTGCTGATGTGACCCAAAAGCAAGTACAGCTTTATTACTGCAGGAGAGCAAATGTGTTTGGTTCTGTTTCTGGGTTGGAAAAGCTCTGGGGCAGGGCACAGATCTCTGTGCATCATCTGCTGGCAAGCTGCAGAGCAGGGAGATCATTTGGCATTAGGAAATTCAATGGGATTTGGCCAGAATGAATGAAAACTGTCTGTGCAGAACGGGAATGTAGGTGGGGGAGCCCTCCTCCAAATTCCATCTGCCTCTGGTCTTGGATTGTACACGGTATATACACAGAGGTAAAAATAGCCAGATAGAGGAAAGCTTGAAATATATTCAGGCACCAGAAGAGAACAGAATGTGCATGCACCGGTGTTTGTGTGGAAGGGGGGTGTGTGCATCTTTAGGGAATGTGAATATTCCTCTGAATTACGTTCTCTTTAGAATTGAATAGCCACACACAGTTTTTAACTTGCCTTCAGGAGAAGTTCTTTTCAATGCATGAATGTATACATAATATTGTTAGAGTGTACATAATATTATTGTTAAATACTGAGCATCATTGGTTAAGTAAAAAGGGCACTTTTGGATAAAAGCCTTTGTCTTCTATGAGGGAAAGCATGTATTGCATGTGTTGTCGCTTATCCTGAATGGTATTGATTGAAAATAAAATAACATGAAGGTTTGGTAGTAACATACATTGCTCTGAATATCTAAAAACCCCTGGACTGAAATGATTCACTGGTTGTGATTGCCTAGTTTTGATAGTGGTTTCTATCAGTAGAAATCAAAACATTGTACAGAAAAGCACAGTATCATTATTTTTACACTGAATTGATACACTGAGGGAGTTAATGCTATGGCTTTTCAGGGAGGGCCATTGCCATAGTGATTGTATTTTAAAGAATTTTAAGGAAGTCTTGGTATTTTAGCGAGAGGTTCTGTCTGTTCTCAGCCAGGTGTTGCACCCTTTGGGATAGCGATGAACCTGTAAACAAGACCTTCCTACTTCGGTGGGTATGCTCTGGGCAGGGCTCCTTCCTCCCCCTGCCTCAAGGATTCCAGGCTCATGAGGGGCATCTTCACCCTTCACACTAAGTCTGTTCACTGAAGCTGGAGGTTTATTTAATTTCATCGGCCATTTTCTCTGCACGAAATGCTCGCTTCACAGGAGCAATTGGGAGAGCTTGTCTGGCCTCTGTGCATGCTGCGTGGAGACGGACAGGGAGTTCTGAACTGAGTGGGCCGAGAGGCAACCTTCAAATAGGGGTTTTTCTTCTTTTTCTTTTTCTTTCGTGGGTCTGTCTGTGCCTGTCCTGGGTTTTTGCTTTCCATTTACTGGTTTGAAAGTGTCTGCATTAATGTCCTTTTTCACACCCCTATGGATGTGTCTCTTGGAATGTGTTGCTTCATTGTTGCTTCAGCAGCATTCAGTGTGCTCCCATGGAAACCGTCGTGATGTCATTTCTAAAAGAATATCAGTTCCCAGGCAGCCTCTTGTGCAAACTCAGAGTGACAGGACTGAGAAGGGGAGGGGACAGTGAGACAAGATTGTGATTTACTGAAAGTCGGTGAAGGAAAGGGAAGCAGATGATGGCAGAGATCTGCTTTCTTATTTTGGAAGACGTCCGATTTATTTTACCCATGTGTGATCCAACATGTCACTGCTGTTGCTAATCACGACTGCATGTGCAGTTGTAGCCAAAGCCATTCAGATCCCAATCCTAGGAAGCATTTTCCATGTCAAGCATGTTTTCATATTACAGAGACAATGAGGTGCTAAGTGCAGACTTAATAAATCAGTCCAAACTCATTTAGAGCAGACTTGCCTACTCCCTGTACATTGCAATCATGGGAAGAATTCAGTAAAAGGTAGTTTATTAAAATTGTGCATTAAAATCTCCTGTATAGCAGGAAATGGAAAAAGAGGGGACAAGAGAAAGCATACGTGTGCTCTCTCTTACTCTGCTTTTGTAAGATATGAATCAAGAAAGTTACTTTGAATGTTGTGGAATGGGTGACCCATTCCTTCTCCACCAGCGCCTCCCAGACGTCGCGGCTTGGCTTACAAGGCTGGAAGGTTTGTATTCCTAGTTCTGTGTGGAGTCAGTCCACTGATGCGCTGCATCCCTTCTAAGAGCCACACAGAGCCTTACTGATGGCATAGCTGATGTGCTTGGTAGGAGCAGTGTCTGTCAGCCAGGACCCTTCCACTTATTTCCCAGGACTAACAGGATCAAAATCTTTGTGTCAATGAACAGAACAGATACAGGGACGCATTAAGGGCAGGTCTGCCAGTTAAGGGGACTCATTGTCACACGTCTGTGTGTATCCATCTGTGGCCACACACTGCCATGATGTTTCAACACCATTGGCAAGATGATCTCCTCAGACAGTTTCTAAGCTAGTTTTGACCTGGAATTGGGTTTCAACAGATGTTCTTGTAACTCTTTTTCCAGAAATTTGTCCTTTCTTTTCAATGGCTGTGGTAGGAAAGTTCCCTGTATGGGCTACAGCAGGAAGAGGTGCCTAGGAATCCAGTGTTTAAACCCATAGTTTAAACTTGCTCTGGTGTGCTGGAAGCTTCACTTGCCATGATTTTGCCTTTCAGCTACCCGAGCATTTCTGTACATCTCCCTTTTGGCCTTTGCCTGGCTGAGAAAGGAAAAATGGTACTGATCAAGGGGATAATTTCTGGATTGTTTTTCACCCTCCCCTTTCCTTATTTGTTTGTCTCTTGACACTCTCAATAACTTTGTAGGAAAGACTTCAGGTGCTTCCAAGCAGAGTGCAATGGAAGGGAACAAAGTGCCCCTGAGGATCACACTGCATACCCCAGGGATGAGGCAGACTGGTCCTTATCCCTCGGATCTCTCCCTTGATTTGTACCTACTTTACAAATCCATCTTACAGCTCTGGTCGACGTATTCTGCCCTCAACTGTTCTGTTGATAGCAGTGGAGTTGCTCAGGAACTACACCAGCAGAAATATGAGCAGAATTTGGCCTGGGGATGTTTCCAAACCAATGAGGGAACAAGGAAGAGAAATATCTTCAAAGTAATGCAAACACAAGCCATTCTTCCCAGCCATGTGTTTCTATGTCTGGACATCATCCAGATGGCTCTCTGTCATCTTAGCTGTATATGCGCTTGGTGTTTTTGTGTATAATTTTATCTTTCTAAAACTGGGCTTGGTGCAGGTTAGAGTTCTTTTGAAGGCAAGGAACAACTCTGTGCCTTCAGCTGTTCTGCTTTAGCCTTTCCGTTTGTAGAGAGGTGTAATACAATACAGACTCAATGAGGTTAAGTTCACACCTGGCTCAACTCCACTGATTTTTAGTGGATTTACTCTAGTGATGCATATGGCCCATCTGTCCCTCCTGCACTCACCACTAATATATCCTTCTTACAGTCACACTGCTGGATTATATAGGGACAGCTGAAGAAGTCAGGTGATTATATTTAGACCCTCCCCGTTATTTTTACCTCTTCCACAAAGTGAGGCACAGCTAACTGGTCATTTTTAAGATGTGCTTGGAAGGGTTTTGCCTTACACTTGCTGTGCACTTTTCAACAAAGTCCAAATTTTTGGATGTTTGCATTATTTATTATAAAATCAGTGCAGATTCTCATCAAATTTATAGAATTGTCACTTCGGAGCAGCTCTACAAAAATCACACATTCAAATAGCTACGAGTTAGAGGAAAATTCCTTCTAGCCTTTGTTTGCAATATGTACATGAAAGACATCTGCAGAAGAGGACCCCCATGGGATTCACCCTCTTATGGCAAGAAAATTTGGGGCTGAGCAGACCTCTCTTAATTGGGTGCCTTACAGCAGTTTCTAGTGTCTAATTGGGCATCATGCTGTCTTTCCAAGGAATGACTCAGTCCTGTCCCATTACATCTCCTCCTTCTGTATCAGTATTATTCTTCTTATGACACCTCCCAGGCAAGCTTGCATCTCTGAACATGAAAATAACTCATCTTAATGAGAGTGAAGTGCATGTTGCCTAGCAACACAGCATCGCAAGGGTCCTCCTATGCTGAGCTGGGAAAGGCACTTAACTTAATGGGGCTGTTATCACTGCACTGTTGTGTCTTTGAACCGAGTAGTACAGGGAGAAATATTTGCGCTCAGGAGGGATGGAGGTGTGGGTAGAATGCATCATTAGAGTGGAATCGGTGTGCAAAGAGACAATGTGCCTTCGTTCCCCAGGTTAGAGGGGAAAGTCGTTTAGGTTTCATGACCTAGTTTCTCTTGGGAAGCAGGCAGACCACTGCCCAGGGAGAAGGATCCCATGTTCTGCGAGAGCAGCTGCTATTCTCTCTGCGCTGTCTTGCTCACCAGCTGTCAGAATCCATGAGATCTATCTGATGAATCAGTGCCAAACCTGACAAATCGGCTCTGACTGGTAGCATAGCGTAGAGAATTGAGCGAGCACAGATTGGAGATGGCATATGATGATAGCTAATGAAAATGGAATTGATAAGTCTCCCCCTCTACAAATCATCGTGCCTGTTTTCCCATGTGAAAAGGCTGGGGTTTGTTCTGTTCATGGCCCTTGCGGAACAGAGAGGTGGCAGCAACATTGCTACCTCAGTTGGCCAGTGAAAAGCACCTCTATTGCTTTATTGCCTGTTACAGACTGCCCCAAATGTTGGGAATTTTTAGCCCTCATGATGAGAAGCCTTTCTCCTTATCAGCTACCAGAGGGGGGAAATACAGCGTGTATCACTATAGGTACTACTACATGTACTTTCCTCCAAACAATAGGGACAGATGAGCTTACTGGAGTGAGGATCGTTCATGACTGCTACTCATGGCTGCAGCCTGCTGAGGCATAGGGATATGCTGTGACAGACAGCTCTGCATGAACCTTAGGATCTTGACATAGATGTTTTTCTCTTCTTGATGCTTTGATTAGGCTCATCTCCATCTTGGGTCCTGGAGAGTGCAGTCACGTTAGAGTCTCGATCTCTTTTTATTTGCAGGATTTCTCCTATGATGACTCGAAGGTGGAGTTTAATGTCGATGCCCCAAATGGAGTGGTGATGGAAGGCTACCTCTTCAAGAGAGCTAGCAATGCTTTCAAAACATGGAATCGGTGAGTAATAACTCATATTCCATTTGATATTTGGGCTGGGACTCTGAACACAGCTAATACTGCCTGCACAGGAACACACTTCACTTTTGGTGAGATCTTAGCAACTGTTGTCATCACTGGAAGGATTCTGAGCTAAGTAGTTAAAAGCTAAATAGTTAAAATAGTTAAAATGAGGTTGGTTTGATAGTTTCTGCATACAGAGACTCTTCTTGTAGGAGCATTTTGCATGCAGATTGAGGTGATCCTTACTCTTGACTCAGCACTGGTGAGGCCACATCTGGAGTACTGTGCCCATTTCTGGGCTCCCCAGTACAAGAAAGATATGGACTTACTGGAGGGGGTCCAGTGAAGAGCCATGAAGATAATTAAGGGGTTGGAACATCTCTCATGTGAGGAAAGGTGGTGAGAGCTGGAACTCTTCAGCCTGAAGAAGAGAAGGCTTAGGGCGCAATCTTATCCATGTGTACAAATTCCTGATGGGAGGGAATGAAGAAGAGGGAGCCAGACTTCTCAGCAGTGCCTAGTGACAGGACAGGAGGCAATGGGCACATACTAAAAACGTGAAACTTCATCTGAACACGAGAAACCGCTTTTTTACTGTGAGGATGGTCAGGCAGTGGAGCAGGTTGCCCAGAAAGTTTGTGAAGTCTCTATCTGTGGAGATATTCAACAACCATCTGGGCACAGTCCTGGACGACCTGCTCTAGCTGGCCCTGCTTGAGCGGGAGGGTTGGAGTAGATGATCTGAAGAAGTCCCTTTCAGCCGAAGTGGTTCTGCTCAGAACCTGTCGGCTGCAAGCAAGATCAGAACCTGAAGCCATGTTAGCATAACACTGCATCTGAGTAAGTCCTCCTGAGAGCAGCAGTATCTCAAGAGGGATTAATGTAGCCTTATCAACACACTAACCTGGCTATGTGGCACCAAGTCAGCTCAGAGCAAAAGAGGAGTAAGCATCTGCTTGCTTGCAACAGTGTTTTAAGACCACATAAATTTTCTACCAGCACACTATAGCTCATGTGCTGAGCTTGCAAAGCCACTTGCTTTGCAGGTCTTTGATATTGGTGTGTTGGAGACATGTACGTTAATCAGTAGAAGAGCTAGATGCTGTGTAGTTTACATAAGTGATTCTTATTTTCCTGTTCAAAAACAAGTATGTTGCTTTCTGTGAAGCTGTGTGTTCCTCTTAGGCTGCATCATGGAATCAGCCAGCTCCTGTTTTGCTGCATCTTAGTAAATGCCAGGAAAAAAAAAAGGAGCGCCTTCCACAATGGAAGCACGACCAGTTTCCATGCAGGGAAGACAGAGCACAATGCAGCTCGAGTCTTGCCCTAGGAAAGCTGTAAATTTGTAACAATTAAGAAAAATACCCAACACAGCAGGACATGCCATGAGTATCAAACCTGTCTATTCTGGGATGGGAAGATATGTGAGAGTGGAAATATCAGCTGTTCTGCTGGGAGCTGAGAAATGGCTTTCTGTGCACTGACCCTGCTCTTAATAATTTATAAACATTTAATCTGATAGGTCACTGGGAATGCCAGGCTCATGTGTCTCCTGCACTAGTCAGGCGTCTCCACAGCTGCCAGAGACCTTAGGAAAGTGGAAGCAAAGGTTTCATGTTCTAAGCCTTGCTCGATATTTGTGTGTTTAGTTTCCCTTGAGATACTCAATGGGTTTCATACGTGGTTGTGCAAAAGGATTCAAACCCTTCCAGTGAGTTTCTAATGCATGAGGGCAATGCCTTTTTGACCTACATTTCCTCCTCTCACATAACAGGGAAATTATACAATATTAAGAGATACATTAGAAGTATGCACCACCGCAAGGCTGAAATGTGCTATTGTTAGACTTTGGAATAAATAAACACTAAATGGTTCAGTGAACAGTTTGTGGTATGCACAGAAACTGCCTGTATTTGCATGGAAAAGAGACTTGAAATTATTACAGATCTCTGAATTGGTTAGAGAAGTGATTCCTTCTCTCTGAAGCTTCCTCTAGTACTAAGGAGATTCTGGGCAGATTTAGTGTAATTTTATTACCCCTCAGGCTCTCTGGTCCTCTGACAGTTAAGTACTAAGTTTGCCGTTGGAGGAACCAGAAACCACAACAGCAGCTACAGCACAGTGCATCGTGGTGTTTGATTTCGGTGCTCACAAGCTGTGGCACTGGGAAGGTATCTTAGCTGAATCTTTATCAGCCTTTTAGGATTTCCTGCATGGTGTTTCCTAAGCGAAGTATGGCCTTGGTCCATACCATGGCTGCTTTCACTGACACCACATGTTTTTGCGGAGCAGAAGGTCGTTCCAAAGTGTGTCAGGTTAATGTCAAGACCTGATGTGATAGAGATGAGCGGTTCCAGGCAACTCCCTTCTCCTAGCAACTCCCCTGGCTGTAAATTCAAGGGTCACTCCAAAGGGCACGTACCCTGGGGGGAACATGACCCTCTGGGACTTTCTGGTTTTCCTGATGTCTGAAGTAATGTTAGTGTCAAGGGCTCCAGGTTTTCCCTGTCCTCAAATCCCAGCTATCCTCCCTGTATCCTCCTACATCCCAGTCATACAGCCTGTATCCTCCCCACAGCCATCTCTGTCTCCTCAGTCCCACCCACTCTTAGCCGTATCTACCCGCATCTTCGCTATTCACAGCTCCTGTAGCCTACTCATCACCTTCTCACTGTCACTCAGCTATTCACTGTTAGTGCCTCCCCCTCGTGTGAGCGGGAGGGGGCAGGCAGAGAGAAAAGCAAAATCCACAGTTCAGGATATCAGGCTAAGAGCCAGCACCGGGCAGCGGTGCATGCTCTGGGGTGGCGAGCAGGAGAGCACAGCTGCAAGGAGCAGAGACCAGAACCTGAGACACAAACTTTCCACTCGGCTTCATGGGACAGCAAGCTCTTTGAGCATAGACTGCTGCTGTCACAGCAGCTCAGAGTGGTGCAGAACCATATCAGCTCATCAAAATGGGCTCCCACGTAGATGGGATGGCCTCCAGTTACCTGTATTTTCCCATTTCTCTACAGACATGTCAAGTCCTTTTGTTGTCTTTTATCTGTTTAATATTTCAGCAATGACAAAAGAAAGAGAATCCTGTCTCATCTCATTTTCCCAGGGAACCTAGTTCTTTTGCAAACAGTGTGTAATACGTGCTCTAAATAAGCTTGCTGCAAGCCTCTTTGACTCTTTGCTCAGGTATTCCAGTACCTTCTTCCTGGAGCTTAGTGATGGTCATGGCTTCCATTGTCGTCCATGAAGATAATCAGATTGCTAAATCTTAGGCTGTATCTTGGGATGAGGATGTGACTTGGGGGTTTGGATTTAGCACCAAAGATTAAGACACCAGGGAATTACCTCTGCTATCAGCATCACATGGACCTTCTGTAACTTGTATTTGAATGGAAAGCTGCTAGCTGCTGATCTGTTGCCTCCTAAGAAGGTAGACTCCCTTCACACCCACCTGTCCTTACTCTAGCCGTAGGAAACAGGAGCTTTGGCATTGTTTGACCTCCCGTAGGCTGTAGTGGGTACAGAGAAACCAGCCTGGTGGGTAGCATAGCCTAGATAAACAGCAAGATGCGCAACTCACTTGTATTATTTTCTCCAACACTGTTTGTCGAGCTGCCAGTTAGCAGGGTTTTCTGAGATGGGTTTTTTCTTTTTCCCACCTGGAAGTTTCTTCATGATGTCAAGGAATTTCTGGCTTGCCTTATGACAGCCTGCTTGGAGAGGCAGCAGGCACACTGCATCTGGCATGGCACGTGCAAGTAATCCGACTTTCCCAGTAAATGTCAAGTATGCCCACGGAGCACATATGCAAGTACAAGTATGCCCTAACCAGTGCAACATGTCCCACAGGCACTGGATTTACTACCTGCACCAGGGCCAGCGTGCATACACAGACTTCTGCCCCAGAAATCCTAGGCAGTGATATGGGACTGCCCTGCTCCTTTGTTTCTTCCCTTCTTTCCTTCCTTCTTGCTATACATTGACATACCTAGCACACTTGCCATCACAGCATCTCCATGCCAGGAGTCATTCCCTGAGGCTGTAAATCCTTTGTTCTCTGAGGGAGGGCACCTGAGAAGTGTGCGCTTTTCGTATGACATTACTTTCCAGCTTCTTGGAACAAATTACGCTCTTTTTAAATGCAGAGGTATCCTCTTCTGCTGCAGAACCAACTGCCTCTGTGTAGCTCTGCTGTTCACTTGTTCTGATGTCTGTCTGTCTGTCTTTCCTCAGGAGGTGGTTCTCCATACAGAACAGTCAGCTGGTATACCAGAAAAAGCTAAAGGTCAGTGAGGCTACTGCAGATGACGCTGGCAGATTAGCCAACTTGTGTGGTGTCCTGCTTTGCTGGGGACTTCTGCACCATGGCGGGGGAGTGGGGTGGAAGGAGTGGGGAGGGGAGTTGGATCAGAGGGACAGCAAGCCCATTCAGGCGTTATTGTGCTCCAAAGTTAGACTGTACTAAGTGGCAGCAGGTGGTATTTGTGGGGATCTAAATACTCCTGTTCAGCAGAGGAAGCTGAAGTCCTCAGTAAGCCTGCCACTTCACGTGCATGTTGTCCCATGCTTTGATGCTGTATAACCCCTTCCCATTGCCCTGGAGGTAGCCGGTGGAGGGCTGACTCTGCGCTTTCTGGACTGAGCGTATGCTAACCAGGAGGGCTGGGGAAGGAGTTTTCCGAGAGGCCTGGTTATGACACAGATTCAGGGAGCCAACAAAGCCACCTGTTCTCACCCTTTCAGGATGTCCTCACGGTAGTGGTGGAAGACCTGCGGCTCTGTACTGTCAAGCCATGTGAAGACATAGAGAGGAGGTTTTGCTTTGAGGTCGTCTCACCTACCAAGTAAGTTTGGTGGCTTCCCTAGGCCATCCTCGTGGTAGCTGGACTGTGCATGGAGCTGCAAGAGATTAGATTTGAGTAGATGCTGCCCTGGGCTATTAAATGTTGACTGGGAGATACCATTGCCTGTACTCTAGAGTCCCTGTGAAGTTCATCAGACATCAGCATAAGCCAGATCTAGGCCACACATACCTAATATACATATAGACAGTGACACGGGCAATGGTCAGCTTTTCAAAATAGCTGGCAGACCTGCCTGGAGTTTTTGAAGAGGGAACGCCTCTGACAGCGCAAGCTTGTAGGATTAATTTTTTGTCCCTTTGCCTGTCAAATCAAGGTGCTGCCCCCATTGGAATGGCTATGCTGAGGATGAAGTGGAACAGTTTTGACCAAAACGTGCACCCTGTCCTATTCCTCTTTCCAACTCATTTCCTTCCTTCACAGGAGCTGCATGCTGCAGGCTGACTCGGAGAAGCTGCGTCAGGCCTGGATTCAGGCTGTTCAAGCTAGCATTGCTTCTGCGTACCGGGAGAGTCCTGACAGCTACTATATTGAAGTGAGTGAGCGGGTCATGAAAGATCCGTAATTGTGTCTCAGAGCCCTGATAGTGGCCTTGTGGGCTGTGGCAGGTCCAGTGTGCGTGGGTGGACCTTTTGGAAAAACTCTTCTACCCTCAAGGAAGGGAGCTGATGTCAGTGCTAACTCAAAGGCGACAGTTGTTCACCAACCAAAGCCACACTTAAAAAGCTGGCCTGGGGGACAGGCAAGGGTTTAAATCAGTGTTGTCCTGACATCTTCA
Source organism: Phoenicopterus ruber ruber (assembly GCA_009819775.1). NCBI lineage: Eukaryota > Metazoa > Chordata > Aves > Phoenicopteriformes > Phoenicopteridae > Phoenicopterus > Phoenicopterus ruber. The sequence continues at coordinate 6,767,791 of CM020235.1, read as the reverse complement.
CTTTCTTGCCATCGCTCTCTGGATTGATGTTCCCCTAGGAATTATATTCCCCTGGGAAGAGCTTGCTCCCTAGCTGGGACAAGTGCAGGCAAGGCACTGTGATAGCAAGCGGTTTGCCAGACGATGCTCTGCCTGCTGCCCGTGCTCCCAGAGCAGGGATGGGGTGCAACGCCGTCTTGTGGCAATAACAGAGATTAATGAGGCTTTACTTGTTCCCTTCTCGGACTAGCCCTAGTTTATTCTTCTTCAGGTAATGCGTCGTATCAATGCCTCTGCTATGCAAAGCTCTGGTTCGTTCCGCAGTCCTTTGCAGAATCCTAGAACTCTTTTTTTTTTCTCTGCAGAGACTGGACCGGACTGCTTCCCCATCGACTAGCAGCATTGATTCTGCTACCGACTCACGGGAGCGCAGTGTGAAAGGAGAGACCATCTTGCAGAGAGTGCAGAGCATCCCTGGGAATGACCAGTGCTGTGACTGTGGTCAGCCAGATCCTCGCTGGGCCAGTATCAACCTGGGCATTCTGCTGTGCATTGAGTGCTCTGGTATCCACAGGTACTGCGTGTGTGTGCTCTGTGCTGCCAGCCAGGGATGGATTGCAAGCTCCTGGAAACAACAGTGGAGCCTGAATTACAACTGACTATAATGTTTGTACAGATAGATTCAAAAGTAATTGCTTGCTGCAGTACCTGTGTGTGCAGGTGCATCTGTGTATGCATATGCATAAACTTCTCTGCTATAGCTACATCTGTATAGATAAATACATAAGAACTGGGTTGATCTTGTTCATCTTATGACGCATGAGCTGTTCTGTTTTGAGGCATGTAACCATTTCAGTTTTCTTCTTTTGGATAAATAGGAGTCTGGGTGTTCACTGCTCCAAAGTCCGATCTCTCACACTGGACTCCTGGGAGCCAGAGTTACTGAAAGTGAGTGTTGGCTTTTAACAGCAAGAGAGAGCCAAATGGTGGAGGTGGAGGGAGTCTTACTTGCTGGCAGGCTAGACTAGAGGGAAGGTACTTCCTCACCTGAGGATTTCATTCATTCCCTGTTGTATTGCAGCTGATGTGCGAGCTGGGCAACAGTACCATGAATCAGATTTATGAGGCACAATGTGAAGAGTTGGGACTTAAGAAACCAACAGCAGGGAGCTCCAGGTGAGTCTGAGTGCGCACACTGGTCCTCTGCCCTGTGGAAAGCTATCCATCCACACAGCAAACCCCGTACCCTAAGCTCTCTGGAAAGTCAGATTAAGCGTGGCTGGCCCTTCACTGAGAGCCCGGACTCCCTGAGGTACACCTACCTCAGCCCGCTCCCTCTGTAGCTAGCCTGAGCCTGACTCTCAGAAAGGTCAGTGGGGCGTTACCAGCCAACAACCTGGTGAAACGTGCTTGGGAACCAGGGCTTGCTGGGTTTACACTTGCTCTGAGACCTTACAAATACATGTAACTGAAGCACATGATGTTGCCTAGGGCTGAACATTGCATTCCACTCTGAGCTACACACTGCACTTCTTAGTTTTGGTTTGCAATGGGAGATATTTTTAGGTTTGAGAAACTCTCCCTTCTCAATACAGGCCTCAGTGATTTTTAGGACTCAAAGCAAGGTTGATAAAATGACCCAGAGCAGCTTCATCTCCTTGTGGCTGTTTGTTTTAGGCGATTCATGTGACCCTGTTCACAGCTCTATGCTGTTCTTCTCTTAGGCAGGACAAGGAAGCGTGGATCAAGGTGAAGTATGTGGAGAAGAAATTCCTGAAGAAGCTGCCAAATGGGGAGACTCTAACAGAGAACGAGCGGAAACCTCGACGCTGGTGTGTGAAGAAGTGCCAGAGACACAACAGCACCACGAAAGCACCCACGGCTCGTAGAAAGTACCGCCATGAAGCCGGCAATGCATCACCAGCCATGTTGTCATCAGGTGGGAACCTCCCTTGCCCCGCTCACCCTGCAGAGCCATGTTGGCCTGCCCACCACTCTTCATAGGTGTGTACACAACTGCCCTAATAACATGAGAGGCCCTGTCTTTCTCGAGGACCTGCAGCCTGCCAGAGGTATAAGCAGAAGTGCTGTTGCACAAACCGTGTTGACACAGATCTTTACAGCCATTTCCTAACATTTTCCATCTGTTTAAGGAGGTTCTTGTGGCTAAAGGAGGAGATCGTTACCCTAGGGTGATCCAGCAACTTCTAAGCTTGCTTTGTGCGTTTTCTTTTGTATTCTAGCTTCCTGCTTTTTAATAAGTTTCAAATCCTTTTATTTTTACCTGCCTGGTCTATAAGGGTTACCTGCTGTGCTTATTAAGGGTTCTGGCTGCTCAAAACCCTCTGGGATGGCTTGGTCTGCAGTGTACCACCACCTATAGTCAGCCCTTTGTTGTATTTTGATGGTGTGTGTGGGCATGAGTGTGGCACTGGACACTTGTGGGGTGCATTGGACATGGAAGCTCCGCCTGTGTAAATACAGCTGTAGAACTGTGTCTAATTTGTTCATTTGCATGTTATTAACTATGTATTTCAAAATCTCTCTGTGTAAAATAGCAGCTACGCTGGAGAGGAAGTTCCGTCGAGATTCCCTCTTCTGCCCTGATGAGCTGGACTCTCTCTTCTCCTACTTCGACACTGGTGCTGGCTCCGGCCCACGCAGTAAGTACAAAGAAAGTGTCTCTGCTCCTGGCACGCTTTACCCCCCAGCTCTTCTAGGGCATGTGCATTGCACCAGACCTAAGGCAAGGTATCCGCCTCACTGGAGAGAGGGTAAATATTTCAGAAGAGTGATGGGGAGTTGGTTGCACAAACTCCAACCCATTGCTCTTTTATTGCACTTATTATTTTAATATCCTATCTAGTCAGTCCCTGGTGTTTGCATTCTGGTGGATGGGATTTTTTCCCAACATCTTTTACTCCCAGACTATGCATTCCATTGGCTTTTTTTCTGGCTTTAGTTTTGGCTTTTAATTTTTTTCCTTTTTTAGCAAGTCTTACTGCGGACAATTTTTCTTTTTGTGTTTGTGACGATAAACTCCCCTCATATTCCGTCCACCTTCCTCTAGGTGCCAGCCACATCTCTATGCAGCATCCGCTAACAGGTGGCCCATGGAGTGGCAGTGGCATTGGTCCCGGTGGGAGCGGTACGCCGTTCCTCCTGGACGGAGGTAAGGTGACGCTCTGGCAGCTAGCAGCAAAAGAGACACCCAAATTTTACTTGTTCCAAACCAAGCTTCAGAGGCAGTTATGTATTTTCTTTCCGCCAAATGATTGGAACCCATACATTGCCAGTCCCTCGTGGGAAAGACAGGCTGGCAGGCTTTCCAAAGGCAAAAAGCTTCCTAGGGTTTCCAGCAGTCAAGGTGCTACATCTTAAAGGAACAACTGTCCCTCCGATGAGATAAAGGATCAATCCTGTACAGGTGGGATCTCATGGCAAATAGGAAGTAAGAAGTGTTTACTTCAAATGCCCCACATCTGTCACAGACTAGTCGTGTGGTCCGTTAACATACTTAGCTGAGGAGTGGTAAGTTTTTAAAACTTACAAGCTCAGTTGCTTGTTATTGTATGAACTTATGAGAAATATTTACGGTCCCGAGTCAGCACAGCAGAAAATCACAGGCTTTCCTACAAGTACATATTACCTCTTGAATTCAATAAAGAAGGTGCTTTAGTGCTTGTCAGAATTGGTGCCTTAAGGGCTATTCCAGTTTCAAGGAATTTGGCATTATTAGTAAACAGAAACAATACTTGGGAGATGCAGGACTTCAGAGTTGCTTAACAGCCTTATCTTGCTCCTGTAGAAGAAAACAGGAATTTTATCACTGATTCAGTGGGAACAGAACTGGGAATTTGATGTATTAATATTTATGTGATATGAGCCAGATCCTCCTTTCTTGCTTTGATGTAAATCTAGAGTAGTGCCGTGTGGCCTCATTGGAGTCATTCTTTACTTGTACTGACATGATGGAGAGCATAGTCTCACCAAGCAGTGTGTTTGCTTTCTACAAAAAACAGCAATGATTTTTGACAGCAAATCCAAAAAAAGATATGCATGATATGTACCACTTTCAACCTTTCCTGTTGTAGCTTCGTTGTCTCCTTTGGATGTCGAACAGTGCTGAAGGATTACTTGTGAGCTGTGATTTCAGGACCGCTGATTTGGAGACTGTTCTTTATCTGGGATCTAGCTGTAGCTGCTCTGAAGATATCAACAGACAGCCTTTAAGGTTAAGGTGTCTTGTTCTGCCATGGTTTTCAAGGCTCAGATCTTTAGTTCTTGCAGGCATTCCTCCTACTACTCAGCTCATATTTTAGAAACATTTTGTCAGCTACAACCTGGCTTGTTTTTCTTTCTAATCACAGTGGTTTGAGGGTAGGTCTTGGGATAGATCATGGAGACTTAACCTCTTGAGTTCCGGGAGGACAGACACCCCCAGCCCTTACAGTCATTGAGAAGTTAAAAGCAGCAAGAAGCTGAATCCAGCCAGAGTTCCCAAGGGGACCGGGCACCCCTCAGGACAAAGGTGTTGTGCCATCCCTGTTCCCGCAGGGACAATTCCTGCGTATCCTTCTTCCTCCTATTCCATCATTTTCTTGACTGCTTTTGGGTGCAAGCTGGAAAAGGTACAAAGTTTCTCTGCCACTGACACATTGTGTGTCCTTGGACAAGTTGCTTCATCTCTTCATGACTCCATTTCTTAGGTGTAGTCAGCTGTCTTGTAACATTCACCAGCTAAGCAGGGCAGGTGGGAAGCCCTGTGGGGAGAGGGAGGGGATGGCTGTGAAGGTGAATGAGCCAACGGACAATGCTTTACGAGTTTGGCTTGAGATACACGCTGCTGCTATTATTTGTCCCAGTCATGGTGAATAATCTGTCACAAGAGCAATGCATTGGCAAGTGCCCCAGTGACAACTGAAAAGCTCTGGGGAGAGCATGGATAGAGTGGAAACTGAGATTATTAGTGGTAAAAGCAGAGAGGTGTCTTTATTTGCTTATGACACTGCATAACCTGCTGTAAAGCTGTCTCTGCTGCTGCTCTGCTCCAGTCTACGTCACGGCGTCCCTCATGGATTGCAGCAAGGGCTGTCCTCAAGAGTCCAAAGTGCCGTGGCAATGTTGGAGCATCCCTGCATGAAGGGCAGCGTGGGGACATGGACACCATAAGGCTTTGCAGTTTTTCCTTGGGCAGTTTTATTGAGTGGGGCTAAATGGGATAGCAGTCCCCCTCTCCCTTGCCAGCAGTGCCCGGTGCAATGTGTGTGTGACGTTCTGCGCAGCCCTTTTCCCCTGTGGTCTCAGCTGTGCCTGGTACTGGAATGCCTCTGTATTAAAATGGGCTTGGTTTGTCTTCTGTTGGCCCTGCAGGTCTGAGCAGTGACAGTGGACTTGGAGGAAGCACAGATGGCAGCACTGATATCCTGGTGTTTGGCTCTGTGGTGGACAGCGTGACAGAGGAAGGTGGGTGTCACAGGCTGTTGATGGAGGTGTGGGGAGGCGGCTAGTGCTAAGGCAGGATGGATGGTCAAGACGGGTGCCAAGAACAACAGGGAACATAAGAAACTGTAAATGTGAAGCTTTTGGGTCATCTCTCTCCGTCCTTTTCTGCCTTTTAGAGTGCGAGGTGTCAGAGGACTCAAGCGGTGAAGCAGAGATTGAACAGGAAGCATCCGATTTGGAGGACCTGAGGGAGCTGCATCCTGGCTTGTTGATTTACAAGGCAGCACAAGCCCGAAACCTGCCTCTCATGGCAGAAGCACTCGCACATGGTGCTGAGATCAACTGGGTGAATGATGAAGATGAAAACAAAACTCCTCTGATTCAAGCTGTGATGGGGGTACGTTGTGCTGGTGGCTGGGAGGCCACATGTGGAACGTGAGGTCTTGCCTCTAGTTCAGAGTGCACTGACAATGGGCAACTTACAGCCTGGTATGTGCTCATACATCCTCTCGGTATTGCTGCTCAATGTATTTAGGAATTCCCCTTTTCCTTGCCAGGGCTCCTTGATAGCCTGTGAATTCCTGCTGCAGAATGGGGCAGACGTTAACCAAAGAGATATCCGAGGCCGAGCTCCCTTGCATCATGCCACATACCTAGGGCATACCGGGTAAGTTCTTTGCACGCTGCTGTGACATGCTCCACCACCCTTGGATTGAGATTCAGCATTAACACAGAGTCATGGGGTGAGGTGGGGAAGGGAGCCAGGTTTTGGTGAATTGGCTATTTGCAAAACATGCCTTTTTATATCACATCAACAATGTGATTGTCTTAAGGATAACTGCCCCCGTGATGATAGATGGAGGGTAACTGGGCCCCTGTACACCCACTCCTTTCTCCATGCCACTGCAGCGTTTCCTGATTTGGACCAACATACGTGAAGCTGTGCCTGCCTATGGAAGGCCAGTGCCCTCTGCCTACTTCACTGTGGGGTGGGGGAGCTGGAATTTCTGCTCTGATGGTCTCTTCTTTCCCTTCTACAGTCAGGTCTGCTTGTTCCTCAAGCGAGGGGCAAATCAGCACGCGGTGGATGGCGACGGGCAGGACCCGCTCAGTATTGCTGTCCAGGCAGCCAACGCAGACATAGTTACCTTGTAAGTGCAGCCAGGACTTTGCAGTGCATGTATGCAGGAACACTGCACGTAAACAGCCGTCGGGGAAGGAATAACCAAACCCCTCTCCCTTGTGCTTTCTCCCTTTCACTCTAGGCTGCGTCTGGCCCGAATGAACGAGGAGATGCGAGAAGCAGAGGGCCCCTTTGGACAACCAGGTCAATATCCCAGCAACAGCCCTACTGAGCTGCAGTACAGGAAGTGTATACAGGAGTTCATCAGCCTTAATATAGATGAGTGTTAGTGACAACTCCCCCACCTCCCCTTTGCTGTCTTGAAGTTGGGCTGGAGTTCTAGAAGCCCTGAGAGCCGCATCCTTGGTATATTGGTGTTTCTTGCAGATTGGTCTGTTTTTGATGCCTGCACATATAGATTGAGATGCACACAGGAAGGAAAAGGGGTCTTTCCTGTTAGCGTTAAGTTCTCATGCTTCACTACTGGATGGGTGATTTTGTGTAGGAGACTCCTAGGGCATAACCACAGACCATGGCGCGTGGACTTGAGTGTGTGAAAAGTACGGGAGACGAGTTTAGCATTAAAAAAAAAAAAGAAAAAAAAAAAGAAAAAGAGAAGAAAAGGAAACCCTCTATCACCAGGAGAAACCCACCAACAATACGGTCAGACGAACCTGTCTCTGCTTCAGTGTAGTGACCACGCACTGAGTTCTCGTCTGAACAGTTTGTTTGGAAGGGATTCTGACGTGGAGCCCTCTGTCCTGGCGTGACCAGCAGCCTGCTCTCTCATGGGACTGCTGCAGCGTCTGCGAGCTGCTGGGGCCAGTTTAGAAAACTCAAAGATGACCTCTAAGTCAGAGGCTGTTCTGTGGGTCAGATATTTTGCTCCAGAAGGTGCAACAGGAGGGGTAGGATTGAGAGCGATGGCTACTCACCTTAATTGCTCTCAGGACTATACCAGCCATGCTCCCCTTTTCTGGCCCTTGGTGGTTAGCTGGTCAAAGCCATAGCGCGCCTGCTTCCTGGGCCAAGATGCAATCTGCACAGTGTTACGGAAGCAGCAGTGCTAATTTTTTTTTGAGGCTGGGAGAAGCTTGTCGCTGGCGATGGGCTTTGTGTCAGGGAAGAAAAGCCACATCCAACTCCCACTGCCTAAACGGCTGGCTGCACGATGCAATTTGACTTTGGTTCAGTTTGTTTCCTGGTCGCTTCAGATTTCTGACTTAGCATCTCTGTGAAGGAGACTTCTACTTGCATGTGTATCCCTCTGTGCTCTCCCCCCGCATGCTGAAGCATGTGAGCAGGGCATCTCAGCAGCTGGCCCAGGAGCTTTTGAGTTCCCCAATTCCAATGACCGGCGGAATCTTCTTTTTGTTTCTTTCCTTGTATTATTCTTTGCTGGAGTGGGGGAATGTGTTTCTACTTAGAGCACTTTGTTGCTATGTTTATGGTCTGCGTTGTGGGATCGTGCTACAGCTCTGCAGAGATGCTGCAGCCGTGTAATCCTGTCTCGGAGCTCTTACAGAGCACACGTACCACTGGCAGATTATTCTCTGGCTGGGAGTTTGGATGCCAGGCTGAGGTGCGCTCCTGTGAGAGCCCCTTCAGAATGCCCTCGACTGCAACGGACAGCAGGGTTTTTCAGGACTCGTGGGTGACAGTCCACAACCGGTATTTAGCCTGCCTGGGCACCTAGGCTGCTGGCTCCGGGGTTGGGCCATAGTGCCTTACGGATAGCGCTGGGGTCTCGAGGCGATCAGGATCTCGCAAGGAACGCAAGAATACCAGGCAGAGTTCCCCATCCTCCTGCGTTACATCGCCACTGATACACAATCATATTATTTTTCATCCGATATGTTTGACTTGACTTTTTTTTGTACGCTGGCTGCTGTCGTGCTGCAGCCCTTAGCGGATTAAACCTTTGCAGGTTTGTTTCTATTGATATAATTGTGTCCTCGGTATCTGAAGCAACAGTGATCCAGCTCTTCACTCAAGATACTGCCCTCAGAGACCAAACCAACAGCACCCAGTGTCCACCCACACATCTAAACGTGGAACCATAAAGAAACTCCACTTAGTGTCTAGTAGGGTGTCCTCTCAGTTCAAGGCAGAGTCCCTGCTCCCTTAGGAAAGTGCTGTCCCACGTTTTGCTGCAGCCAGACCACAGTTTTCTGTCTGTGCAATCTGGGTCTTGAAGTCCATCTTCGTCTTGTCGCTTTCTCATTCTTTTTCCCTTTGAAGCTTTGGGATGCACAGTACCGAGTGCTGAGTTCTGATCTCAGTCCCAGTTGTCCGTTGTGAATCTGAAATGGTCCTAGTGACTGTCCTGAAACTGCTGCGGGTCAATGGCAGTGCAAAATCTGGCCCCGGGGCCTTTTGTGCTTCCCTAAATAATAAGCAGTCTCCTTCCACCAATTTTGGAAAATAAAAATTAATGAGCTTGGCCCCATCAGCCTTTTTATCATTGGCAATGCCTTTCGTGGCGTTTTCTCCCTCACCCCGCTCTTTCTGTCCCAGGAGGCCATAAAATGCTGCAATTCCATTTCAGAGGAGCGCTAGGATGTACGAATCCTTAGTTCAGAGGACAATTTCTTTGTGAGTAGGGACCATGTTCTGGCTGTAGCCCCCACATGTGGCTCTGGAGTCACCACTGAATGCAGAGGGCTGACTCCAGGCACATGCTTGTGTGAGTGATACCAAACGCAGGCAGTTGTGCACTGTGCGTAGCTGTTGCTGCAGTGCTGCTGCATGGTCGCCTTCAGTTTGCGTTTAATATGCCCTGGGTTAAATATCTTTCTTCCCGATACCTGTGAGAAGGTCTAGCCGGCATCACTGCCCCCTCGGCGTTTCTTGTGCAGGATTACAGAAGGTTACCACTTTACGTTCTCATGGAGCTTCATCTTTTGGTCCTGTGCATTGGACTGTGGCTTCTTTCTGGTCCAGGTCACCCTAAATCTAAATGGGCTTCTCCCCGAGCAGGGCGATGCCTTCACTTGGGTGTCGCTGCTCCATTTGACACCCCTTCCTTGTCAGTTGAGCCCACTTACTCTGCAACTGGTGGTAGTGTTACTATCTGCCTGAGTAGGGTCAGGAGCAAACCTGCAGTCCTACAAATCATCTGAGTGAAACGCTCTGCAGAGCTCCCTGCTCTGTGCAGAGCTCAGATAGTGCTGGATGCTGTTGTCCAGCGAGATGAGTTGTGGTGCTGAGCCCGGTAGCAATACAGCAAAGCCCTGAAGTGTGTGTCTGCCTTCGGCGGGACTGTGCTGCACTTGTGGTTAGATCGTGCAGATCACCCTGCGGCATCCAGCTCAGCGCTTACACGGGAACCAATGTCCAGCCAAGAACTCGCTCTGCTGCCTGGGCTAGGACCTGAGATTCTCGGTAATGCATTCTCTTTGAGACTCCGATCCCATTTTATACTGATCTGCATCAACTGAGACACTTGTCAGTGCTGGTATCCCCTCAAGTTGTGCCCTTGCCTAGAAAAAGGCCGCGCTGAATCAAAGCTGGCATCTTTCAGGGTACTTCAGAGATCTTGAGAGGGAAATTGATGTTTCACCACTGCCATGGTCCTACTCTGCTAACGAATTCCAGCATGGTCATTGTCCAGCAGTGTTTTTTACGTGTACAGCAACTTAAAACACCCCAGTTGGTTTTCCAGCTTTTTATGAGAAGTTATAAATACGACTGATCCTTTCTGTAAGCCAGTGAGAACTGGAGACGTGGCTTCCACTTTGGGTCGTTTTATTTCACAGTCAGCATTGGTGGCTCATGAGAACAACACAAAATCATGTACAGTTAGGTCCGTTGAAGCTCAGACTCACTGCTGAAGTACATGAAGTTAAAGCATATGTAAATACTGATGCAAAAAGCAGTGTCTTGCAAGACAATTTATCTATTTAACATGTATTGGTACTTTATTTAGAGTCAATGTATAAAGCAACTTTGTGCACTTTTCCTACGTACAGTATTGGGGGGTTTTATGTTCTTTTGTTATGGATTTTGTGCTGTCTTTTTTAATCAGTGAAATTGTTAAGTATTTAATTTATTATTGATGTGCCCAGAGGACTAGTGCAATTTTTATTCAATACAGTTTGTCTGTATTTAATGTCAGGATTTTTTTGTAGCATTGTTAGGGAATATTTTTCAAAACCTGCCTTTTTTTCCCCCACAACTTTCCTTCCCCCCCCCCCTTCTCTTCTATTTTCATTATACAGATCATGAGGCATTAAATGCCTCTAGGTTGAAATATAATCAAACACTTCAGTACATCCTGCAGTTTCTAAAACAAAAAGGTTCTCCAGGAAAAAAACGCTAAGGAGGCACTTCTCAATGTTTTCTGTGTTTATTTGCTTTTTTTGCTTGGGGGGTGTGTGTGTGCGTGCGTGTGTGCTTAGGAGTTTGGAGGGGCGAGTGGGGAAGTTGTGCAGAAAGTCTGTTTTCAGCAACGTAAATGGCCAACCAGGCTCCAGGGAAAGCTGGATACTGAACGCTTTCTTTTTTCCTTCTTCAAATACAGCTGTACTTATGTTGTACAATCTTGTTTGAAATACCTAATGCCAAAACTACTCTCTTTTCATTCTTCCTTTCTTTTCAAAGAGTGCGTACGCTATCTATCTGACAGTAACTTGGTTGCAACCACAGTTAACAGGAGGAGATTTGCCTTTGTCTAGAAAGCAACATGCCAGGCACCGTCCAAACACAAATGGACCCAAACCATTGCCTCAGCCATGCGGATTCTGTCATCGCGTGAGTTTTTGAGATCTGGGTGGATATTTACATACCTGTCCTAGCTTTTGTTTGACTTGACCCAAACCCTGCAACCAAGTGCCTGGACAGGTAGTCTAGGTTTGAATCTTCGGGGTCTTGCCACGCGTCTCTGATTCCAAATGGGATGAGTTCAGGTTGCTGGCAAGTTGAAATGATGCCCTCTGTGTTCCCTCTCCACATGTCATCCAGAGAAGCCTCAGGTTATTTTAATATTGTTGTCTCTGAGATGGTCTCTGCAGTGTGAAACTTCTTTGAGCAGTCTAGAGGAAAAACATGGAATTGGAAGAATTTATGTCTTTAAAGAAAAAGATTGGCAAGCTGAGACTGTGATCAGCATAAAATAGATCAGTAACATCTCAGACCAGCAAAAATAGCCATTATTTATGCAAGAGAAAAACAGGATCTCCTAAGGAAATGCACTGATTAACTTACTGTCCGGCGGCCGCAACACAGTATTGTCGACTGCTGAGCGACCATGTTGCTCCCGTGCCGCTCGACTGTCCCCGAACCCACTTCTCTCCTCACTGCCCGAGCATTTTTGCTTTCAACCAAAGACAAAGCAGGGCGAGCGGATTCAGTGTGATATTAAAGCACTGGTTAGCTGGTGCCGAACATCTGCGTGAGTGCGTGTGCGAGTGTGGTGCTGCTACGTGGAGGAGGGGGCGTGGGAAGGAGGGACTGAGCAGGAGGAGGGCGAGCGGGAGTTCTGAGGAAACAAGATTGTTTTTTGAGATTCCAAAATAGTGCTGTTTCCATAGGAATGTGATTCCTGTCAGCCTGCCTGCTGGTTCCGCAGCCTCGCGGGGAATTTGGGCTGGGGCACGTCCCCTCCGAGCTGTACGCCCAGCGCTGGGTTAGTGGGAAGACAGGGCAGCTGCGTGGTTACGGGGAGGGGATGAGGGACAGCGGTGGGGGTAGCAGCCACGAGAGTTTCCAAGGCACGAGGAGGAGCGGGTGTGCTTCTGGTGCAGCAGTTCTGGGGGCCGGAGAGGCTAGCTGGAGTGGGAGCGTTTGCTCCGCAAACATCTCGGCACTGGGCGCCTTCCTCGCAGCGAGGGCCGTGAAGGAGCGTGTTTAGTTTGTGTGTCCTTGTGCTCCGGTACGTGACGTTGGGAGCGGCCGGGTGGCTGCCTCCGGGTCGTCACTGGATCCCTAGGCCTGTCCCAGTTGAGTTCCATCCATCGTGCCCCTCCAACAGCACACGAACGTTAGTGTGGATTCCCTTCCCCACCCCGGGAGCCCTCTGTGTGAGACCCGTGGCTGCTGAACCGCAGAAACAGAGCCCGCCTGCCTGGCCGCAGGGTTGCGTAGGCTGGCAGCCTGGGGTGGAAGCCCCGAGAGGAGAAAGCCCAGCCGGCCTCTTCCTGGCCAAGGCTCCCGCACCTTCCTATCTAAACAGCACGGAGAGAAAGAAGTTCTTTAGCCAGGTCAAGCTGCTACGTGTGGGTGATAATACGACTCTGACACGCTGAATGGCTGGGCTGCTGTACCAGGGGCTGACACTTGCTGTAAATACGCTATAACCTATTAACCTCCTTCACTTGCCTGCTTTCAGTACGACTTTGTAACACGTTTTTTAATTCCCCCTTTCCCTACACAGCCTGTACTGACTGTAACTATGGAACCAGATATTCTGTATGTTATTATCTTTGTACAATTTTAAAACTGTTGCTGTGGTGTCTGCCTTTTTTTCCCCTCCCTTCTCTTCTATTGTCTCTTGAAACACTGTTAATAAAAATCTAGATAAACTCCTTCCCTCCTCCTTCTTTGGCTTGATTTATTTATGTAGGGTTTCTTGCCTTGTTGCCTGTATTAACTGGATCTAGAAAACCATCCCCTTTTAACCTGTTTTCCTTCTCTGCAACCCACAGCTTGAACTTTACGGCAGTGAATAGACTGGAATGCCACGTAAATACTCTGCATTTTTGGTCGGGTTTCTGTGACACTGTCTTGTGATAATGTGATTTCAGGGTGCTTTGGAAGAAGGCTGGGGTAAAGGTGACAGGCTCAGATCACCCCCCAACCCGCCCACTCATGTTTCTTCAGAGTACCCGAATCGGTTAATGCTTGATTTGTTACGAGCTCTGCTCACGGCTGTCCTGTGAAAGGAGACCTTGCACTAGATGAAAATATCAGTCTTCTGCACATGGGCCACCACCCTCTCCCACATATCCCGGTGCAATCCTTCCCCCCTTGGTTTCTCTCCTACTGTGTGTCTGTGGCAGAAAAATAAAAGAAGAAGAAAAGAAAGACTGGCCCGGCCTCATGATTTCTATCGTACTTGGCGTGGAAAGCAAATGCAGAAAAACAAAATTGTGGAATAACCTCTGTTTTCCCCTGGAGGGACGAACAGATCCCCATTAGTGAATCCGGGTAGGCTCCTGAACTCAGGGAAGGAGTTAAACAGGAGGGATACTTTGAAATCAGGAGCGTTACAGTTGTTTAAGGCGTTTATGGAGGGAGAGCTGCCTGGTCTTACAGCAGATTTATAAGCACAGAGCTTGGGAGACACGTCGCTTGCTCCTCACCCTTGGCTCCCACTGTCACCCCTTTATTTTACTGCCTTTCTATTTCCTGCCTAAGACGGAGACTCTGGTCTCGCCCGACCTCACAAGGATAAATACACCGAAGACTGAAATGCAGTTACAGAAACCCAGATGTCCAAAAGCCTGTCTCTTTCTTCTTTTTTAGTTACTGAGGATTAAATGCTTAAAATATCTTTAAAAATCTGGGACCAATACTTTACTACAACAGTAGGATTCTTGTAATTGGACTTATATCTGAGTTTTGCCAGAACAAGTATTTTACCAGTATGCAGGAGGATTAGTGGTCTCGCTGAACAAGGATTTATTCATGATTTTACCAAGGAGCCCAAGGAGGTGATAGCAATTCTCTGGCCCACTACCCACGAGGGCCACTGTGACACCATCCCGCTGGCGTCAAAACTAAGTTGGGATCAAAGGGGAGAAGCCGCAGCTGTTACCTGGTCTCTGCACCAGAACCTGGCCGGTTCAGCGCGTGCTTGCCTCCTGCGGCCACCTAGGCTTGACAATTCAACCGAGACTCATTCCAGCAAACCCCGGAGAGCCGAGTCTTTATTGCCCTCGCAGAAAAGCGACCTGTTTCCTATGTAGTGTGTAAGGGTGGGGTTTTTTTCCTCTCCCAGAAAGGGAGGCCAGGTTATTCAGGGAAGGAGGGGAGGAAGCGGCGGCGGGGGAGCAGGAGGAAACGCGAGGAAGCTGGGGTGACGCACGCAGAGCGTGGGTCACGGAGGGTCTGTCACCGGTGGGAGGGGGCAGTGGTCGCCGTGGCACGAGGATACGCTTGTGCGCGCAGGACAGCGCGGGCGGGGGCAGTGGGAAGGGGCCGAGTCCCACCGGTTAAGGAGGGGCTCAAGTGGCCGTGAGCAGAAGCTCACAGGCAGGTCAAGTTGGTTTTGCGGCAGGCACAAACCCGTACGTTTCCTGAGCGTTGCTGTGCCTGGAAATCAACAGATCCGGACCAAAGCCTGCCTGACGGCAAGGCTCGTGTTACCTTTTGCCACCTCCGCGTGGATAATGCTGAAGACTCTTATTCTCAAGACCTTTTGGGCTGGACGCTCTTTGTACACTGAAAGGAGACAGTTCTCACATCCCCATGAGCTGGGGTGGAAGGGGACACCACGTTCGCAGAGGGACCTGTCCTGCGAGGTTGCATCGGAGGAGCAGCTGGCGGAATGCTTCTTGGGGGATGCCTCCGGGGTGGGGAGCGCTGCCCGGCGAGCGAGGGGAAGCCGCCAGCCTTTTCTGTCCCCTCTCAGCCGGCTGGACACACTCAGACCACCCTCTCCAGCCGAGTTTGTGAGGCAACGTGAAGTTACGCTGGATCCTGCTATCGACTTGGCTTTGTGGAGCCAAGTTTTTGCGTTAGCTTTTCTCTTCCCTCAGCACTGCACCAGCATTGACAGGCCATGT
This sequence comes from Phoenicopterus ruber ruber, assembly GCA_009819775.1. Taxonomy (NCBI): domain Eukaryota; kingdom Metazoa; phylum Chordata; class Aves; order Phoenicopteriformes; family Phoenicopteridae; genus Phoenicopterus; species Phoenicopterus ruber. The sequence continues at coordinate 6,752,518 of CM020235.1, read as the reverse complement.
GCGTTGGAGCTACGCGGCTCACAGCAGCCGTGGATCTACCCTCTCCGTGCCTCGGCAGGACACGTCCTCTGTCAAACAAAGGGCACAGGAGCTCTGTGTGAAAGACTAAAGGGAGCTGCACCTACGTAGGCAAATACCTGGGATCGTTCACTTATCTTTTCCCCTGTGGCTACATGGGTTCATCACCAGGTAAAAGTGAGCTCAGTAGCCCAGTCGGTGGCAAAAATTGCCCTAGAACATCCAGCAGCAAACGTAGAAGCAGATACAGCGTTAATGGGATGCGGGTGCCTCATTATCTCTAGAATTGCAGCGTAAATGTGAAACCATTCCTGCATCCAGGGAGATTCTATCACAGAGCCGCTGCTGGGACACCTGAACTCTCTGCCTTCACTTGTGGTTTGAGCAGGGCCTTGAGTCAGCTGTCACGGAGAACTGTTATTATCCGATAGTGCCCTCGAACGGGTTGTTGTTTTGCTCCAGTACAGGTGCACTGATGTTGTACGTGCCACAACAAGCTCTGAAAAGTCTGGCTTGCCAGAAGAGAAGCCAGACGACTACTGAATTACCTTCCCTCTGTCCTGGCTGAACACTGTCTCTAGCGAACTAAGATCAAGCCCTGTGTTCCCGACCGCAGGAAGCTCTGCTGCTGCACAAGTGGCACAAGGAGAGACCTTTGCGTTTCAGAGCGCTCAGCTTCCACAATAGCTCTCTCCTTCAAGTCTTAAAGGTCTCTCTACTGTCTCTTGGGCTTTGGAAAAAAGTATTGATAATATTAAAAGGGAGGAATTATCCCAAATCTGATTGTGAAGCGAGTCCTGAGAGCACGTTTACATACGCAAGCTCCTGAATAATCCTGTTCTTATTAACAAGGAACGGAAAGCCAAAACAGAACCTCTGAGGCAGCGCAAGGCTAAAGAGCTGGGCTCTGTCTCCGTATCACGTGTAGAGCTGTCTCTTACATCCAGATGAAAGTCACGAGTTCCGAGTCAAAATGGCCCGATGCACCATGATCTCCACGGGTGGGAAGTATCAAAGCAAGGCAAAGCAAAAATACGGGGACTAATGCCTCTTCCTGTGTATTTTTGCAGGAGATGCTACCTGCCTGGACATCTTCCGGGAGTTCTCTCACATGGCTTCGAACAACCCCGAGAAACTCAAACGGAGGAGCCTGCATTTCAGCCACTCCTGCCGATAGCCCCCTCGCTCGCTCTGCCGCGACCTGCTGCTGGAAGGTCGAGCTCGGGGCTGCCCGAGCTCCGCGAGCGCAGAGCGGCAGCGACGTCTGCGCGGGTGTAGCAGGCGCGGCGAGCGCAGCTGCTGAACAAGGGGTTCTGCGTTCGGACAGGCTTCCCCTAGAAGCTTGTGTTTTCCCTGCCCTCTGCTTCCGTGCCCTGCCCTGGAAGCCGACAGACCTTCTGGGGGTAATGCCAGAACAGGTCCGCGGTCAGAGCGTGGGCTGAGGCCCCGGCCCTGCGGTACCCGAGTGCGGGTTAGAATGAGCGCGGGCGACCTTTCAGCTCTCAATGCCCTTTCTGCATTGCTGTTTCTGGGAAAATCTCCCCTTTCTGGGTGTACGCAACCACTAGCTGTTATGATACTGCAACAGCGCCCGCCCCAGCGTGAAGTACAGCTCAGCGGTCCCGACCTCTGCGCTTGCCAGGCGGAGACCAGCGCTGAAGCGCTCCGGAAACCGAGGAAAAGTGAACGTCGCAGATTTTTAGTTGTGCTGCTTTGCGGCAGCGTCGCTGGAGCCAGACTGCTCAGCTCACGACCCGACAGCACCGGAGGTACTACCAGCGTCCCACGGCGGCGACGGGATGCGATTCCCGGGGGCACGAGGGCCTCCCCGCGCGGACCTCCCGGCCTCAAAGGACACTAAGCCATAGGGCTCCCAGTCCCAACCGCTCCCCGGCAAAACCTTCGGCGAAACACTTTGTCTTGCTGTGCAACTCACCGCTTAAGATACCTCCACCACCGAGTGCTTTGAGTCGTTTGGCTTAACACGGACCAGGAAATACAATAAATGTAACACCCATTCCATGGAGACTTTACAAGCAATACGGAAACCGGCATCTAGCTCTTTCCCTCAGGGGCTCTCGATCTCCTGCTCGTTGTGCACCTCACTGTTAGGAGAGTCGTACTCTTCCGTAAGGAATGGCTTGCCGTATTATTTTTGTCATTTTTATTACTATACGTCATAGTTACCAAAAATAATAAAAGGTTATGTGTGGACTATACAGGTATAGGCACCATGACATAATAAAGTGCATTGTCAGAATGGTATGTGTAAACTACGAGATGCTGAAATGTAATATATCTTATGGCAGAAGAAATGTATTTTTTTGAAAAGGTGGGAGTGAAAAAATCTCACATGCAAACAGTATCTATGAACTGAGAATAAAGACAAGATTTTTTTTTTAAAATTCACACACATTTCCTCGTTCTTTCTGATTCTAGATCTTTACAAGCCAGTGAAGCACTTTAGTATGAGAAGGTTTAAAATATGAAATTTATCTGGCACAGGTTTATGGCTTGAAAAGAGGAAGCTGAATGAACTCTTCTCCAAAGAGAGGCAGGATTCTCTCTCTCTCTTTAACCCTTCTGTTTTGTCTGATTAATACACGCTCTCATTTCATTAATGCTATTAACGAAACACCGGCAATGTGGCAGCTGGATAGATTCCGAGTGTAACGGGGGCTCCCATCTGTGCCTCAATTTTTGCCCCACGCTGGAAATGCGCAGCTCAGATATAAGGAGCTCCAAACAGGACAAATATTTCAGTGATGATATCGCAAGCACTAAGGTATGACCCCCATGAAGAATCTGTATGGCTGATTGCTCAATACAGCGGGCTACGGGAATGTTCTGTCACAAGGAGGTAGCTACTGAGCTGAAAGTTAGTCCACACCCTCAGAGAAGATTGCTCTAAGCTGCCTTCAGACTGGACACCTATTACGTATGCTTCCACTAGCTTAGAAAACATTATTTTCTTCCACCAAAGGTGGCAGAAGCAGGCGTGAAGCGAATTTTCCCCACGTCCCTCTCCCACAGTGAACCCCACACGCTTTTGCTCCGCCAGCCTTACGTCTCCGTAGCACCAACAGACACTCCTTGCCCGCTCCCGTACCGTGCTGCCAAGGCCTCTCCCTCCCCCTTGCAACACCCCTTGCCCGTCTGGGTCTGCGCATGAACAAAGCGAAGCACAGCCCCTGCTAACAGATCCCTGTCCTGTGCTGCCACAGCCCTCTTGCTCCAAATCCGACCACGAGGCGAGACATTGTCACTTGATCCTGGTCCTGCACTCCTCTGTCCCAGAGTTGGCTCCTCCTGGAAATTACATTACACGATGCGGAATTCTGCAGGGATTGGTTTTTTGTGCATTGGGACCAGTATAAAGGTTCTTTCATCAATTTCCTTCTCACTAACCTTCAGCCTTCTCCTTTAGTCCCAGCCGTAGCAAGGCCGGGAGTTCCGAGAGGGGCTTTCTCTCGAGAGCGCAGCGTGTGTGTACGCACACGTATAGGTCTGCGTATACCTAAGCCATTGTAACCCTTCGGCAATGACTGCACGGCATCCACCTGGGTTTTGCATTCCCAGGACACGCCCAGGCGTTCTGCTTAGAAGTCTAATTCCTTTTCTCTCTTGTCCTTAGCGCCTTTTTCCTTTGTGGTGTCCCTTCTCAGCAGGGTCACTCGGACCACGCTACGGCATCAAATGGCTCCTGCCAGTCAGCAAAGCAGCGGCGTTTCCCGGCGCAGAAGACGCAGAGAAAAGGCCGAATCACCCACTGCGATGGAGCCCGCGTGTTCCTATTCGTTGTAACTTGGCTGGTGTATTACAGCGCAATTCACGGGGGTTTGGGCTACAGCTCTGTAGATTCTCCTTGTGAATAGAAAAAAAAAATCAAGCAAAAAAGCGAGACTTTCAAAAGCATCTTGGGGCTTGGCTTCAGTGATGTCGGCAGCAAACTGATGCTGCGGGGATCCCACTGCCGTGTCTGGAACCAAAACTCCTTTCATGATCTGGCCCCATGCGTTCAGGCTTCTGCAAGGAAGGGCTGGACATTTCGAAAAGACTTTTCTCGAGCCAACACTTAGAAGTAGCAATTAGGCAGTAACAAACCCAAATATCGGTTGAAGGCAAAACAAAGTCAAACTAAACCCGCAGGCATAGTCTGTATTCAGAGCATTTTATTATGTAAAAAAGTTACAAAACAAAGCTCATTGATTTCTTGTTAACTCGTTTTCTACAGAAAGTCATAAAATGCTCCTGTGCAAACATCATCATCAAAAATAAGTGCTATTTTATGTACACATAAGTTACTGTCAAATATTAACATATCTATTTATAAATGGACTGCAGCAAAAATGCAGCATTGGTTTAGTCTTCTAAATAAATCAGATGCTTTGTCTGTGACATAAAAAAGTTATCAACCCCATTTCTTCTCTTTCCTCTAAGATAGTAAGTCTCATTCGAAATAATCCGGGTTAAGTCTAAAAGCATCTCAGCAGCAGCATTCTGTGCACTGTCCTCAAAATGCACCAGCAGTAGGTTAAGGACAGAGAGGTGTCTCAGAGCAAAGCCGTCATCGGAGCCACCCCTTGTTCGTACACGCTCTGTCACCCTCAAGACAGCGCTGACCGATACGAGCACACGCTCCTTCCCCGCCACGGGAAATCTTCCCATTACCAGCCAGGCTGACTTTTCTCTTGAGCACCTTTGTGAAATGTCGATGGGCCTGTCTGAAGCCACAGGCGGATTTCCTCACAAGGTTTAAAAGTTAAAAGCGATGAATAGGCTTTTATGAGGACTCGATGACTGTCCCAGAGAGCAGAAGTACAGTTCTCTCCTCCCCAAATACGCATTAGGAACAAAAGCGCATGGCATGATGCCTCAATCCAGGACACGCAGATGGTTTAATAATGAACTTGTAATAGCTGGAGGAGGATTGCCAAGCTCAGCGGTGTGGTGTTTAGGTGCTCACAGACCACGGATCCAGAGCGTTGCTGCTTGCAGCCTTTCTGACAGCACCTGAGCACTCGGGGAGTTTCAAGTCTCCCGCTTCCCTGTGCACACAAACGTATCCTTAGCTGTTCAGGCCCCCTTCCGAAGAGCTGTCCGTTGTGTATCTAAACCCATTAAGCACCACATCCGGGCAAAGCTCTGGCATCTCCACCTTGCCGCAGAGTGGGTGAAGATGCAGGTCACTGTTGTTGTCCACGGCAATAGTCACTCCAGAAGGGTGAGCGTGAGCAGAATCATCACCTTCTCCAGCTTCTTCTTGCACAACTCGGTAGTTTTCTAGGGTCAAGCTCACGCTGGGGATGGTAGGAGTGCGAGCTACTTTCAACGTCTTCTTTGACCTGAACCTTTGGTAGCAGAAGAGGAGAGACAAGGCTAGTGTATCTACAAGCAGCTCAAACATTTCAACTACAGACAACACTGAGGATCCAAACCAGAGACTCCACTGGCTTCCCATGCTGGACAGAAGCAGGTTCTCCTGTGGAAAGAATCAAAGGGTTGTGTTTATCAAACACAGCAGAGCGCTGGGGAAACGAAATTATTGCATATTGCCAGCAGGTCAGTTAGCTGCTTGCCATTTGGCGAGTAATGTTGTGCGACCGTGTAAAATGTGAAAGTTTCAAGTCTCTTCCTTAAGAAGAATAATCCCATCCCATCCTGGGGGCTGTAAATAATCCTCCCTCCAACCATACACAGCGCACCGTAACTAACGACAGGTAGCAATGTTTTGAGCTGACGTAGTGCAACCTACTGAGAGTAAAGGCGACTCGTTCACAGACTTGTAGTTCAGTTGCTGGTAGAAGATCGTCACCTTGGCAATATCCCTCCTGTACAGGAGAAAGGGAGCAGTTAGCAACGGCGGGACGTCCACAGGTCAGTCCCTTGGTGGAGGGTACCGCTGGCATTCTGGGCTCGGTTCTGCACGCTGATGGCTAGGCACTAGGTTTCACCACTCACTCCAGCTTTCTTCTGAGGGTGTTTGACATGGGCTTGGAAAACGGTTACAGAAGGGACCGTCTTACAGTGTTGTGAGGAAAGACGGGAAATTTATTGGATGACCCTGTACATTTTTCTCCTGTGCTCCCTTTCCAGTCTAACATCTACGAACTCTGCAAGGATGAGGAGTTAATCCGCAGTTCCCACAGGAGTACCCTCTCACAGTGACTAACCTGTTGCTGGTAGAGTTATATCCATTCTGATGCCTTAGAGCTTGGCGGATCCAGTCCTGCAGCAGAGTATATGCATGTTATTGGCAATCCTGTCTTCTGAGTTTGTCTATGTTTAATATTTTGTAAATGTAGATTTCATAGGCAATAAAACGGCTATTGCGAATAACAAAAAAATATGTAATTGATTGGTTTATAACATACAGTGACAGCTATCAGGTAGTAGCTATACTTGCCAGAACAGCAAGGAAATACACGCTGATATTTTAGGTGTGTACAGTATTCTGGTTCTTAAACTCTGCCTTTAATGTCAACCCCACCAAATAATTTCCTCTTTTAAAACGTATTGGTTGTATTTACATCTACATTATCACCTATTTCTCATGAATTAATTACCGGCTCATACAGCCTGAATGCCCATTCAACATTAGAACACGAGAAATGGCAAGAGGTCACCTACTGACTCAGAGAGTTTCCACTGCAGCCCTGCAGCACCTCACAAACAGTAATAAGTGAGTTGTTACACCACAACACCCACTGGAAGCAGAAAGTCATTAACACCATTTTGTAGGTGGGAACTAAGGCAGCGAGGTGAATTGCTGACGGTCACAAGGAGGGTTGGATTAGAACTGGAACTGAATGTACCTCTCTAGCATCATAGTCTGGCATCTTAACTACAGGGTCATTCCCCCGGGCCCAGTTTTTGGACCAGTTTGCTTTATTTGCCACTTCCATTGCTGCTGCTTGAGTCATTGTTTCACCCTTTAATGTTCCCACAGCCACGGTAAATACAGCAGCCCCTCTAAACACAGCAGTTGTCTGTATGGACTACCTGAGACTTCGCTGATGGCCATTTAGCTGTCCCAGCAGACACCTTGTACAGCGATTCCCTGATAAGATAAAAATGGAGATTATGATCACTATGACCCTTGGCATTTAAAAGTGAACACATGAAGGAGTTTAACAATGCTAACTACTTGCCCAAAGCAGAATTTCTGGGGGCAGCTCTTGAGAACCTTGGAACAAGTTTGCAAGTCCGCTTAGAAAATAAAACCAGAGGTTGCCTGAAAACTGTTTGGGTCAGGAGGAAAACTAGGATGGTTTCAAAACCCTGACAACTTTTCTTGGATGCATTCAAAACAAAATTATTTGATATTTTACTTTAAAATTATGTCTTTCCATTTTGAAATGGACCTACAATAAAAAAGATGAACCAAGAAAAGTAATATAGATTGAAAAATGACACAAACAATTCGGTTTGGGCTTAATAAAACATTTCAGTGTGATGAAAACAATTTCCCTTCTCTGCTGTCACACACAAACGAAGTTCTTATTTAATTTGTCTAATGCTGTCATCTTTTTCCTTTCTCAGCATCGGGGTTCAAACATCAAACTGAAACCTCTGGTTCACAAAATGCCAAAATTCAGTCAGACAGTTGGTCCATAACTTTTCCACTAAGTTGCCCACATTTCCACTGGGGTAATTTTCCTCTGCAAGCTGGCGTTCGTTGTGCTCTGCTTTTGCGACCTACCGGCAAGGCTTAGGGCACTGGTCAAAACAATTCAGGTGATGATTTCTGAGCCTGTTGTACAGCTGGTAAAAGCAGTGACCTGGTGAAAGAAATGGGAGGAACACGCTCAGACACTTCCTCAGGAAATGGAAGGCTACCAAAACCTCTGCCCTCACTTGGCCTTCCCTGCATACAGCGCTCTCTGAGAGACCTGGTTGTGCCTCACTCTCACTTTGGAACGGTTCCAGACGGCCGAGCTAATCGCCTGTGCGCAATGCACGTGCCCTCTCTATAAGGACCTGCTGAGGACAGGCCGGCCAGAAAACCAAGAGAAGTTATTCAAAGCTTTGTCTTACACCAGCACGCCCACCAATATTAGCAACATGAAAGAGCTTGACCCCGTCTAATGTCCTTAATAAAGGGATGCTTGATGGCATCAAGATCTTTTATGCGCTAACTTGATATCCATGCAAATACCCAGAACGGTGTCTGCCATCCGGCTGGATTCAGTGATGTGAGGAAATAGTCTAAGCAGGAAATAGGCACTAAGTAGCAGGGCAGCAATCTAAGGAGTCATACGACCGATGACTATTGTAGGAAGGTGTTCCCTTCCGACAAGGACAAGACGGCAGTCTCTTGCTCTTACCCCACGCAGGCTGCTTGTTGTAGTCACAGTACTCAGCACCAGGAGGCAGCGGGTAGTAGTAATAGCCACAGCCACATTTTCGAACCATTATGTGCTGGAAGCAGGAATGCAAACAAGCCTGGAAAATAAAGAAGGCATAAAAGATTGGATAAGCCAGAAAGTCTCGAGTGCCCAAATCTTCGGTCTGTAGCATGCAGCCACTAGGAGACAATGCACAGATTTTGTTACTGCAAAACCACCAGCCATTACTAGAGCATGATGATGCAAAAGGTTTCCACTTTTCATTCCTTGTCTTTGCCTCTGAAAACAGTACTGAACTCAGTGAGATGGAATTTTCCCCAGCTCCCTTTTTCATTGTGCCCAGTAACATCTCAGTTAAACAGCCCAAACATCCAGAGCCAGGAGCAACTACTTACACAAATAAAGACCCGATGGCCCAAGAAAGTCCTACCAGAACAGTCCAGCTGCCTTGACTGGCTCACTGTCTGATCTCTCTTGTGTTACAAGGAGGGAAGAGCCCCAGCGTTTGGGACTGAGTATCCCCCACTCAGTAAAACACCTTCCAAGTTATAACACCCTGTTTGTGAGCTGCTTTTCAGAGGGGCATGAATCTCTCTGTTATCTCCAGCAATGAACCTGCTGATTTGTAAAAGCTCTCTGGAGGGTAAGGTATGACTTGTTTGCTATTCATCCACTCTGAATAAGCCGGGGCCTCAGCCAGCCGCTCTGACAATACCTGCAGGGTGTAGGAGTTGTTATACAGGAGTTTAACATTCACATCATTGCCATTAGTCGTGCATTTCCCATAATTGCCACTCAGGCGATTCACCTCATCCTGTGGACACAGAAAAGAGGCCTGAGTGATTAGGAGCTTTAATTGGACCTAGCCATCACCATCTAAACTTAACTGGATGGAGCATCATATAAAGGACAGGAAGTGTAATAACACATGTGAGCAGCTGAGCTATACCTTGCTAATAAAACGTATAGAGTAACAGGGCAAAGGTAGGAGAGTGCACGTGGTCAGTCACTATGGTTCAGCTGACAAGCAGTAACTCATCATGTCAAAATACCTAAATCACTTCTGAATGTTTGTTCTCATCCCAATATACACACCCAGCCCCCTGTGTAGAGCTGGAACACGACGTAAGAGGTGTAAGAGCCTCCGTGTAAAACAAATCAGGCCCCAATGTATTGAGGCTCAAAAGGCCACTTGCACATTTGGAATGATTTTGTTTTACCCATGGGAACCTGAGCACAGTGAAGAGAGAAAAGGGACTTGCATAAATACACATGCAGAGTCCAGAAGTGAACACAAGAGCCCCACAAGGCCGTTGTAAGAGTCAGTCACAGTGTTCAGCTCCCCACAACTTTCTACGATCAGAAGGAAAAGAAACAACGCTCTTGAGCAAGTGGCTAACCTGCTGAATGCCTATGGTAGTTGCAATGCCGGGTCTGATGTCAAAGCCTTCATGCTCAAGGAATGGTGTCTGATTGTGGTTGTGTATCATCACTTTCACACCTGCTACTGTAGATAAGAGTGGGATGTGATCCTTCTGCTCTGCTCTCAGGATAAGGGAAAGTCCTGTAAACCAAAGAAAAGGGAAGCATGTAACAACTGATTTGGGGCCAAAATAGGAACACCACTACATCTTCAATTCTCAGCACCGATCAAATTGCTGTCTTAGCTCACAGAAGAGCCGTTCTTTTTCCTTAGAGACCTGGTGAGTGGTCAGGTAGCAACTGCACCAGCCTATTCCAAAACTGTAATAATATTCTCCTTGAAAACTAAAATAATATTCTGCTTGCTATAAGTTAAGCTATGGCTGATATGGCTATCATATACATGTGGCTAGTGAAGCAACCAAATACAGTATATAATTTTTGCCACGAGACTAGAAGAGAGAGCTATATGTCAGTAAGTCATGTACAGAAGACATATTTAATCCATAGCCAAGTTAGATTAACTTTAGCCCTTCTTCCCACCCTTTGCCAAATAACATACCGTAAGGAATTCCTGGTTTTGTCGCTGTCCAAAAAGAGTCTGTTCCCTTGCTGTTAAAAGTATAGCAGCTTCCAAAGACCGGGTGGTGAAAGTGAACATAGTCACTGAAATCAAGAGAGATTTTGATGGGTTTTAATTATGAGTGTAGCAATACCTTTACTTCTATGTAGGATGTGGTGTGTGTGTGTGTACGTACAGGAGTGCCTATGGGGAAGAGTTGTTAATTCACTGGAGACAAGGAAAAAAATCAGGTGCACGGGGATTCACTGCTCACCCAAGGTTACAGCCAGAGCAGCAAACACTGGAGTCAAATTCAGAGTTCTGACTTGCTTTTCCTTCCACCCAGTAGACTAAATTCTTCCCTGCTTGTTCCAACCACCAGGCAGGTTGAAGTTCTGTGCTCTAATCAATAGGAGAAACAGATTCTCTCTTTCCTTGTTTTCTTAAAAAATATACCACTTATTATGATCATGCTGAACCTCCCTGGCCAAGTCAGCCTCCGCATTCCACCAGTTTCTAGGAGTTGTTAAGAAGAGTTGGGTGAACACATGTACAAAAGCAACGATGTTCACCATCAAGTGCACAGATGGAGATATATTACATGACAGCCTCAGAAACACTAAGTGCAGAAGAATGTAAGAGTCAACTGCCTCCAGGAAAGATAAACCAGGACCTTATCTCATAAAATGATCTACAACAAACTTTGTAGACCCCTCTCCTCTTTGCTGAAAGTGCTCAGAAAAACACTTAAATTTGCCTTCTGCTTATTCTGGGTCATAGATGAGTGCATTGCTATTAACTTTGTTCAAGTCATCAGCTGACAACAAGTAGGCCAGCAAATGGCTCACGTGTACCTGAGGCACAGCATTGTCTCGGGTGGTGTATGTCAGTGATATTTGGAAGAGCTTCCAACAGTGGAGACCGTAGGCATGCAGGAAAAAGAAGGTACACCTGTGCCTTTGGTATGTGCAGCAGGCTCACTCCTTTGCCTCTAGGGACAAAAGGATGCAAAAAGACCCTCTGACCCTTTTGGTATTAACTGAGTTCTCCTGGTGTAATAGTTGAGAACAATCCTTGTGCTCAGGGGCCAAGTGCTACAGTAGAGCCATGAGAGCCTTCTTTCACTTCTATCCCCCCTTTTCATTGTTACAGCAAAAACAGATCCCGCTTTTATCCATTGGATATCTGAGGATTCCTGCTCCTCTCCTCCCATGCAGATAGACATTGATCATTTACCATTCAATACAGTCAATGCATCTTTGTACCAGTAAAGGTTTAATTCCTGCTGAATTTCTCTTGGGCTTCTTTGACGCCCTAAGACGCTAACTCACAGTCAGAGAGGTAAGTCATGGCAGAGCGCTAATTTCTAGGTTCCTAGCCCCATGCTCTGATAACGAAAGGCTGTTCTTTCTTTCAGTCAGATCTCCAGCAAGGGGCTAAGCCTGGTTGTATGCCTGCACTGCCTGAAAGTGTAGGCTCAATTTCAGTGTCCCAAGTCCTTGAGTTCTGCTGAAATCACAATTAGCGCCTCAAGAAGTAACGTACCTGGGTCTGCAGGGCTCCCCATCATACTGACAGGAGTAGACCATATCTTCTATTTGCTCCTCATGATCAGAAATGTTGACTATAACTGGTAGCTGGGACATGACATTCATGTAGTGAAACCTGTACCATTCAAGAATTGCATCCATCCCAGATGAATAGGTCTTGTAGAAGCAATTCCCACCTGTGGCATTGCACTGGAAGAAAAGAAGAGAGGGAGCCATTCAGCACGGCCAGGACATGACAGCCTAAGGGTAACAGAGATCGGGGGTAAAGGCAATACTGGATACAGGGACAAGGGGAACCCCTATTTTTTCAGAAAGTGAAGTCTCTGATCATTTTAGTTATTACAGTCACAGAACGGCTGAGGTTGGAAAGGACCTTTGGAGGTCACCTTGTTATGTGCTAAGCACCTTCTCTCCTTCAAGCTGAATTAGGTGTGCTACTTCACCTCAGGGGAACGAGTGCAGGGGAAGAGAGGCAGGAGAAGAGAGCAGACAAGCAAGCTCAGGTACCTTGGGAGAAGAAAGGAGAGCGCTGGTGGGCATTCTCTACAACCCATGAATCATGAACCAAGTCCTGAGACACTTTCTTTGTTCTTACTCAGGCCTTAGACAGGTGAACACCCACAGATTCTGGTGAAAGTGTGCCTGGTGAAGGACTTCAGGATAGGGCAGGACGATAATAATCAGGCAAAAATTACTGGCCTTTCAAGCCACATCAATCTCTCTCTCATACCTTCTGCTCTTAGATCTACCCTAGCCCTGTTTTTGATATGAAGAATCTGAAGCATTTGCATTCTTCTCCAAAGCCACAGATACACATTTATTGTATTCATCCTCTTGATCTGTTATTGCCATCTTTTGTTTTACCTGTAATATTTCTCGTGCCCCCAGTTCCACAGCATTTAGACACTGAGGGAATCCTCGCATGTTGTTTCTCTGTTACTTCTAGGCTCACCTGCTAAGTCTAGATGTTTTGTATATTTTTAGAAAGGGGTACAATGATTCTGACTGCCTGCTGCTACCATTCTCTTCTGAATTTGTCGCTGCCAGGAGGACTTTACAAGTGGGTGGGCTGTGTAAGATCATGGATGTTGCTATTGTTTCACTTCACAAGAATCCTAGCAATCAGCATGAACAGTTATAGGCAGGGACGGACTCTCCTGAAACATCCTCCAAGCTGTCATTCCATGGCACTGAAACTATCTATTTTTTCACTCATTTTTTGAATGTACCTCGTGAGATCTTTGTCAGGGCCCCGAGTGCACTCTTAGGCCTTGACGGCCCTGAGCGGCCTCACCTGGGGCCTCCACCCACACCTCCTGCCCGTGGGCCCAGGAGCTCATTTAAGCTCAGCCCGGGGCCCTCAGCCCCTCTTTGGGCTGTGGTGGAGGGCTGCTGCTTTCCAGCTCGGCGGCTGCTGCGCTCCGGCCGCGCCGCAGACCCTGCCGATCCAGCGGGCTAACTTCACGGCCTGATCTTAAACCTGTCTCGTCACCATGAACTTGCCTGATGAGCTGGACTCTTGGTCGGACCTGGCTGCCATCCGTGAGCTTTCCCTGCTCGCTTGCTCAGGTATTGTGGGGTGAGCCCCTGTCCTGCCCTGCTGGTGGGCTCCCCCTTTGCCCCCGTCCCTTAGGGAGCAGCCAGCCCTCGCTGCTCCTGTCCGTAGCCAGGTTAAAACCTCCAAGAGGACACGCACTTACCAGCCTGAAGCCCACGCTTTCAGAATGCTTCTTCTCTGACCTGTTATTGGGGTCAGGCATTCTCAAGAGTGAGAAGTTTTGGCTCAGCTTGAAGCTAGATCTGCTGAGATTGCCTGCGGTTGACAAGTCTTTTACGTGGATGTTTTTCTCGTTCACGTGGAATAAGCTGGCTGATGTGTTGATGCCATACAAAAAAGCGATAGATTCCTCTGCCATGCGATCCAGTTGAACCAAATGTTCACTAACCAGTTCAAATCTGCAAGGAACAGAAATAGTAGCTATTTGTGAACATCCACATTTCTATTAGATGAAAGCACTTTATTTTATGTACCCTCACAGTATCTGTGGAAAGGCTACTCTCCTGGTCTCTGCAGACCTTGATGTCTGTGTGAGAAACGCCAGCAATTATGGTGCCTATGCTTAGCATACCTAACTTCAGTAAGTTTACTAGGAGCTCCAGTAGCTGAATTTCCAGTTGCTGGATCTTCCACTGAGAACCTCAGAACTTGTAGCCATGCAGTATTAGCTGCACAAACTGGCCTTCCTATCAGCCGATTAGATAATTATTCCGAGGAAATTACATAATTCCTTTACTATGTAATTTGAAACTTCTCAATAACTTGCCACTACTGTGTGAGCCTTGTTTGATAAGCAGAGCCACACAGACTTCCATAGAAGTTATATTGTTTCCTCACAGCCATTCTGCGGTATGAAAAAACCCAAGCAGAATCAGCTCTAATATGCATCATTCCAGAGATTGGCAGTTTAGTTAGGAATGAACACACACCACAGCCACGTTTTTCAGGGAAAGACTGTTTTTATCAGAGCACAAAATCAGTTAGCAGCTCGAACCAAGTCACAAGGTAGAGTTCCCTCTATCCTGACTCAGTGCGTGAAATAAACTGCTACGTGCTGTTACACAATTCCCAACAAGATCTTATCTTAAAACCAGTTTGGAAATAACAATAGTCCTTTTCCACCTCTGTGAGGCAGAGATGCTTCCCTCTGCCTTCAGCCTCCTCCAGGCTGCAGTCCTGAGGCTGCTGACCCTTCCTGAACCCTTGTGACTGTAGAGACATGACGACAGCCAAGGGGAAAGCACGGCTTACCTGTATGGGTCCAGATTGCAGATGGTAATTGCTGGAAACATCTTGGGCTCTGAATGCATTGACATGGTCAGGACCACAGGGTAGGCCCAGTACTGGCTGAACATAAGTGCAAATTGCCAGTATAACATGCCAAAGCTGGCAAGTAAAAGCAGCGTCCAAAAAGCTGTTTTCATCCTATTGCTGTCAGAGCATACAAGGCGGATGGTGCCATGAATTGTTGTGTTCTTGCAGAAGAACTCAAACATGTCCTTGAAGGAATCATAAAACTCAATCAAGCCTTCTTTCTTCTCTTCTTCTTCTCTTCCCGCTTCCTGCTCCATCTTCTAAGTCTGTTTCTGTTCAATAAAAAAGAAAAAAAAAAAATCTTATTAGCTTGTTAGAAAGGCCACGGCCAATCTACGGACTCTTTCAAATAGGGCGCCAATGAGTTTGTTATTAGCAAAAGCTGAAAATAACTGTGAGCTGACACTCATCTGGCTTTCCAGAGTCTGAACACCAGGAAGTAGCAAAGAGGACAAGTGTTCTGCGTACCGCTGCCGAAGTAACTTGAGGGATTCCACCACGCTTACACTATGACTTCTCTGTTAGTATGCATATGCAAAGGTAAAGTGACTAATACACAACCCGCTGAGAAGTCTGCAGGCAAAGGGGTGTGTAGTTTTCTTCTTTCTAAGAACACTAAGGACCAACATTTAATTCTGAAACATTGTCTCACCGTGCATTAATACAGATCTGTAATTAATTCATTTTTATGAGAATATTGCTAGTGAAGCATGCTGGCCTATAGGCCTGAAACAAGATTGTCTCAGAACTAGCAATATGGATTCATCCTCATGTCAAGGAATCGGGATAAAACCAAGTTTCAAGTGAATGAAAGGGGCAAATTAGGATCTGGTTTTAATTTTTGCTGTATGATCTCTCATTCTGCAGAATGGAGGTAAACAGGATTAATTTCTGCCATCCCTGATATAGAGCCACTTCCTAGATGAAATATAGTAGGTATTTCATAGTTCAGATGAGCAGAATCAGGTATTTAGGAAAGGAAGTGGAGAAAAACACCACCTCAGTTGAAAACACAGAGGGATTAACCAAATTAGGATGTGGATAAAGCATTGCAGATACTACTTAAATAAAATGCTTTTGGGTTGTTTCTGAAGACAACAGAACTATTAATTACTGCTATTGACAGAAATTTTGCCACTTATCTCTTGCATAAATAGTGTCTTCCAGGAATCTAAAAATCTTCTCCTTCTCTGTATTTTACAGAAGTGAAAAGGAAGCACAGAAACTGAAAATCACCCAAGAAGAGCGGCATAACTGGAGATCAAAATCCATATCTCCTTTGTCACAGTAAGTAAAACATCTACTATGCTCCTCTAGATAGATTCAGACTTTATGCTGATGAAAGCGTTAACATTATTTACGCTCATATGTTTTAGCCAGCACAGACCGAGGACATCTTCCTAGGTTTTAGTACCAGTGTGGGACATTGGACTAATGTTGACATACTTCCACTTGCTGAGCATGACATCAAGTCCTGCAATATGTGAGTTTCCAACATTACAGCACTCTGTGAGTCACCCGCCCTATTATGCTATTAAGAGAAGTTTACTGAGTACACCACTTTGGTCTAACCTTAACTCCAAACAAAAATCTTACAAATACAGTACAGAGTTTGAAGACAAGACAAGGAGCACACAAATAACTAAAGAATTGTTCCAAGTGGGCTACGTGATAACGAAATGAAAGCTCAGGGCCTTTACTGAGTTACGGGCCTCGGAGTGGTTGGTGGTGGCTCAGTGTGAGGTACCACCGAGGTTACCACAGCCCAGCTGGCACTGCTGGTGCCCTACCGGGCAATGCCTTCATCTTCAACTAGACCCTTCCGTTTTAAACCATGGCCTTATTTCAAAGGTCCTCAGAATAGGACTCTTCGTACGAAATGATGTCTTAAAGAGTTACAAGCTGCTAAGACAGTCTCCTCGGTGTACCTATTCATGTCAGAAAGATTAGGAATAATCCTTAAACAGTGAAGAGCACTCCAAAAGCTGTATACCAGATTAGCTTTAAAATAGCCCACAAAAGTGTATTATCTGACAAGAAAACCCAGTTTATCACAAGTTATGTTCGCCAAGACCATAACACGTACCATGTTTGTATTTTCTAAGATATTGTTTAACAATAATACCAAATTAACCCAAAGGCATATGCACCTCCTTTATACTTTTACAATTAAACATGACAAATGATTTTTCAAATTTCTTAGATATACTTGCCATTGAACAAGTACAGGAAGCCCAAGCAAAGTGAAATATGAAAAAAAGGGCATGAACAACTAAAAGAAAACATGTGTGATAAAGAATTGAAGTGGAAAACGAGCAATTCCACTTTTGCCACAAGGAAACATGGTTTTTCTGCATTGTGCATATATAGTTGAACTGTTACTCCCACACAGACTACAGAGAGTCACGGTACTCTGAACCACTGGGTACGAATTTTATCAGCCAGCCTTACAGCTGCAGGCTTACATCTGAATGCCGCTTCAGTCAAAGCGGACTATCTGTGGCAAACTCCACAAAGGAATCCGTGGCAGCCTGGCTGCCCCCTGTTGTTACACCTTTTTCAGGTTAAACTCATGCTAAACCATATGTTCAACCTTTATCTTATTCAATCCTTTCTTTCTATTTAGATAAGAATAAATGAAAATAAGCCTGCAGTGTATGTTAAGAAATACACTGAATGAGTCCTTAGATATTTATGGTATTTTAAGACAGAAATGAAAATTGTGCGAGACTAAACCAGGAAAATTTAATTTGTTACTGTTGTATTAATCTCACTAGTCAGCCTTGCTCTAATGAGAAAAAGCAGAATAAAAGGTAATAGTTACCAAAAGTGAATGCTGAATCAAATCTATCAAATACTTTTTCTATGTATAATTCTGAATCTTAAAACAAAACCCTGTAAACATTCAAAGCATGGCTTTCGGAGACAACACACAGTTTTCAGACATTCTGACTTGGCTTTTAAGGCTATGGCTAGTTAGTCCATACCATTTGAATCTGCATTCTTAAAATAACTAGAATGAAAAGCACATGATAATGCAACAAACCAGAGGGAATCTTTCAAAACACACATGTACAGGCAACAGAACATCCTCTCCCCACTTGTTCCCAGATCAGCCTACCACTAATTTATTTAGCGTAGCAATTGCAGTCAAGGACTTAACAAAACACGTAACAGCAACAGTGACCAGTTGCCTGTCCTGTCTGTGGTAAGCGCCTGGAGAGAGGCTGCAGGTTATAAGAAAGTCAGTGGAAGTTATACAGCAGTGACAAACAAGTATATATTCACGTCTATCACAGCAACTCAATGCTTAACGCATACTAAACACACATGAATGTCATGCTGTCAAATATCAACCCATGTGTATAGGCATCCGTATCTACATCTCAAGCATACACAGAAATACACAGTAAAACAACTAAGACCAAACTGCAAAACACCCCACTGTACCTTGGCAGAAACTGTATCTTTGAGTGTTTAGAGTAGCCACTAAACTCAGCCTTCGGCTTTATCCTGAACAGCAGACAAGTCCTGGTCCAAAGCTTTCAGACGTCCTTTTCTAACTGAAGACACGTTGGGAGCTGTCCAGCCTATATGGATCAAATCGATGACATCAAAAGGGGCAGGACTTCAGAAACAGATCATGGAAATTATTCAAAGCATGATCCAGGGAATAATAGGAAGTGAATGAACTGGACAAACAAGTTAACATTAAGGTTACGCTTGAGTTAAAGTTGGTTTGAGTGGTGGTGGTGTGTTCATTTTTTTTTCAATGGCTAGAACAGCTTTTTAGCCATAGTTTCTACAAATACCTAGGGAAGTAACTGTGGATCCTATAAGGTTCTTTCCGCTCTGAACTTTCCCATGAAGGAACTAGCTTTCTGCCTCCTTTTCATGGTTTCCGGAGGCTTGCATGATCACTAGTAATTGAGGCCATTAAGGTTTCCACAGGTGTGCTTGAGGAATTACATACCTCAGTGTAATCTGAAATGATCAGCTACTCAGTCTAAGGCACACGTGGCAGTGGATTTCTTCCTGCTTCTCCAAGACTATGGCTCATCTGTAGTGGGCTATCCCATACCCATTAAGAATTTAACTCTTCAGATGTTGAGACTTGAATAGACTAAATCAACCATGACACTCCATTTAAATCGGAACACCCTGGTTTTGTAATACTGCTTCGTTAAGACTTGCAAAAGTCTGCGTAAGTAATGCAGAAGTAGATTCAGAATTCTGGGACTGCTAAAACACAAGCACCTCAGATTGCTTGCTTAACTGGTACTGACATCTGCCCAGTTGGAAAACAGCTCTGGAATGGTTTTGCAAGAAGCTTGTTATAAAAAAATATTAATACTGTGGATATGGATAATGTTTAGAGCCCCAAATCAGACCAGCAGAGCTCCTGCCTGCCTTTTAAAGTTGGCTGGAACTGGATTTTCTATTGCATTGGAAGCTGTGAAATACTGTCGTTTGCAAAGACAATTGAGATTTCTTGTGAAATTGAATTCAAAAAGAAGGGAGAGCAACCTGGTCTAGCAGAAGGTGTCCCTGCCCATGGCAGGGGGGTTGGAACTAAATGATCTTTAAGGTCCCTTCCAACCCAAACCATTCTATGAGAAAGGACAACGGTCAAGGAAAACATACTCTTCTGATTTTGACTGATTTCAATCCTGTTTACATTTTTAGCAATTGCTTTGTGCTGGATTTTGGTTTAGAAAAACAAAACATTTAGAACATTCATCTCAAATTTTAAAACGATTATTCTAAAAGATAAGAATCCTGTTCAGCAGCTGCTATTAATGTGTTTTACCCCTCTGTCTTTGGTATTAAAAGGAAATGTCACAAAAAATATTTGGAAAATGTTTTAAATTTTAAAAACAGTATTTAGGGGTGTAAAAATTGAACATTTGCTTAAAAAAAAAAATCCAATTGGCTCTTGAGTGAACAGCTACAGCAGAGCCACTTGTCACTGATCAATGAAAAGGGTAAGTAGTTAAATTCTCATTAAAAACCTCAGAACACTGAAAACCTAATTCTGTCACATCCATTTATTTGTCCCCCACCCTTCTTTCTCTCTTCATCTTATATTGTGCAATAGAAAATGGCAACAATAAATCCTTGACAATGAAATTATTGCACAATGAACATACACAAGACAATTTCTGTTGCTTCATTATGGCTGCAGGCCTCAGTGTAGAGAGTCTCTGGCAACACATCAGAACAATACCTTCTGAGCCAGCCATGAATTTTTCCTGCAGGAAATGGAGAAGAACTGGATGTGCAGACAACGCTGTCCCTCAAGCAAGATACCATTTCTGTTTGCGCTTTCTCATTTGTCATCCTGTATCCTGAACTGGGAGGAGAGGGGAAGAGAAGTCTTTTGCTGGTTAAAAAGTAAGTCGGTGTTTCTTTCAAAACACAGAAACAGATTATGGAGATAACATTCATGAGAAAGTCCTTTAGGGTTGCAAAAAGGCTACGCTATAATTATTTTCACTGGGGCAGAAAACATATATTAGTGCTCATAGTACTGTAATGGAGGGAAGGAGTAAGTATATTGCATGTCCCGTATAGCAGCAGCAAACGTCCAAGGTTGAATACGCTCTCTGGACGTGCCATGCTTCACACAGAAGGATGTCTCCCATGCTATAAGTTTTCAAACCCCTTTCCCCAAATCGCAATTTGTTCCCCAGCTGGGCTTAATGGAATCACATCCCATTTAGTTGACCAAGACAGCACAGGTAAACAAAATAAAGGAATCTCGTCATTTTGCTTTTCAGCTTTTACGTTGCTGTCACATGTTAAAGGAACTGTCCAAACTCCACTCTTGACCCTTGGCTCTACACCAGCCTTGATTATTGTGCATGCTCAGCGTGGATGGTAACACAATTCGCACTCATTTGATAGACTAGTGAAACAAAAATGAAAATCATGACTGTACGAAAATGCCTTTGAATACGTGCCTGTCTTAGTATCAGCACCAGCTCAGAGTAACAGAAGGGGTACAAAGAGTATCCTGCATGCAGAGAGAAGAGACTTTAGCTACTTCATATGGGCAAAAGAGTTACTCAGTGAATTAATGTTCCTTGTGGAACGGACTCAGGCACTTAGGGAAATCTACTACCAGACAATTTTTTTTAATCCTTGAATATTTCCTTACAGCTGGTGCATGTGAAAAAAGTTTTGTTCTCTCTAGAGCAAACCTCTCATAACAGTGACTTTGGCTATTATTAGACACAAAGCAGACGGACAGCACAGACAACGTTCAGCATGTAGAACGTTCAGCGTGCCTGCCCCTTACTGCATTTGCAGGCTTGCGTGAAAGAGTCACGGAGATTAAACTGGAGAAGCTTAGTGATGCTCTCTAGTCCCTCTTGCTGTGACTGGCTTGTCCTCTAGAGCTCAAATATTAATATTTTGTCCAATTTCATTTTAAATGTCCAAACCCAGAGGTGCCGCGCTGTCTGAACTTCTTGTCAGACCACTGAATTGCAGTGAGGTGAGTCTGACCAGACAGGTAAGAGTGCTTTTCCTAATCAAGTAAATCGCACTTTTTGGCTTACACAAGAACAAGAGACACTTTAGCTACTCATTCACGAAGGCTTTGCCAGTTGGTTGAAAATTGCTTGCACTGACAGGCCTAAAGCAAATTAGCAAACTGAAATGACACATCAAAATCCCCCCCACTTCTAGCAGCTCTCCCTGCTGCCATACCACACCGTCAGCTCCACTGTAATTTGCTGTCCACTAACCACACAAACTGTCTTTCAGTTATTAACTTTCTCCCTTGTTGCATTTGTTTCATATGATCATGCTCTCTCACACTTAGGTGTTTCATTACTTTCTATTAGTCCTCAACTCGCCCGTTGTCAACTGGACATTTCCCACTCTTTCTCGATATTGTTCTTCAGTCTGGGAGCTGAGGAAAGCAGCCTTTGGCACCCACTTCCTCTAGCAGTGGAAGGGATACTGAGCACATCCTGCACCCTCCTGCCTTCAGCAGGCTTTGTAGATCTATCTACAGTTTAATCTCGATTTTTAGCAAATCTTGCTTTACTCACGTCACTTGTTCCTGCATGAATGGCGTTTATTCTCCTGGAATTCTCCAGGTTACTCTGTCAAACCATCTTCTCACATTTTCTCTCATTACACAGGACCCGGCATACCAACCCCGTTTTCCTCTCTCTGAAATCAGCGTGACTTGTCTCCTCTGGTTTTGTGGAAACTCCCTCACGGTGCTTTCTTCATGGCCACTGGATGAGCCAGTCTATTCCTCCTCCCACTCAAAGGCGGACAAACGTCTGTGGGCAACTATAGGAAAAGGAAACTCCCAGCATTTCCTCTGTGCATTTGTTGATTGGCTGTGCTGTGCATGGACTTGAACTGGCATGCAGCAGGCTCTGCCTCCTGTATTTTTTCCCAGTTCTTACTAGCCAGAACCACTTTGTCGTCTTTTCAAAGCAGAACACAAAATTGTTTCTCTGCTGTCCTACCGGAGAAAGGAGCAGTACCCAGAGGTACTAGGGAAGTGCTGACAGCTTGTTCAGTCCTATGCAAGAGGCAGAACAAAGGCAGTCCCTGCTCTGGAGAGCTTTCAAACATTGCTTAATGTCTCCTTTTGATCCTGCCCCAAATGTTCCTGAACTGACCCTGATTTTCAGGTGTTTTCCTCATCTAGAATATGCGTTGAAGCTCTGTTCACCAAAATTTCCTCTGGGGATCCGAACATTCATTGCTTTGCTTGTGTGATGCTTTGAGCCATGGTTGAGGGGATCGTATCTTGAAACCACAGTGAGCTATGCCTGCAGAAATAGGATAGCATTGGTGTACCTTGGCGTCCATTTTGCACTGGTTTGCATCTAGCCAAAGCAGCTTCAATTGCTGCAAAGGCTGCCAAACCTGCTCAAGGAAGCAGGTAAACACTCCTCGTGCTGAGCTCCCTAGTGCTCTGGTTTTATCACCAGCAGTGCCTGAGTTAGCAAGGCGAAAGCTAGCTGGCACATCCTTACAAAACCCAGAAATCACAGCAATGAGCACATGCATATTCTGCTAGTCACCAGCCATTTAAATATTCCCTAATTACACCCCTTGTTATGAAGAGGCCCCACGTAACCCTTGCTTTTCATTAAGCCTCCACCAGAGGCGCATAGGGTTAAAAATGCCGCCTCAGTAGCAAAATCCTGCTTGCTCCCAGTATGACCAAGCATTCATTTCCACTCACTCACCTTTCTGAGTAAGATGTCTGTAGTTGCTTCTGTCATCCCTCTGGGATAACACCTGCTTTTTTGTTTATCTTCCTGTTCTCTGTTCTTGTTTCTTTAGTCACAGGCCTTCGTAGATGCTGTTCCACTTGTTCAGACCTGTCAACCCCTCAGCCAATTTCAAGATTCACAGGCTCGTGAAATCCTGCTTGCTAGTGGATTTTTTTTTTTAATCCTACTCCAGCTCAGACGCAGTATCTGTAGGAATGCTGACGCAATTATGACTGGCAGAGGTTGGAGAACATCAGTAAAAGCTTCTTGTTCTGTGGACGTGCAAGATGCAACCACCCTGGAATCACAGATACCATAATTCCATCACAAATGAAGCCCAAATCTCCCCAAGCAGTTGTCCAAGCTCCTGGAGAAACTGGTAGATAGTATGTCTGGCTCCTGTCTTCCAGCAATAGGCAAGCAGATCTCCTCTGGCAATCCCTACTCTTCTTGGTACCCAGGAGAGAGATTGCAATGCAATGCTTGGTAGCAATTCACTGGGGTTAATCAATCCAGTAACTTCAGGCTTTCCTATTGGGAACTAGAATAGATGTCAACAAGAGGAAGAGGTACTACGGTATGGCAACTAGAAAGGAGGGGAATGAAGAAACCGGGAACAAACTGCGCAAGGGCAAAACAGTCATTAGCAAATCAGTAACTGAAACTAGCTATTACATAAGTGTCTGTGTCAGCTGTCATACCTCTTTAGATGGATGCTTTTTGGGTTAAATTCTGGTGCAATACTATATTTTCCACCAGCAACCTCTCAAGGATTCCTTCACCTTCTCATACAACAGTTCGACCCATGCCTGAGTCGGTAATTGCAAAGTCATAGCCCCGATGCCCCAACGGCAAACATACAAACAGCTCTGTACAGCTACCAGTGCTGAAAACTAAAACCATAGTAATAATCCTCTGAATGCAGGTAAACCCTCAGGGAAGCATTGTGGCTCAAGAGGAGACCTCACTTTAAAAAAAAGAGATAATTTTGGAACCTTTAAATGATGTCAAAGGCGATCCAAAATGCTAGGCCAATGCAAGGATTGCACAGATGACTTATTTTTGATTCATTCAAACTTGCAGAAGATTATCTGGGAGACCCATGAACATCTCTGTGCTCTGGGTCTGTTTCCTCTGATGCTTGGGGTGTGCTTATTCACATGGAAAGCACTGTAGTTAGCTGGTAAGCCTGAAGATTTGCTATTAATCACTTGTTTTTCATTTTTTTCATGCCCGGGAAAGCTTTACCAGCCAATCAAAGAGTAAAAATCCTGCCACGTGACTTCCACGACCCATACCTCACCATGAGTAATGTGGAGTGAATAGTCCACCTGAACAGCACAAATATTCCTGGTCTGACCTGTCTGTTCAGCACTAACAGAAACCCTCCACAGAAGTCCCCAAGCAACCCCCAAAAGTTAGATCAGAAATGGCTTGGAACCAAAAGGAGCTAAACTGGCCTAGTGATGTTTTCTCACTGAATTTACCCCATCAGCACCATATAAAGCCCAAACAAAGCGAGAAGTCTACAAACTCTTCACAACTGGTCATTCCAAGTCTAAGTCCCGTTTGCTGGAGGGTCCCTGCTTGCCAAGGAGATATTCTCCAGTCTCTAGCACACTTAAAAAAACCTCAAACCAACCAAAACCAAATGCAACAAGAAGATATTCAATTTTCCCTATCCACCAGAACCGCAAAAGCAATGGCAATAAATACAAAACTCCACTCACAGACAAGAGTAGTCTGCCACAACATGGACAAAGAAAGACCAACTTGAAAGCCTTAAACTCTTGAACTTTTCTCTTCTCTTGCTGTGCAATCTTGGGCAAATCTTTTTGCCTCTCTCTCTGTTGCTTCATCTCTGAAACAGGCATAATGACACTTCCCAGCATTGTTGAGAGGGTTAATTGCTGTTTGTATAAAGCCTTGGTGATGTAAGCTGCCATGTAAGCACGAGGATGACTATTGCTTTGATACTGCCTGTTAATTGCAACAGGCTGGGTTGTAGTCATGCTACAGTATTTAAAAATATGTTTTTAAGAGATATTCCTAGATCTCATCTGATATTTTAAGATGATCAGTATTTACTCCTGTATTAGACAAACAGATGACAGAATTCTTTGTGCATTTAACAATCCTGCAGGTACTTTCCAACAATGTGCAAGGGCTGCTGCCTCCATCAGATCCCATGTATTTTGCCCTTTAGCTTTCAGCCTCCTCAGATGAGCTCCCTGCAATGCCCATTGCTTAACATAATAGAATTTCTTCTCACTTCATCCGCATGAGAGGATAAGATCTTGAGATTATTTTCACTTCTAGACCCATTTGTCATGAAGAGGTCTATAGACCAAGAATACTTGTAATTTGCATTTGCCATGCAGGCCATTTAATACACCTCCAGAAGTGCATGTACATCGTGAGGGCTTATCTCCTTTACCTGTTATTTTTTCTGAAATTCTCTCTCCTCTTTGAGAGAATGCATTCAGTCATCACACAAGGACTGACAGTTAGGCCTACAATGCAAGTAATGCATTTTGTATTACTTAATTTTGAAAAATGTCTTAACATAAAATACCCAGGTTTTCCTCATTATCCCTGGCATTTTGTCTGAAGTCCTCCAGCAGGTTTTGGCAGCAAACATCAACTTCATATTCTATTCCATTAAACGCCTGAAAATTGACTTTGACTGGATAGATCAGCAGCAATTAGCTGTGAAACTCTGTTCAAGACATTCCCTGCTTCCCCGTGCCCTGCTTTGCCCCTGCAGCTAGGTTAGCTCTTTGTCAAATACTGTGTACTACATATACCTGTGTACTAAAGATTAAACACAATAGTGGAGCTACAAAGAGGGTAAGAGTGGGGTCTTTCTTTGCTCTTGGGATGAACAAAAGCAGATTACCTTTGCTCTGTCACAGACTTCAGAATATGCCCTGAGCATCCCTCTAGGTGCTCAGGCTAGAAGACTCTCTAGGACACATTGTCATGACTATTCAGTATAAATTGAGAGATGGAACATCATCCTGTTATTCTGGGTGCCATAGGAAATCATGCTGCCTTGCTATCTTATTTCTGATAATCTGTCTGGCACATATTTATTATTAAGTTGCC
This sequence comes from Phoenicopterus ruber ruber, assembly GCA_009819775.1. Classification (NCBI taxonomy): domain Eukaryota; kingdom Metazoa; phylum Chordata; class Aves; order Phoenicopteriformes; family Phoenicopteridae; genus Phoenicopterus; species Phoenicopterus ruber. The sequence continues at coordinate 6,726,386 of CM020235.1, read as the reverse complement.
CAGAGACTACAGTGGCAGACAAATTCTAAACATTATTTGTACGAATAGTTGCAAAAGGCTTCCCTCCTCCTCTTCAAAGATGTGTCTTCCTGCAAGGCTGCAGCATCTCCAAAGGCTTGCATCAGAGAGTGAGCTGTTTATCTGCACCTGGACTGATCAGAATCTGGTTGTAAAAGACTGCACGTGCTTCTACGCTCTGTCTGCTCCAACCATTCTGGTGGCATTCAGTGCATGCCCGTTTCAACAGATCAGAAGGTGGAGTGGGAGAGCAAGGACTTACAACTCAGGCTAAGTTCAGCAGGTACTCTGTGTTGCTTAGCAAGCTCTATAAAGGAAACATTTTACCATTGAAAGGCTCAATTCCTCCTGTCAGCGCTGGAGACAATTCCTCTAGGTCAAGGCAGAGGTATATTTGCCAAAGAAATTTAGCAAAGCACCCGTTCAATGAAGCTCTTTTTGTGTCTAACCAGAGGAAAACAAACCACTGGTCAGCTCAGCCAGGATCTTCATGTAGGACTAAATTAATATTTTAAACAAGTAAGAACAAAATATTTAGACACAAAAACCTGCTATGAAATTGCAAATGATCTCTGTGAAGAACGATTATCTATAGAGATCTGTGTCAAGATTACCCGGCTTTAAAGGAAGTTCCGCAGTAATGAAACCACAGCCATTATAATGGCTTTTGAAGGCATACATCCATCTTGCAAGGTAATAGCTTAATAGCGTTCTAATACTAGGCATGCTGTACTTTGGACGTAAAGAGCAAGGTAATCATAGAAATGTCAAATACTAAAGAAGAGTGTGCGGAAGCAGTGAAAGGCTCCAAGTGAAAGTGATGAACAGTGAGTAGAAACTGGTATGTCATACTATTTGCCTTTGCATCTTAAGGTGATGTCATTAGAAGGCCACTTATGGCCACTGATGGCTGTGTACCAATTATCGTCTGGGAAACACAGGACGGAGAGGTAAATGGGAACTAGATCCTGGTGATGGAGCTCCTTCCCTAATACCAGTGGAATAAATAAGGAAGGGGACTGACCTTTCCTCTTTCTGACTCAGAATCATGCCAGAATTGTTTTCTAAGTATTACTATCTCCTTGTCAATCATCATAAAGGAGGTCATGCCCAGCCTTGGCCAGGCAGGAGAGGAAATGAAAGGGAAAAAAGCTCTGGTTTCAGCAAGTTCATCGGGGATTTATCAGTGCTTAGGTTAAATTGCCTGTTATTTTATTTGGGTCACCTAAGGCTGTCCGATTGCCTGCTGCCTCTCCAATTCAGACAGTAGAAAATGAAGTAAATCACAAAAGAAGTATGATGCTTGGAAATATTAATCTGGCCTATAAATGAATAACATTGATCATTATCGTAACAGCAGTGATTAAGAAAAACAAAGAATATGATTCATGTTTGGCACTTGCTGGACCTTTGGTCCAGAGAGCTCAAAATAGGTGACACTCACCAAATGATTAAGCGTGCATGCCTCCAGTAAAGCCAGATAAATAATATTATCCTTTCTTTATACAAGAAGAAAAATGGAGCTTCAAAACAATTGAATGATTTGCTCATGATCAACAATGAATCAGTGAGACTCAGGAGCCATCATAGCCCTTCTCTGAAACTCAAGGTAATCACCCATGTTGAAGCTATTTATGGACAAGTTAGCAGTTTCCATTAAAAAAGAAGATGAGGATCAGCTTCCTAGGGAATCAAAGGGTTTGGGGAATTCTACAAAATAATATAGTTCTACTAGATAATAATATACTATACTTCTGTAATACTGTGAAAAAAACATACACTATGGTGACAAAACATTCACTGAAGGAAAGATGCTCAGTAAAAGCCTGTACGGTGGTTAAAGCTATAAAACCCCTCAGGAGGACAAAGAACCAAAAATAAGAAAAACTAATAAACACACAATACTTCTAAATTGCCTTTTGGCCAAGAGAGCCCACTTGGCAGCACTTTAGGAGAAAGCCAAAACAAAAATCCCTATATTGTTTCATCCATCAATGAAACAGAACGACTTTTAGATGGGAAAGCAGCAAGATGTTTTAATGCAAATGACATTGCTCACAGTTTAGACCTGGAAGTGATGCACCTCATATGCACTCGAAATTGGATATGAATTCAGGAAGGCAGGATATAATTACTTGAACTAAATTTGGCCAAGACATCAGCATTAAGGTCCTGCACTCTTATAAAAAGAGCTCTGAAGGATTATTGGTCCAGGATATCTCTTGGTTTGAATGCAAGCTCAGGCAGTGGAAAACGTGGTCACTTAGTGCTTTGTTACAAACATGACCCTTTCAGATAACAGTGTCTGGAACGCACACTTTACCCAGCCCAAATGAAAAATGGCTTCACCAGCAGCACTGAGCATCTTGCAACTGTGCCCCGTCTTTGGCAAACACGGACAATAGCCACGCTAATAAATGGTGCTCCCCTGCTCAATAAGAGAAGATGTCTCTCTGGCTTCATGAGCTAAATCATCTGTTACTCATGGGATGAATTCTTCAAGGTGATTGTTCAGCTGCTGCTTCTTCCTTAACAACATCCCATTCTTTCCTTCCCCATGGCTTTGCAAAGGTTCAGCCCCGTGCCTGACTTGCTTCTTCCAGCCCATTCAGATCAAGGTTCCCACAGTCCCCTTTGTTCTGAGGCCCTTGAGTATTTTTCCCCTGTTTGTTCTCTCCTTCTGCGTTCCATCCAAGCTCCTTGCCCCTCTGCCCAACTCCACCCTCGCCTTTACTGTGCCTGGTAATCTCCACCCACATCTCCCCTACTTGGGCATAACACTCCCAAGCCTCCTTCTTGACCGATCCCTGTGGCTTTTGCTTGCTGTGAGTCTTGGTTGTATCTCTGGGAATGGAGCAACCCACCAGGGACCTTCAGTTCGAGGAGGCAGTCAGGCGTGAGAGACCACACGACACTCCTGCATTTATTCACTGGGCAATGATTTCTTTAAAGCATCTTGTGCTTGTAGGCTGTAAGCTCTTCACAGTTAGCAAATTCTGCCTTTGTACATCCAAAATATTTACATGGTGCCACTTAGCAGTGGCTTTAGAGAGCGAACCAAATGAATAGATCAGTAGTTTCACTGTGATACATGTCAGGGAACGTGGTATATGGACATGTAAAGTAAGAGAGTACATTATAACTGACTGATCTTCCAATTCCACAGGCTATAGAGACTGAAAAACTAGTAAAGGGCCTAGGGGTTAGTTCTCTGTATTCAGGGCAGAAGTAATGATTCCTGTTTTTTTCACTACTTAAGCCGAGACCTATCTTGGTTATCTGAAGCAGCAATGGGTTCAATGGTCAACCCACGAGGTAACTGAAGAAAAAAACCTGTCCATTGAGTACATACAAGTTATGCCATTAGGTCCTCTCCTGATCCCACTGTAACATGGCTGTTGGTAACAGGACTTGGGGAGTTGCTTCCCCAAGGATATATCAAATGCCTTTCTGGGATACAAGAGCTTTCCATTTCATCAGCATCCTCAGTTCTGAGCAGCCTTGAGGCATGGCTGTTCTTCCAAGCATTCTCTGTCTTTCTGGACAACCTAAACAGAGACACTCAGCAGCCACAGCATTGCCACATTTACTGGACAAGATTACATTTGAGTACATGTGAACGCTAATTAACCCTCACTACATTCCTCGGGGTGCGTTTTCTTTCTCAAATTATTTCTTCATCCACCAAGGTCAGCCTCAAAATACCCATTTCACTGCATGCATGGAGTAGTGCACGAAGTACTGCTTTCATTTGATGGAGAAACTGAAGCAAAGGACTTACCCAAAGGCACCCACAAATAGAACAAATAGAACAAATTCTGATTCCTGCTATTTGTATCTGTCCTGAAAATTTGCAATGCTTTTCTTATGATTGCAATTAAAGGAAAATTTCCTGCAGTGTGAAAATCAGGTATTTTTAAAGAATCATACAAAGGGTCTGTGTTCACAAGCACATAAAGATGTTTCCATGTCCTGTAACCACCCATCTGATCCTGCTGAGGGGCCCGTATCAAATTTAAAAAACAACTTTTATGAGATAGTGAACTGTCTCACTTGTCTCCGTCCTGGAGTTAATCACCTTCCAAGTTAATTTAGCAGTGTGTTCTTATTTACTTGGTGCACTTAGTGATTTAAGAACATAAATGTGGAATTTCTAGTGACTTCCCAAGCCCAGGTTTAAAATATGCCTTCAAGACATGATAGCAGTACACCAAAGATACTTTACAGAAAGAGGAAATTCTGTAGTGTGATTCAGTTGCATGTTGGAAAACAACTGGGAAGAAAGAAACTACTCTGAGAGGTCTCATTCTACGCTGTCATTAGTGTTGAGAATAACATACCAGAGAGATGAATGGAATGTTAATGACAACACACACGCATGAGATACTTTGGGGTTGGGGAACATTAGAGAGAAAGACGGAGGTGTAAACACGAGCTCTGGAATCCCTTCAGCATTTGGGGCCTTTACTACAGTCTCCAAGTTCACATGTTTCTCACATTTCTAGACTTAGATGACTTAGTAGGAATTCCAGTATAAACACACAAAAAGACAAAATGGTGTAGCAGAGGAAAAAAATGTGATTGTCCTCAGGTCAAAGGGTATAAAACTAGGTATGTATTATACTGCATGAGTTGCCATGGGGAATTTATTAGGTGAAATACATGTCGGCTAATACACCATTCTAATAATACCTTGTATTTATACAGTGCTTTTCATCTTGAAGTATAATAATAATTTATAATAAAGAGTTCCTTCTGTTCTGCAAAACCTTCAAGCATTCGTAAACTGGGAGCTCAGATTAGATATAAGGATGAGCGAGCATAAGAGATTAAAACAAAACAGATCAACTATTACTTCTTTTTTTGAAGCAAACCATTTTTCCTTGAAGCATTTCGTGGCACCAAAATCAAAACAGTTCAAAGAAAAGGATATGGTTTGATAAACTTCACTAACTCAAAAAGTTTTGATGTGGCCACAGGTGGGACGTGAACACTTTGTGTATGAAAGATGCCGTTATTGTGATTGAAGTCTGAGGTAATAATGGAAAATATTAGACATGTGAAATGAAACTACCATGAAATTAAAATTTTTACACCCCTCAGCAAACTGAAAATATTTTTATTTGGTGAAAATATTTTTGTTTGGTTAGTTTCTCTCGTCACAATTTCAGAGTGGCTTTTTTTTTTTTAAATCTCTATCATTTTTCTACTTCTAGAAAAATATTTCTTGTTCGTATTTGAAGCTTAAGTAACAAAAATTGTTACATCTCTCAGTAGGGTTCTGTAAGTCCAAACGTAATTTCAGTTTGCTGCACAACTGTAGCTCTCTCTGGGGTCTAATACAACAGTCACTTTGCACCAACAACCCTGCCTCAGTGCTTAGGACATAAATGAAAACTACATACTCCCACGAAAAGCGAACAGACGTGCTTGAGTGACATATTCTGCGAGGACACAATATTTTGCAATCCTCAGTTTGTAGAAACAAAGTGAAATTTAAAACGTATAGGTGGTTTCACATTTGGTTTTGCCCATAGGTACGGACACCGTGGCCATTTCCCCCCCCTGCTTCTTGCTGTTGATTACCCTCCACACGGAGTGGAAGCCTGGACAACAGCCTGTGCTACTCAGCAACAGACAGACGCAGAGCTTAACAAGTCTGTGGGCTACCACTGCCCTCTCTTGGCTACCGGTGCAGGAGTGCCCAGGCACAGGGGAGAACGGGGGCAACTGCAGGAGCGATTCACAGGGAAGATGCTTGCCTATTTTGGAACGGTGAGAACAGCTCTGGTCATGCAGTCCCGTCTATGACTGTTGCAAACTCTTTGGGCAACTCAATCATCTTCTTTTCTGCCTTTCTGTTTCACCTTAAGCAATAAAGGAAGATTATGAGCCCAACGAGTACGTACGTGAATAGTTAATGAATACAATACAGCAGCTATGCTCTACACCTAGAGCACTAAACACAGATGTATGAATCAGGAGCCAATCTCTTCCTTATTTTTTTTTTTAAATTAAATCTTGGATAATCAAGTTGCACGAATTCCCCTTCACAAACATTAGCTGAGTTGCAAGTTTCAAAAGCTGTGAAAGAAAAGCATTGGAAGGGGGTGAGCAAAAAATTCCTCTCAATGGGGATACAATTCAGTATATAGGTGACGACTGAAATGCCCAAACGTTAAATGCTAACCACAAATAGGTTATTTCTTAGTCTTTTGATGAGGAATTTTTAACTGGTTGCTGATTATTATGTGTCAACAAATATGATAGGAAAAAAAAGTATTCAGATTCAATATAGCTGAAACAGCCTCAAGCTGGACTCAAATCACCAGAGCTTAGCATAACCCTGGTGATACAGGCAGGGGTGAAGTTCCCAGAGAAGGACCAGCGTGACTGACATCTGCTAAACCCTGTCCTGCACAAAGTGCATGGAAATGTGATTTTAGTGTAATTTTTCAACATGCTTATTGTGCCAAGAATGACGTTAGGGCCAAGTGGAATCTTGTGTTTTACCAAACACTTCACAATACCCATGTTGTTAAAATGTTTAACCTTTTAAGCGTAGGCATCTCACGTAATCCCTTAAGGGAAAGGGCTGTGTACAACTGTGCTCGACAGCGCGCTAAGGATCTTAAGACATCATAGGAAACTCCGCGTTCAATAGAGCAAGATTTTGCAGTGTTTTCTCCTAAAATGGTCTGGATATGTGATCTTAAATTAAGAATGAATAGACACTCCATCTTCCTGTCACATTTGGCCTCCTAACTGTAAGGGAGTAGCTCGCTTTCCTCTTCTAAACATTACTGAAGCAAGAAACGCAAGAATATGATACAAAATAATTTGCTGTATTTTTATGGGCCTATTGGTGGAATCCTAAACAAAAAATATTGCCTGTGTACTGAATGACTGAAACCGAGCATGGATTTATCCATTTTATGAACACTGGGCATTTGAAGAAAAGATTCAGGAGACTCATAGCAGAAAACCACCTACAACTGATTCTTTTTCAGGAAAGAAAAAGCAGACAAGGCCGAGATCCCTCCCAAATGCAATCTTCTATAATGGAATGGCGATGTCAACGTACACTGGACTTTTGGTATCGCTATTCCTTTCCTCGCAGCTGACTTTCTGCCGTGACGTGACCGCTCACACACGCTTTCCTGATGGCACGGCCCGCCCCTCACCCTCGCGGGGCGTGGAACCGGCCTCATCCACGGCACAGGCCTCACAGCAGAGCCCGAGGGCCGCAGCCCGGGGGGCAGCTCGCAGCCCGGGGCTCTGCAGCCCGGGAAACACGGCAGCTTCAGGCCACGGGGTGCCGAGAGCAGCGGGCAGGCGCGGCCAGCCCTGCCCCTCCTCCGCCACCTCCCCCTCAGCCGCCCCGGGGCCGCCATGGCGCGCGGCGGAAGCGGTAGTCAGCTGAGCCGCGGGTGACGCACCCGCGCCCCGGAAGCGGGGCGGCTCCTTCCCGGAAGGAGACGCCAGCACTGCCTTGGCCCCGCCTCGCCGGGCCGCCATCTTGGCTGGGAGCCGCGGTCGCGCCGCAGCCGGGAGGCGTGGGGGTCGCGGCCCTGCCCTGCCCTTCCCTTCCCTTCCCGCTTTCTCTTGTGGCGCTCCCTTCCTCCCTCCCGCCCTCCTTCCCTCCCTCCCTCGCTTGGCCTCCGGCTGCAGGCAGGTGGGGCGTCCCGGCGGTGGAGGGGCCTGCTCTAGCAGGGAGAGGTGAGTGGGGCCTGGGCCGGCGGGGCGAGCCCCTGAGGGAGCTCCAGGAGCGGGGAGGGCTCGCCTGGCCGTCTCCCTCCCTCTGTCCCTCCCTTCCCCGGCCTGGTGGGGCCTGTGCCGGGCAGCCGGCTCGCTCTGGGGAGCGCACCGAGGGTAGGCCATGAGCTCGCCGGTTGTCCTCTTGCTCCTTCCTCGGTTCTTCCGCTCGCTGCCCGCCTCCTCCGGTGCGGAGCGGCCACCGGCAGGGCCGGGGTCACGCTTACCCGCAGAGAGAGGCGCTGGCTCTCCCTCCCGGCGGCCGGGTCCACCAGGCCGTTGTGGGGCGGGGGGGGGCCTAGGGACGTGTGGGGCCCTGGGGTTGGTGCCCTCAGCCCCGCTGCGGGCCGGGAGCAGGGCTGGGGCGCGTCGTGCTTCGGGGGCTTGGCTGGCTGAACGCTGGGGAGGTGCTTTCTTGCTTCCTTCGGGTAAATTGTATTGTCGAGATGGGAAAATCGGCTTGCGGTCGTAGGTTCTGTAAATGTTGCCCTTTGTCTTCCGCGTTTAACACTCAGGTGTTCGTTCAGATAAGGCTTTGGGGGTGTTCTTTCTGATAAGGCTTTGAGGGGTGTTAAAATCCCAAAAACTACACTTAGTGCTGTAAAGTATTTCAGTGTGTTTTTGCAGTCCGTAGTGAGGGATGCTACTACTAGACTTCAGGACAAATAATTGTGTTAAATTAAAAAGATACCATTTAATATATGTTTTAAAGTCAAAGCTGACTTCTTCAGAGAAAAATTCTTAATTTTATAATTTCAAGAGGTGTGACTTAAAAACGTGTGAGTTCCTTCAAGAAAAAATACTGTATGTTTCTAAATGATTTACAGTAATTCTGGCAAAAGACAGGTTAAACACGTTTATTTTGAGTAGGGTGTGAATATTTGACCACAGGCAATTGTTGCTCGTGGTTTAAATATTATTTCTTTAGAAAATTGTACCTGGCTATCTGTTTGAAGTAAAGGAATAGAAAGGGTCATAGGCATTTAACATACTTTTCATGTTAAACGCTGTTATCATATTGTAAGCATTGTCTTATCTCTTTATACAAGCTGTTTGTAAAATCTTTCCTTTTTGTTCTTGCTTGAATTTCCATGTATAAAGCTAAGTAACTTGCTAAATTTCTCGGGAGAAAGTGAGTTAAATAGCAGCTGTTAATTGGTATGTGTTCTGTAGGTGCATTTTAAGGGCTAATGCTTTCTTTGTCTTGTAAGCAGCATGGAATTTCCTTTCTTCACACTGACTTGTCTCATTTTGGATGAGGTCTTTGTTTATCTGGAAGAGAATAGTCTGTCTCAGAAGTTCTGTAAATTCAACTGACTCTTAAGCAGGCAGCAGATTTAAAATCCTGCCCCCCCAAAGTCAGTAATAAGGTTATTGTGGTTTTTTGTTTGTTATTTATTTTAAATAACTGGATGTGTAGAAACACCAAATGAATTTAAATCATGGGCGAATTTACATAATATGTATTCAAACTGAATAGGGAAATTAATTACTCAAAAAGACTAAGCCCCTTAAAACAGTGTCATAATAATGTGTGTTCAGCCTAAACACAGGGCTGGTCCTATAGTGCAGCATATTTTCGTGATAGCAATTCACTGTGGTATTTAAACAGCAGTGTTCTGGAAGGAGTATTTTCCTATTTTGGCAATATACAGAGTCTCTTGGAAGTGTGTTAGTTGGTTAAGATTTTGCATGGTTCTTGCCACTTAAAAGTTATGGTGATTTAATTTATGTTTTTAAAAAATACTCTGTAAAGTAGATTTTTGCAAAAATCTGGAGCTGTGTCCAATGAATAGCTTTCAATAGTTCAATAGTAGCTTTGCATCTGTTAAGATTGTATTGAGATTGTATTTATATATTTTTTTTAAAAACTAGATGAGCAACAACAGTAATAAGAGAGCACCAACGACAGCAACACAGAGACTTAAACAAGACTACCTTCGAATTAAGAAAGATCCAGTGCCTTATATCTGTGCAGAGCCCCTCCCATCTAATATCCTCGAATGGTAAGAATTAGAATGAACTGTTCACGCACTTGTGGAGAGAACAAGATTTTCCAGGTCATCAAGTCTGATTCCCTCATTCCTACAGATTGTATGGGAATCTTGGTTTTGGGAGGTGGAGTATGAAACTGTTGCTGAAGTGATACTGATCTTCATTTTTCTAGACAAATTGATGTCCCATTGTGTGATGACTTTAACACTGTTTAAATTTCCTTCTCTGTCTTAGGCACTATGTTGTACGGGGACCTGAAATGACTCCCTATGAAGGTAAAAGTTAGCATGTAGCAAAAGTATGCGTGTACTTTATGTTGCAATTGGCATGCCGGAGTAATTGCATGCCTGTTTGAATGGGCAAAATATAACTCCTGTAAATAGCTCTAAAAACTGTTAGTGCCGTTTCAAAGCTGTCTGTGACTTGTGTGATAGCTTGTGGAAAAGGGGTAGTGGTACCGCTGTCTATTAGTGATTTTTCTGTTATCAAGGATTCTGACAAAACCATATTTAGGTTAAACTGAAGACGGATAACTTCCTATTAAGTAATTGCTAATGGTCTTGGAGCAGATAACTCACTTTAGGTAGTATGTGACAGTCAAAGACAATTTTAAAAAAATCCCATTTTGTTACCACATAAATGGTCTCAGTGAACTGAGACATATATTCTCTTTATGAATTTCTCTGGAGAAATTCAGGAACATAAAAGCCTTATTAATTTGTCGTAGTCACATATTTCACAGTGTCTTCTGGAGCCTCTCACAAAATGCTTTTTGAAATCAGATTCTTCATAGGATTGTATTTGCAGTTAGCTGTGTTTCTGGAAAACTAACCCATTTGTATTGTATTAAATACACTTTGGCTGGTTTTCCTTAAATGTATTATGGACTTGTCAACAGCAAGTACTGTTTGTAATTTGCATGTGAGAGAATTGCCTCCACAGAAAATCTGCTGGAGGTGTGGATCATTATTCCTGTGTTTTAGAGGCGCAAGATAATGAGCTTGATCTCTTTAGTGTGAGGGGGAGAAGGAGGCAAGTAAAGGGTTGTATTTGGCCCATTTTGAGTAGCAGCTTAGGACTTAATCTTCATGCAAAATAAGTAATTCATCTCTTTATGTAATGCAGGTGGCTATTATCATGGGAAACTAATATTCCCCAGAGAATTTCCTTTTAAACCTCCTAGTATTTATATGATTACACCTAATGGAAGGTTTAAGTGTAATACAAGGTAAGGATTTTCTTCTAACACTTAAGCAATTAACACCATTTTAGCAATATGTATAACGTGTAATAATTTTAATGGCAAAAATAAAACACACTGCCTGTCTTATCCTTTTGAAGGTTGTGTCTTTCAATCACTGATTTCCACCCGGATACGTGGAATCCAGCTTGGTCAGTCTCAACGATCTTGACGGGCCTTCTTAGTTTTATGGTGGAAAAGGGCCCCACACTGGGCAGCATAGAGACGTCAGAGTTCACAGTAAGCCCCAGACTGTGTGATGTACCTTTTGTCAGCTTAGGGAATGTTGAACGGGACCTCAAAGTTAAAACAGCAGCAGCTGGCGTTTTCATATCTCAGAAACGAATATGTTGTTACCTACTATAGATGGTGAGCAGATGAATAAGTCAATTTAAGGTAGTGTGGGGATGGGGAGAGGATTTCTTAGAGAACTTAAAATCCCTTTTAGTAAACAGTATGGTTAGGACTTTCTTTCTCCTTCCTCTTGAAGTATCTGCCAAGCAGACACGCTAGTACAGAACAGCCGATTCCGTAAGATGAAGAACTGAGAACATAACATGTCTAGAAATGTCTGTTGTAGTGAATAATATTCACTCACAAGTATGAAGTTGTAAATGTTAGAAACTGCTTGGGTAGTGGTTTGCACCATTCTTGTGGGAAATAATCAGATGTTGAATTAAAGTATATTAACTTTGTTTATATGCAACTGATGATAATTTCTGTTTCCTCCACAGAAAAGACAGCTCGCTGCACAAAGCTTAGCATTTAATTTAAAAGATAAAGTCTTCTGCGAGCTCTTCCCTGAAGTGGTGGAGGTAAGGGAATTCATCTGTGCAATCATTTGGTTTTCTGTAGTTTTTCAGCTTTTCTGTAGATCTGTAAATGAATTGTTCAGGACTTTTCCCAGACAGTAGCTACTTTTGTCAGTCTTGAAGCCTTTTAAAAGGCACTTTTGCTATGTGTAAGAATTAAAAACTTGAAATCGAATTGGTTTTCTGCTGCACAAAGATCCATTGTATAGAGAATCAAATACGTGTATTTAGGATTGGTATCACAGCCTTAACTGAGCTGCACAGGCAGCAGGTGTAGTTGTAGTCCCAATATTTTAGAATTGTTTACTGTGTTTTCTTGAGTTTGGGTATGACTAATCTTTGTATATCTGGACTCGATCCATCGATATCCTCGATTTCTTTTCTTAATTCTCCTTTAAGATCAGAGATTGTTATATTCTTCCTGCTTAACTTCTGAGAATGGGAGATTTTTTTTTAGGGTATGTATCTTCCTTGCACAGCACTAAGCCTGTAGTTGTGTTGATACGCAGTTTATATCATCATGTATAGGTAACAGCTGAACGTCTTGTGTTCAAAACAAGCTGGACATGCAAGAGTTTTGCATTTCTGAAAAAAAAGGCTTCTCAGAAAATGTACATGTGAACTAAAAATAAACCTGGCCAAATGATGGTTAGTGTCAACTACTGAAGTAGGTCACTTTGGAAGAAGTTGGGGAGACTGTGCAGATGTATGTAATGCAGTTAATTTAGTTTAAAAGACCTACGATATAAAGAAGTGTACCATGTCCTGTTCCTAAAGCTATGCAAGAACTTGGGTTCTGAAATCTTTTCAAAAGACCCAGTAGCTTCACCACTTTCACTTCCAGCTCTTCAGTTTTCTTTTTTTCTTTCTCCAGGAAATTAAACAAAAACAGAAAGCACAAGAAGAGCTCAACAACAGACCTCCATCCCTCCCTTTACCAGATGTTGTCCCTGATGGGGAAGCACACTACGGTCAGAATGGAATACCCCTTCTTAATGGGCATGTACCGTTGGCGCCTGCCAATCATCCAGGTCTCCAACAGGCCAATCGTAACCATGGACTTTTAGGCGGAGCTTTGGCGAACTTGTTTGTTATAGTTGGTTTTGCAGCCTTTGCCTACACAGTCAAGTATGTACTGAGAAGCATAGCGCAAGAATGAGGATAATAAAAGAAATCCAAGACCAAATTAGTGGTAGTTGCAGAATGAGTGGGACTTTGGGCATCTGACTCTGACACTGGGATAAATATTTGTTTTACCAAGTTGCAGGTAAAACATTGGTTGGCTCATGGGTTATGTTTGGGAAATGGAGTAGTTTCGATTAGTCAGAAAACTAAAAGAAGTTCTGCTCAGAGATCTTCTTGTCCTCGCTACTATCTAGTAGTGGCTCACAAACAAGTCAAAGCATTATTGATGAGATGCTAACATTTCTAGTGCTTTGATTTTTATAGCAGTTCTCCATCTGTTATTTAAAATCTGAAAATCTTAAGCAAATAAGGCTTTTTACTTCATTGAACAATTTTTAAAATGTCACAATTTATGCATATCGTATTTTATTTTCATTAGGGAAGAGTCTGTACAGGTGTTGAAATGATTCAAGTAGAGATTTCATGTGGACTTGGTAAGGGTTTGGTTAATGTGAACATTGATGCTACAGAAGATTGCTGGTTTCTTTTTTAAAATAAATGAACATCATTGCATATCTAGTCAGTAGTGATTAGATGAGTGGGAAAATAACACCGTGTGTGTTAAATGTGTTGTCTAAATTGTCACAATGTAATTGAAGGTTTTAATTGGGCTACAAGAAGTGCAGTTGTCGGCCTTTAGGAATGATTAGCAAGAAAAAGCATTTGAATCAGTCTTTATTGGGGAAACCCATATCCGCTATTGTTTTGGATTTGTTCACTTACAGATTTCCATTTTGGGAGATGTTATATTTGAAAGCTGTAATACTTAATTTTGATCACAAGGTGCCACTGTTGAAAAAAAATAATAAAACTGCACACACCAATGGAGAGTTGATTGTGTATTCAGAAAATCTTCTCTGGATTTCTTGGGCTTTGGTAAATGAAGTAACCCTAGCCCTTGTGAAGATAAAAAGACAAATGAGTCTGAATAAAAACCAGCTTCTTCAGAGTCAACTGAATTAATCTGAAGTGTCACTAGCTGAAGTAAACCCTTAAAATTAGTTCCACTTGCTTACTTGAAGATTTGCATCAACTCTTAAAAAAAACCACCCCACCCCCCAAAACCCAAACCCTTCTAATTAGTCTGAGATTCTAGAAGCTTTTTGCCTTTAGGTAAAAGTTCATCACTGTTCCCTTTCAGATGGTTGATGACTGAAATACCAACGTTTGTTCATGGGATTACAGCACTTGTGGATAAACACTAAAGCTCCTAGGGTGGTAGTTCAAAAGTCTGAAATTACTTTTTTAACTGAGTTTACTTAGTTACCTCCCCCTGATTAATTTTATCTAAATGCTTTGTTTCATCAGAGGCAAACTTACTGTGCCTTTCATAATTGGCAGTGATGCCTAGTCACCTGGGGAAGAATGCACTCACTGGTCATGGTACAACAAACTGTCAAACGTGATAGCGGGGTAAAAAGCTCTGCGTCTAACTGCATCGTCTTATTTTAAGTATTGTGAAGAGCCCAAGTAATATTACCTCATGTATCTAAGAATTTTTTTTGAAACTGTTTTATTTTCCCTTTCAGATTTGTTCTCTCTCTCTGCTTCTCCTTGGTATCTTGAATTGTAAGCAAAAATGTATTGTTAACCCATGAGCCATGCAGCTTAGAGCATCAATAAATGTGACCAATTCTCTGCAATAGGTAGGAATTACCAAAACTAGCAGAACAGCTCTATACTAAAGAAATCTTAAAGCAGTTCTTACTGAGGTAAGGAAGGGAAGGAGGAGACGGGGTGTGGGGATGGAATTTGGAAAAGGCTGGATTTTAAAATGTATTTATAAATCTTTGTGGTTTTTTTTTATTTTGTGGTTTTACCAAATCTTATTTATAACTGTTTTTAATTTACCTCTTGTATGGGCTTAATCGGCTCTTGTAAAAAGAGAAGCACCAGTTGTGTCTAGAAACAATTATGTTCTGTTGGTCTAGGGGTGTGCTGGAAAGGAAGGGGGAGTGTCGTGTCTTTCCTGCAGTGATAGGATTTTCAAGGTGGCTTGTCAGACTGATATTTTTTCTCAAAGCATATGGACCTGTCGTTGGGGCTGTTCTGCCTCATAGAGCTTAGTATCATTCAAACATGTTTGTGTTCTCGCAATGCCTTTTATTACCATTGACATCGCCTACAGATAGCAGCTTATAATTGGTGATCTATGTTTCTCTTCTTATGGAAGTTTTGTCCACATAAATGAAGACAAAGGCAAGGAGACCTTGGGCATGGTGTGTTTGCATCTTTTGTGAAATGTACCTAACCAAGGTAAAAGAACTAGTAAAATCCGGAGATGTTGAATAAAAGCCATTTTATTATGTGACAAGAAGTTGGCCTTAAGCTACACCCAAGTATTTGAAGGTGGGTCTCTTGTTTTTAGTAAGTGCCACAATTGGAAACAAAGCAACTTTGATTAAACCCTGGACATGCTGCATTTTTTCTGAGGATTGGTTGTATTTAAAAAAAAACCCCAAAACTTCCAACGGCAGTTTCTCTTTAGTACCCTGGATTCAGAGAAAGACTTGATGGTCATTTCAGGTGCCATTTGTGGAAAGCTAGGAGCAGTAGCTGACTGAATCCTTGCACCTGTGGCTCACAAGATTTTGATACATCTCCTTGCTCCTTGCCTTTGGTAACAGAAGATTTATTTCCTTTTGTGTTGGTTTTACTGTTTTATGTTTTTTAAAAGCATTTATAATAGTTTGCAGTATCTGATCTTTTTGTTACCAAAGTCATTAGATGGAGTAAACCATTCTTTGCCATGCAAAAATATTATGCCCTGAAGCAGTGCATTACTTAACGGATTAAAACTAAAAGCTGTCCCTCAGTATATGGTATTGGAACAAATGTCTGGCCCTTCACTTTCGTGCTGCAATTTCATAGATTTCTGTAAGATTGTTACACGCAGGTGGTAGGGATTTTTTGCAGCTTGAATTAGAAGACATCTTGGTGGTCGCCTTTAAAGATCTCTTGATTTTTAAAATCCTGGATTTGTGTGTAGTCATAACTTTTCTCCCCCTAAGATTTCAAGGTCACGGAAGTTACCTTACTTTAAGCATGTACTGAGGAGTAGAAATGACTGCATTGTAAAGTTGTTTGTTCATAATAAACATTCATGATAAAATTCATACTTTCTATGGGACTGTTTTTGGGAAAGGAATCTAACTGCTGAGGAGAGCAGCCTTTGGCCTCTTCAGGAATCTGCTTGGGAGAGTCCCATGGGATAAAGCCCTGGAGGGAAGAGGGGCTCAAGAAAGCTGGTTAATATTCAAGGATCACCTCCTCCAAGCTCCGGAGCGATGCATCCCAACAAAGAGGAAGTCAGGCAAGAATGCTAGGAGGCCTGCGTGGAGGAACAAGGAGCTCCTGGACAAACTGAAACGCAAAAAGGAAACAGAGGGTGGAAGCAAGGAGAGGTAGTCTGAGAGGAATACAGAGAAATTGTCTGAGCAGGTTAGGAAACCTAAAGCCCTGATAGAATTAAATCTGGCCAGGCATGTCAGGGGCAACAAGAAAAGCTTCTATGGGTATGTCAGTGGTAAAAGGAAGACTAGGGAAAATGTGGGCCCTCTCTGGAAGGAAACAGGACGCCTTGGCTGCCGGAGATATGGAGAAGGCTGAGGTATTCGATGACTTTTTTGCCTCGGTCTTTACCGGGAAGTGCTCTAGCCACACCACCCAAGTCGCAGAAGACAAGGGCAGGGACTGGGAGAATGAAGACCTGGCCACTGTAGAAGATCAGGTTCGAGACCATCTAAGGAACCTGAAGGTGAACAAGTCCATGGGACCTGATGAGATGCATCTGTAGGTCCTGAGGGAACTGGTGGATGAAGTTGCTAAGCCACTATCCATCCTCTTTGAGAAGTCGTGACAGTCTGGTGAAGTTCCCACTGACTGGAAGAGGAGAACCATAACACCCATTTTTAAAAAGGGAAAAAAGGAACTCGAGGAACTACAGGCCAGTTAGTCTCACGTCTGCTCTTGGGAGACCCCACCTGGAGTACTGCATTCAGCTCTGGGGCCCCCAACACAAGAAGGACCTGTTGGAGCGAGTCCAGAGGAGGCCACGAAGATTATCTGAGGGCTGGAGCACCTCTCCTGTGAAGGCAGGCTGAGAGAGTTGGGGTGGTTCAGCCTGGAGAAGAGAAGGCTCCAGGGAGACCTTCCAGCAGCCTTCCAGTGCCTAAAGGGGCCTACAGGAAAGCTGGAGAGGGACTTTTGACAAGGGCATGTAGTGACAGGACAAGGGGTGATGGGTTCAAACTGAAAGAGGGTAGACTTAGATGAGATCTAAGGAAGAAATAGGAAGAAATTCTTCACTCTGAGGGTGGTGAGGCCCTAGCACAGTTTGCCCAGAGAAGCTGTGGCTGCCCCATCCCTGGAAGTGTTCCAGGCCAGGTTGGACGGGGCTTTGAGCAGCCTGGTCTAGTGGAAGGTGTCCCTGCCCGTGGCAGAGGGTTGGAACTAGATGATCTTTAAGGTCCCTTCCAACCCAAACCATTCTATGATTCTATGATACATGGAGTAGAAAACAAAAGCTATGAGAAAACTCTGTCTTTCCCACCTCCAGATTTTTTTTTTTTCCTTAAGTTAGTTTGGTATCCCTTACATCTGTGGTAAAACACCTCCAGGAAGACCTACAGGTAGTAACTTCTTTTAGATCTTTTGTTTGATAATGCGTTTCCTTTACAGAGCGGTATTTGTTCTATAATGACACAAACGTCACAACTGTCATTGTAGTGCAGTACCTGTTTTCAGTACCTACTCAGGGACATGTAGGAGCCACTCTGAGATGCTGTTCCATTGTTGTTGACAACAGTGGTGATGTCTCTGAAGAATAAACGTAGATTGGAACCTTGCTACTAGCTCGGCAGTTGCTGTTTGAGTACAGTTTGACTTCATTCTGTTGCTATTCCCTTCACATCTGGCCAGCTAATTCTGTGATAGCCAGACAGCTCAGTTATCTACGTATTTATGTAGCTTCAGTTCTGTGTAAAGCAGTAAATGTTACTCAGAGGCTGTCCTCACTTCTGACTTTGAGAATTTGATTTTGGGCTGGCATTCCAGTTGTGTGTGTGGATCCAAAACATAGTTGTTTCTAATAGCAATTTCTTTATAACTTGGTGGAAGTGAGGGGGGTTTTTTGCTGACATCTGCCAGGGCTGAGCTGTGTCCTAATTTGGTTTATGAAATGATGCATTTTCCTTAATAATGTTGGTATTTCTGCCTTTTATTCAGAACAGTTCTTGTGCCTGGAGTTCTTTTGAACTCCATTGTTTAGACTTTGTGCTTTTCATTTTCTCAGTTGCCCTTCAGGTTTTTTTAGTGCTTGTGTTAGTAAGGAGCTAGTCAGATGAGGATAGCCGTGCTGCTGTATTTCGGATCCATGGAGTCACACCGGATTCTTGCTGCGAGGACAGACAAATTCTGTAGGGAAAAAACCCAACTCCTACTGCGTTTGCGCAAGTACTTGGATTTGAAACCCATCGTGGGTGTTGATAGTGTGTATCTAGCCATGTATTAAATGGGAAACTCTCCCATACACAGAAGGCCAAAGAAATGAGATGCTTTGTACCCGTCTCACGGATTCTCCGACTTGCTTTAAATGTGTAAGCAGTCAGGAAGTGACAGGCTGCCTTTTCTTCAGAAGAGTAAGCTCATAGTTTGTAATTAGAATTATTACCTTAAGCCCTGGGCTTCAAAAGATATCTTTGAATGTCTCTGAATAATTTCTGCTCATAATTTGTTGCTATTAGTGGTTTATATTGCAACCCAGTCACAGGAAGACAAACGGTGTACAAGGTGATACTTTTTTCACTGCCTAGCAAAGGCCAGATCTTATTTTTTAAAGCAGAAAAATCATATTTTCAGTGGAAAAATCACCTACACACGCCCACAAAAGGGAGGCTATTGAAAATGAACTCAAAGTATTCACATCTCATGTTATTGAAAAGACTCTTCTGGGCAACGAATGAGGATGATTTATCAGGGTTTACTGGGAACCTTTATTAGCGGTAAAAGCTTTGCCCCACCAGCGTTATTCCTCCCCTCGGTCGCTCGAAGAGCCCACTGCGAGAGAAATCGGGCGAGTTGCAGCAAATGTTTCCCCGTTTTGCGAAGCGTCTCGGTGTTTCTGTGGCTGTGCCACGAGGTGGCGTCGCGATCCCGCGTGGGGAGCGGGCGGCCGCCGGCCGGCTGGGACAGTGGCTGCGCTGCGTGGGGAACGTGGGAAGGAGCCAAGCGAGGGGCTCTGCGCAACGTGGGTATGGCCAGCTCCGCGGGGGGACGTTGCGGAAGGCAACTGAAGTGCCCATGAGCTGTTGGTCTGTCTTCCCAAGGCTGCTCTTTTGTCTGCTGGTGTGGTTAGGTTTGTTCTGACGGCTTCCATCTGTTAACCCGATCAACGAGCTTGAGTTTGTATTGGATGGGCGTTGGGAAATTTTAGATTTAAACCTAAGGGATCTATCACAGGAGTACTCTAGAGCTTTACCTGCTCTGAAGCAGGGGTGGGTGGGTGTCAGTGAATGGCGACGTGCCTTCTACAGTATTGGCTTAAAAAATCACCATCTCTGCACTAAGGCTTAGGAGTTGTTCAATGTATCTACAGTGGGCAACTCTGGGAAAATCCTAGCTTTTGACCTTTTGCCCTTTGGATATTATTCTTAGCATAGTTAGGTAAGATCTATCTTGAGTAAAAGGCAAATTGCATAAGTAGAGATTGAAAGATCGAATCACAAGTTTCTTGCCTGACTATTCAGTCTCCTCTCTAGCTTTACGCACACTTCTTCCAGTGTTTGCAAACACTCTGTTTGGGTTCTTGCACACAGTTTTGAAATGTAAATGTGGCTTCTTGTGATATTTTCCCTACTTCAAAACTTTCTTCATGCAGATTTGGTATTGTTACATTCTTAACTATTCCTGTTATTGCTGCAATGGTGCTGAGCTCAGAGAAGAAACTATTTGTCTTTTCAGTCACCTTGAGACCCTCAGTTTGCTGTTCTGTTAAGTGCAACATTGGCCTATTCCTATTTTTTTGCAGATGGGGGTTGAATGTTGTTAATGCATTGGCAAGACTCAGGTGCTTTGGAACTGCTGCAACTAGGATGTGAGAACAGCAGCGGCAAGGTGTGCAGTTTTCTACAGATAATACAAATGCTGAATTGAAGGTTGGAGGAGAGGTAACAACTGTGCTGACGCTTGTTTCAGCCCGACATAGAGAAAAGTTTACAGTTGGGAGTTAGCTACAGTCAGTTTGTCCTACTGGACTATCGAGTAACTTTGCCTTGTGCTTGCAAACGTGGCTAGGATTCATTTCCCCCAAATTGGAGGATATAGTCTTGGGATTTGGCTCTTGGGATGGGAAAGGAGATGTTGCAGGCAGACAGATGCAGCCTGCACCAGCAGACCAAAAAAGCGATTGCCCCATTCCAGCCTTGAATGTCATTTCTTGCCATGGTGTGCGGATCTGTCAAGCTGTTTAGCTGCAATATGACAGATTGTCCTATTAATGTGTCATCAAGTGCACTTTTACAAATTCATGGCTTGTCTACAACTAACCTGAAAAAAGAGGCTTAAGTATGAGAAGGCGCCAAAGAAAGTTAAATATTATTAACAAATAAAGTCTGCCACGTAGTTTTGATGGAATGTGAGCTAGTTGGGGGAGGGGTGATATACTGTTAACTATTTAGCTTCTGTTTAACTTCCCTTCTTACTCTCACTCTCTTCTCTTTTCCAAACTCCATTTCTCTCAAAAGATGCTTTAAAAAAAAAAAGAAAATCTGGATTCTACTTCTTGATTTTGTGCTCAGATTGTTCATGCCTCAGTTTCCCTGAGCCATAGATAATAGAGCTGTTGCTCCTGCTCCACCCTGGCTGCCTTTAAAGTCCAATGAAGAACTGTGCTGGCATTATTACTTGGATTACAGAAGGCACGGTAAAGGGATTGTTAAAAGAAAGGAAATCTGTTGCTTGCTGACTGCATAAGGGACTTCAAATTGTGTGATCTTCAACCTTCTGTCGTTCTTGGACTTTCTCATGGTACAAACTCAGATAAATTTTTGCATCACTGTCCATATTTGTAGAGAGAATAGGAATATTTGTTCTAGGTGGTGGGGAACTGACAAAGATTTGCAGACTGTCCAAGTACTTCAGGGTCTCCCTTATGAAATGCTTGTAGGAGATGTGTAAACTTTGGTTTTCTGTTATTTTTAATAAACAGCCCACCCTCCTGTAAAGAAATCACAAAGCCCCCACAGAGTCAGCCTCTAATGAGAGCTAGGGGAAAACGTTGTATGGAACACAGCTAACTAGGGTATAAAGCAAGAGTTCTGATGTATCAATGTGTGGTGCGATGCTGAGTGCATATTCCAAGCCACATATTTTTAGCTCTACCGCACACTCATGTACAGTTTTACAAACTTCCCAGAAAAATGGTGATTTCTCTGAGATAATGAAGGGGAGGTACAAAATAGGGCTGAGGGGAGGGAGCAGGGAACGGGCATTGATTTAAATCTGCCTGGCACACGGGCCAGCTCCACTTATCAGTGAGTCTAATAGGAATGTGAAGAGAATAGGCTTGACAGCTCATTAGAATGTGATCCCTCCTCCTTTTTTTTCTTTTTTTTTTCTTCCCCTTTCTTGAAGTTGATGGAAACTCATTCAGGAAAGAAGTACTTATTTGCTGAGGTAAAGCAAAAGCTGAGGAGGGTTTTGCCAGTGTGCAGCTGGGGAAAGGAGCAGTGAGAAAAATCAGACGTGATCTACACTCAGAGGTACCTGAAATCTTGCCCAGTGTGAGGGGAGCTGAGGATGAAAAAGACACGAGATTCTACATCCTGACAGCTACTTGCGACATCAAGACTTACTGCTCATCGTCTCATTAAAGAAAAGTGAAGATAAACCCAGCTAAAGAGGGAGAGAAGCTAGACTTGGGAAAACTTTATCTGCTCCTAATGGACCTAGGTACATCCTCAGATTCTTTGCTTCTCCGTGTTTTAACTTTTTTTATGATATGAGAAATTTATTTTCTCCTTAGAAGGCTGAGCACTTGGCTGAGCTGTGATGCTTTCAGCTTCTTTAGAAGAGCAGTGGCTGTAGCAACCTTGGGTTACAGTTCCCCAGCATCTTGATGGAAAGGATGAGGACTTGTCACTGAGGACAGGGAAGTATCATTCAAGAGAGAATGGATGAAACGTATTCAAGCCTGCTTTGAACTGAACACAATGCTTCAAATGACAGAAAGTGAAATCTCCTGTTGAAGAGGAACATCCTAACAACCCCCCTAATGAGTTTGTGTTGTCAGCTCTGGCCTGAGCAACTGTTGCCCTGAGCAATTTGACTTCTCTGGGTTTCATAGTTGAGTGCATTTTAAACGAGTCTGAAGACTTATTGGGGGCGGGGGGGGGAGCAACACTTCAAGGTGGGTGGCAGGACTTTCCAGGGCCCCTTGTATTTATGTAAGCTTCAAGAGGCTGAATGGACTTACCTCTTTCTTCGAGTGAATCCAGATTTTCAAGCAAGTTTATCTATACCATTTCCATGTGTCCCACTTGAACAGAGATCTCTCCAGCAACCAGTGCATCCATGCATGCTGCTCATTTGACATTGCATAGCCCAGAGGATCATCTTTAACAGTTCTAACCTTTTTATTTTTTACTTTTTAGAGAGAAGTCTGTGTCTATTCCTATTATTGGTGGTGAAGGTTTTTGTGCTTGGAGAGTGCCCTTCCTGACTTGGCCCCTCCCTTTTCAAAATGAAGGGGTGCACCTGGGTATTTGTGGCAACTTTACTTTGTCAGCAGTTTTGCCTCTTCAGAGTTATGGCAGCAAAGAGAGAGAGAAAGATGAAGAAAGAACCTAATCAGTATACAGAGCCTTTCAATGCTACCCTCTCAAACAGTGAAGAAGTGCACGGGCATCCCAAGGTAGGTGTTTATGTGTTGTCAGTGCTTGGTAGAACTTATTTCTGGCAGTAATGTGATGCTGGTTCCTTGTTCCAATGATCGGAGCAATCTTGCCAAATTCTATTTGATGTTAAAGAGAAATGTTCTCTCTTTTGCCTTTGCATGATTGATTTTCTAGCTTACTGAAGCAAACACTGGAATACTGCAATTTATGATTATAATTTATTTTAGAATATGCATGACTGAAGCTCCAGTCCCACAGTAGCTGATTAAGTGTAAAGACATTTTGGAGTTCTAGTGTATGAACACAATGCTGTTCAGAAACAACTGATTAAAAAAAGGCAAGTGGGCTATCGCAGGAAAACAATGCTACTGGAATATTAATGTATCTCTTGCAGGCAAACCCTTTACTCTCTGGAATGTTATTTCAAAACTGTCTTAGGCAGCAGTATAAACACCTGAGCATGCCTGAGCTTTCTCTGCACTGCACCTTCCACCAGAGAGGCTGTGGTGACCGAAAATTACAGATGAGAAAAATTTTGGTGTAGTCAGATGATCTGTTTAAGGTGATTGTAGCTCTTGTAGGAAAGGATCCAGGATGGTGGTAATTGTGCATAAGTGGCAAGTGTAAGACTCTGTATGATACCTCGATGGCTGTAGCTGATGACTTACTAGGCTTGGTGAGTGGATTTTGCAGGGTAGGGTCCTTCCAGTTACATGTTTGGGAGAATCACCCCAGGCTGAAAGCTGCGAAAAATTTCCAGTCAATTGATGATAGCCTCAGAATCCTTTAAGATGAAAACTTCCATAGAATGCTTGGCAGTAGGAGAAGGGGGTTAGGGAATTAAAAGCAGGTCCTAGGATTAGGAGCAGGATGAAATGGAAGGGAGACTACAACACTGAGAAAGGAGGGAGTCTCCCTTATCACACAGCCCCTTCTCTCTCTCTCTCCCCTGCGCACACAAAAATGTCCCTTGTTTCAAATGGAGGTGACCTCTAAAACGTGACTTTGATCACAAGCATTAGGGATGGCAGTCACTATAGCAATAGAGGAACAAACCTGTCAAAAATTGGGGCATGGCAGAGGGGGCAAGTTAGAACAATTGGGCTGGCATTCTAAATATCCTATTCAATGCTATTGTGAGAGTAATTGGTTAAGGTTGGGCAAGTCTGGGAAACGGTCCTCTATATAAAAAAGCTGGCTGCTGCACTTAACATTATCAGTAGGGGACTGTAAGCAGCGTTCCTTCAGCTAATTTTCTGTTGTGTATTGCAGGGCTCTGTCAGGACAGGTTGTATATACATGCTAAATTATTGAGGTGCTTATAATCAATCACTTTCTTCTACTCTCTCTAGAACTGCTTCTTTCTGCTTTTGCAAAAGGGGTCAGATACATATCTGGTGCAACTAAATATCAGTCTATTCCTATTCTGGAATTAATTTGGCTTGATGTGAAATGTATTGGACCACAAGTAGAATATATTCTGATTGCAAAAGCAAGCAGAAACTGGTCCTGGTTAATTCTGATATAGTCATACATACATTATTGCTAGAAGAAACACAGTACTCATTCGGAGGCTAGTGGGCATTCATTAAAACAGACATTGTTTGGAAGTTGCAGTTTCTGTGTTGAAATACTTTGCTTTAAAATATCCATGGCAAAGGTTTGGCTGCAGTAAGAGCTGGCAAGTTCAGCGAAGGCAGGTTCTGTTTAATAAGGATAGGACGAAACCAAATCTTTGATGTAAATGCTTATGAGCTCTGCTTGATATCCACTCCCAAATTTTGCAATGTGAACTTTTCTCCTTGGAATCTGTTTGAGGTTGAAGTCCAGGCTCTAGTTAAGTATTGCCTTTAAATGTCATAGGTGATTGTATTGTATTTTATATTTATATAGCACCTGCCCAAGCTAAGGGGTTGTTTTACACGTACTGTAAATGCAGTGCTTAAGAATTGCCACCATTTCTGGGGTAAATGACAGTTGTCATTTACAGCAAAGCATCACAATTTGTATTCACTAAGGGAAGGAGTAAAGGAATAGTGACGCTATCCTTACCTAACCTATCAAGCTAAAGGAAGGTTGAAAGCAGTTCTCTATGGATGACTGATCTCTTGGAGCCTTGAAGGTACTTCTGTGAGCAGTTTCGTTTCGTGAAAGGATGCCCTGCACAGGAAAGTGAAACAACAGCAGTGTCCCATTTCGTTTCTCTACAGCACATAACAGGAAAGATGAATTTTTTTTTTTGGCCTTGTACAGTAAAAATTAAGGCTGTGTTTACTTTGGAAGACTCTGTGGCCAGCTGGTAGGTTTATCAAAGCAGAAGGAGCAGGGAATGAAATATTAACTGAGAGTAGTGATTTTTATTCATACTGTTGAAACGGTAGATGTATTTTCCTTCTAATTAAGCAAAACAATTTGGGTCAAATTTCTCTTGGGAATTCTTTTCCAATAGGAGTGGAGAAAGCTCCCCTTTAACATTCACAGTGCATGAGTCATGTGGTAAAACCTCTACCTAAAACAGGGAAGCAGAAGTCTCAAATCTCCTGATAAACCTGATATTTCCAAGGAAATAGTAAGTGTGCCAGGGTTGGCTTTTTTGTTGTTTGTTTGTTTGTTTAAGGTTTTTCTCCAGACCTATCTTTGCTGACTTGCTGTCCATGGGATGTGCTTGCCAAGCACATGAGAGTTTTCTTCTCTGATGCAGATGGACTAAGAGAGCGAGCAGAACATGACTGATGGATACGGAGGTTTTCATCTACTGGACCTTCTTACTTTGTGTGTGGCTGAGTACCTGCAGCTGCCACTTGCCGGGCTTGCCTTCCCCTTTCCAGGCATAGATCTTGTCTTGCAAGATGTGATATTATCCTAACAGGGGTTCAGCAGTAGTAGATTTTCCAGTGCTTAGATAGGGCTGACACTGATCAGGAGTTACCATTTGATACCTGAGCAGAGGGAATGAAGAGGGAGTCAGACTCTTAGTGCCCAGAGGAGGGACAAGAGGCAGTGGGTACAATTTGAAATACAGGAAATTCCACTAAAACATAAAAAAAGCTTCTTTACTGTGAGGATGGTCAAACACTGGAAAAGGCTGGACATAGATGCTGTGGAGTCTTCATTCTTGGAGACAGTCAAAACCTGACGGCGCATAGTCCAGAGTAACCTGCCGTAGTTCACCTGCTTAGAGTGGGGAGTGCTGAACTAGGCAATCTGTGGCTGTCCCTTCCAACTTCAGCTGTTCTGTGAGCTGCTTTCAGGGGTAGTTCAGCTAAGCAACTCAAAGGCACATCCTAACCTGGGGAAAATTGTCTCAGTGTCCCAGTGAAATTTCAGGGATGATTGGAGGTCAACAGGATTTTACCTTCAGTGGAATTTCTGTAAGAAATAGTGTAATGTCTTTATTTTAGTTATCCACATCGTAGCCAAGGAGTCCTTGAAATTTTATTTCCTTTGTGATCCTTCTGTCTCTGTCAAATATCTAGGGCTAGGTCTACCTAGTTTATTACTTATACCTCTCTGAATTATTTCTTTGGGGCTCTTTGCTTCCAGTTGAAAAGAGCAGCTGGTTCAATGACATTGCACAGATTGCATTCCTCCTCTGTAAAGAGATTTCAGTCTTAGCCTGAAGTGTGTGGTTGCGTGTGTAAATGAAAGAAGTATTTTTGGGCCTGACAAGTGTTAAAGCCACAGGAGAGGCTGGACTGTGACCCATCTGTAGTAGAAGATGTTCTCTTTCATGTTTTGTATCTGTCATCGTCAGCCTTGCTTTGGCATATTATGAACAAGAAGGGCTATAACAAATAACATGCTTCCTAGCAATTCCTTGTGGCCCATGCAAAATAATGTTGGACTCAGACATCTGACTCAGCATATCAAATAATTCAGTGCTTGGTCTCATTTCTCAGAGCTATTTGTAAGGTTTTTAAAGCTCATTATTAATGTGTGTAGTCCTCCAACAGATGTGGTTTTGTGTGCTAGGTGCATTGCGTTACACCTGTTCTGTTGGTGCTGTTCAGTTCCTTCCCTTTTTGTGGTGTCCCTAAAGACAGAACTCTACGGGTACATCCAGCGGTGGCACGATTAACGTTACAGCTAACACAGCAACAAACATCCGCTCGTTTCTCACCCCGAGTAGCTCTTGCTCACATGAACTGTTCCATTAGATTCATTAAATTCATTATGGGTGTGACCACTGAAGGCAGTTTGTGGTTAAGTGGAGGGGAGAAGCTTTTTGAGATAGCTGTTTAGAGAAGTGAAGAATAATTTTTCAGTCACAAAACATAGTGGGAATTTTGGTGGGAATTCCATTTCGGATTTGGCTAAGATACCAAACCTAACACTTCTGCTCTAGGGAAAATTCTTGAGAGATCTGTAAAAACCACAAGTGGTCAGGACCTTGGTTTTACATCTCATTAATAACCAAGAGTGTGTATAACCATAAGTTATTAGCAGCCTACATAGGATTTTTCATGCTAAAAAAAAAAGTGGTCTGTCACTTTAACCTGTTCTGAGTAAAATACACTACTGAAATAAATAATTTGCTCCTGTTTTCATAATGAAGCAGACAATACTCTTGCTGGTGTAAATCAGGTGTAACAACATAGAAATTTGTGGATTAAGATAATTGAAATGCTTAGGTCCATTTTGTGTCTGACAACTGCTTAACTATTAAGCAAAGAATTCTTAAATATAACTCCATCACAGATGGAAAAAATACATAGAAAACTTGCAGGGCAGTAACTTCAGGCATGAAGACTGTGGACTGGAATGGTTAGGTGTATGTTCTTGGACACACATGTCTGACTAATTGCAGGTGGAAAGGATGCTGTCCTCTCACAAAATTGTAACCTTTTCATGCTTGCTTTCCATGCTGACCCACCCTGGGAAATGCTCAGGTGTGCATGAGAACACTTTGAGATGCTTTTACGTGTAACAGACTTGCTCACAGGTAGTGTTGACTTTTTTCTTTTGTTCATCCAGACTCTGAAACTGCTTTTGTCCATTTCACTTTGGTTTTTAGCAGAGATGCAGACTGGATCCCTGTATCCTTGAATTTCAGGAAAGTTCAGACACAGTTCAGAAATTTCTCAGGATCCAAACTCTGCTACTTGACTGTAGATTTCTGCTAGTAGTTTCTTCCATGCTGGCTGAATCTTGGCCAGAGACTGTGTGTGTCTCTGGGCAGTGTGTGCTGTTCTGGGAGTTAGAGCCAGAAAGAACCGCAGGTTCTGCTTGTGTGCAGCAGTCTAAATTACAGCTCAACTCGTGTTTTATTGTGAGGGGAGTTAGGGAGAGAGCGGGCTAATTTCTCATCAGTGTCATAAACTGGTTCTGAAGTGATAGGTACCATTGTATTCGGATTCCAAAGTAATGTTAAAAGACCTGATTGAAAGTTCATTAAAAATTGCTGGCAAGGCTTCTGTTGATTTTGGAGGTACTGTTTCAAGTGTTAAGGAGTAAGCCTGATTTCGCTGTAGTTAACAAGAGGATTCCTCCTGACTCCTGCAGGTTAGCCGTGCTCTGTAAACAGCACCCCAGGAGGGACAAGTCCCCTTTGCTGGGATTCCAAGGCTGTTCTCAGTCCTGATACCTGAGTTGGCTGCAAGGTCTCTCTGGCTGCTGGAGGCTGCTGCTGCCAAGAAAAATAGAGGCTTGCATGCTTATTGCTGGGATTGCTCATGCATGCCATAGTAATTAAATAATAATACCACAAGGATGGAACATTCATTTTAACTGTCAATCATCCTTGTGCTGGAGAAATTGGGGAGTGCCATGACTGTCTTGTAGAAGGATTTGTAATTTAAGCAAGCCACTGGAGAGGTATGGGATTTTTTCTTTTTCTTTTTTTTTTTTAAACTTCAGGAGTTTTTCATTTATTTTTCTGGGATGTGCCATCTGGATTTCTTTTTTCTCCCTGACAAGATGTCTGCTCTGGCCTGTTTCTTCACAGCTGGAGCTCCAGAAAGGCTGAGGACATCTGTTTGTCTTCACAGTTAATGGTCAGAGTCTGCCCATGATTGCTGGCTTCTGCATCTAGCTGGCCTGTTTCCTCATTTTTGCAGTGGAGGGGAGTTTATGCCTGTCTTGCAGCCTGGTGGAAACCAGGAATATTTGAATAGTCTCTTCCACATCTGCAGCAAATGCTGCATCCCAGTTCCTAAGACTCTGGTCTTGTGTTTGCTGTGTTCTGGAGACTGCACTTCAGAGTTCCTGCCACATGAGCCAGCCCTTTTTGGAGAATGAACTGATTGTATTTTCCTTTTCTCTGTAACCCAGCTGCTCTTTTGCTGGCTTCCGTTACAGCGCTGAGGGACTATTCCATCCTGCCTGAGTTGGGTGCCTCTATTAATAAGTTGCTTCCTTCTGTTTTGTGAACTGCACTGCAGTTTACCACAGACCTGTCAGTCCCAGTCGCTGGGACAAAAAGACATCTGCTTCCTTTGGGCAAAGCACGGGTAGGCTTTTACCTGCTTTGCATTTATGAGCTTTGTAAAGTTAAATGCTCATAAGCACAGTCCTCTGCAGGTGTGACCTCATGTGGGGTGATGCCGCACCCATCTGTTTTCAGATGAAGTGGAGTAGGAAAGAACTAGCTTCTCCCATCAGAAACCATGAAATCTCCATGAAACTCTGATAAATATATTTCATGATTGTTGTAGAAATAAGCTGCACCTCATCTGCTGTCCTAAGGACTTACACAAACTTTATGAACGTTTGCCTCTGGACTTGACGTTTACATGTTACAATAGATGGAGAGGTTTGCACCAAAGGACCTTCTCAGCCTGTCTTTGACTTTTCTTATGCTCTGCAAAAATCTGCGGTCAAGCAATCTGTGGGAAGGTGATAATGTTTTAGTGAGGTGACTAATCTCACACTACCCAGGATTTCCTATGGTGCTCCATTTACATCAATTTCCAATGGAATTTTGGAAAGCTACTTAAGTCCTGGGTACAGTAAGTAAAAAAGGCAAATAATAATTTAGCTAAAACAACTTACTAGAACCCCTTGACTGAACACGCAATTTACAGCTGAGTGCAAATGTGGTTATAAACATAAAAAGTCTGTTCAAGACTGATTTGGGTGCAGAAATAATGAACTAGATTGTTATGAATAGTTTGTCTTGCTCTTGTTTGTGATACACGCTACATTTGACCATCGGAGGGTGCATAACCGTAACTCTGGCTCTGATTAATTACAGTAGAATGCATGAACGATGTGGCGAAATGTCTCGGGATATCCTTGCTTTGGCTTAGAGCACAGCCGCCAGCTACTCTGCAGCCATCTATCTGGAGGGGAGGACAAGTGGACTGCCTGAATAGAGCAATTCAATAGGAGTAGCTCTTTCTGTGGGTTGTGTCTGAGCAGTAAATCACCTAAGATTATTTGCTGAATAGAGAAGGCAGAGTTGGCTTCATGGAGTTTACAATGTATGTTTAATGAATACCCTTGCTCAGCTCACAACACATCTGATTTCTGGGGAGCTGCTCACGTTCTGCTGGTTTGTAAATCATCTGTTGACCCAAGCTGTTTGAAATAAATAGCTGTGATCACATCAGCTCAGAAATCTATGGACAAGTGCCTTGTACTACACCCATGTGCCTGGATGCGTGCTGGAGAGAGAGCTTTCCAGGCTCTGCATCAGCTTAGAAGCACCAACATTCCTTGTAACCTCAAGCTGGAGCTCCAGCAGACTTCTAAGATTTAATTTTGAAACAATTTGTGCTGCATGGTTTTTTCATAGCAGATCACACAGACTCTGGTCTTTTCTCCTCAAAATGGGCTTGCCCTGATATTTCTAGCTAAAATTTGCAATCCTCTGTCCAATTCCTGTGGCTCTTAGACAGTGACATATATTGGAGTTATTGGGACCTCAGCTCTACCTGTGTGCTGGTTTTGGCTGGGATGGAGTTAATTTTCTTCCCAGTAGCTACTATGTGGATGTGTTTTGGATTTGCTGAAAACAGGGTTGATAACACAGGGATGTTTCGTTACTGTTGAGCAGGGCTGACACACAGCCAAGGCCTTTGCTGCTCCTCACCCCACCCCATCAGCGAGGAGCTGGGGGGGCACAAGGAGCTGGGAGGGGACACAGCCGGGACAGCTGACCCCAACTGACCCAAGGGATGTCCCACACCATAGGGCGTCATGCTCAGCATATAGAGCTGGGGGAAGAAGGAGGAAGGGGGGGATGTTCAGAGTGATGGTGTTTGGCTTCCCAAGTCACCGTTCCGCGTGATGGAGGCCTGCTTTCCTGGAGATGGCCGAACACCTGCCTGCCCATGGGAAGGAGTGAATGAATTCCTTGTTTTGCTTGGCTTGGTGCGCACGGCTTTTGCTTTCCCTATTAAACTGTCTTTATCTCAACCCAGGAGTTTTCTCACTTTGCCTTTCTGATTCTCTCCCCCATCCCACCAGGGGGGAGTGAATGAGCGGCTGTGTGGGGCTTAGTTGCCAGCTGGAGTTAAACCACAACAACCTGCATTCTAAAGATTAATTGTTTTCTACATGCTCCTGCGGACTGTTTGATGAAAGGGAATCTATGCTTATAAGCGGTACTAGAAATGTTATTAAAACTCAATATCATTCTCTGAGAAGTGGCAAGTGCTTTAGGGAGCCATGTGAGACACGTTATGAGCAAACGTAGATGTGTTTACTAACTTGGCTGCATTGGAAGCACCTTGCAAAGTCGCTGTTACTGGTAAGGCCACTGAGTGTAGAGCTATAGTGTCTGAGCTGTGGCAGAGCTGTCTAGTGCTGTCAGACTAGTAGGAGCTTAATACCCAGGGGCAAACACTTTTAGATCTGAAAAGTGCACTGTTGGCTGACTTTGCTTCTATGCTTTTCCCACACCCATCTTGTTTTCTTCCTCCTGAATGGTGATAGATCAATACTGATTTACCTAAACTTGTAATGGTCTAGGAATCATTTCAAATGTCATTCAACCCACTACTGCCTTGTATTGCTTTCCTGCTGGAATTCTGATCCGTACCTGTTCTCTCTCACTAGGAGAAGAAAAAACAGGTTTCTTGACTGAATTCCAAAACTTTACAATAGGCATACGGTGGGTTGTTTGTTTGTTTGTTTGTTTTAAAGATTTTAAGTGTTCATTGCAGTTTTTCCTCTCTGGCTTTTTCATTAATGGATCTGAATACTTAAGCATGGTTCATGAACCTTTGGGACGGCTTGTGCTTTTATCCTCGCTGTGATGGACATTTGGGAGGCTGATGTGTCAACCGATTAGAACCTCCATAGTCAACAGTTAGTTGCTCTTAACAAGAGCATGGCAGGATATTGGTAACCAATGATTTCTGGTGCCTTTTTTTAAATTAAAGTTAGAAGTTCATTCCTAACCTAGGAGAAAAACTACAGGTATGGCTATTTGATTACTTACTTCTGGTGGTCTCTGGGAGGTGAGTAATGGGAATGAGGGAGTCCAATAGGAAGTGGACCCAAATTCGTAAAGACAGATCCTCTCTTCTGTCCAAACTTTGTTTAGTAGGGATCCAGAACTAGGCACTGTAATGTCAAAGCTTCTCTAGATTATTTCGCTATGGCTGCCATACACTTGCAGAACAGGGGAATGGGCACGGTAGTTAAATTTGCCAATGGACATCTTTTCTGTCATCAGATACGGACTTTGTTTTTCATTGTGTATTGGTTTTTTTCTTCTGTGTGCACATTTGTCACTCTGCAGCCTGTGATTTGAAACTTATGGAGCATTTCAAGGCTTTCTGTACATTTTAATCTCCCTATATTGCTTGATTGATCCAACTGATAAATGTCAGATGCCAGTGGTGAACAATCTCTGGCATCTGGGCAGGTTTTCTGTGGCACGTATTAGGACTGTCAGAGGGCTGAGAGTCTCAGCAGCTTGAGAAAGGTCTCTGAGGTACA
This sequence comes from Phoenicopterus ruber ruber, assembly GCA_009819775.1. Taxonomy (NCBI): domain Eukaryota; kingdom Metazoa; phylum Chordata; class Aves; order Phoenicopteriformes; family Phoenicopteridae; genus Phoenicopterus; species Phoenicopterus ruber. Next base: position 6,693,600 of record CM020235.1, on the reverse strand, counting down.
CTGGCTCCCAGCTCTTGGAGGCTCTGCATGTGCTAGCATATTAAGTTATGGGAAGGCATTTTGATGTTTTAAGGGCAGCGTCTTCTGCCTTTTGGGACATTTCTGCTGTCAGGCTTAGCCTGTAACTTATGAAGAAAAAAATCCCACTCTAATGGGACTCTTTGAAAGGTTGGTGCCTTTCATACACTGTGTCAGAACTCAGATTGAAGTGCTATCGTGCATTTGCAATGCTCCTGTAAATGAAGACAAAAAACGGCCTGGTACTGGATAATCCAAACTAAATTGCTTGTTACAGAAATGTAAAATCCCATTTTATCCTGCCTTCAATGTCCTCCCAAATGCAATATGTTTGGATCGAGGATGTGGTTTAGGCAGCAGACAACAGTCTGGTCTGGAAACTTTGCATTCTCTGAATCCATGTAGTGGCCAAAGAGATACAGTGATATCAGTCTTTGTTCTTGTTTCTCTTTAGATCCTAGAATCTCCAGATCCTCGAATCACAGATCCGCGGCGGACCTGGATCTCCTTTGTTCACCGCCCAGATGATGGCAATACCTCTAAAAGGAGATGCAAAGGGAAAGACAAGAAATTAGTAGGTTATTGCTAGATTGCCATCAACTAATAAATGTGCACCGTGGCTTCCCTTCCTACTGCTGATATGCAAGGTGTTTTGTATGCTCCAGCTTTTGCCTTTCTGCCTCAGAGTGTGCTGCGTTTTCATTTGTTTGTGTTTAATTTCTCAAAGTATTCTGGAGACGTTTGAGACAATAAGTGCTATATGCTTTGTAAGGTAAGGTATGTGAATTCCACTGTCAACATTCATTTTTGTTTAAACCAGCTGTTTCTTGGACTGAGCCTTTTTTGGTTTGTTTCTACTCAGTAGAAATAAAATTAACGTTTTTTTTTCTTCCACTAGATAAAGTCCAAGTATCTCAAAGGATATATTAATCAAAGTGTGGACAAGTTGTTTATTTCAAATTAATGAATTACTGATCATGTGCTGAGTGATGCTTGATCACATGTGCACTTTTAATCTGCTACTTAGACAATCTAGAATGCTTTTAATGATTTCCTTCTATTTCTCAGTGAGCTGATAGGCAGGAGTGCTTCCATGCACATTTACTGCAGTTTAGTTGAGGAAACAGGAACTCCCTGGGAACAATATACATCCAAATAGCATTGATAATGCTGTTGTATGTTCGTACGACTAGTTTAAAGCTCTGTTGTGTGTGTGGCTAACGTTTACAGGTGTTTTGAATAAACTGTTTCCTTTTTTCCTAAGAGCTCTACTGTCGCACCAAACATTCATGTATGTGATCATTATATCTGAGGAATATATATTAATAACATAAAGTGTGGCTGGATGGCTATTCTAGTTAGCGAATAGGCAGAATAAGAAGTTTAAAAGCTAGTATGTTACTTTGGTGATACGAGAAGATACAGAAGCAGCAAACTTAGTTTTGTTGCTGTTGTGCTTCACACTGTATATATATACTTGAAGAACCAGTTAGTGTTTACCTTAGCAAAGTTTATCCTCCCACATAAACATGTGAGTAAATTCCAAGTGCTGGAACTCACAGCTGGCTGGGGAGTCAGTTTAAGATTTACTGCATCAGGCCTGTAGTTGAACTGATAGAGGGGGCTGCTCACGTGGCTGACGGCCCTGTAGAACTGGCTCATGGCTGAGAGAATTTTTGGTCTGTCAGTGCAATTGCCTGGTTCTAATTCACATGTTTTTCTTTGGTTACTTCCTTAGCGTGGCCTTGTTGGGCCCCCAGGACCTCCTGGCCCCCAGGGACCTCCAGGAGCACCTGGTGCTGAAGTCACCCGGGAAGTCCTTCTGCAGGAGTTTAAGGAGATATTAAAAGGTAAAGACTGTAAGAGCTTTGTGCTTTTGTGATCTGCTGCTTTTGGTAAGCACCATGGCAAATAAAGAACTGGCTTTGCAAACATTTACCTTAAAGCATTCCCCTATCTGGCTATCAAAAATTTGAAAAAATGTTTCCCCAGTGCTGCTTAGTTCAAGTTGAAGAGTTGAGTGCAGAAGTCTAATCGCACAACTAATGGCTTCATAGACCAGGCTCTTAAACTAAGCCTTTATTTTCCTATACTTTTTCTTTTCTCCTCAGAAGCCATCGAGCGTCGAGCATCCCTGGCTATTTCAGCCCATCCTAGCCAGCTGCCTCCACTCCTGCTCTCCTTGGAGGAAGTTTCATCCCACAGACGTGTAGAGGAGGCATTCCATTGCAAGCTAAAAGGACAAGTCATTGTGGATAAGAAGACCCTGGTAGAACTTCAGAACTTCCAGTCGGTGAGAAGGGATTACAGACTGAACCTGTGCAACTCCACAACAGCCATTGTGCGTAGATCAGCTATAGTTCCCCTAGTCTGCAAAGCTGCTAGGTGGCTCTGTAGATAAAGGTGTTTCCTGAAAGGGCAGACTAATCCCAGAAGCTCGTCCCAGGCTTGGATGCTATGAATATCGCACTACCTTTTTTGGGATTGACAGAAGTAGGCTCTCGTATGGTGATTTCAGCACTGAAGTTCAACTGCAGTAAGATGGACAGTTAGTTTTGAGTCCTCTCCTTCCTGACAAACCCAAGAGCCAGACTTTCTTGCTCTCTTGCAGCCCAACTGAATCTCATTACAGTTCTTACTGAAGTTCTAACAGGTCTGTGCAAGAGAGGGCTGTCTCACAGGTCCAAACAACAGTCAGTTTTTTTATTTCAGTTAACGATGGAGAAAGACTTGTCCATGTTTGGCATTAGTCTGAAGGATCTGTTCTTTTTTCCAGTGCACACCCTGTTTAATTCCAGAGTAACGTTCAGATGTAGAAAAATGTCGGAGGCAGACGGAAGCCATTGGTTATAGATTTGTGGGCCCAAATAAGAGCCATCATTTTGTTAGATGGGCCAGTCCTGATGCGCAAATTCTTTACGTAATGTTTTATAGAAGACTAATAGATGTTACCTATATAATTGCATTATGGGCATGTTATAATGACAAGGACACCACCATGGGATGCTGTAGGTCATTATAAGCATGGTTACAGGCAAGCTGTTGAATTTGATATTAAAACTTCTACTAACCATTTCTGAAACTGTTGCAAATAGGATCTGAATTTGAAGCATAAATGTTAGGCAAAGTAATAGCTAAAAACAAATAGTTACTTGGTAACTGAGGAGACTTATTTTAGACTTTGGAGTCACAAAGACTGTCTAATAGCACAAGGCCTTCAGATACATGGTTGCTTTTGTGATGTGACAAGAAGAGTTTGAAGAGTGTGAATAGGGCATATGGCTTTCCGTCAGCAGGGTTTGCTAACACCGTCCATGTAGTAAGGAGCTGAGCTTTCTTCCTAGCTGTACTGAGTCCCATTTTGGAAGAATCCTGTCCAGCAGATCCCTTCCTTTGGAGCAGTTTTGCTGCTAGGACTTCTCACAGCTGCAGGACTAGAGGCCATGGTTATGTTCTAAACAGGGTGCTTTCCTGGATCTTTCCCAAATACACTTGTGGAAGCCTGGTTTGACAGCACTGTGGGTGCTGGCACAGAGGCAAGATTGTACTTGAAGTGTGGGCAGGGCTAGGGAGATCTGCTGCCTCATTAATTAGGAGGGAAAATGTGAATAAAGACATCTCAGCAATCAGTGCGTAGGCTGATGCTTCCCATGCTTTGTTATCATATGCCTAGCTTCTTTCTAATTGCTTCTGGCCCTGAAGCTGACGTGGGAGGGCTGGCAGGCCTCTGGATGCCAGCCTTTCATTTCAGCTTTGGGACAAGAAGTGTCTGGTTTTAGCTTGTGCTCTGATATAGGGGAATTTAGCAGGGAGGGAGACAGTGGAGGCTCTTGCAAAGATGAAAACATTGTCTTTAAACAGTCCAAGGGGGGGAGAGAGAGAATTCCCCTTCCTCCATCATGTCAGTTTAACAGTGTGAAGAAGCCAACAGTTTGATACCTCTCAGTGAGATGATAGGGCTTGACTCTAATTCCTGGATTTGGACCTTACCCAAAGCATTTTGAGATAGTGGAAAGAACCTGTGCTGAAAAACGGCCTATTACTTCTATACGCTGTCATTTGAGTATGGTGTCTAAGTCACTCTGACCTTGAGTATTGAGAGAGCATGATGGTTTTCTCATCCTTCCATGCTAAATTTCCTCCAAGAACATTCCTCTTGGTCTCACAATTTCTTTAGTATCTGGAATGAAACATGTGATACTCCTTTCCCCACACCTCTTCCTCCTGTATCTCACACTTTGAGGTTTCTAAGGATTGCCTCTTGCAAAAGCTTTCAGAAAGGTACTTTCCACAGCAAGAATTGAAGTAACTGCAGCCTCTGACAGGTCAGGGAAGTGGGATTTCTCTGGGGCACAGGAACATCCCTGGAATCAGATCATTTAAGGGTAAGGTAGCCCACATGCTTTATTGCTGCTTCAGGAGATTGGCGCATCCCCTGTGCATTGTGGTTGCTGTGCAGGCTGGGCTATCCCTTTCTTTAATAACAGATAAGTCAATACATCGCTTTCCACAGTGTTTATCACTGAAAAGCCAAACTGGCAGTTCGCATCTCAATTCTCTGTGCATGGTTCCTATTTTCCACCCGGAAGTAAACTATGGAGCGTGTGAGGGAGACGTGGGGGTAGGAGATGAACTGAGGAAGAGAAGCTGACCTTGGTTTGTAGAATGGCTGGACACTGACTTATTTGTTTGCTTTTTGTCTGCTTACTGAAATAACTGTGTGCAAGTCGGTAGTTTCTCAGATATCAATCCCTGCAGTGTTTGAAGCAGCTAGGTGAGTATGCTGCTGTGAGGCAGCAAATGCAGCGGGGAGCTCTAATTGGCATGGGGTTTAATGGAATATTTTGCCCAGAGAACCTATCCCTGCATTGTCTATTTCTATGAGCAAAAGAATAACAAAGCTACAGAGGGCATGAAGAAACAGGAATGTTTTATCAGTGATAATTTACCAGTGCCTAAAATTGCCTTCCATGCTCAGCCAGTGGGTTTGGAATTATGTTGCTGATTCTGCTAATAGCTGTAACAAGAAAGGAATGAATTAACTATGCAGTACAGTTTTGCACATACAGGGCTTGGATCTGCTCTTTCAGTGAGGTAAATCAAAAATAGCGTTACCAAAAATGATGGCGTAGTGATAGTATAAGAACGGAATCAAGATCCTTCCATAGTCTTTGTTAGGTTAGCTGTTATATTGTCCATGTGTCTCTACATAAAGGAAATAGAGCTCCTTTTGTGTGTATGTATGTGCACATAGGCACACATCAGTGCATGTTGATAAATACAGAGACTTAGAAATAATTGTATGAAGCGTAGTTGTTCTGCAGTTCATTATTACAGTTTTCCCATTATAAATATGTAATCTTATGAGAAATGCCACCACTGTTGCACATGGATATATTTTCACCACCATCTGCAAACATAAAACATTTCTAGTAAAGTTCTGTGAAATTTAAGACTACAGCTAGATCTTGGTAAATAAGGACTGGGAATTACTCTTTTGTGAGTCTTGCCTGGGATTTGCTGAATAAAGGCAGGTTAGTCATTTCACTCCTGCCACCATGTAGTAACTCTCTAAACAAACACCACCAGACCCAAATATTTGCAGCCTTACTTCCTGTCAAAGGGAAAGCTAAATAAATTACTCCTACCCTGCATTGTGAAAGCTGGCAATTTCTGGCTGTGATGAAACAGAATGGGGAGGCAATTAACTACCTTCTGGTACTTGAACAAAGGTGTTCCACTATTTTTTTTTTTAGTGCAATAGCACCTGTGGCAACGCTGCTACGAATCCATTCACCATGTCTCAGGCCCCTTTCGCCATCTAGTATTGGAAAGCCTACTCAAATGTTGAGTTGCCGAGATCTCTCAATGACACATTTGTGCATGTTTTAGGGACACAGCAGTGTGCGTGCCTTTACAGAGTCAGGTTTGAAAGAGCTATTCTGTCCCATAAGAGCATTGCGGGGTAAATCTCTCAGGACGGCATTCATGGGAATGCATTCACATTGCACAGAATGCCCTTGCGGTGGAAGCAGAGTCTGACTAATGTGCTTTCTTGGCCCATTGAAGCCACTCCTGCTTCTCCCCAGCTCTAGCCAAAGTCATATCAGGCAGGCCAAAACTAACAATAAACATTTCTTGCAGAGTTTATTTTAGTCTGAGTCAGATAATCTGCTGTGAGTTTGACTTAAGACTGCTTCCTTGCCATGAGGAGAAGCTGCATGCTATTTTACTAGATTTTTGCCTATTCTGTAGAATCCAAGGCTAGAAGAAAATGAAACTAAATATGGAATCTGTAAGAATCCAAGCAGTAGTTCTTTAATGGTATCAAAACTGTCCGACTTAGACCTGAATTGGGTAGAAAACCTCTGGAGACGCAAATGAGTGTTTCCTCTGTACTTGTATCACAAAACCAGTGTATAAGGTTCCAGGTTTTTAAGCCTGGGGGCACTGCTTGGCCCCATCTAGGAAATCTTTGGGAGTAGCAGGGACCTCTTGACTCAGATAATGGGAGATCTTGTATATCAGAACAGTAGTGGAGGCTAGAGGCCACTAGGACCAGCAGAGCATAGCGATGCCATAAGCAGAGTCTGAGTCAAGATGAGTTAGAAGAGTTGAGCAGTGAGCAGAAAGGGCACCTTCATGTCTCATACTGATCATTTTGCCTTTTGTGGGCATCAAATGCTGAGAAAGAGCCCATCTGGAAGGTGTGTTCTGGGGAGAGAAGGCAGTAGCCTGGCAAATTTTTTCAACTTTGTTCTCATACACGTAAGCTTGTTCTTTGTCACGAGCAGAAGTAATTGCTGAGAGTGCTGGGGAGTTGTTCAGGGTCTGCTCTTCTTGTCTTACAGCCTCTGGCCAAAGGAGCTTTCCTCCGGGGGACAGGATTAAATCTGGCAACAGGACGTTTCACAGCACCTGTGTCCGGCATCTACCAGTTTTCAGCCAATGTCCACATTGGTGAGTGTTGTCCACAGAAGCCTTTTCTGTACTGCTTGAGAGGCGCGGGAAGGAGTCCTGGAGAACTCTCTGGGTCCTGTTTGATTTGAAGCATGTGCAATAGCAGCCCTTTGCAGTGAGCCCTCCCTTTGGTACCATGACCCAGACCCCTGGCCTTGGAGCTGGGTGCTTTCACAGACCGATAGCCACAGCAGGCTACTCCATGCAAACCAATCAAATCAACACTCCTTATGGAGGATGAGTTTAGGGACCAAATATATTCATGTGCGGAAAGTATGGCTTCCATAAAAGACTTTAGAAGAAATGAATATGATGATGTAGAACTGCATCAAGGCAGTTTTGGCTGTGTTTTGTCACCAGTGCATTCCTTCAATGGTTTTAATCATTCAGTGATGAAGTATTTTATAATCCAACACCAGAAGGCTGCTTTCCTAAGAAGTCACAAGGTTACTGGTGTTTCTGTTAAGCCACACACCAGCAACTGGTGGGCTGCTATGTTGTCAAAGTGCTTATATTTCTTCCACTGCTTTCCCCAGACCACAGTGAGTTGAAGAGTAAAGTCCAACTCCGAGCCAGAGATAATGTCCGAGTGTTGATCTGCATTGAATCTCTGTGCCACCGATACACGTGAGTTACTGCAGTGCTATCTTGGCAATTATTTTTCTCAGGTGGGCCAATGTTTCAACCAACTGTGGAAATCAGGTTCACCAGCAGTGAATTTTATACGATAAACCCTTGTAGAACTTTACTGAAGAGAGTGATTCCATCTGGCCCTTAGGTTTAATGTGGATTTTTTATTCTGATTTTTAACCTTTCAGTGCTAATTATTCTAAGTAGATAGATGTTGCATATGTTGAGAGAATTGTGAATGAAGTCGGCTGAAACTGGCTGTAGCTAAAGGTGCTGAATGCTCAGCTATCATCATAAACGTATGGAGTGAGAGAAACACTTTAATTTTGTGCCAGAGGCTGTTAGCTCAATTTTTATAATTTCAGCTGCATCCTGAATGGATCACAGCATCTCACTCATGAGTGATGAGGAGAATGAATGGGTGGAAATGAGAGGTGAATGGGTCCTGAGGCAGAAAGTGCAGGGCTTGCATACAGGCATACGATACCTTCTCACAGCCCTCAGCTGCCTTGTGGAGCTCGCTCAGATAACCATGCTGAATTTTCCTTTGCTGGGGTTCATTAGCAAAACTCTGCTAAAGAAACGCTTTTGTTAGGCCATGGCAACCTTCGGTGTTGCTTCTTATGCAACAGGCCATGGCATCAGTATGCTGTTGGCTGCTCTTGTTTGCTGTACTTCTGTCATCCTTTCAGCTGCGGCATATAGGTGTCCTGTGCCTCAGAGAAGGCCAGCTTGCTCAGGAGGAATTTGGTAAGCTTTGCTTGGAGGAAGGGGCTGGGGAACCCCTGGGCTGGGCTGAAACACACCCAGCAGAGGGCAATGCTGCTTGCATAGAGTGGCCACCGCCTCTGGTTGGGGCTGGGCCCTTGTCCTGCGAGGAAAAATGCCTGTACAAGGCTGTGCAGATCTGCTCTGCCCTGCCCGCAGGTCTTCCAGTGCAACTGCAGCAACACCCTTGCAATAGCACCACTGAAATATATTCATGAATATATCCACAGGTGCAACTTAAAACCCACAAAACTGTAAATTTGCTGCTGGACTGGCTGCTTCAGCCCTCACCTTCCCTGCTCCATGAGTCAGAGTGCTGCAAATAGGACTGACCTCTCCACAGGCATTTCAGTTTAGAGGCTTTATTGGTGGGTGAATTTGACATGAAGCCTCATGTAATAAATAAACCTCTCTTCGGTTTCATTGGCCTGTGGAAAAGACTGTATTGGTATCTGAGTACCTGTTAGTAACTAGGGTAAGAGGGAGCTGTGTGCCCAACTGACCTGATACGAAGTCGAGGAGCTTGCTGACTGGAGCAACTGGCACCTCCTCGGCCTTGTAGACTGTTTTATAACAGTCTTTTATGATTGCAGCACTTAAAGTGAGACAGTGACAGACTGGCTGCAGTCACAATGTCAGCGGAAGAAGGGGGGTGTAACTTCTTGCCCCTTGAAGGGACGCCTTATATTCTGCTAAGCTGCAGAGCTTACGGGACATTTCATTTCTGGCACTTTCTGGCACTAATCCTTTAGATCATGCTAAGAATGGACCTCAGCCTGATCTTGAAATCTGGGGTGTGTGTTGACAATGAGTGATTTTGGGACAGCCCAGGCCTTTAATCACAGGGGTGGAACAGGTACGAGTAGGGCAGAATGTTATTGTCCTTTTTACAAGTAGCTCTCACAAATTGCCATTGCACAGTGCAGATCCCTATTCCTGTCCTTTACTCTGCATAGCAAAGACCAGTCAGATTCAAGTAATCAGGTTTTTTGATTTCTTCAGCATTGGTGCTTTTTTCTCTTCACCTACAACAATCTCCTCTTATCTTAGCAATTTCATCAAGAACAGGACTCATGCCCCTAGCCCTTGGATTCCCCATGAACAGAGCCTGCAAGTTCCACAGAATCTTTTTCTACGTGCTTTTGGGATGTGGAAAGATATTCCCAGTTGGGATGTGGAAAAATATTGCCAGTTGGTGTTGACTTAATGATATTTCAATAAAGATTTGAGTGAATGAGTGGGTGAGATTTATGAAGCCAAGTAAGAGGATTTAAAAGTGAAATTGATCCTGCAGATCTCCAAGAATGAAAAGCTATTCTCCCATCCTGATCTCCACTCTACGTTGTCTTCCATTACAGAATCATACAGAACATCTAAATTCCATTTAAACCATTTTGCAAAATGTTGACAGTGGTGGGTTTTTCTCCCTAATGATTCCACAAGCTCCCAACTGATTTGATTAAGGCATCTGAGAGAAACAAAGTGTTTTTCTTCTGGAAGGCTCACTTCTGTCTCCAAGGACAGTGTCTGTCTGTGTGTGTTTCTCTCCTTTGCTGTCCATTCAGTCAACCATACAGTAATATTACTAAAGAATGGATCTCAGTCTCTGATTGCTTTCAGCATGACTTTGATCTTGCTTCCTTGTTCTGGTAAATGCAAGCACAAGAGTTATCTGAATAGGAAGCTTCCCTGTGGGCCATGGAAACTACTATGCCTTCCTCATTGCAGGTCTTTTTAGCTGAAAGCTTCTAGAAAATTGTTCTGGTTCTAGCTGGGACGTGTGAACAACCTCTTTGTTGGACAGCAGTGGCAGTAAAGCAGGATCAGCGCTGACTGTATGAGAGACATCTCTCTCTCACATGGTGGGTGAGAGTATGACTGGTCTGTGGCATGGAAGGAAGATGGGTGGAGGGATGGGAACCTGTCTGGACAGACATTCTGCTGGCACGGGCTGGGCTGCTACCCGTGCTTGTGGAATTTCCTGGGGATGTCAGCGTACACAGTCATTCATTTTAGGGAGCTGAAAGAGCCCTGAGGGCTTTCGGCTGAGAGAGATGGAAACTCAGAGGCAAGGAGACAGTTGGAGTAGAAGAGATTAATGGTGGGAAGTTCCCACCCAAGTTAGGCTTTTGGCAGGATATGACACACAGACTGAGCTCTTCAATCAAGGTGGTGCCAAGTGGCTTGCTCTCTCTGGGCCAAATTGCCCCTACCTTTTATGTATATTATTTCCTTGCAAGGGGGCTGGAAACAGCACGTTTACACTTGCTAGGTTTTGTCACCACCACTTCATGGAAAAAAGGGAGGAAAGGGGTTGGTTTTCTTGGGAAAACAACTAGATATGCTACCACTGGCTAGGCAGATTTCAGAAGAACCAGCGAGGTATGGAGCTCTGTGCTGTTGTATTGCTTTGGAACTGAGCTTACATGGGTTGTTCTGATTGTTGATGTTTCAGGCACCTCCTTCCAGCCTGAATCCTGTACAAAGGAGCAGAGTTAGAGTTCTGTAAACAGAGGATGCCACAGAGAGCTGTTGTCCTGCATCTTGCTACTGCAAGGCATATGATGGCTATTAGAAGATGATATTAGGAAAGAGCAGTGCTTGAGGGGTGATCTGGAACTCTCCCTTGAATTTTAACTGAAGCACAATTTTTAAATTTTTTTTTTTGGCTTGTATGTGATGCCTGATCCAAATGTCCTCCCAAAACAGCTTTCAGCTGCAGAATATGTTCTTTCATGCATAGGCTGACTACATATATTGTTAAGGTGCAACAGGACTTTCATACCTTGAAAATGAACGAACTGTTATTGGCAGAATGCGTATAGCTAGCTCTTTGCAGAATAACGAGTATGAACTATTGTGGTGGTCAACAAACTGGGATAACTGGTATGTAGATAAATCTAAAGGGCATGTTTAGCGCCTGTTCAAGGGTGGGGGGTAGAGACCACAGGACCTTGAGAAAGGTCTCTGTGAAAGAAGGTGACTCCCAGTTCCTGCCTCCAGCTGAGGTTTGTATCCACAATCCTGTACGCTCTGTAGGTCTTCCATTAGTCACTACAGTGCGGACAAGGTTCTACTGTTCTCTTTTCAAGGCAGCTGATTACTGCTAGAATCAAGTCAAGAGGCCACCTCTTTAGTACAGAACCACCAGGCCCTATTCCTAGGGAGATCAGGAGACTGTTGTTGTTCCACATACAACTGTTGTGACTGCCTTAGCCATTTAACCCGTTTATTTTTCTTTTGCTACTGTTTAGGTCTTTGGAAGTCATCGCTGGTCTGGAAAGCAACAGCAAAATCTTCACTGTCTACGTACATGGCTTACTGCAGCTGCAGGTAAGCCCGTGCAGACTGGGAATCACTGTGCTGGTTTGCTTGGCAGGATGTGGAGTTATTTACTGGCAAGGCTGAATTCTCACCTGGAGGTGGGGAAGTTTTTATTAACCTTCTTTCTAAGGTGAATGAAGTTAAATGCCTTACCTGGCGTGACTAGAGAGAACCTGGAACAGGAACAAAAGCCAGACTTGTGTTGCACGTTCTGATCTTAAGCCACAGAAGTAACCTTCCCTCTAAGAAACGACAGTCAATATTTTTCTTTCTCAAATCTCGCCTTGCATTGTCAAGATGGCCATTGTATTTCCCGTTTCATAGAAGGGAATCTGAAGCACAGATGGCCACTTGACTAGTCACCCAAAAAGATGCTGGTGCAGTAAGGATCTAGTTAAGTAATAAACCTATAACACAGTTTTGCTATAGAAAGTTTCTTCCACCAAGTCAAAGCTGTAGTGCTGCAGTAAAAACATTTGGTCAGATTCTGTTCCCAGAAGCCACAGAAAAGAGCAGGAGGCTTCTGTGCTTAGTTCATGGTACTGAAATGCTTTTTTCCCTCCTTTTACACTGGGATGAAGTGTCAGGTATTTTCCTCTCCCTCTTGTTCTCTCTGCAGGCTGGCCAGTACACCTCCATATTTGTGGACAACAGTGCTGGAGCTCCCATCACCATTCAGAATGGATCAGATTTCATGGGCATGTTAATGGGCGCGTAACATCGTCTGCAGCAGTGTAGCAGGGAAGGATATGAATTAGAGCCTTGCAGTGTATATTTGACTGAAGAAACCTTTATTTTGACTCATGAAGAGTGACTGTTGGCATCTTTAAACAAGCAAAAAGCCCTTCCTTTCACAGATACTTCAGCTTGCTTTCAGAGGCTACTGCTTTTCAAGGTCCACACCAGTTCATTCATCATAAAAAAATATACTTTTATAATTCAGAAACAAACTCTGTAATATTTAATTTGTGCTTCACCAGATGCTCACTGAACAATACACTGAGATTTGGAATTTGTTACATTACAACTTTATTTCACAATAGCACTTGTAATCAGCATGTCTTTTGGGATTGATTGTGGGGTGTTTGAGTTTGTAAATGAAGGATTGAGAGGGGAAGTAAAATAGTGACTATATTCTATGTGTTGTGGACGAGGGAGACAAGGATTTGCCAGCAAAACCGCTTTTTTCATACAATTGTAAATGGTATAGGCCCTCTCTCATGTTCAGAATGGGATATATTTGACAAGAAGCATGTTGAATTCTCAGACAATGGCTGCTTCACAGATGGGAATCCAAGGTCCGAACTCTTTAATTGTCGTTCTTTATATCTAAGTATTTCCTTGATCTTATTGATGAAGCTGAATACCTCGCTGCCTGTGCAGTTTTGGTTTTATGAAAAGGTAAGGCCAATGGCACCCGTTCTAGCATGAACTCCCTTACTTATGTTCTTATGTTTTAGTAAGATATACATGTGGTTTTGGACTGCATCGCATAAACAGCATCCTCTCAGGTGCCGTGTAATCATTTATAAATGTGTCAGATGCATTGCACTGGTTGTCAGAAGCCTGGCAAAGACAGCGAGGAGAGCAGCCTTGGAGCAGATATGTCACCTATTTGGTGCTTGTTGGACTGCAGTGAAATAATGGAAGAAAACACGGGGCAAGGCTTACTTCCATCAGGTGGCCAGGGTCATAGGGAGTCTGCCTGAGCTCTACTTGGAGGTTGAAAGTGCTGTCAAAGACTGTCCAAAAGACGGTCCAGCGAACGTTTTCTGGATTTCTACAAGTCTATTTGCAAATGTAAGCATGTGAGATTGAGCCCCCAAAGCAGCTTTGCATATAGCTCCAGGCTATAAACTCATTTGAACCAAGGAGAAGGGTGTTGACATTTCATGGGGTTAAGGTGTTACCCAAGAGGTGGTAACATTCTTGTGATTAAAAAAACCCACACTCATTTAATGTACCTCTGTAGCTTTCCCTTTCAGCAGGCACCTGGCCCTTTTATTGAGTCAATTTAGCTACGGAAATGGTTGTATAACAGTGTCATAAATAGACGGTAGCAAGGCACAAAATGGAGGCCAGATACTTGTGCTTGAATGTTTGCAGAGAATGGAAGATATCCCTTGTTTAGTGTTGCTGGTTTTGATCAACTACAATATCTTCGTGCAATGAAAACAAAGACTGCTGCGGGCAGCAGAAGGCATGAAAAAATGTCATCTGTTGCTGGGTCTGTTGTTCAGGTTGATCAATATATGATGTTTCTACAAGCTCCACTAACACTGCTGTTGAGGTTGGTGGTATGCAAAGATGTCTTATTTCAAGAGCTGTGGAAAAATCTGCTGTAAACCAGGCATGGCTGAAACTGTTTTTATCATCTCCGTTATAAATATCTTGAGACAGATTTTTAAGAGAGGACTAAATGGTATTTTTTCCTTTTTGAAGAACAGATTAAAGTGATACATATTGGAGGAGGAGGAGAGGGTACAGGGAATAATCAAGCAATGCCATTACACAAGTGAGCACAGGTAAATTCCACTTTCTAGGCAATGGAACATGGTTGTTCTAACTGGACCTGTGCGACTGTCTAAAATACAGCAGCTGTCAATGTTTATATAGTAATTCTTGCTCCACAATACATGCCAGAATTCCTATGGATTTTTTTGTAGTACACTTTGGGGAGAATGTACTTTTAAGCATAAACTGGGTGCTCCGCTGGCAGAGGGGAGTCCACAGCTGTTGAAAGGCACATCAAGTAGCAACAGTAGTCATTTCTGGAGCTTCAGAAAGCATATCACACACATGAATATCGCTAAACCCTATCAGTAAAGCCTGGCTGTTTATACTGGGTTTTGATGGAGTAAGTGTAGTCAGGGCAAGTGGCCTGTATCCCGGCATGTATTACTATACTGTACTTTGTACTGTGTGAATATTTGTAATAAATTGAGCTGTTTCACGCATGACTTACAGTAACATAATCAGAGTGTTGTGACATTCAGCATATGCTGTTATATCTATAGGTTTTTTTAAACCAAGTCTCACCGTTCTTGGTAAATCAGAGTTAAAAATATTTATTTTGTTGTAGAACTAAAAATGTTTGTCAGACTTTATTTTGGGATTTGTGACTTTTGTTCCCTTCTTTGCTGTGTTGTACTCTCATGGTCGTCTTAGTAGGAGCTGAATTGTTCTGCCTTTATGCCTGTTCTCCCTTATTTACGTGAGGAGCGCTGTCCTGAGAGGTGTTTCCCCCAGAAGCTGCTCAAACGCGTAGCCAGGCAGTCCCGAGGAACACACAGCTGAAACAGCGAAGGCTTACATCTCCCTCGGCAGAAGGGGTGACTTGCCTGCGGACACTGTCAGAGAGAGAAGTAAGCGTCTGTCTCCGGTGCCGTCTGTAAGCCGCACTGCCTTTCTGCTCCAGCCAGCAGAGGAACCTTGGGTCAGACCCGGCTAGCGCGGGGGAAAGGAGCCACATCAGCAGAGGAAATGGACATCGTGTCGCGTGACTTGTCCTGAGGTCACTGTCACCACTGGAAAGCTCCCGGGGTTTTGATCAGCTCTTTTTATCCTCAGGATAGAGGGTTGTCCCTTAAGGAGCTTTCCTATGCATCACGAAAGTCTTTTAGCCAAAAGACTCTTTTTTTTTTTAAGAGTCTTTTAGCTCCGAATGCTACCAGCCTGCGGTTCTCTTGTAGCCTGGGGCTTCAGCCAGCAGCCAGCGCGAGCATGAGATTGTCCGTCCAGCGGTAAGATGGGGCAGAATGGGTTGAAACGGCCAAGAAGCAAGCTGAGGCTGGGCCTCCGGTGCGGAGGCGCAAGTGTACAGAAGTCACGACTAATATGGACACAAGCCTCCCGGCTGGGCTGCAGCTGAGACAAATACTCTGTGAGGCTTCCGTGCTGTTTGGGGAGTGAGGAGATTAATGGTGTGCGAAGCAAAGTTTCAATGCTCCTCTGTAGTCATAAAATTTATAGTCCAAGAAAATTTAAGAACTCAGGAGGACTGAGTTCAGGATGAAGAAGTTGTTTATAACAAAATAAAACCCATGTGCTTGAGCCTATGGTTTCATGGCCGAGTGTGTTAATCCTGCCCAGTGGCAACGGATGTTTGTGGCATGCAAGGAGGAAAAGTCTAAAAGAGGCACAAATTAAATGGCCGTTTTTTTTTCCTGGGTCCTTCCAGCATGCTCAGTGCACCATCTGTATGAGCTGAGGCAGGAGGATATGATGGGAGCACCTCGCTGTTGAGGTCCCAGCAGAACAGGAAACACACGCAGTTGCTGCTTTGTTTTTCTTTACAATTTCTAAGAAGTTTAGGGGTTTGGGGAAACTGGAGGTGAGGAAAAGTACATCTCTTCTTACTGGAACAAGCTTCTTTCTTACCCTCATCTATGAGTTCTTCACAGAAACGTTTGCCACAATCACCTTCAAAAAGTTTCCAACATTAATAACTTGTACGTGCAGTCATAACCTCGTCGAGGTACTATACACTAGTTCAAGAACACTTTCACAAAGGTTATTGTGACACCCACATGGATCGGTTAATATTTACGGAAACTTTGCTGTCTTCGCCATGCCCTTGCTCGCTCATCTTCCTCCCAGCCCCTTCCTCTGCAAAGGCCTCGCTCAATCTTTGCAACAGTCTACATCAAGCTCTTTGCGGTGTGTACGGTTCAGATTCAGACAAAACCGATGCAAATCAGCGTGGTTTTGTTGGGGTTAATGCTCTGTGCAGATCGCTCTCAAAGGAGGGAGATGTGTTCACTAGCCGGGGTTTTGAGATCTCTCACATTAATTTTTCTTCCCTGAGAGCTTCTTGCTTCTAAGATACCGACACTGTGTTTGATGCTCCACTCCCACATGACTCTGAGCTCAATATTCTCGTCGTTGTATACTGCATTGCTCTGGGTGCTATGCTTCCCGCTCGCACGGGCTGCGACGTGAACAGGCTGCTTTGCTGCTTGGCTTCTATTTCAGGAACAATAAACCAAACCGTCCTGGGATGAGCATTGACTGCTCATTTCAATGTCTATAAAAGTGATTATCTCCACTCGTAATTCCTTATTCTAAACAGAGTCCAGCTAAAAGTTTCCAGCTTCAGGCTACAGTTACTTGCTTAGCAAGACAGTAAATATCATAGCCTCGTGCTTCTGGAGCATGCCTCTGCCCTCGTCTCAAAGGTCTAGGCCAGGTAGTGTTGCTAGCAGGTTTTTTTGTTGCTAGCAGGTTTTTTAGCTCCCTCTATGTTGGGCGCCCGCACAAAACCTGCTGATAACTGTGGTTTATGAGCCTGATGGAGAGCCCACTGAGGCTGGTGGAAAATCTGGCGACAATGCCAGCAATTCATCGCAGAGCACAGGCATCTGGTCTAGTTCAGGGCTTAACTCCAGAATGGCCTTTCAGGTGTGTTTCTGCTGCCATGGCCACTATAAATTTTGTCCTTCAACTTTGTCCTATGAGCTCTATGGACAAAAGGTTGCTGGGTTGTCCTGATCCCGCTACTTTTCACTACTCCCATGCTTGCCACCACGCTAGCTGGCTCAGAAGGGCATGGTGCGGTGCTGGATCAGCCCTTCGCATGCGGAATCTGCTGTGAATTCTTCCTATTTAATTCACACAGGGCCTTGAAGCAGCCCTTGGACAGGCTGTGTTAGAGTCAGGAGCTGAGCAAAGCTGCCTCCATGATGCCAGGCTTGTCCGGTTTGCACCCTTGCTCTCTGCTGACTGCTTCAGGCAAACAAAAGCAATCCTCCAGGCACGGAGATCCCAGTTGCAGGCCCTGCGTGAATATTTTCCCTGGCTGGGAGCTGACAGGTTATGAGGTTTTAAGTTCTATTCAAATTTCACGTTTTGTAAATGATTTCGATGCCACACTCCAGACTGACTCCAGGGGTATTTACGTTGGATTAGCAGCAGATTGCCTGCCTTTCCTCACTCAACAGAAGAGAGCCCAGCACATGTAAACTCCCCTTGAATGGCGGGCCATTAACCGTCAAGCAAAATGATTAGTTTGTCATATAAAACTCTTGTTATAAATAGGCGCAGGTTATAAATCAGTCCTGAGGACAATGATGAAATCAAACAGCAAGAGAGACCATTGCCAAGGGTCTTCTCTGAGAGAAGCCTGCAAATAGAAGTGAGCAACAGAATGTCAGTTAACTGCTTAGTCTTCAAGGGAAACTCAGGGGTGATTTGAAAACCATTCTGAATTGGTGACTGTAGTAAAAAAAGCAGAGTAAAATTAGCCCTATATAGGCATTAATACGATATGATATTTAAAAATTAGCACCACATACTTCGGCTTTGTAACTACTGTGATGGAGAGAGCCCTAACCGCAGACTCCAAAGAGCCGAATCTGTTAAAGTTCCCCAGAAAGTCAGGGCGCTGGTGACCCCATAAAAATGGAACAAAGTTCCAAGAAGACCTTGAGTCTTTATTGCTTTGTGTCCTGGCTCCTATCTATGGAAAGAAAGTACCACACTCTCATTGATTGCAGAGCTGATCTCACTCAGCAGCTTTATTGCGTGCTCAGGTCGGGCTGGTATCACTGAAGACTAAAGGGCCGTGCCGTGAGGGAGCCAGGTGCTCCGCGTTCCCTGCAGAACAGCTCATCTCCTGCAGAGCTGCTACCGCTCAGTGTTCCCCTAACACATAACCAGTGGTGAGGGGATGGACGGGCGTTTGTAGTAACAGTGCTGATGAGCAGGCGTTGGATCCCTGTGGAGCGGAGGAGTTGCATCTGCTGGTTAGTCATGAAATTTTACTGTTTGTTTGATGTCTGGGGGGGCAAGTGTTCCTTTGCTGCTCAGATGACCTCTATCTCCAGGCTTAGAAAGCGTATAGTGATTTTTTTTTTTCCTCTGTGGCAAGCAGTTCTGATTTAAAATAGCCTCTAGGCTCCCAGGTAGTCCTGAGAATAGACAGATCAGGCCTTAAGAGCTGGAAATGCCTCCTTCCTTATGGCTTTTTGGAAAGTGTGAAAAGTCTAGGAGAGCTGCTAGACTGGGCTTTATGATCTCACATTCCTAACAGTGGAAATGTTTTAGCTCCCTTTATCCTGAAATACAAGATGGGACAGACGGGCTGCCAGCTAGGGCAACGATCTTATGCCTTTGTTGCTGAGGCCATAATATTCTAGGGTAACTGACCCAGCTATCGATGTCTCTTCAGTTCAGGTTGGGGCTGATTTTGTTGCACCTTGCAGGGGCTCGGTGTGCAGCGACCAAACACGTGTCCTTTTATTATGTCTTACGCTGAAATTCCAAATCTGAACCCCAGTGTTGAGGCCCCTGAGCCGGGTTTGCCTCCAGCATAGACTCAATTCAGAGATGTCCACGGACACAAGACCCTGCGGCTTCCTGGCCCCGCTTCTCCCTGTAGCCCTTTGTGCCGGGGGCTTGGCGCTGTCTGCGGACAGGCTGTTCCCATGCTCTGCTTTACGGTGACTTATTTTTCTTTACCGTGAGATTGCACGTATAGAGAGCTTCCTTGCCGTAGCTGGTGGGAGGCGGGTCGCGCGCAGGCCTGCGATGAGAGCCTGGATGAGAAGGGAGAAGGTAGCCGGGAGTACAGGGCTGGGGAGGTGGGATGCGTGCCGGAGGGGAGCTTGGCGCCCTGGTTTGAGGAGAGGGCTGGAATTAATGTGGAACAGTGACCGTAGCCCACCCCCTGCCCTGTGCCTTCACCATAAACCACCACAGGTTTTTCATACAGCTCGTGAAGCCCTCCGCTTCGGTTCCCTGCGGACGCTGGCAGGTGCACGTTGTCTGAAGACACAGAACCTGCTCCCTCTGGTGACGAAGGAAGGGTTTACAGAATCCTCCTGGGCCATTCCAGACCTGCCGTGTGGTTTTAGGTTCCTACAACTGGAGAGAGCTGTATCCCCGGTCGTTCCACACTAGGGCTGAAGCATGCGTGCATTATGACAATACCGTAACCACGTAATAAACAGCTTTCTCATACATACAGTTAAACTTTCCCGCATAGATCCATGGTTCTGTAATTGCCTAGATAAATAAATCTGCTTGGAGGGGGTGGGGATGGAAGAAACAGTTGTGAAATGTCTGTTGTGCCTTTTTCTTGGTTGTGTGATCAGTTAATCGATTCGTATCGATTCAGGGGAGGTTTAGGTTGGATATTAGGAAAAGTTTCCTCCCCGAAAGGGCTGTCAGGCCCTGGCACAGGCTGCCCAGGGCAGTGGTGGAGTCCCCATCCCTGGAGGGATTGAAAAGACGTGCAGATGTGGCGCTTGAGGACATGGGTTAGTGGTGGCCTTGGCAGTGCTGGGTTAACGGTTGGACTCGATGATCTTAAAGGTCTCTTCCAACCTAAAGGATTCTGTGATTCTATATGGAGGCTCCAAAAGGAGTTAAGGAGGGAAACAGCAGCTGGAAAACTGTGCAGCATTGAACGGGAGGACATAGCTCTGCGTTGCAGCGGCAGCTCGGCGAGGGTTGACCAGTGCAGGCTCTCGGGTTGTACGGGCGCTTCTGCGTGGCCGTCTCTGCAGGACGTCCCCTTCCTGCGCTGAGGTTCAGGACAGCGCAGGTGTCCCCACACGCAGTGCCAGCACGCTTGGAAATGTTTTCTCTGCCGTTAGGACTTTGGGGAAATACTTGACGTACTCTGATGAAAAACAAGAGAGAAACCCAGCATCGCGTGGGGAACAGCATTTTGTGTTTCCGTAAAATCTTCCTACGGGTTTTGTGGATTTTAAAGTCAGGATCTTACACGTCATTTGAGGCACTTGCTTCTTTGTTAGATCAACTTTGTACTTTGGCTCATTACTGCAGCTTGTTTTTTGGCAAAGTGTTGTGTTTGCTGTTTGTTTGGCATAAACATTGTTTGCATGTTTGTCTTTTCACCGGTTTTGGTGTTTATTTCTCTTTCTGCCTGCTCTTTGCTCTCCCTCTAGCTGTGGCTGGCTTGCAGAGCACCGAACGAGCAGACACCATTTTCCCAGCTCTCCGGGAAGGAGGCTCAACCATGGTGCTTCCGTGTGCAAGCGGTTGATGGGGAGGAGACATAATGGCACTGGGATAAGAGTTTGTCGTCTTGCTCTGTTTAGGGGACGCTCCTCTTCACCATCTGCTTTTTCAGAGCTTGTGTTCCTGAAGGAGCTGTGAGAAGAGCTGCCGAGGACAGGCTGACGTGGGGAGCTGGAGCAGCGCTGGGTCAATGCGGGGCAGAAAAACAAAGTGCTCGGAACTGGGGGTAGAAAAGGAGCAAGGCTGAATTCTGGGTGTCCCTGTCTCTCGCTCAGGCACTCACGGCTTCTGTATAAATGCCTGACGACCGCTCCTAGTCTTGTTCGTTAGGCAAAATGTAGGGGATCTCCGAACTGCGATACCCTGCTGAGACCAGGAGCATCCCTCCATTGCGCTTACAGGGGCCGCCTGTTTCCCTCAGCACAAGCTGGGTTTAAAGGTCGGCACGGCGTTCTCGGCAGTGCAGGCTGCAATACTAATCAGCTGGGATGCTCGTGCGGACAGGAAGGCAAGTTTCAGTCGATGGGAGAATACTCTGCAGTGTAGCTCTGGTTGTGAGGAAAAAAAAGCTTTAAGGACAATTTTCAGCCACTTTAAATTAGCTCAGCTATCTCAGGTGTCTCCTTTGACAGGGTACTGAATGTTTGCTGCGTGTGCTACACTTGGAATCTAATAAAACTTTACAGGACGATGAAGTTGGGGGTTTTTGTTTGTTTGTTTTTGTTTAAAGCAAAGTTCTCAAGGGCTGTTGTAATTATCAAACCCTCTTTTTCCCAGCAAAGGGTGCTGGGAGTTGCCAGTAATCTATAAAACAGGACTGACAGTCAGTCTGGGGGAAATGATCTCAAACAGTATAAATATCTCCAACCAGGTTCTGGTTTTAAAGTTTTATGAAGTGATAGAGATTCTGAGGATGTTTTTACAAGAGGCTGGACAGCGAGGAGCGGGGCAGCTCACGTGGGTAGCTGTGGTGTTGCCCTTAGGGTTGAAGCCTGGATGCTAGTTAGGACTGTTTGCGACCATGGCTGTTGTATCCGCAGGGGACACATACTCGCCTGTGGGAGCAAATACGTCTTGGAGCAAGAGAACGGAAAACCTGGGTTCTGTTTCCAGCACTCCCATTGACCTGCTTGTTGACCTTGGACAAGTTCCCTCATTCTTTCTGTGTCTTATCCAGCCACTGGCTCTTCGGGAAAGGGTCTTCGGTGGGTTACGCCAGCCGGTGCGTTAGGCTCACACGAGGTTAATGAGTGCTTGAGCTCTAGAGCGCTCTTTAGTTGGCCTCGGGTATCAGCAGGTATCCCTGCTGACCAGTAAGAACATCGTCTCTGTGAAGCGTGCTAGTGCTTTACAGGCGTGAGCAACTCCCGCTAACACTGCCACAAGTCGCAAGGCCATTAACTTCCTCCTACTGCTGGGAAGGGTCAGGGTATTAAATAAACTCAGGGCTTCCGCATAAGGGTCCTAGCACTGAAGGATCCTATGTTTCTTCCACTCAGGGAAAGAGTCGTCAGCCTTCCTGAAACCTTCTGGTGAAAATTAAATGGAAATTTCCCTGGGAGTGGGGGGAGCATCTTCTCTGAAACCTTTCTGGGCAAATCCCTCCTCGTTATCCTGCTGCCTTTGCATTGCCAGAGGTGTTCTGCAGTCGGAGGTGAAGAAATGCTGACCTCAGAGATGATATTTCCAGCTTCAACCACAGGCAGGAGCTACTGGAAATATCATCCCTTTGAAGGTTCCAGTCTTGCTATGCTGTTTGCTGTGGTTTGGATAAATCCGTGCAACTAGATCTTCACCTGGGCTAAACCAGTAAATCGGGGGGCCGTACAGAAGTTCTGGTTCCTACAGATCCCACAGATTTTGCCTAGATCAAAACACTTCGTGATCACTCGTTGCTGGTTCCTAACCTTGTCATTACCTTTAACTGCAGGGAATCTGAAACTGGAATTTCAGACTTCTACCTCTTTGATCTCGTTCTCACTCTCTTGTGCTGTCATGATTAATGACAGACTATTTCAAAAATGCTGCGGTGTCTGACTAATGCGATCTGAGGGGTGTGCAGGGCTCCTTATTTCCTCCCATTGCAGATCTGCGAAGTGATTGGAGAAGAGTTTATTTTCCACTTCAGTTTGTCACAGCTTTTGAGTGCCTGGGGCAAGGAGGGGGTTAATATTCTCTGCTGCGTTAAAAGTAACTTCTTTTTTATCAATTAACTACATATCGCTCATGGCCAGAAAAAGAAACTAAAGTATGTGTGACATCCAAACTCTGCACATAAAAATCCCATTTTGTAATAATAAAATCTATCGGGTTACTTATCTGGAGGCTGTTCATCTTGCAATAACATCCATGTATCGGTTAGCAAGTGCCTCCGTGTCCCTGCACATCTCGTCACTGGCTCATCGCAGCGACGATCCTGGGAGGCTGTACCCTGTCACGTACCCTCATGTACTTGGGAGGCTGTACCCTCTCACAGGCTCCCCCATGCCACGAGCGGGCAGGGGCCGTACAGAGTGTCCAGAAGGCATTAACTCGTGTCCCCCGATCTCTGTACCAGGACAAATGGCCCCATTTCACAAAAGATCGCTGCCGCGAAGCCGTGGGCAGCAGCCGGAGCGTGCTGGGTAGCCACGGGCAAGGGGAGCAAACTACAGTCAGTCTGACTCCTGTGGATCTGGTATTCGTGGGGTTGCTCTGTACTTACATATTTATTCTTTAAAGAAAAATGCCAAGGAACGAGGGAGAAAATGTCAGACAGCGGCACTAGACATCTCAGTGCTGGATCTCCAGCTGTTGCCCCTTGCCTCCTGCGGCTCAATGGGTTACATTCTTCTTGCTTTCCCCATTTTAAACAAATAGGAGCTGGAGCCTGAGGGTATATTAGAGCGTGATAGGGATCTTCACTGACAATACCATTCTGGGCTGTACCTGAGGAAACCATTAGCTTGAAACTCACAACGAACAGGATCTGATAACAGGGGACGTAGAAGGTGGATGAGGGGGAGAGGAAGACTGTTTGCAACTGTGCCAGGTAACGCTCCCCTGCACCAGCCGCAGCGACCGTCTGGGGCCTGAACAAGAAGGGAAGGAAACGGAAAGCTTTCCGCAGGCTCGGCAGGTACGCGGGAGCCGCTGCCTGTGCCGCTGGTGACGGCATCCTGCGTGGGGGTGTCCGAGAGAACCGAACGGTCAGATTTCGGTGCACACGCGCGTGCCCGCTAGATCCTCTCTTGAAACTATGGCATACCTGTCCAGAGAGCCCAGCCCTCCTCCCCTGCTTCCCTACGCTCCCCCCGCCTCATTTTCCAAGCCGTTATTAATGATGTTAAAGTTATCTAAACGTCTGGTTTAATGTTAGCTTTCATTGCTTGGAGTAAAAATAGTACGAGTTAAGAATTACTGTTTAAGGCCTGATGAACTCTAGCCATGTGAAAACAAGGTGCCATCCAAAGTCAACCCCGCTCTGCGCACCACCAACCAGCCGCACTTCAGAACCGCACGCTGGATGTGATGGCCAAGGCTTCGCGCCCACCGGGGACGCCTGTGGAGCTGCTGCCTTTTCTTGTCCAGCTCTGCTGCTGCACGACGAGACTCTGTACGCAGCAGAAGCTGGGCTGAGGATCACGTTTCCAGCCCTGAGGGCTTGGAACCACCATCGTGCTCATCTCAGAAGGAGCAGTTCCAAACTAGCTCTGTCTCCACTGGACCACTGAGACCAACCTCCTCCTTCCAGCTGGCCCAGCTAACCCCAAGGGTTGCTCTTGCTTCCCCCTCTCCTCTCAAGCCCAGCAGAATCACACAGGCATTTGGGGTCATAAGGAATGTGCTGTTTTGACTCTGAAAACTCAGCGGGAGCATTTGCTAAAGACACAGTGTAGTTGTATCGGGACCAAAAAAAAGGAGATGTGGGGGAATGGAAACAAAAAATCCCGTTTCCAACTGCAGCCGGGTTCCTGCCTCCCGTGTCCTCGCACCGCTAGCAGCTTGCCCGGGGACTGCTGCCACAGTTCGGCCCTAACGAAACGGCAGCGCGTGGCGTGGAGCCGGCGCCGCTCGCGCTGAGCGTCCCTCGGTGGGTGTCCCGGGCTCTGCGCTGCTGACGAGCCGCCCGTTCCCCTTCTGCTGCGGTGGCAAAAAGGAGCCGTCGCGTCCGGTCCCTCCTGTTGTGAGTCGCTGGCCTGTTCTCGGCGTCTGCTTTTGGTCACTCGTGGAGGCACAGGGCTTGCTCTGACCTGGCGTAGCTGTTTTCGTGCTGGGGTTTTCACTATGGCCTTGGCAGAGCTATGCTGGAATGGCCTTTTTGGGGTACACGGCTCTGTTCCATGCCGTGTGGGCTCCAGTTTTGACTAGAGGTTTCAGTAACTGCCTCCCCCGCTTCCCTGCGTAAAAAATCAGTCTCATCCAATTAATAATCGTGGGAGGTAGGATGCCTGAGGTCAGCTCTGTTTGATGATCTCAGGCGGACCCTTGAAGTTCTTTCTAGATGGCTGGTTATTTCTTCTTTTTTGGTTTTTTGTTACAGAGCTTTTTGAGGATATTCATAGATTGCCTGCTCTTGCCTGGATGCTTTTTTTCATGAAATCTGTAGGAACTTGGGTATATCTGAGACCTTCACGTTGCTGCCAGGTTTAGCGAGGATGTATTACATACAGACGATCTTATTTCACGGAGAAACCGGGAAATCACTACTCGGAAAGCTGTGAGTGACTGTAGTCTCTTATCACTGTGTCTACATACAAACTGTGTGGAAAAAGATAACGTGGTGTCTGACTTCTGTGTAACATTTTCATCTGAATCATCTGAACATGCCTCGCATCCTCTGGGGAAGGAGTTTTTCTTTTTTTTTTTAATTCCAGACAAAACCTTGATCCTCCAAGGGCCGAGGGCTTCCTGTGGTATGCGTTAGTATCTCAACTGCTGGGGGAAATAAGGCTCTAAGGAAAAAGAAAGGCTGGGACAGAGACTGGACGAGGATTTGAGTGTATCTGCGCAAGCTTAGGGCGGTTTACAAATGACATAAATGGGGAGGAGCAAGCAGAGAACATGCCACGACCCAGGGCCGGGAGCAGGGCTGCCGAGCGCTAGCACGGGGAGCGGGGAGGACAGTGCCCGGCTGGCTCCGTGGGACCCCCCGAAACGTGTCCTTTCCCAGTGGGAATCTGGACGGCGGGTGATGCAACGCGACAGCGATGCCGGCACAGCGGCAGCCGGGGAGGGGGCGGTGGGGGGAAACCAAGTGAGGAAATGAAATGCCATTATTCACCCAGCTCTCAGCCCAAGGGAACGGTTGCACCTTCCTTGATCTCTGAACTTGCTAGCATGAATTTTAGTGAAGTTTGTGCACATTGACAGTTCTTCTCCCACATTGATAAAGACAAAAAGGCTTGAAACAAGATATTGTACCTCCCCTGAAAGGTCACGCAATGGACACTGACGTCTGGGGCTGCAATAAAGAGTCGGGGCGTTTGAGAAGAACTTGTTTTACTGGAGCAAGACACTCCCTGGGAGGAGGGAATGAAAGGCTGCCTTTCGGCCAGATAGCCCCCGTAAATCTCCTTCTGAGAGACGCTAGCTCCGGTAGCCTGAAAGGGGGCTGGAGAGGCTGCTGGGACCTCAAAGTTGGGTATAAGGACACACGAGTGAGCCTGGCTGACTCTAGGAAAGTGCTGGCGACGTGGATGAGGGCAACAGGGAACCTGCCTCTCGTTGTCGGTATCGAAATTATCAGTGACCTGGGAAGGTTTGGGATTGCTCAGAGAAAACATGTAAAGTGATCCCTCCTGCCAGATCTCTTTCGATGAGGCTTTGCGAGAGGAGGCTGAGGGTAGGGAGACAAAGCAAAGTTCCAAATCTGATCTTATACTTCCCAGCCTGATTTTACTCTCAGCTGTACGTTCTTTTTTTTTTCCTGGGGGCTGTCTGCTGGTTTCCTGCAAACACGTCCCTCCTAGAAAGAAACAGCCGAAATCTCTCCCATTGGCTATTTGTCTTGGATTGTCTCATATGTCAAGCAGTCTGTTATGAGTAGATACGAATATAAAGGAATCTCTGGAGAGAAGAGTGTAGGGAAAGATGATAATGAAATGCAGGAAAAGCTTATCTTGGAGAAATAACCCCACAGGAGGCTGTTCCCACCTCTTTGTTTACAAATAAAATGAGAAGAGAGAAAACACCAGGCCTCCGAAGAGGAAAAATAAATATATTTTCCTATTCTAGACAGAGTTGGGGGTAGGAAAATGGGAGTCCTTTGCCAAAGTGCCTGTGAAACTGAGGCAGGACGGACGAGGGAGGTGTGCAGGCAGGGAATGGAAAGACTCGGCTGCAGGGTTTGGCCAGTGATCACACCGGCGACCGGTTCCTTCCGCCGGGTCACGCGCCGGAGCCACGTGCCGTAAGTGCTTGCCCGTGAGGCTGTGGTCAAACCTAAGCCCAAGGAGTACTTGCTGCTCCTTCCAGACAGTCAGTCCCCGCAGCGGCCCTGGGCTGTAGGAGTCGTGCTGGGGGGCACAGGCACACGAGAACCCCCGTTCAGCCCCGTGGCTGCAGTGCTGCAGCGCCGGGCAGTTCTGCCGTGCTTGTTCATTCTTCACGGTTGTCGAACTGCTGCTCCCGACGGCCGACTGTTTTTTAAACAGTTTCTAACTAGAAGAAAGGGGTGTGCAATTCTGAATCTCCCGGGGTGCCGCAGGAGGAGCGATAGCTTCTCCTTGCATTGCATTTTTCGTTTTGATGTTTTACCATCTTTCCATGTCTGTTTCATCGCTTTGCACAGTTGAGTGCAGTTGTCAGAAACGAATACTGAACCAGCCTCAAAGTTGCCCTCCTTTTGGATGCCTTAACAAGGCATCGAGGAGATTAAACCGTACAGGAGGATCTGCCGCAGGAAGGAATCCAGCACCTCCTGGAAATGCTTGTCCCACCCAAGACTCTACACTTCTGGACACAGCTGGGTCAGGATGTATTGTCTGCACCAAACCTCTCGTCTTCGGAGCAGTGTCTGTCTCCGTGGGACTGTGCTACACGTTAGGTAGCACAACTTGGAGAAAGTTGGGCAGTGGCACTGGGGTGACAGAGGTGCTCCAAAGCCGTCCTGCGGTTCCTGTGTGCATATAACGGGGAGGATGAGCGATCTTACATCTGTGTGGGAAGAGTCCAAAGAAGTGTGTCCAGAGACGGGCAACGGAGCTGGGGAAGGGTCTGGAGCACAAGTGCTGTGAGGAGCGGCTGAGGGACCTGGGGGGGTTTGGCCTGGAGAAAAGGAGGCTGAGGGGAGACCTTCTCGCTCTCTGCAACTCCCTGAAAGGAGGTTGGAGCCAGGGGGGGTCGGTCTCTTCTCCCAAGGAACAGGCGACAGGACAAGGGAAAATGGCCTCAAGTTGCGCCAGGGCAGGTTTAGGTTGGATATTGGGAACCATTTCTTCCCCGCAAGGGCTGTCAGGCCCTGGCACAGGCTGCCCAGGGCAGTGGGGGAGTCCCCATCCCTGGGGGGATTGAAAAGCCGTGTAGATGTGGCACTTGGGGACACGGGTTAGTGGTGGCCTTGGCAGTGCTGGGTTAACAGTTGGACTTGATAATCTTAAAGGTCTTTTCCAACCAAAACGATTCTGTGATTCTATAAGAGCTGAAGAGTGACAGAAGTTACTGCAGCAGAAGGACCTAACGGATGTACATCCAGAAGGGCGAGTGCCTCTCACGAGGGAAGCAGGACTGCGCCTGGCTGCCTTGAGAAAAGCAATCCACGCGTAGATAAGCTGAGTTGTTTTTATAGTGAGGAGAATTGACAAGATTAGTTTTAATCATAAATCCTCATTAGCAACCAAAACTTGAAACATTCCTGCCCAGAAAAGAAAATTCTGAGGGAAATGGTGAAAATAAAACTCTGCCCCAAGGGACATTTGTACCCAATTGGGAAAAGACTTGGAAATCTCCTGAATCTACTTACCCCTGGTTTCTGTTGCCAGTGGAAGCTGCCTGACACAAACCCGTAACAAAGATGGAATAACAGTCAATGAAAGGAGAACTGCTTACTCACCGACAGGTTCGCAAATTTATGTTCCATTATTTAGCTGGCACTAAAGGCCCTCCATTCCTGCAAACAATTAGCTGCCGGGCACTCCTCGGGGGCTCCAGCTACGCACCTGTACAAGCATTTGCCAAATCAGCACCTCAGAGAAGAGAATCAATAAAGGCTGCATAAAACATGCCTCTTTAAATAACCAGTTCAGTGGTATTTTCTGTTGCCTCCCTCAAAGGGGAAGCCTTTACACTCTAACGAGTATTGCCGTCATTTCAGCCGAGCCTTATAGCCTGAGCGTATTTGCTTTGGGTAGAAACTGCAGAGGCCAAGGGGGAGTTTTTGCAAAATTTTAAGTTCATATAATTCTGGCTGCTCGTGGCTTTCAGGGACTCCAATAAAAACAGACGGCTGATTCCTTAAGCGCCTTTTTAAAAGCTTGTGCTACTCTCAAAGAGCATAACAGGTTAATATTACAGTGCTATGGGCTCTCTGAAACTTCTCTGAAGCCGTAAGAGTAAGACCTGCTCTTCATTCAGGAGAAACGTAAGAAGCTACAGAGCTCCTTTAGAAAATCCCGTCACTGAAACTGTAGGAGCCACCGGATCGCAGGGCCTGTGTAAGACATGCCGGGGCTGAGCTGTGTCCACACGGTTCAGATCCAGCAGGATGAGCTGGGGAGTGGGGCAGAGAAAGCAAAGGAGGAAAGATGGTCAGAAGGACCACAGAGGCGGGAAGGAGGCAGCAAGACCATGTCAGACACAGGCGGTTAAGTTTGAGAAGGACAAAGTGTATTTGGGCAGAATGTGAGCTGAGAAGCAGAAAGAAACTGCCAGCAAAGAACCTGTGTGCTCCTGGTGACGTCTGCTGGCACATGGGAATGGTGCAGACAAAGCTGGAAAGCCAAAGTCCTCGTCCTGCACCCGAGTCAGCGAGTGGTGACTCGCTGCGCACGCGCATAAGTGTTTGCCAGGTCTGAATGAGGCGCCTAAACAACAAGAAATGTATTTAATGTTAAAATAACTCTTGTGTTAATATGGAGTTACAATAAGATGGTGCCTTCACGAAACAGGTGGGCAAAAGACAAAACAAGTGGGCAAACGAATAACTTGCATTATAATATACGTCAGTAATGTTGTCTGTTATTTTAGATTATTACATCAGTATTATGTTATATGAAAACAACCTCAGGCTGGGTTATTAATTTATGCTTTCTGTTGGGAATGGAGCTGGTGGGGCACCAAGCTGTTAGCTGTTAGGATAAGAAAAGAAGGGATGTTGGATGCTCAAGCCACATGCTTGTCCGAGACCGTGGGGCTGACAGATGGAGACAGACGCCAGGCTGTATCCCCTACGCTCTGTCAGCGCGTGGACAGGGCACGCCAACAAGCTGCTGAAGCCCTCGCAGTAGAAGGGGCTCCTCAAACCACCTTTGAAAAGGTACAAGCAATAACTCGTAGTACAATGTGAGGGAGATTCAAGACCTGAAAATGCAGATTACTCAACTCTGTATTCTCTAGGAGCAGCCAACAGAGTCGGTTGGGTAACACTAAACCTGCAAGTATTGTCTGATGCTGCTTCACCTCTGGGGTAGGATCTCTAGGGCTGTGAATCCGCTGCTCTCCCTTGCCGAGAATCCTGGCCGCTACAGGGAAGAGCGTGCAATGCGGGAAGGAGGGATCACATGGACTGTGTGTCAGGAGGGTGGAAAAACAGGAATCTCTTTTCCAAACCAACATCGTTAAGAAAAAAAACAAATCACAGTGTCTGCAAAGAAGCCCTTGAGGACAAAGATGGGAACAGGGTTGGGCAATGCAACAAATAGACCATTTTTCATCACAATCTCATAATTGCTGTCTTGTTCCCAGTCTGCTCTTATGATAGACTTTGCAATACCCACTGGGGACTCTTCTAGGACACAGCACTGTGAGCCAGAACCTCATTTTAGCTTTATACCAGGGAAACTATGCTAGGCAAACTGGAGCCACGGAGTCAAGTTTGGATCCAAAGTACTTTTTTTTTTTTTTTTTTTTTTTGGCTCCAGAAGCCCAGAGCAAGGAATGTAAATTGGCTTTGCAGAAGTATGTCAATTTTGGTGCCAAAGTTTCATTTGATATCATCTCTGTCTGGCACCTACACAGCAGGTGCTTCCCGAGATGACCTGAGGCGCACGGGCGCAACGCGAACGCCGGGCTGAGCTCTGCTAACCACACGGCTCGCGTCTTGCACAACCCTACGCGCCGCTGCCTCCCTGCAGCCGTGGAGCCCGTCTCCTGACACCGTGCCCCCGGCCACAGCTACAAATGGGTTTTGCAGGAGGGCTGGCTGCTCCTGCCTCCTTTACCCCTACCCAAGCCAACGCGGTGCCTCACGGTCAGCGCCCGTGGGTGATCAGCCTTTCCTGCGCGTTCTGAGCCGCTCTTTCTGGGGCTTGCTGAAGCTGATCGATGTCCTTGCGTGAGTGAAAGGCGCTCAGAGGACGCGAGGCTGCAGAGCTGCCCCGTTTGGGAGAAGCATAGCCCGCTCCTTGGGGTACCTCACCGAAAGCACTGGGGCTGTACCGCGGCGGTGCGCAACAGAATCCCGTGCAGGGCTTGGCAGGGGATCAAATGAGGCAAGCGTGTCCCAGCGTACGCGATCGGGGTCTCCTGCAGTGGTGAGATCAGCAATGCCATCGGCGGTCACGGGCGTTTGGGGGGGGGTTCCTGCCTGAACCTCAGCTGGTGCGTGGCAGAAGCAGAGTTCGTGACTGAACGCCCGCTGCGTCGCGTGCCGGTTCCTGGTTTGTACCCTGGTCTCTGCTAGTTCTCAGTCGCAAATGGTGTTCAGATGCCCATTTCAACAGTAAGCAGAAATCGGGGGAACCAGATAAGCTTTCTTCAGGCCTTGGCTTCGCTGTCGTGTTTGTCTGGATGCAGAAAAAGGGAGCGTGTTGGCGTAAGAGCAGTTTGGAGCATCGACCATAGTCCAAGGCAGGCCAGGAAGATCTAAATGCTTTCATGGATTTGTGGTAAGACAAGACTCCAAGTATCTTTGTGTTCACTGAGCTGTGATGTCAGATTTGTCACGCTGAGTTGGGAAGGTGTGGAAGGGACTCAGTTCAGCTAAGGCCAGCCTGCTTTTGTGGATGTTTTTCTAATCTGGAAGTGTTTGAATCCACTGGGATTTAAAATGAGCTAGGATCAAATCACTGAGTGCCCCAAAGCTCCCCAGAATTTTCAAGGTGAAAAAGGAGTTTCAATCAGATTCCCAACCAAAGGAGTGTGGTCCTACCCTGTCTTTAATTATTAATGTTTGAGAGAGTAGATTAAATTGTTTTCATGATGGGACATTTCTCGCGCACTTCCAGGCTCGCGTTTGATAGCAAACTCCCATGGAAAGATTGCAAACAGGTCCTTGCTGGAAGGTATGATTAAACCATAGCCGCTGGTGACGTAACGGGCAGATCACAGGCCTGATTCCGACCTCTCTGAGCTAACGCACGCTGACGGGCGGTTCTTCCAACTCACTCAAGGGGACAGGAACTGACGGCCTTTTACGTGAAAGGCTGATCTGTCCATACAGGAGATGTCCTCTATCGTACCTCTGCAAATAAAGTAGGTAGTTAGAAGGTGGTTTAAACAAGAGAGCAGAAGGTGTCTTGTGTAAGGCATCTCCTTCCGTCCTGAGCTCTCTGCAAGGTGAAGCCCTCGGCAGTTTGCTCTGCTCTTCCATCCCCAGATCTCCTGGATTATCTCACCCTTGTAACCGCTCTAGCCTGTTCTTCTTCCAGGTTCACAAATCCCAGCGAGCAGCAGAGCTGACTTTAGTTTGATTTCTAGCAGAGGCAGCTACATTTTCTGCCGTTACCTACCAGTCCCTACCTAAATCCTGCACGAACAGCCTGGCTATTGAATTTAACCTGGGAGATGCGGAGCTTTCCTGCCTGAAGTCAAGGGAAGGTGGGTGAAGTAACCCTTCCCATTTGGTGATCCGGAGGGATGGGCCAGCGCGTCAAGGGAAAGCTTCTGCATTTCCACCTGCACTCATCTCTGCTGTCCCAGTTAAAGTGGAAATTCCACCCCCCTTCCCCACCATGGGTGTCCATGAACTCATGGGAAATCAGGATTACCCACCTCCTGCTTACAGGTAAAATGTGCTCTCACTCCGTGCCTTGGAATCGTAACGTGAGATGTGATGGAAAGGAATGGTGATATAATATTGAAAGAATGTTTCTTTTAGCTAGAAGCAATTTTTGCTGTGCTTTGTTTTGTTTTAACCAGACACAGCCCCGAGTGAAACCTTTTAATGTGACGCGAGGTAGTGTGGAGAATTAGTCATTTATATTAAAAAAGCAGGATGCAGCTTGGCAGAAAGGCCCGAGGATGGCGTGGCTAAAGCTGCAGGACTGACAAGGAGACAGGTGAATTGTTGCGCTGTAAGGATATTTGGCTGGAGGAATTTTCAAGGACGCAGAGTGCCACAGTTACCCCCAATAACAGCTACGTGGAGTTTCACGCTGCCGGTAGGAAGCAGAATAAAAGGGCCTCACTCTAAATATCTTCATTACCATGTGCTAGATAAAAAAGCGCTTAGCCATGCTAAGCAGAAGACTGTTTATAGAGTAGGTGCAAAGCCAGGAGTTGCAAAAAGAGATTAGGGAGTTCACGGAGAGGAGACAGAACTGTGCATGGAGACAGAGGGGCCAGTGTTTAACCCGTGAGACTCCTGGGAGGGCAGGCAGAGGGTAGGGCAAGAAGAGGATATTTGTTGCTTTAGCCTCTGTACCTTTCTCCTTGGGTCCCACAGCTTCTGCCTCAAGTGCCCCGTTCTTTTTCAGGACGGATCCTGCACCCTGTCCCTGGCTTCTCCTCCCTTGCAGCCAGACAAATCGGGCCGCGCTAAGCACCCCCCGGGCGCTGCCGAGGCGCCCGGGCTGGCAGCGCGCTGGCAGGAGAGCGCAGGGCCGGGGGGTCTGCCTCCCGCTGCGTGACAGCGCCGCGGCAGAGCTGGGGACGGCTGCCGCGGAGGAGACGCGCGGTATCGTTTTGCAAACGATGCGCCTGGTAAATGGAGAGTCATTGCTCAGAACCCGTACCAGGAGAGGTGCCGTGTTCCCGCTCTGGGAAGACAGAACATCCCCTCCAGTCCGGACAAGGAAAGTGGTACGGAAGAGAGTTTGTGATGAAGGGTCTCGGGAAGCGTTGTGACACCGTGTCTTTGCTCTGGGCAGAGATGTCGACGTTGCTGCACTGTGTCATTCCTCATCGCTAAAACACGAATGCGTGATAGAAGTACCACAGAGGAACCTCAGGGCTACTGCTCCGGGCGTCCTTGCGTCTCTCTTTGGCATTGCCGGAGGACAATGTTTTAGCTTTGGGAGACTTCTGGGAGTTTAATAGCAGGCTTATTCTAGTAAGACTGAGTATAATAATTAGCCTGTTGATTCTACGGGGCACGCTGTGGCCTGACCGTTTGCTTGCCTGTGATGAGTGACCAGTTGATTATGATCAGTGCTGACAGCCACAGGGAGTTGACAACCCATGGGGACGTTGGGTTTAGCCCTTGTTTTGCAGTAGGCCATGCCCACTCCCCCTGCCATTTATTTTGCCCTTTTTTGTAATTGCTCGGCAGTTCTCACCAAAAAAAGGGCCTGGGCTTATTTTCCCGGCAGACCAAAACTATTCTTTTCATCATAGAAACGGAGCCTGAGCAGCCAAATGGCATCTTTGCTCTGCACCTCTACTTACTGCGGAGAAGGATGTCAAGGGCTCAGGATCAGACAACAGTGACGTTGGGCCACGGATAAGTGTCTACAGGATATTGGAGAATTAGGTTCCCGGTCTAATACATGCGAGGCATCGCAGCCATCAGAAATAAACCACGTTTCAGTCGTTGATTTTAAAGCTGCTGTGGAGCATCCACGCTGCGTCAGAGTAAGGTCCTGCTTGTGTTTCTCAGCTAAGCAGATTCAGAACTGAAAAGGCAGTTTTCTAAGGGTAAAGCCTAAGGGCTTAGAGAGGTGCTCTGGCTGGTTTGTCCCGTGGCATTCCTGTGCTCAGGCAGGGCAGAATGGGTGCTACGGGACTTGATTTTCCTCTGCGACGAGGAGCAGCCGATTCAATAACCCTGTGATGTGCTCTGACACTGCAGCAGTGGGGACAAGTGACAGAACTGGAGCCTTGCAGCACAAATCAGTTGGACTAATCGTAAGAAAAACATACATTTTTGGATGATAGTCCATAACTGGGGGTTCCCAAATTACTCCCAAACCTGTGCATTGGTCAGTCAGGGACATTTGTCAGACTTTTATGACACGTTCAGAGACTCAAGGAGCAGAGCTGCATGTGGAGGAATAGATATTACTATTCCTCTTTGTAAGTAGGTGTTTTCTTTTTCTCCATGCATGTGTTGACTTTCTTACTGTCACCAGCTTGTGCTCTTTTCTCACTTTGATCTGCAGATCAAAGAGCAGAGGGGGATGGGAGGTGGGGGGGACAGGCAAGGGTGGGGGGCAAGTTGGTCACAGAATATTAGATTTCCCAACAAACAACCTGGGAAGAAAAAAAAAAAAAAGAGAGAAAGGAAGAGAAAAGAAAAGTGAAAAGCGAAAATAGAAGCAGAGGGGAAAGAGTCAAGATGGTCTGGAGAGCGGTTGTGCCTATTGTCCGGACACGGCGTGTCTGTGCTCAGCCCAAACCACGAGGACTGACGCGGTCACCGAAGGGGGGCTGGTTCCAGTCTGCTGAGTGGGGTTCGTCCAGAGCCTCCCAGCCCGGGCTGCTCGCAGCCGGAGCCGCGGCAGGGTCACGGCGTCGAGCCCGTCCCGCGCAGGACCGCCGTCACTCGCGTGGCAGGCGGCACCCGGCCCAGCACGAGACACGGTCCCTCGCGGGAACTTGGGGCGAGATCTGTGTCTCAGCTGGGAAGGACGCGGCGAGCAGGCGCGGCAGAGGGTCAGCTGCTGTCCAGGCAGCGATGGGGCACGAGAGCGGGTTGACAAACAAAAAGCGGTGGGCAGGCAGCTTTCTAAGACTCCAAAAGAGATGTGTGTCCAGTTCCTTCAGAAGGATGAATTCCCCCTTTGGTTTTCCTACTGGATAAACAGCGTCTGGCAAACGCGGGAGCTTTACGCTGGTACGGGACCGCGTGCCGGCCGCTGTCGCTCTGGAGCTCCCAGCCCTCCTTCGCCGCCGGAGTCTGTGCCCCTTCCCCGCCGTCGGGCCTGGCAGTCAAATGAGGAGAGGGGGATACACTGCGGCACAGGGGGTGCACTGGGCTTTAACGGCTACGGCTTGGTCTAAGAAATGAAGCCTGGGAAAGAGTTAGAAAGAGTCAACTCTGTCAGTCCCAAACATCTCATTATCTTCCAGCATTTTGGTGGGTTCTGCAATCTGTCCCCCAGGCACACCCGGCACCGAGAGCGCTAATCACGCGTGAAACACCATTCCACCCCAAACAGGGGATGGCTGAAACCTCACAAGGGCATTCGTCTTTCTGGAGTTCCCAGTTTTGCTTTGACTGGGAGAGATTTCCTGAAGCACCTGCACCAATGTCTTTCTGGATGAGAGACGCGCTTGTCTTTCGGAGGTGGGCTCTGAACATGGGAGTCCCTTCACATCCTTGTCCCGGCACTTTCAGGTATGTCTGAGAGCGCGTATACAAATGCACGTGGCTCTTGGGAACTTACAGAGTTGATTCTTTCCACCTCCAGCCTGAAGGAACAGCTTTCTGGTGATGGTCCGCAGAATGAAAGCAAAGCAGAGGAGCCGGAGAGTTGTGAAATGGAGGGGTTTGTTTTTAGAAATATTGTTCCTTTTTCCATTGTCTCCACTAAAGACAGTGCCTTTCCAACCCTGGCCGTGGGCACAGAGCCAGGACATATCACGAATTAAAATCATAACAACAGTTTTCACTGGGAGAGTTGGTTCCCTTCAAATTCGGTAAATCCCTCCCTCTCTCCCCTTGTAAATAGCTTTAATACACCGCAGGCGCCAAATCACTTGACCTAGGTTAGCCCGTGAGCTGGGATGCTTTCTGCTCGGCTGCATAGACCGGAGCCGGGATTTTTCCTCCCATTCTCTGGCTGTCAATCCAGGTAATAGTCAAAGGCCTTATCTGAAACGCATTAGACTTTCAGCGAATTGTCTGGGCTCCAGGCCCTGGGTGCTGAAGGCACTCGTGTGTGTAATGTGTAGAAGAGGCGAGACGGTAGCTTTTAACACCCCTTGCCTCATCTATTTTCTTGGCTCAGGTTCAGCAAGTCTCCACAGTCTGCCAGCAAGAAATATATCCCTTTTGCTTCAAATATGTAGGCAGTGGTAAGTGATCGGCTGCAAGATGCTTCTTTGAGGGCTGCGAACACTCAGTACCCAGTTTTGAGGCTATTTTACCTAATATAGGAAAGTTATTTCAGAGACGTAGATGGCTTCCACGGGCGAGAAAAGCCGGGGAAAGGAGAGAGTACGTGGCCTGGGCAGTGCGAAGTGGCCGTGCTGGGAAGAGTCTGAGGGCGAGGATTGTAGGAGAGGCGTTTGGGGGTCTGAATCGGCCTGATCTAGAAATACTCTCAACTGAAGAGCGGCTATAAGGCTTCAGTTGAAATTGTTAAGGCCAGGAATCAGACGGTCTGTTCTGAGCTCTTGCATAAAGCAGCCCAAGCTTCCCCTTCTTGCAGCGATGGCCAGCCCGCGGCTCAAGGTTTGGCTGGAGCTGCACACCCAGAGAGCTCGCGTTCTCTCGAGCAGACAGCTTTGAGGGTTTCTGTCCTCTCCCCTTGCACCTTGTTCCAAAAGACTTTTAGCTGGTGAATACGGGCAGTAAATATTTAAGCTCTTTCCCCCAGCAGACGCCAGAGCATGATAGTTACACCTTTTTTACTAATTGACGTGACCCTTCTCGTGTACAGTTAGGACGGAAACACTTTCCAGTAGTCCCAATAGCTTTTATTTATGTAGACGTTCAAAGGTCAATTTTGCTTAAAAAAATGCACTGAATATCTTTGGAGCTATCTAAATTTTTTAATTAAAAAAATGGAAGAAAAATGTTAACAATCTGGTAGCTTTGACATCAATGTCTGTTAGCATCCATTGCAATTTTATGGTGCAAACTCTTTTTTGTCTTCTTGCTGACTTGTGCATACATATGGAAACCCAGTAATGAATCTGCACGTTTAAATGCTAATCCAATCTGGGAAAAGGGGTAATAACACCCGATCGATGTTATTTACCTGACTGGTAAATCGCAAGTAGGCAAAGCAGACTGAGTAGCCTCAGTTATCTGTAGATGGCACCCCGTGAACTGGCGTGTTAGCAATTTTCACGACTACCTGCAGCACCATATTTGTGCTTCCCAAGTGGAAGGGATGACCAAAGTATCTCCGATGCTCAGCCTGATGTTGCTAAACCTTAAAGCACTTCCATGCCTAGTTCAGGCACTTCACTTCACTGGGGTTATTGTCGTCCGTGTAGATCCACACGCAGTTGTCAGCGAGGATGGGACCAGTGGCGAGGGAAAGACAGACAGACAGGCACACAATCCATCATTTGCGTACTTAGGAGCATTGCAAAAGTGTTCCTCGTCAGCTCTGACAAATATCGGTCACTCTAAAATAAAGTGGCCATCACAGGGACTATCTGGGTAGCCTGTGAATGAACGAGGAGCACCGGTCGGGGCAGAGCAGCATAAGCAGCAGCAGAGCGTGTTCCTTATCGCACCCTCTTGCAGCAAGAGGATGATTCAACATTCACGGCCTATTGCTTCCGTGGCCTTTCTGATGACGAGCGGCAAATCCAGTTATGAAGGGTGGTCTCTGGGCATGGTGTGGCACCTAGTTAACCGAGGGACTGCTCAGAGTACCGTTTTCAGATAACCACCGAACAAACACATGCGTGAATTCAAGAACCTCCCACTTCTCTGTGTAAGAAGGAACAGCCATGTCCAATTCTATTGATGACTCTGTGAGGTGAGGTCTGTCATCTTCTAGATTTTTGCACAATATCTAGCAAAACAGGCTGACTATAATGCAAATAATGCTGTTATTAGTGGGTCAGCCTCGATGACTAGGAAGCCGTGATTCACAGATGTGTAACAATTGTAGTTGGCCAAAGGGAATGAAACGGAGGGAAAGGAAAACACATCAGAATGTCAGTGCAGCAGGATCAGGGTCAGTTCAATATATGTGGTTTGGACAGCAAATTCCTAATTTGCCATGGCATGCGGAGGAACTTTACAGGAATTTAGAGGTTTGTCACTTGAGTCCCATTTCAGGCTTCTGGAAAATGCCATAAAGAAGCTATCAAAATCGCTTGTGCCTTTTTCTCAACATGTTAAAAAAACCCTAAAGGAACATAAAGGATCAAGAAGAGCTGACTGCTTCCCTGCACCATCTCCTGTCCAGGCTTGCTCCACCCAGCCAGAACCCATGGAGCCCTCTCAGAAAAACTGCTACCAGGGCAGCATGGAGACACTCATAGAATGGTTCCTGGTGGTATTCCACAGGTACGAGCTCCCTCCCACGTGGAGAGCTAGGGCTTTTTGTCCTGCCAGCAAAATG
The DNA here is from genome assembly GCA_009819775.1 of Phoenicopterus ruber ruber. NCBI lineage: Eukaryota > Metazoa > Chordata > Aves > Phoenicopteriformes > Phoenicopteridae > Phoenicopterus > Phoenicopterus ruber. The sequence goes on along the minus strand of CM020235.1, from coordinate 6,654,367 downwards.
GACCTGATGTTTGTTTTGTATTAGCAGTTAGAGACTTTGCTGCAAGGAGCAACGTTCTAAACAGAGCCGGGAGTGGGGGGGAAGGTTATCCTGCAGGGGTCTTGGCTCTGCCACAGACTTACTACTGTTTTGAGCAAGCAGAAATTATTTTTTGTGACACAGTTTGTCAAAGAACTGGAAAATGGGATAATTTCAGATCAAGTTGTGAGGAGACTGCCTAATGTTAACACATTTGACCCTCTCAACTGGGCAGAGGTTGTCTTTGTCCAGTTAACTGAGATGGTAGAAGCTTGGATGAGTTTTCTCTTCTGGGTGTGATTTAAGCACGATAGTAAGGAAGGAGCTGGGAACTGTAGTGGTAGCCTGAAATAAGTGTAGCCCGTAGCCTGAAAAAGGCTGGAAAGGCACGGAGCTGGAACAACTTGTATGGTATTGCAATTAGTTGAGCGCTAGAAGTGTTCAGCAGCAGACGCCGCAGCACGGTGAACAAGAGCCAGCTTGCCTTTCCCTCTCCCCCTTCCTCTGTATTGCTTTTTGTTTTTCCTTTCAGATTCTAATGATCCTCATCAGAGGTTATTAACCACTTAACCGTAATCCTGTTGGAATGTCTCTGTTTCCAGAGCTACTCTTCTCAGAAGCTACAAGACCTGAAACCGAAATAATTAAGTTATTATTATATATGGTGATATTTATCCAGTGATATTGAAGTGCAGTGAGAAAACTGCAGGGAGCTGAGATGCTTTTGCAATATGCCCAAGCCAGCGAGGGAAGTTGGGAGCACACGTTGTCCATAGCCAGGATGTGACGACAGGCATGGTCAGTACCGCCTACAGACCGGGCTTTTGCAGGAGTCAAATTTGGAAAAATAATGCCTTAGCGTGAAATGAACATGTTTTCCTCCAGTTTTACCCCTTGCTCCCTACATCAAATACTCCCTCATCCTCCTGAAAAGAGTAGATTAACTGTCTGCAGACACAAAATAAGCAGGAGCGTTTGGTTCTGACATTTGAAAGGAGAAACCGTTGTGGTAATGGTGCTTGGAAAGTTGATGTGTAAGACTGGCCAGCAAAAGAACCTTTAAGGTTCTTTTAAGATTTTTTTTTTTTTTTTTTTTTTTGTAAGGAGAGAGAAAACAGGAAAGTCGGAGTTTCACAATGTCTGTGCTGAAAGAAACAAGAGACTAGGTCAGCAAGTCCAAGCCCTTGACTGGAAATCCAGAAGCAGGACTAATTTATGGTTTGCTAGGTAATCTGTGTGGAATTCCAGGAGTGAAAAGGCATTCGCTGCCCCATCCTGAGACTGCTTCCAGCCCTTGGGCTCGGTCGGGAAGGAAGTGAGAGCCCGTAGAGTTGCAGTGATCTTGCCTGGGGGCCGAGGCTGAGCTCCAGGCCACAACCACATCCTGGAGCCCCAGCCTGGGCCATCACCGTCATGTGCTCTCCCCAAAGCTCTGCTGTAATCGGTGCAGCCCCACCTCATCAGGGGAGCAGGGGAGGGTGCTGGGTGTCGCAGGGAGGGCGTAGGCCTGGCTCTGCTGTTGCACCGGGTGTGCTGGCAGGGGCGTCCGCAGGACGCTTGCCAAAGCCTTGCCGGCAGGATGCCTGGCGAGATCCAGCGCCGTGGGTCCCAGAAATAGCCACTCTACGTTTTTGTACGCACAGCAGTGCGGAAGGTTGCTCTCCTAGGCTTCTCCAGGTATAACCAGAACTAACATTCTGTGATTTAGATGACAGTCAGCTTAGCACTTAGGACCGGTGCAGGGCCGCGACAAGTTTCAAGGCCTGGTAGGTTCTGCTGCTCCTATTGTTGGGTTCGAACATCTCAACGATGTTTTACTCTGGAATGTTTTTTCCGGCCTGGTGTCTGAGTGGACAGGACAATGTGAAGCATGGAGATATGTCCTCTGTCCGTTGGGATGTCTCTGTTCCCATGAAGTGCTGAGAAATGCTGAGAAGTGGGTTGTCAGTCTGTGAGCTCAGACGTGGAGAGAAAGGCAGGGTATGGAGTGTTTTCAGCAGTTCCAGAAGGAATTCCCTGCGTGCTCATCTGCGTTAGCATTTCTTCCTTCCCTGCAAAAAACAATCACTAGGTGATTCTGGATCTTATCGGAAGTTTATGACCCGGTGCATCGCGTAGTACAAACAGACTAGCTTTCTGTTTGCTTATGTCTCCCATTGTTTCTCTTAGCAAGGAAGGGCATTTCATAAAATTTAAGGTCTATGGAAAGACTCCACTATTCCAGAAGGCATATAACTGGAGGCTGGATGCTGCACGAGTGAACCAATTAGCTAGTGAAGCGCAGGTACGCGAGGTGTATCACTTCTGAGGGGTGGAAGAGTTATGGCATTAAGGCATGCGCTTACTAGGCTGGAACCATCTTCCTGCTGGCTTCCAAGTATATTCTAGTTTTTAGAAGAATTCCACCCATTGCCAATAATCTTCTAACGGGAAAGAGAGTGACAATTCCGGGCAATAACCAGCAGGGAAAGTCAAAGCTGTTAATAATCCTTTCAAGTGATCAGAATTGGGACGAACCTGTGTATTAAGTCAGTGTTTATTAAGGGGCTTACTGGAGCCAAGCCTCTTGAGTTCCCATGCTGGCTCTGCTGTGAAACCTTTAGTTTTTGGATGGCATCAGACAAGACACTTTCCTTCCATGCACTTTTGTTAACCTGTTGGTAAAATAAGGAGGAAAAAAAAAAAGCTTCATTCATTTCCTAGAGGTGAAATCCTGAAGGTAAATTGGTGAAAATCTTCACAGCCCTCAAAGGGCTGAAACAAAAGAAAAGCCCCCTTCATGAACTTCCAGTCCCTTTTCTTTAACAGCACCTTCTTTCTTTGGAAGTCTGCTGCTGCCCCTCGCTGCAAGACAGAAAGAAACCTTAAAGGCATGGGTGAGAGCACAGCTCTTGCTCAGACTGCAAATCTTCCAAAGGATTAGGGTTTTACTTCAAATAGAGGAATGTAAATGTGTCTGGCTCCATAGTGGCTGGAAATTTCTTGCTGGAGCCAATGTTGGGCCATACTTGGCGGTGACGAGACGTTTGTTTGCCCACCCTGGTTGGACTACAGCTCTCGGGCTGGAAAATGTTAAAATGGGCTGTGCGTGCTTTCAGTGTCATAAAGCAGAGTGGGGTGGGGGAGGGCTTAGGGGGAGGAACTGGCTATAGGTGATTATTCTCCCGTGCTCACACTTGTATGTAAAGGATGGAAAGCTGGGGGAAGAAGCTGGGTTCGTTTAGTCTGACTGCAAGGCTGGGAGTTTGAGCTCATCTATTTTCCCCCCTCTCCGTCTTTTAGCTATCACTGGTTCCTGGCGTTTTGTCCACTTGTCGATTCACAAAGGTATTTGGATCTCTAAATCCCACTGAGGCCAGTGGGGATTTGGCATTTAAACGCCTTCGTGGTTTCAGGTTCTCTTTGCAAATGAAGAAAGGTATCCTGCTAGCGAGTAGGCAAAAGAGAAACGTTACAGCAAACCCAGGCAGCTGGCCTGCACGTGACAGAGGTAAGCGGCACGGCCGCATGGGACCAGGCAGCCTGGGCGTGCTGCTAGCGGGTCCTAGGGAACGGTTTGAGCACACGTAACGTGCAGCGCACGCACAATGAATTCAACAAACCCGCATGTTCCTATGTACCGGCTGACCTGGCACCGTGCTAGCACGCGGCTTTTGCGAAGGACAGCAATATAAAAGGCCTTGAACGTCTCCCAGGTCACCACTCAGGAGGCTCTACCTGCCAAGTAGACCTTGGCTTTTTCTGAGTGTCCTCTAGTGTTCCCACGGGGTGCGTTTTACTGCCGCTCTCCCACGTCTGGATAACGGGGGGTCAGAAGATAACAGCTCTGTAAAAGGGTAAGCAGGTGATTACTTCCGTGCTACCTCCAACACAAACACCTGGTAGAAAGACAAATCTTGTCTGCAGGAACCTGAAGGCAGAGATGCACAGAAGACTTTGAGTTCTTCTCTTGTTGTCAGCAATACTCAGAAACCTTCTTTCGACAAAGCTCTGTTCTGAAATCTAATGTCTATATCAAAGTTATGGTAGTTATGAAATAAACAGGGTTTTGGCTCAGAGCAGAGGAATTACAAAAGGGCATGAGACAAAAAAAAGGGTCTGAAATTAATGCTTACAGAAAGTAATTATGGGGCAAATGCAGCCAGGCTCCAAGTGTAGAATGTCTCTAATGCTTTAAAGACTAATAAAAAAATTGACGGAATCAATCTGTTCGGTAATAGGATTCAGCCTTCCCTCCTGCCCTGCTCTGCCAGGGGGAGAAGGGCATTACAGAAAAGCACAGGACCAGGGATGAAAGGTGCAGGTTCTACTTGTAGCTCTGAGTCCTTGGCTGACTTCAGGCATGTTGCTTTATTTTCCTCCAAGTTTGGGTCTCTTGAATACAGTGGGAAGAATAACAGTGCCTTCTTCAGACTATGGCTCAGTCATCAGTGTAGATGAAATGCTTTGATCTCCACGAAGGACTAGCTATTCATGATAGGTGATGGGAATCCTATGGGCCAAGGGATGTTTGGCTTTGATCAGCAGAGTTTCTGTGTTATCCCTTTCTGGCAAATGTTTCCTTGGAGCTAGACATAACTCTTGACTCAGTTGGAAATAAGATGTTATGTGTTGTCCCCGTGATTACAGATTCAAGTCATCATCAGTAATTTACAGCCCTAAGTGCTTTTGTGTTTGATTATCCACCCTGTGATGTGCAATGGGAGATACAAGTTATCACTCCGGTTCTTGACAAAGGGAAAACCAGCTCTGTGATGGATAAACTTACCAGAAAAATCCATATGCAGCTGATAAAGTGCAGGTGTGAAAATAAAAGGGCTAGGCTGTGTTAGATAAAGATCGTACTGAACTTAATGGGGGGGATAGATCCAAGATGCTGGAGGAAATCATGGGGAAATGATTGGCTAAGGACTTGAACCAGGGATGGACCTGTGGTCAGGTTAGCTGTGTAAATACTTTGTCTTTAATGGGACTTGAAGCACAGCTTCTGAAGAGCCAATGCCCCCCAGCAGTAGAGGAGCTGATAGACTGCTGGGTGGCTTTTGCCCTTTACCTCCACCTCTTGGTTATGACCCATGAGAATCAGGGACCGCTCTACTTGACGAAGGCAGAGAGCCTGGGGCCTGGAGCTGGGTCTCAGCACCAGGAGATGGTGAAACCGTAAAGCTGTCTGAAGAGGTGCAATAATGCTCCACAAAATGAGATCTATCTTTCACGCCCACAAGTGCTCATCGCAGCGAAGTTACAGTTTCAGAGGGCTACAGAAACCATCAGTGCCAGATCTTTTTGAAAATGCCTTACGCTTCTTCCCACCCAGGAGGCAGAAGTCTGCTGCACTTGGCCAGAGTGAAGGAAAACAGGAATGCAAAGGCAGCGTGGTCACTGTTGGGTTGTGAAGGGACCTGATACGGCTGGAGGGTTTGGAAACATTAGATTCACTAATGAAAAGTGGAATGCTCTGAAGATCTTTTATGATTATGAAGCATGGGTGCCTTTAAAACCTAAAGATTTGTCCTCATTTCATCAGTCACCTTAGTCGCCTTTGTCCTAAACCAATTTCTTGCATATCCCTGCCCAGCAGGCAGCAAGAAATGGGGTAGAATGGCAAGCAGGAGATACTTATTCAGGAATAAATCGAGAAAACCTTATTCTAAGCAGTGTCTTTCCCTCTTTTGCAAGAGCTCTAGGATGAAGTTCTTATTTGGCCCATTCTCTTTCCAGCAGAACTCTTCACCTAACTCACAGGGAACACCAAAGTATCCTTCACTCCTGACCCTTACTGTCCTTTCCAAAGAAATATGTTCAGGCTGGGGTTTTGACAGGCTCAGTGCTTTAGCCCTCAATGGCAGTTTGTATTTACGTAAGTGGAACACTAATATTTACTTAAGATTATACTGTATTTTTCATGACTGAAGGGAAGATTATGCTGCATGCTTTTTATATTTAAGAGATGGGGAAGAGGGAACGGTCCCATGGCTTGCCTCAAGGACCAGAGACTGGTCTGCTTTGCATTAAGTATGAAAATTAGAGCAGAAGGGTGATTGGGACTAGAAACAAAGTTGTCCAAAAGCAGTGGAAATGCATGCTAAGGTGATTTCTCAGGAAAAGCAACGTGAATGGGAGAGGAGGGGAGACCTTCTGGTTAGCTTAGACTTACTGATTTGGTACAGGGACCCAGTTTAGTTTAGCATTAATAGGTACTTCTGCATAAATAAGGTTCTGCTTGTTCTTACCCGTGTTCTTCCATCGACTGCTCTCTAGCTGGGTGGGGACTGAGCCAGGGGATTGAGCTATCATCTGTCCACGCTTGTTCCTCCCAGGACTTTCCTTGCATGGTTTTAAGCAACTGTCATAGATTTACCCTTCCTTCACGGAGGCAGGGAGTCTGAGCCATACCCCCCGGTGTTGGGAGGATTCTTGCATCTGCCTCCGATTGCAGCAGGTTTGGAAAAAAGGGACTCGGAAAGGTCCCGGGGGGGCTGGAGGGAAGCGGACTCACCGCAGCACTGGAGGCACAAACCCGGGCGAGGAGGGTGAGCCAGCTACTTTCAGCTCTTACCTTCATCTTACACCTTACAGACAGCGCTGCTTCGTCACCCATCTCAAAGGAAGGTGGTTTGCGGGGCTGTGGGGCGCAGAGTGAGGGGGGGCTGGCCAGAGCTACATGCAGTCACAGCGATCCCGTGCCTAGTCTGCTGCTCCGCGTGTCGGGAAGCACTGCCTGCTGAGGTAGCTCGTCTTGTGCCAAACACCACCAGTCAAGTCCGGTTCGGTGACCGTCCTCTGACACGGGGATCAAAGGCACCTCTACCTTTGCTGACCCCAAAGCCTGGAAATAACTCCACAGACTCCAACCAGTGCTGATTTATACCGAACGTATACCTGATTACATACTGAGGGATATAAAGAGTTATGTTCATTTTTACATTCTGCCAATATCTATCAATATACCCTATATATTTGTTATCTATTGATATATAATTTTGATATAGTAACACAGCAAAAAAGAGCTGTAGAAATATTAGAATAGTAAGGACTTGTAACTCAGACACAAACACAAACATCTTTAACCCAAACATCACCAATAAATGCAACATTTTGAATAAATCAATAGCAAACATTCCTTCCCAAAGTTAAAATATGTTTTGAAATCTACTCAGTACCTCTTTAAATAACACTTATATAATCTAAGAGAGGAAATTCCCATATACTGAATGACGCAGATACAATTTTGTTCCAGGCAAAGGCAGGAAATCCAACGGTAAGCCTGAAATTCTACACTTTTAGCCATTTCTGTTGTGCCCCGACAGAAACGTGTATTGTACGAGGAACAGCTACCCAGATGTAGCCCTGCGTGAGAGGCATCTGTGCCCACCCGCAGGGGTTGTGAGTCTTTTTTAAGACTGAAACGAAAGGGAGACTGCAATGAAATCGGCAGTCAGCACCTCGCATCTTTGCGGCATCCGGGCCTCGGTTCTTCACTTCAGGCTGTCCTGAGCACGGGCTTGTTGCCCCTTGCTGGCGCAGCGTGATGGCCGTTGCAAAAGGGCTGTCCTTGCTCTGTTGTGCAACGGCAACCAAAGCAATATCCTTCTTCCAGGCCTGTAATAAAGTACAAGCTCTATTTTACTTGTTCCCACCATCCAGCAGGCAGGATTAGTTGCCGGGGCAAGCGCTGGCGTTAGCACAGACAACTGCTCTGCAGGTCTCAGCAGCCAGGGAGCTGGACCTTCCAAAGCTAGCATTGCCATCGGCAAAGTCAGCCGCGGGCACCACACCACTGGCACGAAGAAATATGCTGGCAATAACGGAAAAGAGAGGCTGGGCAGCTGTGCCTTTAGGAGAGAGGCCCTACTGTCGTTCCATGTGAAGTGTTTTCCTTGCCCACGCAAAGACGCTAATGACATTACCACCAGGTATTAGCAGCGCCTTAAAATGGTTGGGAAGAGACTAGGGATAGGAGAGCCCAGGCTGGTGTGTTTCTCCGGAGACCACACACGTGCTGTATTTATGAACCAAAGAAACAAAAACTAAGTTGTCTCCCTTTTATAAAAAAAATACCTGAATAACAGAACTGTGTGGTCTGGCAGTGCCTCCCTATCCTTTGCTTAACTTACTGGAGAAACAAACACAACCTTCTTTAATTTTTATCACTTTGCTCACATTTCTCTCCTGTTTAAGCTTTTGAGAGCAATTATTGGCGTAAGCCTTCAAAAGCAGCACTGCCTTGTGACCAGTGATTGCAATAGGCCAGGTTCGAGTAGGACTGGTAAAGGACAGTACGTGGTTTCAATGCTGCACAGGTGGCCCTTGGCTTCTGAAGGAGTTAGAGTAGCTTCGTGTGGCTTATCCTGCCCTGGCAACGTGTTGAAATAGATGACCCCTCACAGTCACTTCCTTCCTAACTTGCTTACGAGCCTAAGAAACCCCTTTGAATACGAGTTGTGTGTTTCCACAGGCCAGGCAGCCTGAAAAAATTCTTCTGAAATTGGTTTGAATTCCTCCAATGTGTCTTTCACCTCCCTAGGGCATTCACTTGCAGCGCGATTATGGGTGCTTGATTGCTGTAGTTCCCAGAAGGAAGTTAGTTGATCTTTACTGGGAAATACCATATGGTTTTAAAAGGTCAGCAGGCAGAGCGTTAGGGTATTCACCAGCCTCCATCAAAGTTCGTGGTACAAATCAGCCCTAAGCAGGGCAATGAAAAATTGGCTCTTCTGATTTTGGTGCTGGTTCTCTTTGGGTCAGCCTCTAGGGTATCTCCTTTGGCTTTTCATCTGGGGAAAACAGGCGTCCATACCTGCTGCTTTTCATTTTGAATCTTACGTTAGTATCCTCAGATGAGGCCTTTAGGATAGACAGTCGCTTCCTTGAAAATCTCCTAGTATGAGTTCAGCATCGCTCGGGTGGCGAGTGACAATTGCAGGTTTTGTCTTCACTCAGTTGTGGATCGATCTCTACGCCATCACTTAACTAGTCCCATCCAGAACATGTTAAGAAAACAGAGCCTGTCTGCCTGCCCGGCCTTTCGGCGTGATCGTGTCTGACTGGTGGTAAGCCCCGCAATACTGGGCGCCTGCCAGCACAGCACTAGCAATCCGCAGCTGGCAGCCTCACCGATGTTTCTTTAAACAGCTTGTGCTTTGTTGCTGCACGTGCTTTTCTCCTCAGTTTGTTTCAGCAGACAGGGTGCATCCTTGCAAATAAGGTGGGTGATCGACCCAGCTTCACCCTGGGGAAGAAAGCCAAACTTAAGGTCATCTCAATGTGCCTGGTATGCCTCCTGCCGAGTTGTCTTTTCTCAGTGCATGGGGAGCACCAAAGCAGCTTCCCCTGCTTCCAGCACAGCATGGGGGACTGGGAGGATTCATCCATAGGCTCCGTCAGAGCTCCCGAGGGACAACCAGTAATATATTTTTTTAATTGGCCTTGGTCAGATTTTGCAAGGGTGGTTTTAATTAGCCCTGCTCAGCTATTTAGCACCTGTCCAAAGCCTGTCTGGCTGTGGAAAAGTGAGTGAAATGATTTGGGAAGGTCTGTGCAGTGCCAGCCAACTCGCTGCTCATGAAATGAGCTGCCTGGGCCAGCACTGGCGCTTCTATAAAGGAAAGCTGGTCCCTTTGAGGTCCAGGTCTATCTGCTTTTATCACTCTGCAGACGCTTGGGTCTAACTCCCTGGCATTTACTTACAGCTGTTTGATACTTCCCCAACCAAATGATTAGAGCTCAAGAGAAGGGCACTTCTTTTCTCAGACCATCTGCAGACAAATGAATGCAGCTACGCAGGAAGACTGCAACGTGTTTAGACCTTGGGGTTTGGAGAAGCTCCCCAAAATCTGGAGACTTTTCTGACCTGAGCTGTATGTGTCTGCAAAAATAAACCAGAAAGCTTGTGAAAGCTAGAAGGCTTCTTGCAACATATCCAGTATTTCTCCTTTCATTCCATCTGTAAAATACCTTAGGAAGAACATTTCCAGAGCTCAGGCCTCCAGTGTGAAGGTCTTCAGAAAAATTAGAACAAAAACTTGTGGCTGAAAGTACCTCACTTCAGAGAGATTCTAAAAATGTCTGATGATAAAAGACTAATAGAGAAAAAAAAAAAGTCTCCGAAATTCATTGTCACTCCCAGAAAGTGTCCCAGTGAGGCTCATCTTACTCCTTCTTGCCCCATTTTAAATCTGTCATGTCTGGTTGGCTTCTAACACTCAGTTAGGCTGAGAACAGCTCTTCTGAATTTATCAAGCTGAAGTCAGTATAAACAAAAGTGAAATTAAATCTATCGTGTGCAAATCCCAGTCCAGTGCAAAGCTAAGAGCTGCTCCAAAAGACCTCTGTCATGCAGGCGTGTGCAAATTAGTAAAGTGAATCCGCACGGAAATGTGTGTGCAAATTCAGACCAATAGTATCTGTGTGCGCAACGCTGAGCTGAAAAGTTTGTCTGGGACGTCAGATACCATTGGGGTGACATGAGAAGAAGACAGAAAGAGAGTTGATTCCTTGGAGACTGCCTGGGGCCAGCCGCAATTCCCAGTGAAATAAGATTAAGGGCGCACAGAGACACTGTCATGTTTGGCCCATGGCTCGTGATTCCAAGAGTGCTGAAGTCAAACTGCCAGAAATCTGATAGTCTGGAATGTGCACTAAAATAAATATTTCCTCATAGGTATTTCTTTGTCTGGGGGTTACTAGTCAGGTTGACAGGCCTACAAACCAGCTCCTTGCTTCGGCTTTGTCCAGGTTCCGACTGCCTGGCTTCTATAAAGGATTTTGTGGCTTATCTGCTGAAGTCTTGGTCTCTCATTCCTTGCCTAGCCAGAAGGGATGAGTGATGGAACTTTTGCTGGTCATGGCACATCGTAGACCACTGTCTCCAACAGGCAGGACCATTGTAGAATCATGGAATGATGTACGTTGGAAGGAACTCCAGAGTTGGTTGGTCCAGCCCCCCCCCAAAGCAAGGCCAACCTCTCCTATACAGAGCTCAGCTCAACATGAGCCTGATTTTCTGTGCTCTGTACTCTTTTTACAGCAGGCAGCAAAAGTCACAGCTAAGTAGTTTTTCACCTTTTTGATTTGAAAGTAATTTCTTACAGCTTGTAGTTTCTGTGTGGTGGGAAGAATCTAGCACTCTAATGTGACAGCCACATGTGCAGCAGGGACAGAACTGCAGGCTACAGCGTTTAAGACCATTACTGTACAATTCTTTGATGTGTGTTTTTGTTCTGACAACGTGAGTTAACTTATGTAAAACTGGTGGTTTAATTTTTGGCCCGTGGTTGTGGATTCTGTAATCAGTGCCATCCCTAAGTGAACTTTAAGGTTAATTTCAACTCCTATCTCTCTTTATATTACCAAATGACCACATAAGGCTTTTCTGCTTTTGTTCTGCTAGATGCTATAACCGCTTTCTAGACATTCCTGATTACGATATGCTGGGTGTATGTATAGCCTCCCGCTTCAGCAACAGGCTGTCACTTGAGCTAAGGGACTGTCAAATTTAGCTAGCAGCGATTCAGGGCTTATAGATCCTGATGCTTTCCAGCCCATGCAGTGACATGCACATAGTTAATTCAGTGTTCAGTCTGAGTTCCCCTGTTGACATTTCCACCACTAAATGAAATGTATATTCTGTGTTAATGGCCTTGATTGGGATTTCTTCAAGGAAAATGAGTTGTTGGGACATCAGGTTTTTAGATCTGTGAGAAGAGAGCCAGTCACTAGCCCTGCAATGTTTTTGGAAAGGATCCACTTGGCCTTGTCCTCCAAGTTGTGGAACGAGAGTGTCACCGCTTTCATTTTTCAGAAATATTTCATGATTGGCAAAGGAGACCGGTCAGCAGATCTCGCTTAACAAATCTCGTGTGAAATCCACACACATCTTGCAGGCTTGGACAATGCGAAGGGAGCTCTCTGCACTAAGATGCCCTGACCAAGCAGTTGCACTGAAAAAATGGACTGGGAGGAGGCACAGAAGGCCTGGAAACAAATGTGATGGGGAAAATGTGCAGATGCAGTGAGGGACTATAGTAGGAACTATATTCTCTGTATAATCTATGGCCTCCATACATGGTCCATGGCTTTCGTACATGGTCCATGGCTGTGCTCTGTGGTGGCATAGCTCTGCTGGGATTATTGCTTGATAAGGTTAGGAGGAGTCTACCTCAGGTCCATCTACATGTGCTACCTGCTACTTTCCAACAGCAGTGCTGACGCACGCCATGCAGGCAAGATCTTTTGATCGGTGGGTTTTTTTTTTTCCCAGAGTTTTTTGTGCTGTTTTTTAGCTCCTTGTAATCAATGCTCTGAACTCTGCGATATTCGTGAATCTTGGCAAGTGCTTACTTCTGAAGAACACAAATTCCAGAAATACGTTGGTTTATAAAATAAAGTGGCTGGCTATGCTTGGAAGCCTTCGATTTGTTTTATATTCAAAGATCCAAAGTACAGAAAAACGTCTCGCATTCCTAGAGCTCCTTTGAAAGCAAAAACCCGCCCAGTGCCAGGAGGTGTACCTCTCCGCAGCGTAGTAGCTGAAAACCCCGGCCGCAGCCGAGACCCTGCCCTTTGTGCGAGCACAGCAAGTCTTCTCTGTGCTGAGGTCCAAGTACACGTCCAGGCGCTTCAGTGGCTCAGGGCTCATCATCCTGCAGGAGGGAGCCTTCGAGGAAGCTAGAGAAGGGTTGATCATCTGGGAATTTCAGTGGTATGTGCGTAGTTAATGCAAACAAAGGGAAAACCTTTATTCTCTCTTGTCAGCAGCTCTGGAACAACGACAGCCACTGTTTGTGTCTGCAGCAGAACCCAGTGGATCCGGGCAGTTGATGGCAGTCTGTCCGTCACAAGGGACAGAGGGTCATAGTTTTTTCTTGGTAACATATGCTGGAGTTGTGAACTGCCACAAAGTATACCACTGACTTTTAAAATTCAAAAAAAAAAAAGAGGTTTTTATATTCATCCAGCTCTTGGTCTAAGTACAGAGCTGACAGTAAGGTCTTTCTTCGCCCAGGCAGAGCAGCCCGTTCCTGCCTGGAGTGCTGCAGTGTTTGTTCTGAACAGGGGAGTTCACCCACCACAGCCTCATCCTTCACTCCCTGATGGCATTTTCGTACTATTGCTTGTGTTGGCCAAAAGCGAGGAGGGAGGCAGGTGTGACGTTGACCACACAGTGGCAGCCACAGATTTATCATGTGCTGGGCTTCCTCCTTAAACAAACAAGAAAAGCCTCAAACAGCCTGCGGTCGCGATGGGCACGTGAGCTGTGGCAGGGGCTATTCTGCCTTTGCAGGCTGACGCATTAGCGACACGGCTTAAAGCCATGATTGTCTTTTCTATAGAAATGGTTTCATATCATGGAGGAGAAAGAGAATGTAGAAGCTGAACTAGTCCCAGTCATTAAGACGGAGATAAAGATTTGGCCTGTTATTTTGCCAGCTCTAATATTAGCCAGAGCCTAACTCTCGATGATCTTGAAGGTCAACTCTCAATGATCTTGAAGGTCCTTTCCATGATTTCTATGATTCTATAATTTCTGCTCGGTGCTTTGTGTAGCTGTATCAGACTTCTCACCGTCCCTGAGACCTGTACAGGCTCCTTTCCTCCCAAGATCTCCGTGAGGTCTTAGTACAAGCTGATGGCTTGAAAAGAGCAGAGAAGGTCTTCATTAGATTTTGAGATGCTTGCAGCTAAATCCCAGACAAACAGATAATTTCTTCTTGATAAACACCAATGAGTTGCTTTTATTTGGTGGGATTTTTTTTCCAGTCATGAAAGAAAAATGATGCTATACCTAGCTCACAGTCCCATCGATAAAAGTGTCTGCAGGGAAGCAACTGAGCCTTTGTGAATGATATCTGGATCTAATTTATACAGGGCTAAGAAAGGCCAATCATGAGGGACGAGAAGATGTGTTTGTAGCAGCTCTTTACAAATTGTATAGCTCGGTTAGTGACAGTCCTTTACTAGCCTACAGGTGCTCTCAGCTTTGCAAACAGAACAGATGGAATATGACCAAATTTGGAACAAACTTGTGGTTTTATACAAGTTTTCTTTGGCAGACCTTTTGCAGAAAGTAAATAGTTGATATTCATGTTAGATTGTTACCGATCCTTGAAACAAGCAGATCAGGAAGCAATCCTTGTTAGGTTTTGGGGTGTGAATGCAACCAACTTCAGTCAGCCCATCCTCTGAACTGTGTGAAGTACGTGAATCTTCAATGGAATAGCAGACAACTCCCCCCCCCAGTTCCAGATCTGGTTTGCATAAGAGCCAGAAAATCTTGAATCTCTTTCTGAAGCTCATTAGGCATTTCCGAGTTAAATTGTGAGGAAAAGAAAATGTGATGAATGTAACCTTTCTGCACTTTGCGAGCATCAGCTTGTATTCTGAGACCAAGAAAAAACCCTGTGAAACAGAAGATAAATTGGGACAAGGGAGTGTTCAGTGAACTTTTTGAAACCGCTAAAAAGTTCTAGATGATTTTTTGGAAAACATTACGCGTACACTGATATGTTTCTGTGTGTATGCACACAAGCACACACACACGCTAGCAGGACACAGATTTTTATCTTCTGCGAGGGTGCAAATTCTGTCTGATCACTGCATTTTCATGTCATAAAACTGTGGTTCAAATAGCCATCACCTGAAAACGTAAGAGAGCCTGAAAAATGAATACAGTCTGGTCTGGATTACTCTTACTAAAAAGAAATCAAAGTGAGCTCAAAATTAGTCTTCATCCCTTCTTTGGTAGAAAACAGCTTTGTGGGGCGGGATGATGTTTCTTAAGCTTTACTTGCATCCGTGGATTTACTGAATGGCAGGCACTGAGAAATGGTAATGTTTCCTTACTAACACTGGCTGCTGTAGTGGCTGCAGCTCTCAGTAGTACTCAGCGGCAGCTAACGGGCTGCGGAGCTCCGCTTCCCATCTTGCAACAGCATCCAGCCTCCAGTACTGTGGAGTTCAGGTCCAAAACTGAGGCCTCCAGGCACCACTGCTTGTCATAGAATCATAGAATCATAGAATTGTTCTGGTTGGAAGAGACCTCCAAGATCATCGAGTCCAACCGTTAACCTATCACTACCAAGTCCCCCACTAACTCATGTCCCCAAGCACCGCATCTACATGTCTTTTAAATCCCTCCAGGGATGGTGACTCCACCACTGCCCTGGGCAGCCTGTGCCAGTGAATTGTCGACACTCGGAATGGTGTTTGACACTTGGAGTGCTCTCGCTGATAACAGGAGGCTTATCATCACTGTTGGGAAGTGTAATTGTGGAGGTCGGGATGGTCTGATGATATCTCAAAGAAAGCGGTAACAGATACCTTTATTCCATCTAGAAGTGGTGCTCACCTTTGCCATTCTGCTGCTTTGTGCAAGCCAGTGGTGTCACCGAAAGGAGCCTAAACCAGAGCGCAGACAGTTCCACCAGAGCGCGGAGGCATTTCAGGGCCTGGCGACTCGAGAACAAAGAGGAATGAACAAGTGCCCGTTTCCTGAGGGCTTCTGTTTCATTTGGGAAGTGAATTGAGAGTTGGGACTGGTGGTGCAGACATTGGTGACGGTGGAAGCACAAACACATTCTCTGAGGACACAGCTCAGATCGCCAACGTGAGGTAAGAACAGACAACCGCTGCACCACAGGCTGGCTGGTTTCGAAGGCAGGGATGCAGCACCAACCGCAGCGGTGAGGCAAAGAGTGCAGAAATGAAATCATCCTTCCATCTTGGTAGAAGCTTGCTGGAGGAGGCACTGTGCTCGGGGGCTTAGCGTCCCGGGCTAGGAGCATATCAGACACGGCTTCTGTCCCTCCACTGTCTTAAGTGGTCAAGTCATATAATTTCCTTGTACTTGGTTTTCTGAATTCTGAGATACGAATAACCCTCACTTCATGATGTGCTTTGAGATCCTGGGCAAAAAAGGTACCACAGAAGTATCTGCAGTTCTTACAAGGTAAAGATGAAGTGTATAGCTAATCAACTGCTAGAAGGGATAACTCTTCCTACCATTCTTCTGGTAGTGATTTCCAGCTTTCATGAGCTCAATCCAATTCAGATTTAAGGCTAACGCAGCTGAGGCTGGAGTCAAACCAGGTCAGAGCCAAAGCTACAAGCCAGCAAAGACTGTTTGGCAGTGTGCGTGCTGAAGTGAGCTTGTGCCTTTGCCCATGAGTTTGCACGCTGCCTGTGTGGTTCTGTGGTGGCCCGAGTTATGACTTCAGAAAGGACAGAGAATAAGTAGCTGAGAATGAATAGTGTTATTTCTCCACAGCTCATTAAGTCTCTAATAAGTGACTTGCTGTGTTGCTTTTGGGAGGATGTTCTGTGGTTGCTGAGGAGAAGATGGCTAATGTGTTTATTTGTATGTTGCAGTTTGGAAAATTGCTTAAGTTGTGTTTCTTTCTGTTTCAGTCGGGGCCTCAGTCGGAGCCGACTCTGCAGGGCTTGCCAAAGGTGGTGAAAGGGAAGGCAGGCAGCAGGGGGGAAAGGGCTTTCCCCTCTCCGTTATCACGGATACAGTCCCGACCTCACCTTGCTCAGCGTTCTTTATGCGTCACACACCAGAGGCCTCATCCTTGTCTTCTGACGGGAGATATGAGGGAAACAGCCTGGCTGGGTTGAAGCCAGCTCCCCTTATGTGTGCTGTCTGGCTGAGCTGTTTGACTCCCTCTCTGACAGGAGTGCTACCTACACGCCGCGGAGAGGGGAACCCTGCCATGGGGCACTCGCTGCACGTGAGCGGGGCAAACCCCGCTTTCCTCACAGATTTACAGAATTCCTATTGAGATCCAGAATGTGGCACTTGCGATTTGGGTCTGACAGCGTTAAGTCTGCTCTCAGGGAAGGAAATAGTCTAGGAGGCTCCTGAAGTACTGCTCAGCCTTGTCTTCTTGCCACTGATAAAGGTCTATGCATAGCAAACCTAGAACAACATTGCATCCATAGTAGTCTACACTGATCTCTGTGCAAACACAGGAGAAGAGCTACCCGACTGCCTGCATCTAGATGGACGGGGAGTTGTAGTGAAAGGATGAGCTGCGAGGTCATCTTACCACTCCCATGTGTTTGCTGGCTGTCAGTGGGGTAAGCAGGTATGAATCTATTGCTTTCAAAGAATCTGCACCCTCTTGCAGTGTGAATTCGGGTCCCCATAGAGTCAACTTCCATGTAGTACTTGTACTCAATCCCTGCCCTGCCCAAGAAGTGTAGCCAAGGAGTGGAATGTTGTTTTGTGATGAAGTTAATGCAGAGATGTGGTCCTACTGACTTGTCACAGGAGGTGAGCAAGTGGCTGAGGATGTTGTGGTCACACATTGCGGTCTTACAATGAAGGAGCTTTACACAGGTTGTCTTGTTGAGTGGAAGAGACCAAGAGCACGTAGCTGTTTCCCAGGACAATACCGCATCAATCCTGAGCTGCAATGCTGCTTTGAGTCCCTGCACAGCCTTCGGTGTTACTCGCCTTACCTCCCCTGGCTCCGCTCATCACAACATGGGTGGCATATCCAACCCAAGTAGACTGTGCTTTCCTGTTGTTAGATTATTCTTGGCAGTCTACGGGTTCTTTATAACTGGTTCTCTGAGAGAGCTAAGACAGATCAACACGCACTATGTCATTTTGTCTGGGAGGCAAGGAGGCAATGTGGGGAGAGGGTGGGGCGTCAGGAAAAAGGGGCGAGCAGCTGACCTAGGGAAACTTAAGTCTCATGTCAGCCTGCCTTGGGAAACATTTTGCACAGAGAATTTACGAAGGTTTAGAACAGCACAGCTGCGTGTAGCGTTGCTGGAGTCACTGGGATTATGCTGCTTTATGGCTCCTGAGAATCTCAGTTGACAAATTTTTTGTGGAAGATGCAAACTGAATCAAAAGCTGTGGCCTTTAAGACTCAGATAGGGACAAATATGATGCATATGTGCTCTAGGAACGGGATTGAAGTTCATGCTGCACTACCTCTAACACTGCGTAGATGAGGTACCAATGCCAGTGTAGAGGTTAAATCTGCTTGAGTACACCCTCAGTTTTCTGTCTGGCTTTTACACGGTAGGAGAGGAAACCAATACAGTCCTTGCTCCATCCCTCCCAGCCCATGGTTACAGTCAGCACATCCAGCTGCTATCTTTGATATCTCAGGATCCACGACATGTAAAAGCACGGTTCTTTTCCCCTTGCACAGGCATTATCCAAGTCACATTCTTGCCCAATGAAATTTAAGAGTTGCAAGTGTGCAAAGTAGTTCCACAGCATGCATACCCCTACCAGGAAAATCACAGACTACCTCCAAAAACGTACACAAAACCAAGCAGTGTCTGCTTCTGCGACACTTTCCTCTTCCAGAGTATTCTGCAGATGTGAATTGTTACCCCATTACAGAGAGGTTGGTCCCCCCGTTTTGCAGAGCCTGAAGCCACGCTATTGAGTGGGTCAAATGATGGCTGCTGGTAGAGTTGCTGTCTCCTCATCCTGAGCCTTTCTGCGTCCTGCGTTTGAGCAGACGCACAAGGTAACTTCTTGGCACCATAAGGCAATGTATGAAATCAGCCTTTTACTGTCAAATTCGCCAATATTTCATGGCATAATGAAGTTAATAGACTCAGTAGACCTGCAATTTCACACATAACAACTCACACGTTACTAAGCAAACAACAGTAATTCAGGAACTGCAGTTCTTACAAAATGAGATCATGTCCATTCCATTTCTAACACAGCATTTCTGTTCTGGATTGGCCTGGCACATGGGTGAAAACAGTCTACTTGTTTTACGCCATTTTAGCAAAGAGCTGGGAATAACCAGTGCTCGGTTTGTAAGTGAAATGTTTCCAAGAACAGACAAAGACAAGGGGTTTAGTCCTAAAACTTAAACCAAAAACTTGTGCAGCATACTTGGAATTGTCCACAATAAACTAAGATTGTGCACAAGGCCTAGGAAACGGTTTTATCTTCAAAGCAGAACTGATGTGGAACTGTAGTGCTAACAGCTTTCATGGCTTTTATCCTAAGACACTGGCTTTTCCTCAAAGCTCCAAACTCTGGAATCGTGTGATGCGAGACATTCAACGTTCATTTAAAATATAAGCATATTCTGTGTAATTTGTTGAAACTGAACTCCACAGCTTCCCATCTCAGAAGCTGTATAAAAACTAACCAGAACGCTTGAGTCTGAAGAGTCTCATGATTTAAGATAACTTTGTGGGTAGAGTAGGAACTGTATAATTAGTAACTGAACCACTGCCAGAACGCAAGTACTTCTTGGGCAGAAGGCTGCAAACACAGCCCCTGTGGCAAAGGCTTAGGCTAACGGTGCCCTGGGCTGCGTTAGACAAAGCATTGCCAGCAGGTCAAGGGAGGGGATCCTCCCCCTCTACTCAGCACTGGTGAGACCACACCTGGAGTACTGAGTCCAGCTCTGGGCTCCCCAGTACAAGAGAGACACGGGCACGCTGGAGAGAGTCCAGCAAAGGGCCACAGAGGTGATTAAGGGAGTGAAGCATCTCTCCTATGAGGAAAGGCTGAGAGAGCTGAGAATATTTAGTCTGGAGAAGAGAAGGCTGGATCTTATTAATGTATATAAATACCTGAAGGGAGACTGCAAAGAGGACCAAGCCAGGCTCTTTTCAGTGGTGCCCAGTGACAGAGCCAGAGGCAACGGGCACAAACTGAAACACAGGAGGATCTGCCTGAACATCAGGAAACACTTTCCTCCTGTGAGGATGACTGAGCACTGGAACAGGTTGGCTAGGGAGGTTGTGGAGTCTCCATCCTTGGAGATAGTCAAAAGCTGTCTGGACACAGTCCTGGGCAGCCGGCTCTAGGTAGCCCTGCTTGAGCAGCGGGCTTGTACCAGATGACCTCCAGAAGTCCCTTCCAACCTCAACCATTCTGTGATTCTGTGATCTTTCTGTGGAGCAGATCAGGCTAGGTCCTGCAGAGCACCTACCATCAGTCACTGCGGCACAGAAGAGGAATGATAGCTCATCCCACAGAAATGCAACCATCAACTAGCTGACCATAGCCTGAATATCCAGGTAAAATAGTTATGTGCTAACACAGCTATCTGAGTTCACACACCCAAGCTAACAAACTGTCATAGTAGATGTCATGTAGATGTAGAGAAGGTAGACAGAGTATGACCTCTGAGGCCACATCCTAGAAGAACTTGCTTCTGTTCAACTGTGAAGTGGCACCTTGCTTCTGTCTTATTATTCAGTGCATGGTCCGAATCTCCTTTCTGACAGGACAACAGAAATTGGGTGATAAAACAATAAACTGCAAGTTTTTCTGAAGAATTAAGTTTTCCAGCACATGAGGGAATGTGACGGTGTTTACCATCAAGAGATGATTGGAGGCCAGTTGGACACAGAGTTCAGTGTCAAAAGATGATGGAGAACTGAGCACCATTTATGGAGGCTTTGAAAGGAATAAACAGGAAAGCAAACGTCAGAGAGGGAAGGAATTTGCCTTCAAAATGGATGGCCTCCAAAGGCATCTGCTCACAGTCTAACCATGATAATGATTTATTGTCTCCTTTGGGCTGACTTTAACCTCACTTGACTGCCAAATGCAGAGTATAGGCCTGCCTTGCCCCAGGGAACGCGCAGTACAAAATACAGACTCACGGCGGAGATGACAACCAGGGAAGAAGCATAGGAAAGGAGCTGATGTTGCCAGGTATGGCTCTTTGTCTGCCCTGGGAGGAATCTTCCCCGCTTCAGTCCAACGTGGCCTGTAAACTGATTCCTGGTGGCCTTCAGCAAGTTATGAGCAAATTGCTCTCAAAACCAAATGAGTGTGATCATGCAAAAGGCTGCATCCCTCCATCCTTGGGAACTTAAAACCCCATTTAAAGGTAAAACAGTGCTATTTTCTTGAGTGGTTATTGGGTGGAATTTGGGCCCTAAAGATAATTCATTAACTTACTTGCTGTGACTAATGTCTAAGTTCTAGGAATTTCTCCCATACACGTAGCTATATCAGCAGTAAAAATCAACTGCTGTGCACTCATAAACCATGTGAGCACTTCGGATAGGTACGTGGGTACATTCCTTGGAAGGGAAATGTGGTAGAATAGCAAGGTGTTGGGAATTCAGTGTTGTCAGAACAATATTTCCGACTTCTTATTTCACTCAGTGCTTATTCCCATGGACTTCTTCCTAATGGGGGACAGAACTTTGTAGAAATGTCTGAGTAAGGGGGCAAGCCACGCAGTGAGCTGGCAGCCTGAGGTCTGTAAATAAGAAAAGGGTCCATAGCTCTACCATATATATCCTTGTGTACTCACACAACTGTGGTGGTCAACCAGTAGCTCATGCTTAAAAGCATATAGTAGAAATAGAAAAGGTCCAGCAAAGACTAAGAGGTATAGTCAGAAGTATAGAACCATATTGTATAACGAGAGGTTAAATAGACTATGACTGTTCTGCTTGGAAAAAAGATTAATGAAGGAGACCATAAAAGTCTATGAAATCGCATAAAGCAGAGAAGAGGAGTAAGGTAGACACAATTTCTCGTGATCTGTGGCAAAGCAGTACGCAGACCCCAGTACCAGACTATTTCCCTGCATTGTCATGTGTTGACAAGATTTTGGAAACGTAGCCAACACCCTCAGAGAACAGAGTGGGAGAAGCACGTAAGCCTGGCTTTGCCCAAAGTGAATCAAGATGATATTCATTCCAGGAAATTTGTTTTCATTCACTGGAGAATTTAATTAGCCATGGAAGGAACTCTAATTACGCTTAAGAAAAAAGTCGTGGGATACATGTGACTGAGAGCCAGTCATTTTCTATTGTTTCGAAAGTAAACACCGGGGGCCTAGGCAATTTTTAGATCATCTGAGTTACAACGAAAATAACAAAGATGGATAAAGGTGACTCAAACTTTAAAAAAAAAGGCAACAAAGTATTTCCCATGAGCATGGTGCCTGCATCTCCTGGCAAGTACACGCTTGCTAGCCAGACCACAACTTCACCATGTTCGAAAGAAGCTGTGATCGGATCGTATACTAGTGATTTCCTTGGGAAGCAGGAATTCGGGAATGTGGGTCAAACTTTTACTTTATATCTCTTTTTATTTGAAAGCAGGTGTTCCTTGGCTAGAAAATGGGCCAGACCCACAAAATAAGCAGGCAGTGGAGATTTGAGGATGCTGGGGAGAGGGCAGCTTGCTAGACATTAAAATGCTTATTGCCAGTCTTTATAATGAGATTAGAATGAATTTACTTCAAACAGAAAAATCAAAGTCTAGGTTCCTCACTTGTTTTCCTGGCCTCACAATGGACTTGCCTCATTGCCCACTATAACCCTTCAAAAAATTAAGACCTGAGACCCCAGAAGAATGCTATTGCAATATATCACAATACTCAAGCTAATACCGAGAGACTCAACAACGCTGCCCAGGGCAAGTCGCTTTGCTTTCCAATGCCTCAGTGTTTTCTACTGCGACTGAGGCAGAAGAAATCCTTACTTGCCTTACAGACGTGCATGTGAGGCTTAATGAGGCTTGATTAATGTTATCAAAGCACTTTGAGATCTTTGATAGGATAAGCAGCTTCCCAAATGCCAAACAGTGCTCTTTCCAGATGAGTTAGGTCTAACTCAATCCCTGTGAGAGCACACAGATGGTATTTCCCTCGGTAATATTGTTGAATTTTGGCTATGAGGAGAGCTCTTTGGTTCTTGGCTACAGAATTGTATAAGACAAACATCCTGAGGCTGGTGACCATCTGGAAGACTCTGATTAGTGGTAACATCTGCCTTTAGTCTCTGGACACCAGATGGCAGAAAACAACTTAGTACACTGTCCAGGAAAGATCCTGGGGTTTCAGCTAACCCGGAGGATCTGGTCTTCTGCTAATAGTTGAAGCAACATTTTCAAGTCTATTGCTCTGGAGTGTACGCTACAGGGTCCTGTGCGTGGCTGTAGCATCATCCAAGGTGAACAGACTTAGTAGGTGCGAGATGGAGACTAACCTCAGGGAAACATTACATGATCTAGAGGGTTACGTCCCCTAAGTTATTCTCTGTAATGTCTGTATCATCATCTTTGCACTCAGGGCAGTATGGGATAGTGCAAAGAGAAGGTGTACAGGACAGTGAATTCCCTGGGAGCGGTGAAACGCGCTCGTGAAAGGTGCAAACGCTGCAGGAGACAAGCACCTATTCAAACCTCTCCTTCTCTTCCGCTTTCTGAGTTTCCAGTAAGAGCTTTATAAAAAGTGATGAATGCATTAACCTCTGGAGCAAGAGCACATGTGAAAAGCTCTGACGAGTTAATAGCAAAGAACATTGCTTAAAAAGATTGCTGGCTTTTTGAAACAGATAAAAAATAAATGGGAGTGGCTGGGGAAAGTCAAGGTTCAGGTAGAAAGCAAAGTTACCAAGGAGTTACGCAAGTAAATAAATTATGCTGAACTCAGGTGTTAGGTATTGTGTCCTGGCTACATTATGGTTTATTTTACACTCTATGTTCCCTTTGGATTCATCTTTTTTTTTTTTTTTGTCCAAATGGATGAATGTCCGTAGGAGGTAAAGCGATTTCTCTCTTAGGCTTGGATTTACCAGGCAATGTGTTATTTATAGCTTCCTAAATGACGTTTTTTAGCATGCAGGTAGTTTTCTTGTATTGCGGCATGTTGGTAGTGCTGAAATTGTTTGTTCTTGGGAGAATTACTACCAACAGCCAGAGAGCAGCGTTTGGCTTCTATGACCGAGCTCCCAAGCAGCTCCGGTGGGTGTGCACGGGGCACCGCGGTCTCCGGAGACGCTTGACTATACCAGCGCACTCAGACAACCCACGGCTCCGGCTCCTGCCCCGTCTGTCTGGTACCTCTTAAGAGCATTTCGGAATCAAATCCAACCTTTCCTGTTTATGGATTCTCACACTAAACAGATGCCTCCTTTTGGGGGTAGACTTCTTCCTAGCTTGATGTGACTTGTTATGAATTTCTGGGCTGTTGTTTTTGAAGTGGCCTGAAGGTTTGCTCATTTGTTTGAAATCTCTTCAGGCTGAAGAGCTCAACTGCTGCTGAAGGAAGGAAAGCTTTGCTAACTCCTTCAAATTCTCCATTAAAACCCTGCTTAGCAGAGATGCTTAAATCTTAGCTGCAGTTTAGGGACATGGTGTGCTGAGATCACTTCTTGGCATGCTGACCAAAACTGTTGTATTGTTTGATTAGTTTTGCTTTTCCGTATTTGCGTGTTACTTTTATCTTACCTTGGTTTGCAGATTTTGGGTGTGAAGAGACTGTTTTTTTCCTCTGGATCTGTTCAGCACCTAACGCAACAGTGGCCATAGTAATAATAGACAATGCTAAAAGAAAGATGGAGTGAACAAGTGAAAGGAATTCTATTAAAACTGTGAGATGAAATGTAGCTGTTTGCAGTCTATCTTCAAATAGCCCTTTCTTCTGTATCAGCTTTCTGAGACCCAATCCTAAGCCGCATTCATCAGGTGACACCCTCCATTAACGGGCTTTGGATCAATGAATGAATGGTCAGTTCCATTAATTATCGATTCCGTTGGGTCAGGCCATTCAGAAACAGATGCCGATAAATGCAAAGAGAAATCCTTGGTGCGTGTTGAGGGCGGGGTGGCAGTTATGCACGAGCCGCACAGTTAGCAGTTCTCGGATCAGGCCAACATGGCTGGAGTTTTTCCAGGCCCGGAAAATTGATGCTTTATAGCAGATTGGATGGGAGCTGACCACCCACTCTCGCTATGCTTTATTTACACAGGAACAGTAATCCGGATTGCCTCAGCAAGGATATGTGGAGGGATACATGCATTGGCCTCCGTCTGTGCTTAGTTAACCTCTCCGTGGCCGTTGCTGGGACTGGTCCTGCATCTCAGCATTGGAAACCCAGGGAAATAATCCTGCTACAGCAATGCTGAGAGAGGGGAGAAATGCAACCGGTATGGAGGTTTCGTTCCATCGGGCACGGGCAGCCAGAGCTGGGCATGCTAGGACATTCTGCACAGCCTAGTTTCAGGCCATTCCGCACGGCAGAAGTCTCACTATCTCAGAGCACTATTTGAAATTCTCCTTCAAGATGAGGCCCGTAAGATTTCAGTACCACTGGACTTGGGCTCTGAACCAGATTTGAACATGACCCCAAACCCTGAGACCAGCCCCAGAATCTGTCTGGCTCTCAGTCAAGAGGAGCACATTTTTTGGCCAATTTCTGCTTAGTACAGTGACCTACATTCCGTTCTCAGCCTTGGTGTGAGTTCTGAAATAACACCACTGACTTTGCAAGCCTGACTCCAGGTATACATGGCAGGGACTGAAATCAGAATCTGATTCAGCTCCTCCTTGGCGTCTAACCACAACCCTTCCTTTTTGAACAGCCTTTCTGCCATACCTAGTGGGGGCTCATTAAGGGATGTCATTGCAAACAAAATTTTTGTACTGTGGCCAGATTTAAACCTCTCTATTTTTTATTCCCTCGCATCTGCTTGTGAGCTGGAACCGAGAGTAAACCTGTTCCCGATTAAAAACACACTAGTGCCCTCATACGTGAGAAGGGTGCACTACTGGCTGCACAGGGGAACCTCCTACAAGACTGTACGGGGTCCTCTTGCTCAGCATGGCCTGCTCGTCCAGGCTTCTTGTTCGGTGCTCAAATTCCTGTCCCTTACGTTCCTCTTTCTCTTACGTTTTGAAACAAGAAGCGTTTATTTCTGTGCTCACTGCAGAGATGAATTCTAACAAAAAGGAGCGGAATGCGTTATGGTTTAACTTTGGGAAACTCTTCTTCAACAGCCATGGACTTCCACCGCTTCGCTGTGGTTGGGCAGACGTTATCTTGTCCCCTCCTTAACTATAACTCTTGCAACTGCAACAACACGGAAAAAGTGGTTGTTCTTGAGTTGTGTGTTTTGTTGTGGTTTTGGGGTTTTTTTGTTGGCTCTTAAAAAACAGCTTGCACACATCAGTGTTATTCCATCCGTGCTCTGTGAGCCTATGGCCCTGCGCAGAGCACGCCGCTACGAGCTGGGGACTCGAAACCACAGATGAGAGTAGGAAATGAATGTATAAATCAGAGCATTACCATGGCGCCCGCTAGCAGTGCCATACCAGACAGAGGACACTGCCTGTCGTTGTCTCACCCGTAAACCCCACTGGAAGGGGTTTAGATTACCGCTGGAAGGTTCTCTGGCTTGGCCTCTGAATCCACCTCTGAAGAAGGCTTGGCTGAGTGGCGTTGTAGAATTTGAGAGGGAAAAAGCACACGAGGTTTGATGACTGCAAGATGATACTCTTTCGTGCTCTCTGTTGTTTTACAGCTCTTGCAAGTAAGTACACAGGAGAAAAAAATCAATTGGTTTCATTTAATATAGCGGAGTTTCTCAAAAGATCAGTCAGACTGCAAGGCGGATCAATCACTTCTGCTTCTCGGCAGAGGAAATACTAAATCAAACACTGATCTATTCCCTCAGCACCCAAGCTCCCTTTGTTAACAAATTATTTGTTATCAAGGATAGCCCCCTGGACTAAGCACACACAAGCTTGCAAAATCAACTTTTGTCCAGCATATGGAGTGACAAAATTTCTCCTCTTTTACTCCCGATTAGGATATTTCATGCATCTCAGTAGGCTTTGGCTCAGCTAAGAAAGCCCCATGTGTCAGCTGTAGTGAGCGGAGCGAGCGTGGCGTGAGTTGGATTAAACGGCACACAATCTAATGGACCATGAAGCCTCTTCTACCAGTAAGTAGCGAGTTCAGACCCATGCTGGGCCAGTACAGGAGTACTGGGCAGCCGTTGGGAAAGGAGTGAGTGGGTTCAGCCCAGCCTGCAAAGAGCAAATGTTTCTTGCTTGCTGGTGGCCTTGGCAAAGCTACCCTGTTTGGAATGGGCTCTAAGCAGTGGATTAAGTCAGCATTCTTGCAAGGGGCCCCTTCTGGCCCGACATGGAGACCAGGGCACGTAGAAAGGGCTCTGTTAAAGGGTGCCATGTCTCAGCACGCCGCTGGGAAAAGGGACAGAGGGGACAAAGCAAATGGCATCTGCTCCTTCGCTAGCCTGTGCCCTGAGCCAGCAGGACACAAGCCTCTCAATCCCCGGAGAACAAGAGCAATGGGTCTGTTTACCAGCGGAGGTTGGCAAGCGCTAAGCCATCCCATTGTGGCTGGCATCGTGATGTGGGGGTCACGGCGCCTGGGGGGCTCAGTCCTGCAGGGAGCAGAGCGAGACCCTAAGCACCATCACGTTCACTGAAGCCTTTCAGCCTGGAGTGCTCAGCCCATTGCAGGATTAGACCTAGTACGCACCATCTAGGCTGACCTAGGATGCAATTCCCTGCTCTGTGGTGAATATCCCAGCCCTCTGTGGGTTGGGCTCAGATTGAACATTGCTGTAACATTGTCTTTGTTGGTTTAATTTTCTAATAACATATTTCACCGAGCAATGCAGCCAGACTGGAGCCATAACCCAGAACAGCAGTTGGCATGAAAAACTCTACTGTATTTCTGACACTAGGGTCTTTTATAGCCAGGGTATGATGGTTTCAGCACCAGTGCAATTGCAACCAAGTATTAAATATCCCAATTAGTGCAATTCACAGTTATCGACAACACTGTTTTCTTTCCAACATTCCCCAAGGACAAGAAAATGTTCTGTGCAGATCTGAAAGCTTCGGAAAGAGGAGGCATTCATCAGTAGGGTGCTTCAGTGTTTAACATATGGATCTCCAGAGCCGATTTGGGGCTGGGCAGAGGTAAGACATTAGCTTGCTTAGGCAGCCAAGGTAAAATAGACTCAACAGCCCAAATCCACCATCTGAGAGGGGCATCCATGCAGCAACAGGCATGGTAGCAAATGGTATTTGTTGGACTCTTGCTTGCAAACAGCAGAGCTGAGAAATGAGAAGACAGTAGGCCTGAACTAGGATCCATGTCCCCAGCAGAAGTCTGTGTCGCTTCAGCGTCTGCACAAGCCTCCAAACACAGGCATTTATTCTGCATTTCCACCTGCTTTGTGGAAACGAGAAGAAGAAAGCTCTGAAAGACAGCCTTCATAGTTGTGAAATGTTCATGGGAGAAGCACGGTACTATTAAAACAGTGTCTCCAGTTCAGACTGTAAATCCAGGTGCGTGTCTGGCTGTGCTCTCGAGGGCTCTAGTCCCTGCCAAACCTGTGCTACCATCTTCAGTTTGTGATTGCTGCCCAATGCAGCTGCACTGAAATGCTGTTTGCCCAAGCTCGTTTCACTAGCTTGTTCTAGATTTGCCCAGAAAAAAAAGGAAAAAGGAAAAAATTCCTTATGTTTCCTTCCCTCTAACCTGGTTACCTCATGTCATCCACAAAGGAGGGCACGCTCCTCCCGACGCAGGTGTGTGCACTCACGGCTAAGCACAAAATGCCAGGGAAACGCAGGAGTGACCTCTGCAGGACTGGCTCCCAAGGATCAACGATCACTAAATGATCATTTTAACCCAATTTCTATCTTTAATTTTTTGGTTTTCTCCAGTTTCTTGCTCTTTAAAGCCAGAGAGGGAAACAACACAGCTGCAGAAAGATGCTGGATTTCAAGAGTTAAAAAATGACAGTAAAAAAAAAATCATAACTGCCTTTTAAATAAACACCAGTGTTACTGATCCAGTTGTTTATGACTCTCTGTTCCAGCCCATTTCACTGACAAAAGCCAAGTGAAATTAGCGTTTGATGCCTGAAAAGAAATGGAAAGCCATAGGCCTCACATGAAAGGGGAAGCAGTGGAATAAACAAACTCTGATTACATGGAAGAGGTTGCGTGTTTGCTTAGAAAGAAATCAGTGAATCACAGGTTGTTTTCAGTCAGGAGAAGAAAGAACACGTTCAGAATAATTCAAGGAATGGGGACACCAAGACCCTTCAAGAACTTGGTGCGCAGCCTAAGGAGAGATGCCGCAGCAGCCTGGGGGCCCGCGCAGGACCGTGAAAACATGGCTCGGTTCTTTGATTTTGCTCCTGACCAGCCATGTCAGCAAGTCCCTTGCGGTCTGTTAGCTTTGGGGGCTGGGATCCGAGCTGATTAGCTTGAGTTCAGCATCATGCTAACATGGTGATAATGTCTTCCTGAGACAGCTGGCTTGTGTCAAGCTTGTAGAGCAGGAGACCAAGCTTGCATCTGAGGGATGATGTATAGTTGTCATCTTGGTCTCCCTGTGCCTCAGCTCCCCTCTGAAATTACTCTGTAGCACCAACCTTTTTAGTAGAGATACTGTGAGGATAAGTCGAGCTCGGGAAGTTCTGTGGTAACGGGAGCCCCATTTAGTATTCGAGTGTCTGAATGGAAGTAGCTCCCTTCAGCTCCTAGTGCTCATAGAAGAAGTGGCTATCTCTGAGCCTGTCTTTTTCCTTGGCTCTGAATAATCCTGCTCCCAACTGCTGCTAACTCAGCCTCCTACAATTCCCCAATCAAGAGATCTGCAGCCACCTCCAACCTGTTCCTGGTTTGTGCCTGTTCTTTTGTTAGGAGTTCTTCAAAACTGCACTTCCCGTGCCATGAAGAAATTCCTGGTCAATATGAGCCCTAGTCTGAACGTGGAAGGGGAATGCAGTGGGAGGAAAGGAAATTAGGGCCTTTGATCTCTTATTTCATCTGCAAGGCATTGAGAGCCAAATGCTTTTGAATAAACAAGCTGTCAGAGGTAGGGAGTGAACAGATCCACATGGATTGGGTGGGGTGCTCTCTGCACGAGCCGACATGGAGCTGATGCAAGGCAAGCGATGGGACGTTTCCCAAGCATTCCCCTGCCTGGTGATGTAATCTCTCATTTGTCATGTGCCCTGGCGAAGGCTGATCTGTATGCATGCCAAGGATGAGTGGAGGCAGACTTGCTGTCAATCCTAGGATAATTAACGTTGGAAGAGACCTCTGGAGGTCTCTACTCCAACCTACTGCTCGAGGTGGGGTCAGCTTTGGGGGCAGACCGGGTTACTCAGGGCTTTATCCAGTTGGGTTTTGAAAACCTCCATAGCTGGAGACTGCACAGCCTCTCTGGGCAAGATGTTCGCATGATGGAAAAAAATTTCTTTTAATCCAGTTTGAACCTCTCTTATTTCAACGTGCCCATTGTCTCTTGTCCTCCTGCCATACACCAGCGTGAAGAGCCTGGATCTGCCTTCTTGCTAACTTCTCACAGGTATTGTAAGCTAATAGCTCGTGTTTGGAGAGAGGCAGCTGAAGGCACGCCCCGCTCCCTTGGGAGTGCAGGGAGCGTGTTCTGGGGTCCTCAGACAAGGATTTACAGGCCTACAGGCAGGTTAAGGCAACTACAATGGGTGATCAAGGCACCAAACAAGAAGTAGAGGAAGGAATTCTCAAACCAGGGCACCCGTGTGCATGACCGCAGGTGGCTGGGTGCTGCGTAGCACCCAGGAACTGCATAGCTCATAACACAGGACGCGGGCTTCTGAGATCACACCACCGTTAGTCACCAGCCTCCTTTTTCTTCCCAGGGTGAGTACCTCCTCCCAGCCAAACAAACAAAATTCCCCTCCACTCCCAACCCCACCATCTCTCTGCCGTGGTCATGCAAAATTTACCCCTACTAGTCTCACTAGTCTTCACCCTGGTCATGTTTGAAGTTACCTGTAGAGCCCACTCAGAACCACTGCCTGGTGATCACGTCCCCAGCTGGGAGACACTGACTTCCCTCGGGCATTGCCCACTTCTACGGGCTCCTGCCCAACACCCCAGAGCAGCTCCCCAAACATGGCTCTGGGTCTTTTGTGACTGTGCCCTGCTCTTTTCCGAAAGCAAACGGAGCAGAGAGCTGTTGCTGGTGCACTGTAACGACGATAAAGCTCCTCTTGTCACAGCTGGAATTAAAATCAAGGTCATTTTACCCCTTCAGGTTCCTCCTTTTCATCTCTGTCCTCCCCCAAACAGGCGTCTGTCTCTTCTTTAGTGACCCCAGCACTGAGGACAACCGGGACAGGGCACCCCTGCCTCGTGGCTGATTCCACTCAGTTGCAATATTTATGTATTTCTTGCCGTCTCTTGCTCTTTGGGACCCTGCAGCTTCCTGATCCCTACATTTCATTTGTCTCAGGTTTTAGAATTTATTTCGGTGACTCCAGTCCTGATGTCTGAGACTGGCTGAAAATAGTAACTCAGCCTGATCTTATCTGCAGCTATTAGAGACTTCAATTATATCCTCCCGGGACTCTCTGTTACTCCTAAGAAATTAGATCTCGGTTATTGTTTTCTTACCCCTCTCCCTGTCCTCATAAACCTTCCAGCTACAGGTTGTGCTTTGATGAAGCTTTTCAGGAGCCAGATTGGACTTTTAGAAAGCGTAAGATCCCCAGGCACTTCCGTAAGTCCAGCCATGCCGGGATCCCAAAGGCCTTTGATAGCTTTGCTTCGCAATGCCTTGAGGAGAGGCAATGTTATTATCAATTTACTGAGGGAGAAACTGAGGCACCGAGTAGTTACTAGTTTCATTTTAAGAATATTTCCACTGGATTCTGTGGGAATAATGGCTACACAGCACATTAAGAACTCGGGGCATTGCAGCCCACAGGTTGGCAGGCCTGCCCGTGGCTACGGACTGATCTGACGGTGGGGTCCGGGAGCCCTGACTACAATTAATTGGTCAGTTCTTCCTTTATAATGAAAAAGTGGCCAGACTTGCTCCATTAACCACTGCTCAGCACCAATGTCTTGCCGCTCCAGCACTCAGAAGCAGATCTTACTTTGCACTTCCAGGAGAGGGGGGATTCCCGGAGTAACTGCATCTTCCCGCACCTGGTTAAGGAGCTGGCTAACCTGACTCTTTACATCTGAAGGTGCGGAGAGCGGGCTGTCCTCTCTGTTCACGACGCATCGCCAGTAGCTCCTCTCCCGTGTGCCAGTCCCTCCGGGTAGGGCATCCTTTTGCCTTTCAGTCACATCTCCTTGAGGGAATCTCCCTCTGTGTCTCTCTGCAGCCTTCCACTGCCGTGGTGAGCCATCCGTCGCTCTCTGCGATAGGGCGAGAAGAAACAGCTGAGTGATCCACCACCCTGAAGAACTTCGCAAAATGGCATGCTGGAAGGCAGGTCAGAGAAAGGAAGGTAAAACTCCACCAACCACCTCCCTGGGCCCTACGAAACCAGGTACTAGGAGTGGTAAAGAAAGCCAGAATAGCTGTAACTTTTCTAGCTTCTTGTGCACAGCACCTCACATTTGGGCAAGTCCCTGTATGGCTGGAGATTCCCCTACAGTTCTTTGCAGCCAAGCTCAGCAAGATTTGTTTTTAGGAAGGTACGCAGTGTAGCATTCACGGAGAAGCCACTCGCTAGGCACTGAGAGAGGCTTAGCTGCAAATGAGGGCAGAGACAGCTGAGAAAATTGCACATGCAAGTGTGCGGTGTGTAAACATCTGAGGAACTACAAAAGATAACGAAATTAATCTAAGTCTGGGTTAGCTCCTGGCCTCCTTGATCTTAGCACAGCCAGAGATTCAGGCCTGGGGCTCGGCACGGCGCATTTATAGGGATGGTTTTCCAGTGCGTAGAATGCTTGTTTTATTGAGGTCAAGGCATGGAAAGAAAGACAAATATATTAGACAAGATAAGATCAGAAAGATTAGACCCAAAACTCCAGTTCTTAGCACCTCAATTGCTGGTATGTTTGCAATCAAGATCTACTATCTCTGGCTTGAGTCCTTCCCTAAAGTAAATATATAAAGTAAATATTTGTAACTCTTGTGGCTAGGATCTGTTCTGGATAAATGTTTTTGCAGTGTCTTGTGCTATGATGCTTCAAAGCCAACCGGAGCCATTTGGCACCATCCCAAATCAATTGATCACTGGCAACAACAACAACCTTTTCCTTTATTTAAAAAAGACAGTGTTATTAATTTTCCAGTCCCCTCTGTTGCTTATGTAGGGTGCACTTTGCACCAGAGGCTCTTTGTGTGGAACTTCTCTGCTTGTCCAACGCTTTAGATTTCAATACTGCACATCAGGCTGCTGCCTGGAGAATAAACAGATGCTGTAACAGGACTCACATGCCCTGGATCTTGGCTGTCAAGCAAAGCAGGGAGTGACAGGGACCACCAGAAGGTGGGGCTTGTGGCCTTAAATGACTAGATGTTCTTCAGCCTCCCTGCCAACTTGCTAAAGCACGCTGCCGCGCCGGGCAGAGGCGACTGCCTTGGTGTCTCCAGAAACCCGGGCCAGAGGGATCGTCTAATAGTGGGCAGCAGGGGGTGGGTGTGCGGGCTTGTGGCTTTTCGAGTTTTCATCAAAACATGAATCAGTGTCTAGATTTTTCCACATTTTTTTCCATGTTTTCATTGAAACAGATAATTAAAAAAAAAAAAAAAAAGAGAGAGAAAGAGGAGAGGATGTGGAAAGTATGGCTGAAGTTTGGATTTTGTGCCATGTTTGTGACCTGGGTATAACAGCAGAAGGCTATGACAGCCCAGCGACAGCGCTGGAGCGAGGCCAGGGCTGCACCACTCCGTACCCACGAAGGCATAAATAAGAATTCCTGCATTACGGCCTGCGTGGACAGAAACCCTGGCCGATCCGAGCGGGACCCTAGGCAGGGCACCCCGCGACGGCTCCGCTTTGCCTGGCGTGCCGGAGCTCGCGCATCTCGGCGCAGCACAGGCAAGTCCGGAGACAGGGCCTGGCGCCCAGGGCCGCCCGGCATTGCCCCGCGAGTGCCGTCGCGCTCACCGGGGAAGTGTTTTACTGAGTGGATGCTGCTCAGAATCCATAAGGACTTTGGAATCTGGCTCAGAACAAGTATTTATTTCCCCTACAATAACATGTAAGTATTGATAACTCTACTTTTTCAAAATTCTTTTAACACTCCCTAAATTTCAGCATCAAATGCCAGGTGAATGTTTTAAATAAAGATAATGAGTAAATAGTTCCCTATCCCAGAAAAAACTCACCTGAGAAGCTCCCGGATTCGATCAGCGTGTTGATAATTTTTATTAGGTCTCACTTCTACATATTCTTTAATCAAGCCAAAAGTTCAAGAAGGAGTCATACATGGACTTTTTTTGGAACTGAATTATTTGAATATTTTGGGGGAGGGTTTCCCGTAAGAAAACTAAATTTGATAACTCAAATCAATTGTATTTTCAGCTGATGAAACCACAGAAAAACTTGAAGGGCGGGGGGGGGGGGGGGGGGCACAGGGACTGGGGGTTTTATTTTGTTTTGGTTTGTTCTATAAAAAATGTCCACTTCATTGAAAAGCTATTTCTCTTCCACCTGCCAACCCTCCCCCCCCAACAACAACAAAGTCCTTTGATGTAAAATTTTTGGCCAGTTTTACCACAAACATGCATAGACAAGAAAAAATCATCCAAAGATTTTGGCAAATCGCAGCTGCATTTTTTTCCATAACAGGCACGGTCAGTTATCTTTCCATAATCCCAAGTTATTGTAGCTCCCAAATGGTGTCTCAGCTTCACTTTCATACTGACCAAAACGTGGCTCATCATTTTTAGTTCATTTGCTTTCTCCATTTTTGGGGGCTTTGGCTTCTACAAAGGTTTGTCTTTAAAATCCGGGTGTGCATTATCAATCACGAATTACACGGAACAATACGTTGGCTCCATCCTCAACAATTCCTTCAGAATTCCAGTTCTGAATTGGAAAACCTTGTTCCTTTTCTCCTCGATCATTCATTTGAGTCTGTTAAACAGGAGATGCTTCTTAGAGAACACAGCCAGATTTTAGCCATAAACAACTCTCCGTCGGCACTGCTTCGGCTCCTGCTTGGACATGTTTTTTCCCGAGGAACACATCCCTTCGTGTGCTCCTAAAGGCACATAGTGACACCTGGTGACTGAATTGTATAGGGCAAGGAACCAGGAAAACTATGGCGAGCTCAGAAGAGGTGACCTTGCCTCAAAGGTCTGCTTCAATAATGAATTTGAAAGTTATTTTGAATTATTTATGGAAAAAAAAATAGAAGAAAAGTCTTATTTTAAATCTTTGTAGCAAAGATGCAAAAAGAAGTGAGTTCATGATATGTATGTGAAAGATTTGGTAATGCTGGGTTAATGGTTGGACCCAATGATCTTGGAGGTCTCTTCCAACCAGAACAATTCTATGATTTTAATTTGGATGAAAATGATTTTTTTTTTTAAAGGAATATACATTTTAACTGTGTCAGGGAAAAGAGATGGACAATCCCCATGTAGGGATGTCCCTTTAAAACAGCTGGGCCTAATCCCCACCTGTAGCTGATTTGTTGCTTCCCAGCCGATTCCCCGAGGTCAGTAAGAAGGTGAGGACCAGCCGGTCTGTATAAAAGCAGCAAGAACAGCTCTGGGGGGCTTTTTGGTGTGGAGTGTTTGGGCTGTGATAATGGACACCATCCTGTGGAAGCCACATTGGGTAAATGGCTTTTATTTGGGCTTTTATTTGCAATCCTCCTGGAAAAAAGGTAAGGTGGGTGAGCGGAGAGGCTTGGTTGGGCTCTCGGGCAGATGGTCTTTGAGCAGGGCTCCTCTAGTAACAGCTGGGATTGGAGGTGGATTTAGAGGAGAGGTGATGTATTGCTGGTCTGTTCTGGAGTCCTGTGTCATGGGGGGGGAAACAAAAAAAGCTTTCACATTTCTCTGAAAACTTATTTTGAGTATCTGGTGTTGTGCATCGACTGCAAACCTTCAGCCGACGTGACCGATTTAGCCCTCTCTTGCTCGCTTTTCTTTCGCTACGCAAGGCCCCGCTCTGGGGTTAATAACCCCGGCGCTCGCTGAAAAGCCACCTGAAGGGCCAATCCTTTTAGATGAAAGGCTGACAATGCAACTCATTGGCAATCTGCTCCGAGTGCCGAGACACCCGGGACTTGGGGAAGCTACGGATGGAAACAAAACTGGCTACAAAACCAGGGGACAGTTAGATGGCTTAGTTCTGCTCTCACAAACAGGATGAAAATCTGTTGGATTTGTATGGTTCTGGCATGTTTCTTTTGAAACAAAGAACTTATGATCAGCTTGTGTGTAAGATTTGGTTGCTATCATCGTGTTGCTATCATCAGTTTCCTCCTGAGCAAGAGGAGGGCATGGCTAACAGCACCAACGAGTAGTTTCTTCACCTCTGAGCTGACTTGTTTCCACTGTAAAACTGAAACACTGTGTGCCCTTGGACACCAATTGTCTCTATAATCCATGAATTCTATTTTTAGGCAATTTTCTTGGTTGCTGGCACAAATCTTAATACATATATTTTTTTTTGGTTGATGACCCGAGCAGCCTGTTTTGAATTTGCTCCCTTGACTTGCATTATTTGTCAGTCTTCTCCTCCTTACGTCCACTTCAATAGCAATTTGATCATTTGTGTTGGAACTAAAACATCTAACATCGTGTAGCAAAACAACTCATCTTAGATTCAAGGTTTTGTATTTGTGCCTTTATTTACTTTAGATTGCTTGGCCTTGGAATAATTTCTGAGCTAGCTTGCTTTGGAATTGGATGACTGAGCTTGAAACAAGCCTTGAGCAATGAAAACCTGCTGCGTCCCAGAGACAGTAATTTAAAGATATAGGGTGGCTAGGTCCTGCGTGGAGCAAATAATGCGTAATTCATGGTGCCTCCCAGCAAATTCAGAGGGGAGGAACAAAACCACACTTGTCTCTGTTCTTACACAGAACAAGCAATCACCTATACAGCAAAAGTCTTTTATTAAAAATCACAGCACACAGAGCCTTTGGCCAATAAAGGCATACATGAAAGGACATAAATACATCTACAATACGCTTACGCAATTACCAAGAGTTTTCATCATCACAGATAGCTTCAGGTTTCTAGCAGTTTATTTCCGAGATAAATGCTGAGCAAATAAACCGTGTGCCACACCCCACCCCCAAACGGCAAAGTTACGCGGCTGCAAAAAATGTGCAATTTCATTCAATCGTTTCAAACATACTCAGCACAGTACCCCCGCTCGTTCTGTTTCATAAAGGCACACTTATTATGTAGTATCCTTCAGCTTCAAACAGGCTGTAAGTAACAAACTGGTCCGTTTCCAAGTTTTACCAGACATTACCTAAATAGTCTGTATTAGAAAGTAATAACTGGTGTATTATGTTGGCATAAAGTAGTTCCAGTTCCAAGGTAAAAGCATATCTTGCACAGGTACATGTAGCAACACATTTGAGTCTTGCAGGCAGCGTGTTCTAAATAAAATATATAGTAGTGTAGGTGTTGACAGTTTGTCAGGCATACAGCAATACCAAAACCGTATTTCAACTCCGAGGCTGGAGCTGAACGCAAACTAACAGAAATGCAAGTCCTGCTCACCGTCCCCTGCTGCGGGGCGTTTAATCAAACCTGCAAACCTTGGCCCCCAAATGTCAGCAGTAACAGATAGCAAATACAAATTTAAATGCTCAAAAATGAGGCATTTCAACAACAGAAAATGTAACATTTGTCGAAAGTATGACACACACAAGCTGT
Source organism: Phoenicopterus ruber ruber (assembly GCA_009819775.1). Lineage (NCBI taxonomy): Eukaryota > Metazoa > Chordata > Aves > Phoenicopteriformes > Phoenicopteridae > Phoenicopterus > Phoenicopterus ruber. The sequence goes on along the minus strand of CM020235.1, from coordinate 6,616,957 downwards.
ATTTGAGCAAACTTCACATGAACAAGGCTAGACATTCAGAAAAGAAAGTATTCAGTCACGGGAATAGTAATTTCTAAGTTGGGTTTGGGTTTTTTAAAATTGTGAACTGACTGTAGGAATTCTTGGAAGTTTGAAGGTTTTTTAAGTGGAACTGTTAGTCTATTTAGTATGGAAATTAATGTTTTAGCTACTTATTTTTACATGCTAAAGTAATTAAGTCATGTTGCACATAACTTAAATCCCCTGGAAAACAGAATCAACTTTCTAGTGGAGTTTATGCCATTGTCAGCTTTAAATATTTCAGTATCAAGTCTTAGATATAATCACGGAGAGGACACGTCATGAACAATTAATTTCTCTACTGTATCTACTAGGTCTGGTAGAATGCTAAATGCCTGATTTAAAAAGTAATTTAAAAAAAAAAATCTGTAAATAATAACAGAGAGCTCAGTAGTGTTGCAGATCAACTCAATGGCAGTCCTGAATGGATGCCAACATAAGCTTATAGACTTGACACAGTTGCCTAACTTATAGTGCGTAACCACCGGTATCTAGAAAAGCTGAGGTGATTATTTTTCCCATACTAACAATAATATTAAAAATACAAAGTATTTATGAAAAGTTGGAAACCAGCGGAAACACTATTTAAAAAAATAAAAAGCCCAACATATCACTAACCTATTGCCACTACGAATGGCTACAGAAAAAGAAGATAAATCTGTTCCTGGATAGTTTTGTTTTCACTAAGGCCCACAACAAACCTTTCTGCTCTAATATAGCTGCAATAGAGAGCAAAACCCGCTTGTTTCTCAGCAGCGTTTAAACATCCTCCCAAATGCTGGACCCGCTGAAGTCAGAATCCTGCGCCTGACTTTCAAGTAGAGACGAAGATCACACCGTGGTTTTCAAGTACAAAACCATCCCATACTAGACTTCTGAGATGATGTCAGGAAATACGGAACCTGGTCCTGAGAAGGTATGAAAGATCGCCTTTAATTACTACTTTTAAAATATTCAATGCAGACATTGCTCAAATGTGCTTTATATTTTGCTTTAGAAAAAAATGGGCTCAAAAATGAATTTTGGACTGAAACTTTAAGTTTTAAAACTTTCAGGACTCACTCATGCAATGCACAGATGTTTCCTGATTATTCAAAATAACATTAATAGGTCTTTCACATGCAAATTCTTTCTAGTAAAATATAAAAAAAATAATCCTGTACTAGTTAATGTTTTTCTGGGTTTTTCCACACAACATGTGGGATGTCTGCTCTCTCCCAAATGATTCAGTTTGCTTTTAAAATACCAAAAAAAGTCTAAAAACTTCATCTTGTACTTTTGTGCAATTTCCCGGTTAACTGGGATTGAAATCTAAGCGCTATATTTGCAGTAAGGGGGTGTCTACTCAGAAAGCTAAAGCCACTTACCAAAGGACAAGAATCTGTCAAGCCTTCCATGTTAATTTGTTTTGCACCTAGAGCAAAATACGGGTAACCTTAAACAGAAAAGGGTGTAACGAAGCTGTGTCAGACCGAGACCCAGGTACCAAGGACGCAAGAGTGGTCGCCGTCGTTTCCGAGCTTTGCCTTGCAAGCGTGCAGGCAACGGGCGAGCTGCTGTCGAGATCTGCTATGTCGGTACTTCGGGGTGCGCGCCAATTCCCCACGCTTGCGTATGAAACTCGAGAATTTCTTAATCATTAAGTTATTTGTATGCGTCATGTTCTCCATGGGGCCAAATATCAGATGGCGATCCAGCACTTCTCTGCCATTCATTTTGCTAGCAATGAAAAACACTTTTTTTGGGGGGGGAGGGTGGGGATGGGGGTTGTGGGTAGGGACAGTCAAAGCCAACAACGTGAACAACGTCCGTGACCACAGTCATTGACAGAAATGGATAAACAGTACGTCCTTACTAGCTTGAGCGACACGCAGCAGACTGCTGATCTGCAGCTCAGATCCCAGTACTTCAAATGATGGCTTGTACACCAATAAATTCAAGCACTGCTTGATACGTAATTCTCATGGACATTACAGTACCTCCTTAAACAAATTTAAAATGACATTTAACTATCTTATTTTTCCTATACATAATACATTTTCAATAATTATAAATAAATACTCACAGTACAAGCATTTAATCACATATATACACACAGTACTAGTGAACCCCAAATGGCAAATAGATAGTTTTTAAAATGCTAAAACCAATTTAAATTTCCTGTAATCTTGTTAAGTTCTTGTTTTGGAACAGTACACCTTGCTGAAAAGCACATCTGCCTATCTGTCAATACATAAGCATGCATTAGAATGGACACATGCTGCAATAACTTATTTTTTTCAGTATCTTAATTTAACTTTGTTTTAGAAGGAAGTCAAAGATTTGCTCAAATTTTTAAAATAGAGAATTATCATCCTCTGCAGAAGACTTTTCTTAATCCTCAACAATTTAATCAAAACGAGAGAAGAATAACAAAAAATCCATACTTGATTCCTTTGGTATGAATTGCTAACTCATTAATTTAAGAAGCAAAAATACAGAGATATTGGCACCTTTTTTTTTTCCTTTGCAATTTGTCTCTTCCTGCAGGTGGGAACAGACACTGACCTAGGGAGAGGGGGAAATGAAATTGTATGAAAGTGCAGTGTGCAACAAACAGTAAAACTGATAATTAAGAATGCCCTTCAGGCTTAAAGTAAAAACTCTGCTTACACTGAAAGATCTGTAGCTGACAAAGGTTACGGGAAGTCAGTAGCTCTGTACTAGTACTGGAAAAAACATTGCTGTGTATTAGAGCACCTGCTATTGAAAAATGTTTGAATTACAGGCTTACCTAAAGGTTTGAAGATAAATAACATGGTGAAATTGTGCAAGTGATCTGCTCTACAGCCAAGAATGTCCTGTCTGCATTTACTGTTCAATACTGCATCCGATGCCGACAAGCTCTGGCAGTACTAGAATTATTTGTAGTGTAGACAGGACTAAGGGACATAATCCCGTTTACTGACATATCACTTGAGCAATTAACTTAGACCTCCTGTAAAATTGTTTTTAGTTCCACTAAAAGGTGCTATTGGAGAGGAGGGAATTCACACAGTCCAGCTTTGGGCATCTAAATGTGACTGTTGGGGGATTAGTCTCCTTACATTGCAGTGTGTCTCCTGAAAAGAGGGACGAGGTTCTCCTCAAACAGGAATTTGGGGGTGGGGGAACCTATTTCTCTTGACTACATACAGAGTTTACCCTCTTAGCTGAGGTACCCATGTTAGGGCAATCTTGTTTGGACTCCAAACAGCTTCCACTGATCTAACCCTGCTAATTTACATTTTGCAGAAGTAATCCAGAACGATATAAATCTGAAGCCTGCAACGTCTGACCTTGCAGTAGTCAGTGAGATTACTTACTGTTGGGAGGGGAAATGTTTCTTCATACACAGTGTGCTTGGAGGATAAGGTAAGAACACCACCTATGCCTGACAACTGAAGGCTAGCTTTGTAGCATAAGTATTTGCCCCCAAAATAAGATAGTATATTCTATACCTGTCAAATACCATCACTCATCCACCTTTCTAAATATAGACTTACTCTGTAGCTGCCAGATAATTTATGTACACGATGTCTTTAAAACAACAAAAAGCTTAGAGACAAGTTACACAGATGTTCTAATAATTGCATTCTTGTAAAACAGAGCACTCGCCAAAGAACAGACTCTCTCTCCCTCCCCTAACCTTAACACCCTAGGTAAAATTGTTCCCTTTACGTGACTGCTTGTGTCAATAACCAGTCACCTGCTCCTGCTGGCAACAGCAGCTGATTTGCGGCCCCATTAGAATCTTCAAACCTTGCCAAACTGACACTTCTTCCTTGCCAAGAAATAAACAGCAGATGCCAGTTTCACAATCTTATAGATAGCATAAAGGCCTGTCATGATCTTCAGCAAATAAATCTTAGAATCTGTTAAAAATCTTTCATCAACTTTTCCCTTGAGTTATCTCCCCCAAATGTTCTCTACTACCCATATTTTGCAACCTATTATTTGCCTTCAATCCTGTCATACGAGCCTTTCCATGCTTTTTGTCATCTATTTCTTTTTTTTCAAACATCTCTACATCATGCCACATCAGTAGCTCTTGGGAGTTTCAGGGTTTCATTGATTGTGACATAATGAATCGTGCAAAATCTTTTGAGTAATTTTTAAGCCCTCGTTACTGGGATTCTCCCCAAGTAACAGTAACCAAGCTCAGAGTCCATCAACATCCTGCCTTTTCCTTCCTCAGACTTTCACGGGATGCCATCCTTCCTTTGGCAACACTGTGAAGGAGGCACTCCCCAGTCATACATGTAGGAAAGCCTGAGCTTAACCTCCTCCTTACAGAGCTTTCCTTCTTTAGCCAGGGTCTGGTGCTTTTCCAGCATGTCCTCGATGCTTTGCTTATGAGTTACTATATACTTATTGTTGCAACCTCGTGATTTATACTCAGTGTCAAAACGAGGGTCGTGCACTCTCTTCACATCGATGGGAGCCAGCCAGACCCCCAGGGACACGTCTTCGCTCTGCCACATGTTCAGGTAGTCCCTGCTAAGACGCAAATAGCGCACCAGATCTGCAGAAATCACGTAACCACCACCCAGAGCATATGGTAGATAGTAGTCACAGAGCACCCAGGTGCTCTCTTTCCATTTGCCGCCAGATTTCACTCGGCCGCGGCCAGAAAAGAAGCCCCAGTAGAGGCGACGCGGCTCCTTGGCTCTCAGCTCTTCCACGAGCACATCCAAGCGTACGAAGGTATCGTCGTCAGCCTTCAGGGCAAACTGGAAGTCCAGGTGCAGATCCAGCCAGACGTACGTGGCCAGGACTTTAGCGGTCAGGTTCTCGTAGGAATCCCGCAGCTCTGGCAGGAGGAGGAGGTCTCTGTGCCGGCTCTGCTCTAGCTCCAGGCTCCGGAGCTCCTCTGCCCCGAGCCCACCCGTGCCGATCACAAAGCGGCTCCAGATGTCATCGTGGGGGGGGCGCCCGGCAGCCGAGAGCCACGTACTGCGGATGATGCTGCGGCGCTCGCTGTACTTGGGGCCGCTGGTAATGAGCACGGCCAGGAAGGCGGTCTCCTCCAGGGAGGGCGGCGGGGCTGCCGGGGGATGCGGCCCCCGGGCTCCCCGCGGTGGCAGCGCCGCGGGCTGGTTGTGCGGCAGCCCGCGGGGGGCGGGCAGAGGCCGGAGCCCCTCCGAGGTGCACTTGGCCAGGTAAAGCAGGACCACGGCGAAGAGCGACAGGCCGCCCAGGCCCAGGGCCGTCTTGTGGCGGCACAGCAGGCGCAGCAGCTTCATGGCCGCGGGGCCTCGACGGGGCGAGCGGGCCCGGCCGGAGCCCCCTCCCCTCCAGGCCCCGAGGCCCCGCCCCCCCGAGGATTTAGGCGGGAACGGCAAGAGTCCCGCCCCCGGGGAGCTGGAACGGCTTACGGCCGCCGAGAGCGGACAAGCTTCCTGTGGGAGCCCTCACCGCGCTCCGCCGTCCCTCAAAGGTGGTTTCATGTCTCCTTCCTGCCTTCTCCCCGGCGAAGCGCCGGCTCAGGCCGGCGGGAGGAGCGGCTCCGTCCCCGCCTACCTGCTGGGCCTCCGGCGCGGCCTCGGTGTGTGCAGCGGCCGCCGCTTCCCTCGCCGCCTGCGTTGTGGGGGAAGGGGCAGGAGGAGTGGCCGCGCCCTGCACCACCTGACCTCACACGACGGCGTCTGGCGGCGGCCATCTTGCAGCAGGGCACGGGAGGCCGAGACGCTGCCATTTTGGTTGCGGGCGCGCCGCGCCGGCAGCTGTTTCGGGTCACGGCGAGGGAAGCGGCGGCAAGTGCCGTTTCAGGCTGGGGAAGCTTTGGTGCGCGGCGGTGCTGCCTCGCTGTGGCAGAGGAGAGCCCGTAGTCTTGTGAAAGTAGTCGTGTGTTAGCTGTTCCGACTTCATAGGGATTGGTAGCGGCGTGTTACGTACAAAAGGCAGTATTTTAAGGGCTCCCAAGCAAAACAGATGAACGGTAAGCACGAAACTGGAGATGTACGTATAGCCAGGAAAAGGGACCTGACAGGGAATTAAAAAGGTTCCTTCACGCTTGGAGGAGGAGGTCTGCTTTATTATTAGCTGAGGTAAGGAAGAGTACGTGAGCAACTACGTTGAAATTTTTAGCCCCCGGAGTTTTGCCTTCCCGCTTTACCGGGTCACGGCAACCGCAAGGCCCTGACACCTGCGAGGGGTCCAGGGGGCCCCGCTGTGGCGGGAAATGGCTGCCGCCAGCGGAACGGGGCGTTTTCCTGCCCTACTCCAAGATGGCGGCTCCGCGCCCCTCACGCACGCGCTGCGTTTTGACGAAGTTCCTACGCAGCGCTCGCCCGGCCCGCTCCCCTCCCTCCGCCCGTGCCTGTGGGGCGGGAGTGGGCTTGGGGGCCTCGGCGCCGGCTGACGTGCTTCCGTGAGGAGCCGCCGCGGCCCGCGCAGGGACCGGGGGAGTGGGGCGAGGGGCAGCGAGGCCGAGGCTGGCCTCCCCGCGGCCTGTCACGGATCTCGGAGGCTGCGTCCCCCGTCTGCAGGGAGGGGACACCCCGAGCGCCCCGGAGCTCTCGGTGAGTGCGTATGGCCCTTCCTGGAGCCGGGTCGGGACCGCCACTGCCCTTCGAGTCGGGCAGGGCAGCCCCGGCCGGGCTCCCCCTCTCCGGTGGAGAGTTAGCTGTGGCCGCTGGGTCTGTGACTCCTGCCGCGGGCTGGGCGGGCGCTCCCTGCCCAGGGCTCTGCTGTGCCTCGCGGGTCTGTGGGGTTTGTGCGCCTCGGCGCGCCGTCTGTCGGGCTGTGGTCCTTTTCCCTGTCCCTGCCGTCTGCGAACTCGTACGTGGCAGCGATTTTCACGCACCAGCAAGCGGGTCGTGAAGTGTCTGTCCCTGGGGTTGCTTTTCCTACCAACTGTTTCCTGAGTGTTTCCGCCTCCGCTTCAGGTGATGGCATTTGTAATCGTGTTTCCCTCAGTCATCTCTTTCCAAAAAGACCTTTGTGTCTTTTGGCCTTTCTAAAGACGTGGTGTGTTGCGATCTCTGGTAAACTGTTGTGCTGTCGTGGCTGTTTCTGCAGCTTGCTGGGAAGTGCAGTGCTAGTGTTGGGGGCATTGCGCAGCTGGGCTTGGGCTGTGCGTTCGGACAGTAAGTGCTTGGGGTGCTGGGTTGACTTCAGTAAGTGCTTGGGTTTCAGTTGTCAGGTCAGCTCATGCCATAACACCTGAAGACAGTTTTCAGACCAGAACTAGGCCGTTTAAAGGATGTTATCTTCCAAAGTCCCCTGACAGAGGTTACAATTGTGCAGGCTGAAAACTGACACAGATTAATTCTTGTCATGTATTTATTATTTAATAGGCTTTTTTTATTCTTTCACTGCGAATACTTGTGCGTGTGTGCAGGTCTGAATTGTAGGAGAGGTTTTATTAGTGACATGATGTTCTAGAGTTTAATTTGCGTGTGTTTTTTCCTTTTTGTTTTTAGATCATTTAATCCATTCACAGTAATTTAATCAGCCAATACTTTGAATAAAAAGGAAAAAATGATGTCAAGACAGGCCTTTCTCTGCAGTTTGGGATCTCTGTATTTGTCCCTTCTGTTTGTATTTCTTCTAATGGATGTTTATGCAAGGCCTGCAAATAATTCGGCCCTCAAAGAAAAGGCAGCTGACAGTAAAGATGAGAATGAGATCTTGCCTCCAGATCACTTGAACGGAGTCAAAATGGAGATGGATGGACATCTTAACAAAGAATTTCATCAAGAAGTTTTTCTAGGAAAAGAGATGGAAGAGTTTGAGGAAGATTCAGAACCCAGAAAAAATAGGAAGAAGCTCATGGCCATCTTTTCAAAGTAAGTTACGTACGTTGCCAAGAACAGTGCAGCCTCTTTCTCTGATTTTCAGAATAAAATTTGCAAGTTTTTCTGTAATATTTAAAAATTGTGATGATGAGAGGGAAAGCATCATACTATAAGCACTGTGTTTGTGTTATTAAGATATTAACATACCTGTATAAACCATTCTCAGGAGTGAGAATGCATGTGTTGAGAGTCATGATCAGTATACAGGATTGGTGCCGTGGTCTGGTAAAATTTAGGACAAAACATAGTATTTCTATGTGAAAAAACGTACATAGCTTCTCAAGGTATGAAAATTAATATTACTTTTTCCTGGTTTCCTGGCTGAATGAATAATAAATCACACTTGTATCTTAGATCAAGGAATTGGAAGGAAGGGCTTCCTTAGTGGTACGATGCCCATGCAATGAATCGGGAGGGTGCGAGTTTGTTCCAGTTTTGTTCTGGCAGTAGTACACTCTATTGCTTTGTTGTAAGTCTGGTTTCGATTGGCAATCTAAGTTTCTTATTTATTGTTTAGTCTGATATTCCATACGGATTTTGTTTTTGTTTCTGTTGTGAGTTCTGCAAATAACTGCAGAGGAAAAACACTGAAAAGATAATAGTAAAGCCAGAGGGAAGAAAAGGGACAGACGAACAATGGGGTAAGATTGTGGTAAACAAACAAACAATTGCTTTCTGTTGCTAAGGAGTCTAAGATGCTTCAGATGCTAAGCGTCTAAAATTTGAGTGTTTCAAATGAAATACATGAAGGTTAAAAATAATTATGCCTGACTGCATGTACCAAGAATTTGTAAATTGACATGACAGCTTTCTTCATTAAGTTAGCAGTGTTGTTAACAAAACATTTAGTGCCTCAGAATTTAGAAAAAGAAAAGAGAATGCGAATGAAACATGAGAGTAGAAAGATTAAATTTTTCTTTTGTAGCCTTTTTGAAAACTTCATCTAGCTCTTTACTTGGTGAAAAAATATTTACTTTCAGACATTAAAGCAATTTTCCTTTTGTAACGCACTTCTTGTGCTAGATAAGGTTTGTGTCAGCTAATAAACTGTTAGATGTTTGGAGGCCAGTAAACATAATGGAAATCAAAATCTGCATAGTTTTAGACACTAGGTGGCAGAATTGGCTTTATTTGCATTTTTGCAATGGAGGATTAATTTTATTAGAACATCTTAAATTACATTGGTGCTCTTAATGCTGATGATGGTGTGGGGATGCATATATACTTGAGATAAAATGAGAAGGCTTAACAAAGCTTTTTTTCCTGCAAACTTTTCATTAAGAGGGAAAAAGCATCAATAATAACATTGGATTTGTTTTTCTGGTGTTCTCCTGAGTAAAGGTAGCTAAAGCAAACGGGCAAACTGGAGTGTCTTTTTCATTTAGAGTAGAATCCTTTATTACTGTGTCTACTATTGAGACCACTCACTTCATTGGTAGATATATACAAATATTAAGATTGTGCTTCGAAGGTTTCATTTTCTTTATTGCTGTATGCTTATTGGAAACGTTCAACTGGTGGTTAGTAAATCGTCATTCACAAATTGCAAACTCGGTTCATTTCTGCCTATTATGAAACAGGTTGTCTTAGGAAGATTAAAGCAATTGGATTCAAGATCAACTTCACTCAGATACTTACTTAAAATTACATTCTGTCAGATGATCAGATTAGAAATGTAGAAAAGCATTCTGAGGAATTTGGTTGCTTTCTAGACATACTCTTAAAGGCTGAGTGAAAAGAGAAATACTGTGAACTTCTGTGAAAAGCTAGTAGAATCATACAATCATTTAGGTTGGAAAAGACCTTTAAGATCATCGAGTCCAACCGTTAACTCAGCACTGCCAAGGCCACCACTAACCCATGTCCCCAAGTGCCACATCTCCACGGCTTTTCAATCCCTCCAGGGATGGGGACTCCCCCACTGCCCTGGGCAGCCTGTGCCAGGGCCTGACAGCCCTTTCGGGGAAGAAATGGTTCCCAATAGCCAACCTAAACCTCCCCTGGCGCAACTTGAGGCCATTTCCCCTTGTCCTGTCGCCTGTTCCTTGGGAGAAGAGACCGACCCCCCCTGGCTCCAGCCTCCTTTCAGGGAGTTGCAGAGAGCGAGAAGGTCTCCCCTCAGCCTCCTTTTCTCCAGGCCAAACCCCCCCAGGTCCCTCAGCCGCTCCTCACAGCATTTGTGCTCCAGCCCCTTCCCCAGCTCCGTTGCCCGTCTCTGGACACGCTCCAGCCCCTCAGTGTCTGTCTTGGAGTGAGGGGCCCAGAACTGACCCCAGCACTTGAGGTGCGGCCTCACCAGGGCCAAGCACAGGGGGACGATCCCTGCCCTGGTCCTGCTGGCCACACTATTGCTGATACAGGCCAGGATGCCGTTGGCCTTCTTGGCCACCTGGGCACGCTGCTGGCTCATCTTCAGCCGCTGTCGACCAACCCCCCCAGTCCTTTCCCGCCGGGCACTTTCCAGCCGCTCCCCCCCAAGCCTGTAGCGCTGCCTGGGGCTGGTGTGACCCAAGGGCAGGACCCGGCCCTTGGCCTTGTTGAACCTCATACATTGGCCTTGGCCCGTTGATCCCTGTCCAGATCCCGCTGTAGCGCCTGCCTATCCTCAAGCAGATCAACGCTCCTGCCCAGCTTGGTGTCATCTGCAAACTTACTGAGGGTGCCCTCGATCCCCTCGTCCAGATTGTTGATGAAGATGTTAAACAGAACTGGCCCTTCATCCACTAAGTGGGTCACCTTGTCATAGAAGGAGAAAGTCTTAGTGAGTCACAGACTTACAGATGCTTTGGAAATATTTTCTTTGAAGACATAAAGAAAACATGCAATGTGGTTTTTTTTAATGATAGCTGAGATTCTATGGCATGCCAGTATGATATATAGTAGTCAATTCAAAGCATACATTATTGTCTAATAGGGTTACTGAAAATAAAGTTGAAACATGGAAGAAAAGCTCCCCAAACCATGTTTTTCTAGGCAAACAAGCTATATGTGACTGAAGGAACAAGTGGCATTTCATAATTCTGTATTTCAGTTTCTGAAGTCACTCTTTACTGGGAGGACAAGCCTTACTTGTCTAGAGAAGTGGTTTTTTACAAGTTAACCAGTGCTTCTCACTTTGCCCTGTGAGACTAGGGCATGGTGCAGAAAATCCTGGGTGCATCGTTTTAGTCTTCATTCCCTGCCAAGGGTAAGTGTTCAGGTACCTTCAGGTCAAGAAAATCTGTGAGAGGGGCTTACTTGACATCTTTCCTTCCTTCCTTCTTCTAATGATTGCCAATAAAACTTTTGCTTTAGTCTCCATTTAAATAGTTTAAATTAGCCTGGAATCTATAGAAAATTATTTTGTTGTATGGTGTAGTTTAGCTTGTGTAGGTGGGTGTTGATGGGAGGGAAGAAGGAAGGATATTGAAAGCAATAGAATGTATTTATGGTGACGCTGATTTCACTAAATCAATGGCATTGGGTACTAGAATTCAGTTTGGTGAGCCTTGCTTCTAAGGGTCGGTTATCTTGTAAATTAAATTACATGTGCTGAACAAACCCGATAAATTCAAGTACAGAAGCATGTAATGTGTGTGACTTTCTGTCAGGCTGTTTTTGTGGTGATGGAGTTACCTCTGTGAGTTTGAAAGTTGAGTATCCTTCTAGCATCTGTATTTTGCTGATGTTTTCAGCTACTTAGCAGCAGCGCAGTTGTGATTTAAAAATTAAAGCCTTCCTGTTAGCTGAGTGCCTTACCTTGATGGTCTTTGATCAGGTCACAGGCTTAAATACACCTTCTGTTAACTACTACCATGTACAGAGGTTTTTTGGTTTGTTTCTTTTTCCCCTTGTTTAAAAGTCATGAATTTACCCTTTCCTAAAGCACAACTTGTTTGGAATCCCACAATGCTTGTAAGCGTAGCTCTCTTAGACTTTACAGCTGTGACTGTTTGTGTTCAGACTGCGCATAGGGCAAGACCCACGCCCCCTTTCTTAATTTCAGGTTTGTCTCACAGCCTAACAGTATTCGTTTCCACTGGTATGCATTCTGTCTATGGCAAGAAGATGCTAGTAATGACAGCCGATGTTGGACAGGAGCAGGTAGAATAAAGAATGAAGAGAGGGGACATTTTAAGCTTTTCTGTTTTGATATCTTCGGTTTAGATTACAGATTTGTATTAGTCAGTTAAAAAACTGTTTATGCTGTATGCCACTGGAAGGTTTTAAGTAGCGTGTGCAACCTAATTTGTGTTTTTCCTAACCTGTACATTTAAACATGCATCTAATAAATTTTGCGTACTTCCTATCATGTAAAGTAGAGCTTTACTTTGGTTTCTGTTATTAAAAGTTATTTTCTGGGTCTGCTTTTCATTATTTGGATGAAACAGAAACCAGCTCTAAAGTGATATGTGTTGGGTGCTCAAGGAAATTGTGATCTTTAGTTCTGTAGGTAAGAACGCGGCCTTTCTGCTCCCCCCAATACCTCAGGCAGCATTGCAGTTTTGTCATTCAGGAACCTGAAAACATGAATCTGAAAACCTGAGTGGTCCATGTTTATTCATACTACTTTCAGATGTGGGCCTTTTGAAAGGTGGCCACAAAAATCTGATTTTTAATGGCTTGTGGTTGAGAAACTGGGCTGAAGTGTTTAAAACCTGTTCTTCCAGGCTTGACATCTATATTCAATGCAGCCCTCACTATAGGCTTTTGTTAAGGTAAAAATTACGATTATCCTACAAAGTAGCATCCTTGCTTGGTTCTTACTCAAAGGTAGTCTTACCATTTAGGCTGTGAATAGATAATGGAACATAGTTTGAATAGTGAAATGTTATCCTTGAACTTTGCATTTTCTTTGCAATGAGATAGGTAAGCAATAAGGTAAGTTGCTCTCTGTAGTCTGTTTTTTAATTCAAATTTATGCTAATAGTAGTTCCTGCTTTTACAAAAACTTTCTTTGCTGTCAATTCAGGAAGTAGTACATCATATACCTAAATTTCTACAAATTTGAGATAGCACTCTAGCAGAAAATTATACTTCTTGTAGAAAAAGAGCAATCAAGGTGGGTTTTTTGGGTTTGGTGTTTTTTTTTTTTTTTTTTTAATATAGTATATCATGACCTTTGAGAAATCGTCACAAGATTTCTGTACACAGATTGCCAAGGAAGGTTTGAGCAAAGTTGTAATCTGGGATGATATTCTTGCTTGGATTCAGCTTGTTTTCTTGAAATTAAATTCTTTCTTGCCAGTACTTGTTCTTTGGCAATTTTTTTTAAGGAGTGCATTAGAATGTACCGCTCTTTACCAGCATCTTTTGAGTGTTCAGGCCTATCTGCCTCAGAAAACTGATTGCCCATCACCATGTTATAAAATCAGTTTTCCATGACTTACCAGTGTTAGGTTGTTCGGCAGCACGTAATCATCTAAGCTTGTCATTATTAGTGGAAATGTTTTCCGTAGTCCATTTGGAATGAGATAGTTATCTAAGGAAGCACGGAGAGTCTTTTGGTTTTGTCACCTTAGATGGTAACCTCTCAGCAGGACCTTATCTTACATTTCATACAGTTGTAAATATTCCTCTCAAAAGCAGAAGTGCTGTTTATGGACACTGAAAGGATTTCGGCTTGCCTTGTACGGTGGATGCCTGCTAGTTCATGAAAATCAGAGTCATTCTTGTGAACTGTGGTAGCAGAGCAAAGGTGTGCTTTCCTGAGCTAGAAGAGCAGTAAATAAATGGGGTGTTTGTTACCTTCCTCCTTAGTTACGGTGTGATTTAGGTGGAAAGTACAGCTTGGAAGTAGTAAGTTTGATAGCTTTGATCTAAGGAAACTAGAATGTTAAATGTTGAGGGGAAAATTGCTTTGGTTTTCCCTTCTCATTTTTGATAGTGCCTATTCTGTATCAAAACCCACATTTCTTCACCTGGGAAGTGCAAGGTGATGCGAGTGGAACACGACCATTTTACTGGTCTTGCCATTGGTACTGAAAAGTTGCTAATACTGAGCCTGTGCATGTGTACGTGGAAAGATGTGATACAATATTTAAAACCACTAATACTGCATTTATTAATACAGCTAAGTGTTTCAGAAGATTAGGTGCTAGAGTTGTTATTTGACTTAAGCTTTTAACATTTAGTTGACATTTAAAGGCAAATCACATTTAATAACTTGAGTTTCAATTATAACACTTCAGTACTGTTAAGACAGTGATACAAACAGATAAAAAAGTCAGAGTCAAGCTGGGGGTTTTTGTTGTGTTTTTCTTTGTTGTTTGGGTTGTTTTTTTTTTTTAATTGAACAAGAGTGGGTTTGATATGCTTTAAATAGAATCTTGCCTTCTAAATGTTAGTGATGACTTTTCAGTTTTAAATATTGATATATCTTTTTTGAATAAATACTTAATGATATGCTAAAAAAAAACCTTAAAAGGTTTTAAAGGGGCATATTCTTGTTTTTGTATTTGTTCTTCAACTGTAATTTTTATATGAACCTCTTTTTAATGAACTAAGCATTACAGGAAGTGGTGGTATGGCAGTGTATCTTTCTTGATAAAGCAGTATTGGTAGTACATTAAGGAGGACAGTGGATTGTCAGATGGGACGTTTACTGATAATTTTAGTCAGGTAGAAAAAGTTTAGTTCTGTAGCTCAACAGCACTGAGTACAAGCATATTCTTTGACAAAGCAAAGTGAGCCTGATAACTCTGAAACCTAATGGAGAACAAACGTATGTGCAGAACTTTTAAATGTGTTCTTTCAAGAATTAAAAACTATCAGCTGTAATGTGTTACCAGAGATCAAGGGGTAATAGAGGAAACTTGGTTTGTTTGGTTTTTTCCACTTAAAAGTACTACAGTCAAAGTATTAAATAATTTAAAAGTCCTTGCACTAAGGTTATTCACATATTTTCATTGTTTTTAATGATCGTGACAGTTGTAACGTGGTCTAGGCAGACACAGGGAGGCAGCTTACCGGTAAACTTCAGAGAACTTGGAAGATCAAGGTAAAAAGGACTTGGAAATATAAATTGAGAGGGAGTTAATGGTTTGAGAGAATGTTAGAGAAATTCTTCTAAAAATCTACATAAACTTAAAAATTTATGTTTAAAAATATAATACTGAAATGAGTTTAACTTACAGCAAAGTGAAGTACAGCTGAATGTTTTTCACTGAGTAGTAACCTAGATGTTGTAGTTACTTAAATGTAAATATGAAATAAATGGCTAACTTGCTACTTGTTTAGTCTGTAGTTCAAAGAATGTACAACTTCTCAGAGAAAGTTATAAATACACTCTTTTCTGTAGCAACCTATGTTTGTTATTGTTGAGTAAGGTAATGTAGAATCTAAAAATATACCACACCTCCCCCCGCCCCCTCAGTCCCCAAATCTAAACCTTGTTTGCTATTCATCCATAGGGTGGATATAAATAATGATAAAAAGATAGGTGCGAAAGAGATGCAGCGCTGGATCATGGAAAAGACAGATGAACATTTCCAGGAAGCTGTGGAAGAGAATAAAATGCACTTCCGAGCTGTGGACCCCGATGGTGATGGTAAGATGAACGATTCCTCCCTCTCCTGATGACATCTTAAGTCAGTTGCTGGTTGCCAAACCTATTGGCTGCTCTTTAGATGTGCTGTGACAAAGTCCAGGTTCCTGTGGACTGCATGTAATCACAACAGTTTTCTTCCATACAGAAGACAATAGAGGAAAGAAGTAACGTGCTCCAGTCAGCACTGTAGTTCTGTGTTGACTGCTATGTTATTTCACTTGCGGTCACAGGAAATTGTAACAAGTTAAGTGGCTGTGCCAGGGATGGGGTGAGGACAGTGACATAAATAGGTTATTTTCACAAGGCCTGTCTGGTCTAAAGAAATATAAAAGTGGATCAGGTGATAGTTTCATATTGCCATTTATAAAGCTTAGCGTGATGCTTATAGTGCTGAACCAAAAGCTTTTAGCACATACCATTTTAAGTAGCGAGACCACAAGTTCATCATTTAAGCATACTATGTCGTGTCTGAGATATGGCTCTTTCTTACAGGCCATGTGTCCTGGGATGAATATAAAATTAAATTTTTGGCAAGCAAGGGCTTTAATGAAAAAGAAATTGCAGAGAAGATCAAAAACAATGAAGAGTTGAAAATAGATGAAGAAAGTAAGTGCAGACCGTTGGTGTGTGTCGGTTTTTCTTTTGCTTTCCTAAAACCTGAATGTCAAAACTGTTCTTAATGCAAGATGGTTGTTTTAGTTATTCTTCTGCTTCTACACAAATGTAGAATGTGTAAGTCATAAGACAGAAATACTAGATTTCTTTCCAACTCAAATCTGCCTTCCCAACACTCTTGTTGTAAATATTTAACACTGAATAATCTTGGTTGCTTATTTGTTAACAGTCTGCTAAAATTTGTCAGACCTGTGTTGTCTGTGGACCATTGTATTGTTAATGCGGGAGCCAGGTCGCCCGTTGCTCCAAATGAAAGGGAGCTGCTGTACACGATTCGTGTTCGAAAAGTGAGAAGGGGTGTATGTGCTACCAAGCAGTGTGGTGTTTAAATAGGTACGTGCTTAGGCACTGCAAAGCACACTAGGAGTTAACAGCAGAAGGTTGCCTAACAATTGTTTCATGTTTCATCTAAGTGAGAGAGAGAGTGAGTGATTCTTTAGGTTAGTGAAATTGATCATTTCTTCATTATTACTTTTGAAACTTTCATTTGAATCTGGCTTGGTATAAACATGGCAACTCTTAACAGAGTAATCTTCCCGCTCCCCGCCATCTAAAAGTGTTTAAATTTACTGTTAAGTAAAACACAAAGCCTTAGCCTTTCCTTGCAGGAATTAGTCATTTAAAAGTGGGTTACGTTATATTTTCCATTTATCAAAAAGCAACTAAAATGCAAATGGGCCTTTGAGTTTTATGGCAGGGAAAACACCTGTGCAGTGTGTTCTATGGCAGTGTGGTTAACTACAGTTTACAGGAATGCTCATCAGATAAAAGATGTGCTGAATAAGGGAAGTGTGTACATAATCATTTTTCTACCTAGGTAACAAGCCTTGTTTGGGAAAATCAAATTAGGCATCTACCGCTTCCTGAGGATGATAGGCAAAACCTATTTTCATACTCTAGTGCAGTGTAAAAGTACTCTTTTTCGGTCTGTATAATAAAAAATAACTGAGTGTGTGGATCTTAAGGCCTGTTCTGAGTCTTGCACAGAAGCACGCTACAGTTTGGATGCCAGACCACAACTAGGGACACAACTTTATTTAACTTATGCAGATGATAACAGTTTCAACTGATGACTGGCACTTGAGTTTCATTTAAGACTGAGTAAGAAAGGTAGGCAAAGGGAGATTGGCTTGCGACTTCTGAAATTTGGAGTTGGCTACACTGGGAAACCATAAGCAAGTGATTTGATTATTCTGCGTTTACTTGTGTCCTTGATATAACTAAAACTTGCCGTTTACAAACTTGCCCTAAGATTTGTATTAAGACTCTGAAGAATTTCTTTACTCTTCACAAAAAACCATTCACTGAAGTTAATTGCAAATAGCAGTTCAAAAATGTAGATGTGACTGTTGGGTTTTTTTTTTCCCTCTTTTAACTCAGCAAACAAAAGCATGCAGAAGCTGTTTAAGACAGGTTATTAAATTAAAAAAAAGTTTATTATCTGAAGACTGTAGTCTTTCAGAGTGTTTTTAAAACTTGTGAAAAGCAAATGCTTCAGATTTGTGTTTGTTAGTGTATTTTGCAGATAGCAGAGCGTACTACAGACAGTATTTTTTCCAGTGTGTCATTTAGAAAATGCCTACACCAGAAAAAGAATACTCTATACAGGTATTTTTTTCCTGTTTGGTTATATTCAGGACCACTAGGTGTACATAATATTCATGTTGTGTGTTGCAGGGTGGTTTTTTCTTCAAATCAGATGCATGGTTTTAGCGGAAACTCATGTACAAATTACGGTTCTCAGTTGAGTTTAGGAAAAATTCACTTAAAAAGTGCTTGTCTGCATGATGTGAGATGAAATGAAAGAAGTGGAAATGTAAAGTGATTTTGGTGCTGGTGTATCTCTTCGTGCATGTGTATTTCAACTTGCATTTGCTCCTTGCAGCAAAAATATTTCCCTTTATTAAATTACAGTGATAACTAAAACGTATGCAGGGTTTAGGTCTGGAGTCAGAATGCTTTCTGATACGAAATAGACAAGGTAGCTAAAAGGAGTAATAAGTACTTGTATCTTTAACTGAAAACTAAATGCATTTCTTGGTGCTTAGCTTAGCATCTGTTCTTGATGTTTCCAAACTTTCTTTTGTAGAGCTACCCTCTTAAATCTCTCATAGTTCCAACAAATCACATTTTTAGGCTGAAATAGTGGGTGCCCTATCTGAGTCTAAGGATATAAGTTCTCTCTGGGTAGGCAATTCTTTTAAATTCTGAGCCTTTGGCAGGGTAAGGGAAGCAGGGAGCAGCAGAGGCAGGACAGAAGTCTCTTCATAGCTTTCCTAGTCCTCTGCTTCACAGCTTTGCTTATACTGCCTTTTCAGTTAGATGCTTTGTAAAGAATAGCTGTCCGTTGAAATGTATTATTGATTGCTGTAAAAACTAGGCTTTGATTTTTCTTTTTTGTAATCTATTTAATACAATTCTTAAGCTTAATTCATATATGTAGTTTTGTGGAAAGTGAGGGTGCTATCTGGAATTGCGATGTGGCTGGAGAAAAAAACTCTGCGCTTAAAATTGTGTACAGTATGCATAGTTCAATCATCACTTTGTGGTAAATCACTGTACCATTTTAACTCAAATCCTGTGAGCTTGAACATAACCTAAAAAGAGTTCAAAACAATAATACAACTGGTTTTGGTTTAGATAACGCTGTATTAAGAAATGCCAAGTTGAAATAAGAAAAGTTGAGTGTTGTAACACAGGAGTAATAAAATGTGTCTCTTTGATCATGCTTGGAACCGCTGTGTTGGCAAAGAATATTTTCTTATCTGTGGCCGACTTAGCAAGTGCTGTGGAGTAGAATAAACCTATGTAGCGCTGTTAGCCAAAGCACTAGTACAGTGGTGCTTCACAGATCAGAGACGTCTTTCTAGATTTAATGATAGTCATGTTATTTGGTCTTAGAAGAAAACACGCTAAGTGTTAAAGGGTTTGTTGTTCTATGGTTATTATTTGGGTAAGAAAAGAATTGATTGGCATCTTCCTTTCTTGTAGATATTAAGTAGGTGTGCGATGTCACACTTGCGATGCATGGAGATAGTGAATCTGAAGAATGTTTGGAATTTGAAGAATGTTTTAGCTATTTCAATGTGCAGGAGTGGTTTGAAGTAGAAAACAAAAATGATTCGTTCAGAAGAAAGGTACTACTGGTATTCAGGCAGGTGAAAGATTTCTGTTGGTAGTGGGCTTCAAAATACAAAAATAAGAAAGGAGAACAACAAGTACTGAACAAAGTTGGATTATTCACACCTCCTAACAGAACCAGCTAACAATGCTGGTAGGACAATACTTTTCACTTGGTACGTTGAAGTTTTGATACGGGTGTAGTTAATTAAATCTTTATTTTCATCTCCTAATTTCAGTTCAGTTGTTTGGTTAAAGGATCTTTCCTAGTGTTTCAGCACAAACTAGACGAGACTAATTGCACTTTGTTTTCCCTCGGCACCCACTTTCCCTGGGAGTTGAACTGTAAAATAACTGGTTCATAGGTAATCCTTGTTTAACCAATTGAGTAACGGGGGAAGGTATATTTTAAGAACTTTAAATAGGATGAACATGATAGCTTAAATCTTCTTCTTAAATTTCTAGCACAGGAAGTTTTAGATAACCTGAAGGATCGATGGTACCAAGCTGACAACCCACCTCCTGATCTGTTGTTGAATGAAGAAGAATTCTTATCCTTTCTTCATCCAGAGCATAGTAGGGGAATGCTGAAGTTCATGGTGAAAGAAATAATCCGAGATCTGGGTATGCCATTTTAAAACATGTTTCTTGGGAGTTGTTTACTTGCAAACCGTTTTATAGGGTAGACGTTAGGTCATTGCACTGTCTTGGGTCAGTCTGAAATTTTGGCACACCTTGTTTGGTTGTGAAAGAACTGCACAGCATTATACGTTAGAAAGATACCCTGAGTACCTCTTGCAAAGCAGATCAGCTGACACTGCTTCCCACTGAAGTGCTGCTGCATTGTAGGGTCACTGTAGCAATAGTAGAAAAGGTTTGATGAATAGTAAAATGTTATAAAATATATTGATGTGAATGTTCCGTGCATTAATTGCTTTGTACTTCCCCAGTGCAGCAATCATGTAAGAATCGTGACGTACAGTCATGAAAGTGGAAATAAATGGTTGAGGTTTCTAAGAAAATAGTAGGGTTTTTTTAAATTCATAAGTATTGGCAGACATGTTTGTTTTTTTTTTTCTATTGAGTCAATAGTAATGCATATTTAAAACTGCTAGAACACCTGGATTAAAAAAAAAAAGACAACTATGACTTTGCTAGTTGTTAGCTTAATAAATATGAAGAGTTTCCAGTGATACTTGTGTGTGACACGCACAGACAGAACTGCTCTGGTACACAGTCCTTTATGAGGGTTAATTTACCTGAATGCTAATAAAAAGGGAGACTGGATACAGCTGTAAGAAAATTTCTGTTGTAGTAGATTGTTGAAAAAATAAACAACAACTGTTAAATAAAAAAAAAAAAAGCCCAGCTTGCTACCTGGTGTGTCCTTCAAGTCCAGTAAAGTTCTCTTTGTTTAGTATATTGATGAGTGTATGTTTTTTAGCCTTTTAAAGCATTGTGTGTGTACCCCATAATACAGAGAGTTTTTGGCTAACCAAAGATAGAAATGGTAACTCTTCTTCTCTGCTAGAGTCGGGATTGTGGACTGCTGAAACCAGGCAGACTGTAGCAATGACATCTCTGACATGAAGGAGTTTCTCATTTTTAATGGGCATTAAGCAAATACTTTTCAGTTACTATGTGCTTCTGTTGTAGATCAAGACGGAGATAAGAAACTTACCCTTTCAGAGTTCATTTCATTACCTGTTGGTACTGTAGAGAACCAGCAGGCTCAAGATATTGATGATGACTGGGTAAAAGACAGAAGGAAGGAATTTGAGGAGGTCATTGATGCTAACCATGATGGTATTGTCACAATGGAAGAGCTGGAGGTAAGTCTTCCTCAAATAGTTAGTTCTATTGTTTTTAAAACCAATAGTTGGTTTTTAAATACAGGATTGAAACTGCTTTAGAGAATATGAAGTCCAGAAATATTTGAATTAACAGTACAGCGTGTGTGTCTACTTTACAAAACTTTGGCTTATAGTATTGTTCTGTAGTGCTTGCAGATAGTGTTGTTAAGCTTTTTGTTAAAGAGGAGGGGGAGTTTTCCTAGCATAACTGTTATTCATAGGTATGCTTTTAGAGTTTTTTGTCACATAGACACTTACATGGAGTGCATGAAAGCAAGTCACAGACTTCATTAGGTGCGCTGGTTGATGGGACGATGAGTCATACTTGAAGTTGCAAAAGGAGTAAAGGCAACCTATATATTCATTAAAAAAAAATCCCCAAATAAAACAAACCAAAAAAACTCAACAACCAACAAACCCTGGGGCCCCAGTAGCCTAGAAAATAGCAGAGATCTTTTGTCTTTCAGCGTGTTTTTCTTTTTTTTTAAAAAAAAAAACACCAAATTATTATTTTCAAGTATGGATTCTAGTTTGTGGCCTTTTTGGACTTTGGTTTGCAGAAGTAAGGCTTTCTTCTAATAATTCTGCCTGCAGAAAAATCTACCAAACAACATGAAATATTTTGCACCTTATAGTTGTGGCAATTTTGTGGCCAATGGAAGAGGCTCGTGGCTCATTTCTGGCTTTTTTTCCTTGCTGGATGTAAGAATGTACTTTGACTAGCAGAATTCAAACCGCAGCATAGGCAGCGTGAAAGGAGACCCTCTAAAATGTTCGTCTTCTCCCCAAGACAGGATGAACGTTAAAGTTCCTAACCTTCTCAGTATGCAAATATGTAGGTATGAACGATAGTGGTAGTATAGATAAACAGTTATATTGTGACATAGACAATGTTAATAGCCTTTTCACTGCGAGTTTTCTTTTAAAAATAGCGATTTTATCTGTGAAGTCTTTGTATACATCTACACACATAGATGTGCGCACATATATGTCACACCTTCTGGGAAGAAATTGAAGACAATCTTGAGTCTTCTACATCATGAACTAAAGTGCACTGCTTGAAAACTTTTAATCTATTTCAAGTTAGGTGAAGGAGCAAAATGCTTTGTTTCCGAGATTTCTGACCTCTGTAATGTATGCCTGGTGGTTTAAAATGGAACAAGAAGGTTCTAAATTGAACATGTTCTAAAAAGATTGTCTCCGGAAACAAAAAAACTTAGGTCATACAGACTGATAGTGTGCCACGTTTTAATTTTAAATTAATATTTCTTACAAAACCCACCATATTTGATAGTGAGTTTAGTTTGCAACCAAAATGTCAAAAATATTTTTATTGTAGGCACTGGCATAAGCTGAGAAAATCTGGATTTCTGTTAGAACAGCCAAGGAAGCAGTGAATGGAAAAATAGCTAGAAGATACATGTAAGCCTGTTAAAAAGATGTGCTAACGCCTTTTTCCATGACTTAAGTTCACTTTGGGATGGCTTATGTTGGTCTCATAATTGCTGAAGGTTACATAGAGCTAAGGTTCATAATTCTGATGGGTGGAAATGTGTGCTTAGTGACTGAAAGTTATTTTCTTACTTGTTTTAGGAATATATGGATCCTATGAATGAATACAATGCCTTAAATGAAGCGAAGCAAATGATAGCAGTAGCAGACGAAAATCAAAACCATCACTTAGAGCTGGAGGAGATCCTGAAATATAGTGAATACTTCACAGGCAGCAAGCTTATGGACTATGCACGTAACGTCCATGAGGAGTTCTGATCCTGCTCGCTTTTCCAGAGCTCTGAAGCACTTTCTCGCTTTCAAAAAAAAACCCCCACAAAAGAAAAAAAAGAAAAAAACCCAACCAACCAACCCCCAAACAGACAGAAAGTTACTTTGCTGCTATCTGTGTTATATGCCTACAGTGTGTTGTCCTAGACTTAAAAACTTCCGTCCATACATAACATCTACAGCTCTGTTGCCTTCGGTATGAGGGAATAAAGGTCCATAAATAATGGGGCAGGTACTGGACTACATCAGTTCGCCCTGCTTTGTACAGTTAATCCAGTTGAAGTTTCAGCTACTTTTGGTTAATCATATTTGGTGGAGGCTTCTTAAATATTTAACTCTTCTTGTTGCCCTCATAGCTGCTGATCCATGGAAATCACAAATAACACTGAAAGATGTTGGCTTTTGTAAAGGGGACTGTGGTTCAAATACGTGTGTTCTGACTTCATGAGAATATCCATAAATCAACTGATTGGCTAATCTGGTATTTTTCTCAATGCATCTGAACCTACTTACGTATTGTTGAGAATTTAATACAAGTTCTCCCTTCATTGAACTATCTTTAAGAGCTGTGGGGAAGAACTTACTTTAAATATTACAGAGAAACTCTTTTGCATCTGCTTTAAAAAGAAAACTGGTTATAGCATGACAGGTTTTGTGTTTGCAGCTGGACTGGGAATGTGAGAGACTTGAGATTGCTTACATCTTAAAAAATCAAATTTCATTCTAAAATGAAACAGTGAGGAAGGTTTCTTTGTGGACTTAAAGATGTTGAACAGAGCAATGGGATTCACCTAGGTGTATGATTACTACTTAACTAAAGTTCATTGTTAAAACTAGTATAATTACTTGCTTCTGTGCAAATTAATGATGCTGATGATCTCATGAATGATGAAGCTGGGGGAAATACAGGCTTTGCTTTTGCCAGAGCTACATACAGTCAGCACTCGGGAAGCTTTTTAATCAGTCTGGTTTTGGGTAATCTCTGAAAGCATCTTGCAACACAAGGGTCATATCCACTAGTCTCTGAAATAGAAAATTTATTTTTACTCTGGTTCCATCTTCACTGTAAAAAACCCTCTTTCTGAAGGGTTGCGTGAAAATCCAAGTGAGATGTTATATTTGATTAAATTTATTCTCTTAATATAATGTAAATATAAGTATTGCTGTCTGTTTCTGTTTCAGTATTCCCTTTCTCCTTTTTTTTTTTCTTTGTTAAATGGCTTGTATCAGAGTCTTTTTATAAACGTATATCTTTTTTCATTAAATGTTTTTCTCCATGCCTTGGAAATGTTGCTGTTTTTAGGTTTATCAGTGAGTGGGAGAAATTGAAACTCTTCAGACGACAGACAAATTAAAATAGGATTTTGAAAGAACTGTAAGAGAGGGATAAATTCAGTTGATAACCTTGTGTTAAGATGAGCTTTGAACATCTGCCACATTAGTCAGCCCCCACTCCCTTCCACCCCCGTACCAACACCCCCCATGTGCTTGATTCCAGGGCAGTGAGATTTTGATACGGCTAGAATCTGGAGATGTTCAAAGCAAACTCCTGTATCTAAAAATGTGGTGCTTAGCAGAAATCATAGGTATGGCTGGTTTAGATTGATTGGCAAAATGTCTGGGTTTTGCTTTGCTGTTGTTCTGAGGCTTCGTAAATACGCGGTGACCTACGCTTTGAACTAACACAAAATTATACGTGTAAAGAGACAGTTTTGCAATGTGGTTGTTCGCAGCCTAGTTAAGACAAAAGTTTTAGCAATGTTAGTTGATAATTGTATAAATGTCCTGACTGCGTTCTTGTACGATGCTCTAGTTGTTTGTGCAATTCAGTTACTTAGATGTCATTTGAGTGGGCAAGTTCTCTCTTGTCACACCTGATGCTCAGAAAGCAAGTGCTAGTTTGCAGAGGGATTCTTGAGCAGCAGAAATACGATGGTGAAATTTGGAACTTTGTCAGTAGAGGCAAAGATTATGCATACGCATAATTTTCTGATAATGTGAGCAGGGAATCCCTTGAAAAATACAAGGTAACGCAGTATTTAGCTAGCAACTGCAAAAATGTTCAAGTATGTACTGTTGTTGCAGTATTTGCCACACACCTGATAAATCTGAAACCTGAGAAGCAACTGCGAAAATTCATGTTTAATGTATGCATGGAGTTCTGCACCTTAATGTATTTTGTTTTTCTCTGCCAGAAATCAGAATCACATGTTAACTAACAGCTGTAAGGATAAAGTGGACTGCATGGTGAGATTTGGAGGTACACGAGATTATTCCTGTCTCGGAATTTTAGAAGTTCAAACTATTCTAGTTTGTCCATAGACTGACTTATTTGTAGAAATTCTTCAGGTATTTTATACGCACTCAATCTTTCTCAGATTCTTGTAGATCCTTTCCCTTAGGGCAACCCTTACTTGCCTGTAGTCCCTAAGGAATCTAGTGACTTTTTCTTTAAAGCCTTTTATTAAGCACTACTTTTGAGTTCCATGTTGGTTTCGTTTTTTTTTTTCAGGTGCACAAGCAATCTGCCTGCTGTTAATAGATTATCTGAGTGCTACTATATCATGGACATGTTTCGTCTTTACAGAATTCAAAAGCTTGTATAGAATATCTAGGATAAGCATCTATAATCAAAAATGATACCTGTATATTAAATAAAAGCAGAACAGGGTCTTATTTCTGACCCATAGCATGGCTCAACTCACCACTCTGAAGCTCTCTTGTCCTGCTACAACCAGAGTAGCTGCATCCAGGCTGGTTTTTGGGAGCAGCCTGTGGCACATGTGATCCCCACAGCAATGCCACGCAGCATTTGGGAGGGGTTAATTTGCATTGGTGAAAATCCAGGCAAGGAGTGTGCTAGATGTGAAATGCTATGGAATCATCACTGTATTCTCTCCCTGTTCATTTACTTGCATAATATGGCCACGTAAAGGAACCTGGCAATATCAAGCCTAGTAACCCTTAAGGATGCTATACATAAAAGTTGAATTCCCAAGATGGTATACGAAGTTTGTGTGCTAACTGCTTTTATTAAATGAGCATTTCATTTGTATTAAAGTATCCTTAACAAGAATGTTAATGCTTCATCATCACTGCTCTAGTATTTTGGGAGTTTTCAGTTTAAACGTATATAGCAGATTTTTAACTTTACCTTGTTTGTGAACATCATAGGAGTTTGCATTTTCAGTTTCTTACTGAATAATAATTGACTTATTGAATAGGTAAAGGCTGTTGCTGTTTGTGAAAGAGAATTGGGGGTGAACAAAAAAAAACAACTGGTTAAATATTGCTGAGGAAATGACTGAGTCATGAGGCGTAAAGCCACTGAAATGTCGTTGTGTGTGATACTACAGTGGGAAGAGATTTGGATATTTCCTGCATGCAGGTACCGGGTGCGAAGGTTGTTGAAGTTCAGCTGGTATGGTTTACTTGCTCTGTCGGCTTTGCTTCCTTGTGGAAAGAATGGCTTTAAGAGATAACTTCTTTTTTATAGTGGTTGTTTTCCAAAATGCTTAGAAAATAGGAGAAGTAAAAAACCAGTTACTATTTTGCCTCACTTTTGTCTCCCCTTCTCGCTCTTACACAGTCTTACAGAAATTTAAGAAAGAAATGAAAAGCAGCAGTTCTGGCTGAAACACGCCACGATATTGCTGTTCAGTCCTCCTAAATACTGCAGGCTAATTGGGATTCCAAATGTACTTCTGTTCCAATCAAATCTCCTTTGCATTTAGATG
The DNA here is from genome assembly GCA_009819775.1 of Phoenicopterus ruber ruber. Classification (NCBI taxonomy): domain Eukaryota; kingdom Metazoa; phylum Chordata; class Aves; order Phoenicopteriformes; family Phoenicopteridae; genus Phoenicopterus; species Phoenicopterus ruber. The sequence goes on along the minus strand of CM020235.1, from coordinate 6,590,382 downwards.
TAAATTGACTGTAGATCTGCTTTGTCTGGGAAGTCTGGCTGTGTTTTTTAACTAACATAAATAAAACATCTTTGATTGCTGTAGGATGTCTTGTTTACTTGGGCCTTTGCATAAGAGTTGCTCAAGTCTCTTAGAACTGGAAGACCTAAAATTTAGATCCTAGATCACTAAGATCAAATTAGTGAAATTCTAATAGTGAGCCTGGAAAATTAAACCCACTAATTCCCAGTGTGATCCCTTTTTTCTCTACTCTACATGCTTGTGTTAGGTGAGGGCAGGACTGCAAAGCCAGTGTGCTATTCAGCCTCCTCCATTGCTGTCCTGTGGTTGCTGGCTTGCACAGCTGGATGGAGAAGCCTTCTGGGGGTCTGGATTCCAGAGTTAACATGCTTCTGTGGAACAAAATAGGCATCAAAAATAGCTGTTACGTGAATATTGCGTCCTTTGCTTTCACGGAGCACACGTCTGCTGGAAGCTTTTATTTCCATGGGAGCAAATGGTAGGGGTGACACGAAGTCTCTATTTTGGAGTCAGGAGCTTACTTTTCTTCAATGGCCATGCAGGGAGTCTGCCATTAAGAGTCGAAATGGAGACTGCAGACACTTCTCATCTGTAGCTTTTGCTGGCTCCTGAGGGCAATATCAAGATCACTGATGATTTGTGATTCCACGCTCTCCCTGAGAAGAGAAATGTATTAACAACGTTGTTCTTTATGCAGCAATAAGTGTCACGGATCTACTGTTACCGTGAGACCGAGGGGAGAGAATCTGTCTGTACTTCGCCTTTTAAGGAGCAAGCGTATGTGGGCTATGTTTCATTTTACCTATGGCTCTCATCCGTAAAGGTTTTCAGGCGTTACCTCTGTATTGCTTTAATACTCCTCTTTACAATAACAAGGATCATCTCTTCTAGTTCTTCTGGCATTCGAGGCCTGTGCTTTAAGACTATGTAGAGAGGTAAGTCCCTGGCTGGAGGCACTCTGTTTTAAGGCTAAGAATAGAAATCTTTTCATAATGTTACTCAACATGCTGTCTTTCTGCCCATGAATATTTTAGTTGAGAACTGCAAAAAATAGGTTTGTGGGGTGTGGGAAGAAGGATGGGGGCGTGGAGCACACGCTGGGAATTTCCCAGCAACTGACATATGAATTTGTTCTGGTCACCAGCAGTTTAGAATCACTTCTCCAAGAGTTTGCCGCTATCAAAATTTTGCTGGGAAAGTAGGGCTGCATTATGGTAGCTGTAGGTTTTTATTCGCATTTTTCTGCTGTTTTGTCCTTGCTGTTGGCAGTCGCTATTGGCCATTGCTTGGGATTGAAATGCAAAGAACATCAGTATCCTTTCGGTGAAAAATGCTGCAGGGACTGTGCCCCTGGTAAGTAGTTTTCACTGGATGTTGGTTGTACTTGCTCGATGTAGTATCTGTCAGTTAATAACGCCAGGTGGTAGAAAACAGCTTGATGGAAATATCATTCAAGTGTAGGAAGCATAACATGGAGAAAAAGCATTTGATGAGGAAACTTTCATATCGGACTGACAAAGATTATTTCTGTAACACAGTAAATTTGGGAATTCTCCTCTTTTGAAAGAGTTACATGTTCGTTAACTTCTTACATGTGGCTCAGCTTCCTTAATGTGTTGGTCTGGTGGATTTTCATTGTGAGAGTATTAGCTGAGAAAAGATGGTAGCATTTATGTTACTGTCCTTTACCTATCACTTAAAGAAGCTCAGAAATCTTGCATAACAATGGAAAACTTCAGGTAATTAATTCTGTTGCTAAAGATGTTTTTTAAGCTTTCTTTTGTAGCAAGGTTTATATTACTTAAGACTCAGTGTTTTTTTAAGGAAAAAGATATGCTTGATTCGTAGACAGAGATTAGCAAAGTGTAACTTGACAGGAAACGTATTTATTTTCTCCTTTCTTATTGTAGAAACTGAATGAGTCTGAATTCTGGGGTTTGCATGCATATGTGTGGGTTTTTTCCACAATCTGAGTATCTCTGAATGCAATGCAGTATTGAAAAGCACAAATACAAAAATCAAACCTCAAATACTCTAATAGTTGGAATTTCATTATAGAAATGACTTACTGATGAAGAGTAACAACAATTAAGAGGTAGTATTGCTGTTCAAGAGGCAATCCCCTTAACAGAAGGGATTATTCTTAGTACAGTCACTATTGACTGTACTAAAAGAAGGCTACATCTACGCGCCTAGAGGGAGCATAGATCATGTCTGTAAATGCAGTTGCAACTTAAAATGTTGCATACGGCTTTATGTGCGTATTTCGGAATAGTTTCTCTTTTCATAAGTAAGTCTGCTGCACAAAATGGATATGGTATGAACTGGTGCATCAGTATTATCTTCAAAGATGATAATTGGAATAAATAACCTTTAAGATTTGAGGCAGTTTATTGCATTATTCTCAAAACTATTTTAAGTGTTTCTGAACTCAGTTTAAAGAAAGGCATACTTGTATGCAGATACAGATAATCCTTTATCTGTAGAGTTTTTTGTTCCTCATTACGCTGGAAGAAATTTTATCAGTTTTTTTGCATTGTTAGCAAATCTGCTGCCGTTGAGGAAACATTTCTTCATAGTCTCGTCCTGATTGTGTGGATGATAAAAATGTAGAAGTGTATTGCGTATATTATGGTCACTAAAAATCTGTGTTTCGCCACTGATAGCACTTAATAAAATGCAGAGAAAATTAGAGTGAGCAAGAGACTTGGTGCTCATTGTTCACCTGCAGAATGGGAAAATGGAGAACCAAAATGAAAAAAACAGGCTGCGAGAATAAGGACGTATTTAAGCTCAACTGTAAAAGCCTAGTCATTAAAGCTGTCTATAGTTCTAACAGCCCGTGCTGTATGGAGAGAAGCTGGCGAGATAGAAGGAATATGACTTCTTTCAGGAAAAGGAGTCAGGACTCCTTTTCCAAAATCCATTGTTAACTTGCTGTTTCAGTTTGGGCAAGTCACTTTGCTCACAAACCTTGTCATCCTAACGCATCAATCTGAAATTCTGTGTAAGTACTGTGTATCATACCCATTGGAATTTGTGGGTGCAAGCCTTCAGAGCTTGTTTCTAAATGCAGTGTGCGATACACACATACTACTTGGAATAGTAACAAATGCCTGCCTTACATCTTGCACTGTGTCTCACTGTTCGTGAAATGGAGCTGGTAACATCTTTGATGTTGTTGGGTGCCAATACAGATGCATATCAAAATACAACCGCATTCTTTCATGCCTAATGGGCTTTCAGAATGCCAACAGGAAGATACTACAAACATTTATTCCTGACTGCTTCACTAATGAATGCTTTGCAAACCTGAGCAGTCCGTTGCCATCTTTTGTACCTGTTTGGGATTACTTTGGGTTGAATTGCATGATTTAGCTCACAAGGGAAGGCAGGATCTGTCATAAAGCCATTGTATTACACCGGAGATCAGACCGATTGCCATGCTAAAAACCTGCTTTTTTTTCCTGACTGACATTGGCTGCAAACTGTGATGTCTGAACCATATGAAAAGGTGGTCTGGAGAAGCGATACTTGGAATCCACTGGGAGAATCATTTGGGCATTGCCTCAACTCTCAGCAAGTCATCAGGCCCCTACTAGTCCATTTTAGCTGCTTAATTTACAGTGATGCTACGGGTCAAAACTTTTAGGGATTCTGGCACGTCTAAATCTGCTGAAAGTTTTCAGCCAGAGTTGTAAGTGGAACTGTCACTTTCTGGGCACTCTTTAATTCTTACGCATGACAATGAAGAAGGTTTCCTTCTGATAACAATCATTTCCTCCTTCTACGTGGTCTTTGTTTTAGGTGAAAGAATGAGAAGCCGCTGCACAGAAAAAACAGACACAGTCTGTGCCCCCTGTCAAGACGAATACTTTAGTAGTGAGCACAACCACAACTTCTGCAAGAGTTGTACAATCTGCAACCCTAGTAAGTCAGCTGGATAGTGGTCATTTCTTTGATACAAATTTGGGACGCGATCAGTCTTCATATGCTTTCTTATCTTTGCGTGCTCCTCAAAGGCTGATGTCATAAAGCCTGTTACTTGAGACAACCAAGTACAAAGAGTGGGTTATCATTTCAATAGCTGATATCTCCTGGTTGGTACTGATGGTAGAGCCTTTGAAGGGAAGGAGGCTCACACTGCCTGAAAACTGGTGTCTTCAGAATTGTTAATAAACTCTGTTCTCTGCAGTTGTTTCTACACACAACAGACAGGCACTGAGTAATTAATTTTTGTTTTTTCTTTCTTATTTCTTGTCTCTCACTTGCCCTTTATTTTGTCGTTGCTAGGGAAGGGGAGCGTGGAAGTGAAGAAGTGTGAGAAGACCTCTGACAGAATTTGCATGTGTATTGCAGGTTACATGCCAGATGCCAGATACACACTGGGAAGTGGTAAGTTAGTGATGTATCAGACTCTCCATCTCACCTGAAGTGGAGGCAAGAATTTGGTTGTTATTTCTAGTGTGAAAGCTGTTGTCATTTGTCTCATGGATATCTCCACACAAGTGTTATAGCAGGGTAGTTGTGCAAACTGTGGCTCTGTGATTCCTGAGCTGTCAGTAATCTTAATGCTCTCCTTGTTAATATCCACAATTAGCCATTAGAGAAAACAGGAAACCTTGCCAGTTGCAGACTAAAATGAACCACTGAGCATGTTGTGTTACTTCTGACCCAATGACTATGGTTTTTAGTGGCTATGTGGGTTTTGTTGGGTCTGTTCTATAAAGTAGACTACTAGTATAAGCTATTAGTGTAATTGCTGTGTAGCTGTCATACAGTTATGTTGCTGACTGAACTCAAATTCTGCCTCTTTCTTTTTCCCCAGTATGCTCACCGTGTCCTGAAGGGTCTTATTCCATAGGGAGAAATGAAAAGTGTCAGCCTTGGACCAAGTATGTATCGCTGATCCAAACGTGTTCAGAGCAACATTTTGGTTTACTTCTGTAGCAGTTGATGTCCAAATCGTGGTGTGTAGAGTAAACCTGCAGTAGGTGCAATGAAACCATGTTCCTCATGACTCTAAGGAGCCTTGAGCAGCCTGTGTACTGATTTGAAGCATCTGTCTGCCTTCTGCCCTTTCTCTCTTCACCTATGGCAACAACAGTATTCTCGGCCTTTTTTTTTAAAGTCTGGATGTTTTGTGTCTGTAGCAAAAGGTTCCCTTGCCAAATGCAGCCATGCTTCAAGGCTGTTACATGCACAGATGCTAAGAAAAACAGAATGGGAGGGTTTTTTTCCAGTAGTAACTTTGATTAGCTTAGTTGTTCTTCACATATCTGTAGAATCTAGGAAACGTGAAACCTGAGTTTGTATCGATAAAACAAGAATTGTAATGTTCACTCGTTCCATGGAGATCACTTACAAAGTCATTACTGCAACTGTTTGAAAAAACTACACTGATTTCTTTTACATCTCTAGCTGCAGCATTCTTGGGAAAAATACTCTTCGACCAGGGACAAAAACAAATGATGCTGTTTGCAGCAACCACGTCACACAGCCACCTACCTCTCAGAATGCAACACCTGCTTTGAATCTTTCCACCACTGACCACAAGAATAATATGTCGACTGCAGTGTTCTCACCACCCAGACCCAGTGTGATTCCTTTCATTTGCTCGGATACGAACAGCCCCACAGAGACCCACTGGGGTAAGGAGAGGGAATGACCAAGTCTAGTTTCTCTATTTACTAGAGCTGGTCAGGAATTTTCACCTGAAACTGATTTTATTGGAAATGAAATCACACTCTTTCTCAGAAGCCCAGAAATCTGTACTTTACAGAGTCTTTCAGTGAGACGCGCACAGGATTCCAAACTTGTTGCTAGTCTGTTTGGCAGCTGGGACTTTTAGGCTTTGTGGTTCAGGGGTACTTCTGGAGTTCTTGGTTCCTTCTTTTGAAGCTGGAAAGCCATGGATACTCCAGCTAGAACCATGAATCTTTTTTAGTGTATTCTTCTGTTTTTCTTCCAGGGTCTTTATCACTTATCCTTATTTGTCTAATATTGCTCATTGTGAGTGGAATGTCCATCCTCCTGTTGATTATCCAAGCAGCTAAAAAAGAGACCAAGATGAGGCCTTGTAGAAACAACCAGAAAGGTGAGTTTCTTTTTATGGGGAAAAGTGTATAGGAAAGAGGATAATCAGGGCCCCCTATTTAAACTTTGATAATTGTTTCAATCATAATGAGGTCTACCTGGCTAAGTAGCACAGTGTCATTGCAGTTAATACTAGTGGTTGATCCTCTATTTAGTCCTGATGCACTGGAGGTCATAGTGTCTCAAGTTTGCGTTCTTATACAGTACAAATTCCCCTACTTGGTGCCATGCAGAAGGATTTTCTCTCTCTCTCTAATTTTAACTCCTTCTAGCTTTTTCTTCCCTTAGTCCCTGCAAAAATGATGAAATGATTTTGTGCAGGGAATTCTGTTCAGTACAGAGAGTATCCAGAATCAACGGTCTTTAAAAGAGTATATTGTGAACTTTTTTACCTACATAGAAGTGAACTATCTTGAAGTGTCTCCTGCAAACACAGGAAAGGTTTGACTGAGAAGAGCTGAACTATATGTTCAGAATTAAGTGGCAGCCTGGCTCTTGAGTCAGACCACAGCTGCCTCATGTTCCATTCATAGAGCAATGGTAAAGTGTATTTTCACTGTTTCCTACACTTTGTGTTTCCTAGCACTGGCTGGAAAGCCAAGCACGGACCCAAATGTCACTCATAGGTGCCGAGGTATCCATGAAACTAGAAAAGTCCCTGGCTTCCCTTTTCTTGCCCCTTATACTCTGTACAGTATTTTTTTTTATCTGTCTTTCAGAAGAAAGGAGCTTTCGAATTCCTGTCCAGGAAGAACAAATTGACTCCAATTCTAGTCTCATCAAAAACTGACTCCACATTACGTTACTGTTTCTTGCATTTCTGAGCCGATCAATTGTAACAAGTAACGTGACAGAGCATTCTGTGGCTGTATGTATGGATGTGTGTGACGGTTTAATTGCACTTCGGTTCCTTTGGGTCTCATTGAGCGGCCCCTTTGGCATTAGGACCCGTGGGAGTAGCTGTTCTTGGTGGAATCATGGGATTCTTTCCCTTAGGCCAATCCTGTGCGCAGCGTCCCTGTTGCCAGGACTGAGTTGATGTAGTCCTCTGTGCATTTCTAACCAATTCTGTATGTAGTGACGGACAGTTGTCTTTGGACTGAGGAAAGTGTTTATGAAGCCGTAAGAGCTGATCATTGAGCAGACAGAAAAACAGGGAAATCAAAAGACCTGCTTCGTGACTGAGTTTATATCTTGTCTTACAGTTCTGAGATGCTCAGCAGAGCATGTCTCTCTTTTCTCAGTGCAGGTATCTCCAGTGTTTCAGTCTAGTTCCCGAATGAACTCTCCTTGCTTTAGGTGGAGAATCTCCCCTGATGAACCTAGCCAGCTTCCTTTGTGCTTCCATTTTTTCAAGTTACTTCTTCGTCAAGTTGAGTGGCATATGTCAGCTGTGCCTCCAGGGACAGTTGTCATTGCTGGTAACTCTCGTGCTGGCCGTGTACCAGAATAGCACCAGAATTCTGGTGCTAGCTGTTAAGTGACTGTTGAGAGATGGCTATTCAATGCCACTTCTCTCTTTTCTGCATTTCTTCAAATATACCCATTGAGAAAATGTCATGTTAACATATTGAGCAGTATCCGCCTTGTCAGGCCAACAAATGGAATTACTCATGATCACCAGGTAGCTCCGAATCTCCGAGGGTTTGGAAATCTCCATGGAGATCTTCATGTGTGTGGAAAGTAGAGTATGTGGACTGCCAGAAGGCAAAGGGGAATGGTAATTTCTGATTAGAACATTATTAGTGGAAACTGTAGTTCAAAATAGGGGGAAAAGTAGAGTACCACTTGTCTGCAGTGTAAACTTCAGTAGTTGCAATGTATAACTAACGTTTTATCTATAAGCCCTGTGCAACCGACACGCTGTGTGCTTCCTCTTGGTGGACATCCTGTTGTGCTGAATGCCCTGGTGTGTGTTTATCATCAGCAAGGCTGCTTCAGTCAAGCTTGGACATCTCCACAGTAAAACTGTGTAGCTTAAACCACTTTTGTGGGACTTGAATGCTTGCTGTGGATGTAGGGAGAAACCCACAAGCAAGTTTGGTTCCAAACAGTGCTCTGTATTTGGGGAAAGTCTGTTTATGTCTTAGGTTTAGGAGCATGTACATGGACATTTAGAGTTTTTCTGCTGATGAGTGATAATTTTGTAATGGTTTAGAAAAGAATAATTCCTTAGATGTTCTCTGTTGATAAGAGGCAAGAGCTGAACTCTTAACACCGTGCTGACTCTCTGGGCCTTCAAGGGTTGCATTTTAGCAAAGATGTGCAAAGATCGTGTAACAGTGAATAGATGCCTAAACTATGGTCTGACTGTTCATCTGGATGATCACCTTGTGCATGCTGTGAATGGAACCTGCGTTCAGAACGGAAGAAGTGTTGGTTTGGTCTCTGTGGAGTTAAAATACCTGGTCGTTTGCCTGTACGCTGTACGAGATCAATTTTACTTCTGTAATGTTTTACCACAAGTTAATCAGTCTGTAGTTTTGGAAAGCATTCAAATTTTAGGTAGCAAGTTCAAAATTTGAAGTATCTGAGAGAAACGTGAAGTGTTATTGCCAATAGCTTTTGACGTAATTTAAATACCTCAGTGTAAAAGAAGAAGTAGTAAACTTGAAAGTTATGTAATTCAGAAGTGTTTTTCACTTCAAATATAACTCCTCAGTAGATAATAACTCATTAGAGAGAGGTATTTTATATACGCAGTACCAAAGCATATGCCAAAATATGCAACACGGAACGCATTCAAGAATACAACTGGTGTCTAGAAACATGTTTTTAAACATATGTTTTCTTATATGTTATACATATGGTGTACTTAGCAGTGATTTCCTATTTTGAAGTGCATATACAATGTATATAAACATTTGTATTGTATACGAAGTGTGATAGTGACTTTTTGAAATAAATTGTGGTAGCAGCTAGATGTACATGTATGATGTGTATGATTGGAGAGTACAAATGAGCAAAACGTTGTTCCGGTGTATATTATTCTCACAGAAAGCAGGGTCACCAAATGGTCGATCCTGTGGCTTAGTAGCAGGCTTTCAGTTCGCATGCTGCCTTGCCCCTGGCTTTCTGTGCGACTTGAGAAAGCTGTGTGCAGTGTTTTTCTCTGTGAAGCTGTTCTGGCAGCAGTTCTGACCTGAGAGTTGCTGGGACGTTCATGATGATAACGCTCAGGGCCTTCTAAAACATAGAGCCCTTGTGAATGTGGAGGTCTTTGAAAGTGTGCTGTGGCCTAAATGCTGTCATCTGGCAGTGAATTGGATGGCGAAGTGCAATGGATGAATCTGAGAAATGAATTCCAGGGAACGCCCAACAAATTCTCGGAAACGATGCTTATCAAGTTTACAGGCTGCACTTCAGAGGCAATAAAGCGAAGTACCATGTTTCCATGTAACTGAGCAAGGTGCAGATAACTAATGAGCTATCTGAGGTTGTGGGTTACAGGGTGAAAAGACAGCCCACAGGAACAGATGAGCTGTTGGCTTGACAGATGTGCTGCTGTAGCAGCAGAGCTCCTCTGTGGTGTGGGTTCATCAGCTGATTCCACGAATCTTACGTGTTTTCTGCCCTCTGGCTCAGCTGCACAGGAAGATGCCTGAGTGCACTGTGTTCTTGTGCCTTCCTACAGCCTCCCGATCACGAGATTTTCTGCCAACTAGGGCATGGTTCTCTCTGGCTGAAGAAGGAACCGATACTGGCCCTGGAAGTGCACAGCAGAGGTAGGGTAGCTGAGGACAAGTTGCGTTTGCTCATCAACATTTGGAAAACTGAAGGCAGACAATTTGGCGTGCTGTGCGGCTGAAGGCCTGCAACAGCAAGCCCTCGCAGGCTGCAGTCGCTGGCTTTTGTGCTGATGCATGCCTGTGAGCCAGTCTGTGCTGGCTGTGCTGCTGTAGAACTGTATCCAATCACTGTGCGGAGACGTATAATCCTATCAGAAGAGTTAAACCAAAATAACATTTGATAGGATTGGAGGCATTTATGATTGGATTTTTTTTGAGGATTTAGGTGTTGCTAGACTGCCGGTTTAAATAAACCAATGTAGATATTTCACCCTAAATAAAGGAGTAACAATTTTTTTTTAATTGGCATGTTCGGTCTTGTCATTCTTCTGTGAAAAACTTGCTTGGATTTTTTTGTTCCAGTCCTCCCTAAAATGACAGAAAGTAGTTAAAAAGAGGCAGAGAATCTTGAACAAATTGGTGCTGGCTTCTGCCCACGCTTGTCTTCCTACGTGCCAGAAATGAAACTTTCCCTTCTCAAAGGTATGGGCCTGTGTTACAAAGTAAGTTCCTGTTTTTCAACCATTCAGATTTCCCCGTTTTCAGGCACTTGAGAGAGAGACAGTCTAAGTTGTGCAGCTTCATCTAAGCTGATAAAGACAGGGCTGTACTGGAAATTTTTTCCAGTGTAATGCAGTAAGCTGAGGCGTCAGTAGTTCTTTTATTCTGCAGACTGATGCTGACTCTGGTTTTAGTGTGAACTGTATTGGCAGTTAGAGTACTTGGTAAACCTATATGATTTGTAAATGAAATGCACCTTGGTTGTCACAGAGCCCTGATTCAGGAATTCACTTAAGCACTTGCAAAACTGCATGAATGTCACTAAAATTTGACGTCTGGATTGTTTTAAGAACCATCTGTAAAACTGGCTAATAATTCCTATAATTTTGTGTTTCTGGGCAAGAAAAACGCCATATCTTCATGAATAATTTAACTTCAACGGCAGTAGTTACGTGAGTTACAGGCCACATGGCCAACCCCTTTCATTGATTGTTTGTAATTAGCTACAGACAGAGGTTAGGTCAGATTGCTACAAAAAAAAAAAACAGGAGGAAAACTGAACAAAAAAACAATGCCTCTTGTCTTTGGGATTTCTGTCTACAATATTTTTTCTCTTTTGCGTGTGAAGCTATCGTATATGGCTGCCTGGAGTTTTAACAAGGCTGGTTTTTTAAAATGGAGGTTTGTTTTGCTTATTGCGTTGCTGCATTCAGTTTTGGAGAAGCATTAGAACAAGAACAGATGGTATTTGAGAGCCACATTGGAAAAAAATCATATAAATGAGCTGGGTTTTGCAGTTCTTGAACGCCCCTTTCGGGGTTTGCAGTTCTTGAACGCCCCTTTCGGGTTTTGCAGTTCTTGAACGCCCCTTTCAGACTGCAGATATGGCAGTTAACATACATATTTCATGTTTCAGTAGTTATTAAAAAAAAAAATACCCACAGGTCCATAAGTTTGTGCTTTTTACATTCACTTCCCCCTTTGTCTTTTTTTTTGGGTTTCCCCTAGAAATATATGACAAGTTTCTGCTACTGTGGCTACCCTAGATCCTTTATCTCCCGCATTTTGTCTTCACATTCTCCTGTGACTTAGAAGTGCATCAATGACTCAGGTTTGCCACGAGAGACTTAAGAAAGGTCACATCCGCTGATATACGCCATGCCAGGTGCAAGCTGGAAAGGAAATACACGGCTTGGTAACGTCAGAGACTTGGGGTTTTTGCCTCCGTCTGGTTTGGTTTCCCTCTATGAAATGTCAGTTACGTTACTACCTGTCCTCTGCTCCATTGGGATTGTCTGCAAGGAGGCACCGCTTTTGGTGGCCAGGCTGTGCAAACAACCCAGAGAGGCGACTGCGAGACACAGGCTAAGGCAGAGCTCTGATGAGTGCATGCTGCATGGTCCTTAATGCTGCTCGAAGGAAGGATCCGGCGGTCTTTGCAAAGCCCTCATTGTTTCGGGGTGTGAATTTAACTTGCCTTGGGAACTCGCATGTGGCACTATACATGAATCACGCATGCTTCTGCCCCGTTGTTGACTTCTGTGCCTCTAGCCTTACCTGTTACAGGTTTGCAGGGCAGTAATTCTCCCTGTGTGCCAAAAGAGGGCAGGCATTAGACAGGCACTGCAAATACCCCAAGATCTGGAAACCCCCAGGGTAGCCAGTCCTAGTTGCTGCAAAATCTCAAGGCTGGCCTAAAGGTCAGCAGAGCTGAAAGGAACACAACCGTTTTGTCTTCCGGTTTCAGGCTGCAGATAAGTAGTTTGTCCTTAAGCTTATTTTTACCCCAGTCTTTGGACAGTACTCTGTGAGCTGTCACTGCTCATGGTATCCTGGGGAGCTGATGTCCCTGTGTCCCCTCCGGTGCCAGCCTTGCCATGCGGTTGCTGCAGTACTGACCTGCGCCCTGTTCACTGACAGTTCCTCTACGCTTTCTGCAGCCCATCAGAGCTGCTGTGCTACCACAGGTTCCCTGGTGTGGCAAGTCACCTCACCTTGTGTGAGTAACATCCCTCATAGCTGTCCTGTCATGACATAGTAAAGGGCTCTTTAAGTAGACTGACTGACAGTTGTTTCCCAAGAGCATAGACAAGTTCTGTACAGCAGAATGTGAATCCTGTAGCTAGCAATGGAGTTTTTTACAGTGGGACGAAAACAGTGAAATATGAGGTGGAGCTTACAAGGCAGTTTATACATCGGTCTAACAAATATCATTAGTCATTCAGAAATGACGTAGATTTCATATGAACAACCTCTTACTTGTAGGAGAAATGCATGGCAGCTTTGGTCACCCACTATGGGTAATCAGCAAAATCTCAATGTCGGGGAAACCAAATGCTCTCTCCAGTAACAATACTCTCTCATTGATGACATTAAGTCCAAGGAGTGTCAGTAAAGCCACTGTATTTGCAAGAATTAATTACGTGTTTGACAAGTGTTTACGCTCTTCTTTTTTGTTCTTTTTTCAAAAGGTTAGTAATTTGGACAGTTCAGCAAACTGGTGGCCCCAGTGGCCCCAAGCAAAAGGGAAACTGTAAAATGAAGCGCCTGGCGATGTGTAGAATGTTCAGCTTATGGCTGGATGTCCTTAACGTGGGTAAAAGCAGAATTCACAGCCAGTTCTGTAAATACTCTTAGGAATGTGTGCCCTGAAGACAGAGGTACAAGTTGCCACATCAGTGCACTTCAGTGGGTTCTTCCTTCAAATCTCATCCTTGAGCACTCCTCCTAGTGTTATGTGTGCAGGTCATGGTAGCATAGAGGAGGGAGAAGGGATTAGGAGATCTGTAACATCTTTTCTTCTGTTCCATCACTGTGTGCACTTACATTTCAGCCTTAATCTGCCCTGAGCCTATGTATGGGTATGGGCAGGTGTGGCTGGAAGAGAGTCCTTTCTTCTGTGGAGGTCAGGGCAGGAAGGGAGTCACTGCATTCGGGGTCTTTTGCCACCCGTGTTTCTGTGCCTTCCTCCCTTTGCTGAAGGAAGGAGAAGCAACCCATCTTCCACAGGTCTTCTGGTATAGTGAGGCCCTACACTGAGAACTGAGGTTCATTTCTTAGAGACAGTCATAAAATATTAAGACCTCTTCATCCAAGAGTGAGGAACTAGACCTTGGCATGCAGGAGACGCTTTGGTTCAAACTCCAGCACAAGCCCTTGCAGAGTCTCCCTTCAAAGGGATGGTAGCAGCAGCTTTTGGATGCTCCTTTTTAGTGGCAACTGGGAACTCTGAACCCTGAGGCATTTCTGAACATCTTGGCCCCTAGCTTCTTCTCTTTGCCTGTTTGAAACTCTGCTATGTCTTCCTGTTTCATGCAAAGAAGAAGGCACTGCATGATAATACGTGCTCAGACAACCCCGAAGACCACATTGCTTCCAATGACCTTTTAGTTGTTGGGATTATAATTTTGAACACGGGTCACATGGATTGAAAGAAACTCTGCAGGCCACAGAACCTCTGCTTGTATGTGAAGATAAAGACTAAGGATTCCTAATTTCTGAAAAGTCTCAGTCAAATACTGTCTAGTTAATCCTTTAGCTGCTGCTGAATAATGCCACCAAACAGTCAGGTGATGAGGAGTGAGAGCTACTGGTTATTGATGAGTGAAATAGGCATTTGTTCTATTGATAGGTGCAGAGAGAGCTGGAAACCCTACCGGATCAGGCGGCAGCTTGGAACCTAGCAGCATTGACATACGTGACATACAGGACTGAGCAAGAAAGAGATTGACAGATGAAATGTCACTACCTTACATCGGAGACAGGTAATGTTAGCTTTAGAAAACCCCCAAAGATTTTAAAGCCAGATAGTCAAGTTATCTCTGAAAGGTCACTGCTGACTCTAGAGATTTAGACTTGGCATGTACAACTATTGTCTGTGATCTGACTGTAAATGTTCCGTCATCTGGCAGTATCTGTGCACGACTGTAATGCTTGAACAAGAATGAAAACATGTAGAGACCAATTCAGAAGAAAACAACATTCAAAAAAGATAGAGGGAAATAAATTATTGGTTCCTATTCTGATAAACACCAGGTATCAGATATCGCATACCTGCACCCTTGGCCAGGCTTAGGGTTCCCTTGTGTACCACCTGCCGGTTGTCTTGGTAGGACCTTTGGAGGTCCCTTATCTATTGCTGTGTTTACGATGCTGAGCAAAAGTCTGATTAATGTTTGTATTTGGTATTTAGGCAGTGCTAGTTATTAATGTCTATCTCTGAGCTTCAGGGGAATGGCCAGTTCCTCCATCTGGAACCACTACACTGTCCTTGTCCTCTCTGATAGACGTGGCCTAGTCTATTACTACTGCTATGCTGCTTCTGAAGATGAAGAAAGTAAGGCATCAGGAGGCTAAGTGTGGTGCCTAACTTAGACACCTGGTCTTCTACCACCCAGGTCTTCCTGTTAGTTATAAAATCGCCCATCCCAGCTGTTGCTGGAAGTAACAGTTCTTCCTGTTGGTTATTCAGCAGCATTAGTTATCAGTGACTGGTGTGCCAGATATTCTGGGGTACGGCATTGAGGTGTAGCTTCCAGAAAGTGAGGCTAAGTGACTCTCGGCTCCTCAGGACCCCAGCTTTGGCATCAGAACAACTGTCAGGGTCGTAACAGGCTTTGTCTCCTCCACATCGGTGTTGACAGTGGGACACCACCTAGGGTACAAGTACACATAACAAAGCCTCAGGGAGTTTCTGGGGAGCCTGAGCTGCACCCCTGGGCAAGTCTCTCAGCAACACCCAGAGCTGATCCTCTCTCTTCCTATTCCTGAGTTACGTTTTTCTCTGCACACCTTGTGAATAAATGATTTGTCAGGGTTACTCCGAAGACCATTTGTGACACGTCCCACAACTTCTATCAATGTTGCCAGCTACTGTAAGAGGGTTTGCAGCCCTTTTATGTTTGTAGAGAGCCTACCCACTATCTTTTAATGAAACTGGAAGCACCCGACCTCAAAGGAGGGTGCTGCTGGGACAATGAAGAAATCTCGATTTCAAGAAAGTTGGCTTTCCTTCATGGGTCTTTTGTTCTTGCTTTCTTCATGCAGGTGAGACTAAATACCGCTTTTACAGACTCTGAGAAAGACTTGCAGAGCCAGGGAAAGTGTTGGGCTGGATGGGAAGGTGTGTCTCCTCCTGTCCGCAATCTCTTTATGGACACGGTGTGGAGCTTCTAAAAGTTGCTGGTGCCACATTTCCCCACTGTACCAGCCTGTGATCGGGAAGGGGCAAAGGGTAGGAGAAGGTGGAAGGAAGAGTTTGGGTAGCATGCTGTTTACAAGAGCAGTAGCAGCACTTGTTATCAGGGCAGATGTGGGCTGCTCTGCCCCCAGGAATTCTGGCTGCAGCCACAGTAACGTGGAGGGGGCTTAGTGTGCTCCAGGTATTCCTTGTCCTGTTACGTGAGGAGGAGTATTTTCAAATGGTATTGCAGCCAGCATGCGCTGGGGTGAATCTTAACGTAACCACATACTAAGGATTTTGAAACAAGTTCTCCTTATTATTGGCCTATTCTTATAAGAGCCAGGGATGATAAAAATATACTCAGAGTTGGTCAGGGCTTGTGTGAAGTTCAGAAATGGTCATAACTGGTCTGCAGAGTATATTGCTGCAGTGTCCAAGTGCTTTGCCTAATACCTTGTCTTCATCATAAGGCTATGCAGAGTTCTGAAGAGGGTGAGACAAAGTTTTGTATGCTGCTGAGTGCACCGTGTTTTCTGTACAAGGGCAGCACCCTGACCGGTACCTGTAAACCTTCCCTGTCTCTGTGTTGCCTAAGTGTTGTGGTTATGCTGTTTGGAGGAGCTGGTGAAAGGAACCCTGACTTGGGGGACTGAACCCAAGACTGCGGTGTCCAGGACTCTCTGTGGCCAGTTGGGCAGGAGCTGCAGCAGGCAGTGTGTCCGTGTTTCCAGTGTAGCGTGACAGGGACAAGTGACACAGGCAGTGCTGTGTGGGAAGAGGAGGGGATCTCCTCTGTGGCACAAGTACAAAGTAGGAGGCTTTTAGTTTCTGAAACATAACAGTTGGCTTTCTAGGGGGATTGTGTGGGAAAAAATGACGGCAGAGACCTGTGTCTTTTGCCTGCTTGCAGCTGGTTTGGATGTCATCTTTTGATAGAAAGGTTTCACCTAGTACATTTAAGAGTACAAGCAGCTTTGCAGCATACATTTTTAAAACTAGAAGGGTCCGTTGCGTACCAAACTTATCTGATTGTTTCCAACTCATGACAGGAACACAGGTAGATCCCTGAATAGACAAAGACTAAGAGAAAAGTGTGTTGACTGACCTACTCTTTGAGATCCATAGATGAATCTTCAGGAAGAAAGTGTAGAACACGCTGAAGGAAGAGTGATGGTGTCTGTGTGGGAAGTTTGTTCAGGCTTCATTGGCTGTGTATTAAACTAAGGACTTAACAGGGCAAATGTCAAATGCTGTAGGCATGGCATTTTCTAGAGGCACTCATCTCTCTTCACAGGTCTGACTCGCCATTGCCTTAACCTATTTGTCATCACATGCAGTGTGGAAAAGAATGTTAAAATCTGCTTCTGCATCAGGATTCATCTATTCAGTTGAGAATAAGGTTGCATTTTAAATACTGTCTTCACTGTGCACACATAAAAGTGACCACAAGGTACAGGGATATAAGCAAACTGTAAGGTACAGTGGAAATAGAAGGCGGGGGGGGGGAGCAAGCAAGCTGTCTACACGTAAAGCAGAGATGGAAGTTTGTATAAGGCAAGACATTTTGGAATTGAAACCCAGCAGGAGGTGATGATTACAGGCAATATATCTGTGCCTATGTACAATTTCACTGAGCAGCGGTCTTTTGTTACCTAAATCCCAAGGGTCTGGGGGTCAGAGGATCTGTACCTATCTCTGAAGAGCCCATTGCAGCCATTTTCAGTACCAGGGCTGATCTTGCAGGCTGTGGGGAAGGTGGTACTCTTTCTCTTGGTTTTATGGTATCCATATGGAGTTACATCGGCTCTGGAAAATAATTCCAGTCTCCTGATCCAGAGTGAAGGAAGTTGAAAACAATTAACAGAGTCAGGATCAGAAATGAGTGGATGGATGGATGGACTTACTATACATTGCAATCTGATAGTTAAGTCCTTGAAGGTTTCTAAATTCAGTAGGAATCTTAAGTCAGAATGAAATAGTCTGAGAGCACTGAAGTTCACACACTAATTTAATTTGCATTAATTTTCAATTGTATATCAACTTGCAAAATCCTTTGCAAATCAAATTACATGATGCTACATCTTGTTCCTAACCCTCTGCTCTCTTAATGGAGTCACTGGTGCATGTTTGCTTAGCCCTGCTTTTTTAAGAATCTGATGATGTAGAATGAAATCTTTTCCCCGCCCCTAAAGAGACAGGAAGAGTGCAGCCACAAAAAGCACAGTGCCTTCCCACAGCGTCAGAGGGAAGAGCACTTTTGCAGGAAGGTCCCGATACAAGCCCACCCTAGTGTGCTTTTGAGTTGTGTAGCTCAAGACATGACCGAACAGACAAGTGAAGTCGGTCGCCTCAAGATTCGAGCTTGCTTGCTGCTGGTGGTGTACCTATGGCAATGGACACAGCAAACTCTGGCAACACCATGCCAGGATGGTGAACTGAGAATAATCAGTAAAGACGAAAAGAAATGTTGTCCCAAATGCAGCTTAAACACAGGTAAGGGAATGATGTGTCTGTCGGCTTTCTGTTTGTCAGTATTGTTTTATGTCAAGCTGAGTTTCTGTGGGTTGGTCTTGTTCACAAGGAAAGAAGGTGTTCACTTAACACTGATTATGAGCACTTGCTCCATTCAAACATGGTTTCAAAGTTTGTCTGTGCCATTCAGACTTCAGAGGGAATACAGGGAGTGATGCTCTCTGTAAGGCTGTTCTTCACAATTTGTGGTCCTAAAGAGCAGGAAGCATCCCACTTCAATCCCTCCATTCCACTGACCTGTGCTTGTCCCAGAAGTAAATCCACAGACAAGGTCTCAACAGCCTGTTCTAACCTGTACCCTTGCCTGATCTTAGGATGGTGCTGAGATGGTAATGGGTTCTCACTTGCCTGTAATTTTAAGTCAAATCAAGGCACTAGAGGTGGGATAGGCTAGCTGCAGGACTTACTGAGTGACATTTCTGTGCCTGTTAGGCTGAAGGGCAGAACAGGTGATTCTAATGGCCTCTTCCATGGTACCAGGAACAATCATACTATTCTTCCTAAGTTAGTGCTGTCCATAACAGTAGCCAGAGCTGAACAGTAGGTAACATGCAGCTGTTTTTACAGCCTACAGCAAGGAATACACCTTCCTTTTCTGTTTGTCCTGGAATAGGGTTGCTGGAAGCCTTGTTTAGCTAGTATGGTAGTGCTGTTGTCCTGCAGGTTAGCAACAGGATTAGCTGAGAAGTTACATCTTTCATTGGTGCCTAGGCAGGAGTCAGCCTCCCACCTTTTAGTAGCTTGAATATATCTGCCTTAACCAACAAGGACACTGAGTTCCCTGTGGAAGGAGTGAGTGGACATGTGGGATGTGTGGGAATGAGCAATAAAGAGGTTAAGAGCTATAGAGTCCTCAGTAGTGTGGAGACCCCAGAGTATTTCCCTTCCCACTGAGTCATTCAGCATGAGGTAGGAGAGTCATTGCTTGGTGGGATCAACTCCAGAATTACCCACTAGTAATACACAGAAAGAAGCATCCCCAAGCCGTTTCCTTTTGCTGCTAGACCATTAAGTTTTGAAAGCCAGTAAGAGGAGGCCAGTGGGCAGAGGAAGATGTGGGCGGTTCCCTAGTGGCCCTGTACATTCCATCACCAACCTCAGGAAATAATCTTTGCTTGATCTTTGCTACTCACTGTGTGTTTTTAAGCACACTAC
The DNA here is from genome assembly GCA_009819775.1 of Phoenicopterus ruber ruber. Classification (NCBI taxonomy): domain Eukaryota; kingdom Metazoa; phylum Chordata; class Aves; order Phoenicopteriformes; family Phoenicopteridae; genus Phoenicopterus; species Phoenicopterus ruber. The sequence goes on along the minus strand of CM020235.1, from coordinate 6,571,107 downwards.
TGAACTAGGCAGCATTTCCTTCTACATTTTTTTTTTCTTTAAGGTTATACAGCTTCCTGGTTGAACAGCACTTTTCCTCTAACTGATCTCCAACTACCTGAAGGACTGCTTGATATTGTTTACTGATGGGATCAGTGTATATGATCAATCCTTTGCTTTCATGAGCCCAGGAGCCTCTCAGAATTAGAGAAGTTATTTTTTTGAGTGCAAGCAAAGTTCACAACAGAACTCCTCTAGAAACAGAAGGACAGAGGGTAGGAAGGGTGCTGGTTTTATGGCTTGGATTTGGGTCCACTTCTGCCAACAGAGTGTAGGAAGCAGCTGCTGTTGTTAGGAAAGGCATGGAAAAGGAGCTCTAGCTTCATTGGCCAAGGATCTTTTGGGTATCCCTCCTCTAACATGGCTGAGCCTAACTGAGAAGAGCTCTGGCAGTGTCCTGAGAGCTGACCGGATGGCTAGTTAATGTGTAGTGCTGCTCTGGGGCACCGGCAGTGCCCTCCGCACCCCACAGTGTCTAAATCTGCACAATGTAGTAGGCAAACCTGCTGCCTTACTTCTGCCTACTACGACCTACACTGGTATTCCAGATAAGAGAGAAGGGTTACAGTGGTAAGTCATGCAGTGCTCAGAAAACCATGATGTAAAAATCTGAGTGGTGCTGAATTTGAGTACTCTAAACTTTATCCAGTACGCATGGGAGTGACATCTTTCTGGTATTCATTTTTTCCACCACAGCACAGTAAGGAACTATTTCATCTGTGTCAGCCAGTAAGACTAATGGTTAAATTAATTTCTGGCCTCTATGACAAAGGCAAGTCTAACTTCTTTCTTCTTGACAGGAGACAACAGCACATGTCAACATACTGAGGACCATGACTGCAAATGTCGTCAGGGATACAGCTGTATTGATAGTGCATGTCTCTACTGCAAAAAACTGCCTGAATGTGCAGAGGGCGAGGAGCTGGTTAAGCTTGGTAACTAAAGAAACACAAACGACTCTAAAAGACAGAGCTCAATATAAGTGGCTGGCTGAGCAGCAGACAGTTTCCTTCACTTATTATAACCTACTCTTGGGAAGGCTCATGATGCAGAGAGAAATGGTGTTTATACTGTGGCTTCTGTGACTAAACCCCTTGCTGTCCTATTTTATAACTCTTCCCTTCCTAAGTTTGAGATTTTCCCTTTCATGCTTGGACTTTCAGTATTACTTTTCTTCCAAGCTGCTAGAACTGTCAGTAGGAGACTGTTTTACTCTGTGTTGCCTCTTAACTTTACACCCTCTGCTGTCAGATCAGACTATTCTGTACCTCTTCTGTAAGGGGTCCGCCCATACATTTCCCAAAATGCAAAGGTGGCAAGAACTGTTGACGTGTTTCTCCAGGGGGGTGATTCGTAATGCAGAAAGAGTGTAGAGGGAATGGATTGTGCTCTAATCTGTTATATCCCCATCTTTCAGTAAAGGCACTGACCACTAATAATTCATGTTCTCTTTTCTTGCAGGCGTTTTAGACTTCACATTCAAATGTAAACCATGTGAGATAGGAACCTATTCTAATGTTAAGAATGGCTGGTGCCGTAACTGGACTGAGTATGTATTTATTGATACTTTCCTTTGGAAATATGCATGATAAAATTCTCAAATGATTAATACTTAAATTAGAAAATAAAATTGAATCAAAGACGAGATCACCGATGAGATTAAATGATGAGTTTTTAAAATTCAGCAGTATGATATTTCACTCTCCTTTGGTTTTATAAATAGTCAGTCTCAAAGCAGAATTTAAGACAAACTGCTGTGTATTCAAATTGCTTCCAAGTCCAGCTCAAATTATGCAAAATTATTCCAAACATGGACATCACTCGAAACAAAGAGACTAAAAAAAAATATGCACATAAACAATTGTGATGTAGTGTTATCTTGTTGGGGAACAGCCATAACTTTACCTGCACTGCTATAAAAAGGAAAAAAGGAAAGGAATTGTGGAAAGAATGGAGGGAAAAAGAAAGGGAGCCAAGAGAAAGGCTGGAGAGGGATGAAGGGAAAGGCAGGAACATTCTAAATGTGACTCTTGTTCTTCTTTTAGTTGTGAAGGTTCTGGGTTTCTAACAATCAAGCAAGGCAACAGTACACATAATGCAGTATGTGGTTTCCCTGCTAAAGATTTGGAGCAAGGTACCTTCTCACAATGATTTGTTTCTTTGACCCTATAACTTTTCTCTACACTTCTTCAGTTGGTGACTTGCTGCATAGTTATCATCCAGAGCTTGCTATCATGAAAATTTGCTTTGAAAATTACTGTTGTGTTTCTTGCAATATTAATATAGGTAGAATTGTTGCCCTGGGCAAAGATTCCACCATTAAAGCACTGTCGGTAATAAAGGTAGAGAAAAGCCCAACAATTGTCTTTGAATAGAGCACACTTATTTGGCAAATTATCAGAGTTTTCCATTGAACTGCTCTTGCTGTTTTGCCAGATTTTCTTAGGAAGACAAATAGCTTAGTTAGTCATCTAGTTCCTTTAGAAGTATTGGTTGAGTCCACAACAGCCAGAACTGAAATCTCATGTCTTGTCATGGATCCAGTTAGATAGGAATAAGCGGGTCCAAGCTTTGCAGGTACTGAGTGTCTTGAAGACAACAAGCTGCACTGCTCCTGCCTTTCCCCCACCCTTGTCCCTACAATGAATCGCTGCCTTTCAGGTCTGGGCCCTTCATTCAGAGAAACTGTTAGTTCTGCTGAGACAAATTGCAAAAAGGTGTTACTTTTAATTTCCACGAGGCAGACACAGGTGTGACAGTTTGGCTTGCTGTAGTGCCATTGAGGGAAACATCAAAGCCAAATGCCCCGGAAAAGCAAAAACCAAAACAGAGTAGATAGAATAAGTGACAGCTGCAAGAGAGAGAGACAGTGGACAATGAAGAGATCAGGCATGTGTTTCTTGCATGAATGCTTCTTACCACAGACAGTGATCTATTGCACCCTTGACTTGGAGCACCTCAGTTTTATTGTTAATACCTGCACTGGGTTTTTTCCTTTGAAAATTATTTTCCACAGAAAGAGGAAATTAATCTCTGAATTTCCTTGGAAGAACTGTCTTTCCTTTAACAATAGTCTGGGCACATGATTTCTTAATCTTTATTAAATATATTTAATTGCAGCTCCTATGACAAATGACTCTCTATATACCACCATCCTGGCTATCCTTACTGCAGTGGCTGTATTTGTTCTCATCTTGCTGACCTTCTTCTTGCATTTCTGCATATGGTCACTGAAGAAAGAAAAATACTACACAGCTGACGGTAAGCGCACCTTTGTGGGCTTCTATGTAGCTTTTCAGTGGCGAGCAACGTGTCCATTGATCCAGAGTTGGAATGGAATAAATTAAGTTGAATAAATACAGTAAATACGGATTTACTCGGTGATTTCGGGCGGGTTACTTAGTTTCACTAAGATGCGGTGCGTCACCTGTATCTCTGTTCTTTCCTCAGAGGGAGGCTGTATTGGTAAAGGTAACGGGCAGCTATCTGACATGTATGAAGACCTCTTGTATGTGCAGTGCTTTTGCTTATTCTCACTGCAGATCTGGAACATAACTTCCCTAGGCTGCCGATGGCTCCAGAACTGTCACACTATAGAGAAGAAACTTACAGCTGCCAATTTCCAGAAGAAGAACACGGAGACAAAACATCAGAAGAAAAGAGTTGTTATTTCCACCCTCAGAGTCTACAGTGAAAACAGATGAATTGCAGTGTGCTGTGAGAATGGGGAGCTGAGTTCAGCTTTTCAAAAAAAAAAAAGGGAGGGGCTGGGTGCGTGAAGCATCATTATATACATAGCAATCAGGAATGGGTTTGGAGGGAGTTTTGCTTTGTTTTGTCTCAGCAAACCTAGCATTTAGAAACAAAAACTGCTAAGCCAGGCTGACATTCAGTTCAGCTGCATTGCGTTATTGCAAGTTTCCTGGCTTGTTTTTTTTTTTTTTCATTGATGCTCTTTTCAACTTTCTTTGGGACCAGGGACCTTTCTTGTCATTATTCCCCTTTGCGTCTTCTGCACGTGTCTCTGTGGTGCTCCCACAGATTGATACGCATGTAGAAGACCAGCGTCCCGCCATCAATCCCTTCAGTGCTACAGGAAATACAGTAGTACCTATAGGGCACTCTCACAACTTTCACAGGCTATCCGTATTTCCAGGATGCGTCCTGATGCTCATATTAAGGGAATACGGCATTGTGCCTAGCAACCGCATCTACTACTCTTCTCTAAGCAGACAGTGCTTTTCACTCCTGCCAAATTACCCTCTTTGTTATGCAGCAAAGGGCCATTACTTTTAATCCATGAAATACTCTCCTCTCCAGTCCTGATGGAAGGCGTTGGTTAGGCCGGTATCGGTGCACAGAGGTGCCAATATGAGACTGCCGTGGCCACATCATTTGTGCTCGCAGAGATTTTTCTGTGCAAGTTCTGTGATCACCTCCAGGGAAACTAGGGGAAGAAGGGAGTAACATTTATCCTCCTTCTCTTCTATAACTCAACAATCCTTGGTACCTGGAATACTGAATTACAAAAGGGAGACTTCTGAAAGGCTCAGATGAGGATCATGCTGCCTAGAGAAAGACATTCAGTTTAATGCTCTCTTCTCATCTAGTTTAGAGTAGGAAAAGACAGTGGAAAATGGAGAAAAACCCAACATTTGCTCCTGATGCTTTTTTCCCCCACCCCAGAAGAAAAAGAACCAGAGCGTCTGCTGGTGTATACCAGCATAGCTCCAGTGTCTTGATCATGAGCTGAAAGACGTTCTCCTTACTGAAAATTGTACCATGGAGGATTATTTTTAAATGTTAGATTAGTGCTCCTCCAGTTTCATAGAGCTCTAACATGGCTAGAATTAATTGTTTTGCCTGAATTTAAAGGGGCAGGGTTTCAGCTGGAGTTGATTGGTTTCTGTGAATTGACACTGATTTCAAATAAGAATCTAGCCTGTGGCTTCAACTAGTTAAAACTCACCCATCTTTTTTAAATAATTATTTTTGTGGTTTGCGACTGCAATAATAGAGTCAGAGCTTTGGATGCCTTCTGGTTTGGCCTTCTGGTGCAAGCTGCTTGGAGTAGACTCTTATGACCAAACCAGCTCTGGGCAAAGTTGAGTTTTAACTCAACCTTCACATGAAGGGTTATAAATATCTCACAGTACAGCCATTACATCAACTTCCTCACGATTTCTTGCAGATAACATAAACAGTACAGGGCTTCTAAATTAAATCCTAACAGAATAAAAGAACTTTCTGTTCATCACCTCACTAAATACTCAGAGGGGATATTTCAAGTCTGAACGACATGCTGTCTTAAGTAGGGCTCTGTGAAATTGCAATGGGTGCGGAGCAGAAGTTATTGCCTCCACAGATGTGTGTTGCAAAAGGACTTGAACGGAGAATCCTAAGAAGTGGGACAGGTTGTTACCTTGGTAAGCCAGTCACATAGCCTCTGTGCTCCGAGGAAGCCTTGACGAGACTGGGTAACGATCTACCCGTTAGACTTTCATTGAGGTGACTCCATGACCTCTCTAGGCAATCCAGTCCAGTGACTGATTTCAAATCAGAACTGACTGTTCAGCATCTTTTTAAGCATTGCTAAACTATCGTCTGTGCATGATTTCTCTAGGCCCTTATCCTACTTCACAGGCTGTGGTTTCTAGACCTCTTAGCCTCTCTCTCTAAGCTCTTTCCAGTTGGTCTTTCTTGAAGCCTTCTCTGGAGGAGGTTTTGGCAAGCTTGAATAAAGCTGAAGGATCAATTTTATGATTCATGGACATGGTTTTATGATTACGTCAAGAGGAGTTATCCTGTCTTTTTTTGCTTTTTACCTTTCTCTTTTTTTTTTGGTGCATTATAGAATCTTGTAACTGGGTGAAATAATTGCAAGGGAAAATGAAGTGCAAAGGGTTATCCCTTCACTATAATGTATTCCTCCATAGTCCTAGTTTTAATCTTCCTCTGTTATTGTGTTTACTGCAACTGACATCCCTATACCTTAGCTTCTCCTTCATGAAGAATGAGAGCAGTGATTCTCCTCAACCCTAAAAGGATGTTCTGAGATATAATTAGTACTTCCAACGTATTTTTGCCTTCTTTGATGCTCTTACTGTTAATCCTTGTGTTGCTGAGAATTTTTCTCATAGGTATCGCTATGGGAAATTCACTTAAAGAGAGAGAGTTTTCCCCCATCGCTTTGGGAAATGTGCAGATTCTTAAATGAGGTGAACTGGAGATTCAGCCAAGGAAAGGTGAATGCATTGGATTGCCTTAAATAGCATAACTTTTTTAAAGTATAAGTCTGTCTCTGCTTTGTAAGCAGTTTCGCTGTGGGATTTAATATACTCAGAATTCTAAACACTGGTTAGTAAAGACACTTCTTACAGCTTCTTCTATGTTGGCCATGTTTATTCTCGGCTCTGTATTGACCCTTCTTTTGTTTTTTTAATGTTTTCAACAAGATTTCTGATTGTGACCTTTTGTAAAGGTAAAATAAACTTGAAAATTGAATGAAGTGCCTATGTGATATAATTAAGCAAATTGGAAAGGAAAGGTTTTATTCTTTAGGTTGTCCCAGTGTTCTTGAGCACACTTAGTTTTACTTTCCCAGTTGTTTTCCCCTCTCTTACAGAACTCTGGCTATTTCAGCAATGGACTCCCAACCAAACTCTTCTGTCATCGAATTTTAGATTGGTGCACTTGTACTTGTTTCCCTTTTTAAGCAAGCGGCTTAATGTTTCCTGGCTGCTGGCTAAACCAGCTTTTCAGCTACCCGCTATCAAAATAGCAGGGAACTGTGGCTGACAATTTTTTCCGTTCCTGACAATGGCGGAGAAGCAGCAACGTTTGGGGCAAAAAAAATTCAACAGAACTTACTATGTGAGGAAAGAAAGATTTGAGTGTCTACTGGAAGTCTGTGCCTCTGGCAACATGCAGCAAGTCTTGGTGAGGTGTACAAGACTTTCTGGGCTGTGGGTGTTGAATAGCCAACACTGCTGCCAGTTAATACTGAAACATGATGAACAGAGCCATATTATTCATTGGAAATTTGCACAGTGGCCTTTTGGGTTTCTATATGCCTACCTTGAAGAACAGTTCCACTTCCTGCTTACCTAACCACCTCACTTTACGGCTGCTTATTGATGGGAAAAGCAACCAATTTCCTGACTTCTTAAAGCTCCAATTCAGAGGGAAAAACCCAAAGTGTGAATCATTTAAGCCCTGGAGAATTTCAGTAAAAGAACTGTCCTTTGCATCAAAGGAAATGAAAGCTATTGGCTCAGAGCAGTGAGCTTATAAGAAAACACTATATTTAAGTTTCCATTCAGAAAGAACAATAGCTTTATTTTATCAGTGTGCAATTACTGCAATGTTTGAAACAGATCATGGCTGATTTTTCAGCTCAAATCACAGAGTTTATGGGGTATTTCAAGTTCTGATTTGAACTTCTGCTTGATCTCTGTATATGGACTGTAGGTTAAAAAAGGCTTCTCCCTCAAATAATCTACATCCAATGAAATGTCTATAACAATATTTTTTTTTGCTTGAATCTCTTTTCAAAAGAGAAAATAAAATATCCCTGAAAAATATCCTGAAGTTTCTAGAGGCTAAGTGACCAAAGTTAGAAATACAATGTTTCATTAATGTTATTGTCATGCATAAATAGTTAAAATATGATATATAGTGATATCTAAAAAACCAAAAAAAATTCCTTGACAGTGCTAACAAAAAGGCAAATATGCAGGCTCCGAAACGACAGCATCAAATTATGGCTTAACTGAGGGCATAAGTCTTACACTATACGTAGGTGAAGCTTAAAAGGAATCTTTCATGTTTATGGAAAAAATGTCATTTTTTGTGGGACAGTTGGTAGCACTTAGTCCCTGTTTTATTAGCAGTTGTCCAGCACTTAACCTTAAGCTTGTCTTTGAGTTGTCCTGTGAGCTGAGGAATCTAATTGTAAAAAAAGTTCTTGAGCTGCCATTGACGAGTAAAGGCCATTTAGTGGGAGTCTGTCCTAAATACGTATTTTGTCCTGCCAGTCTGGGGAGTGTTTGCCCTCACCAGCAGCCTTAATGCTGTCCCTGACTTCCCGCATCCAGGCGGTAAGGATGCGGATCACTCCGTTACAGCCATGGCTGGGCATCAGAGCCGGGACGGGAGCTGGGTTTGTGCTGCTGCTGCTGCGGCAGCCACCAAGCAGCCGAGGACAGAGGTAGCTGCTGCTCCAAGGGCTGTGTCTCTTCCCCGTGGCAGGTGTGGGCTGGCGGGGGCTGCAGCCCATCGGGTCGTGCTGCTCAGCCCTGGCTCTGGGGTGGCTGCTGGCGTGGAGCTCTGCTAGCTCTGTCCGTCTTTGGCTGTAAGAGAAGCAACTCTCGGGTAGCATCTTGGGGTTGGATTTGGTGGTGGTGTCTGTCTGTCCGTGAGGCTCAGTCATGGCTCTGCACCCCTTCTGCTCCACGGAGGCAGGCTGCCTGCTCCCGGGCTCAGAGGGCTCTGCGTACCGCTGCGACGGCATTTCACAGGGTTTGCCTGGCTGTTAGCCTGGGTGCGCGGCCAGTGCTGTTGCCTTTGTTTGTTAAGGAAATGGTAGATAAAACCAGTGTTGCACACAGATGTGTCCTGCTGCAGCCTACGGATGGGTGAGGACTCTGAAAAGCAGGTAGCACTTAACTAAGAAATTTCTGGAACAATTCTGTTTACACAACAGAGGTGGAAGAAGTCTCCTACATGCTGAAAAGTGTGCCTTTTCATTCTGCTTTCCATTCTACTTGAGACAGAGGGTGTTGAGTGTCTCAGACCTGGTCAGCGAAACCTTTCACCATCTTAAAAGCCAGCTCTTTTAGCACATGTGCTTTAATAATACTTAGGAAGGATGAGTTGTTACGGATGACACCACTAACAACTTTTAAGAAGCTGCTCATATAGCACATTTTGTGATTTCTTAGAAGTTGACGTTGCTTAGCTGCGCCTGAGACTCCCTTGTCAGCTCACGGAAAAAGGAGGAGTGGCTGGCATAGTGAGAACTGAAAGTGGCCTTCAGGAGGCTGGGATCTTCCAGTGACCTAGCTCTGAAGTTAGAACCACATTTAGCAGCTTTTCTCTGAGCAATGTGTATTATCTTCCTGATGCCAGATCAGTGTTACTATTTAGTGTTTTGTGCTTCTAATCTGGATCTGTATTCCCAAATTTTGACTTCTAAAATGAAAAAGGTATGATGGCAAAATTTCAGGGCAGGGAAATGGCACCTAACAGAGGAGAGGAGTTATCTTTCTATCTTTGTTTTTGTGCACCTTCTCCAAAAGTTTAATTAAAAAAAAAAAAAAAAAAAATCTTCTGGGTCTACAGTTCTTCAGGATTTTCTCTATGTGTAAATGTTTAAGAAACTTCACACTGTTAAGACAAAGTTTTAAACTTTGTTTAAAACAACGTTTGATGCTTAGAAGTGGCTTGCTGTTCAGAATCAGATAAAGACCTTCCCACACAGTTTTAGGAAATGCAGGGCAGCGGTTAGGAGAATAAGGTGATACCCTTTCATATAGTCATTCACTGACACACATAAATAATGATCACGGGTGTTTGGGGCCCCAGTGAGCTCTGGGGATTTCTTCATCTTTTAGCTGCAAAAAAGAGTGAAAGAGTAACAGGATAAGAGAAATGCCTGAGGTATAGAAACAGCTTTTCTCGTAGTAGAGGTTTTGCTCAAGCAGAAGTCAACTAAGGATATGTGCAGGCAGTGTTTTGTTATGCTACCGTGTCTGCTCATGTTTCCTGCAAATTCTTAGTGTTTCGAAACTGAAGAAGGTAAAACAATATTTTCATGGGACTTCCTGTCCTTAATTTTTTTTGCCTTCTTTCCCAAGGAAAGGGAAATTAAGCCATTGTGATTACACACCTGTTTTTCCAAATATCTTTTCAACTCATTGCCTAGTTTCAGCCCAGCCTGGCAGAGGTGTTCAGTTCTTAAAAGCATCAGGAAAACAGACTCATAATTTATGGTGCTTGTGAGTATACCTCTGTTAGATATTCTTTTTCTTCTAAAATTGTTGAAATATTTTTTTTTTTGCAGTATACACAGCTGTCTGTATTCTGGATTTACATGTGGCCAACATCGGCTGCATAAAGGAAAAATGGGGATAGAACAGGGACCATGGGACCACACAAAGCTTGTTCAGGTGACTTTGCAGCTATACCGTGGATGCAGCCTGGATGATTAACCTACAGGTAACTGAGAACTTCTGTTTCAAATTAAATGTGTTGGGTTTTTGGTTTGTAGCAATGCTGCTTTTTTAGTGCTACATATATGCAGAGTGGGGAAAAAATTCTTAAGGTGTTCAAAATCCAAATGAGATATTTTGAAATTGTCAAAATGAATAGGTTTGATTCAGCCTGGAGGTTTTTGGGTTGTTCTTCTTGGAGGGTAGAAGACAGCAATGATTATTTGGGGAAACAATTTTTGGTTTGTGAAAACTTCCAGAATTAACATTTTTTCTTGATTTGAGCAGGGAAGAAAAGCAATAGAAAAGGGACTGTTCACCATCAAGAATTGCACTGTGCCTGCCATTTCAAAGGAAGGCAATGGCTCTCCAAACCAATGGTTACCCGAATGCTGCTTTCTACGCATAGTTTAGGCTCAGGTGAATGGGTTTTATTTGTAGTATTTACACAGTATTTTACAATGTTTCTTTTTCTGATAAGAATAAGGCAATAAATATAGTAAGAAAATTGAGAGAGATTTCTCTTTGAGGCATATGTACAGCCAAGGTCAGAATCACAAGATCCTGTGTAGATTGCAATGGCCCTTTCAGAACGGCAGCCAGTGGAGAATAAGTTCATGTGCAGACCCTTGTTCACCTCTCGGTCTGAAAGAAGCTTGGTTTCCAATTTCCAGTCTATTCTTACTCATTCTTGCAGCTTCTCCACTTTCTGTTGGGATCATATTCAGCATACCTTCTTCTTGTCGCTGCATGCTAATGTCCTACCGATGCTGCCGGGATTTCTTAGGGATGATTGGTGGTGGCTGGAGAGTCAGAGGATCAAGGATCTTCTCTGGCTGGAACATATTTTCAGCACGTGAATATCCTAACTCTGCCAAGAATTTACATACTAGATAAACATAGCCATGCTCAACTATAGAATAGCCATATCGATTAATAAATACTCAGAGCCCAACATCTCTTCTGCTTTTAAAACATCCGCTCCTGATTCACCTTTCTCTCCTCTGAGCCCAGATAAGGTTATCCACTGTGTAGGGTGTGCTATATGTGCTGGCCAACAAAAAATGATTGACTCTGAAAACCAGAACCTAGATAAGGTCCTATTTGAAGGACCTACTTGGAACTAACTCCTGTTTACATGGACCAGGTCATAAGCTGATAGTGCAATCACAGGTATTTTAGGAGGTAGTGTGACATAGTGTGTCTCTCTAGCTTCATGAAAGAGAGTCCAACGGCCTGCCTCCTCCTCTCTCTAGTTCTGCTTATTTCAGTATGTAATTTCCATTGAAATCAGTGCAAGTTGAGTGCTTAGGTATCGGTCTTTCACTCCTAGAGTAGGTAGGTGCTTTGCCTAAGAGGACCCAAATTCAACTCCTGCTGATGGAGTGGTGGGTTTTTTTAAATTCCCACTGATACTGGCCAAGTGGATGAGTCTTATTGGGAGAAAGATAGGCTTGAAGACAACTACCTACTCAGGTGAGTCTTTTGCGAATAAGGAGAATAAAAGTTGGGAGGATGATACATCTTAGATGAATCTATGGCTGGGAAAATCCCAGGCTTGAAAAGAGATATTGCTGCAGTAAAGTTCTCTGAAAAATACCTTCTGTAGGTAGAAGAGGCATTTTTCATAATCCTCTGCTGTGGAACAGGTGATAAGGATTGGTTCTGTCAGGCTTCCTGCAACACATTAGCAGGGAACAGTTTGTTGATGGAAAAGTGTGCAAAGTTTGCCATGACACACAGTTTATTAGCCGATAGCAAGGAAAGTCACAGGGACTGTCCCTTGTGGGAAGACAACTTCACAAGATAACCCATCCTCAAGGCAAGCCTGAGCCCTGGTATTGCTCAGTTTCTCATTAGAATCACGGAATGGTTGAGTTTGGAAGGGACCTCTGGAGGTCACCTGGTCCAGCCCTCCTGCCCAAGCAGGGCCACCCAGAGCTGTTTGCCCCGGACCATGTCCAGACACCTTTTGGGTATCTCCAAGGTTGGAGGCTTCCCAGCCTCTCCCAGCGCTCAGTCACCCTCACTGTAAAAACCCATTTCCCCATGCTCAGACAGAACCTCCTGAGTTTCATTGCTCTCATCATTCTTTTCCAGTTACCTACCTGTAATTTCAAACTGTAACCTCCCCAGCACAGCAGATTTCTCCTTTACCTGGATTCCAGTTAGGGGGAGTTTTCCCTTCAAAGAAGAAAAGAAAAAAGGTGCTTTTCCTTCGGCTCCTCCCTTTTCTCCTTGCTGTTCAGACATTTTCATCACCCAGTGCTACTCACTAGCTCCAGCTTCTTTTAGTTCTTCACTTATTTGACCATTTCCAGTATTTCCTCTGTTACCTTGTATGTGATTGAAGTTCTGTCCTTATCCACAGACAGGAAAAGCAGATCTTCTGGAAACAGGATCAGCAATCTTTCCTCAGAGTCCTGTGGAAAAGAGGCATCTTAGAGACAGCAAAAATGTTCAGTAACTTCCACTCAGTGGATCTGTCTCAAAGGCAGAATATGAAGTTTAATGACTATGACAATACACCAGAACTTGGAACTCTCTGCAGCACCCAGTTCCTCCTGTGCCAGCCACAGATATTATTCTTTGTATTTCTTACTCAGCTTGGCTATTCATTGCTTAGAAAGCCGGTAGGGTATCACAAAGTGGTGAGGTGTTTTTTAGAATAGGTCAGGCACACATCTGCAAGGAGATGTTTAGAAAATGTTGATCTTGCAGTGTGATTGGAAAGGGGTGGACTATCCCTCCCCGCTCTACTCCCGTGGAAGCTGAGTGGAACTGTTTGGACACATTGTCAGAAGCAGATTTCAGAAATAAAACTGCATTTCCTTTTGTCTCTTTAATACTGTGAGACTTCGACATAATTAGCCTTTTTTTTTTTTCTTTAAGCAACAGTTCCATGTGAGCTTATACTTTCACTGGTTCCCGTCTTCTTAAAGCCACTCACGTGTCAGAGTGATATACATTGTACATTACCCCCATGCAGCCACTAGCCACTTGCACCATGGTCAAATACTGTGTCCTTCCCAGATGCTGAATAGGCTTTCCTTCCCACTTCAGAATGGTGTTACACAACAGATGTCTCATCAGCTCCCTTTTCTTCCACAGTTCATCACACGGCACCTTTTTTTTTTTTTAGAAACAGAGCAAAATGAAATAAAACTAAAAGTATAGTGTTTTTCAGGGTTATAGGGTGGTAAAAGAAAGGTATTTAGAATATATGCTTGGAAATTTGGAAACCCGTGATGAAGTTCCTAGTTTGCTTTAGGTTTCCTACCTACTTGAACAAAATCATGTGTCCTGTGGTTTCATGAGCAGCAGCTGAGACAACCACATAGCTTTAGGTATTAAAAGAGAAAGCTCTCATTTTCCTTTTCCCCCTCAGAACAGGTTGTTTGAGCCACTGGTTTGCTTTGAATTAGAATTTCATCTTAGTTCAAAGCACTTTGGGCTTGGCATTCCAGTCCCTTTATTAGGGGATATTCTTTTCCTTCAAAGGAGTGCTGTCCAGCTAACAGGGGAGTGGGGTTCGATGGGGGCTCACAGTGTGCGTGGCTATGCTGAGTCCTGGATGGATTTCTGCAGTCTGTATTGAATCCTTAGAGCAGACCACCTGGGCTAACTACTGTAAAATTAGCCTGTATCCACTAGCTACAATTAGTGAACTGTAGGGAACACCAGAATTCAGCAGCTCTTAAGGACAGGTAGTCTGGGTTGCACTTTCTCCCCCCAAACTGAAGACAAGCATGCTGTTAGACACAACTAAGGTACAGTGTTGCCCTGGAGTCTGTGCCATGCTAGACATCAAGGACAGCAGAGTGGATGTTTAAAAAAGGGGAAACCTTAGCAGAACTGTTAGTAAATAACACTAGCGAGGGGGGAAGACAAGCTGGCTTTCCAGTTGACTCTTACCCTTTAAGAATCCGAGCGTACCACGACATGGGCAAAACCTGATCTAGTTGAGGATGTCCCTGCTCATGGCAGGGGGGTTGGACTAGATGGCCTTGAAAGGTCCCTTCCAACCCAAACTGTTCTATGATTCTATGACTCACTGAGCTGCTGTATGTGACTTCCCTAAGGCACGGCTGTGTGGGTGTTTCCCATGCCAGTGTAATCCTGCCATCTTGTGACCCTTGTGGATGTTGCAGTGTGTCGCTTGTGTGACAGTCCGCATGTATCGAGAAGTCTTTATTTTGTGACTGTAACTAAGAGGAATTTTAATTTTTTTTGCCAGTGTAGTAGTTACATCCCAGGAACAAAAACGATCTGTAATTTTTCTAAAATCTCTCATGAGTATAGAGTAGCAGTTGCAAATTTGTGTGTAGCAAGTTTACTTGCCATAGCCTAGAACGGCATCCTCAGGTAACACTATTCATTTCTAGCCTGTGTTCTAAAACCCCTGAAAAACCCTGTCCACTTTCAAAGCTGCCACTGTTTCCTGTGTTCATCCCATTCTCTTTACATCTCTTCTGCATTGACTCACCAGAAAAGAGATATTATTGTTGGGGCTGGCTGGGCAGTGAGCGTTTGCCATCTTGATTTGGTGCTGGAGGTGTTGAACCCACATGTCGAAGTCAGCTGAATTCTGGCAGCAAATGAGCCTGGATTCCATCATGGACCCTGTGCAAAGGAACATAGTACCCCTGGGTCTGAGGAAGGCAATTGAGGTCTGCCTTTGAGCCCAGTGGGTGAATTCTGTGTGCTGCCCCTCCACTCTGTCATTCATTATCTTTATAGCCCCATTCCACCTGTGCTTTGATATGTCATGATGAAATAAACTCATGTCTGTCTTGCGTTGCTCTTGATGGCAGATACTGGGTTGGCACTGGGACCATTAGGTAGCTTCCTTGTTCTAATTGCAGACATCAGCATTTGCCTCCGGTTTAGTTTAAGTAGAAAATGAGAGTAAAGGCAAGCCTATAATTTATATTGCCTTGCATGTGAGGAATTCTAGTTAACCCTCAGGCATTCTTGGTTTAAGGCTGTGCAGCAGTTGTGTCCACCTGTAAAAACTCAGATTCTGAATTCTTTCCCTCTAGCTACACCTCATCCCTCTGTGCAACTATAGCATATGTGAGAGTGCGCTCCAGAAAGGCATGGCATATTCTCCAGCACGGCTGAATGTTGGAGAGGAGGCGTGTCCCTTCTTCAGTAGTCCTCCGCATGGTTGCATAACCCCTCTCATCTTCTAGCCACGTAGGCCCGTCCTTGAAGGCTAGAGCATGGGTATCACTGCTTTGTGACTATCATAGGCCCCTTCAGGAGCTGCAGAACAGGCTTACCAGAAATTTCAAATGTGTGGCTGATTGCACTCGCAATCTCTCTCAGACGCATCCCAGCGAGAGGAAGGAGACCCTGGTATGGTAGGGAATTGTGTTAGAAATTGGTTGGTAACAAGAACTTCTCTGCATCACACTGCAGTCCCTCTGATGTACAGCGGAATGCTTTTCTGCAAGCCAGGCTAAAGAACTTCCCATCCTTCAAACCTCTGACTTTAAGGAAGTCTGTGTGGGATGACATTCAGTGTGTTGTCTGAAGACATAGGAAATCAGGGGTTTATTCCTGTTTCCCTACCCATAAAATGACTGTCCTCCTTCATAAAGTGCTCTGAGGTATAGGGGTGAGCTCCACCAGTAGACCAAGGCTGGTGTTGAAAAATACTTTATATGAACTAGATGGAATTTCATCTGCCTTGCAGCCTCCCCCTCTTTAATTCCTGCCCCATGCCCCAAACCATGCTAGAAGTCTATACTCATGTGCAGGACAAAGAGGCCCTAGTCTGCATTTTGGATCCTGTATTTCATAAACTGATGATTTCTTATCTGTGTCCTCTTACACCACCAGTCTTAACTGATGGAAGGACGTAGATTTTTATTGACTTCAGTGTTATACAGATCAAGGACCTTCTTTCTGTAGTTATGAAGTTTCCTAGTTTGGCTCTCTTTTTTTCTCATGTTTAGGATCCACAGACGTATACCAAAGACAGCCATCAGGAGACATTGCCGTGCTGAAGGCAGCTCTTCTGGGTATGTCTCTCCTTGGTATACCATGTCTGCCTCCCTAGTACACCTTTCCTAACTCTCTCTCCTGTAATCTGTTCTTATGACCTTCTTTTGATACCTCCTGGTTGATGCCTTGTTCACCTAGCTCACTCACACAGAGTTGCAGTCGCTCTCCCTGGGTAAACAAATCAAGTGATAAGAGGCCAGCTAACATCATAGATTTCAGAAGTAGGCATATAAACAGAAGCTGTTGCTTCCTCTTCAATTCCTGGAGCAGACTCGCTTCCCTGTTCAAAGTAAGCTGAAAAATGGAGAATTGAGAGCTACAGTGCTAGGAAACATGCCAAAGCTCCACTGAACTCAGTGAAGTGTTTCTGTCTTGGCTGACAGGACCTGCACAGGTTTGCTCCATCCTGAGCCTTCCTCTTGGCAGGGCACCAAGGGTAGGTGCTCTTTTTGCCATGTACCTGATAGAGCTACGAGCAAAAAGATATTTAGGAAATCTTGAATATGAGCATGGATACAACAGACACAAAAGGATTCTTGTGCTTTACCTCATAAACAAACGCCTTCTTTGTACGATCCACTGAAAGAATCAGCAAGTGGAAGGAGGACAGCACAATGTAGCATTCGCACATCTCCTGTTGAAATAAAGTCAATTATATCTTTCTTCCAAAATGTTTCCAATTTTTTTTTAAAAAAAAGGAAATTACATTTCTTTAAAGCTCTTCACCTTCCCTTCCTTTCTGCTGATGCAGTACTTAGTGCATCTTTATGTACAGGCAGGGCTGATAGGCTGTCGTGCTTCATGACTGGCTGGTAACGAGGAACTATGCAGTGTTTAACTGCTGGACTGTCTTGCACTGGGTCACAGTTTGACTGAAGCTTTATGTCAGTACTTTGTAATTTTACATCATCTTTCCTTAAAAGGTCTCTGTGTGCTCTCTGAGCACTAGTAAGCCAGGCCATGGCATTCCTGTGAGACAAGGAGGTTTTACTCATGTGTAACATAAACGGTGTTGCAACATAAACGGTCATGTGCAGTTAAAAAGACGTGAATCCAGGGCAAGGTTAGAATAGAACTCAGTTCCCTCTTCTGACCTCATCAAAACCAGGGTAATGGCAATCACACTGCATTAGTCAGTCACCTCCGGTACCTCTAGAGAGGCCTCGATTGTTACACATACAAATTTGCAACCATAATAACCAGTCCTTATCTCTTTGGGGAAAAGAATACTAGAAACTTCTGACAAAAAGGACATTTTTGTTTCCCCAGGGATTGAATGAAAAGATTCATGCTGCTCAAGGAAGTAGCTATGAAATCCATTCAGCTTTTGCTGGCACTGGTGAAAAAAGTTGAACATATTAGCATTAACTCTTGAAAACAAAGGTCAGGACAAATTGTAGCTTTAGTCAAGCACTGGGATTTGGCAGTAATTTGGACGGGATGTATGAAATCCAGATTTACCCCCACCTTATCCCTTGCGTATTACTCAGTGGTTGTAGTAAGAGGATGATTACCTCCATGGAATAACTTCTCAGAAAAACCAGGGAGGACCAAATAATTTCCCCAAGAGAGTGGATGTTCCTCCCTTCCCAGCCGCTGATAGGCTGTGTGATCAGCAAGTTCGCTAGTTCCTCCCGTGTTCTGCCCCACGGTACTTCTGTCTGAAACAAACAAACAGTAGCATGCAATTCTTCTTGTAATCTTACCAGGAATATCCTATAAAGTAAGACAATTAGAGGTGGAAAAATCGAAACAAGAGCCAAACAATAACAATTTATAAGACGAGCTAAAAGAGAGAAGGGGTGGTTTTGCAGCTCAGACAGTGGGAGATTTGGATGTTGACCGTATATGTGAATTTGCATAAATCACTTCCCCTCTCTCTGAGCATCTTCTCTCAACAATGGTGATAAAACATGGTCCCAGGAAAAAATCCAAAACTGACTTGTGATGACAAACTTTCTTGCATGTGAATTTGTAGAACAAAAGCTGAAAACCTATACCTGGGCCACAAAACAGAGAGAACTGTTAGTTACTTGCTTTCAAAACAAAGGGCATGTCATAGCCTCTGGCACTTTACTGTAATGGGATACTGCATCAGATAGATAATGCCATGGGGGGTGAGATAAATAGGCCTCTGATTTCTTCCTCGATTCTACATACAAATCTTTGCGTGCATGACCCTGCTCATACTCACATCTTCTGTTTCTGCTAGGATTGCGGGGTCCTTAGGATGGAGGGACGCCTCACTCTGGCCTTCTGAGTTGGACGACATTCTGAAATGGAAGAGAGTATGGAAAGGCATAGAAAGGCACTTACATGTGTTGCATTTTTAAGAGAGAGAGAGAGAGATTAATGCTCAGGGAGCAGACAAATTTATGGATTTCTGGCATAAATTTGGTGTAGTTTAGAATATGCTATTTTCAACAGAAAGATTGGGTGGTAACAGCTCAGTGAACTCTAGGAAAAAAATGCAACAGATGCAGAATCAGAAAGCAGGTATGTCAAGGAATAGCACACCTGAACTTTTGGGGAACATACCACTAAATGTCCCCTCACATTAAGCAGAGGCTGGGTCCTAAATTCAACAAAGCACTTAGACCCCTAATTCTCCACTGGCATTACACAGAAGAGAGCGCAGGGATGACGAAGGCGCTCTCAGTGTGCCTGCCTTAGTGGACAAGGAAGGAGTAATACTGTTTCTTGGAATATGGTGACATTATGGAAGGGAATGTATAATGTAGCTCAACGCTTGGCCCAAAGTAGAGAGTACTGAGGTAGTGTGGTAACGGTCTTCACGTCTGTAAAAGACCATTAGAAAGAGGAGGGGAGCAATTTTTCCTTTTTGTCTGTGGTAAGATAGAGACAATGGCCTTACCTGCATGAAAGGTTAGCTATTAGGAAGAAACAGTGGCTTGCCTGGGACATTGTAGAACCTTCATCACTGGAGGTTTTCAAGGACAGGTTAGACAAGCGTCTGTCAAGCAAGATTTAGGAAGAGTTGAGGCTGCTCTAGAGGTGGAAGCAGGACTAAAGCCCTCCTGAGCTGCTTTTCAGGCCTCCAGTCTGTCTCTGACATGTGACAGCCTGACATGTCTCTGACACGTCTCTGACATGTGACAGCCTGATTGAAAACATCCATTTCCGACAAAACATGAGCAGTGCCTGCCAGAGCCCCAGGAGTTAGTTGTGATTGCCCACCCAAAACAGAGGGAGTTACAGCCACGGCAGGAAGGAATGCTTCCACCTTCAGTTTCTCAAACGCTGACCCTCTGTCTTAAAAGACTGCGACACCTGGGAGGACATATTGAGGAGAAGTACGCAGGCTCTGGTTAGAAGATTAGACAAATCTGACACTTAGCGTTACTGTAAATTCTGCCTAGAAAAGGGGAAGAAGAGAAAGCTTTTCCTTTAAGGGAGTCATATTTGGAAAGCAAATACAGCCATCGAGTTTCAGTCTCAGGCACCAAATGTCTTTCTGTTCGAGCGGAGCTGATTGCCTTTGTTCACATGCCCCCCAGATTGCTGCCTACCTGGTCCTGCCTGTCTTCAGCAGCTCCACCTCATCCTGGCCTGTCCCTGCAGACCCAGCCTGCCTGGCGCTCAGGCTGCAGCATCCCATGCTCGGTCACTGGCTCCCCCGTCCACAGACGCTGGCTTCAGACTGATGTGCGGTCACAGGACGACATGAATGTGCCTGAACTAGTCAATTAGAGTAAGCACAGGAGAGGAAGGAAACACGCATGTACCCTTCAACTTACTGCTCATTTAAATACCTCTTGTGTTAGAAGCAGCAGCGTCTGAGATGTAAAAGCATTTCCTGTTGGTTTTAAACCTCTCTCCCTTCCTCCCCATCTCCTTGGTCCCCCAAGCGTCATTGTTTCCTGCTAAGATGGTGGCCTGATATGATAAGTATGTGCTGCTGCTTGGCTGTCACCTTAACCAAATGAAAAATGAAAGAGTCTTAATATAACAAGGTTAAATGTGCAAGGCACAGAGGATCTGACGAGTGAGGCAGCTGGACATACAGCTACGAATGGTGGGACAAACTGGGGGATTTCCACTGTTAAGCTTTAGGTTCAGTCTTTGCAGCTTCTCTCCCCACCTTTTTGTATAAGGACTTTGTATGTAAAAAGTTTGGCCCGTTTCTGGATTGCACTGGTCAGACCAGCATTGTTTTCAGAAGGGATGAGTTTCAATGTGGTAACAGTTGTCTCATTTTCTGTAACTTTCCTATAATTTCTGGCTGGCTGGTTAAAGTATAGCTTTCCGCAGAAGAAGTAAGAACTTAAAGAAATAGTTGCTGGTTTTCCAGTTGAAGTTGATACCTGTTTGTTTACATAAGGTGAAAATGAGCTGGACATGCACAGCACATACAAGTTTAGCTTTTATTTTCTTTTTATGTCTTCTGAACTTGTGAAAGCCCTCTTGCTCTGTAACGGTTCAGAGGGTTTTTCCATGATGGTTGAAGAGCTGCACATGTGGTGTAGTTAGGACAGTTTGTTGACAATTCTTTCTGGACAACAAGGCAACCTTTTTTCTAGAGCAACCAAGCTTCTTGGAAGAGTTCCCCGGCATTTTGGCAGGGCTCTGACCGAAGCGGCTGGTGCTGCCTGTTTGTGGCCGCAGAAATCGGCCTGTACACGGGCCAGTTCTGAGCTTCGAGGGTTGTTTCTGGCCAAGGTCTGCAGCGTCCTCATGATAGAGAAGCACAAAATGACAGAGTGTCTTCAAAGGCAAAACACTCTGGCCTTTGAGGCGCTTGTTGAAAACCTCGAGAACCAAATCTGGAAAAGAAGATGCAGTTACAAGATGGTCCAAACACTCTGACGCTAAAATACACCCAAGCTGTTGTGTGTACGTGCAAAGCAGCTCTGTGCGTGGGAAGGATGAGGGGTGGGGAGGCGAAGTGGTTTCCGACCTGTGATCTGTGGCCTCTGTGGACTATTGCTATAAGACAATTAAAAAACCCCCAAACAAACGACACTTTTCTTGCATCCACTTCAGCCAGCTTCAGCTCCACTGGAAACATTTTAGGAAATTGGTGGGAGAAATATTGTAAAACTGCTTACAGTGCAATACAAGATATGAATATACCCCAAAATAAGCATACATATGCCCAGGAAGGTAGCTCTATCTGTGAAAGTAAGCATAAGTAGGCTGTTGCTAATACCTTTCATGCAGACATAGACTCTCCCTTTATTACTTCTCCTTACACATACAGTGATATCACAGAAAATCAGGGGTGAAAGAGATTTTGGTCCTCCAGGCAGGACCAGTCCTAGTTAATGTATATCAGACTACATAAGGATTTTTTCTGTCTGTGTATAGTTCACGTAACAGTTGCCAACTATATTTGTGAAGTGCGGTAGGGTACACTGGCGTTTAAGCACTGCCACGGCTGTGTAAGGCACAGTGTACAAACCACTTAAATTCCTGCACATTCGGAACAACAAGCATGAGAAAAATGTGCAGGTGCAGTTTATAGGGTCATATATTAAGATTTAGCCTTTTGTACATAAATATATAAGAAAACATTCTTAAAAATAATTATAACTAAAAACATTTAACCACTTATTTCTTTCTAATGGGTGCATGGCTAAAAACACCATAGCTTTTCTAGGTCTGCATGGATTAGAATTTTCAGTGCTTTCTAAATTGCTTATGAATGCAGCAATGAGATATCTTTATTCAAAGTCTGTTTTGAATCTACAGCTGATATAAACAGGAGTCTTTCCTCTGACAAGCGATGGAGTGATATGATTACCTGCTGCTGGCCACCCTGTGACTTGTTCACTTACCAAGACTCTCGTAGACTACAGCTGGAATGATGTCTCTCAAGACTTCGCAGTTGGTATGCAGCGCTGGGTTTGCATTCATCTCCAGAAGCCAGACCTAGGAAAGATGAATGCCAATCAGGAAACCGATCTGGATCTCCTTAGAGTCAGAGCAATGCCTGACCTAGTGAACACCTTGAGAGGTAGGAGTGCTAATAAATCCCAACAAAATCCCGTAACACAGAATGCAGGCGGGACAGAATTTTCATAAGGACTGGATGAATTAAACAAAATCCCTTTTTGCGTACATTTACTTACTTGAGAACAACACTATGCATTATTTTGTGTCTCCAGCTGATGCTCTTTAGATTAACTTAACACAGTAAAGGCACTGTGTTTCCATACATGCTGGTTTCCATAACAGTTTCTAGTTGAGTTTTTTTGATAACGTGAAATAAAGTTATAAGGAATGTGGGAATCATTTTGATTTGAGGTGGACATGGAATCAAAACTAAGCAAATGTGGTACTGAGTTTTCAATGAATCCTTGGCATTGATTTCCTGGGTAAGCTTTAGTTTCAGGTAGGAGCCACATAAGACACTAATTTTACATATCTATACTAGTGTCATCTCCACTTCCCTTTGAAATGCCAAGGCCTGAAGCTACAAGCCCCAGAATGTGATGGTCCAGTTACAAATCTGTGTGAAACCAAACAATTGACTTGCATGTAATTCTGTTTACTATTTCTTTTCCCTATAGTGAGAAAAACTCATCTGTTTACTTGCTGCCTCCACCATATGGTGCTGCATCTTGTATAACACATGTAGGAACTGTTCAGCATTTTGTAAGGAAGGATATTTAATCATGTAACAGCCCCAGGTGAATTTTACTCCCTTTTAAATGATTTAAAAAAATAATTTTAAAAAAAATCTTTTTTTTTGTCTGAAGCAGCAATGAGTTTGCCTGCAAGTACCTGTGAAATGAAGTCTAAGTGTTTGATAGATCTTGGCGACATGATAGCCTTCACTTTGGCACTTCATTTTGCTGAGAATAAAATACAACAATAATTTTCACTTCTTTGAAATACTTTATTAAACAAATGAAAAGGCTGGTGAGGGCAGTGAAATGGGTTTTTTTTCCAGAGGAGAACTGGAACAACTGCTCAAAAAAACCTGCTTTGCAGATGCCAACAGAGGGCACCTAAGTTACATACATTTTTCTTGGCAAACTCATTCTTCTGAGTAAGTATTCTTTTTCCTATTAAAAGTTCATAAGATTTTGTGCTGACAGACAAATTCAATGAGCCTTCATAATTGCCTTGATTAGGTTTTGGTCTCTTCTCCTTCGAAACAAGTAAAACTGACAAACAGGAGGAAGAAAGTTCTCTGTGACATCTATCATGCTGTTCATCTTCTATACTCCCCATTATTGTA
Organism: Phoenicopterus ruber ruber; assembly: GCA_009819775.1. NCBI lineage: Eukaryota > Metazoa > Chordata > Aves > Phoenicopteriformes > Phoenicopteridae > Phoenicopterus > Phoenicopterus ruber. Next base: position 6,547,638 of record CM020235.1, on the reverse strand, counting down.
CTATCTGAATGCTTCACAGTTTTTAAATGCTCTTAACCTCTCAACAACGAGGGCAAGTTAATAAATGCCCTTTGTTGTATTTCAGGAAGAGCAGAGAGAATAAGGCCAAGATTCGCCATATCTGTGTGAATATCTGTAACTTTCATGGGAGTTTCATGTAGAATGGAATTCCTGTACTTCTCCCTGCGTCTGGCATGCAGATGTCTTGCTCAAAATTTCCTAGCAAACATAGGATGAAGAGAGGAAGCCACAACCTAGAATGTCTGTCCTCGGCTTCCTAACCATGGGCCATCCTTTTTCTTTAGGCTTTTCGAGTGATGAGAACAATGATGGGTGCCCTGTGGCTTTGGTCAGAAGTGCTGCTCTGGATGTTTCTCAGAGATGAAGAGGTTACTGCTCCCTGCAGCCAGCCAGTACAACTCCACGTTCTGTCACATCTTAAACTTACTCTGACAAGACATCACAGGTAGGCTTAAAAACTTTAAATAGTAGGGTTTTTCCATAGGTTCTTGAACAGCATGCCGACTGCAACCAGATCACAGCAGGATCTGAGGTCTCATTTCTTGTTCTTTGCATAGTGCTAGATGCAGTATTAGCATCTGCTGAATACTTTCTGTTTTCATCTAGTTTGATTACTAGTGTAGTCTCATGGCTGTAGAACCATCCTTACAGCAGCAGTTCAACGTCTTTCAAAGGAGCGTTGGATGATGAGACTAGGCTCTGTCACGTGTTGACATGGTGGCTAACAGACAGCAGAAGACCTGTCTCAAGGGTCCTTTCCCTGCTGACATGGGCAGAGGTAAGAGTTTTTGGTGTGCAGGAAATGCATGACTGAGCCAGAGTTTTGTTCTGTTTCTGACCAAAAACCATGTAGTTTGTTTAACTGTGTGGGTCTTTGCTGGAGCTCACCAAGTGGAAGCTAAACATCCTGCTGGGGTCTCGGGGAGGGAGAGGGCATCAGTCCGTGCTCCCAGAGGCTCCGAGTGACTTGACAGCCAAGACTGAATGGGAATGTATACATCTCTCTACATCAGAACTTGTTCTTAGAGAGGATGGCCCCAACATGCTTCAAAGCCCAAAGCTATCCACAGCAGGGCTGTCTTGTTCTGCATTTGTGTAGCAGCAGGTGTCCGGGGAGCCTGACCTGACCTCTGGCTGGAGCTTTAAGCAGCACTGAAATACCAGTCAGAAATAGGAATAAAATAACTTGTTGTGTGTCCTGTGTGGACACAGCTGAAGCCACATGCACAGTCACAAACCAGGCACTGGAAGGGCTATTCAGATGTTGCTGACCCAGAAAGGGACCCACTTAGCGGTAGTGGAGACCACAGACTAAGGCGGTGGGGTTCTGTTTTCCGCAGTCTCAACAAGCTTTTATCATATTATTTTATCATGACCTGAGGTGGGCACAACCAAGTGTACAGTATCCATGTGATACCTCATACCCCCAGGGTGAGTGAAAAGCTATGTCATTCAAATCAAAGGAACCGTCCCTGCTTTAACTAGGGATTTGAGTGTTATCTTCATTTATGTACATCTATCACAAATTGGCAAATGGCTTATCTATGTTCAGGCTGTTCTCTGCTGATAGGTAGCTGAATCCCTTTATGGCTGATAAAAAATTTACACATCTGTCTTCCCAGCATACCTCTGGAGAGAAGCCCTTTTGCACGGCTGATGCAACGCTTTCTGACAACAGGTTCCCTGAGCAATTAAATGACACTGTCCTAAGCTGTGTAGTGACTTATGCATTTACAGTGCAGCACAAGGAAGCTCCAGAAAACAGTAGGAAAAAAGCCAGCAACAGCAAAACCACATCCGTCACTTTTGCTCCCTCTCCTCTTAAAGTACTTCATTCTTTTCTCAGCTTACATATGAATATGCAAAGCTCTACAGAAAGCTGTGGTTTCCCAGCAGGCCCTGCTTTCATAGTCTGTGCTTCTAAGAACTCTGAGGCAGGAAAAACACCTTCCAAAGACTGAATCAGGATGCTGCAGGGCCTTCAAGAATTATTAGGAATGATGCTGAGGGCATTTATATCTCAGACAAATAAGGAAGAGGGAAAGGCATCATAAGCTATAGGACTGAACATATAAGAACATATTAAGTCAGTATAAAGCAGATTCTACATGTGTCGTGAAACAAGATGACAGGGAGAATAAGGCTGTTGGGTATTACAGGTAGAGAGGACAGGATGTCAGACCAGAAACTGTAATATCAGCCCACAGAAAACTGCACTGGCCAGTGTTAACTGTGGGCTGAAGCTGTCAGTCCTGCATCCAGCTGTTGCACGCTGCCGCTACAGAAGGTGTACGGGTGTCTCCTGATGCAGCAGTGCACCACTAAAGAAGTAGGTTTGTTGCTCCCCAGCAGGGGCAAGAAAACATGGACAAACCTATGCTAAAGAAATGCCTAAATTTCCACATTACTCTCCCTCGAAGGGAAGTTCCAGGTTCCAACTGACTCTGTCACCACTGAGTGTCCAGATATCCTCATCATTCTTATAGATAATACTTGTCAAGAAACAGATTCTGTTTATCTCTCCATATGTAAAATACAGGGGGACATAATGGTCTTTAAACACTGAAGTTTTAAACTAGCCAAGTAGGAATTGCCACAATAGAGTGATACTGGATCTTCTGTTCTACTTAAAGTTTACACAGCCAGGGCTTTGCATGCCAACGTTGCAGAAGACAATTCCCACTGAAATTTGAGAAGCACCAGTTTCTATGTCTTTGCCATTTACTCTCCCTTGCCATTGACTTCCTGTACAAAGGCGGCTATTGTTCGGGTGCCTTACCCAGTGCTGCATACATTAATTCCATTCTTTCATAGGGTTTGCTGTTCCCACTGCCCTTTGCTGGGATATGTTTGAGTTCCTTTCTGCTTTAGCAACAGCAGAATCTGCCAGATGGCTTTCTGTTATGTTTAGGCCAGGTGGTTTTGAAGGACTGTGCTGCGTTGAAAGCACCTCAATCACTGTATTTAACATTTCCCTTTCCCTTTTTTCTGGCTTTTCTTGTCTGTGTTTCATTCACTCTTTACAAGTTTGAGTTGTAATTCTGGCAGATTTTATAGACTCAGTGGGCTGACCTATTGCTAAACGGTGAACCTACAGTGAACGCGGAGATGCCGATGCTGACATCTGAATTGATAATGACTGATTCTTCAGTATGGTGAGGGCAAGTTCTTCGTTGCCTTTGGTGGATACTCAGCTAGTGTAAATCAGAATACTTCATGTGATGTGAGCGGCATTACACACTGATTTATCTGGCTGATTGTCATGGTTTAACCCCAGTCGGCAACCAAGCACCACACAGCCACTCGCTCACCCCCCACCCCCAGTGGGATGGGGGAGGGAGTCAAAAAAACCCTTGTGGGTTGAGATAAGGACAGTTCAATAGGATATCAAAGGAAGAGATAATAATAATAATGATAATGATAAGAAAATATACAAAACAAGTGATGCCCAATGCAGTTGCTCACCCCCTGCTGACCGATGCCCAGCCCGTCCCCAAGCAGTGACCCCTCCCTGGCCAACTCCCCCCAGTTTCTATACTGAGCCTGACGCCATATGGTATGGAATATCCCTTTGGCCAGGCTGGGGCAGCTCTCCTGGCTGTGCCCCCCCCAGCTCCTTGTGCCCCTCCTCACTGGCAGGGCATGGGGAGCTGAGAAGTCCTTGACTTACTATAAGCACTACAACTACTTGGCAACAACTAAAACCATCAGTGTGTTATCAACATTATTCTCATACTAAATCCAAAACACAGCACTAGACCAGCTACTAGGAAGAAAATTAACTCTATCCCAGCTGAAACCAGGACACTGATCATCTGGCATGTTTGGGTTTTGGAGAAAGAAAAAACTGAGTGGGCATTAAAATTCCCGTACTTTTCACTATGAACGCCACTTTCCTGTGAGAATTCTGCACAGAACAGTTTCAGCTGCAGTAAGTACTTTTCTTCCCATCCTGAGCTGTTAATGCCAGGGTAAATGCGCAGGCAGTATAAGTGCCGTGTCTTGATGCTGGACAATGGAACTGGAGAAAAAAATGAATCCTGCACTTCACAGCTGACTGACTGAATGGTTTATTTAATTCCTAGCACCAGAGCCTGTGTCAACCGTGCCGTACTGCTAGCATTAGACATCTGGCCAATATCATACTTACCATTTGACAATATTGTATTCGTACCTTAAAGTTTTCGTCAATTAAAAAGTCGCAGCCGATGAGATCAAAGTAGCCCAGTTTGCGATCCAGTTTGTGCTTGGCTGCCAGGAAGCACTGCAACATGATCTGCTGCATCCTTTTCTGAAACAGAAGACAGGGAACGGTTGTGACTGGTCATTGTGAATGTCAAGGGCATAGGAGTCACTGTAAGTCATAGCTGTCCTCTTGGTTTAGGGATGTTTTTTCTTCCCCTGCCTCCAGCAGAGCTCCTCTCTAGACTTGGAGGGATGTTGCGTTTTGCAGACCGTATGTCTGTCCACTTTGAGTTGATTGAAACCCCCTCTTGAACTTGGTTCTCCAGACTGCTGCGGTGGTGCGTGAAGGAATCTTGGCCCTTGTCCCCTACTCAGAATGAGCTGTCTGCAGAATTTTTAGGGGTGTTCTTTCATTTACTCCTATGGGGGCACCTAGATGCGAGCTGAACGCAGCTATTTCTGACAGTGATGACTGACAACTCCCTCACAGCTGGGCTGGACATAGTGTTTTAAAGAAGCCTGGTGAGTTATAGCAACTTGCACTAGGTGATGCCAAGTTACACTCAATTTGGAGTTGAAATGCACGGTGGGGAATTTCTGCATGAAGAGAGATACCATAAAGTTGGCTGAAAAGTTTCTGATCCCCTGAGAAACTTAGCAAATTCAACTAGATTTGCTTCTGAGCTGTTTTTCTAAACAAAAATACATTTTAATAAAGTTTTTAGCTTTTTAATCTTCTTTATATTTGGCTTTAAACTACAGGATTTCCAAAATTAACGTGAGAAAGCTCTGTCCTCTGCCCTTTTCTTTTTCACCCGAGCAAGTCATGTAGAGAACTGATGCATCATTAGACTCGGGCTGATGAAATGAAGCCTCAGGGACTCAGATAATTTCTTCACTTTGTTTCTTCAGTGAGACAGGAAGATGGTAAGAAATCAAGCCTGTTGAGTCTTCTTATCTCTCCTCTGTGATGAGAGAAGATCTAAGGCCCTGACGTGATTTTCATGTGGCAAAATCAGATGGAAAGTGAAGGGTGAGACCAAGTCAGACAGTAAAGAAACCACTGAAAGTGTAGTCCCTTTTCAGGCCAAGAGCTGTCAGGCTGGAGAGCTCTCTAATATGTACTTTATTTTTTAATGCAGGACCACAGCATTGGGCCAGGAACGTGACGACTATAATTACATTTTATAGCTAGCGTTTACATTCACACTCTCTTTCTCAGCAGTTTACCCATTTTATTAAAATTAAACTCTTTGTGTCTTCACTTCTGTGTTTAGCATCTGCAGTTAAATGGTAACCATGGGACCATCAATACCTTCTCACTCACTGTATGTGTTTCCTTGGGGGCTCCAGTGAACTGATGGGTTTTCTCCCTATTCCCGTCACCCTAATTAGGCAGACTAGCACACCATACACTTGCTTGCACTCACAGTAAACACAGTGAAAACCCAGTCTTTGGGGAGGCCATTGGTTTTTCTGAACTTCTCATTAACGTAGCTGTTGAAGTGCTCCATCCGCCAAACTGTCTCATCTTTCAGCTGGCTGTACAGGGAGTTCTTCTTCTGCATGTACTGAGAGGTGGGGAAACAGAGCAAAGGGAGGATTAGATTTCTGGCAGTGAAGAGTAACTGGGAACCGGCTTAAATCCAACTACCCTGAGTTGTTCCCGGCATCTGGAGTTGGGAAGAACCCCAGGGTCAAGTTAGAGAGGTGGAGGGAATAGAGCCCCTCACTAGCAGAGCTAAACCTGAGCGAATGCGCTGACTCCCATTGTACAACACTGCACGGGCAGAAATGTGCCTGACCCACACGGACAGTGTCGAGAGAATTACCCGAGGGCTCTGCCAGAGCAGTGTTTTCTCTGTGTCTGTGTGTACGGTAAGTCTGGCCCAGTGGCTGGCAGGCAGGGAGAGGTGCTGGCAAGTCATAGTCGTGATATTGTTTGGACTAAATCTGGTTCCAGTGTCTATCTGCCTCATAGCCTCCTAGAGGAGAGTACATCTGGGAGAGATGTATGGATGTACCCCAGAGGAAGCCAAGGTGGGGGCTCCTCTCTTCCACTGTCTCATTAATCCCTGTGTCAGCTGGAGTCTATCAATAATGGGGCATTTACATTGTTCAACCAAAGGCGAGTCCCCTTTCCCTGTGACACAGCTGGGCTTGACTGCAGCTCCGTTTCTGGTACGGTTACTGCGAGGCTGCAACGTTTCGGGTTAGTGATGCTGCCTCCGCTGCCTCTTGTCTTTTGGAAATACAGTAGGAAAATGGCTGATTCCAGGTGGATGAAAGGGTAGGAAGGGAATGAGGGCAGAAGCAACTGTAATTTGAAGAAGTCTGGCCTATTACCAGCTGCTCCTGTAAATTTCGTTTCCCTCCTCCCAGCAGGAACCCAGATAATTTATGTCCTGCTAACAAACACCTGTCCTTTGTTTAATATCACTTGTGCCATGGGATCCTACCCGAGCACCTGAATTCCCGTGTGGATAGCTCTCTAGCTGAGCAAACAAACTAGTCCAGGAAAACAAGTGGCATACTGATAATAGCATATATTGCAGGAAGCAGCTATAATCTACTGTCCTGAACTGCACTGCCACAGGAACCGTAAAACTCCAACTGAAGTGGGCTTGTCTGATGCCTCTCTAATGCGGATTTTGCTAGTTCTTGGAACACAGCGTGGCACTGGGCGGAGAGAAGGGCTTTAAAAGCAAACTGTTTTCTTCCTTCTGATTCTTTTAATTCTCTTTCCTCAGGGCCAGTTCTAACTACTGACGGGCCTCCTTTGAAGTAAAAACTCCGGTAGATCTGAGCAAGGCAGACTTCTCTTTTGTGTGACAGAGATGTATGGGGGTGCAAGCCAGAACGGTCTTGTTCTGTTTTAGCTCTCATTTGAGAAGCAAGGCAAGCAAAGATGGAGATTTAAGAATTACGGCTCTTGAAGAACACATCTGCATCTTACATCATTATGATTATTGTATTTAAGCACAACAGGATCAGCAAAATCCTTAGCCAAGATTAAGGCTCCTTTGTGCTAGGTAGCTGCAATCAAAGGCTTCGTGCCCTAAGAAGCTTATGATCTACAGATACATGAGAGAAAAACGGCAGGAAAAAGAGGTCCAGGGAAAGAAATTGTCAGGTTGAGCAGAGAACTGGTCTACGGCAGAGAACAGAACCTGATCCGATGCTGCTTCTGTTCAGCCTTGTTACCACGCCTGACCATAGGCCCACGTCCGTTTCCTAGGGCAGGGATTTTGCATGCATGAGGCATTTCTTTTTAGCCTTTCAAAAGTCTCTTTGGCTTCCCTTCTCTGTCAGCCACACCCTCCCCTTCTTCTGAACTGAGTGACCTTAGTTTACCTGATTGGTGAGATGAACAGTCAGATCGTCAGAAGTGGCATCATAATTGACACAGGTCAAACGGACATAACCCTGGGCAAAAAATAACACGTATGGTGCTGTGCAGGCAATGAGGAGGTAAGACCGGACGTCAAACTTCTTCCCTTCCAGGAGCAGAGGCTGGTGAATGTACCTGTCAGAGCAGTATTTCAACATGCGTCACCAACAAGCAGCCATAATACACGTCAATTCAAAGCTCACACGAAACCCCACAGCCAGTTCGTTTCACACCGCAGAACTAACCTCTTTGCCCCTTTTTCAACACTGTTTTTAAGGTGAGTGGCAGCAGAGGGCGCTTGTAGGAGAGGACAGAAATGCCAGGAACTGCTTCTTTCAAGAGGAATAGAAGCTGTGCCGAGTCTTGGGAGCGGGAGGTAATTAAAGATTTACTGATATTTACTGGAGAATATGCAAAGTTTATGTCTGAACACAAAGAGCCCTTCATACAGCACCATTGCTTTTATTACCAGAGTGATGTAATCTGGGAATTGTTTCTTTTTATCATCAAAGGTTGCTGGATGTCTACATAAATAACAAGGATATACTGTTAAAACAATCGATGCTAACAACAGTTTTTAAAGGAATATGGAGCCTCGTGCTTCAGAGCATAAGCCATTCCTCACTAATAGAAATCAAGATGACATCTAAGACAGGGTCCAACCACTTCTTCCCCTGGCACTGCTGCTTGTCCGTGTCAAAGACCACATATCAGTCTAAGGCCCTCGTTGTTTTGCTCTATATACCAGCTGCTGCTTAAACACAGTCCAGCCTATTGCAGAAAGCCTGTATGATCATCATTCCAGTTTACCGCTTTACAAATCTCTCTTACCCTTTTCAATGAGGCCAACTGTTCCTTTGTTATGAAATGTTTGGATGAACGTAAGCAGAGAATATTGCTTGCTCTGGCTAGGGCACCTCTTGGAAAGGTTGCGGTGCGCTGTGTTCTCTTGCAAGATAGAGATGCCAAGCCATGATAGCAGAATATCAGGGAAGTGGCACAGGGTCAGCGTGAGGAATTGGTATCATCACTTTGCCAGGACACGCAGTGATCACTACATGGCAATACTACAGCGCTGTCACTAGTGTATCGCATTGTCATTGCTGGCGTGTCATGAAAATGCCAGGCAGTGTCAAGCACGTATGGGCACCATCAAGTTTAGAGAGCCCTGTATGCCTCGCTGTGCGCACCAAAGGCAGCATCAAAGGCATCTGGGAGCTGCAGCTCCTAGGATAAATAATGAAAACATCTTTTTTGCATTTCTCTTTGAAAGTTTTATTCACTCCTCTCAAAGCACTGAAGTGATTTAATTATAATGCATTCCTCAATTGAGGGAGGGACTCTGAGGCAAAGGGAAATTAAGCGAGTTGTGTAACAGTCAGCAAGTAACGTTCAGTAGCTGAAACTGTTCTCATGACTTCTGCTGCCTTATTTTCCCCTTCCTTTATCTGCTGTTCTGCTGCTCTACAAAACGTTCTCGCAGTGGCTGCGAGGATATATGTTCTACAATGAAGAACCTGCATGGTTCTTTTATTCACGCAAGGAATAAAAAATAAAAGAGCTCTAACCCAAAATTTTAATGACTGCTAGCCACTGCCTGTTGATTGAGGTATAGACTTTTGCAGCAATGAGGCAGAGTTAAGAAGGTATTTGGGAGGCTTTATTAGATTGCAAGGAACAGATACTGCAGCTGTACAATTTGTAAAATGCTAGCTTTGTATAAGGACCTGGGATAATACCTAATTTAAATTTCTTTGCACAAGGCTTTAGGTATAGAATTCACGTACGGAACTGTAGCATCTGGCCTTTTGAAGTCATTCTTAAATTTCCAGACAAAGGTAGACTCCAATCTTTCTGATGACAAAGATCTGCCTTGAAATGACTGGAGTGCGGATGCAAGACAGACTAACCAGAGAAATAGCCTCTCTCCCACAAAATGAAATCTCATAGGTTGATGAGATATGGCGTAACCACATTAAATACCTACGGAAAAATTCAGCTCTCTGAGGCCGGTGTGATTAATCAAGCACACTACTCACACATGAGTTCCCAGGCCTCAGTCTCTACCTTTGCACTATTCTTGCCTGGGGAGCCTTGTACGGCACCCTCTTACTGAGGGGGTATTCCTCAGTGCTGTGGAGCTTGGCTTGAAGTGTGTTGACAGCAGCTGGATTTTTAAGCAGGAAAATTCCTCGACCTTGGTTAGAGTAACTTGGTTTGCAGATCCAAATCTGTTCTTCTGCAGAGAGAAAGAGTCTATTATAGTAATGCGTGTGGTGCGAAACACCGATGCGCCAATTAGCAGGCTCTGAAAACTGCTCAGTTGAACGTGTGTGTATGTATATACATACACACGCGTATAGATATCAATTATTATTACTGTGTATACTTTTATGAACACTTTAGAGGATCACATAGCTATTTAAATTGGTTACCACCATGATTAAGACAATTCACTTTTGCAATGCTCAAAAAAGGCATTTCTCTCATCTTTTAAGTCCAGGCGAAAAGATTCTGGGAAGAATTCTTCCATCTTCAGTAACCTATGGGAGAATCAAATACAAGTTGAAAACCCTATCCAACACCTTCATTCCTCTGTTACTCTCAGAAAAGATGGTTGCAAGTGGAAACTTAAGAAATGGCTTTTTTTCCCTGCTTGTAGACAGCTGTGTGCTTGTTGTATGTTTTTCCTGAGCTACCTCATTCCATAAACTTTCAAGATATATTAGCCTTAAGACATTCTTCATATGCTCAGTTTTTTGAAAACTAGTTGAGATGGCTGCAGGTAACCATGGTACAGGATTGCCATTTGGGTTTTTGGTAGGTCAAAAACATAGGAGCAGAAATGGCAATAAGCTTCTGTATTTACAGTGTTTATGGTACAAGAAGTTGTGGCCTTTCCAGTAGGACGATGTACCCGAAACAGGGGAATTAGCATGACTGTTGGCTCTGGGGGAGCTGGCACTCCCACAGCTCCAGACATAGAGAAAGAAGAAATTCTGTCTCTGATGTATGTACTTCTGGAAAAAAAGTTATTTTTCTAGAACATAAGAAATAAATAAAATCCCTTATACTTTGTATCCTGTACTGTTATGCATCCAGAAGAAACCGGTCCTTTGTTTGTGTGCTCTCACTTTCTGTTGGTATGTTTCTGGTCAAGGTTCAAAGAGGTGAGAGTTCTTACTTGGAATTAGAGCTCCTACTGATCTTTTTCATCACTCGCTCTTGCTCTCTCAGGCAGCATAAAAGCCCTATCTTGCTGGTGAGGACTCTGTTGTTGGGAATCTGGTAGAGAAGCTGTTCACCTGTATGAGAAAAAAAAAAAGCTTCCCTCATCGTCCCATGCAGCAGAATCTGGAGGATGCAGCTGACTTTGTCACTGTTGACTTTCACCACTTTGCTTTCAGGCAGTAGTGACAACTCACAGGGCAGTGAAAACACTTGCTGTAAATGTGTTTCTGTCCGACCTTGCAGCGGAACAGACCGACCTGATGGAGCATCATGAAATAGTGCATCCCTTGCCCTCTCCAAAGGTGCCGCTGCCGTCACACCGTTCCAGCTGCAGAGTTGCGCTGGAACATAGCCGACCTGCGCTGCCATATATTAGGCCAACTGTTGTAATGGTGCAGGCTGGAAAATAGCCACATGGCCATCAGGGCTGGCAGGAGGGGAAAGGCGGCTGCTGTATGTGGGCTGGTAGGGAAGTGATAACACAATCCCTCTGCCACAGGAAAGCCCGCAGCTCTGTGCCACGATGCTCAGGCTTGCCAGGGCACACACAGGTCTTGACCAGCTCCCAGAAGTAAAAGCATTGCCCCAGGGGCCGTGCTTAGGGAGTTTTGTGTTTGTTAGGCAAAGTACCGCTCTGAGGGTGCCAGCCAGAGGCATTGCTGTGGGAGTCCTTGATTTTATGCTTTTCTGGTGGGAAAGCTGGCGGGGGATGCACTGATGAGATGAAGGGTAGAGTGCGATTCAAAAAGTTGTTTGCTAATACAGTGGAGTAGTTTGGCTTTTAGTGACTCTGTTCTCCCTAGACAGCGATAGCTGGGCCTGGGATGTGTTGGGGTGACCCATCTGGAGCTTTACTTCTCTCTTCAAGTGCACCCTTCCTTCCTTTTCTCCTCTCCCCGCCTCCCCTGTGGGGAGTGTCTCTAAATGCGAGGCACCCTCTGTATGCAAGGCCTAGACTAGTGCTTGAGAGGTGCCAGGGTGGGCTGCAGGCTGTTCCTGCGCTACCGTACTGCGTCCGTCCTCTTGCAGCCTGTGCTCAAATCCAAAGAGGGAGGACAGCATTTCAAAAGTGATTGTGATGATTTGTGTTGGAACCTCTGTACTGCTCGTTTCACTATACTTAGTTCATTTCAATGGTATCTTTTTCTCCCAAGGCTGTTTTCTTGCCTAAAACCCTTTCTTTAATCACCATGCCAATCCAGCTCTGATGTCCCCTCTGAGGTCTGCCAAGAAGTTGAGTTTACCTGTTTCTCCTACCCCCAGGTGACCTCCTCTGCCCTGGGAGTCACAAGTCCAGTATTCTCAAGTTTTTCCCACTGCCCTCTCCCACTCAAGGCCCACAGGCACCTCTACCTTCTTTGAAATGGTAATAGGTCTCTCGGCACTTGGTTTCACACCATTTCAGTGCATAATCCTCTCTTCTGTTGTCATAGATACGCTGCCAGCCTCTGCTCTGGCAATAGATGCTCACACTGCATATGGAAAACAAAATAGCAAAGTAGCCTCCCTTCTATTAACAAATACTTACTTAGCTCATATCCCTTGAACTCCTAATAATTTTCTCTGGGAGCCTGACCTGACATGCCCAGAAGCCCCTGGGTGGGGGATAAGGTGGGAAGCATTAATTAGAAGGATTGCTAGTGGATCTGCTGGTCTGAACTTGAGAGGGTGGGGGGAGTAACTGAGGTTGCTAAGAACATTGTGATTCAGCAGCTCTAATGAGAACTTGTACCATTTCAGCAGGGTTTGTCCAATTACGATGCAACTGGTACCCATGGAATAGATATGTTCAGGATCCAGTCTTAGCAAGGAGCCCCTCCAATGAGGAGTTTAGGGAGAGATGACAAGTAGCAATAGTAAAAACTGTAGACAAAACTATGGAAACATATCAAGGAAAGTGCTGTTTGCAGCAAAGATTCTGTGACACTTGCTGGTGACAACATCTAGAGAAGAATGCCAGTATGCTGGAAAGAACTCAGAAAGGAACGAATGGAACTTCTGATCTGACAATTTTTCTTGGGCAGAAATCTCTTCTTATTTTTTGCTTGGTTTACATTTAGCACAACAGAATGTTGATCAACAACAGTGGTTCCTAGCTCTAGTGATGATGCTAGCAGATTGGCTACATGGTGTAGCTAAGTGATATCTGAACAGCCCCAGCAGAGAAACTTTCATTAAACAAATAGAAGTATTTTGTTTCTTTGCAAAGATATAATAGTTAGCTGCTTTACCACAGGTGGCCTTCCAGTGGGTACTTTCCATTTGAATTATCTTTAAATGGTTCCCCAGGTGCACCACTCCAAAAAGACAGCAAATCAAAGTAAAATTATTTGACGCCAATGGATAATGCATAACATTGCGTGGCTTCATATAGAGTCATACTACTGTTCATATGAGTCTGCTGAGAGGACGTACTTACAGCCCAGCTCCATTAGATCCACCGATATAAAAATATGGTCCCGGTCCCATTGGTACTTTCTGTATCTCTTCTTCTGGCTGTTCTTCTGGCAGGCGTGCCTTACCGTGTGTTCTGTTCTCCTTAGACTTGGCTTTGTCAAGCGCCACTTCAGAACTAGTAGAAGTAGCTGCAAAATTGGAAATTGAGAAACTTCAGATGATCTGGGATCTTCTCCATAAAATCCACATCTAGAAAGACAGCTGTTACAGAAGAAAATACTGTAAGGTAAGGGACCGCTTCAGTTGGTTTTATAGCCGTCGCTAGGGGCATTGTCTTAAAACAGTTCAGAAATTATTGCTAATGTAACCTGGTGGCAGGTACCATGGTATATGAAGTGGAAAACCAGAGGAAACGTAATAAAATATGTAGTAGAAGGGAACATTGCAGTCAGCCCTAGTCTGTCAATGCTAAATGGCATTCTCTTACTTGGCAGGCCTCTGCTTCCCAGAACTTTCTCAGATATCTTGTCTAGGTGGGTCTCAGTTCTGCCCGAAGCCGAGCACAAATCATTCCAGCTATCCAGATGGAAAGCTGGGGGTGGCTATGGGAGAGTCTGACAGACTGCAAGGTCTGGAGAGGTGTGGAGGTACAAAGGGAGAAGGGCAAGAAGAGCCTCCTAAAAAGTGTTAGCCATACACTATACATTGAAACAGATGTTCTACCAACTGTTAAAGCCTGTAGGAGTTTTGACAAGCCCAGGATGTGACAGCTCTGAGGTCCCCCTGGCATCAGCCACAAAGTGGAATGGCACACGTAAACTGTGGGGACAGTGACTGAAGGGGTGGGAATGGGAAGCACCCTGCTTCAAATTGGTAACTAATCATGTCAGGCTTGCAATGGTTCTGTTACTTATTCTCAGATCTCAGGGCTCAAAAGCTCGTGAATTTCGAGGGGATATTTTTTTTTCAGTACAAAGTTAATGGCATCTGCCTAACCAGTAAGTGCTGCTGCGTTATTTGTGGAGGAGAATGTCAGAGCTTGTATCTAGCTTTAGCAGTTGTGAAGAGCTTTAACTTCTTGGCCCGTCTCTGGACACGCTCCAGCCCCTCAACGTCTGTCCTGGAGTGAGGGGCCCAGAGCTGACCCCAGCACTCGAGGTGCGGCCTCGCCAGGGCCGAGCACAGGGGGACGATCCCTGCCCTGGTCCTGCTGGCCACACTATTGCTGATACAGGCCAGGATGCCGTTGGCCTTCTTGGCCACCTGGGCACGCTGCTGGCTCATCTTCAGCCGCTGTTGACCAACCCCCCCAGGCCCTTTTCCACCGGGCACTTTCCAGGCGCTCCCCCCCAAGCCTGTGGCGCTGCCTGGGGTTGGTGTGACCCAAGGGCAGGACCCGGCCCTTGGCCTTGTTGAACCTCATACATTGGCCTCGGCCCATCGATCCAGCCTGTCCAGATCCCACTGTAGCACCTTCCTACCGTTATTTGTTATAGTATATCCTGTGACTACGAGTAAAAACTTATGTCTCAATGACGAAACTCTTTTGACTTAAGTGGAGCAAAGGTATTGGACATTGTTCTCTCTCGTATTTTACAAGCACTTGTTTTGTGTCTTCGTTGCACTCCACCTATGAACACAGGTGCAGTCCGCAGCGAGCTGTGTGCCCACAGTTACTGGATTTCCCAGCAGGCTCCCGCACCTGGTTCAGTTTGCTTTGGAATCAAGGAAGTAGATTGCAAACTCTTTGAGGCGGGACTTGCTTTAAATTTCTGCTTCACGTAGTACTTGGCACCAAAGGGTTCTAACAGTAAAAGCCTTCGTGTTGTTACAAACTGCAGCATTATCAGTGCTAATCCCTGGACTATTGCCTTGAATTTCCTCCTTAAATTAAAACCAAAACAAACCAAAAGAACATACTAAACAACCAGTTCAAACAAGCCAGGGCACAACGTCCACGATGGAGAGCACTGCCTCGGCAATGTCTTGTAACCAACTGAAACGAGCTTTTTTTCCACGGTGAATTTCAAGCTGCCTGTTACTGGTTGTGTGGAGCCGAGACTACGTTTGCTCGTTGGAGGACAGTGGGACGGTTGCAATGGGGAGGACTCTCCAGCAGAGAGCGGTGCCTGGCTCTTTGGTCACTCTCTCATTTTGCCATCACAGCACCAGACCAGGCGAAAACATAACGTATTCTGTCTTCCTCTGGAAGAGACTGTCATTAGCGACTCAGTCAAATTTTTTGAACAAACTGTTTGAAAGTAGCTCAAAGACAGGGTTCATGCATTATGCATAAGCATCCGGCGCATTAAAAGACCTGCAGAAAAGTAGTACAGCTCAACTGTTTCCTAGACCCGATGCATTCTATGAAAAGGTTGTACCACAAAGCAGTACCACCCCTCCACCTACTGGTATCTTCCACGAGGGAGGCTGATCTCTCTCCTCTGCCTTAACACCATGTGTTATAGTGCTGTTCTTGTTAGTCTTTGATATGGGAATGTAAATATTTATCTATTTTTAACATTTAATTGCTCATTCATACCTTCTGCGAGAGCTTTTGGCTCTTTTATCATCTCCCTCCTTGCCTGGATTGCTAAGAAATTAACCCATTTTAAACAGTCCCATTTATCCTCAGACACGGACACATGAAATATCCTGCAATGATTGAAGTGCTGGTAAGGTGTTCTTCCATTAGTCTGAAGACGTACTTGTCTCTCCGTCTCTAATCTTTATACAAAGACCCAGGGGGTGGGAGCCTTTTAATGTCTTTTCTGTCTAATTGTGGAATCTCCCAGTATTCAGGATGAACCTTCATTTCATGGAAGCTTTTGACGTGTATTATTTAAGTATGAGTCCCCTTAGTCTTCATTTGTTTGGTGTTTTGCATCCTTAGATGGCTAATTATTAAAGAGGTAAGGAGAAACAGGGATGCAGGGGGTTATTCCCGTTGCCTGATTGCACAAATTTCAGGCAAGGGCCTTTTCACTTGTTTATCAGAGGTGGGATTAGATGCTTGTTGGGACTTGAGCTCTTAGGAAAGAACAGGCAGGGTGGCTTGGCTTGCACTCCTGATCAGCAGAGAGGAGTGGGTATTTCAGAGGCTGAGTTTGTGCATCTGAACTCAGTTCTACGTTGTCCTGTGAAAGAGCCTCTCTCTGTCCAAAAGGTATTTGTGGTGGGGAGGGGGGAGAGCCCATGGGGAAACAGTCTTCTAACTTGTCACATAAACTAGCAGCATGAAATTAAACAGTATGATTCCCTTCCAGAGAGCCCACACAGAGATTGTCTTCACACCGGGTGCAGCCAGTAAATTACATTGCTTGAGACAATTTTGAATTCGGCTCATTAATTTCTTTGGGAATTGTGTGTTGGCAGTGTCTGTATGAGCAGCTCCTATCTCATCTCAGCTCTGCTTTCAGTGCACACGGGGATAAACGCACTGGCAGGGAGATGCAGTCTGCTTTGAGTCATTTGCTACCAAAAGAAAAAAAAAGCAGAGCTTAGAACATAGAACTTCCTTTTACCCTTTTCCATGTAAAGGAAGGTTTAACGGAATGGTAGCTGACTGATTTGTCTAAAATCCAGAGTTTAAATCTAGCTGAAATTTTCATTTAAGAAAGCGAAATCATCTAAATATCTTTCTAAAGACAAGCATTGCCCTAAGATTACCTCTGGATTAAAAAGGTTTTCATTTGAAACGAATGAATACCTTTTTTTACTGCCAATGCACAGAGCTGAGTTCAACAACAAATACGTCAGAAAAACAATACTGCTGGTTTTGTCATTGAAAGATTTGTGGCATTTCAGCCAAATTATCTCTCCATAAAAAAGTAATGGTTTCTTTTCAAAGGAACTGCTTGCTAATGGATAGCTTGTATTTTTCTTCACGTTTTCAACAAAACACTTAAAATGTTAGTGTAAAATATTTTAATTTCACTAGATATTTGTCAGCCAATATCAGTAATTTCTGCCTTGAATTATTTTAGAAGCAAAGGAATGGGCTTGTATTTTCACAGGGTTTAAATGAAAATGGTGTAAACTGCGTGCAATATGTCTGTACTTTATGCCGTAAGTGAGTGGCCGCACTTTGGCTAGTATAAAAAGATATAACTCCCTTGATACTGGCATCAATTAAGAACCTGGTCATAGGACTTGGCACAATTAATAGCTAAAAACAAGGATACAAGATTCACCTCTGTCAGCTGATAAGGACCCAGGCTGTTGTTGGTTACGTCCCTGCATCATGGATCTGGCATTCTTCTTCCTCTTGGGTGGCACAAAGGCCATCTCAGCCTAGCCTGCAAAAGCAAAGATCATCGTCAGCCACTTTGCCAGCCATGAGTGATCTGGGAAAGTCTGTAACATGTATTTTTCTCTTTGTCATCATTGGCTCTGTTGATTGTAGATCCCATTTTTCACCATCTTCTGCAGGTTTTTCATTTCTTCAGAATCTTTATTTTGACTGTTTAGCTGGGAATACACAGGCTCTACTTTCCCTCTACAGCTTCTTATGGGTGGTCTCTAGTGTAAGCTTGTTGGTGACTGTGCTGGGGAGCTGAGTGCTTTTGCATCTAATCTTCGTGCTCCTTCTACTTCCTTCCCATTGATAGCACTGAATGTCGGTCTTGGGTTGCCTTGTAAATTTGCTGTAAGTAAAAAGGGTGCTTTTCCTAAGTCTGCTGCTCCTGGTGGAGCAGGGTCCAAGAGTTATATCCATAGATATGTCTCCTGTTCTTTGTCTATGGCATCTTCAGGCTCCAGTTGTTCAGCCTTGGGATAAAAGACAGGCTTCTTCTCAGGAAGCTTGAAAGCTGAGGCTCATTTTGTGTCTTTGCAATGGATATGAAAACAACAAATGAGATATTCTGTCTGGAGACAGAAACCATAATCCTGGATAGTTGTTGGACACAGGGTAGGCAGAATATTTTTAGCAAGTTTCATGCTTGGAATAGTTGCTTGTAAAAAAGGACTTGTTCTGAGTCAAGGCTGCAACTATTTTGTAGGAAGGATGCTTACTTTAGAAAGCATAGGGCAACTGAAGCATCAGCTAGAGTTAGAGAGGGAAATATATATTGGCTACTTTTACTTACAAGGAAAAGTAAGAAATAGTCTAAGAACACCAAATAAATGGAACATACATACTGTGTAGTTTAAAGTCTGTGAGAAGGACAAATGCGAAAGTGCTAGTTACTGTAAGTATTCTTACGTAGGAAGATACCATGCAATAAGCTAAACAATAATATTGAGCTACTGAGACTACAGTTAGATATATTTAAAGCGTATTTCCTGTTAAAGACTGTCCTCCCCCAAAGTGATTTGTTGGAGTGGGTAGGCAAGGAAGGTAGGTCAGTGTCACTGATGCATTGTGGCTGTGGCCGTGTCGCAAAGCATCACAGCGCCAGTTCCCCCATCTGCAGGTTTGAGTAGTAATTGCATAATTGCACCTGGGTGGGACTGGAATTCTCACTTTGTAGTACAGTCAAAGACTGACTGTTTGACTCTATTTGTTCAAATGGAGTTGTATTTTCAGTTGGAGGCCAAAGACCCCTGCAGTTTCCCATGACGTGACATCTTAAAGAAAAAGAAGCGGTCTCAAAAAAATCGGAGGTTTAGAGAAAGGCAGGTGTTGTGGAACCTCAGGGCACCTGCCTTTCTCTAAACCTCACTCTGGCAAAGCCACAAGGGGAATTAGAGGAAAAAGGGTTCTTTCAGACTCCAGTGGAAGGTAAGGAGTGGAGGCTGGCAGAATACACAGCAGCTGCCACCCAAGAGTCTGGCAGAGGGCTTTTGCCAGGCTGTAAGATGAAGCTCTAAGATCCCCTGGAGAGTGACAGGGAATAAGAAGCTGTTCCTCTAACAACACTCTCACCCTCAGACTGGGAGACATCCTGACAGGGAAGGAACTGACGAGAGTTTATAAAGTGGGGATTTGTTAGGCTTAGGCTAGGGTCATGACTCCAGCACAGGGCATGGAGCAAAGGCTGCTCTGGGTGGAGCTGTAGAGGAAGAGGGAACAGGCGGAGTGAGGAACAGGAATTGTAAGTGGTGTTTTATGTTCAGGTAGGTTTGCATTTACTAGTCCAGGTGCAGGAAGGAATCTTGCAGTGCTTTCTCCTCCACTCAGAATGCACAGGTCAGGAAAGGAGTAAAGCTCAAGCGTGTAATTGAAAACCATATGTGAAGAAATCCTCACCATGCTGAGGAGATACTTAGTTTTATGTTCCTCTTTCAGTTGTCCCTGTTGTGGTGCAGAAATCTTCCTCTCAGGCAAAAGCAGCTCTCCCGTTCTGCTGGTGTTCTGCTGTTGACTTGTTTGTTATCCCAGCCTCTTCCTGTAGCTTCATTTTAGGATAAATGCTTCTCCGAAGTTTCTCTTCTCGTGTCGTTGAGCACTTACACGTCACTTCCCTGTGAGGCTGAAGGACTCACTGAGCAAACAACTGCTTGTGAGGAATTAATGCACCCAGTGGCCTCACAGCTTGTGTGTGCCTTGGCATCCAGATACCAAGTTGCATGGAAGCTATTTTACACTCTCTCCTGGCAAAGTAAAAGGGTTTTAAAACAGTAGAAAGAAAAGTCTGCAGTAAGTGAAAAGCCTCCTCCTTATGTCTGTTTAATGATGTATGTCTCTGTAGCACCTTCTTAGTAAGAGGTACTGATACAAACAGTGATCACCAGTGATAATAAAGAGATGGTGCTGCTGTACCCAGAATTTATGTAAAGCCTTTTATATCAAAGAACAACATTTGAGGCATCATCTTGTTTGCCTGGAGAGGTAGTTGTTCTGCAACAATTCAACAAAACAGTTCAGTGTTTTTACCAAAGTCTGTCTGATGACAGCAGGTTGCCCAGTTTTGATGATCTGATGAGATCTCAGAGAGGAGGCTTTGAGGATTTGCCAAGTCATGTTTGGAGTAAGGGCCTGGAACATTCACTCCAAATATCATAATACAGATGCAAATAGCTGTTTAGCTTATAAGTCAGCACTGCTGTCATTAGATGACACAAAATGGCTTCAGTATCTCACTGATAAATCACTCTGTACCATATCTTCACAGAGGTTAGAGAGACATTCTGTACAACGACAACTTCTTACCTTTTAGCCCCTTCCTTCAGGGGCTAAAACCGTATCTTAAGCTAACAAAAAGTAATGGAAATTCTAACCTTTGCTTGGCAGTTTCCAAATACTTTAGCAGAGCTTTAACTGCTCCCTGCCCTGCCTTCGGTTCCGAGAACTTGCACTTGACTTCTAGTCAGGCCACAAACAGCTTCTAAAGAAACAAACCATCCTGTGATGGAGCAGGTTTGCGCTCTGGCAGGGTACAGACTGCCTTATTGCATTGCCTGAAGAGCAGTGGATTCGCAACAGCAAGCGGAGGCTCAGAAGCCCAGCCTGCTCCTGCTTTATATATATGGAGATTCCGTAGTGCCTGTCTGGGAGGGCCAGAAAGCCTTCAGCGCTATAAACACAGGCTGATCCCCTAGCAACAGCTGCCTGGCTACTGTTGGTGATCACGCAAGGGGTTCTGATGTTAAAAATGCAAAGGGATTTCCACAAACGTGTGCGCTTTTAGATAAAGCTATCCAATGGCAGTGTTACAGGAGGGCTGCCCAGCAAATCGGGGGGGGTGTGTCAGAGTAGCATTGCGTAACAGAAAAATAGGAAAACCAGTTCAGTTCTCTGAGTGTCTGCTGGCACATTTTTGCTCACTCTTCTGTGGCTTTCCTCAAGTCTTCTAAAGGTCAGGCTTCACCTCTGCTTGAGACACTCTTGCCACTTGCACTGCTCCAAATAGGAAACCAGAAAGTCCGATTTCATTCTCTCCAGTGCACAGTCACCAATAGGAGAACAGCTTAAAGACATAAAAGTATATACTTGGTCTATAATGTAGTTTTCCTTTCCGAGGCAGAGTTTGCATTGCTCAGTACTTTGTTGGGCTTTGTTAATGCTGAGTGCTGGAGTTGGTCCAGCGCAGCGTGCGCTGTTAAATTTGCCAAGACTAAATCAAATCATGAAAACTGGTAACGGCAAAATTAGCATCCTAAATCCTCATAAGTCCTTCTGTTTCCTTAGTGAACAGAGGCAGATCCTTCTGCAAAGTTCTGAAGAGCAACGCAGAGGCCAGAGGCAGCTGCTGGGGCGGCCCTCAAGAGCTGACCAAAACTGCTCTGTGCAAAGGGGAGGTCTGTGTTGGCCAATACATCCATGCAATGGGAATGGCTCTGTAGAGAGAGGGGGTACACCTTTCCCATAACGTCTGCACTGTGGACACCAGCTCTTCAGTGCCATCTGTTACTGGTGGGACAGGGTGAGTGACTGCCCTGGTTCAGCTCCGTCCAAACAGAATCCAGCCTGTGAGCTCAGAGACCCCCCAGGAGCTGAGCCAAAGCATGCTGGGGAGGATTGATTGTGATATTTCTGTGAAAATTGCATGCCAGATGTGATCAAAAGCACACCTGCAAACTCACCTATAGCCATTAAAAAAGGCTGTGGTGACACTGTCAAAACACAGCTCACACTGGTACAAAATGACACTGATTTATATAAAAGACATAAATTCAAACATATTTTTAAAGAGAGAATAAGCTAATGATAGTGTGAGATAACTGCCAAATACAGAGATTTCTCTTAGAAGACAATAATTGGTTATTGAATCCTTTGAATAGTTTTACTGTGTCACTAAGCTGCAGCTACTGGTGAGCTGAGCCTACAATAACCCAGGGGTTAATTGGGTGGAAAGGAAAAGAAAGGAAAGGAAAGAAGTGAAGAGAGAGCCCTGCATTCCCCTCTTCATCCCAAACCTCAGAAGGTCCTACATGTGTTTCCAGGAGTCTGAGAATGCTGGGATAAGTATGGAAAAGCAACAACTCTATGGTTTCAGGTGCTTCTGCAAAATGAAGTTCTAACCGAATGGAGTGCATCCATTGGCAGTTTTAGGACTAAATGAACCATTTTATGACTATGACAAATCACTGTTTCTATAGGAGCCTCTCCTCCCTCACATTTTTGGTTTTTATTAGACCATTAATTATCTGAGTACAGTGAAAAGTGGCTAAAACAATGGGACCTTGATTTTTTCAGGCAGGCGCTGTGTGCTACCAAACTAGCTATAATAAAGGATTTTGACACTTATGGATCCTCAGTCAAAAATATAAAGATAGAAAGGCCTATTTATGTAGCCTTAAATTCCTCTCTCTAGATGGATTTTTCTGTCCTTCAGATGCAGGAGCAAAAAATAACGTGGGGTTTTTTTGTGACCTCAGCTGGATATGCACAAAGAGTGGGTCATCTCCAGCATTAACATCAGAAGATAAAGCTTGGAAAGGTCTGCATTTACTGCCAGGCTTTCATGCTTCCAACTGCAGACACTACGGTTCAGTTATTGGCCTGCCCAGAAAACTTCTGCCACATCTGCCAGCAGCACCGGAGATGCTGAAATCTGCTCTGTGAGGTGAGAGATCCCCCTCCAGGGAACCCAGGCAGCTCCTTGCAATTAAACCTACAAGGGAGGAAGAATGAAAATCCAGCAGTAAACGTGTGTTTTCCTATGTGCTAACTCCCCCCACGCCCCCTCAACCAAAAGGGATGAGAAAAGTTGATGGAAGGTGGAATTTGGCATAGATTCAATCTCCCTCTGGGTTGGCCCTGCATCCTCCAACGTGGACGTGCCAAGCCAGGGTGAATACTCAGGCACAGGAGCGCCAGAGTCCTGGCGGTCATAGTGACCTTCAAGAACATTCTCTGCATTTCCCTGTTCGTGCACAATGCCTCTGATTAGCTCCGGTGCTCACGCAGAGCCGGTCAGGATCCTGTCCTTGCCTTACCTTCAACCTTCCTGGATTACCTCTCATGGCCAACCCACCCAACCTAATCTCTCTGGTCATACAGAGAACAGCACGGAGTGGGAGGACGGCGGTGTTGCAACCTACGGCACAGCAAATACTTTCAGCAAACGTTACACCCTCTAGGAAATATTGCCTAATTGTTGAAGAAGGGGAGAGGCTGACAGTCACCAAGTTAAAGGAGGCGTTTCATTCACCTAAGATGTTCGTGTGTGCTGCTTCAGTTTTCCTCTGCGTCCAGGGAAAGGAGACGTTCCTTAGAGAATTACCGGAGAAGACTGAGCTACGTATTTGCCCTGTGTTTTGAGATCCTAACACAGGCTATTTTAAATGCACTTTGGACACCTGTTTTCCTGCCCTGTTCTGTTTGGATTTCTAGTGCTAAGCACATAATTCAAAGAACGCTACAAGTTTTCCCTTGGATGGGAGGAGGCAGGAGGGGGGAAGGAGCATTCATCACCTCTCCCTCTTCGACCCAGCTGCCTGTTCACATGAAACCTGCATGAATGTGGGAGGCCTCTAAAAACCGAGTTTTGTAGAACTTGGCCAATAGGCTTAAAAGTTATTAGAGTACAAAATGACAAAGACAAAGTGACTGTGTAATCCTTGTGATCTTGGAAAACCAGGCTCAAAAAATAACATGCAATAGAAAAGAAAGTGTACTGCCAACACAGGTACGGTTAGAGACGGCGCATGTTTAATTCAAGGTAGTTCTTCTGCCAGAGAGTTTCTGTGACTTGGTTAGCTGTACAAACAACATTTGAGTCACCTGTCCTGAGAATCAGACAGCGGCACAGCTTGCTGCTGCATTTGGTCTGTTGTGTAAGTGTAAAAGTTGGAATGTTTTGATGTTGAAAGGCCCATTTGCGTTCCATATTTCTGAAAGTCTTATGGGATCCATACGATATACACGTATAACAAACTAGTCCCTTGACTATAAAATATATCAAGATTTATGTAATAAATATATTTCCACTATAGAAGATACAATATAGAATATTTCCAATATAGAAGATACAATAAGTTTATAATTCTTTTTCAAGGTTCTCATGAAATCCAAGCGAAAAAAGCAAGGAGCACTGTATAAAACAAAACCCAGCAAAAATTCAAATATTAAACCACAGAAAGGTCCTGTAAAAAAATAAATATTCTACATCATTACTTATGCAGAACCTCAAAGTAAGCAACTGAGCCTTGCTGTTCAGCAGCCAGGAAAACAAAATAGAGAGCTCCCGTCACACTGACACGCGCTGCCGGGAGAGGAGGGAGCAGGTCTCAGAGGGTCTGAATTTTTCTCAGTTTTTGTAAGCACCTAATGGAGTGATTTCACAAAGCGTTCTGTGGAAGGAAGCAAGCTGCATACACACGTGGTATTATTTTCTTGCTGAAGAAAACAATCTTAGCTTTACTGCAGGAATCTTACGCTTTTTGATGCTTCTCTTTATAAATAGATGCATTTTGAGGACAGAAAACTACAGTTTCAGCGGTTTGTGAGAGATGCCGTGGCAGCTCCCGATCCTGACCATCCCGGTGTTCAGGTGAGCAGCGCTAGTCCATCCCAAAGCCACTGAGGCAAACGCAGCGCTCGGGGCTGGGATCAGCACAGCCGGGGCTGGGATCGGCTGCAGCCCTGAGGTTTCACCGCGTGCTGTCGGTGGGAGAGCGGCACTATCTAGACAATCTCTTTCATTCAAAGATTTTTTAGGAGTGACTCATGTGCTGCTGGTGTGTACGCGCCGAGTGCCCTTTTTCATAGCTAACCGGAGGGTCAGAACAGCACGTCTCTCAGAAAACAATGTTTTAATCATGTTTGGAGGCCGCTTCCCCCACTGCCTCCCCCCCGCACGCACAAATAGAATAATTCCCCAAGTACTTCTGGAGCTGAGACGAGGTCAGTTCCAACGCGGGTTTTTTTCGTAGCTTGGCATTGCTATTTTCCAACAGTAGCAGTGTTTTTTACAGAGAGTGCTTTTGCAGGGGGTTACAGCATCATCCGGGAGGGAGAAACGCACTTTGTGGAGGCAGCTAGGAAGGAGGAAGGACTCTGCACAGTCATGTACAAGTATTTTCTTGAGTGTGCAGAGGGCTGTAGGGGTCAGAATTTATGATCTCCCCTTGGTTCCGCAAGAAAGCCAGTGAGACATGAGGAAACTCATATACTCTTCTAGACTTTCGTTTTCGCATCTGTACAATGGAAAAAACCCAGTATTTGCGTGTTGTGGACTTTAACAATAATGAATAATTATAAATTGCTTTGATATGTTTATTAAACGATGCATGCTTGGGCCTCCCAGTAGTGAGTTGTGTGGTCCCCACCCAGAATCGAGCTGCAGTCATGGCTTGTGTAGGTTGTATTTTGGTACCAGAGGAGGAGCAATAGGAAGCACAGCAACACAGATCAGCTCTCCCAAAGCAGCGTATCAGCCCAGCCCCGTCTCTCACCGCACAGCAGGCACGCAGGCCACAGACACGGGGAAATTAATGATTAAGCCCAAATTCTGCAACAAAGCTGTGGAGTTAGAAGACAAACCCTCTAGATTCAAATGTGAAAGCCAAGTTTTTTGGCTGGCTGCTGTCATAGTTCTGTACTGAGGCCACTCAAACCCACCCTGCAACTGTGGCAAGGTTCAGCACAAGTGCCCATTTCATGTAACCTGTCACAGAAACCGTATGTACACAAGGAGACAGATCCATCCCCTCCCCAGAAGTGCTTCTTGCAGCACAATGGGAAAACAGAGCAGCTGAGACGATCAGCTAAATCCCATTTTACACCAACATAGCTGCATCAACAGGGGAATTCTCTGCGCGGTGATTTCACCAAACCAGTTCCTCAGAACAGGACCAGTTTTCAGTGTGGCTGAGCACCTACAATCCGGCTGGAAATCAGCAGAAAAACAGGAGCTCATCATTTCATGAGAGCAAGAGTTGTGAGAGAAAAGACTGTCAATCATGGAAAAAGGAATTTGGCCTGAAGTCCAGTGAAGTCTGTGGAAAACTTCCAAGAGTTTCTGGCTTTATATCAGTATTTTGAGGAAACTGGGATATTTCCTAGAAAATTCACTCCCTTTCTCTCCCTTTTCACCTGCCTCTGTTGCTTTGTTGTTGCTGCTTTGTTTTTGTACTGAACCCTTTCTGATGTTTTGTTCTGCCTTGTTCTGATTTGGAGCTGCAACTTCAGAAGCCGTGAATCACTGGAGTAACGTTACATGCAGCCAGCCATCCCAGCTTAAGCAAAATCCAACCCACCGTCTAAGGTGTGGCAGTGGGAAAAAGAAAGGTGAGAAAGAAGTAAAGCAAACAGCCATTGTACATGGTCCTTCCCACTGCTCAGGTTTCCCAGTGCTCAGTTCCAAACCCAGCAGCGCTGTTTATGTGGGAATCGGCTGCCCGACCTGAGAGCCTCCTGGCAGATCCGCAGAGGCTCGTGTTGCTGGGTGTATGTCCTCCGAGCCACTGCTGTACGTCACCGAGTGCTTCAGTCTGGGAGTCACGGCTCAGCACAGGTAGCAAGGTAGTCCTCTGTCCAAATTGTGGCTTCCAGCAAGCTTCCACCCCTCCTCGCCATAAGAACAGACTTTGTGACCAGTCCTCCCTCACTCCCACCAGCAATTGGCCAAACTGCTCTCCTCTTCCAAAAACAGACCAAGGGCTCCAGCTGAACATGTTTCAGCCCTTTACCTCCTGCCACCTCATTAGCCATCTGTCTTCCACCAGCAAGAACACGGGACCTCCCCATAAAGACCAGACCTGAGGCCAGTCCACCCTTGTACCTCATCCCCGACAATGAAAAGAGCTTCAGCAGACAGAGCGCTGGAGGCTGCAGGACACTAAGTTGGAAGAGGCACAGCTTCACTGCGTTGGGGGCAGCGTGGAAAGGGTACCCCGTGGGAGGCAGAGGTGAACCCAAAGGGCCAGCGAAGCTGGGGCAGAGCTTCACTGCGTGCTGTGTCATGCCCCACTTTTTTCTGGTGGAGCTGGACGACTCTGCAGCCAGGACCTCCACTGTCTTGGGAAAAAAAGAGTATGTGGGGAAAGTTGTTGGAAAAGTGTCATACTCCCTGCCTGCTGTTGCCTTCGTTTTTCTGTGCTGTTTCTAAAAACGCTCACTCCTTGTTTGAACTCCTTCCCTTCCCTCCTGTTCCCTGGCTTCTCCTGTTTAGGTACGGACACGATCTGTTCTTGACACAGCATCCAAGCTAGATCCCGTGGCCGACCCCGGTCCCCAGGCTTGACAGAAAACTCGCTAGGTTCTTTGTTTCTGGGTGCACCACGAGGAGCCTTTTGCATTTTTTTCAGGTGATTTAACCCGCAGTTGGCTATGCCACGGACGGCGCTTTGCTGCTGCAGGTGCATTGCTGCGAGTGGCACGGGAAATGTTGAGCTTAGCACTGAAATCCAATTCTGTCTGAGTTGTCTCCACACAACAGATGATGGCTTTGTGAAGAACAGAGCAGAGGACCATTTGCAATAGGAGTGTGCTTTGGTGAGCACAGAATGTTTGCTCTGCAGCTGTTAACGAGGCAGAGCCACTGAGCTTGGTGCCTGTGAAGTCCAGAAGTGACTCTGGGCTGTGTGTAAGACCTGTTGATGTTTGTTTCGCACTAACAAAGGCAGGAATGCTGCAGGCAGGAGGAACGGTTCTTCACTTTCCTGCCCACAGAACTCTGCTAACACATCTGTTTTCAGCTCTGCACCCTGGCCGAGTCTGTTGTTCCAGCAAACTAACGCAGCATCGCAGTGTTTACAACACAAAGCAATTCTGACCTGTGCCAGCTTCCATCCGCTGCCCTAGCTTGCAGCTTTCCCATCATTCCGGTCCAGTTACACCCTCCTTTACCTGTCTCCCAGAAAGACAAAATCAGCCTCTGAAAGCCGGCTCTTACTGACATTGCTATGGAACAGGGCTGTGAGCTTTTGTAAGCACAACTTATGCCACATAACGAAGACCAAGAAATACAGATCAGCCTTTTACCTGCCGCCTGTTTGCTTTGCCCATGTTATGTTGTGCCAGAAGGGAAACCAGAAAACACCACAAGGCAGCAACTCACAGAAACGCAAAGAGCTGGAGGAAGCAGTTATAGAAGACCAAGAAGCTGCAGTGGAGTCATAGAGGATGAAATTCATTGCTACAGGTACCCGAACTCATAGGGCAGGGTCTTGGTTTAGGCTGGGATGGAGGTAGTTTTGTCTCCAGCAGCTCCTGTGTTTTGGATTTAGTGTGTGAAGAATGGTGATAGCACGCTGCTGTTGCTGCTTGCTGCTAAACGATCCAGGACATTTTGCAGTCTCCCAGGTGTTACTAACGTGCAGGTGCAAAAACCTGGGAGGGGCAGAGCCAGAATAGTTGATCCAAACTGGCCAAAGAGAGTATTCCATACCAGAGACGGCATGGCCAGCGTAAGTGAGGGTCGGCCAGTGGGCCCCTTCCCTTCTGGTTCCCGTGTTGTTCCCTTCTTTTCCCTTTTTTTCGTTTGTTTGGGCCTTTTCGTTCATTCATTCGGCTGTTCGTTCCCTCGCCTGCTCGCTCTGGAACTTGCTGTTCTGGGATAGCTTGGGGGGAATATCCCTGTTCTCTGACTGCTGCTCGGGACGGGCTGTATCGGTCATCAGGTGGGGAGAAATTGTGTATCGTTTGTTCTATATATTCCATTATCTCTATATATTATTATTATCTCTATATATTATTATCATTATTAATATATTTTTATATTTTTCCTTTGCTGCCCTGGTGAACCGCTTTTGTCTCAACCCACGAGTTTTCCTTTCTCTCCGATTCTCCTCCCCACCCCACCGGGGAGGGGGGGAGCGAGTGAGCGGCTGCGGGGTACTGGGTTACCAGCTGGGGTTAAACCACGACAAGGTCGCACCTTCTAAAGCTGGATCCAACACTGAACAAGAACTTTAATATATATATAAAAAAAAAAGCAGTGTAAGGCACAAGGGCCAAGTTGTGATTTGACTCACAGGAGACCAAATCCCATGTAAGTTCGTTGGCTCCAGCTTCCAACCTGAATAGCCAGCTTCCAGAATTCGTACGAAATTTGAGATGGACATGAGCAGCAGTAGCTGTGAATGAAAAAAGAGTGTTTTGGTTTTTTTGGGTTTTTTTAAGATAAACTACTGCCAAGTTGCTCTTGCCTGTGGCTGCAGCAGAGGGTCACCATACTATTCAAAGTCCACCCCCATTTGTCTTTGCTTGCTCCGGACCCTGATGTATACGGTCAAACTCCAGGGAAAGGGCACAGGTGAAATTCCATTATAAAAGTCACCTGGGCTGATTCACCAGCAGAGTGATGCAAGTTCTCAAATAATTTGTGGCATTTTCAAAGGTCGTGGGGTGTTGAGCACCCAAATCCCATTGAATTCCAATTTGATTTGGGCGCTTTGCTGCTTTGGCTCATTCAAAAACGCCAGCCGTAAATTCCCCCGTCCCGGCTGCACCCTGCTGCATCCCTGTGAGGCTGGAATAACCGCAGTGACCTTATGGAACTTCCCTAACACGCCAACGCTGTCGGCACGACCAGCGGGGAGCCAATCCGTACGGGATGAGAGCTGTTACAGACCCAAAGCCGTCACGGTTTATGCTAACCTGTACACCTTTGCCTCCCTAGAAGAGTTTCAGTGTTCTCTTAGTTACTGTGATATTTTCGTTAGGTGTTTTATGTCATATACCACTTTGGGAGACTCTCAAAAGCTTTCTACGTACGAACCATTGCGTGGCAGGACTTTTCCCGAGACTAAACAGATTTCTCGTTGCTGTACCAGTCAGGCTAACTCGGCATGTGTCCTCTTTCAAAAATGCCTTTGGTTCATTTCAGAATCCGCAGCTGCTCAAGCCTGGGCCTGTCTCTTGGATGGCTCCAGGGCTCCGAAGCGATGCCAGCGAAGCGTGAAGATGCTCCACCCATTGCGCAGCAGCCTGCCCTGCTCGGGGAGGTGAGAGGGATGCCCCAGCGCTCTCCGAAATGCGCTTCTGGTGAGAGCTGACATCCCAGTAGTCTAAGGGCAAACTACGGCAATCGTTTCAGTAGAGTTTTGTGGCAACCGGATTGTTACGGGATATGTGTCGTTCCGGTTATTTCTTTCTGTACCTTGTGAGAGCTTCAGACCCTGACGGGGCCCCATCTATTGCTGCGAGTTACTGGCAGTGTGTTGCAGTTCAAAAAAGCGGTTGCTTCACAGTGTCAGATGGGGCCAAATTTTCATGCGTGTTGTCAATCATGTTTTGCATAAACCGCAAGGACCATCCCACGGAGCCGCGCTGCTAGCTATTTTTATTTTATCCCTATGGAGAGCAACCCAGCGAACTTAACCATTTATTTGGCATAGCCAGTCATTTGCAAACTGTTTACACTGCCCCCCTATAGCTTCAGATGAGGAAAGATTCCCTTGTAGTGCTCCAGAACTTGGCTTCTCTTTTGAGACACTCAGCATCCTCCAGTGCAACTCCTTGTAGTGTAAATGGGCACTGTAGGCTAGGTGAAGGCACCCTCGCTTCACCCCGGTCACTAAATAGCAATAAATGTCGTCATGATTTTGGCAACATCAACCTGGGACAGATGTGGACTGCTCACTTAAGAAATGGCTATACATTTTTGAGCTACGTGCAGGTGCAGCCTGTAAATTTTATTTTTTCTGGTGGCTTTTTAGAGACAGAGCTAGTTTCTGTTTCCAGCAGCTACCTGCACCAAATACTTGTCCCTTACTGGAAAGGTACAGTCTGCTATGAATAACCGCATAGCTCGATGACAGATGAACTTGTCTTTGATTTATCGAGTTTATGAAAACGCCCTGAAGGGCTGATTAGGTATCACTGAGCATCTGACGGTTACAGCTCTGGCCTTGAATGGCCTCACCAAGATCGACTCTTACAGTACTGAAAGAATGATTAACTCTGCGTTTCATTTCCACAGAAATAGGATCTCACGGCTGCTTGTGCAGTATTCCTGTAGGGAAGTGCACCTCGCAGTATAAACAGAAATGGATAAAACTATTCACATACACACAGAATCGCAGCTGACCTCTCAAGTTGAACCTATAGCATTTACTGGCAAAACAGTCAATTTTTCCGGGATTAGGAGTGGTTTGACCGTAGTACCTGTGAATAGAAGTGGCTGAATTTAGTAATACTATATCAGAGAGAGCCACTGGAGGTATAAACAGGGAAAAGATTGGGATATTCTCAGAAAAAACAGGAATGAGGGACTTGGCAGGCTCACACCTACATTTCTCTGAAACCCCCTAAATATACCACATACAGTATGTATATGCTGAGCCTTTGCGGATGGGGAACTTTCATCCAGGATTTAGTTCTGACTGAAACCGTAAAAATGTTCCAAAGCGTTCAAAAACCAGAGTCCTGGTTGCTGGAATTTTGAGAGCTTAAGCAAAGCCGCTTTAATTTTTATAACCACATGCGAACGTAAAACCTCTACATTACAGACAGTCCCAGCGGCTCAGGCCAGCTCCAGGACAGAAACCACGGCAAGCGTTGAGTCCAGGGCACGGGTAAATTTACGGAGACTCGGGAAACGCGAAAGACGTGGGGTACGAGCTGAAGACCGGCCGAGAGGAGCCCGGCTGCGGGGGCCCTGCGGAGCCCAGCTGGAGGCACTTGCTTATCCAGTGATTTGTAGCGGGAGCCACCTGGCCAGGCAGGAGGGCTCCTCTCAGAGCCCCACCAGCAGCCGCGCCGGCGCAGGGCCCAGGAGCTTCCAGGTAAGAAACGCGTCTCTTTAACCGGTCTGATGTGCTGCTGTAGCGCCTGGGAGCTGAGGCATGGGTTTGTTGTGCAAGCCCAGCGAGGGAGCTGGTCCCCGGGGCGTTTGCCGTGGGGCTTCGCTCCCTTCCCTTCCCTCCCTCGGCCGGTTCGTGGCTCGCTCCCTCTCTGTGCCCGGCCTCTTCCTCCAGCACAGCGTAATGGTTCCTCCTCCTGCCCAGAGGAAAGGCGCATGTTGGGGAGCAGCCGGTGTTTCCCCATTCTGCTTTATTTTCCTGCTCCGTTCTAGAGCACGGGCTCGCAAACGCGGGCGTTGATGCGAACACGGAGGCAGCAAAGTGCAGTGACTGAGGGAACACAAGGCTGGGAAGAGGAGGGGGAAGTGAACCTCTTACCATTTATTTATCTAGTTAGTGTAGTATTGAAAAAACAAAACAAAACACACCCTCCCCATAACCCATATGCAGACAAAGGGCAGGAAAATGGGATATAGCAGGGAATGGGAGGCCTCAGTCCCGCTATAGTCATGCCTGAAACTTCTAAGTAGCAGCTACGGGAGAAATGCAATTTAAAAAAAAAAAAAAAAAAAAAAAAAAAAAAAGAGTTAAATGCAGGCTGTGTCTAATTCACTTTGGTCATTGTACAACCACAGTTAGCTCAGACTCTTCCTAGTCTTCTGCTTGCTATTTTTTAAAGTATATTTATAGGCAGTTCCTTTGTTCCCAAACAGTTCTAAAATGGCCCCAATTTTAGGACCTGTTCTAAGGGAGATAAAGGCCAAAGACAAGTAAGCAATCTGAAAGGGGTGCATGTTATTAACTCATCCGAGTTTGTTTTCAGACTTCCCTTTGTTCAGTGGTACACGAGGCTTTTTCTCTCGCTCTGCCTGCGTTTATTGAAAGGGTAGGCTCACAGTCATCAAGCAGCAGATAGCGAATAATGAGTTAGGCTCGCACACAGAAATCCAAATGGGTTTGTTTAAAGTGGTGTTTGGTATGCAAAGAAAATTAGCAATCCAAATGAGGCTGTTTCTCCTTGGTGTTTTCTTAGCCTCTCCCTGGCTTTGGCTCCCAACTGGAGGGACTGAGGTAATGGTTTAATATGGTCTATTAAGTGATTTGCGTTTGGACACCAAAAATTAAAATGGCATCTTTATCAAATATTGGATCCTCTTGGTTCTTTCCCCCCCCCCCCCCCCCTTAAGACACGGGGCTGTAAGACTGGTTAGAAGCAAACAGGCAGCGGCTCTGCGGCCCTTGGGCTCCCTGGGCGCTCCCTCCTGAGCAGCACTAATGCTCTAACCCGAACTTGGAAGCAGTTTTGGTCCCGTGTACTTTTAAAGCAAGTTCATACCTGGAAAGAAAAAAGTGCTGTTGCTTGAAAAAGGTAGTTTGCTAGAAGTGTGTATTACTCATTAAGCAGCTTCTTTAATACTTAAATCCACTTTTATTGAGTAAAACGATTGAATTATGTGTTCATAGTTTCTGTAGTCTAAATGTCTTGAACTTTGTTCTTGAATCAGTTTCGATTGTAACAGTTGTGCCAGGAGGTGCTTGTTAAATTTACTGCCTTGGGAGGTGGCTCCACCTTTCCTTGCCTAAAATAAACAGACAAAGGAACATGAAGAGAGCTTCTCCCAGGCAGAAGTTTCTTAAGGGGATAGGTATTAGATTTTTCTTCCCTGCCACCTGAGTATCTCATAGCCTTCTACTCTCCGTTTAGGGCTGGTATTCTGAAGATGTAAAGGACACCCGTACCACACTGAGAACAACCCTATTGATTGTGCTTTCATCCTGCTTAAAGGTGATATGAAGTGTTTTCAACGCCCTGGAGCTTTTATTGCTTCATGATGACTAATAAAGTATTTAGAAGGGTTCACACTGGTTTTCTCCCCAAATGTTTAAATTCGTACAAAATACTAGGAAAACTAAATGGTTTTTCTTCGTCTTTGCTCAGCTCCCTGTTAGAAATCCCTGGTTTATTTTTGCTTATTTTTAAAATTGTTAATTGGAGGAGAGGAAAGGAGGTGCTGAACTTTTTTTTTAAACCCATACGTTGCTATGCCAGGATGTTAAACTTTAATGTTAGTAAGTTAAAGCCAAATAAGAAGTCTGAATACTTGGAGTCTACAACAAAGTCTCATGGTTATTTTCTTCTGCAACTGTCTGGACAAGTTGTTTTCTGTGTGCGCCTGAGTTTTTCCAATTTTAACGTGTAGGTAATACATGGCAATTTGGTTGCAATGCCGTCTTCAGCTAACAGTTGCAAAGGCGGGGGGGGAAGAGGACGGTGCTCCCATGGGATGAAGGGTACAGCATTAACAGGCTGGAGATGTTGCTCGGTAGCATCACGATAGCGGACAAAGCCCCTTCGGAAACCCTTCCTCGTGCTCGTGGGCAGCAGGAGGAAGCACCAGTGATAGCCGTGTGCGTACGGGAGGCGAGCGAGCAGGAGGTTTTGAGGGCTGTCCCCGCTCTGATCTGTGCTTGGTCACGCGAAGGCGCGATGGACTGCTGCCTGATGATGGAGGATGGATTTGCATGTTTTACCTACTGGTATGGAAAGAGTAATGCGACAGCGTCCTCGGAACTGTGTTTGTATGCCATAGCACAACCTGTAGGCTGGTGAAAGGATATTTAACTTTAGGAGAACCTGTGATCTCCTTAGAATGTTAAGCACGTTGAAATAAGGGCTTCAGGGTTTTGGAGGAACAAATAAGGCTGAAAAAAAATTCCTTTTCACAACTTTAAACCCAGTATTTGTCACTGCTTTTCAAAATTTTCAGTACTAAAACATTTTAAGTCTGAGATTGCCTAATTTCTTTTGGCCCCAATGTAATAATTGGCTTACAAAGTTTTGTTACCAAAAAAAAAAAAATCTACTAGGTACCAAGACTGAAAGCTGGGATTAAGAATTTGTGCCTGGAGCCAGAAACCAGAGGTGGTACTGGGTACTCCAGCTGGAGTTTCTGTAGCCTTTTGAGTATTGCTGAAGGTATTATGAGTAGCTGGAAGGTTCCTACTTGCCTTGCTCTTACGGTAAATCCTCAGTCAACAAAGCGAGATGTAATTACACTAGGCAGGAACAGATTGCTTCAGTTTTCACCTCGTCTGAGCCCAGGCTGCTCTGATCGCAACACATCTTTCTGCTCCTCAGTTCAGACAACCTACCCAGGGTGTTCCCTTGTCAAGCAAAGGAAGAGAAATAGTGGCTTTGCTGAAATAGATGTTGGTTATTTCCTTCCCACTGCCCTCTTCAGAGAGGGATTTGTTTTAGGGTCTCTCCCCTTTGTGAAGGCGGTGTCTGCCGTGCTAGTTCAAGGGTATTCAAGTCAGAAG
This sequence comes from Phoenicopterus ruber ruber, assembly GCA_009819775.1. NCBI lineage: Eukaryota > Metazoa > Chordata > Aves > Phoenicopteriformes > Phoenicopteridae > Phoenicopterus > Phoenicopterus ruber. The sequence continues at coordinate 6,512,513 of CM020235.1, read as the reverse complement.
TCTCCTTGGCTTGTTCCAGACTACAGATCAGGAGGACAAGTAACATTATATATATGTTGAGGAGTTATAAGGGAGAGTTTAATGCTTGTAGTCTGTGAGAGACACTAGCTCCTGGCTTGTGTGAGGACCATTTTTTCTGGGTAAAGGCATTTTTAGATGGGAGCATATTGAGACACCCCCACACACACATACAGACAGTGGCAGGTCCTTTGTTCAGAAACGAAGGATATTTCAACGTCTAACTTGCTGAAATGTTCCTGCCTTGGTTTCAGCCTCGTGTGGCTGGCTAGAACTTGAGGAGTGGGGCGAGGAGAAGGCAATGATGTTTCATCAGCGTTGTCTAGAACCCCGGGTCAGCTTCGCGGAGGTGCAGCCCCTTGGAACGGTTGGACACAAATTGCGCCAGCCCAGCGCAGTCCATCGGAAGCGAACGCGTGAGTAGCAGCGCTCTGGAGCACACCAGACGCGCGGCTGCATCAGTGCCACAGCGTACCCGGCCCCGGAGGAGCCGGCTGCATCTCCCCGCAGCGCGGCGCTGAGAAGCAGTTACTGCTCTCGGACAGGAATTATTAGACTGAATTCAAGCACTGGGGAATGCTGTTTACTTGGTTTAAACACACAGAAATCTGTATTGCTTCAAAATAAATTCAACTCAGCTGGGTTGAGATTCAACTCTTTTATTAAGTATACAACTAAAATGCCTGAAATTAATAACATAAGCTCTAAGGCAGTGAAACAGCACATTAAATAGCATGTAAGATATAAAAATGTATCTATACAATAGCAGCTAGTGAAACTGTTCTTCCTGCTTCTACAGAGAAAACGCTCTTTATGTATGTGTTCATACACACATGTGGATTCTAGTGATAAAAATAGTGACAGCAGAATAGTCGTTAGAATAGTTACAGTAAGCTATTGGTAACAGAGTATGTGAACGCAGCAGTAGGGACTAGAGGTGTATCTTCTTTGCCTTCTCTGAGAATGTTTTATGCATACCTACCCTTTAAAATTGCCTGCACAGGACACCTCACGGGATTTTTATTCCTAATTTACCCAAGAACACATTTTAATAAAAGGCATGTAGTTCTTGTTTTCACTTCTTTTAAAGATTATTAGTAAAGGGTGGTGTTGCTGAAAGGTCAAATTTGTTTCATTTCAGGAAACACCATAACTCCAAAAAGCCCCTTGAACATCACGTTGAGCATCTCATGAAGACAGGAATAGAAACAGTGAAGCTTCCAATAAGAGACTGCAGCTTCTGTGAAATCCAAAGGGTAAGTGTTGCACAGAGGCATACGGAGGAAAGGAAAACAAGGAATCCAACAGCTGAAGTTCAGGGATAGCACAGGTAAAAGTATAAAATGTAGTGGACTAATACCTTGATGAGACACTGCAATATACCAAAAGAAGTAGTAAGTTTCCATAAAATAATTGTACTATGAAAAGGAATACCGTTTGTACCCTGCAAAATGAGACTTGCCAGCGTGAGTCATTTTAACCGGGACATAGATACCATCTTCACCATCAGAGCAGTTTTGGGCAAGGCGATTTCCTAACTGGGAAATTCCTGACAATTCAGTGGGACTTGATGTAGAGAACTATGCTATCTCCGTTCTCACGCCTCGGGGCACGGGATGCTCATCAGCTGAGGTCAGGAATACATTCTGTCATGCTGCTCCCGCTCGCTGCTGTTCTATTGCACAACTAGGGGTGCTGCATTAAGAAATCCAGCGACTGGCATAGGCTGTTGCTGCTCTCAGTGTGGGGCGGATAAAGCGTGGGGCATCAGAGCGCTTCTCGGGGAGCCCACCTTTCTTATTGTATAACTTGGCTAACTACAGCTCAAATAGAAGATTTGCTGAACTGCAGACCCTTTTATTGTATAAGATACCTTTAAAAGTACTTTTCTGCCAGTGTAAAAACAAAGCAGACCTTATTCGAAGTTGCAATGTAGTAACAGGGTGCACTGATCTGTTGTTGCTGAATTTTGCTCATTTAACAAATAATTTCCAAACAGAAGCAGCTATTTAAACTGACACCAACCTTGGATGACTAAATAGGCCAAGTTTACCCAGAGAAATTCTCTTCATCTTAAACAACAGCAAAAAAGCCTCAGTGTTTTCTGTATTGCGTATAGGAGTAACTCTTTACGATGAAGATTTTAAGAGTCAGAACCTGTCAACTTGCTATGCCGTGGCGCGGGGAGTTTTCAGCCGTGCTTGCTCTGCAGTCTCACCATCATTGGGAGCAATGATGGTCTCTGCTCAGCTGATTTAGTTTTCTGATGTCTTTCTCAAAGCTACTGGGTTGTTACGTCTGCACCCATCAAATTTCAGGAAAGTCTGACAGTAGGTGCAAAAGCTGCTAACGTGCAGACAGCTGGTGAGCACAGGAGCCGAGTTTCTTAGGGAAGCAAGTTCAGAAAACATATCTTGACCTACCTACGTATTATGGACGTACAAGCTTATACGCTCTTGGCTTTTCTCATCTCTCTTTGTACTTCTGCAGGCATTACAGTACACGCTTGGGCGTTAACAAGACAGATGTAGAACCAGTGCACTTGAATAAGCTTTCAACATGAGCTCCAACTCCAGTGAGAAGGCCCAGACATGAGGCTTCATTGATTCTTCTGATAAAGGCAAGCTTTTTTTCTCCGTATTTCTGTCAAGACGAAGATTTTTGCCGATGCGATTGACGGCATTACCAGACAGTATTAGACAAAAATAGCTAGATCTAACTTTGCCTGGTAAGACAGCAATCAGCAGGCACTCAGGCTAAAGGAAACCACCAATGTTACAGGACTTTCTCCAGATCCAGGACTAAAAAGATAGGGCAGGGAAAGGCTGAGGGCCTCTCCCTTAGACAAAGCAATAACCAGTAAATATTTAACTTGAAATACTTGCTGATTATGAGGCAGTACAATTATGAAAACACAACTGTTTCCAGTTCACTGGCATGTGAGTTTAAAAAAATTGGAAAGAACTTCACTTACCAACAACAGCTCTGTCCACTGCATCCATCTTGCTGTGAAATTGCTCACCACGCCTGTGTCTGTGCAGCGCCGTCAATGGTAGCACAGCAAGGCTGTGGATGCACGTGCTGCAGCTGCGCTCTAAGGACTGCGCCCTCAGCAATATTAAAACTCCCCTCGGGGAGACAACTTTTTTAGAATTAAGTCTGATGCAGAGCAGGCCTCAGGCAGCTCTTAAACCATCCTAAGAGTCAGTACTGCCCGTGGAATTGCTCTCCTGTGAAACTGATTTAAGCGAGATGGAAAGCAGTAGGAGAAGGGAGGGAGAGAAAGAGGCTGAGGCAGAAGGGGATTTTTCTGGGTTGCCCCTGGCTCTCATGACTAACTGTCTCTCTGTGAGACAAGATTGAATGGACACTTTCCTAAGCATGCATCATCCTGGGGGAGGGCAGGAGGGATTTCCCTGGTCTCCATTTCAGTTTTTTTAAGGTGACATTCCTGTGCCTGCCATGGATGCCCAATTAGAGTTATCTTCTTTTTTTTTCTTATTTACTCAACTCCATCCAAGGTTAGGACCCATACGTTGTTTTAAGAAGAGATGGATGGGAGGTAGGTGTGCGCTCCAATTCATCTTATTTAAATGCTTGTTAAAAGCCAATTTGCAGAGTCACTCAAATTTCACACCATTTCCTCAATCTCTTGTGAACCAGTTACTTATTAACACAGAGGCTAATCACCAAAGAATGCTTCTCTGCTGCTTCCTTCTCTGTTTTCCTGAGAATTACAACCTGCAAGGGCAAACACAGAACTGAGCTTGTTCCAGTGAGTCAACCAGCGGAGTTAAAGCAGGCACAGTCAGCTCCTTCCAAGCTGTTCGCATTGTAATGGAAACAAGTTTAAAAGTTATATACCAATTGGTTCATTTTTCCTGCTGCTCCTGTATTACCTAGTCGTTTTGGCAAGGAATCGTAGGCCCAGCTTACTGCAAAGTGTTGAAAAAACATGTAGAGATTTCCAGTGACAAAGGCAGAGAATGCAGAATTTGCTTGTGTGCCGCTGCGTTGCTACACCAGTTGTATTTTGGAGTGAGGGAGGGGATTAACACTAAGTTGAGGATGAGGAAAATGTTTTGGTGCTGTGACTCAAACACAAATCAATACTTGGAATCCATTTAAAGACCTGGGGGGAGGAGTGTGTGGTCAGAGTGCCTGTGTAACGTTGCCTTATATTTCTCATGGAAAGGAGCTGAAAACCAATGGGTACAACGCTGGAGAATCGGTACCAGGTCTGTGCACCATCCCACCTCAGGCTGGATCCCCAAGAGCGCTAAAATTTTATGGTCTTTCGGAATTGCAGGCGGTATGAATGCTCCTTGTGTGAGGATGAATCTCAGCTTGTATAGTGGACTGCTGATGAGTTCTGACATGAATTCTTACCCTCTACGGATAGACCAGGCTGTCTGCAAAACACTGACTTGGATTAATCTGTCAAGGACTAGGAAGGACCTGCAGGGTAAGCAAAGACTGGCCCTGAACGTGTACGTGCAGTTCAGGCAGGAGGCATTAAATATCACTAGAGGAGGGCACGGCTTGCACCTAATTTAATCCCCAAATTTGGCCTGCAAATATATGCTTTGTTTTAGATACGTGAGCGATCCCAGAATCTGCTTGCAGAATCAGATCTTTAATGCAGCAAGCAATATTTCCACTAGCAGTGCTGAAACTTGTGCTTTTTTACTAAAGCGGATGGAGCTGGACTATCTGGCTCGACTATGACGCGATGGGTCACTAAGATAACACGCTTACAGTAAGAAGAGGCCTCCTCAAGCACTTGTTCCTCTGTCACCACAGGAAACTTGTTTAAATCTGACCTCTGTGTCATTTCAGAGAAGGACTTGTTTCCTTAAGGAGTCCCAGCTTCTAATCAAAACCTCCTCCATTCTCGCGCTCAGTGCAGCGCTGTACTTCTACGTGAGTTGCTACACAGTTAGAACGAATTCTTGCGAGGCCGTAGCTCTTCACGTTCCTCTGCTTGGTTAGGTAGAGCAGGGTAAGCAGTCAGGAGTTGTTCCTTGCCTGGGTTAAATTCCTTTGTTTCTTAATGGAATGATAAGAGTGATTAACCCACCTGTTCCGTGAGCCGAAAGCACTGCCTCTAACAGGGCAGGTTCTAAGGTTGAAAGTTCATAGGCCGTTCAACCATGGAGGTAGAATTGAACTGTAATTGGGAAGAATGACCTTTACAACCAGTATCTGCCCCGGCCACCTTTCACAGCCGAGCACGGCAACTTTACAAGCAAATCTTTCAGCCTCCTGGACAAGGGCTGTGCCATGCAAATACAGCCCAGCTCGAACCACGGGTTGGAGAGAAGAAAGCATTACTGCGCTCCCGAGAAGATGTGCGTTTTGTACGTTAGAGCTGACGCGTCCTGTCTCACCTCCTTCACAGCAACGTCGAGGTTCAGTAGCACCTAACGGAGTGGTTTCCAGCAACTTCTTTGTTGGAGGTATTTATGATTATAGCCATTTACTATATCTAAAAATACTTGTTAACGTGATAGCCATCATCCTTACCCTCTTGTCCAAATGTTCCACTTTGGCCTAAATTGTGGTATAGTGTCTTTCTGAGAGAGCTCCTCCTGAGGCATGTTGTTGTTTGGTTCACCCTTTAAACATCGTTACCAGACAGTGTTAGAGTAGATCCAAAAAATCCAGCACTGTCTAGTAAGATGCCCACAGAGGACCACGGTCTGTCCAGCAGTTGGAGAAATGAAGCATCTATTAATGATTCCACATTCTTCAGGATGTCAGTGTTCCATAAAAACTAACAGAAATGGCTTGAGAAAGATTGCCTTAAATCACTGGGTGCGTAAATAATTTACCAGATGTGTGATGGGCAGAAAGATGACATTTGATATTAAAGGATAGTTTTGAAAATCATGGTGGATAGTACAAAAAGTTGATTTAATAAAGATCTAAAATAGAAACATTAGGTTAAGTTCTATTTCAACATGATGTAAAAGCAGTAAGATTTCTTGTGTTTTCTTTCTTGGCTTCCTCACTCCCTCTTCCCTTTTGATTCACAAAAATACTGATTCAAGTCTTTCCAATCAATTAAAAAGACATACTGAAACTTGGTATCTAAGGAAAACAGTACTGAGAAGGGCACACAAAAGAAGGCCTAGCATTTAACACAGTTAGTTGCTTTTACAACAAATACTTTATTGTATTGGCTTTAGTTTAAGGGATGCGGACAAATTTGAGTCTTAAAGAGAAGTGACAGGAGACTTAGGTGTACAGTTGTTAGGCAGTAATGTAATTAAGCACAGGGAATACTAATGATAAAGATGATAAGGTATCTGTCTGCTTTGTTTTCTTTTTTGCAGGAGAAGGGGAAGTTTGCTGTAGCACATCGTGCAACAGAGAAGGTAAAAATCTAGCACACACTTCTCGACCTTGAGCACTTCCCTGGGTAAGAGCTCCGTGCCATTCTGCGTGGGGCTGCGACTCTAAGGACGCCGGATTTCTGGCTCTGCCGCTGACCCGCTGCATCTCCCAGGAGGAAGGCAGCACGATTTGTTTCGTCTTCCTTGTTCACCTCTCATTGTTAGTCTTATCTCTCGGGGTAGTAACGGCCTCTCACGATGCGACAGCTTAAGAGAGCTCTGATCTGAGCTATACTGCGTAGGTAACATTATACTGCATGTAATATTTATTATAGCCATAAGATACTCGTAAGGCTTTGTGGATCCAGCACAGTATTTCACAGGGTATATATACAACCTCTCTATCAAACTAAACCGTAAAGGAATACGTTTCATCCAAGCTGCACTGCAGTGAATCATTCAGTTGACACTTCGGAATAGGGTTCAAGGAAACAACCAGCTTTCTCAATGCACGTAGTGAAACGCCACAGCACACCATATATTGGTAAGAGATGCCGGGGGAGGGCGGGAGGAGGAGGGCAGGGGGCAGGACGCTGCTAGCGTTGCATTTTGGTGCTTAACACCTGCCAGGTACGCTGAAACACCTGCCCATAAAGCTGTGTGTCAGATAAAACCATCTAACAGCAATCCTGCCCTTTCTCAGGGACAGCCTTTATAAATCGTTATGTACAGTACCTTTACCGTCTGATAACTGGGACGTATAACTTCCTGCATTGTTTAAATGCTCAGTAAAGAACAAAAAGCCTCCATGAACCATTTGAGACAACATTCTCACTTCCACCCAGTCCCTTTAGACTAAGCTAGTTCTTTCAAGGTGGCTTCAACTAGTATAATTGATTTAGGGAAAGAAGCCTCATAGAATAAGAATCAAGCCCAGCATATTTTAAAACGTGTTACAATATTAGTCCACTAAAGTAAGGAAAACAATCGAAGGGAATGGGAGTTAAGTCTTGTTCTCTCTCTCTCCTTCTCTCCCCCCCCACCCCAAGAAGTGACAAATGGATGTAAAGTATATCTGTATAAAAATAAAATTGAAAATGTATACATTACATAAAAGTTCAAAGTTTTAAAATAAATGGCTTTGCTATTAGAACGCTGTACTGGAGAAGAGAAGTCTAGAGGAAGGGCTGTGAAAAGGAACGAGTACGTTACAATAGCAAAGCTGAAGAAGTAAACTCCGCTTTTGATTTCGGCAGTCTGGTTCTTAAATTGTCTTGTATTTAGATGAAAAGAACATTTTGATTTTGAGAGAAAATTATGAACAAGAAAACTCAAATGTTACATTTCAATAAAACGTTTACTTTCATTCCCTGGAAAGCTACCATCGTTTCAAAGTAAATAAAAAGAACATGTTTGGAGCAGAGCACCTGCGTTCATCTTAACGCTACGAAGCTTAATGTTCTCATTGGAATGTGTTCTACTGTTGCAGCATCAAACTTGTGCTCTGTTCCACATTCCGCACGGTTTTCTATTTACAGGTTCGCTCTAACATTATTTTATCATTCTAGAATATGGACAAGATTTTCTCATGTTTGCTTTTACCCTTTATTCTAGAACCCAAAGCATTTAATTTTACTTATCCTTGGGGAGTTTTGGCTGTCAAGCATGGATTTCTCTATTGGCCGCTAACCTCTGCTTCCAAATTCACTGTTGAACTTTCCCACGTTGTACACGAAACACCATAATCATCATTACCAGGCAGTATTAGAAAAACAGAAAACATCCAATGCTGCCCAGTAAGATGGTAATGGCATCTCAGGATCATGGTCTACAGACAGCAGATATGCCACACGCTAGAAAGCCTGACTCTTGGGAGTAGAAAAAAAAAAAGAGCGGGGAGAATACCGCCTGTAGCTGTCCCGCCTTTGTGATTCCAGCAATTATCAAATGCTGTTCATTTGGGAGAGGCGGAAGCAACAATGTTCTGAAAAGTTATCCCAGAAATATTTGTACAGGTCAGATAGTCCTGCCTCTTCCCACCATCCCCTGCCTCCCCCCACGCCCCTTCAGAGTGTCACTTACCCATAAGTGGTCTTATTTATATTTACACCTAAGGAAACACACTTTGGAACTGAAAAATGTAACACGATGGTATTTGAGGGATGGGCACTTACAGCCAACTTCATGCCCTATCTGCTACTGCAGCTGGAAAAGGCGGGGAGATAGAAAATCCAGGAAGCAACAGCAGTTTGCAGACTTACGTACAGAACTCTTACCTTTCTTCCCGGACCTCCAACCATTTAAGCTTTATCTATGTTTTTATTAGGCAATTCCTGTTTGCTGATTCCTTCAGTCATCTTTTAATCAGATTTATATTTGGGGAGTCCAAAGATCTTGCAGAGCATAGTTATTACAAAGAAACCAGGAATATTTAAATGCTAAGAATGTTCGGAGCCTCTTACTGTTCACATCATCTCTTAACGGTCACAAGGTTTTTGCGTGTGTGGTTTTTTACGACATTGGCTCATATACATTAAAAATACACCTAGTCCTCTGAACAGCTCTGGAGCAACTGAACAAATTACGACAATTTGCTCACCCCAAAGAAACTCAGCATTGACGTTTAATACCCTTGAAAAGACTTGTAACCTCACAAACACACTTTCCGGCGCATTCTGAAACCCTCTGGAAATCTCGGTTTGCCAGACACTGCTGAGATAAACCTTCCACAGCCTAGGGACTGCACTAGGGCGTCTGTCATTCTCCCCCTCCACCCTTTACCTCCACAGTTGCTCAGTTTCTTAGCCCAAACCACAAAATGTTGATCAGTGATAGGGTACAACAATAAAATGACCTCTCACTCAGCAAGCATTGAGGGATGCACAGTGTGCAGCTAAAAGTAGGAGAGAAATTTTCGTTTGGTTCCAGCTAACTCCAGGGCAGAACGGCTACGCTCCTGAATAAAGGGAGCTAGGGTTTTAATCCACAAAAGCAGCAAGGCAAGAAATACCCTTCCTGCGTGCATGGATGGCTTCAAACCTGCAGTAAGGCGAAGGCCGTTCCCGACCGCTCGGCAGCACAGTGACCATTTGAACGGCAGGACCGCATTCAATATACGGATGGTGAAAACAAAGTGAGAAGTAGCTAGAACAAACTGTGGTGAAATGACAAATAAAGTCATGGTTGCAACTAGAATCCCATCCCAGTTTAAGATACCTACATCTTCCGTGTCATTGTGGGCATTACCTGGTAGTTTAGATGCGTCACTACACTACATATCATTTCACACCTCCTCAAGATGCACTTAAGAGAAATTCCAGTCAAATCCTGATGTAAAGAAGTTATATTACACGAGCACTTCCATGAGGCTACCCCAGGCAGCTCTTAGTGTCTTGTGACGCGTGCCGTGCCCTTACGATGGCATGTGAATACAAGCACAGTTTGAGTCCCCGCTCCCTTCCAGGCTGACGTTCTGCAAACAGCCAAGGAGACCCCTGCAGAAACCTGGCAGGGGGCTGCTGGTTGCATTTTGTGGTTTGGGGTTTTTTAACAAGATGAGACTGCACCTCATCGGCCCCACTAAGCAGCTAACAAGCAGACATGCTCCACTTACCCGCTACAGCAGAAAGTGTCTTTTCTACATCAATAACATGGAATAAAGCAAGCCAACAAGAAGGAGACTGAGACAATAGCTCTTTGTTTAAAGTACCGTACACGTTCGATGTGATCGCTGTAGCTGAAATGAAAGTAGGTGGAATGGAGGCTTCCTAAACAGTGCAACCCCAGGCTGTGTTAAACGCTGTATGGATACATAGCAACCAGATCTGTTATCATTTAATATGGGTAACAATAATTTGCTAGAATGACCACAGTTTACAAAAATCTCACGATGCTTAGTTATAATTAGAGCAAAAATATTCAATTGCAGAGGACTTAGGAAATGTCAGCCAACTGACGAGGACGCTTTAGAGGATAAGCTAAGATTCTGGCCCATTTTACCCTTTCTGCCTGCAGGCAGCGGCTTGCTAGGGTGAGATTTGTGAGCCTCTCTCTTTGCTGCCATATCGATAGAACAGTGAAGCAGAAGTAGCCAGAGGTTTGAAGTTCTCCTTCTGTTGCTTCAACTTCTATTTTAGAGGGTTTCATGGCTTTCCCCCCCTCTTTCCTGGCTGTGATGTCTCTTTGCAGTCTGGGGATTTTCTTTTTCAAATGACAAAAAAAAAAATTATCTTACAGGTGTTTTTCAAGGCAGGCAGGTGCATTAAAAGCAGATGTTTGCACAACTGTACTAGAACCATATCACACAAAGTCTCACTTAATCACCAGAATTGAGTAACTACTATAACAGGACGTTCTGTGCTAGTGTCCCGTTGGTACTGACACGTCCGTTTTGTAATAGCACAAACAACTCGTCTTTCGTTCCTTGAGAACCGACTCCTTCCTATTTGGCATCGATACTGGAGGCTAAACAGCTGGATTTTCATTAATTCCTTACAGACTGAAGGTGATGAACGCGTGTAAATAGGCCTGGACTGTCAGACCTAAAACTCCTAGGAAATGAAGCCAGGCCATGGATGGAGAAGTCCGATCAGCAGGGCAGAACACACGGAGAGCTTAGAGCTGTGCATTCTGGTCCCCTGCCTGTTGGAAGAGTTTTAGGGTTCTGTGAAGAACATATTTTGAGGGGTTTCAGAAGAGGCATCAGTTTTACTGTTGCCACACTTGAATCCTTGCCAGCCCTTTCACTGTCAAGTAACAGACTTTTTTTAGCTCCTTGGTTTGGACATGGAACCAAGAGCTGCCAAAGCAAGAGTCGTTACCCTACCGACTTACAGCAAAGGATGCTGTTCCACGTAAGCCACTTCTTCAAAAATCCCTTCCTAGATTTGGCTAAAGTCATGAAGCTTAGTCCCCTGAATATGCACTATAATATGATACATCCCGTCACTTTACAGCGAGCGTGGGATCGTATGTTTGAATTTACCGATCTAGTTCTGCCCTCAGACACAACGTGTAATTCCCTTTGCTGCAAATGGAAGCCGCTGTGTGGGTACAGGTTGCCAGCGCGTCCTACAATTGAGGTGGACAAGGGAACGTTTCTCCCTTGAACTTGGAGTAGAAAATGGAGATGTCAGTGCTTATAGAGAACACAGAGGGGGGTTTTAAGATGTCCTCTTCAGCTGATAAAAGGGCCTTTGCTTAATCTTAACATTTTATACAACAGTAACCTTGGAAAGCTGCCAGGAAACTACTTTCTCACTTAAAAAGAGTGAGTGCAAAAGGAAAAATGCATAAATATTTTACATGAGCATTCACGTGCACTGCCATTGCCCCAGCTTCCCAGGACATGGAACGGAGTGATGCTAAGCGTGCCGTGGACCTCGTGCGAGATGAGGGGCTGTGAAACCTGCATCCTTGCCGATTTCCTGAACTCAGCGGGAAAAGGCCCTGAGCCACCAGATCTCGCTTTACATCAGACTCGATTACCTTTATCGGCCCAACGCAAACTAAATTTTCTATGATCTAGTATTTCTGATGACATCCTAAAGGTGCCATAAGGGCAATTCAAGGCAATCACCATTTAATTTCTGATGTACTGGAAAGCAACTCAACAGGAACAGGCGTTGGCATGACCCTGCTCTTTTCCAATGGTGCGGGAATATTTCAGCCTGATGCAAAGTATTTTCATCTGTGGCCCAGCTAGAAGGTGACATCTCCTGCTTTTACAAGCGCGAGAGAAAAGCTGTCCTAGAAATATACTCTCAGCTACCAAATCCCTGCCCGAAGTCCTTCAGCAGCAATCCAGCCCCTCCTGGGTCGCAGCGGATCTTTCCCTAAACCAGTTTCTTACTAGTGGAACCTTTCAGCAATTTCAGAGCTGTTGCACTGACCTAGATGCATGTTCAAGCCAAAAAACATGTACATAAATGCCACAAACTAACGCTTAAAAAGCATAAAATCCAAATCTTGCCAAGAGATTCAACAGGACACCTCTTCCTGTGTCGAGAAGGTACAAACCAGTGCCAGTGCACTGGTTCCTAGTGACCAGTATTACACCATCTCTAATATCCCTCCTGCTCACCAGAGGTGGAGAACACCTAAAATAAAGAGATATTTCAATAGGAAAGGAAAGCGTTGGTCCTTTCTGCAATAGGTGTAGGCAAAAGGGAAAGACAAACGGGTAGGAAATGAGGAATTTTTTAGGGCCTTTTCCTTTAAGAACACTTTCACCCTCCTGACTTTGACACATTTTGTGATAGAGAAAAACCCTTGAGGTCAAATTAGCTCTAAGCTTAACTCTAGCTCTCACTAGAAACGCCCTTCCTTCTGCTCTGCTGCTTGGAAGGTCAAAGTTTCTTCCACAACGCGAGGTGAGTCCATTGGATGGGCTCATTGCAAAAATCCCACAAGGCGCGTGAAGGGGCAGTGGCCGTTTTTCGTCCGTACTGCTCACCGGTCTGGCAGCGACCCTCAGCCCAGGTGTGCAGGCAGTTCTCCAACGCCCTGGAGAGGAACACTGTTCTCCACCTTAATTTAAAGCTCCTTCCTTTCTTACCTTGCCTTTTGCAATTGCAAACAAAAGGCTAAGCAACCTGTCGGGGGGGTGCTGCTACAAACACACCTGTTCCGAAAGAAACGAAATTGGATCGACCAGTTCCCTTCACACATGCCAAGAAAAAGGCAAAAAAAAAAAAGTACCAGTCTGGATTAAATTCACTGCGCAAAGGTGAAAGGCCTCAGTCCATTATTCAATTTCCTACATCTCCTTATAGCAATGGAAAAAAGGTGGGTTTAATCAAAATCCTTTTATAAATATACCATCTCCTTCGCTGAAAATCTTTACAATTCATTCATTCTGCTCTGTCCACGCTCGCTCTGCAGACGGCATCTGCTAGATGCCACTTACAGCCTCCGTGCAGCGCGCGCGTACCAGAAATCAGAACACCTCACGCGGCACGACTGGGTGAAGAGGTTTGGGCCAACTTCAGTCTGCCTCCGCTCCCCACAGCTAGCGACAACACAAAATGCAAGTCATTGCCATGTCAGGTGTATCTGCCAAGAGCAGGATTTGACTCACGGTGCGTTACTCTGGAAAGACAATACTGTAATCTTACGCAACCAGAAGTTCGAGCAGACCTGCTAAGTCACCCAGTCCCTCCTCCGTGCTTCCTCCCCACCGAGCCCTTGAGAGAGCAGCTCTCAAAAGGTTCCCGTGCAGTAGGGCTGCCCTGGACTGCGCTCCGAAACCCTTGCATTAACCGTGTTCTTTGCGACGTCCTCCAGATCTGTTTCCAGGGGACGTACGGGCTTCCCTGCTGGTGCAGAGCGCAGCAGGAGAGCATGGTTAGCACACCGCAGGCCAGGCTGCCGCTTCCAAACGAGATAAACCCACCACCTTCCCAAACGCACCGGAGCTGCACCCGGCGCTACGCTGACTCCCAGCCGGAGCTTCAGCAGTCGCTTCTTACGGCCTTGTCCCGCACCGACTGCCGTGAGAGCTGAACACCCGCAGATTAAGTCAACCAGCAGGACCCGCGTCTGGAGTTAAAACCAAAACACCACCACAACAACAAACCCCACCACAAACCAACCCAAAACCAACCCCCCCACCTCTGCACGGGTTTCGTATCTAAGCTGGGAAATGGTAGCACGCCACGAGGATTACAACGGCACGTATTTCTTAGCTGCATAACGCGGTTCTAATAAACAATCCTTACGCCCTGCTGTTGTGTTAATCATTACCGAACCTGACAATGGCTGGTGAATTTTCTTTTCCAAACTCCGTATCAGTTACGGCTTATCCATCATCACTGTGCTGGGAAAGTGGTGTCTTTTGCGAAAAACAAACAAACAAACAAATCTACCATTGTAACAGACAAGACACTGTAAAATAGTTTCCAAGAAGACCCAAGTCCTTCACAGGGCTCTTTCTGGCACTCTTTTAGAGCTAATCCATTAAAATAATTATAACCACCTGGTTGGTTTGCCTAACTGCTGTCAATACTAGATCACAGCACAAGAGAAAGAGCCTTTGTGTCATCTTCTGCACAGTACTGCATCTGTTGAACTTCTTTTCCCATTAGTAGCATAGGAGATACTTTATATATAAACCAAGAAGTTTCAGAAGTGAATTCTAGATAACGAATTCAAGGAAAGTTTACGCTACATGCAGAAATGTGGCAATTTTGTGCTTATATTAGCAGGCAAAAGACCAACCCCAAACCTTGATCTCTGCTAAGATGTTACACATCTACAAACATACCAAATAAAGAGTTTGTATAGCTCTTATCGTCATAAAACTGAGACCAGAAAACTAACAGGAAAAGGTTTTATAAAACTTAGCTTAAATGGTTAAGAGTAATTTTGTGTGATATTTTGAGAAATGCATTTTGATCTTCGCTTTAACATGTGCAACTCCGTACATGGGAGCGAAAGAACTTTCACGATCCTTTTTCCTTACCACAGGAGCTGCCAAGAATTTCATAAACTAAGGAACGTTGTGCTTAGTGTTCCCCAAGAAGGTTACTCAGAGACGCAGCCAATACTACACAACCGACGTACCGCAGCCACCCGCCAGCCAAGGCTGCGCTCGCAGGGACAAACCCGAGGGCACGGAGCCCCCCAAAAGGCACGGCACGCGCTACAAACGACTTACGGCTTCTGCTGACCGGCTCCACCTGCGTGAGGACAAGTCAAATGGGAGATTCGCTTTTAATGACGCATTTCTCAGACGCATCCTCATTTCACACCCAATAGTAATTCTAGAGCTTTTGCCTTTTTCATACTAAATCCCATGTTTGTTTCTATCTAGTTTAGTAAATAAAAATAGTTTGTTAGAAATGCTTATTTCCCACTGGACTAATAAACAATTTCAGTTCATTTATTAAGTCTATTTTGAGTGAGACTTGCGTAATACTTAGCAAGTCCACGAATTATTAGTATTTACCAAAAAAAAAAAAAGAAAAAAAAAATTGCAAACTACCCAACCGGCTTGCTGCTTACATTACCACTGCCAGTGAAATACCCAATTCATGCCCACCAGGGGCCTGAGAATTAGGAGAATTTCTCGTTCTGTAGAAAGTGGCACTTGCTTTTAGTACACTCGATACAAGTGTGGCAATAGCACACAATTAAAAGCAATTAAATGCTTTGTCTGGAGAGAATAACACTAAGGTATTACGGCAGAAGCAGGACAAGTCTAAGGTACATCATAAAAAATAAAATCTTCAAGCCAATTAATCTAGCATATACCTAATATATTGAGAAATAAATCCTTCCTTTCACCTCCTTTCTTCTCCCCGAGACGGTATTTTACAGGTAGGCCAGCAAACAGGGGGAAACGCTACTTCAGTCATACGCAGAATCTTTCCAAGGTGGCAAGTCAAGAAGAGAAGGGATGAAAAAGACAGGAGGAGAAGGGAAACGTGGAAGAAGGTGGTTGTAACCTTACCGTCGTGAAACATCAAGGCACAGAATGCAAAGTAAAAAACCACAATGCAAAAAAAAAACCCCACCAAACCACCCCAAACGCCCCATCTCGTTTTGCCGAGCCCTCGCCAGCGCGCGCTCTCTGGCTGTTCGGTACCCATGAAATATAAAACCACCCCAATGGTCGCCCGGGTTACCGACTTCATTTAGTTAATCATCACCATTATTACCAATGTTCAGGCCTTGAGAAAAAAGGAAAGACTGACTGAAGAGGAGTGGAAAACAAGGAACTTAAATGAACCTCAGCGCCACTTTTTTTTTCAACGGCACCAGTAATTAGCTTTGTACCGATATTACCTTCCTTTCTCCTCCCCTCTTCTACTTCCTTACCTGCCTCCCCCACTCACTGCTCAAGTACAAGGACAAAGTTCCAGCAGCCTTAAAACAATTGGGCATCAATTACCCCGCAAGTGGGAAGGGAGAGATGCCCGTTTGTACCCAGGTAGCTGCAGGGCTGAAAAAGAATGCAGCTCCGGTGGGGGGAAAATAACTGGTTAGTTAACCTGTAGGGCTGAGCCTTAATCAATAGTCAACCACGATGAAAAGAACAAAGCATGTGAAACTTAAGCCTTTATATCTTCGAGCTCCATCAGATAAAAGCTCTACCTGGAGTTTGAAAGGACAGACAGGCTTATTTGAGAGCTTAAAAGCATCAAAGCAAACTAAGTTCTGTTTTAGAGTCCAGGCTGCTTATTGATTCATGACTACTGCTGCCACAGCCTGGGATTAAATAAAAGTAAGGCCCTAAAACTGACTCGCCTGACTCTAATGACAGAGCCATTTAAACAAAACTAGATAAAGTGAAAAGTGCATCCCAGTTGTAAAACGTAATTTCCTCGGGCCACTTTCCCCTGCCCAAAATAAGGTCAGAACGTTCTAATTATCTTGTTTTGCAAACAAAACGTCTAACAAATGAACATCTGATTGCACGTATATTTTATGTCCAGTTTGCATTTTTGTAATTCTAAATCTCATTACGTGCCTTTTCAGTAGAAATGCAGAAAATTACTTCTTGGGCCTCCCTCCCTGCTTTTTAGACTAAGGACACTAAAAAAACCCTATTTCCCACGTAAGTAAACCATCACAAAAAAGGGGAAGCCTAGGAGAATTTTTAAAGTTTTACAAATTTCATATTGAAACAATTTGCAAACACTGTCACTAACTGGTATATATTTTAATGTGTCCTTTCACTGATTTAGAGCCTGATTAAATTAAAGCATTGTTTCCGGGAGGATTTCTCTTATCTTTCTGAAACAAAGAAACACTCCTCCATTTTCACGCAGCAATGTGTATCAGTAAAACTGTGTCACCAGGTCGGGTTCTGGCCTCACGCTCCTTTGAACTCATTCACCGCGTGGACCAGCATCGCAGTCAGTGTTAAACAGGGCCAGGCTCCAGACCAGGACCGCCCAGTAAAACCATCAGCAGAATTTGGCCTCTGCTCCATTTGAAAAACTGAGCAGCATCACGTGTCTGGCGTTTGGCGTCCCACGCTGGTCACCCCCAGACCGCAGGGACTTCTGTAAGGTGCCAGATGTTTAAGTTCTGATTGTTAGGCTTTCCTGAAACGTATTAAAACGGCCAAGGTTGTGTTCGTGATCATCGCTGCGAGTAAGTTAATTCATGAGAGAAAGACCGGTGCCTTCACTGGGATCATCGCTTGCTGCGCGGAATGGGAAGCGCAGACAGAACTCGGTGTTTAGCTACCAGTGTCCAAAATCCCGGCATTTATGTGATTTCCTACAATTCTGTAACATTTTGCTTGCCTGAGTTTAGTTGCCCGTATACCAAAGAGTGTCATTTAACAGCCCCAAATTCTCATTCCGTAATAATACGTAATAATAATTCAATAGTTACGTTCATTAATTTTGAGAGCCATTTAGACACCCACAAAGCAAAGGTGCTCTCGAAAGCCTTGCCCTGTAACACCTCCAGCTCCGCGTCGGCACTTCACGTCAGACACCCCCGTCTGCAACCTACGTTCAAATTAAAAAAGGTACCAAAACCAATGAAAAGGACTGAGACCGTTCCTCAATTTGCGAAGTCTAAATTAAATATTTAGTCCTGCCGATAAAACTTTGTAGCTGGCTTGAGTATTTTGGTATTTGCGTACAGATAGAACGGCACACAACTTTTCTATGTTAATGCTGTTCTCTGAGATTGAAGCAAGCATAAACTAATCTTCTGTTACAGAGGAGTCTAGAATAAAGCAAAATAATGCTTAAATCATGTTTTTTTCAAATAAAAGTTAAGTCAGCTGAGTTTAAATACTTGCAATTACAAGAAGAAAAAACAAATAATCAAAAATTAACCTCACTGAAAACGAGAGGGTAAATAAACTAGCAGTATTTCGTACATTCCTAACAAAATTTTTCAGAAAAGAGCCATTAAAGATCGTCTTGAAATTAAATAAACCAAACAGCGTTTAGATCGCGACAAGCTTTGCCTCCTTATTTCTGAAAAGTTAGATACTCTGAATTATTTCGGCTGAAAGCTGGAATTATTTCGAGCTTTGTGCCTCGCAGAACTTTCTAGAAGGCTGTTTTACTCCAGGGGTAGAGGGAACGGGTGAGCAAACATTTTCTGCTGACTCCCTCGGCGCACAAAGCCAGCCGAATGCCTCTTCCTGAACCCGAGCAGATGAATTATACAAGAAGCCTGCTTGCTTACAAAACACCTCTTACTCCTCATCCAAAACGATCCCATCAACAGTATCACCTACCAGCTGCCAAGCAAACGGTACAAGGCGAGAAGGGGCTTTTTGGGTACCTCGCTCTGCCAGTCTGCGAAGGCAGCCCAGCTGTTGCGTCCAGCCCGCGACTAGACTTCACACTTCAAAAAATGAAGCAAACCACTTTGTTTTGTCTTCTGTCTCTTTGGTGTCCAACTAGCCAGCGCAAGCAAAGGCTAGTCACGGCTGGCACAGGTAGCTCCACAACGAGAGCGAACTAGCACGAGAGTGAAGAGAAGACTTAATTATGCTCATTTTGTCATGCACAAAAAAAGCCTCCGGTAAGAAAAGAATAAACAAAACGAACCCAAAATGGCTCCTCCATGCCATGAGCGGAAACCGATGACTAAAGCAGAACAAGATCTTTCCGTGACTTCCAATTAGTTTCAACAGAAGTGGGGTCTGAAACATTCCAAATCTGTTTCCTTCACTTCCAGCACCCTACCTGAGGAACCAATTTTGGCTCCAAAGCAGCAGAGAAACTAAAACTAGAGGACCGGGCATTTTGTAATTGCAATAAAATGCATTAAAATGCCAGTTAATTTAAAAACTAATTGAAAAATGGCAATCATCACACAGAAACTGAAAAGGAGCCGAGAGCATACTTGCATTTAGAAACGTCACCGCTGTTCGTACCGAAGCTGGATCCTCTTTGAAATGCAAGGATTCTCTTCCAAGAGCGCTCTCTTAAATTTTGGACTCATTTTATTTCAGTCACCATAAACCTTCTCCGAAGACTTTTTTTTTCCAAGCTCACCACGACACCTCGGTGGAAGCAGCTTTCCCCCACCGGCTCCCTCCTATTCAGTTCCTCGGTTCTGCTTTTACCTGCCCTGACTGGTTTGGCTGGTTGTAAAATGAACGTTTGAATTCATGCGCTGTTCTCCCCTCCCCCCTAACTCTGAGCAGACAAAACCTGATACGTACAACAAAACCCTCTTTAATCTACCTGGGGAAAGGAGGAGGAAGAGAAAAGAGGACAGAGTCCTATAGAAAGTTAAGCTGAGAGGAGAATATCGATGCACAAGTTACAAAAGGCGTTAAAGAAGTCATTCTTCATGCTATAGTTAATCACTTTTTACCACAGTACCTGGACACTATGGCTTACCAGGACCATGAACACACACACACGCAAGCAACTTCAGTGCTGGAAGCACAACCACCTTCTCCCAAACCAAGATCATCAGCCTTCAAGTGGGTAACAAAAAGGACGTAATGATCATCAGGAGGGCGCGCACAAGAGTTTTCATCTTCTGATCTTTCCGTGTCCTGGAAAAGACGAACTTGGAGCGAGAGGCTTTCGCAGTCAAATTCACACGAAACAAATGAAGACAAAAATATAACTGTACCTGAAAAAACAACACACTTCTAAATTGTATTAGACTACTGAAATAAAACCAAATTTAAAAAAAAAAAAAAAAAAGGAAAGCAAAGGATTAAAACGTGCATGGTTTTCTTCGCAGCCCAGAGCGATGTTGCTTGTTTAAGCTGGAATTGAGAAGAGACGGCGAGTGTCTAAGGCTCGTCTTACATGTAGTCCTTCACCCCTCCCTGCGCAGGTGCATTCTTTACATCCAACCAATCTCCTTGCCTCTAGCTATTAACAGGTGTGTCCTCGGGTTTTGGGAGCGGCCGGGGCGAAACCAGCTTGCGTGCTGCAGACACGCCGTGCGGGAGACCGGCCTCTCGAGGGGCTGGCCGGGCTCACCACCTCTGCCGCGGCTCTAACAAAGAGCGAATTCTTTCCCGAGCGCAGATTCGGATTTGATACCGCTGTTCCGCAGTGTCATGCTCCTGCTGTACACCCTTAAGATTCGCTTAAGAGCAGAGGTCTACTGGCAACCAAGAGTTCAGGATGAAGAGCCATTCTTCTCTCACTTTAAAATCAACCTCCAGACACTCTTCTGTTGCAAACCAATTTCCATCTGCCCGCTGCCATGACCACCGTACTGCTGAGCTGGTATTTTAAAAGCCAACTAATTGTTCAGCCCACCAGAACGTGACTCCCGTTGAATCAGAGATCAGGTTCTTTAACTGGAACTCTCCTAGGCCATCTCACCTGCAACAGAATAGCAGGGACATCAATGAGTTGATGATCGCTTTTCCAAACAAAGGACGCAACGTATACAGAGACAATCTAAGGCACAAACAGACAGAGGCGAGGACTTGCTGAAGGACATCCTGACAACTTTGCTGGTAAATTCACAAGAGCTGATTTTTTTCAAAAACTTAGCAGAAGCTTGAATCCCACCACCATCTAGTCTTGACACACAAAATAGTTTCAGAAACTAATAAAAAGTCCAACCAGAACTCAAGTCTCCCAATATACAAGCTAAAAAGAGCAGAGGCCTACAACTGGATTCCTATGTCCATTCGCGGGCACCATGATCGAGATTACAGTGATTACAGGACACTTCAGCTCAGATCTTTGTGGTATTTACTCCTAGATTAGTCAGGTAGAAATTCCATTTTTGATGTGGACATATGTGAAGACCAAAAAAAAAAAGAAAGTTCCTATTTTGGCTGCATCATACTGTTTTCATCCCCTTTCAAGGAAGTTTTCAGAAAATTCTCATCAGTGTCATGAGAAAAGAAAAACAAGTAGAATGTTTTCTCCTTGTTATGAAGGAAACGCACTCATATTTCCCATGAAAGATGTAGCTAATGAAACAACAAATTATCATGTTAATTAGCCCAACTGGTAGAAGAATTCCCCTAAGACCCAACTTACCCTCATAACTAACTCAAGAGAAACCTTGGAAACCTTTAGTTGTGCAAGACTGATTTCTCCTGCAAGGGTATTACACAGTTCGCAGTTCGATTATACAGTCAGCTGTGCTTCTGAGCAAGCTGGCTTTTTCCTTTTCATTTCCCACTTGCTAGAGCTGTAGCTTCAAGACACAAATTTTTGCCTGGGACAAGTCTAGCCCACAGTATTCTGGAGAAGAAACTTATGCCTGAAATAACTGAGTCTGTATTTGAGTACCCTCAAAAGAATTTAAAAGTCAAAGTTAATAAATAGCTTTCCAAATACAGGATTTTTGTGTCCAGTGCCTTGGCCGGCAAAGTTAGCATAAATAGCACCTACAAATTATAGAAAACTACCAACCTCCTAAAAATGTGCCCCACTGGGATACATGCACTGCACCTGGGAGATGTGGCAGAAGCACGTCTAAACCGTTGTCTGTGGGTGTGATGCTAGAGTGACATCGGCCGCAACATAGGTGGTAAAATCCTGGTGCCAGTGTCCGACATTTCTTAAAGGATTAGGTCTCATTGATCTTTTCAGCCGTGTCTCGACAGCGATTCAACACCCAAATGAATAAAACCAGCACAAGTCTGTCAGCATATGCTGCAGCACCATCCTGTATTGCAATATAGATAGAGCCTGCATCCGTATTAGGCCAGGCCACCTGGACACTCAGGACATTTATTTGAGATTTTAACCTGTTTCGACATCAGCTGCTTTGATCTATTAGAAATCACCCTCCTGTTCTCTCTCTGAGGCACCCATCACTAAAAATTTTGAGGCAGCTCACGAATAGTCAGACAGTCCAACCAATCGACAATACTTAGTTGACGCACGAGCAGACCTATTTTCTTTTGCATCAGTAAACGGCCAGGACATGGCTTAGCTACAAGAATTCTATTCTGATTCAGCCACTCTGTGAGGCCTGCATCTGTTCCTGACCTCTCTCTGCCTGTCTGAACAAAACCTGGATCTCCAATCTCCCTGAGGCGGGCCGAAACAAATTCACATTTTTCCCCTTCTGGACTGCGTAAGTCACCACCTCCTCTCATAAACCACCACGGGCCACCCTCTCTATCCTGCCTGTTACACAGGCGCCCGCCTGGAGCCACCCCCATTCTGACTTTTTTCTGTGTCCTATTCAAGCCACCCCCTAAATTTGAGCAACAGTAATTCTAATCCACACAGGAGCAGGCTAAGGGTCCCTAGGAACTCTTCCAGCCAAACCCCGTTTCCCCACAACTGCACTTTGCTGCCCTTTGTTAATTTATCATGTTCTAGCTGGCCTTGAGGGACAACACACAAAGAACTGAATTATGGTGACAGAATTGTACCTTTCCTCAGAGAGAGAGTCATGAAATGACTCTCTGTTATCTCTGTTAAAAAATAATTATCAGCAATAAACTGCACCCCGTCCTGGGTTAATCCACAGGAGCCATTTGATTGCAAAGACAGCACATTTACATATGACGTACTTGTTTGATGATAATCCTAAACATTTCTCTACCGTCTCAATCCCATCTCTATGTGACTATGGTACCTTGTTTCAAGCCAAGAACAGTAGCCCATCTTTTGCACGCTATAAGGTACAGGTCGGGAACACTTATCTGGTGTCTGTATCAAGAGAGTTATGATAATTTTTTCTACAAAGTTCTTTGATGTCTCTAAAGCTCCCACCTGAAAGCCTCATGGTGGTAACGCGACTGACCACTGATCCGTCTTCGTGAAAAGTCTCCACTTAGTGTCTGGATGTTTCTCAGCCCAGCAGCCCAGTGTCTGTGCACCTTACCAAGGTCATGATGTTAGCTTGGAAACATCTACGAAGAATAAGTACATTGTTTTATATTTGAGGAATTGAACAGGACAGATTAAGAGAGCTGATGTGACTTGCTCCAGATCACATAGAAAAATCTGTAGCAGAGTCAGAATATCCAAGCTATGATGTTCCAGCCCAGTACTTTGATTTCTCATACCTTCCCACTCTATTTCAGTCAGTATTTCTCTCGACAGCCAGTGGATTATGCTGCCATATAGGACTGTGAAATTAAAATCAGTTTTCATTTCTATTTTTCCAAAATTGTTTAACTCCAAAACATCTATTTCGATTAGAAATAGTAAAGTACTCGCTGGACAAAGAAGTAGCCAAGTTTTCGATAAATGATTTACAGAGCAAGAGCATTGAGCAGCAGCAGCATTTCATGGGACACATATAATGCAGCAGCAGACTAAGCCATACAATACCCGCTGGTGCTTTACAATGATCTCCTCAGCTGAGTTTCTCTTCTAATACAGCAACAGTAAACAAATCTTTTGCTGGTGTTTGCAGAGGTGAGACTGCTCAAGGGCTTTATGATCTTTGAACACCAAGCTTGAGATTTCATTCATGGAACACTGTAATGATGTATTTATGCTGAAGGTGTTGGCTCTGCACTTTATAAAGCTCCATGAAGTACAGCAGAGAAGACCTTATTATGTATTTTTCATCTTTGAAAAGATTAATGTGTGACTTATTACACTTAATACTAAAATGTTCATTTTTGTGGTTATCAAAACAATTCAGCTGTATCTGGGCCATCAATACTCAACAGCAAACCAAATTCCCACATTAATAATCCTTCCTCAGGTAAATGTAGGTAAGCTAAAGTGAACAGGAATCTTTCCCAAACAGCAGTCGGGCAAAAACTGCAGGACTTAACCCAAGAAATACAAATATACAAGCACAGAAGAACTAGTACTGTTAAATACTGTGTCCTGGGGTACTTAGCGACTGGTACCCAGCAGCGTAGCTAATTCTGCTTTCCCAATACAAAACCCAGGGGACAGGCTAGCACAGAATGGCTCACTACTAAAAACTGGGATGATAAACTGTGAAGAAGGAAAAAAAAAAAGACCCGAACCAGACCCAGTTAACGTAACTACACCACAGGATGTCACCGACACCAAAAGTTTGGTAGGAAACAAATGATCAAAAGGAAACACTGAACACGGCTATAGGAGAATGCCCGCGGCTTTAGACTGGGTACAGAAAGGAAGGATGCAAACGCTCCTTGCCTCACAGTTCAAAAGTAGCGTTTCTTGTGTCGAAAATAAACATCTCCTGTCCACGAATCATTTCACAGCCGTTCTTCACAGCAGTTCCTTCATCTTTTTTCACTAAGCTCTTATTGAGCAGTTCTTCAAAACGGGCTACAAACCACATTGGGCTTCTGATCCGATATTACAATTCTTTGTTCCTAGTGCAGCTCTGCAGGAAGGGGTCACACCAGCGCGGATCCATAAAGGTGTTTCTGTCTTTCATCCGAGGGCTATAGCCATTAGTATCACTTCCTGCATCACCTCAATCTCTTTCATCTTGTTACCTGCACTCAGCAACTCATTGCACAATCTATAGAGTTAAAGGCACGAGATTAAACGCGTGGAATCCTTGGCCCTCATTTGTTTGTGTAGCAAGCCCCTGCACTCAACGGTGCTCCATAACCCAGCACCCGAGACACTCGCAGCAGCACGCCTTGCCAGAATTACTAAATTCTGTGCAGATGGGCAAGTCCACTAAACGCTGGGCTGATACGTGAAACCCAACCGTGTTTGTGAGAGCAAAGTTCAGTTCAAGGCACCACCTGTCAGGTCAGGAATAGGAGTCATAGCAGGAGTAACCTTCCATGTCTTAACAAGTTAAGCAAGCAAAGGAGGAGGGGGGAAGGATATTGCTCTTTGCACCGTTTGGAGAGGTGCAATAACCTGGAGGGATTGCTTGCATGCAATCAAACAGTCCACAGCTAAAACGTGTTTTGCCAGTGTTAGTGTGTAAGGTCACAGGTACATTTCACTGTTTCTTTACTCCTCTGAAGACGACACAAGTGGTGGACAGGCAA
Organism: Phoenicopterus ruber ruber; assembly: GCA_009819775.1. Taxonomy (NCBI): domain Eukaryota; kingdom Metazoa; phylum Chordata; class Aves; order Phoenicopteriformes; family Phoenicopteridae; genus Phoenicopterus; species Phoenicopterus ruber. The sequence continues at coordinate 6,487,316 of CM020235.1, read as the reverse complement.
GTCAGACTAATCTGTGTTTATTTGAACACAGAAAGAAAGTTTTATAATCTTACAAGCCTTACCTTCTCTTTGCAAACACACTAACTTGAGGCCAGCCACCCAATCTGCCAGACTTAAGTTACGTTTCCGTAAGGCACAAGCTGGTGAACAAGCGAAAGGTAAAATATTACACACGCAAACCCCCAGCAACGTGGCGTTGAAGAGAGCCGCAGGAGAGGCCGTCAGCTGTCCCATTCATCAGCGCACAGCACCCTGGAAGGGGCCTGGTTTGCAGCGTTGTGGCTCTCTGTGAACAGCTAGAAGAACTGTTCCCGTTCCAATCAAAGCAAACAGAGGGAAAAAAGAGCCTAATGACAGCGTGTTTAAAATGATGCTAAGTCCAATTTCTGAATAAACACAGCTCAGAGCCAGGCAATGAAACTGAGCCTCAAATGATGATTCTCTGGCCTTTTTGCTCAACCTTTTAAATGGTCTTGGACTCAGCACATAATTTTTAAGAATCCAACTTAAAAAAAAACCTTCCTTGAGACGTTGCTTGCAGAGATGCTGAGCAACAGCCCTCACTGAAGTCAACGAAAGCACCACACTCCCTTCTGTCCTACCAGCAGAATTTCAATCCCGTATCTGAATTGAAGCCTATACTGTGGTCACCAGTGAGTCCCAGCCAACCCCATCTTCCCCTGAGGTAAAACCAAAGGGGGGTCACTGAGCTCCTAAACAACAATCGGAAAGTTTCCCCCTTTTCCTTCTGGCTGAGTTGCCTGCCACTCCTCACTGCCTCTCACAAAGTGCAGCAGCTTGGCATCTGGGTTTGCCTCAACTCCCATCTGCCTACTCCCCATTTGGACGCAGTTGAGTGAAAAGAAAAAGGAGAAAAAAAAAAAAATAAAAGGAGGAGGGGTGTGTGGAACGAAGTCTTTCATCTTCATAGCAGCAAGATTTTAGATCGCCAGAGTTGGGACTCTCAGCTGCTTTAAATTGAGGGTTATGGCTGCCAACTGCCAATCTGACGCTACATATTAGTTTTCATCCAATCCTGCGTTGTTCGGGCTGTCGCTTTTCTTGCCCTTTGTTTCCTCTCAGATCAGTTAAGTGGAAGCAGGTGTTTTCCTACCCTGCTAATCTCTAGTACATTCAGACAGGCCCAGCAACTGCTCCCGTGTCCCAGAGAGGTAAATGGAGCCAGGCGCTCAGTTGCTGCGGAAGGTAGCCACGTTAATGGCTCCACGCAGCCGCCCTGTTAAATGATTTTCCTCTTGCATGCAGTTCCATTGCGTGGTGTTTCCCTCTTTCACAGTTCATCCTTACACAGACCTTTGTTCTTAAAATGAGGATTTCTATAATGAAGTGAGGTTTTGAGCTGCTTTGGGAAGCTCTGATAGTTAATCCATTCATGGAACGTGGCAGGATCCTGACCGCAATGCCAATGAAGGCCGCGGCAATAATACTATCTTCTTGCATTATTTCATAGCCCTAGAGACGATCAGTCCAGCAGAGCTCATGTAACGCACTATTTCACAAAATGTGATTGTGCTTATTTTAGCAGCACAAATTTGCAAATGCCACCAGCCTCTAGATTTTAAGTTTTACAGACAGATCCCACACAAAGATCTAATCTATTCACAACTGCAAACACAAAGCCCTTTCTTGCAGTTGAACAGAAGCACTGTCTTTCAAAGTTGTACAGCCCTCATTCATGCTGGGGTTTAGATTTTAAGGTGTTTTGGTGGCTGACATGAACCAGTTCCTTGTGCTCAGAGCTGCTGGAACATGAGTTTAGCGTAGCTGCGAGGTAAGTGTAGTGAGGCTGTACCAGACCACAGGCTGGCCAAGTCATCCAGTCAAGTTACACACTGAACTAGCACGGCAACAAGGCTGTCAGGTTAGCAGGGTCCGGACTCTCACGAACCTGCAAAAGCCTACGTGGACATACCCCCGGTACCATAGTCTAAATGAAGGCACTAGCTGAGAATACCACAGTATTTTACTGGAATGATTGACTGACTTTTCTAAACACTATAGTACATATTATAGGTAAAGAAAGGGAGACGGAGAGAGAGAAAAGCCAGTTAACTAAGATCATAAGAGAAAGAAGAAAGGCTTACATGCTGTTTGCCTATCATGCCTTTCAAGAATCAGCAGCAGTAGCGCTTTTCCAACTGTCGCAGTCCAGCAAAGAACCTCTGAACATTAATCTAGTTTTCTTCTCCCCGCCCACAAACTATATCTTTTTATTAGGACAAACAGTATTCCCTTTCCCTTCAGACCTGCTTAATAGGTAATCAGGAACCTACTGGGCAGCAAAGTAGCACTGACGACATCTCTGCCCACACAGAGAGGGTTTCAATTCTAATACGCACTCATTAGTTCGGACAGCAGTCACCAAAGGAGCAGATCTTCCTTAATCGCATCGCGTGACAGCGCAAATACAGCCCTGACTCCACCAGCATCTCGTGCCAGGAGCGAGCATGAACGGGAGAGTCAGCACTCTAGTTCTGCAAGCGCGTCGCCTCCAAACTGCAGCTTGCTGTGCAGAGCTAATGGCATGCAGACCTCTGAATCACCAGCCCACGGTACACCTCAGTGAGTAAACTTCTTCCTTCCCCCACCCCTCCCATCACACTTCCATTACATGTTGTAACAACTTTATATGTACCTGCTTCCAAATCCTGCACCTGGGAAGCTGACGAGTCCACGGAGGGAAAATGACCTAACATCCACAGCATGATTCAATGCGTAACACCGACTCTTAAGTTAGAGCCTCTATAAAACTACAAATGATACAAGAAAGGAAATGGTTAAAGACACAGTTCACTGCAGCCCAATTTTAACGTTTCTATATTAAGTAAATAAAGCTAACATAAAATTCAGGTCAGGAACTATTTGTTCAGGGTCAGGTGACTTCAACTCAGCTAATCAGCGAGACACACCTTACCTTTTGAACAATCTCCCGCATTAGATCTGCAGTTAAAAACAGGTTTGCTGCAGATCAAGTCAGTGAATTACAGCATAAACACCCACAAAAACTAGAACAATGGGTATAATTTTCACTCCTAAAAGCGTGCAAACTCCAGATTACAGCAAGAGTAGGGATACACCAACGAGAGGGAGCAGAATCTTGTCACGCGGAGTCAGGTGCAGGACCCAGAATATACCATAAATGACTCTAATAGCCAGAATATACCATAAAAGACCCAATTTTTAGATTAGTGGCAAAAAAATCCACCCCTCTGAAAGCTTGCTCACTTCAGATGATGCTGGCTGCATTACTACACTCGGGCCTGTTCGCACCGAGGCTAGCAGGTATTTTGCCGTTGACTCGAGGAAAGCATGCTGAGGCCCACTGAGTTAGCCAGCTCTGGTGCAGCTTACGCTGGCCACCTCCTTCCCAGGAAATTTCATTTTGGTACGCAGCCATAGCAGCGCTCGGTTCTGTATAGCACTTTTTTATCCTTTCTGTGAAGTTAAAAGCCTTGCTGAGCCTTCCTCTCCTAGGATACCTAGGACCACAAACAGAAGCTCTCTCTCCTCGGTTTGGAGCAAGGTGGTTCTAAAAGTGCATGTAGTATCCTGGCAGGTAATGACTTCTGACACCCGTATTGCATTCTTTGCTTGGATATTGCACCACAAAACGTTTAAAGCCTGTGCCTTCTTATGGGAAGAGATACCATTTGGAGAAAGAGAGACTTGACTTCAGCCTTCCTCATTTCCTCTCGTTCTCATTTCCACTGAGAATATGTTCTAGCCCACTGTGTATCACTGACATTCCAACCTATCTTTGTTCAATCTGTCCATTTAAATAACCCACTTTTTCTACAGTTACTCACACTTTCTTCGTATGTGGTACATGTTTTTCTGCTTCCAAGGTATCTATATGAAATTGCCCACCTCATATCCATCCTTCTCACGCAGGTTCAGCTCTATCGTAACAAAAACAGCAGAGCATACAGAGAAGGTCACTTGCTCATTCTGATATTGATATGTGAGTGTACTTATATATATACACACATATATATATTTATATATTTTTAATATATATACACACATATGAGTAACTTGAGCTTTTCTACTGCTTCCATTTATTTTTTGTTGATGTTGATAGCCTCTTGGTTTGGAAACTGGGGTAGGACAAATGTTCCGATGGGCCATACCTCACCATCAAAAGCTCTACTGAACTATGAACACAGTGTTGAAACAACTGAGACAAATGTTTAAAAATCTATCATGCTTGATTTTGAGAAGTTGCCTGCTCTTCTCCCAAGTTCAAATATTTGTGGATAAGCAAATGTCCTGTGCACAGCTAAACCTTGGTTCACACCCACAACACAGACAACTGAAATTGTAAGCGATAAGCAGCTCATGGTATATTTCCTACCTGTAAATATTTAGAAACAAACTGGGAGGAAGAACTGCCATCTTTCTTCCAGATCAGATCCTTAAGAATTAAATCAAAGTTTTTGGTCTACGTTGCCAGGATGACAAGGATTTTGGTTGCGCTCCATCTTACCCACAGTGGCCACGCCACTACAGAAAACACACGCTTCAGCAATGCCTGCAAGGCTTGCCCTTTGGTTTTCAGAGCTCCAGCTAACACAGCAGGCAGACTTGCTCCTCACTCCTGCAGCACCAGTGTTGTGTTTTCCCAAAGAGGCAGAAAGCAGCTGCATTACCTGATGGAAATACACCTCGTTTCTGTCCTTGCAAAAATAAAGGAACTAAACAATGTCACCGATACATTCAAAGCTCTGACCCTACAATTTCTACCGATGGTAAAATGATGAGGCAAAAGAAACAAAAACCCTAGTGTCATTTCTGGCTTAATGCATGCAACCATCAACTCTGACACAGAAATCCATGCGGTGCTGAACAAACATAAGATTGTCTTCCTGAGCAGCTTTAAAAGTCTTGTTTCCTGGTATATTTTCACCCAAGTCTGATACAACAGACTGTTGTTTAAAGCAACAGACTCCTGTGTAGCAAAAACAGATCTAACACCCTGATTAACCTCGCGCTTTGAACAGCAAGGATCAGCAGCATTTAGCACTGACTGCTAAGAAACCCTTTAGAACTGAAAAAAAAAAATCTGCTTTGCCTTATTGGACAGGCAATGCTGCTGTTTTATTTTGTACAAATTATTTCTCTGGGTTGGGCTGAATACACACATAGATTGTTTGATTACCCAGCCTCGGGTGAAGAAAGGTGCCTTCGTGCTGAGGTGGGGTTTCATTGTATGTACTTAACGTGCTGATGTCTTCCGCTGTTGGGAGCAGAAAGACTCTCCACCTAGTTAGCTTTGAAGAAGTGCTTTGGTCTGCAAGAGTAATGAGTGGCCTAATTGAAGCCTCTTGATTTTGCTTGAGCCAAGCTGGAACTGTCCTAGCACCAAGTGGAACGAGTAGACCTTATGCTTTCTCTCCTCATCTTAGGGCTGGGCCAGAAACCACAGTACTCACCTGCTTTATGGCTCAGACGCAACATTCCCCAAGAAGTCGTCAGCGTATACAGAAGTGCCAGATCCACGTCCATCTTCTACACTGAAGGAGTAATCAAGTGAGTAGACAAAAAGCCATGGAATAGCCACCTCTTCCAGGCAGAAAGGGAATACCCAGAGCAGTGCACCGAACCTGGCCTTGGAAATAAAGTCTTTATCACAGAAATGGGACAGCATGTAGCACAAGGGTATATAAAAATCAATTTACTAGTAACACACATAGGAATCAAACGGCATCTGTAAAAATTAGATTATTTAATGAGCTTTTCCAATCTCTAAACAATATTACTCTATAAGCATGCAGCACAGAGACAATTTCGGTAAGGGTCAGTCATGGGTCACGGTATTCCAGTGTAGTAATTTGCTCTGAGAAATGTGTATCTGTTAGACTTGAGAGCATCTCACAGTCATGAGACTGTTCCGTGGTATGGAATAGCTCAGCTTTCCTTCACAGCGCACGGTCACCTACTTGCGTGCTCAGAAGACTCAGCAGTGTTTCAGTCAGAATTGTTCCAAAGAACACCCACAACTTCAGCCCAAAGTTGCTGAACACCTTTACTATTGACGTGACATAGGCAGAGGGTTTAAGTTATGAACATTCAGGAACATCAAGCCCAGATGCTGTTTTGTGGCAGGTGACAAAACTTCATAAAGTTTGTCAAGAGTCTGATGTGAGTTTTGATCTGAACGTGTCTTTAATGTAAAAACAGAGATTGGGGAAGACCTACTCTTTCCACAGCAATCCACCTTTTCAATCGCATGCATCCCTTCAGTCTCCTGCAACGTGAGGCACATTCATAGCGTCATTTGTACATTTACCTGACGGAGTGATGTTCCTGTTCAGCTCCATGAAATGAGGTGATGTCCATGTCCCTGCCTGTATGTATGTTCCTCCTGTATTTGAATGTAGGAGTCAGGGTGTGTCAGAGCCACCTGCTTGAAAACAAATGTCGGGCATTACTCATTCAAATCACAAGTGGCAAGGATGTAGGTGACGGTAAGCATGCAACTGCAGAGGAGGTGCCAGGCCTATAGTATGAAATATATGCAAAGGACAAGAAGCTATCAGCATCACCTCAGGCCAGCAAATGGCATACCCCAACTACAGCTAGCAAAGGTTCGAGTGAGAGCAAAGTAACATATCACGTCCCCGGAGGTGAGCGGCGAGGTACAGGAGGCTGATCCTTGGAATGATATGTGCAGGCATCCAGGGATTAACAGCCTTGATCTTGTGAAATGTAAAGTGTGTGAGGTTCTCGGTAGCTTCAGGGAATGCTCTTTTGCAGCGTCTCGGCTTTGCTGCTGTCATGGGCAGGTGTCTCCCACCAGCACCGCTCAGGAGTGCTGTCCCCAGCCACAACTGCAGCACAGACATGCCACCTCCCCACAAAATCACTTCTCTGACAAAAATTTTGAGCCTAGCTGTACCGTATCAGGGCCACTGTTAGCTACATAACATTTCCCTTTGTAGACTTGGTTTGCATGTAGGAGATTATTTCCATCGGGATTGTTTCAACTCCAACCAACTGTCCAGCTATTAAATTTAAACCAGCTTTCCTAATCTCTGATACTCGCACCTGTTTACCTGCTGCTACCCACATTGTTGGCCGCTGCATCTGTTTCAATAGATATAGTAGGCCTGCGTAAGTCCACCCAATTTTGGAATACTGCAAGACGGTCGCTGCATCCCCCAAGGCAGGTAGGGACATGACAGATACAAAGCAGCCAAGCACGTTTCAGTGCCTGCAAGCACTTACCTTGTTCTCAGCAGCAGACGTGAGCTGTTTCAAAGGCTGGTGCCAGGCCCTGAGTAACTATAAGATTATGTGAGCAAATGTAAAAGGAAGGTGGATGTGATGGAGCTTCCTTCCTGCCATCCCATTTATGATACAAATGCATCGGTTTCCCTAGACAAGCTCAAAGTATTTCACAAACGCAGAGGGCAAACAGAATAGCATCACACACCTGTGAGAAGGGGCTGAAAGATGACGTGGACGTGGTATTTTGTTAGGTCTTGGAGGGGTGAGATGGCAGCAAGGAGAAATTTCAAGGGGAGAGATGGAAGAGCTACCACTTACCTCTACCTATCCCAGCTAAATTTTAAAATTAGTGGGAAAACCATTTACATTCTGATCTGTCATGCAGAACTGAAGTAAATCCACCCAACTCAAGCAATTTACACTAGTGCCCAGTACGCAAATGAGACTCAGACCCACATAAAGCAGGTATTAGAGAGACGAACATACATAATCCAAACTAATAATCCAGTAGCAAACCTGATCAAACACCCAGATGTGGAAAAACTCCCCCAAATTTTGAATGGGCGGTCAATTATCTTGATAGCTTAGCTTTGACAGAGACCTGGCTGCATACTGTGAGCAGTATTAGCAAGGGTACAAAAACGCTACCTAAGATGGTGCCTTTTATATCTGCTTCGTACGGTTTTAAGATGCTGAGCACATCACCAGGCCAAGAAGTATCGTCTTGTCCTCAGAGAGGTGGTAAAGAAAAAAAAATAAGACTAGAAAGAAGACCAAAATCACAGCTATAAAGGTGCTACACAGTGAAAATGAGGATGTCAAGAATATGACCAGTTTCCTAGGTCCTTACAAAACCATACGGTATTAAAACAAGATTTCAAAAGCTGACACATTAATAGCAGTCCTTGTGCTACAGACATTTATATTTGGTGATCAGCTCCTCCCGCATCCTCCCCAAATAAAGTGTGGATGATGCCTACGAAACGAGAGCTTGTGGTACAACTTCAGTAGCAACACTGAAGTTCCATTAGACCTTCTGGACCCTAAACAGCCAACAAGCCAGCGAGGAAAACGACATTTCAAAACCAGAGATCAACTTTGCATGGATAATTCAAATGAGGAAGCTGCCTAGTGCTTCACGGACTGCGGGTATTTGAATGCCAAATCCTACAACAATAAAAACACAACAAACTAACTCAACTGAGCAGATCCTAGGATGCTGTAAAGGAGAAACACCACAAATCATCACCAAAGACTCAGCAATAGGATGTGGATGCACAGTGACCCTCTATGGGGTCTTACTTGAGTGTTTAATAGTAAAATTGGTTAGGAAAAGAAGCTTTTTGTTTAATCAAATTTTACACTTCAGAAGAGATGGTTTTCCTTCCTGCTCCAAAGCGAGGAACATGCTCTTCTACCTAACTGTAGGCTGGGCTCTCTTCCCACTGGCATCCCATCGTTTCTCTGGTTATCTGAATCACTTAGAACTTCATTTGATCAGACCTAGAGAAAGTATCAGCACAGATGAGGTTGCGGCCGTACCTTTGCAGGCTTCTGAGAAATGCAGGAAGCCACACCAAAGACCATATTTACTGCCCAGACCAGACAGTAATTGGCAGAGCCAAAAAAGCACCCAGGACGGCAGGACAGCATTGGTCTGAGCGCGCCTGGCAGTCTCAGACGCTATCAGGCAGCGCGGAGTGCTTCAGGACCTGCCTGGACAGGCAAGTCACGAGCCAGCCCTGTCGACGGGAGGCAAACAGAGCAGAGAGCGTGCCGAGTGCCCGGCCGCTCCCCTCTGCTCTTCTTAGCTCAGACTACCTGTCCTGATGGAGCGCAAGAATCTTTTCGGTCTTCCTGGAAAGCAATGGGCAACTCCAGTATCCTGGTTAATACCTTCCTGAAAAAAAAATCTGGACTGGACAAAACAGTTTGTACAAGGAATCACAGAGAAATAGTGGCTGTCTGACCTTTCGGTCTATGTACTGCTAGAGCCAAAGCGTGTATTAAAGTAGAAGTAAATACAAAGAATTATTTTTGTTAGATTAATCAGAGCAGTAAGAATCTAAAATGAAGCCCCAGCAAGCTGGAGGTCTGCTTAAAATAAGCAGTAAAGAAAAAAACTTGTATCAAAATGTATTTTTAAAATATTTTTAATTAATACAAATGTATCATTTTACAAATCAGACGTTCAGTGTTAGAGATATAGTTAGCAAAAGAGAAAGTTACACTTTTCAGCTCACCAACAGAAGACCAACGCTAATTTTTATGTCCCATTAAAACAGTTTATCATTATATCGGAAACAGTACACCAGTTTTATAAATCCCAAACGTCAACTTGTCCCAAAGACGTTACGCTTGAGGAAATCCTCACTATTTTTCTTGTCGTGACATGGATTTGTCATTCTAGAAACCTGGAACATAGTTATTTGGAAGAAGGAATTGTTTAGACCTACTTACTGGGCTTGGTTCTAGACTCCACTGGAAGCCTACTGGACTCTCTTGGAAATTGCTGCAAAGACTAGAATGATCATTGCTCTGCCAACACGGAAAATCTCTTCTGGAAGGAGTATCTTCAGGTAGATGCCGTTGCCACAATTTTTTAGCATTGGGACTCTCCAAGGGGTCTAAACACCACATTTCCCAACACCCCTCGCCCCCAAGTAGTAGCTGTTCAGAAAGAGAAGTCTATCTAAAGTTTCCAAAGATGCAGTTGAAGAAAAAAAACTTGCAGAAGTTATCAGTAGCCCTAATTTAAACCTAAGAAACATGAGTCTGCCCATCCAGAAAACGAATAAAAATAAAAACATAGCTAGTTCATACAGAATGTTTTGCACAGAACATTAAAGCTTGAGATGAAAAATGCTACAGCAGCACAGAGCACTGTCATTTTACAGTGAGCTTCATTTGACAACACCATCAGGGAAAGGAGCAGGAAAAAAAAGAAGAAAAAAAAGCTTTTTACAAAGCAAAAAAGGAGGCAAACTGTGCCGCCCTGACAGCTGGCCTCATCAGAGGCATTAAGTACAGAAAGGAGGCAGGTATTATTCAAGAGAGAGCAGTGGCAGGACTGGTAGGAGATCAGTACTCAGCACAGGAAATGTTTTTTGAAAAAATCCTAATTATGGTCCTTCTCTCCCAGTCTGTCCTGTGCTGCACTGTAATTACAGGAACAAAGCTGCCAAGGGGGCCTTTGCTCAGGAAAGGAGTTGTGATACAGACACACGACAGCAAAATCCAAAATGTGTTTATAGACAGTGGAAGCGGTGCCCACACTGTCTAAGCTAAGAGAAAAGACAAAACCAGACGAACGGAGAAGCAGCAGGAAAGATGCAGTGACATCCTGTATCTCTTTCTCCATGGTAGCCACTGTGGCTTTTTTAGACGTTTTTAAACCTATGCATAGCTCATTTTTTCCTTCTAAGTCAGAGGAAGCAGGAGGGGCGGAGGCATGAAAGGAAGAATACAAGTCACTCCATCACTGCATAAACACATCTTCTGGTGCCAGCAGAAGCCTAAATACACTGAGGTCAATGCATTTATTTAAGCCTATCTTTAATTACCTATAACTAACTCCAATGGCTGCCGGATTCTGACAGATTTCAGTCTAGGGACAAAGCAAAACTATTTCACTAAGAACTATTTTGCTCTGTTGTGCGATCAGGACCTTCCACAGAGCTGCAGAGCATGACCACTGGATGGCATGGACCATCTTTGCTGGCACAAGGAGTGGAAAGGGCAGGCTCCTCCTACATCAGCATTTTCCTTCCGTAAAATTTGAACTACAAGTACAAGCAGCATTAATCCAGCTTTGCAAGCAGAAGAGAGCTGCTGACAGAAAAACCTGAGAAACGACAGATGTCTTCTCACGTGCTGCCAAGTACTTAGCAGAAACTCACTTGCATACAGTTAAGACAAAACCATTTTTGGTGCTAACCTCATCAGGAGTTTCACTGAATCCTCTTTCCACACCAGAGTTATCTTACCATAGAAGACTCTGCTCTGTTGCTTCTCCAAGACCCAGGTTTGTTTTCCAGCAGACTTTTGCGTACCTGCGGGAGGAGTGTGCACCCCAGACTGTCAGGGAAGGCGCTCGCCTCATGTTGGGCCGCCCACCAGGATGCTTGGACCCGAACAGACAGGGACTGCCATACAAGTCATGGGGCTAAGAGCCTATTATGGACGTGAAAGAATACTGCAGGACTTAAAGATCCACAAGAATAAAGCATGGAGGACCTTAGTGTTACACAAATCCTCCAGAGCATCCCTCTTCAAAGCCGTGTCAGAACCTGGCACGCACAGCTGTGCCATCTCAGGGCCCCATCCAGCCATCACCCCTCACGCTCCTTCTAGGTTTGCGTCTATAGGACGTCACATACACGAGACCTGACTCAGGCAGTTTCCTAGCAGCTATCGTACATGCCATTTTCAAATTGCCCCAAGGTTTCCATTCTACACGGCTTACAAAGGGTCAATCCAGATTTCTGCATCTTGCCAGTCTCGAAGAGTTGCATCAAGCCCAGTCCCCATTTCCCACTCCTAGCAATGCTGCTTCTGCGCCTGACTTCACCTACGGTAATTGGTCTCTGAAGGATAAGAACGGGCAGTCACCTGCGCTGGGCTGCAAGGAGTGGGAATGGAGGAAATTAACACCAACTCTTTTTTCCATCCCAGTGAATAATGTGATTACTGGGGAGCGGGAGGAGGAGGGGCGAAGGGCTGAGCCTTACGTCAGCTGTGAGATGGGGTTTTATCTTTTTTTTGGTTTTGCTTTTAAAACAAACAGATGGGGAGAGCATTAAATTCACAGCCCCCACCACACAAATAAAGATCACTTTTGCCAATAAAAGAGTTAAATAATGTGTTACTTAAATCATCAGCACTCTTATGTAAAAAACCAAAAAAAAAAACCAAAAAAAAAACTGTCTGCAAAAAAGAAAGCAGCAGGATAACCCCAAGTGATCCCAGTATGTTGAAGCGGGACATTTGGGACAACAGCCACACAGTTCAATACAATGGCAGAACTGAACCAGTCAGCTATAACGCATCCTTTTTTCAGTTATCAAATCATTACCACTTCCACATCATTTTGTTTTGAGTCTCAGCAGCTGAGGTGTAAACAACCTTCCATATGCTGCTGCTTATTCCGGACCGGGATCTGCCTGCGCAGAGGGGTGCTTTTCTCACGAGAACTACTTGAGAAGACAGGGTCATCAGGGTAGCATCTTATTCTCCTGACGGCGTGCTGCAGCAGGCATCCAACTGTGCGGGATCGGCTTTGCTCTTTGGAGTAGGGGGGAAGCTACAGCACCCCATCAAGCATTTGAGCTTTCAGAAGAAGCTAGACTTGTTGTCTTAACTTGTATTTAGTATCCCTACAACAGTATTTAGAGTAGCGCACAGAGCATTTCTGTCCTGAAAAGTTTTTATACTAAGAGCAACCGAAGTCAAGAGATGTCAGACATTAAGATAGTGAGCGCTGCTCGAAACCTCTCCATCGTCTAGTGATCTTGGAGATATTTCATGGGGACCAAGGTGGAACACAGAGATGCAAGACCCTCTAAACACAAATGTTTAGATTACTATTTCCTGAAGGGAAAAAAGGGGAAGGGATTAATTTCAGGAACATCCTCTTTCTTGTGAACCACTCACCAAAACCGCTCCCAAACCTTTATGGTCAGTCTTGCCCTTGCTTGCAGTGGGACTTGATTCAAGACCTTTTTTGTTTCCAGCCATTTCTTTCACACATTACCCCCAAACCACTGCCAGCGAGCGACCACGTGCAAGCACCAGTCCTTGGTGCAGCTGGTGTTGCGTAGCCTGTAGGCTTTTCCTCTGTGCTCAGAGCTCAGCCCATGCAAGTATCAATTAAATAAACTATTCCCGTACTCCCAATATTCAGGGGAACTTTTTATTTCTACACATAATGAAAGATCTGTTCACAAATGTGGAGTATTTAAGGTTAATAGTTTTGGTCATTTCTTGTAAGCATTATCATATTTCCCGGAATACAAGTGCATCTTGTGAGTGCGTTTTCCCTTCCGCCTTAATTAGATTTGAGCAGGCACATAAACAAGGATAACAGTTGGCTCCAAAACATATCACTATTAATACCACAACAGTTCTGAAACTCTAGAAATTCTCTAGCCAGGAAAAAAAAAAGGGATGTAGAGTAACACCAACCAGTTTATATACCAGGCTAAGATGTAGAGCCTGTTTTCATCTGATTTTTCATTAACTTGCCAAGTTAATAAAGCAGATGGTATGAGCAAATTCTATAGAACTATCCTTATAGCAAACTTTGTAAGCATGTGGTCTTTGGAGGGGCTGGGAGGGGGAATCAAACCCCCAAAAATCTGGGAAAAGATCAAACAGAAAATAAGGGAGAAAAGCCATAAACAACTAACTCTGAAAGGAACAAGGTTTGTGTCCAGATTTTGTTGATTAAAACAACACAGTTAAAGCCAGTATTTAGTGTCTGTAACTTCTAAAAATGCTTCATTTGATTTGCTGAAGCCAACAGTTTGGGGCCAATAGACTCAGGGACATTTCAGTCCAGTTTCTGAAAAAAATCTCATCTGATGCGAAATGTTTCTAGAACATTTTCTAGAAAAATATATTTTCTTCATTAATTTGATGATATCTGTCGAGCCCAACCCTTAAGTACTCAAAACATCATTTAAGCTTAGTTGAGATGAAAAAAAGGTTGCCTTAAAACTGCTATTTTTCCTGCAGGAAGATATGATTACAACTTAATGTTTTCCAAGAGTTGCTTGCGTACTGTGGTGGGATGCCTGTTATCAGCTATTGAAACATCTACTGAGATGGCGCTGGTTTTGGCTGGGATGGAGTTAATTTTCTTCCCAGTAGCTACTATGGGGCTCTGGTTTGGATTTGTGCTGCAAACAGTGTTGATAACACAGGGATGTTTCGTTACTGCTGAGTGGGGCTGACACAGAGCCAAGGCCTTTGCTGCTCCTCACCCCACCCCACCAGCGAGGAGCTGGGGGGGCACAAGGAGCTGGGAGGGGACACAGCCGGGACAGCTGACGCCGACTGACCCAAGGGATGTCCCACACCGTATGGCGTCATGCTCAGCATATAGAGCTGGGGGAAGAAGGAGGAAGGGGGGGATGTTCGGAGTGATGGTGTTTGTCTTCCCAAGTCACCGTTCCGCATGATGGAGCCCTGCTTTCCTGGAGATGGCTGAACTCCTGCCTGCCCATGGGAAGGAGTGAATGAATTCCTTGTTTTGCTTTGCTTGTGTGCGCGGCTTTTGCTTTCCCTATTAAACTGTCTTTATCTCAACCCAGGAGTTTTCTCACTTTTACCCTTCTGATTCTCTCCCCCATCCCACCAGGGGGGAGTGAGCGAGCGGCTGCGTGGGGCTTGGTTGCTGGCTGGGGTTAAACCACGACACTTTCTCACTGTCACTGGTAGACCTTAAAGCATTTCATGAAGGAAATTAACATTCTTCCCATTTTACAGATGGGGAGGTGGAGGCGCAGATTAATATCAGCTTCCCTGAAGTGACTCCTTTGGACAAAAGGCCAGATGCTCTTACCCTTAAATTACACATCGTATCACTGCCAGACATACAGAGACAAGATTTTAGCTTTGGAGTTGAGATTTGCCCTACACAAATCCAGACAGACTCTGCTCAAGTACAACATGAATCCAAGGGAAGCACGAGGGGAAAAATCATCCCCTTCCTTGCTCTTGGCTAGTCAGGATTGCCTAGCTGACCATGCAAGTGAGACAGCCCACACTGTGCTAACAGTACAACAGAGAGTATATTTTCACTGAACCTGCTGGGAACGCTAATGCTTTGGTGTGATCCAACAGATATTTGGGTGGTTCAGATCAGGAGAAAGTACTGTCCTTAACTCCGAATTTCCTGGTTTACTTTCCAACTTTGAACAAAGCAATCTCTATTTACAAGGTACCTCACTCACGAAAAGCCAGCTAGTTAGAACATGTCTTCGTCTCTCTTGGCACCCTCTGAGATAGCCCCTATAGAAAGGGCACCAGAACACCGATCCCAGCAGAGCAGCAAGCATGCTTCTGAGCACACTCTGAGTCATCCTTCCCACCAAAGCAGTGAGTAGGAAAGGGTGTTGGCCAGCCAGGAAGCTCCCTGGATGAGTCATTATCAAATACAACCATACCTAGATAACCTTGGCATGGCCTTGGTTAGCCTGGTTCATTAGACAAGACAAGCTCTGTGCTGCTACTCCTCCCATCTTACTTCTTTTTGAAAACTGTCTACTAATTGCAGGAACTATTGAGCTAATTGAATGCAGAGATTTTAAAACTGAAAGTCAAGAGACATCTAGTTGCATTTAAAGAGTGCAGGATCATTACAATTAAAATAACTGAAAAAAAAAAAAAGAATGAAGAGTATGAGGAAAAGCAAGTATTTGCCACCCAGCTGGACAAAATCAGATTCTGGCAGTTTTGTTCAAATCATTTGATGATTTTCAGCCCTGTAAGCATTTTCAGTGCTTACAAACATTCCTCCAGTCTGCGTACCAAATTTACAAAAGACACCAGCAAGAGGTTAAGAGATCCTGCCCTTTGCTGCGCAGAACCCTTTACAGGAATCCTCTCCTTGACTCATCACTGAGAAATATGAGCATTGCTATTGTGATGGAGAGACAAATCTTTTGAGATGGAGACAGGCACGACTGCTACTGCATAGCGCAAGATGGAAGTGACCCGCTTTCTGTGCCGCAAGGTAAGCTGGCAACGTGGGGTGGCCCTGTGTCGGCCCTGATGGCTATGCCCAGCTCTACTTTGAGTACTGGTTTTTCTCACTTGTGAGTCAATTTGCTAAAATGTTAATGACTGAAATTAGATACCACTTGATTGCTTAATCTGAGGTGGTCTTGGCCACGATGATTGTTAATTACTGACTATCAAATGGAAAGCATGACTAGTGCATTATTAACCTTCAGCTAGATTTAACAGGGTGTTTGACAAATACAAGTAACTTTTAAAATCAGCTTTCTCAAAATTAGTCATGGTCTAACTTACACACCAGTAGTAAGCTATAGGAAAAATTCTACAGAAACATCACACGCCATATGAACGAAACACCATGTGTTTGTCTTAAGGCTTTCTTCTTTTCCCTGCAATTCCTCAGAATTAGAGAGAAAGGGACAGGTAGCTGAGGCCTGGCAGTTCACCTCTCCAAGGGAAGGAGAGCACGATGCAAGTAGCATAAGATACTGCACCTGTGCCCGAGACTAGAGAGGCTCAGACACACAGGTGTGCTTTTGGAAAGCATTGCCTGCCATCAGTGGCCAGTTCTGAGGTTGTCTGCAACTAGAAGCAAAAGATACCAGTGTGGACGATGAAATAACTCCCTTTACAAAAGCTACTCCCTTGACAGATGCTAGGGAAAAAACGTGGAGGTGTGCATTACTGACAAAGTCCCCAAATGTTTACAAAACCTTTATGTACATGTCCCCTATTCCTATTCTTCTCCCCCCCTCATATGCAAGCTGAAACATTTTCCTCCAACATCACTCCAGTGTTTCTTTCTCCAGCTTCCATCAATCTAACTCCGGGCTGGGATGGAGGACACCAATAGTGCCGAAGACACAGTCTCTGCTATTCTTCAGCTATACGAACTCCAGGAGCGTTGTGTTTTCAGCTCGCCTCCCAGACACCCGAAATGGCCTTGCAGGTGATGTACGACTATTCCTTTGCGCACTCCTCGGGAAACAGAGGAAAGCTCACTTGCTCTGAAAATGCACTGACTTTACGGGTCATCTTGCAAAATACCTGTCAGTAAAAGATGTCAGTGGCATCAACAAAGCTCTGCTACTAGGGATGGATTTTAGAGTTCATCCTACCTGGGGCAGAGGAACGGACTAGGTGACCTCCCAAGGTCCTCCTGTCCTTTTCATCATTCATTCCATGGCTTTCCAATCGTTCTCCCACACTGCTTTGCTGTTCTGTAATAGTTTATTGCACCAGTGGACTTGACCCTTTCAAGCAAAGAATCTGTCGCTTGTTAGGCACATTTTGCTTGCTGTATTTTGCTACGTTAGCTGATGGCAACGTATAAACGAGTAATAATGCTGCTGATGAATGAATTTGCCACGAGCTATCACCAAGCCATCTTGCTGCTTACCACCCCACGCTGCTTTTGCTGCTTACAGCATGCTGCTGTGAAGTAACCCAAACGTGGCTCGACAGCGCGTGGCATGCACAATTCCCATTGCAATACAAGCTGTAAATAGGGTCAGCCAAGGGGGCTGTCTCTTTTCATGGCTGTTCTCTTGGCAATGCACCGGGATGATCATGTTTTATTTGTAAAGCAATCCTTCCCTTAAGGGTCATGCTGCAAGATTATTAAAACATCAGGAAAACGTAGCTTTCTCTTTCACTACTTCACCTGATTCCCCGTGTTCTTAAAAGAAACAAAGGAAGGAAGTAGGACCACTAAAACATAACTCATTCTGCTCGTTTTCTTTTTAACCAATTGCTGATAATATTCACTAAGTGGGGAAATTGGCCCAATAACTCAGTTTATCCGTATATTTTTTTGGAAAAAAGTACTCTCACTTTTCCTATTCATCTAACACTTAAAATTGCATATCCAGTGAAAAAGCTTGTGTATGTTGCCTTTAAAGAAATCCAGTTTTTAATCTGTTGTCCCAATGATATGGTATCTTATATCACTTTAATTCCTCAAGAAAAGTGAAAATTAACTTTTTTACCAATTTATGCTCCATTTTATTTTCACGCTGCTGAAAGGGTTAAAACCTGTGATTTATATCAAATAGAGTTCTGGTAGGTTCAAAACCTCCTCCTTCTAAGCTGTAGTTTATTCATAAGAACAAAATAGAACTTGGAAGTGACAGATGAGCTAATCTACAGTTCGGAGCTGCAGGAGAGCGTTTTATTCTATTAATCATTTAGAGCATGACTGATTATGCCTCACTGTGGCTGAATTCACTATCTTTTTTTTAAATGGATCAAATACTCAAACTCAATATGACTGTAGCCAAAACACCCAGGTCAGCAGTTTTGATAAAGTTTTGGTAAAGTTTCTTACTGTGGCCCCAAGTCTATTCAGGTAACGTCTGCCTATAGGTGATGCTGTTTCTTCTACTCTGCAGAAGCAGCAAAGGAGATGTTTGTTAAAACGAAGGTAGGCTGGGACTGTCAGCTGTCCCATGGCTGAGCTAACTCATTTTCGCAGAAGGGTAGGCAAAAGGAACCGAGAAGAGCTCTTCTTCAGAGGGAAGGCACAGAGCGAAGGGGAAACAGCTGAACGGGGCTTGCTGCTCTGGATGCTCCCAGACAATGGGAGTTTGTGGGAATTTTCCACTTTCAGGGAGGCCTGGCCTCCTCCTGCACACCATCTCCCTTCCTCCTCTTGGAGCGTCTGATGCCCGGCACCTCTGGAGCAGTTGCTGCCAGCCTAACTCTCCAGGGCTTTGGCAGAGTTGGAGCAGGCAAGCGGGGCCGTGGCCCCTCGGCCACCCCTCACAGCCCAGGGTAGGCATTGCCTACTTTGCCTGTGTTAGGGGGCACTGGCCTAGCACTGAGAAGGCGGGTTTCATTCAGGTTAGGCGCCCAGCTGCTTGAGCCGCTTACGAAAAGCCTGCCTACCGTGCCCTGAGACTGTCTTTTCCAAACCACAGGTAATTCTGAGAAGCAATTAAACAGCACTGCCTGAGAGGAGCTGCACGCTGAGCCCAAACCAGGCAGTGACCGGAGATAAGTGCAACCACCGCGGGATGCTCACACAGCACAAAAGTTACTGTCAATAAGATGTATATTGGTTTTCTGTAAGGAGCTCCTAGGCAAATGTAATAATTTGATACTGTGGGGTTTTTGGAAGTATTTGAGGCAAGAGGTTTACTTGGATTGTTGGAGTCCACATGCTTCAAGCAGAAAAGACAAGCCCATTCAAGTCAGTGTCTGAAATGAGAGCTTAGGGGACAGTATTTCCCCAGGTACCCCAAGATCTGGATCCTTCCTAAACAACGGGGCGGGGGAGAGACTGAAGGCAGAGAAAGAGATGTGAAATTTCTGTCTCCACTAACATCTATGTATTTTAACTGTAGATCTTAGGACCTTAAAAAAAAAAGTCTCAGTTACTGAATTTACTCCATAATGTTGAAAAATGCATCTTAGAACTCCTAGAATCTTTTTTCATAGCATCCATGATTTCAGTAGATGCTGGAAAGCTACATACCTTAGAGGATGTCAGCCCTAAGGCATGAAATCATGGTATGTGTTTAGGAACTGAACTCGCCTTCAAATCAATGGATGTAAACCCTGAAATGCCTTCAAATCTGGCATATGGGCTTTGATCACTTCTACAAATAGAACTCAAGTTTCTAAATCACTTAGATGCTTGAAAATTAGACTGAATGTGAACTTGATTGATGGTGATGTTTTCAACTTGCTGATTCAAACAGCTACTCTAGATGAAAAAGGAATTTCTGTTTGCAGAAAATAGGAGGGATGAGCTTGGAGAAAAGGGCCATAAAACAAATTAACACAGGGCCTCCAGGCATTGGCTCAAAACATTTCATTCCTTTGAGATGAGGTACCTTTGGGGAAACAGAAGCAGCAAAACAAATGACAAATGGAAGCCAAGGGATGCAAATGATGAAACAAGAACGCTGTAAAAAAGTTAGACAGTATTTGAGGACTGGGGTTTTGTTTTGTACATTATCCAATTGCCTATGCAGAGCAAGCCTTTAGACAAGTCCATCTAAATGTTCATATTGGAAATAATTCTTTTTTTCTTTTTTTTTCTTTTCTTTTCTTTTTTTTACATGACTGCATCAGATCGGGATGTTGTCACACACTGGAAGCAGTGCATTACAGAATGGGAAATGCCCTGTAGGCCTTGATACCATCACAATTTGCTGCTCTCGTCCTGCTTACAAATGTTTGTGTTCAGTAAGAAGTAGGGAATATAAACACTTGCATCTACTGGCCACGCAAGATTCTAAAATCTGCACAGAATATATAGGAGAGACAACAGGAACACCACATCTCTGACTAGACTTTTCTCGAGGAGCAAACTGACACCGCAATCAGTATGAAGTGCACAGAAGTGGCACTAGTATATCCAGCCGTGAGGGATAGAAGCCCAACTCGGAGCTGAATTCAGAAATCCAGAGACAACATACTCAAATGGCTCATCTTGAAGTAAACCACATCCCTGCAGCTCTTCAGCCGTGGTACTAGGAAGCCTTTCTTTGCTAGTGATGGAGAATTCTTTTTTCTACACCATTTCCATGTAGGAGCAGGCTAATGAAAACTGCCTCTGCCCTGCCCAGGCCTGCAGCCGGCGAGGCACCAAATACAGCGCTGGTAAACGACCTGCCACAGTCCGATTTGCTCTGCATCCTCTATTAGAGCATTAAGTCCTTGCACACAGGGTGGAAAAGGCTCAGGCCTGATCTTAAACTGGAAGGGAGGTGGGATGGGTGGTTAGCAGCGAACCCTCCGTCAAAGGAGGAAGTATCAGGTGACAATATTGTGAATCACCTACAAAAAATGTAGATCACAGCCTCAAAAAAAATATCCAAAAAACACCCTACAGGGAGTTTGAGAGCACGAAGAGTTCTGGGAAGCATCTCTTTATTCAGATTGACTAATAAAGACATTTCTTAAATAGCGCATTTAGCTAGCAGAAGTCTCCTGTTGTTGGTTACGTCATCTCTTACTGCCTCTATAATTCATTAACTTGCAGCTTATCTCTGCAACCCTTTCCGTGCCCCCGATGCCAGGCAGTGTGTTCTCCCGTAATACTCGCTGGGCTGAGCGCAACGTGCCTGGCACGGCCGCGCTGGAGAAACACAGCGGTCCTGGGCTGTGTCAGGGCGACGTAACACCCCTCAGCCCCCTCCTGAGAGGAGTCCCGCTGGCCTGAAAGCTGCCCTAATGGTGACCCTGTACGGAAGCTCACACGTTGAAGCAGAAGATGCATGAATGGTTCGAATGCTGCAGCACAAATATGCAAACGAAGAGTAAACCCAAAGCTTAGAGTGTAAATGCGGAACAGAAAAACAAATCTGCATCGCTGAGGGAGCCCCTCTGCCTCCCAGCTACAAACACATTAATTCCCTGCTATGCTTTCAGACAAAGGTTCACGTTTGGTATAAACCAGCACTGCTCTCTCGTGTCAGCAGAGCTTCACTGTGTTACAGCACTCAGCCCAGTAGGTAAGACACTTCCTAAGCACTTCTTGAACTAGTGGTACAGCAAAGGATTTTTTTAAAATACTCCTCTTTGTAGCTAACCTGGTAAGTACTGACCCAAACACAACACAGTTTGTTCAAGAGCTTCCAAAAGCAGCTCTGTTGCTGCGACCACCCCTACCGCGCACTTTCCAGCCGCGGTGGGAAGCTGACCCCCGGGGGAAGCACCGCTGCTCCTCTTCCGTCCTCCGCACTGACAACACACCCCAGCAAGCAGGACTTAGCGCAATGGCAGTTCCGCGTCCGCAGTCGTGGAGAACTGCACAGCCCTTCAAGATGACAAGGTCTCCTCCTAATTCTGGCAATTGAGAGGGAAACAATACAGAGGCAGAGACTGATTCTTCAGCTTACATTAATAGTTCAAAATAATACGCTCGGTTTCTTTCTGAGGCAGAAGACAAGAAACCGCTGCAACAAGTCACAACTCAGTGGTCCTTCCCCTGCTCTGGTAGGACAGAAAGCAACAGGAATTTCAGTGAGGATTTGCGCAAGCGGAACAAGTGTCTCTGTCTCAGACCATGCAAGGCTGTATGTTATCTTTTTGATTTTTAAGGGGGATAGTGGGAGGACCAGGGAAAGGGAAAGACGGGTAGCAGGAAGAAATGAGCATGACCCACAACTGACATAAGAAGATTGAGGTGCACAGAATTCAAGAGGGTTTTTGTTTACTTTCTTTGGATTTTTTTTAAAACACCTTGAAGATTTGCTCCATTATATTCAGACTATTTTCCAGAAAATATTTTAATATTAGAACAAACATTGCTGTGCTTATGCCTTCATTTGCAAATAAAATCAGAGCTACCATAAATCACAGAAGGAAGCTGTGATTCAAAGCTACACTATTCAAATCACTTTCTGGTTATGAAATGCTGATCACCGAGCTCAGATTAGTTCTGATGGGAGCTGTTGATATTCTGTTGCCATTTCTTCCACATACTGTCTTTGTTTCAGAGACACCTGACAGGATATTAATGTTTAGTTATGCAAAGTGTAGCCTTATTTCCAATGTTAATAATTAGAGCCGCTGATTTCTCCAGTGACTTCTCAAAGCAAATTTAGAGAAAGATATTCACAGGAAGACAAGTAAAATGGGTGAGATTTATGTCCTTTCACTGAAGGTAAAAGTTAATCTCTTTGCCCCGTGAGTTTAAAGATAGACAAAATGTACTATTGACTTTTAAAGCAAGGAGTTAAATATTGTAGAACTTGAAAGCTGTGGCTACATTATACCCCCTGGAGACATTTGACCTCGCATTTACGGCACTGCTACTAAGGTTTTTTTGGTTCCCTTTCCCTCCAGCCACCTGAAGAAGAGCCGCTGTTTGCTGTTAGTGGCAGGTGAATAGGCGAAGAAGGTAATTCCACCTCAGAGACCAACGCTTCAGTGCTTCAACATCCACACTACCTGGTTAAATATAACACTGCTACCAAACTGGACCAAAGCATATCAAGTGTTCCCCTTCGCTCAGACACTTCAGTGAGATTTGCCTTATTCAGATATACTATATACGCTGCTGAGCGTTCCACGTGCTGTTTTAGTTCTAGCAGCAATTCCTTCCAAAACAATTACATACATACAACAGCCAAGTGTTAAGTATCCAGACTAGTCTTATGAAAGAGGTGATATTAGGCAGGGTGATAGGGACTTCAGGGGCTTGGGTTGTTTGGGGGATTTTTGGACACCTATATTTTGGATATACTTCAAGTGGAGCAGGAGAAGCGAAATTCACCAAAAATGGAGATCATGTATTTTAAAAGTTCATTAGCAATAGCTAGATCGCAGTCTTGAAATCGCTTTTGCCCCCTCCCCAAGGACTTGCTGGCTTCCTGATCCAAATATTTGGATCTGCACTCAAGGCTGCAAGTCCTGGCTGCAGGCCAGATGTAGGTTCAGCTGCCCCTTCCCCACACACCAAAAGTTTCCCCAATATTCTGTTTCAGTCTTTAAAAGTCTATCATGGTTTAAATGTGGCAGAAATAATCACTCCATGCTCACGTTTCATGGGTCCTGATCTGACTCCTACTGGCACACCGCTGTTGATTGATTCCAATGGCCCAACACAACGGCGTTACATGAACAAAAATAACTAAACATCTGGCTCCATTCTAAAAGAGTGCACATGGGAAAGTAAACCTAAGTAAGCCAGGTGCTGTTAACTCCACTGCTACGATAAACTGCAGCAAAGGGGATGATTTAATAACCAAAGCAGCAGAAGATAGGAAATCTTCAACTCTCATCTGGTCGGCTCAGTGTCAGAGTCGGGAGAGCGCCCGGACCACGGTACCCTGAAAAGGACTGGGGAGAGAGAGGGGTGGAGCCCACACCATGGGAAGCACTTTTAGTCTGCCTCATGATCTCTATTCACAGCGACTCAGGAGTTAACCAACCGTAGGCGCCTGCACCTTTTATTTGCCTTGGATTTGCACCAAGTTTGAGTCATCACGTTCAAACAGGAGAAAAAAAAAAACAACACAACACACACAGGAAAAAAAACCCGAGCTTCGTATTGCAAAAAGGGCATTCCCATAGCAGGACACTTTTAAGTTCTTACCAAAGAAAGGAGCCTTTTTGAATTAAGGTGGGTACACGGCTGCCTCCTCCTCTGAAGGACAAACAAGATCTGTTCAGAGCACTAATTAATCACAAACACAATTTAGATGCACACTAAATAAGACAGGACCTCTGCATACATTGTGCCATATCTGCCTCTACAGAAGGATTTAGCTTTTCTGTAGCTCCATTAAACTCATACTGTAGGTGGGACTGAGGGCTTTTGTAGTAGCAGACTATCAAAGGAACGTAAGGAATGCAGGGTGTAAACAGATTAGATCTTTTCCCCCTCTTATAGAAAGACCAAGATTTTTTTCCCTTTCCTCTGAAGCTTCAGAAATTTAAATGAAACACTGAAGCATGCATGTTACTCAAGTGCACCCTGTCCTCAGTCCAGGATTCAAAGCCAACAATTCACAGGTTTTTCCTGTTTAATCAGGGGTTGTGCAGGAACTTAACCAAGCTTTGGAACCGGATTCACTGGCAGTTTGGGTTGAACTGGAAAAAAAAAATTGACCTACAGCACATTAACCCCTCACTTCGCTATTTCGCCCTTATTGGAGTGTTTACCCTACGATTACCAATGATACCCAGTGGTCATGTCTCCACTGACTGGATTTACTATCCTGATGGTATAGTTTGCTGTAGTGGATAAATAACAAGGGACCAAGGGCCAGGCTTGCGTCTAGAGTCAGTTTGGATAATTCTAGGAACCTTTCTCAACAGAAGCTGAATCAGCTGACATCTCACCTCAGTTATATGAACTATTTCACTCGTGATTCAAATAACAGTCTTACGAAAGCTAATGCACCAGCAGAAAAAGAATACATGAATCACTAACGAATGATTTACCCATCTTCTATTTTCTGCCTGTACTGGACCCCTTTCATTGCCTGATTGGAGGTTCACATTCAAATGTCTCACCGCCTTTCCCAAATCAGTATTGCCAAAGGTTTGGCCCTTTACGTGTGATATGTGGGATTTGCTTTCTCATTTTGATCCTGCAATTCTAAAGCTACATTCACTTGTAGAGGCAGTCAGCGTTTTGCCAAGATGGCTATGTCAGTCAAGGAGAGACCAAGGACCAGCACACGATAAACACGTGTAAGGTATCTACCTCAGATCCAGAGATGTACTGGAAGTTTAGCAGGGGAAAGCAGAACTGCTTTAGACTAGGAACACAGTCTTTCCCCAGAGCTCGGTTAAGACACGGGAAGAAGGCAGCAGATATGTTTAATGCCAGACCCGAGGTAGACAGCTGCATCTGCAGGTGAGAGGTAAGGACAGCAGAAGTAATGCTAACCACAGTAGAGAGACACTGACAAACCTGTAGCTAGGTGGAAAACTGCGAGTTAAAGTTCTTAGCCAATTGATCCAAACGTTCAACTTGAGACTGACTACAGCATCCTTTGTATGAACCACGCTACAAGAGCTGAAGTAGGTGGCCAATGAGGGAATAAGTCTGACATGATTAACTCATCCGAAAGCTTAACCCACTAAGAAAGATCATTAGCATATATATTCAAAGCAAAACAATTGCCTGGAAAAATCAAATATGTACCTAATGAGTTAGAATATTAACAGAAATCTAGGGAATTATAACGGTAGTAAAATCAAAGGTTCCATTTGAAGAACCTCATTATCATAATTTTTGAACTACGTTCACGTTGCTCTTTTGCACATTCAACAGCACTTGACATTAAGTAGCGAATAAGTATTAATTAACATTCCATCCTAATTAGGGCAAGAAGGTTAAATGCTATGCTGTCTTCATAGCTAATCTTTAAAGAAAACCAAGAATTGCCTCAAACTCTAAAAGGGGAAAGATTTCAAGTGTGTATCCTGGTAGTAGAGCCTGGAAAAAGGAACAGCGTGAAGCCTTCCTTCACTTTTCTTCTTTCTGTGTACAATTGGGGGTAAACTTTAAGCCCACTGAAATATCATTTAATTGGGAGGGACTGAGTAGATACTTCAATGTCTTCTGTTCTCATTCCAGGAAGTTTTTTAGCTAAGGATTCTTGAAAGCCTGCATAAATTTCCCTCATGTACTTGTTTATATATCCTGCCCACATCTTCATAACAGATCGGTTACACACAGCCTCTTGATCTCTATTCTTAACATAAGCACCCCACTTAAGAACTAATATAGCCTAGGGTTCCTCACCTCCCTGATGTAACTGTTGTTTTAAGTGAGAATCAGGGTAGAAATTCCTATCAGTGCTGTAAACATGCGCCATGAAATCAGATCCAAAAAAAAAAAATCCTCTGTCAGACACTCCCTCTCCCCTCCTCTTCTCCAGGGAACAATTCAGTGGAGAACTCTATAGGGGAAGCTTCTGGGAGTTTGTTTAGCTTTGTTGTCTTCCTGGGAGTTCTGCAGCACATACTTTATTCTGTTACTAAATTCAGCAAATGTTTAGTACCTTCAGAAGATTAAAGGGCCATGTTCTCAAAGCCTCTTTTGTTTTAGACTAATTGATTTGGTGTTAAAATCTGTTGAAAATTGAAGTTGGAAAAAAAGACACTGGAGCAAGAGAACAAAAAGTTTGAAAGTCTGAAAATGCCCATGATCACTGGAGCCAGTTCTCACACATCTCGGGCTTTTTAACCACTTGGCAGCTGGGCAGAGAGCTTCAGAAGCTGATCAAAGCAAAGAATACAGCCTTCCACACCAGAGTCTTTCCCCAAGGCCTGCAGAACCTCTCCCCATAGACAGACTAACTGGGAACATGAAGAAATGGAAAATGCTCTTTTTTTCCTGTTTCAGCTATAAAAATAAGAATTTACATACTCTACCCAGAGACTTGAGCCAAGCCTGATTTCTCTGTATGCTGATGAGAACAGACATTTCAGAGAGAATCCCCACCTCCATCGGGGGCTGCAGGGAATCAATAAACTGCTTCAACTATCTTGTTTTCTTGAATTTATGTTCCTTACTAACACGCAGAACAAACATATCTGTTTCAAAGCAGACTCACAGGAGGCAAAGCAATTGTTTGGGGGCTATTCAACACCATCAGACCTTGTAACAAACCTATGGTGTATTTTCATTAATGAGGTTTCCAGCAAAGGCTGCATTAAAAAGCAGTCCCAAAGGTAGAAGATATAGAAGGATTAATTATATGATGCAATCTTTGCCTAACTCAGTCCTGCTACTAGGTCCAAATCTAGTGCCAACAGGCACTAAGGTAGGGAAAAGATGCCTTTAGAACATTTGTTTGCCCAGTCACCTAAATGCAAACACTGTAAGGTTCGTGTGAGTCACCGCAATCTATCAAAAGGGCTAGTCCCACCAGGATCATGCCAGAGCAACCCGAACCCAGGCAGCTCAGACTGACAGGGCAGATCTATACAACCAGGAAGAAAAAACCAAGGGAACTAATGCTCTGAATGCACATCCCTGGCATGAACCACCAGAGATTCAGACCAGCGGTTACCATAGTCAATCCCTTCTCCCTAACTTTGCTTCTCCTACAGCAGACCCAGATTTACATGACCAGCATGAAATCAAAGCATCTCTCAATCTACACAACTTGGAAACCGGGATGGACTTACTGCAATGAACTATTCCGTTAATACAGCACCACACTCAGGTTCCTTGGAGTGCAGATCAATAGATACAAAATGGAGAACTTTAAACCTTTGATGCCATCAACACTTCCCGGAAAAACAAAGTTAGGCCCAACCGGCAGCCCATGCAAGCTGCTAATTCCAGAAAACCTATGCGAACACTTAGTTTCCTACTGCCCTGTTTGTGAAACAGAGAAAACATACAATGTACATGCTATTTAAACATTGCTGTATTCCAGGTCTTACATTAATGGGAAGCCTCTACATAAGCTCAAGTTTGCCCCTCAGCATTACAACTTTTACCATTCTTGTTGTTTGCAATGCTCCGTATCGCTCAAGGATGGAGCATCTGTATAAAGAGATGAACCCTTGTTTGTCAGCATTCCAAGTTGGACATTCCCCTAACAGGCTGATGAGATTCTGAAGAAACAGGTAACACACATGTAACATATAAATAGTCACGCAAGTAGTTCTGATACCATGACAGACCCAAAAGTAACACGCTGGCAGGCAGGTGCTCATAGTTAGGGAAGGATGTGGATTTTATTCGTAATTGCAAACTCCATCCTATTATAGCCAACTACACCTAAGAAGCAAAAATGTCCTTACGCCTCATTCTTCATTATATTACTTGAGCTTGTAAAACCAAAGACTATTTTGGTTTTAATTACTTGGGTGCAGATTAGAGTTATTTTCTATGCTGTTGCAATACTTTACAAAACAGGCATGTCTGAGTTGATAAAACAGTGTTTTGTAGTAGAACTTCTAAATCTTCTCTGTCTGGGCATCCACTTTCATTTTGATTTCTAGTTACTCTGTTTTATGATTAGATTAATCTTACGGCAAGTTTCACACTGTTATCTCCCACAACATATAGTCGTCTTTTTTCTTTTTATAGAGCATCTGTCACTCCTGTGTTCCATGGAAGAGACCAACATCAGCTTAAAATATCACAAATGCTCTTTCCAGCTGTGGTTCATGTGTTCCGAAGCCTTATTTCTTCCTGCTGGGGAACACTTCCCAAAGAAGGAATTAAAATATGACCTAGGCGTAAGAGGCAATGCATAGTAACGTTTTTCCTTGGGAAGGCAGAAACTGCTGGTTCAGGTTTTAATGGGTAGCTGTAAGAAGTAGTTAAAAGCAGAGGGTCTATGAAGTATACAGATTTACATTTGTGCACAGAAGGAAGAGAGAGTTCTCAGGTTTCTAAATCTCTAGGACCTGGGCCAATGAACTGCTCAGCTGAGCGCACATCACATAACTACACTGATTTGCATTGGCCAAGAAGCTGTTACAAATATTCAACCTGCTTTAGGAACAAGGAGGCAAGCCTCTGAACCAAAAAAAAAAAAAAAGCCCTACAGCTGAATTTTAATAATATCAAAAGGTGAAAAACTTTATAGGTTTCAAACATTCAAAGAATCATCACGTAAGTTTTCTTTGTAAGGAAGGAGTACTACTTACGAGGCAACTACGGGTGCTTCCCGCACACCTAGCGTAGAGGCAGGCCAGCGTCAGGTTTCGCACCGAGGCTGCTGACTCAGAGCAGACACGCACGCCCCTGCTGTTTGCTGGCCACGGGGAAACACGAACTACACCAGTGAGTTATCAACCAGGGTGGAGGAATGTCTGACAGACAGAAGACGAGGTTTTTAAGGCAGTTTCCTCACGTAGTTTCTTTAACCCCTGAAGGACAAGCAGCAATGACCGGTTTCCGTACCCTGCCAGCACAGCACAATTCTGCTTATGATGTTTTGCAGGACACCAGGCCTCTCCCGTTGCTCCTTGGCTTGCCAACAGCCACAGCTGGTGTGGTTGCACCAAGAGTCATTTCTGCCCGTTGGACTGTACTCCAGCTAGTAGCTGAGGATCAGGAGATCCTGTCCTTGACTCCAGGTTTGCTGCTTATGTTGTGGTCCCAGATGCTGGACTTCATGGGCCCAAGAACCATTTCTGCTGCCTTTAAACTTAGAAACAGCTCTTTTTGGTGTTATCATTACACTCTACTAGATTCTTAACCAAGGGAAGAACCCAACGCTATTTTCCCAAGCAAGAAACTTGACCTTTAAGAGGCACTCAGCAAGCTCAATACATTAACTCTGTTTTTCTAAGTGGAAGATGCTGGCCTGAGACATGATGCCACCAGCCTGGAGTGTCAACAAGAGTCAGTTCTATGTTATCATGTTCGTTTTATTGGTGAAAAAAAACAGCATTTGTTTTTAACATACCATTCTGCTTCCCCAGTAGGATTAACAATCAGGAACCCTGACCTGAATTTCTGAATTCTAGCAGAAAAAAATGTCAGCCCAGGGAGGCAACTTTGCAAAGGCTCAGCAGTGCTTTGTGTGCCATCTAAGTTTTTTGTTCCCCTCAGATCCTACTTTTGGTTACTTTTAGGTGTCCATCAAGCACCCAGGTGGGAGCACAAAGTCAATAGAAAGACTCTCACTGAACTCCACGGATATTAAATGCAGCTGAGGCTGCATTATGCTCAGTCTGGATATAACTACAACATGAATAACAAGAATTTCTATTTTTATACTAGTGTTGATGCAAGAGGCTGCGTTCTGGTTCCATTCACTCAGTATCAGCATATATTAATTTTGATGTTATTCTTATATCAGTATATGAAATCATCTTGTTATAGAAGACAGTATATACGTTATGTAAGATAACATAACATGGATTTCAGTCAGAGCTACACAAGCATTTCCAAAATCACCACCAAGTCTCACAAAACCTTTGTAGAATATGCAGTATTATGACGCAGACTATAATATCACAGCAAGTATCCCTGTGGACCAAGTGGTGTGTTCACCTGCACAGAGAGAGGAAAAATAGATTCCTGCCTGCATTCGGCCGTTGCAACAGACCTGGAGACATACAGCTTCCAAGGCACATGGCACGAAGAGGACAGTCAGTTTATATTGCCCCTTGGAGCTGGAAAACTATCCCGAATTCTGCTTCTCAGTAACAAGAAGGGAAAAAGATCTTTTTTGGGGGTTCCCAAGACACACCAAGGGATGTCAGAAGACGTGTCCCTGTGTACTGCCCAGCCCCCGGACCAGTTGCTCAGCAAGCTCAGCAAGCTCCCGAGTGTGATTTCTCCCAGAAAACATTTTGCCGTTCTTTTGAAATGTGTTCTCATTTTACCTCTCACTGCCCTATAAATCATTAGCAACAATTATCCTTTTCACTTGAGCCAAAATGAAAACAAACCACTTTTTTTTTTTTTTTTTTTAAAAAGAGATAGTAGATATTAATCAAAATCCTGATTCAAATGCCAGGGAAGGGGGTCAGAGCTTTTCTGTTGCCCTCTATGGGCTTTGGACCCACTGTGCTTTTTTGAAATTTTATTGCATATAGTCTTTATATATATTACATACAGCCTAGAAATCTAAGGGGTGATTTTGGTAGGGGTTGGAAGGGACCTCTGGAGATCATTTTATCTGAAGAGTTGAAAACTTCTGTAGTCCAAAGTGAAGTTTTATCCCCTGCAACTGGATCTGGCCCCGTACATTCAAGCAAAGATCACTGACATCACAGTGACATCAGACAGTGACATCAGACAGAAGCGCTGATGCTACTTTCATTATTACCACCCCAGTTCAACTGAAGGCCACAGCACTAAAAAGAGAGGTCGTGACACCCGAGGGTGTCACAGAGCCTGCCTAGAAATAATGCAAAGAGACCCAGAAGCAGAAGAGCCTACAGGAAAGAAAGAATGGAAATTAAGGGAGTCCTGCAAGTCCAGCGCATCATTTTTATAGGTCGCCATTTTCAAAATAAATACGTGCAATCACTAGCAATAAGCAAACACTTCCTTAAAAGTCCTGGCTCCTTCGACGTCGTGATTTGCCTCCACAGTCTCTGTGTCCAGCTCCTGTGGTAGAGCAACAAGAAGCTGTTGTCGTGCACAGGTTTCCCTGCTAGAGCGCAAAGAAAAGGCACCCTAGTAAGAAGGATGCCTATCACTCTATCTAATAAAGCCCAGAAATTTTTTGCAAGTATGCACAGATTCCCAAAAGGAGGGGACAGACACTTGGTCTTTTGAAAACTCCCTGCTGAAATAAAAGGCAGCTACTCCCATAGTGTTCTCAAGGGCAATCTGAAGTGACCTTAGGGCTTCATTTGTTTTTTCAAGTTGCCCTGAATGCTTGGCACCACGTCAGCGGGGGCTGCAAGTTCTCACTATGTTCTTTTCAATAATTGCATTTCAAGCCCAAACCCACACTTGTCTCCTGCATTCCACTACAGCATTAACCTGAATTGGCAACTTACAATATCTAGTTTTGCTAGGATTTCAATATTTAAAAAAAAAAAAAAAAAAAAAATTCCCTTCCCTATGGATGTTGGACATTCATAAACATATAAAAATATCCCATAAAATCAGAAAACAGTACCTAGTTACTTCATTTTCAGACAGCAAGCTGGAAATACTCCTATAGCTTAAACCTTTGCATGCATTTCCATCTGCCTAAGAACCGTACCCCTCTATCCAGCCACATTTATTTGTTTTAGCTATCCACTCATCAGAAAGAACACAGATTTTCTATTAGGTCTCCTTTGGTGGAAGATTCACTGCATACCTATTTCCACAAAACCTACACAGCAATGTAAATCTCCTGACTTGGCTGCTAACGCTTGTACAACACATCGAGGATCCCTCTGCACAGGAGGAAATGGCTTTCACAGGCTGGCTGGTGGTTACGGTAATAAGCCAACAATGGAGGTTCACATCCCCAAGTAAATACCCAAGATACGATTACAAACAATATCAATCACTACAGATTACTGGGGGTTTTTTTTAAAAAAAAAAGAAAGTGTTTTGTCTTCTTTCACTGGTAATTTCCCTCCTGCTTCTCAAGCAACCATATCAGTGGCTGAGCATTTTCAGAAATTATCACAAAGCAGGGAAGTAACTTGCAGGTAGCTCTGCTAATACACAAGTCAGCAACAAGACCCACCTTGCTACTAATCACTGTCTCAAGAAGTCACCTTGGACCAGAGAACTGTTGCCATTCAGCCTTATTTCATTTGACTCGAGTGTCTCAAAATTCGTAATTTTTACCCTTTTGTTCCTAAACCACTTTCAAAACTGCATCAAAACATTGCAAAGCACAATTACAACTGTCCCTCAAGAAAATTCCTCATTAAGAGAAGATAAAGTCTAACCACTTACTTGTTCTCTCCAGTCGTCGTCATTTAAATGCGAAGAAAAAACCAACACCAAAACAACAACACCTAGCTTCATTTGGCGGTGTTCGCATTAAGAAACAAAGTCAAGTCAAATATCGACTCTAAGTTCACGTAATACCTTATTAAGCAAAGGAAAAACAAGGTGGAAGACGAACACCCCGATGGAATCTCGGAACCGTAGATTTATTCCACCTAGTGCTTTACAGTGCCTGTTATCTCAGCCTTGGCTAAGCAAGAGAATGCTGGTGAAAATCTTTGCCTGGTACAGTACAGAGCCTCTGTTTCACAGGCCAGGAATTTTACATTGAATAATTTTTAACTTCAGCTCTGGGAGGAAAAACAGGGTCTCATACACTCCTGTCTGCTTGATTAGGTTTTATTTATTTATTTAATGGAAAGAGAACTCCTAATTGGGGAAAGGGGGGGAACACAAGCACTATCCCTTCCAGCTGCTACCCTGGGGTGGAGGGAACAAGGGGAAGAGGTTAGCACAAAGATGAACTTTTCTGGGAAAAAGAAGAGATAACGACATAGCTGAGAGATTGTATCTTTCAACAACTGTAGCTTCTGTGATTTCCCAGTTCATTTTCTTCTTTTTTTAAAATATAAATAATTTTACTGGTCTGTGGCTAATACAGCCTAATCCACTCAGAACTGCTAAAACAACAGTAGTTAGCAATTCTAATCACCTGTATTGTTATTTGTATTGTGTTACCTCTGCAGAGGGCTAGCTGCAATTCAGGCCCCACTGTGCTAGGCACATTACCAACACAAACTAGGAGAGTCTACCTTAAGTCACAAAATAAATATGCAAAAATCTAGGACAAGAAACAAAGGAACGAGTCACCTCAGCTATGTGAAGAAGTTATATATCAAACAAGTGGGAGGGCTGGCAATAGACCCCCGTCTCCTGGACTGTACCCAGACATTTAAAAGATGAGATTTTCAAATCAACTGATGTTCAAATAACTTTGTGTGGTGTGAATTATTCAAGCCCCCTTCCATCTGGCAATGTGGGCCAGAAAATTGAGGAAGAAGCACAGCAAACCGCACCATTCAGTAAGACAGCACCAAGAAGCCAGTGAATCCCAGGCCCATGCTCGTTCCGCTAGTCCGTCATATTTCCAAGTGGTGTTTTTCCTCCTTCCAGGGTGATGAAGTCCTCAGCAAACAAACACATCCCAATCCACCGCCCACGTAGAACAGAACAGAATACTTCATTCAAGGCTTTAAGAATCTATTTAATCATCCCCATTTTTGGCCTCAAGTACATTTCACCATCTTTCTGGTAAGAAATGTCTATTCTCACAACAAAGCCCAATACAGAAATGCCTCCTTTCCTGCGGGCAGAGGCACATGCAGACACACTAAACCACAAACCTGGCAATGCCAACTGAGCCCCAGTGCAAATATCTCAGTCCTTTCACAAGGCACCATGTTATTATTGTGTACGTCATTGTTGTACCCAGGTTTGATCGCTTTTCTTCAATGCAGCAGCTGCCCTTTTCCACACTGAAAGCTGTGGAGTTAGTAATATAGTTGCTGAGCACCTGCACAATTAAAGCTTCATTAAAAGAGACATTTAAAATTGCTGTCTCTGTTGATTACATGTTGTTAGACCAGAAAAATCAGTTGAATAAAGACTCTGAGTTGGTCAGGAAGAAGCAAACAAAATTCCCTGTTTTGCTCCCATCTTGCTCTCTGTAGTGAACGTAGAGAACGTGTAATTCAATAAGTTGAAGTGTCTGTCCTCATTACTGAGCTGGAAATATAGCTTAGCCAGATACATTTCAGAGAAGAGGGAAACATTCTCTTAAAACAAATTGTCAATGCTCTTAGCTCAAAAGAATGTTTCTGTATACTTATTGTCACACACATCATTTATTGCACAACACAGTTAAGCAAACACTTGTCTAGGATGTACAACCAGGAATGCGTGTAGTTACAGCGCAGACCGATGGCTTCCATTGTTCAACCGCACCAAAAGCATAAAAGCAAGAACCTGGATGAAAAAAATGTGGAACCTTCCGGGTGGATGATGCAGTGGCTCTGGAAAGGGAATTGTTAGGAACACTTGGATATTGGCTATGCGGCAGACAGCAAGGTAACTTACAGCTCTTGTGGGGCAGCGAGGGGGGAAAGGGCTTGCTTCTAAGCTCAGGTATGGACTTTGTCAATGACCAACGAAATGGCTTACTGTAATGGCAATAGAGGGCGTAATGCAAGAGTCTCAAATGCTTCAGAAGACTCCATCCAGCCCAAGAAGAGATTGGAACCATTATAAGCACCCAGCGCAGTTACAGCTAAATAAGATGTAGAAATAGGATTTGACCAAAGCACAAATAAAATAGAAGAGTTTAGAGAAAGAAATAATTTCCGTCTCAAATACAGCACTAGCAGAAGCATCAAAATTTCAGTCTATAGACAGTTTTATACATTTTAAAAGTTATTTTATATTAGTATTGAAGTGTGACTTCAAAGACACTCTCACATACAAGTACAAATGTTCAGTTAGGCTCAATGAAAACTGTAAAGATTTACCGTTTAAATCCAAACCCAATAAACTTCCCCCAATTAAACTTCCTGATAGCCATTAAAATTTGCATCAACTGAAAATGAAGGCCTGTTGGGGAAGGGCTGAAAGACCGGCTGGTCTGTTTTTCAGGTAGACAAACAGCAGCATGAATAACAATGTACATTAGCTGAAAGCACTGAAACAAAAAACCTGCAAAACATCCGTGACTGACGCTGCTGAATGTAAACCTAATCACGCCCAGCTCTGGACAATTCAGTAACACGCACACAGGTGTTTCTTAAACAGATGCTGCCCATAGCAATTGGAAACTATCACTAAGCAACATCCATCATAGTGAGTTCAAAGTCACAGCTCACTTCCCCACCCACACAGTTGGTGAAGGACAAACACCTTGTGTTTCCTTTATGGATACAGAAGGCATGGAGGTATTTAAAATCACGCTTCCAAGATGAATTACAGGAGCTTAACTTTCCCGATACGTATGTCCCGGAGCAGGGCTACTTTGTGCAGCACCAGCAGATAGGGAATCTTCGCTCTGGGGAAAGCAGCTATGTAACATTTGTAAAAACCATTTTCCACCTTTCTATCTGTAGCGGAGTAGAAGGTACAGCCAGACTGGTTTGCCCTCCGGTGCCCTCGGCCCCCACGTTCTCCTGCAGGCTGATGCAGTTTGCCATCAGAGCAGTCTTGGAGCTGCTCAAGATTACAGCGGGAAACGAACAAGTCCAGCATGGATTGCCTTTGTCTGTTCATTCCTCACGTTGAGCACAGTTCACATTCACCACTAGGTTTGTACAGCTTGCATCAGATAATTTATTTATGACATGTGCTTTCTCAATTACTCCCTTCATCTTAAATGCATTCATGTGCCAATAAAGCAGCACAGAAATACCTAAATTAACCATCACCTCAGGTCTTCCGCAGGCTGAATCACGGGCAGCCAATAGCCTACCTGTCATATACAGCAAAGGCAACCCAGTAGTTTCTATGTAATCCTGAGAGGAAAAAAAAAAAAAAAAAAAAGAAAAAAGGTCCTAATTTCAGGTAAAATTAGTGCTCAGGATTAACAATATCCTTGCACAATTCAAGAACTGATTGATGTGGAAGGCAAATGGCAATGTCCTCCTTTTTCAAATGCATGCAAAAGCCTCCCATGTGCCTCAAAAAAAAAAAAATCTTTCTCCAGCAATCCCAATGTCACAAGAAAACCTCAAACCTGTATTTGTACAACACTATCCCTTCCAAAGCAAACAGACACCATCAAACTGCAGCAGGCATTTCATATTGAGATGCATCAATAAAATGTGATTTATAGCAATGTCACAGGAACGTTTTGTACTTATCAAGCTCAAGATAAGATAGGAGGCATTGAGAAAGGCTCATTAAAGCACAGTCTGGCAGTCAGCACATTAACGAACTTGCTTTTCAAAGCTTATTAGCAAAGAGGCAACCAGTATAAATGAACAGCTTGCAGGAGTAGGTGTGCGTTGAGAGGGGAGGATTAACCTGCTGGTGATGATTATATGAAAATGCTGGTTACAACACAACTTCTATGTTCAAAAAGTCCACTCATTTTATGATCCTGAAATATTCAAAAGCTCCCAAGAGGATGAAGAGCTCACCATGCTCCTCCCACCCATATCTATTTCTAGTTCAAAGTTCAATCAGAGTATTTCAGAGTCTACGTTTTATTTTTTTTCTCCTACAGGAGTGCCCTGAAGTAGTACTTGTATTTTTCAGGAGCGCACAAACACAATACAGAAACGGTACCAAAGTTAACTGCCTATGTTTAGTCTCCTGTAGTCTTCGGATGAGGCAGCGGTCGGACCAAATCACCAGCTGAGAGCCAACTGGTGGATGGAGAACCAGCTAGTACTGGGAGTTACTGCTACTGGGACGCCCGGACGGGACTGAACAGCGCTGAGAGGCAGGTGTGACGCCACTAAGAGAAGGGACTCTTTCGGCTGCAGTCCAGGTGGGGTCCTTCGTTTCTTATTCCAACAACAGTTAATGCTGCAAGCCAAAAATCAGCCTCTTTGGAGAAAACCCAACCTTGTCGAAGGAGAAAGGCTTCATTTCTCTTGCTAAGATGATTTTTTTTTTTTTTTTTTTTTGGTAAATTGCTACCAGTTCATGTTTGCCATCAACCACCAAGTTTTCTGACACTCGGAAATTTGACCAAGCCAGCAACACTGACTGAAGTAGGTCCGGAACGCGAGTGTCCCCCGTTCTTCGCCGGCGCGGCACCTTGCGTTCTGACACCCCCAAGCGGCCGCCACCACAGGCGCTCCCTGCGCGGGCCTGCGGGAGAGACCGTGCCGTGGCTGCACGAGAAAAACGAAAATAAGGGAGAAAAGGAGGAGAGGGGGACGCACAGACTCTTCACAGGAGAAAGGCTCAGGTTCTAAGGTAGAGGCACAACTGGTGAAAGCAATCATCTATGATGGGTTTCTCTGATCAAGACTTTCCCTAAGATTTGAACCCCAAAGGGTAGAACAGTCAACTGTCTGGAAAGACACCTCCAACGCATTCGGTCTACTTCAGCAAATTGGTGACCTCCTTTCACAGCCACGTCCATTTTAATTGATACTCTGCTGTGTCTTTTTCCCTCTTCAGCTGCATGTTACATTTTCCAGCAGAAGCGCTCATCAAGACTGACAATTTTGCGTGCATTACAACTTAGATTCCTACGTCTCATCAAAGACATGTCTGAAATCCATAGAGCCTCCTGCCATTGAGGAAGGGTAAAGACACTTCGACGTGTTGCAAACTATGAAAAGCTTGTAGCTTTACAACTAAGGTGCAACTGTGCTGCAAAGTGACAACACCACGTTTACCCTAGTTCTACCTAGAGCTACATAAAGAATCATTGTAAGCATTCAGTGAAATTAAATACAGCTACAGCAGTCAGCGGCTCTATGTCAGCTTACCCCAGTAGCAATGTGATATTCCACGTGCATCAAAAAAATTAGCAATTAACTGCTAAAAAGTTCCCCAAGATTGATGGGGGGAGGGAGGAGCGAGGAAGGGAAACAACAGCTCACGACTCCCATGCATTTTCCTGGGAGACCAAATTAAACCAAACCAAAACAAACCCACGCTCTGAATCCTGCAAAGTGAGCTCCTTTTCAGCTGGGCTGCTGTATTTCTCACAGAACGAATGGGCATCGTCGTATACATCTAGGTAACACCCAGAGTTATTGACAGCTATGCATGGAAATACCTGTCCAGTGTGAAAAATACCTGAAGAGGGAACCTATGGCTTAAAAATATATTTGATCTGTACCTGCCCAAGGACAAATGGCTCCTACACTACTTAGGGTATTTAGGGAAACCAAGGCAAGCTGACACTGACGTTGTATGGCCTACCTAAAATTCAGAAGTGCTGTAATGTTTTACTTTTCTTGAATAAAGGTACTTTAGAAATGCTTACAAGGACTTCCTTCATCTGCCAGCTTTCACTAGGAAAAGAACAAACATAGACACTAATCAGTCCTGCATCTAGTCCTGCCACTGATCAGTAATAGCACTTGTTGTGTCACCGTCTCCGACTCCATTCCTCCTCTCCATCAGCAATCTGAGTCACAGGTAGGGTTACATCCAGCATGAAGCTTGTCACAGTTGAAGCCCAAAAGACTGCTACCATGCAACTGTAAGTATAAAACCCAGACATCTGCTGCAGTAATCACAGACATTTATCCAAAGAGGAAAGTAATAAGAATACACTTGTTCTTCTAATTCTACTAGAGTCACACTCATGATGTGTTTGCCCAACATTTTAAAAAATTGCCTATTACCAGCAAGCAGCAAGGATGCACACTATCCCAGAGCTCGCTAGTCCACTACTAGCTAATCAAAAATAAAACACAGCTCATGGAATCATCGTGCATATTCACACATCTCTCTACCAAGTTCTATTTTTGCATTCCCTCTCAAGGCTCATTAATATCCAGTGAAATAAAAATACCTTTAAAATAGATAACATCACCGAAGAAGAGAACAGCATAAGTAAGGTAATGCATTTTCTGCTGTCTATGATGCTATTGGAGCAGAGGAAACCCTAACCTGTATTTTCAGAATTATTTGACCGTGTCAGTCTGAAATACCCTTAAAAAGGGCTTGATACGATGAGAAGTTAGCTGTTTTGGAATATGCAGTCTTACACACCACAGGGGCAACAGTGACCTAAAGCATTCAGCTCCACCTACCCTGAAGCATGCAAGCCTTCAGCCTCTGAGCCCCCTCTAACACCAGCAGAATGCTGAGTTAAATCCTGGAGGTTTGGGATATTCACTTATAAGCTGCTTCACTTTCATCCCTCTGTCCTCTGGCTTCTGCCCCTTCAGCCTTTTCTCTCCCTTCATGAGCCATCCTTATCATTGCCTTCCTATTTTTGAGCATGCATTAAGATAAGGCAAACAGATAAGTAACCTCTCCCACATAGATTTACTTCCATAATCTGATAATTTACTCCAATTAGAGCAAAAAATACTTCAGTCTCTCCATCCTGTTTAACCCAATTTGTAAAGTAAATATTTGCCTGGTGGTAGCTCCTGTCGCCAAGGGCACTGGGATGGTACACAAGAGAGATCAATAAACAGATCATTCTTCATCTTGCTTTAATTTGAAAGTGGTCTGCAAATGTAAAAGCACTGCAGAAGTCATCACAAGAGAAATTAAAGCATGGGAGCAGTTTACCTGAGAACACAGGGGATTCTCCCATTTGACATCTTTGGAATCGAGGCCGAGTGTCTTCCAGGAAGACATATCCTAATGCAACTGGAAGTTAAGTGGGTATCGCTAGTTCAGGGTTAGGGCTTGCTGTTTAAAAGAGACCAGACTAGCTGACCATTATGCTCCCCTCAGATTTAGAATTTCTAGCCCTCATTACAGACTCCAGCAGCGAGCAGAGCTGGCAGGAGGAAGAGGTCCAAGCAACTGAGTAAGATGATGAGTCTTAGTGAAACTGGTTTTTGTCTTGGTTTTGGTGGAAGTTTGGTAAGATGACAAGATCCACGCAAAAAGTATGAAGCTAGGTTCAGGATGTCAGGTGACGCAGGATGCCCCCTGTTGCATTTTGATGGAAACAGTACCAATTTTTATTTCCTAATACGCTGACCATGAGGCACATTTTACATATGCTGCACTTCCTCTCCTTCCCAAAATCTTGAAGTATCTCAGAACTTGTGCTGCACGTGCTCTCACATACTCCTATTTATCATCTGAGGATAAAACTGCAATAGAGACCACTGCTGCCAGCAGTGTTTTTACAATAAAGAACACAGAGAAACAATATTAAAAAATATTTAAAAAAAAAGCTACAGCAAACATAGGCCTTCAAATAATCCTAGACATAAATATCCTTGAGCTTTAAGTGATTTCACGTTTGGAGCAGAAGCTCTGAACAAAGAGAAGGCCACCTCTGACAAGATGTGCCGGTATTATGCTCTCTGCATTTAGCTGGCCCACCCACCTGAAAGTGTCGTTGACACAAGGCCAAAGGGAAGAGCACTGACCTTAATATATGACTTTTCCCCACTGGTTTTCAATACTTGTTTGCACATCTGTTCTCCAGGGCAAAGCACAGACAATAATACTTACTGATCTGCAATTGTTGTCTTCCCGCTTCTTACAATGGCAACACTCACGGCACTAAAACATTTTTTGAGCGTGCTCTATCATGTAATACACAGAAGCAGAGGGAACCAGAGAAGAAATGCATGAGGGTTCTTATTCACCACAAAGTTGAATTAAATCATGCCATTTTTAATAACTGTTGCTTTCCAAAAGCAGTCAGTTCACATGAAAGAGTTGAAGATAGCAAACAAATAGGTTAACTAAAAGTAGCAAAGAATCATCTTTCATTGTGAGTGAGATGGGCTGAGTAGATATGAAAGCTAAAAGAGCAGGCTTCGTTCTTCTTATGAAGATAAATGAAGCCGGTATGTTAGCTTGGTGTTTCAGCATATTCACATGAGCTGGTTGGCAAAGACTTTCTTCCCAGTATGTGCTCAACAAAACCCTTAACTTCAGAGGCATAGGAAGGACAGGAAGAATACCTTCTCTCATCATGGCCATTTTTAAAGATGTTACTTTTTCAAAAGAAACAATGCATAGGTGAACTTGCTGGCACTTCTGTGGCCAAACGCATCCATGATGGTGCAATTCTTGGGCCAGAATGAGAATGCTAGTGCTCCATAAATGAGAAAAGGGAATAGCTGCCTGAAGGCCCATTTTCCACTCCCTGCTCTTCCACGAACTTTGCAGGACCTTTTGCTTTCTGGTTGTTCTGGTAGGAGATGGTACAGCTGCTAAGGCCCTGCCCAGGACAGCCCCTACAGCTTTGGGGGCATTATTAATACTTGTGACATCTGGTGGTGAGGTTTGTGAGCCTCAGACGTGCAATCCAGCAAGACACTACCTAGCCCAGATTTCTGTATGGGTCTGTTAATCACCCGTAGGCAGCAGATTTTTACTGGAAAATGAAAGAATCTTTAGAGGTTCTTTTCAAAAATGTCTGACAGATGGGGTACAGATCTGTTATCTGGAAAAATCGCAGCCTTAAGTAAATCCGATTTAAAAAAATTGTCATACCAGACACCTTCTGGAGTAATTACGCATCTTCTTTAGAAGTCATCATCTGTACATTGAACTCCTTTGTGGCTCTTTCCACTATTCTGTACACAGGGAATAGATATTCTGACCTCCTGGACTGCTTTATCAGTTGCTTTGGATTTAACATGTAAGCTTAGTTTGTCTCATCTACAAAGCTGAATTCATAATGTAAGCAATTAATTTTACAATATAGCAACATAGGGTGCTCTGGTCCATTCAGTGGATCTATAAATACCTCAGCATCTCATATTAGACATATGTTTGGATGGCCATACCTGGAAACTGGTGTTGAAGTTATAGAGCAAGCCAATTAGCCAAACTTACACAGTGCGGGAGTTCTGGATTTTCAAAAGCCAAATCTGACACCACAAAGGAGTTGAGGATGTTGTGCTGTTAACTTCTGAAACACCTTGGAAACAAGCCTGAGACAGCAACCACTTGGGATAGGGGAAAAAAACATCCTCCTGCCTGCAACAGCAGACAAACATCCCTGTTTAACTGAAGTGCTTAGGGAAAAGAAAGCAACTCCAGACAAAATATCTTTTAAGAGGCTTTAAAGTCCATTTTATGTATGCTTGCAATTGGGAGGAATAATTACGAATGCAAAGCGATTAGCAAACATCCATATCCATTAAGCATAAAGGCAAAAGGCAGACCAAAACAACTGTCAAAACTTCGCTGCCTTTGCTGCTTTACATTATGTTATTTGAGCTATATAATCATTTGCCAAAACTCAATCTTAGATCTTTAAATTAGCATATGGTAGGGAAACAAGAGTGAGAAGCAAAATGTTTATGCCCAGCTTTATATGCAGAGAAGGCTTTGTCTGATCAGAGCAGAGAGGTTGCAAAATGTAAACATAGTAATTAAGGCACTCATTCTAATTGCAGGAAGTTAATTGTA
This sequence comes from Phoenicopterus ruber ruber, assembly GCA_009819775.1. Taxonomy (NCBI): domain Eukaryota; kingdom Metazoa; phylum Chordata; class Aves; order Phoenicopteriformes; family Phoenicopteridae; genus Phoenicopterus; species Phoenicopterus ruber. The sequence goes on along the minus strand of CM020235.1, from coordinate 6,444,451 downwards.
CTGTATACTGCCTAATTGAACCACTCTCTGAACTACAAGCCCTACATTATTACAGCCTCCTGACAGATCACTGGAGTTTACTTGGGGAGAGGTGTTAATCCCCTCACCTGTTCATTACTCTGACTTTTAGGGATCCCCTACTTCCACATCAGCTTTTTCATTATCATTCAACTCTAACCGATATCCTCTTCAGTATGAGAATTACTTAAAGACTTCAAGAATGGTGTCCGTGGGGTTAAGGAAACAGATGTAAAACGGGATTTGTGGAAGCACGTTTTATAGTGTTGAAATGAATGGTGCTGTATTTCCCTTTTTCTGAGCAGTTTTATACATTACATAGCACTAAAATGAAAAATACTTTATGAGAGAGTCCCCCAGCTAGTTAAGGTTACAACTCCATGTTTTCCAAAATCAGTTTTGATACTTCCTGAAAGCGGAGACAGAATTCAAAGGCGTAACATTGCTTTATAATACTAAATTAAACAAGGGATTCCCTGCCCAGTAAGAGCTGGCATTCTATCATAAATACAGCATAGCAGCCCCAGCATTGCAATAGAAACAGAGTAGCATACCTATAAAGCATATTTTGGTACAATGACTGAAAAGCACTTTTGAAATGTTCACAATCCTCTTCCTCCAGTCTCAAGACAGATGGGGTCTGCTGCCCAAGAGAATGTCTTCCCAAAGAGAAGGCGGGGAGGTGGGGGAGAAAGAGGGGGAAAAAAAAAAAAAAAAATCACAGTGATTGTGAAAAATACACTTGTATTCTCTATCCTTAAGTCTGAAGACATGGAAATGCCAACCCTGCTCCAGTAGCAACCAGCAGCCGCACCCTTGCTGCTCTATCTCCTGAGGCCACCATTTCAGGCCCAGGCTGCTCACAGCCTGAGCAGCCTCTGAGGCACCGTCATGCTTCAAAGGGGATTCTCCAGCTGTGTCAGGGAAAAACAGAGCTGCAACAGATTCTGCTTGGGCACAGACTCAACAAGACGCCTTCCCCAAGCTTTCACCCTTAGGCTGCTACCTGAAGTGTTTTCTGTGTTACCGAATCCTCCGAATACAAATAACCACCCTTTGCTAACCCTTTCCCAAGACTCAATTCTGACAACTGTGGACCAGGTCTGTAGGTCAAAGACTTTCTTATCTGTTCTGTGTTTTGGCTTTCAAGCGGCAGCTGCATTCACCCTCTAACAAAGACAAATTAGCTGCCAAATTAGGACAAGACCAGCTCCACAACAGATCTGTTGGTCTTGGCTTTGAGGCAGACCAACAAATATCTGCTTCCTGCTCTGCATAAATTCACATGAAGTAGAGGGGTGCCCTTATTCTTCCATCGTCACTTAATCATTTACATTATTAATTGTGAGAGTCCACATATATTAACTATTTCATGTTCTGCAAAATTCCCACCAATATGGTAGCACACAAAGAGGAAAACAGCATGGATTCACCATCAGGGAAAAGATACACAGATAAAGCTTCAAGTGGCTTTCCCAGCAAGATTCTCCCACTCCCAATCTGCCCTGTGGCACGTGCACTAAATACATGGAGATACCACAGCAAAATCTACTGTCCAAGCTGCAGCAGAATCCCCTCTGTGTTAGTCAATGCTAAAAAGAAGTGAAGCAGCAGCAGGGACACTCAGGCTCTTAAAGTGGGTTTTATCAGCCTAACATGCACTATTGAACAGTGATATTAAACATTTACTCCCTTATAAAAGTGTAATTACCACAACCCCTGTATACAGAGAACTAATTTTAAAGACAGCAGCACCAAGGAAGATGTAGATTACTGGTTTTACGTTTTTCCTTCACGGTAGTCAACTCCTGAATAGCAAATTCTTGGCTAACCTTTCACCAAAGGCTTGTGTAATATCTTCTAGGTTTAGAGCACCAATAGTTCAGCGGGCTGTCTCTCACTACAGATGATGCTTTTACAGGGAATTACGTTCTTGAAAGAATAAGGTCAGAATAAAAGGTAAGGCAATAGCAGAGCGCTGTGGCTAGGACAGCAGAACAGTAAGAGAGCCATTCGCTAAAGCCTACTACCAGTATATCAAGAGTACCATGGCCAAGACTTCTAGGCCCGAACCTCGCAAAGCCTTCCCTAGCCTGAAACAACCGCTACAGGAGAAAAGTGCGCTCTTTCCATTTCTATTACAGTTTTGGGCGTCCTAGGATCTCAGCATGTAGGACTGGAGTGCTCAATTCATACCACGCACACACAAACGGGATCCTAAACCTTTATCGGAAGGTTTCTGCTTTATTTTGGTGTTGAATAGGTGGCAGCCATCTACAAAAATTGGGCAGCGAGCAACTGGCAACTCGGCGCGGTTGTAGGCATTTGGGATTGGCAACGCTCACAGCTATCCTGTATTTGAGGGCACTAGATCCCTTCGGATGGAACATCCACGCCTAGGCTGTCCCAATAACTGGGCAAAAGTAGTACAGTAACTGTTGATTAGCCACATCTCAATTAACGAGGTCCTGTTTCCATCACCCCATTTCACAGACCTCTCTGCAGCGGTGCAGTGTCAGAAGGACAATACAGAATTCATGTTGCTCAGACCCAAATCTACTCGCTTTTTGTTTAGAAAAATCCTGTTTTCCACAGAAAAGCACACTCAGAAAAGACTTTTTCCTTCCAAATGCACTTCTTTTTTTTGCGGTTAAAATTTGATGCATTTCACATCACATATATTGATTTGCTTACATCTCCATTCTCTGCTGAATAAAAATTCAGCTCTAGCAACTCTTCAGTAACTTATATTCACTGTGTTTAACTGGCCTTTAGTCCTGGTGGGGCAGATGTTCACCTCACAGGAGAACACAGACTCATAAACTGAAAACCACATTCACCTGGAGTATGCTTACACTGTTATCAACCATACTTTCAGGGCTCTGCCAAAATTTAGAAGCCTTCAAGCCAACAGTGTTATTGAGAATTAAAATTTGTTTTAAAAATCAAGGCTGGAGATAATGAAGGTTCCGTCAGAGAGTAGTTCAGACATTTGTCTCCCTTTTGGAATGAGATAAAGCACTCTCCCTGCTGAATCTGAAGTGGGAATGTGGATAATTCATGAAATTACACGCTCGGTTCGTCTTAATCACTGTTCAGCTCTGAATCTCCTCAAAGGATATTTACCTGTAGAAGCAGATTAGCTCTTGCTGTGTTATCTGAGGGCAGCATATGCTTTGAATTAGATTTTCAAATATTATCTCCCCATTTGTTCTCTTTGTTATATTTTCCAATTGAGAATTTCTCATGAAGTAGAAGATTTTTGACAGGTTGCAAACTAAAATTAAATGCAACGTTAGGGCTTTTTCTTTCCTCATTCAACATAAAGCCCTTCTCCTATCATCACGATAGATAATAAGATTCTATTTACCACTCTTTCTCTTAATTAGAAATCAATTTTCTTACTGAAATTGTATTGTAGGATGAGGAAATAATCTGTAATGAAAAATAAAGCAACCAGTGTTATTTTATATCTGTGATGTACATATTCAAAATTATTCACAACCAAGCCAATTAAAATGTTAAATACTTCTGTTGAACTGATTCTTGATCTGCTATAAAAATGTAATCTGGAGACCGCTGCTCAGAAATACTGGATTCTTTTTGATGTTTAATACTTTGTGTCTTGCCATTTCACTGCTGTGAGGTGCTACAACGTGCAAAGAATCAGCTCTGGAGCAGCACCCCCAGCACATTCCAAAGCGTAAGATGTGATTCTCTTTTTTAACAATTCTGCCCTGGCAAAACTCCATCAGCATCTTCTACTTTGGCCTTAAGGGAGCAGACAGACAATGAAATGTTGGCGACAAATACCTCAGGCTAGTGCACGCACGCTTCATCACAGAGCAGAGAGCTGGGGACTGGTTCAGCGTTCATTCTGCAGGTGCGCAAGACGGAGCGTAACTATTGAATTATGCCGTGCACCACAAGGTGTCACTCATATACCACTTACTACCCCAGCAGCCGCCCCAGAATGAGTCCTCTCTTCAGAGCATGCCCAAGTTTTGACAAGGAGCAGTTTTTTAAGGAAGGGTGGTCCAGAGCATGACACACAATCTCTGTTTGACTCAACGGTGATGATAGATACCCCAATGCTTTCTGAACTAACTCTGGCACAAAAACTTTTACTGCCATCAGAAGTATGCTAAACTTTGTCAAATCCCCACCAAAACCCCCTCAAAACAATACTGGAAGTTTTCAGTGTAGCTGACCACTGTTACTATTTGTTGAAAAGAAGAAAAACCACCTTGTAGAAACATGGAAAGCTGAGCTTTCAGAGAAAGCTTCTGCAAAAGTTTCACATATCCAACAACCATTATGATGCAAATAAACACAAAGAAGCACACAAGGAAAGTGCAGTACTGCACTGCTTCTTTTCAAGGAGCCTCTGCTAAGAAAATTTGATTTGCTCCTCCAAAGCACGCCAGCAGGATATATTAAGACTGTACAGTTTGCACTAATGGATGAAAGCTGGTGAAGCTGCCTAGCTGTTCTTTGAGAGGAAAAACCTCTGATAGCTGGTCTATGCCAATTACAAAACAGTCCTACCTCCCCAGAAGTTTACCAAGGAGATATTTTAAATCAAGATAATTAAGGCAATCACACAGGCAGGAAGCTCAGGGAAATGGAGAAAGTCTCTCACAACTTCAGCATGAACAGGCTTCAAGGCTCCCTGCCTGGTTTTGTCCAGAGCCTCTATCAGCTGGGAGCAGGGGCAGCATTCCTTTATTGCCTTTGTTGCTTCTGCACAATTGCTTCCTATCATATCCTCCTCTCTGCCTTAGTGCTCTTACAGCACTCTTTAGAAACACTAGACACCAACTCCATCAGGTAGTAGAGTGCATTAAACTCTGATTAGAGACTGCCTTCTCCTTCCCCTGGAGACAAAGAATCCTCATGTAAGTGGCACTCACTCCGTTCAGCTGCCTGGGGTTTTTGAGCAAGCACTGCCCAGGGGATGTTTGGAGCATGAAGCCTTTGACAAGCCTCTATTTGAGCACGTAGCACAATGCCAGCTTTGTCCGACCGCACAGGCTTGCCTTTCTTCCTGCGTATAAATATGACCACAGGACTCTGCACCTCCCAGGAAAAGCAGAGGCCTCGAACACAGGGCTTGAGCGGAGAACCAGAAAGAAGCCCTGTTACGTGCTGGCAGAACAATGGGGAAGGGGTGGAGCAACAGCCATGCGAACATCAAATAAAGAGCAACCTCTCCTCTACAATACGCCCACCTCCTTGCACAGATGCAAGACGCCGGAGCTCTGGGAGGAAACTCTGCCTAGCTAGTGGAAGTAACACCCTTGAGCCCTCCTGACGCCCACTGAACTCTACAGGAGAGCAGGACTGAGCCCCAAGGTCTGAGTGCTCAGCAGAGTGCAGTGCTTTAGCCCATAATCCATCTTCTGCTGAACAGACACTGGAAATCAAACTGGCTGAGGTCTGAGCCAGAGGACTTGCATGGACAAAACGTCTCCTGCTCTGTAAAAAGGGGAATTAGCTCTCTTACACGGCCTGATGAAGGGCACCAGGAGCCTATTGAAAAACCATGCCGCATGAAGTCCTCAATACCTGACACCCTACTTGCATGGGCCATCACCTGCCTTCCACAGAAATGCAGGTTCGTACTACAATACACATTAGAGACAGAATTGGCTATTCTTATCAGCCTACAGCTTTTACTTTAAAGAGACACCAAAGAACTATACGCAAATAAAAATACTAAGTGGTGCAAACTACAATCACTAGAATTGGTTTCTTGCACATATCGCAGCTTTTGCGCGCTCAGCATCACAGCCCTCCTATAGTTTTCATGTAACGTGAACATAATGATAGATCCTTTCCTTTTAGTCACGGTAAACACCATTAGCACTAGAAGTTTATCAGAACCCTTGCTCCTTAGATGGGCATGAACAAACGAACACACACGCTCCCTGTGTCTACCCACCCGCCCTTTCAGGTAAATTGTTCTTAGAGCCCAAGCACTGCAGATCTGGCTGGAATGTGATTTCGCTGCAACAGCACAGGTCCTGTTTCCATACTGGTCATAACCAGCTTTTTGTTTACTTGTAAAAGTCAGGGGTTATAAAGCAAGCACTTATCTCTTCAAGCCATCATTGTTAAAGAAAATTCATTCAAGAACTGACGCAGTTACAAAGTGTTTAAAATGTAAACAAGAACAAGTATCTCCAGCCATCTCTTCCCTGGATTTAGCTGTAAAACTTGTTTTCAGACTGATTTAGCTCTTTCAACAAGAGGAGCATTCTTAGAAACAAGTCATGAGTGAGAGCACTTGAGAGCAGGGCTAGCGTTTGCTTTGAGCTATATCTAGTTAGATATTGTGACAGCAGAGAAAAGCCTTACCTCCAGAAGGGGCAGAAACTGCCCTTCCAGCAAGCATTCAGTTAGGTTTTTTCAATTTGCTCCTGCATGAGGACTCCTGAAACTAAGTTTTGTTTTGGAGACACAAAATTCTCATTCACCTCCTTGTCTTTAGAAGGTGCATTTTTAGCAAAGCATACACATCACGTGGAAAGTAGGTAAGGCATAAAGAGGATCTCGTAGCTGGCACGAATCATGATTTTCATAAATCAAACTTAAAACAGTTTGACAATTGCTCCAAGTCAGTTTTGAAGCAAATGGAAGCCTCCAGTGTCAAGATTTTAAATCGAATCTAACTTTTGAGACACACAGATCAAGTGACAGCCACCACCAGACACCTGATACTTCACTGGATAGAACACTAAAAAAAAAAAAAATTAGGGAACTTGTTCCCCACTGCTTAACTGCAATAATAGTCAGTGATTTACTCGTGAAATTCCTTAGGGGAGAGTGAGAGCTTTCCAAAGGTCATGGTCCTGGACTTTGTGTCACCCAGCAATAAAGAGCTGTGTGGAGTGCTGTAAAACGGCACACCAGTAACATATACCTCGTCTTCAAACAATATTTACCGGGATGCTGGTAAAAGCAAGTATAATCAGACAGGCCTCACAGATAGCGCCTGAGGCAGTGGGAACTGCCTTGGACAAGAAAGGGGTAGGGTACAATGCACAGCAGATGAAAGAGTTCCTTGTTAGGAGCAAAGCTGAGAAGCCAGCATCAATCTCAGCACAGCTGGCCTTTGGGGGGGGGGGGGTGTGCACCAGCTGGTCATAAACCTAGGACGCAGCGACCGACGAGAGGCTCTGTGTCATACAGAAAGCTGGTGAGCAGCACAATTTGCCCCCATGCAATTCGGGAAGCCAAAGACAACTGTCTGACAGGGTTCTGGTGTAGAACAGGGCTTAAGACTCCCACATAAAAAGTCCACCTAAGATTACACCCTTTCAGAAAGATCCTGCTCTCAGTATTATTAGGGATGCAAGGCCACAGATTCATCACTGAAATGATCTTTGCTCACATGCACTTATTTCAGGAGGATGCATGCAAGGCTCCCAGGTTGTAGCTGGACAATGAACATAATCCAATTTCACCATTTTCCATGGTGAGACTGGGTATTCCAGATTCATTATGGGCACATATGGTACCAGTCTCACAGAGCTGCTCAGACTCTTCAATTTTCCTCGCCAAATACTTGGAAGATTAGCAGGGGTACCAGGTTATCAACCAGATACCAATAGCTAGAATCTTTGCCCAGTAAGACAGATATAAATGACAAGGCCTCTTCTCTCCTTGAGCTTGTTTGGCCTCAATAAAATCAGTACGCTCAGACGGGCATTTCTGCTGTTAAAGGGCAAATCTTAGTTCAGTTACACAAATCCAATGGACAGCTAGAGAAATCCTCTCTATACATGCTGTGTTTTAAATACAGCAAACCACACCTTTCCTAAGACCGAGTCTGCACCTAACCCCCTACCCCTGGGTCCCATCTGATGAATCTGGAGATGCTGTTTAGCAGCCTGGCTGCATTATAGTAAGCCTTAAAAACTAATTAGCAGTTGTTTGCTGTGATGTAAGAGAGAAGATTCTAAGTGTTGCTGATATAGTTGCACTTAATTTATAGTGATGGACATTTTAAACACCAAGAGAACAAAACAGCTTTGTTCTAACTTTGAACAACAAGCCAGGGGAATGCAGGCAATGCTGCAAGTGCAACAAACAAAGTAACATACGAAGAGCAATATTATAAAGAAGCTTCAACAATCCTTTTCATTTTGGAAGTCCACAGAGAGCTGAAGGCATACAATAATAAAACTAGCACATCAAATCCCTTCTGCTAAGTCACCCAGTCCCCTCATCATAGACCTACTCCTGTGAAATCTATTGAGAATTTGGGCTGGAGCGCCTCTTAAGCGAGGGGTATGGCTTTTTGTGCTTTGGACAGACAGGCAAAGCAATAAGTATATGGGAGAGTAAAAATCTGCTTTGTATCTCAAAATAATTAAATGTTAAGTCCTGGTTTAAACCTGCAACCCATGGGTCTTAGGAGTCTGATGTACGATATGCATGGTACCTATCATTCTCCAGATCTCCTGCCCATTTTTCAGATCAGCACCAGAGTCCACTCTCCCAACAGGAATCTGTCACAGAGTACAGCAGTCCCCCATAGAGTAATCAGCAACTACAACTCCCCAGGAAAAAGCCACCTCCCTCAAGTGTTTGCTCTGTGACCTGGCTCCCTGTGGAGCAATATTTTAACTAATGTTTTTCTCTCCCACTCCCCGGACTTCTATTGTTGGCCTAGCACTGGTTTTAGCAAGCTTCAGGATGAGTTGCTCTTGTTAACAGATCTTCCTGTTCACGCTCTTTCTTCACCAGTGCTTCAGCATTCCTTTGCAGTTACAACAGGACTCGGATATGTCAAGGAGGGCAGGGACATGGGCTCGCAGACAGAGCTATTGTGAGGTGACACTCTTAGGCATATATGTCTGAAGCTGTTCCCATTTACTCCTCACTCCCTGAGTTTAAGTGGTGCTTAAATTCCGTATTTGCATTGCACTTTCTAACACCATATAGCTAGAAAGTCTAGATACCACATCACACACTTATGTAGAGCCTGGGCACTTCTCAGTCCTTAACGTGCTCTCCAGGAAGCCTGAAAATAACGCTGCCTTTTTGTTCTCAAGTAACTTGTTTAAGGTCAATAAGGAAAGCCTAAAGGAAAGACTCTTGCATTGCAGTCACAGTACTGTCCCTCTGCTCACCTTGAATCCGTACAGAAAAGCAATACGCTCTCGTTCATTCTGGCTGTTGTTCTGAGCATAACAACAGTAACTCTAACACTGAAGCACAATGGCAGGGATAAGAGAGAAAGGGGGTGAAGCTTGCAGGCTACATTTCCCAACCCTGACCTGGAGGCACAGATTGCAACACAAACAATAGTTTTGAGGCAATCTTCATATCAACAGCATGTAAACACTCTTTAAATTCATCAGCTCATGAAAGCTGATGCAAACTTGCATCAATGCTGTCTATGATGAGTACAGGAAGCCTGATGTAGTTCTCTATTTCCATATTTCTTGCCCAGCCTAAACCCTTGCCCCATGCTCCAATGGGCTGTTGAAACAACACACACACACACAAAAAGTATCATTGAGAGCAGATTTAAGCTGATGTCTCTCAAGAGATAACAATTAAAATGTCTCCCACATTATAAAAGCAGAACTACAATAGTACACTTAATAGACTGGAACATCAACTTCCATTTGGAATTTCTTGGTTTCTCTGGGTAGTTTTTGTGTGGTATTTGGGTTTTTTTAACCAGTGCTTCTTTTAGATTATATTGAACTTGAATTTATTTCTTTTTTATTATTATTCATTACTTTTAAATAAACGGGAGGAAAAAAGCGCTAATGTTCCAAAGGTTTTCAGCAGTGAAATACTCTGTGTGGTTCAGAGCACACCCTAATCTATCATGCTATTAACTTAGTTAGGATCTTTGCCACCCTCCTTGGAAATTGATGAAAAAGTAATTAACAATGGATGCTCACTTACAGCTGCTAAAAGCTGCCAGAATGATTGACAGCCTGTAAAGAATGGAAGTGCTTCTGTGTACAGGGCAGCACCAATATGAACAGAGCCTACTGCTTTGCTACCACAAAAATTTGTGCCTTACAGGCGATAAAATCCATCCCACTTGGTAGCCTACCTGATCTTTGACCACAGTGGAGACCACTAGGACAGGAGCCAGCAAGTTATTCCTAATTCTCATTTGCACAGAGCGTGAATCTGGGCCCTGTCTGAGATTCTCAGATCGATACCTGCAGAGGTATCAAACATTAATGCCGCACTGCCCAGCTGAGGTGTGGGCTGGCAATCCAAGCCATCCAGCGCTGTCAGTGATTTGCAGGAATGAAAAGACACTCACTGCTCCTTTCTATACCAGATTCACAACCTGTTGCAGGGCAGGCAGAACCACTAACAGCACCTTCATCACAAACTCCAGAGGAGGAGAAAGGCAAGGTAAAGATTTCAACCCTGTCAGCTAAGTGCCCAAGTCAAAAAAGCATAGAACAGAGCCTTCCAGCTGCATTAGGACAGCACTGCCTGGCTACAGGCTAAATCCAGGACACTCAAATCAGGTGTCAGGGATTTAGGGGTTTTTTCCCCCCCTTCTTTTGTAATTAGCATTAACTACCTTTAATTAACCACCTCTCCTTCACCTAATTTGAAGAGCTAGAATAGTGGTATCTAAAGGATTGACTGATACAACTCCTGGTGCTAGGGAGTTCAGCTATGTTCTGCCTTACCAAAATGAGATTAGGCAGTGAAAATGAAAAGTAAACTCTCCTACAGTCATATATTTGCAACAGGATGAACTTCTCCATTAAGTCTTCGTATTCTTTTTTTACCACTTTTTCACTTCCCATCTTCAAGATTGAGCATGTTAAACCTGCACAAAGAATTACACCATCACTTTCTGTGAGTCAGACTTAGATTTCTACCAGGAGCATAAAACCATCATCAGCATTGGGCTGACTAAACTTCCCAGGGAGTTTCTTAAGAAAATATCACCCTATTTTGTTTTGATAAAACCGGTCTTCCTAATTATGTAAAATATAAAGGAAGTCTAACTGCAAAATAGCAACATTTCAGATTCAGAATTGCCAAAGCAAATAAATTTGAAACGGCTTTGCAGTCAGCAAGACGTGCTTTCCCGGGACTGGAAACGAGCCCCGAGCCGTTTTGCCCAGGAGTAGCTGTGCTTCATAAAGCCAGGCCCACACAAAGACACCACCCAGCTGGAGACAGATTCAAACCCAAAAGAAAGTCCAGACAAAGCAGTGCCTCTGGAAGACGAGTGACATCACCCAGCAGTAATTTTCCTGATGGCACCCATCAGCAACACGTTAGAGAAGAGTATTCACCAATTATGTTTGCCCTGCTCTCTCTCCACACTCCCTCACCCTACAAAACGCAAGTGCAGACACAAGAGATTGTACAGAAAGCACAGCTAAAGGCAAGAAAAATAAGGGTTTAAATTCTGCTGCTGTTTCTTTCGGGGGGGGGGGGGGGGGGGGGGGTGGGTGGGTGGAAAGGATAACGCAAGTACTCCAACCCAAAACCATTTTTGTCTGGATGGATTTAGGATCTGCTTTACAGCTCAGTGAAACCAGCAGGCAGCCTTGCTTCACTTCAGTAGGAGAAGCCATTAAAAACACCCAGACACGGAACAAACCTACAAAGAAACTAAAGCATGCCGCAAACCAGAGCTGCCTACCACGCCTAGGGCTGTCCAGGCTCCACAGCCACCCCGCAACCACGCTCTGTAGATGCCTGCAGTTCCCACAAGAGGCAGGGGAAGGCTCCGGGCAAGCTCAGGCCAAGGGAACGCAGGCAGGCAGGCTGGATCCACAGGGCTCAAGCAGCCTCACAGATAAAGGGCACAAAGGCGCTTTCACAGCCCCTGGCAAGTTACCACAATCTCTGCTCGCGCTCTTTGCAGCCTCCCAAGATATCTCCCACCACCCCCCGGCCTGGCAGGTGACTCAGCCACCCTCGGCAGGGATGAGGCCAGGCTGCAGAACAACCCAGCGCGACCCACAGCCCGCCCCAGCACCCAGAACAACACAAAGGCACAAGCCAAGTACCCCGAGCGGTTTTACCTGACCCACTCCGTGCTCCGCAAACCAGCCTGTGCTGCCTGAGGAGCCCTCGCCTCCCTGGAGCCCTCACGGTGATGGGCTGCACCTGAGGGACCTGCCCCCACCAGCAGCCACTAATGGGCCCAGCTGGGGTCACACCTGCACCCCCCCAGCACCAGCCTCCAGCTTCCCTCTGTGCACCACGCTCAAGAAATCAGGCTGCGGACACCAACGTGAGCAGCGAGCCCCTTCAGACCGAGTCCCTCCTGTTCTCAGGACTGCGGCATTTGTGCGGTTTTTGGAAGATCCGCTCCAGAACACCGATTCCAGTAATTCTCAAGGCCTGCTTTGCTCAGTGGCAGGTTGCAGAGCAGGCACAGCCCCGAGCTGAGCGAGCAGCGCAGGGTTTGTAGTCAGGCGGTCTTCCTTGCCTCAGGGACAAGGGGAAGCCTTCGCGTACAGCACCAAACAGCCCTTGGAGCCCGCTAAAGCTCCACTGCGCTGCCTGAAAAAGCCATACAGGTCAAACAGGCAATGCGACATGGAGCACTCAGACCGCCTGCGCTCAGGCGAGGATGGGATGTTCAGCATCCCAGATCCTCCTCTGCTTGGCCTTCTACTGGTAGGAGGGGTTGTCCCACAGTTTGGGAAGCTCTACATTTGTACACAGGTTGTGAAAATCTGCACATTGGACACTCCAAACTCTTCAAGACTCAGATTAGCCTATGCAAACTCAATAGAAAAGCCAGAGCTATTTTTCTGGTTCATCTTGCTTGGGGAGCTAAAAGACAATGACTCAGAATGTAAAAAACAAACCAAAAAACCCCCCACAAAACACCACGCTCTCTGCCACCCCCCCACCCCCCAAAAAAGCCCTCAACAACAAAATTCAGAAGAGTCTGATTAAGTAAGTGTCATGTAAATACTACTTAAAAACACCTACTGAAAGATCAGTACTTGGCTTGTGACGCCAGCCACTGGACTTCAGGAACACAAACCACACCAAGAAATCAGGGCATGATCAAAGTCAAGATATGAGGTTTCATCTCATACTGAATTGTAGTCTGTAACACCCTGTTCCATTTAGATAATTGTCTTTATCGCTCCAGCAATAGAAATGTAACTATCTGGCCTGAGTAAAATCTCATCCTCCCCTGCTTTAACTGGCTCTTTAGTTAAGATATAGACCATAAACTCTCATCAAGTGAACATCCAGTTCAAGTAATACTTAACCTTCACTGGCGCTCTTTGCATGTTGTCAAGTGTTCGACCACTAGAATTGCAGGTCCAACCTACTCCTTTGAGAATGAAGACATGTTTTACTACATCCAGTTGACGGCACATATGTACAAACTGATTATCACAATTTGTATCAACTGTTCCATAACTGAAAGCTGTTACCGAGCTTTCCTCTATTTAGTCAGCACAAGCAACAGAGAAAGCTAAGTCAGCATGGATGCTAAAGGCTTCGTGAGAGAGCAGAGTGCTGTAGAGCATGCTTTTTCTCAGCTGCTTGGATTCCAAGCACAACATTAAACTCATCACACCTACTGCCTTTTTGACTTCTACTGAACGTGGAGAAGGTTCCCAATGGTTTATTTTCATAGGTATGTGAAGTATTATGATACGGAGACTCAGGACTGTACCCATGTAGCGCTCATTAGACAGATATGTAAAACTGCGTATTAGCTCCTGCCAGCTCTCTGCGCCAGCAGGACAGGAGCCAGCACTGATTCAGGAATTGTTTACTCACAGAGCTAATAAGAACCCATGCCTCTCAGATGGATGTGTTAGCATGGGCACACTTCCACACTATGAAGGCCGCAGGGGTTTTGGAGGAGGAGTTGTTCAAATCCTGCTAACAGCAGCAAAGCTACTGAAGGACTGTTTGCACCTAACTGTGTAAACTTGCCCTTATCAGATAAGGTCGTGCTAAAAATAATTCTGTGGTGACAGGGGTTCCCAAAACCTGAAGAATCTTCTGTCTCATCCATAATTTCTGCACTGCCAAAACTGATTTATGGTTTGCTTCTAATTTTAAAGATCATGGTCCAGCCAACATCATTGAAATATGACTGACTGCCATTTTTGTCTTACCTAGAACTTTTTTTCTTTTTTGCCAGCTATGATGTATGCTCGGTTTTCACACAGAAAGGGACAGTGGCGATGGGGAAAGCAAATCCCACTGTTATTCTTGAATGCAGTAGAAATGATGCAATTCTGCTGGGAGGGGAGCAGCAATATCAATCAAATTACCAAATGTCCCAGTTCTGGAGGGCTGGGACACGGTCAGTTGCGTGCCGGGAAGCGGACTGCCAAACTCATTTCACAGCAGTCAGACTGCAGAAACTTGCAGTCAGAAATGATTTGGGCTTGATGTGAACTGGCAGCAGATGCTGATGAAAAGCATTTTCCCTCATTATAACCCATCTAATTGCAAGTGCCCTCAGTTAAGTAAGGTCCTGAACCTTACTACTTACAGCTCATTTCTCAATACATTGTAAACTAGCAGTTCATTATGTAATATATAAAGTTGCTTGCAAACAGGACGCCTCCTCACAGTTAACTTATTCCTAAATCATTATCTTCAGCACAATTACTGCTAAAAACATTTCTGTAGCTGTTTTAAGCTCTGCCAAACACAGTTGGAGCAGTATTTAAAATTAGCTTCATTCTGCGCGTGTGTGTATGTATAAATATATATGTGTGTGTGTGTGTATATATATATATTTAAAATGAACTCTTTTTGCAGGTCTCCCTTTTCCTTACCCCCATTGAAAGTTTCAGATTTCATAAGTAAGTCTAGGAATTCTTCACATCATAAGGAGCACATATAAATGTTGGTGCCACCTCCTGTCCTTTGTAGGTTGTGTCTTGGGGGCCCTGCAGTGTGAACACAATGGAGATAACAGTGAGAAAGTAAGAGAATGAGGTTTAAGTTTGTCAGAAAAGACCATGCTCTAGGAAAGAACAGTTACATATCAGTATTTAAAGGGGAGTAATTGCTATCAGGAAATCATTGGAGTTCTACGGGCACTGACATCAAGTTGCAGTGATTTGATGAGCTGATGGACTATACTACAGTGCCGTGGAACAGCCCGAGCGTTTTAGGAAGCTGAGGACTCCGCTCCAAATGACTGCATTCCTGTGGGGACTGGGACGCAGAAGAGAACATTACGATTTGATGGATGTAAAATTGCAACAAAACAGATGACTTATTTATAAGCAAAACTCATTACAAAATCAGCACGACATGCCTAAAACCTAACCCCTTCTGTATTAGTCCTGTTACAGAACACAGCAACCTTAATGGTAAAGACCTAATCATTCGGAGCAAATACCTCAGAGCTGCACCACATCTTATTGAAACTATCATTTTAAAACACTTTTAACACTTTACTAAGGGACATGAATCACCAGGCTCTGAAACAGGAAGTGCAATTATCTGAATACTGTTGCTTCCAATCAGGTAGCAATAAAAATATGTCAAAGCTATTAAAACGATAAACACTATATCATTTCATTTTTTTTCTCACCAGGAAGCATTAAAAATAAATGACAAAAATGCAAAGCAGCCTTTAGACATTTCGACAAACCTCACAGTGTTGGTAGCAAGAGCGACGCAAGCACACTTCAGATATTGACTGTATCTTAAGTGCATTCTTTCAAACAACTTACAATGACAACCAAATTAATTCTGAGCGCGAGCAAGTACAACTTTTGTTTGTTTTCCCAATCAGAGTTACTATCACACCATTGTAGGCGCTGGCTTGGCACAGCACAGCTACGCTTTCCTGCTAAGCTCAGCCATTCGTAGCAGACAGCATTGCCGTGCAGTCACACCCTGCTCAATCTCTCCTCCCAGTTACCTACAAGTCTCAAGCAGATGAGAGTGCCTCAAGCTTTTCTATCAACTTAGGTGTTCTTTCCTACTCTTCCATTCTCTTGGCCCATGCAACTTAGGTCGCATCCTGTGTGACTGTAGAGGGACAAGAGCGAAACCCTTATTGTTTATTTTTCCCAATGAGCGCCTAAGTTGTCGCCTCGGCTTCTTTTTCCACTCCCCTTCAATTTCTTCTATAGTTTAACAGCTTTCAGCCTTCAGATCTCCCTGTCAGGAAGTTACAGACTTGCTCCCGTAATCCCAGATGTATGTCCAAGCAACGTTCCCAAGAAGATTTTGATGGAGGCAGGGGAGAGAAAAAGGTAAAAGACTCAGAGAAAGACACAAGAGACAACCTCAGGAGACAGTTTCTGTGAACTCTGATTAATACCTAGGGGAAGGTAGGTTGAACCTAAGTCATTACGTTTGCACAAAGCTTTATGACTCAATCCAGCAAACTTCGTGCAGTTTCATACAGCAAAATACTTTAGCGTCTGTATGCAATATCATTCCTGTTTCATTCTTTCGGCATATGACACCAGCCTTCTGGAGGGCCTGTAACTGGATAACAGATTTTAGTGAAACACAAGGTTTTAGACTTACACTTTTAAGAAATGATTGTCACAGTCTTCCATCTACGATGCGCTCACCTTCAGATGGTGTCATATGGATAAGGGAGACAGCTCCTCTCAGGTGTGCAAAACACAGTCTCAAGTTGTTCCCTGTTGTGGTACATCCATTTACTGCCAATTTCACCTACTGAATTCAGTCGGGTGGCTAATGGCAAGGACACTTAGTACCGCCTCTTCCCAGAGGCTGTTATATTTTGGTGTGCATGGTGGTCAGAGTCCATTTAACTGACAAATCCACTTTTAAGTCGTCCTCTCCCAGCGGGATAATTTTCCAGGTCAATTTCTCTCTGTACGCAACGCTGTCACCTTGACTTTGACAACAAAGTTCATTAGACTTTCCACAGTGCACGCACAGTGGGCATTAAAGCATTTGGCTTATCCTTCCTCATCAGCATACTTCACTAAAAGCAGCATCTTTCTCGCACATCAGGCTACTTCAGCTCGTTTTGTGAGGGAGAAGAGTATTGCCAGATTTAACTACCAGCGTTTCAGACCATATGGCTCAGCATCCCGATTTCCTTTGGCTCAGCTCTTGTTATTAGGGATTGTTTTGGCAACTGGAGTTAAGAACACAAGATACATTTGTAAGAATGAAATCCAACAAGAGTACCAAAATCCCAGGGAGCAAAGGGAAAGGAAAAAACCACACTTTCTAAAATTAATCGGAGATCAGATGGGGGAAGATACCCAAACCCAAGACTGTAATCTTCCCTTCAATTGGTAAGAAACTATCCTGATTATCTCAACTTCTGGTACGTTAGTCACTGTTTAGCAGCCTCCTCTCGAGAGTTTTCTTGCTACCCCTGCTACCAGCTTTGAATGAGACTTAAGTAAACATACATTAGTGTAAAAACTGTGTCATTTACTAAAGCTACATCCTCTGCTAAAGAGGTACTTTCACGCCACTACGGGTAAGTCCATTATGGTGGCTTTCGCCATATGGTTAAGAGGTGTGAAGATACAGTCTGCCTGACTATCTGGCTGTAGAACCCGGCAGGATCATTCAGCAGACGACTGGGTTTTTTTTAACCTCAGTTCTGGTGGAGGTAACATGCCATGTGAGCTGAAACAACGATCTGCTTTGGGTGCTAATTTTGCCCCCTTCATTCTGCGCTTGAAAAGGAAACACATGAATGACCTCCACAGTCATTAAAAAAAAAGCTCAAATATGTTTATTTTGGCACAATTTAAAAATATACAAATACATTAAATATCAGGGTTCATTAAAGCCAATATTTTAAAATATATATACGTATGTATTATTTGGAGGGAGATGGAAACCAAAACACCACATTATATATTTAATTTGACAGTGCAAACAAATGAGAAACTGTTTAGACCAGGAGTCCACTGTGTCAGACAGCAATAACAAAAGCTGAACGGTTCCCGAAACACAAAAAAATAGTAAAAATATCTGCTGCATTTAAAAGACTTTGCTGAGGGAGGGAAGAGTATGGGAAGGGGAAGAGACATGTTAGCATCGAGAAAAACGTGACTGCACAGAAGTTAGAGCATTAGACGCTTGGCATTAAACTAAGTTACAATATGCACTTGAGGATAAGATAAGGTTCAGACAGTACAGCGACATGAATGATCCTTCAATAATTTATGTGTAGAAAGAATACATTAGCAACTAAGCAATACAAGAACGCACTATCGTTAACAGATTCGCAAGCAGAAACTCCCTGCTTTCAAAGGTGCAGTTTCTTGGCATTATTTGCATAGTTACTCCTTTTCCTCAGCGGTTAGAAAAATATTCAGCAACTAAATTCAGGAAAAACCTATGACTTCCAGACATAATTTCTACCTGTGGAAAACTGCAGCAGCACAAAGATAAAAAGACATCAAAATGACAGAAACAAAACTGCCACCTCCTCAACTTGGAACATAGGAACTATAAAGCACATTTCATATTGAAAGCTGAAGGGTCTCAAAATGGCATCGTCTGCCATCTTTAGTTTTGTGCAGTAGAACAAACATTTTATTTATCATTGTGATAGAAGGACAATCTTAAGTTTCTCCATACAGCAATCCAGGCTTTTTTGGGGGCACAGGGGCCTCTTCATGGTTTGGTCTTTATCCCCAATGTTTGCCCTAGCTTGTTTGGATGCTACAAGAGATCTCATTACCTTGTAAGGAGAGGAAGATAGAAGTAAGTACCACTGCACTGAAACTTACATAAAACCAGGTCTATTCAGTAAGAAACATATGCCCTCCCATCCCAGTTCTCCTTTTAGCTTTGAATAAGCCTTTAACCATGGAGAAAAGAGAATCTGGATCACAAGGTTTGGACTCTCCATATGGGTGTCATGTCAGCTCAAGACAGTTCTGTTCACATTTTCCTGAAAAAGAGAACCGACTGTTCCAGTTTATGTTCATGCCAGAGGATGCTGATGAAGACCTTCCAAGTAATTTATTTTAGGAGCACAGACCCATAATGGAGCACCAGCTAAACCAAAACAGGCAATAGCAACACAGGTAGGTGGGAATGCACAAGCTGCATAGTTAGAATTTCACATACTGTGACAGTGACACTTCAACCAATTTAGCAACCTCAGATTTTTCACTTATTTCCCAGTCACCCACTCTTACGCCTCTACCACTGTGCCCATTATGCAGATATACGTGTTCACATGGCAATAGAGTCAACCATGCCACGAAAAAATTTGGTGAGGGATAACCTAGCAAAAAAATTATTTTACAGCTACTTTAAATTCCTGATCAAGTGACTACTCAGCCGCACAGCTGGCATAAGATGGGCAAGAACAAGCATCTGAGAGTGGGAGCTATTTAGGCTGGCACTTTCAACATGGAAATCCTTGTTGAGCCCTGTCATAAGGTGCTGGCCTGCAGACGTCAGGCATGTTAATGAAGGGCTTGGCCAAAGAAACCCCTTATTGCATTGGCAGAAATTCACCTGGCCTCTCCAGTTCACCTCCGTACTCACTGACACGTCTAACGGATGCTCAGCTGCCCTGCAGGAATTTTGGTTTCCCTTCAACTGCTGTGTTAAGGGAAGGAAGCTAGCGGAGACAGTCTTTGCAGGACAGACGTAGCAACCTATCAGTTACAAAGCCATAGCAAATGGCTGTTTATCCAAGGACTGAGCTGAAGGCATTAGAAAAGCTTCCGAACAAATTCCCACACTTGGGATTGGACCCATACTGACCACAGCCTTCAAAAGCACCGAGAGCAACAGTATCTGGAGAGTGGGTCTATATTCACAGTTAAAAACCAGGGTCAGCTGCGTCATAGGCTGAAGAGGATGCTCCAGGAGGCATTTTTTGCTTCGAAAGGATACTGCATGTGAAGTATTGTTATATTGTCCTACAACGTTAAAGCAGTGGCACTTAGTGTTAGCATTTACAAGTGGGTCCTTCAAACAAGTCCACATCCTTGAGTAATCCCAGGATTTTGTGTTGGCCTGCAGCACTGAGACATTCAGCTCTGGGGACACAGAACACATCACAACACGGGAAGAAGAACTTGCCAAAACTGAAAGTGTACCAAAGAAAGGCAGATTAAAGATTTTAAACACAGCATCCGTAGGAGACAAATGAAACCACAGAGCTGGAATAGTGCATTTCAAGATCACCAAAGCAGTTCACCGAACTGGATGTAGCCTGCCACCAGTATCTTTGCATTAGTTCATTTTTCTGTTAACATTTGGCACAAACCCTTTGACACAGTAATTTGGCTTCCATTTAGGTCAGCTGCTTGCGATGTTTTCCTGGCACTTCAGTGGATTCAGAAAAGGTTTCTTCGACACTGTGTACACTTATAAAGTCCTCAGTCAAGAATGAAGGCTAAACATTGCTGACCCTGGTTTCGGAAGAAGAGATCATAGCAGCGGATGCAGACGTCACTAGTGACCGTTCTCGTCTGACATATCGTGGCTTCCGAACTGAAATGGTGGGCACAGAAACATCATTAGCACCTGCTGTATGAGCATACCTTTATCATTAATTCATACCACCACCTGCCATCCAACAATTCCCGAGTGACCAAAGTCAGTCTGGACCTCAAACCAAAACCAAAACACAAAAACCCCTACACAGAGCTGAGATATAGCGAAAGTCCACAAGTAAACCTTTAAAACAAGCTTCTCATGGCCTACTAAATAAGGTGCTCATTACAAAGTGGCATTTCCATTATTTTTAAGTGTTTACAGTACATGCAGCTTTCCATTTTCAGCCCTAACACCCCCCCCCAACCATATTTTCTTTTTAAAAAGATGTATAAATTAAGGTAAGGAAACTAAGACTTTTCACAAGCAGCACTGGCTGTCAGTTTAACAGCCAGACCCAGACCAGATTTGGAACACATCTAAAAAATGTTTAAAAGTTAAAGACTGCATTCATAAAAATTAAATTTTAATTATACCATCTTGATTAAAAAGGCATATGCATACATGAGGAGTAAGACCAGAAGTTTTGCTGATCTTAGAAGGCCATTATTTCTTAAGTTTTTAGAAGATTTGGTCTGTCATACTTTTAAGTCACCACAAGTTCTGTCATTGTCTTGAAAGTACATGGATCAAGCATAGAGACAAGATATTTTACTGTATCACCTTGGCCAAATAAATCCACTTTCCTAGCCACTCTAAATTAATTTCACACATAGGTATAAAATTTTCTATCATTTGCAAAACATATCCTTTACTACCTACTACTTTTCGAACTTTGTTACATGGTCAGAGACACTTAAAAGAATGCCTGGATTTGATTAGGCATAATCCATTGCACCTTTAAATATATATTTTGCGAGAGTCATATTTAGACATTTCATGCTTTATTAGGCTCTCATTGGGTCATTAATGTAAGAACAACGTGTACTATTTCCTAGAAGTAGCACAAATTTAGAGGTCCACCAAAAAGCAAGTTTTTGCTCTTGGATTACCAAGATCTAGTCTAAAACAGTGGATTAGAGTACTAACTTCTCAGTAATATTTATAGGTTGAAATTATGAAAAATTGGGGAGGAAAATTGAGACAAGCTGATTAGATCAAATCTTCCCCAAGAAATAAATTTCTACCCAAGTTTCATACATATTTAAAATCCACCTTACCAAAAAGAGCCAACCTACAAGCACCCCACACACCACACACACACAAAACGGTATGTTCCAAACAGTTTGTGCTACTTGTTTCAAGAAGCTGATGAGCTTCCAATCAGCAACCCTGAAAATGAGCCAACCTGGCATTGTCAAGAAGATTCCAATCCTGAAAATAGGTCCAGACTGAATAATTTATTTTCAGCACTTATGAAAAAATATTGCATCTACTTGTAAGACTTCTCTATTAGGATAGAGAAGTTGAAGATCTATTTTAGGAGCTTGTCAAAGATCTATTTCAACATAAAGTACTCCATCAATACTGTATGCCTACATTAATTAAAGCAATAAATCCTATCAAAAAGGTCTACTAGACAGATTTCATTGGATTTCTGTCCCCTCAACAGATTCCACAGTTCTATAGCAGGCTTTACAGGTAATTGTTTTGACTTGCTGTGTGTTCTTAGCATATCCACTTTGAGATAGTTTGCCTGCTTTTCAATAACAAGATGCATAAAAGGGAAGACAACCGGTAAAATATTTGTAGCAGCATGCCCCAGAGAACAGTTCCTCACCTGAAGAAGCTGGGGGAGGTATCATGGATGCCTGCATAACAGAAGAACGATCATGTCAAACAAAGCACCTTTTGTCTTCACAGTCTTTCATTAACAAATACAGGAACATTTTAGGGTTCCAATAATATTTACTGCGTACATAGCGTTTCTTAGAGAAAGCAACTCAATAGAGTCCATATGGTCAGTATCCATCTTTCACCTTGTTTTCCAGTTCGGACAAAGAACCCCAAAACATCTTTTAGTTTTATTTCAGTCTCTCATACATCAGATTAAGTAGCTCCCTAATGAACTGATGAAACTAAGTTATTGTTTACTTGATGGTTTATGCTTGCTTATTCCTGTTGGAAGGACAGAATTTACTTACTGTTTCACTAGGCTGGAGAACAGATGCTAAAAGAGAGAGAAAGAGAGACACTAACCATCATTAATCTAGAAGGCTAGAACTGCTAGTTTTCTAAAAATACATGCGTGCAACAGAATAGTTCTATTGTTAAAAAAATAGTTTTGTCAAAGACTACCAAAACAGATCAGAACATTCAGAAATCCCATTAGTAGAATACATTGTCTGTAGGACTCTTCTCAAGATTAGAGATAAAGGGTTGCAAAGGTCTCCAAGAATGTCTTATTTTGCTTTCAAAGAAGGTAGCCACAGCAGTACCTCTTTAATATGAAGAGGCTTCAATAGGAAAAATGGCACTTTGAGCCAGCTACCAGAAAAAGGCAGTATGAGCAGAAAACAATTGAGCAGTGAAAGATGCAACCCTTTCATACAAGAGGTTGCTGCCTTTATTGGCCACATGATAATCATCATCCAGAGAGAATGAAAGCTAACACGATAATAAGCCAGAGAAATGTTTCTAGAGCTTCTCCTGCCGGACCAGGGTGAGCTATCAGTACAAAACGCAGAAGTCAGACCAGTATCACTGAAGCCTCAGAGGTCTGGTGTCCTGCCAGCTTGGAAATGTCATAGCACAACAGCTCTTGACCCACTTAAAAACTGAAGGAGAATCTTGTACTAACTAAATTTACTTGAAGACACATGCAAAAGCAACCTAGAGGTTTCAATATGGCAGTTGTGATTGGGATACCAGCAGTTCCTGTGGCACTGATCAATTTAGACCTCAGGTTGCTACTGTTGTATACTTTTACGTGAAATGATACCACAGAGCCTGGAAACGTGATGTTCCATGAAGTTACTATGACTAGATACAACATTCTTAGCCAAACAATGGAATTGTATTGCTCCGCCCACCCCCTTCTTTTTCTCTTTTTAATCTTATTTCTATTGTGACTGTCTAGCTTGAGCTTGGTCCTGGAAGACATGAATAAAAATAACAGGAGTTCTATTTGTTTAGCAGATCTAACCAGTAAACAGCTTGCTTTCAACAGAAGGAGCTCTAACACAGCAAATGCTGTGTTAGAGGTTGTCATGGGAATCACTCAAAGCTACTGCACAGAAGGGGCGAGTCAGTCATAGACCAGCCTCAGTTTCATGCAAAACACTGGGCAAAATGGAGACATCACCTTCCACATATTTTGCTCACCACCTCCCAGAAACTGAAGACCAGTAAAGTGTGGACACATAGAACAACTTCAGAGAAACTGAAGCATCTGAAAGAGCCAGATGTCTACATAAAGTCTTGGTGCCCTATGGCTAAGCACATCCCAGGTGTTCTTTCCCTAGCTTTTCTGGAATCACTCTGGCATGAAGTCAGGTCACTGCATTTTAGTTACATGGGTTCATTTCTCAGTAACGGGAATGGCAGAAATAAAGAAATTTCATTATAAAAACCTAAGGGGTGTTTGCTATAAAAAAAAGAATCAAGCAGTTAGCTCTTCCACGCCCCAGTAAATCCCGAGTTGAATGAGTAGTGCAATAATGAGGAACCTCAAATTCCACTCCCTTTCTCCTGCTGCTAGCAGTTCCATGGTAAGTACACTGCATTTTAGTATTACAGTTTCCTTCTCTCTAAATGAAGAATAAACAACTGCTTTTTGTAAGGCTTTATAAGTGTCTGGCATTTTGTGTACTGAAATAAAGAAGTATTATTAAGTTCTAGAAAAATGCCCCGTGATTGATTTTTTTTTTTTAATCAGATACCTAATATTCCGTGACAACTAATAT
The DNA here is from genome assembly GCA_009819775.1 of Phoenicopterus ruber ruber. Taxonomy (NCBI): domain Eukaryota; kingdom Metazoa; phylum Chordata; class Aves; order Phoenicopteriformes; family Phoenicopteridae; genus Phoenicopterus; species Phoenicopterus ruber. Next base: position 6,420,146 of record CM020235.1, on the reverse strand, counting down.
CAAGTATTGTACTCTGGCAAATCTTTGAAAGCTACAAGAAACAGCAGTGACAGATACTGTGTAATATGCACCCAAGCCCACTTAGACTGAGAACAGACATCCTCTGCACTGCCATGAAAACATGATACTGTAAACACATAGCAGGAGAACATTTTTCATTAGTTTGCATTGCTTTGGATGATCAAAAGAGATAGCAGTAGCTACATTAAGTTAGAACACTGATATGAAGAAATTGGAAAGGTTTTTAATTAAGAAACTGAGCAAAGGCCAAATTTTAGAGATGAAATAGACAATTAGAGGTATTTTACCTTTGTTTCTTCTGTAAAAAACATTAGGAAGTTTATTGGCACGTTTGAGGTAGAAGAAAGAAGCAACAGACAGAATCAAGAATAAACTGATGAAAAACGTCCCTAAGATGAGAGAGGCTGCCACTTCTGGGCCCCCTGTACAAAAACAAAAAAAAAAAAGAGAGAGAGGGGAAAAAAGACTATTATTCACTAGAAATCTCTTCTAATAGAAAGGTTAAACAAAAGATAAAGAACAACTTCCTGATATTCATAGGAGACAAAAAAGTGGATTTCTTTATTTAAATATAGAGACAGACCTCACTGAAACATTTGCAAAGATCTTTCAATACTCATTTCATTACATGAACAACTTCCCCAGCCCCACCTGCCAAACGTCAGGAAAGCCTTAGTCTCTACTTTCCTGAAGATAGCCACAAATTTTTAATCCGTCATTCTGTTTCTTTTATATAACTTTCAAAACCAGTGCTGGGAGGCACTCAACATTAATATTGTTCTTTTATTCCTTAAATGAAGTCTCCTGAAGACAGAACTTGTCTCCAGACAATACACCACTGGCACAGTACACCCAGTGTTATGTTTTCACAAGTGACTGATACAGAAACCATCCCAAGGAGGAAGGCATTAGCAAAAGGTGCCCTCCCTCACCTCTATCCCGCTTTCCCTGCCTCAAAAAATGCCCTGCATATTTATTCTGCTGTTTTATTTATTTAACATTATGATCCCAAAGAGCAAGTATTTTAAGAAACAGAAGTTCTTTATGATCTTGTTGCAGACAAACTAGGACAACAGATCTACCTGACAAGCTCTGCTTGAGAAGTCCACATTCTGAAGAGCATTAGATACTTCAGGTCAACTTCTTGTCACACATGACAAGACAAATGTTAGAAAGGGATCAGCAGCACCCAAATTTGACAGGGCTGTTCAGCTTTCCTTTTTAAGAGCACTGATGAAAAGCACTCACCCTGGAACACTAAATCACTTCATTTGGCATCCCATCTCTTGCTGAAGTATGCAATGCTATCCAAATATTCTCCATTTGTATTATTCTTACCAGTGTCGAACAAGTATTTTTAGGAGATTGTGCTGGTTTGGGCTGGAGTTAATTTTCTTCCCAGTAGCTGCTATGTGGCTGTGTTTTGGGCTTGTGCTGGAAACAGTGTTGATAACCCAGGGCTGGTTTCGTTACTGCTGAGCAGGGCTGACACAGAGCCAAGGCCTTTGCTGCTCCTCACCCCACCCCACCAGCGAGGAGCTGGGGGGGCACAAGGAGCTGGGAGGGGACACAGCCGGGACAGCTGACCCCAACTGACCCAAGGGATGTCCCACACCATATGGCATCATGCTCAGCATATAGAGCTGGGGGAAGAAGGAGGAAGGGGGGGACATTCGGAGTGATGGTGTTTGTCTTCCCAAGTCACTGTTCCGCGTGATGGAGCCCTGCTTTCCTGGGGATGGCTGAACTCCTGCCTGCCCATGGGAAGGAGTGAATGGATTCCTTGTTTTGCTTTGCTTGTGCGCAGCTTTTGCTTTCCCTATTAAACTGTCTTTATCTCAACCCAGGAGTTTTCTCACTTTTACCCTTCTGATTCTCTCCCCCATCCCACCAAGGGGGAGTGAGCGAGCGGCTGCGCAGGGCTTAGTTGCTGGCTGGGGTTAAACCACGACAGAGATTAAACAGAAATGACGGGTCAGCAGTGATAAAATCAACCTACAGAAAGGCTAACCAAGATGTAAGAGATGTGTAACACGTTGCCTTACCCTAAAAACCAAAACTCTTGCAGCATAAGGTTCAAAACTCAGGTTATGGGGTTTCATAAATAACCAGCTCAACCTGTACCAGAAAATCACTTCAAGAGCACTAGGACAAGACGAAAGAACCATTCAGTAAAACACAGTTACCTCAAATTTCAACTCTAAGACTTATAAAAGATTCCTGTTGAGAACAAGCCAGAAAAAGTAAAAATGGCCACTACCTTTAGAACAAAACCTATGCTACAGAAAAACATATTTTACAACTTGTTTCAAATGCCATGTCATGAAGGGGCTGGTACACAGTGAATAATCAAAGCCTGCACTCAATAGCTATTTCCATTTACTCACCTATGTTCTGTATGAAAGGAGTTACGGTGCTTATATTCATTTGGAAATTCATTCCTCTGACACCAGCTGCAAATAAAAAGAATTTTTTAAAGTAAAATCTGACTAAAACTACAGATTTATTGAAAATGTTAGTAAAAGGCTATGATACTTCTTAGTAATTATTTGAAATTGTATAAGAATCCTGATTTCTCCCACAAAAAATTCATTCGTTATATCACTTTTAAGAATTTCAAAAAAGGAAGCAAACAAGCATCATCATAATTTGTACAAAAAGAAAATAATTCACTGGTGCATTTCCCAGAAACTTAGAACAAGTTTCTTATCTCTTTCATTAAAAATATTTACAAGGAACTGAATGGTTCTCACCTCTCAAACAAAGCACACGTACAAAATGAATCTAGCCTTCTTAATATAGATTTTTCAAGGAACTCAAGTACAGTCTGAGCTATTTTGCGCTCTGGAAAAGTCCCTAGCAAACGCCCACAGCAAACGCCTTTTTCTTACAGCAGAGATTAAAGCAGCCACAAAATTCAGCATTCACTGTATGTTTGATACAGGTCCTACCCTGTAAGTTTAATCATTTTGAGGTTTAGGACTTTGCTTTTTTTTATTTTAAGAACTTACATTGTTCAGAATGACTTTTATTTTTAATGTTGCATTTGGTTTCACAGATTAGGTACTCTAGTACATAACAAGATTTTGATTTCCACCCCCTCCCCTCCTAGACTGTGGAATGGTTCCACAGCACTCTGCACAGTTTCTGCAAACTATATTTCAAAGTTTCCATAGGTTCTGTTGCATGTTCAAAAGCTCAAAGGTATATTAGGACTTTGGAAAACATTGAAGTTTTACAAGGGAGGGGAAAAAAAAAAAAAAAGAAATCGGCAACATTCGATGCCTTCTTGAACAGTCTTTGCTGGACCACGCATGCAAGAAGAGATCTCAGTACCAAAAAACACCCATCAGAACAAAGGGAGGGTAAATGACTCACTATTTCTGCATTCAGTCAGATTGTAAACAGCTGAAACAGGAAGGGTTTCATTTTTGCATTTAATGCAGCTACTACTACCATCCTCATTCCATCGTCTGTAACAACCTGCATAAGAATAAGATGTACAGAGATTTGAAAACAACAAAAGCAACACTGGAAATATTTCCTAGTCTTCAGAAAGAGGTAGAGAAAACAGAAATTCCCTCTGTTTGGTCTACCGGTCTCCTGCTTCCTATTACATTACACAAATTAAGAGTTTTCATTTCAAAGTGTTTATTCCAGAAAAGATATAACCTTTCAAGGGTCAAAAAGGAGAAAGTTACAAGCAAACAACTCCAAGGGCAATTTCAACATAGCTCCATTCACTGCTTCACATGTTTTAGTTTTGAGAAAAACGGGAAGTGTCTAACAACCTGTAACTACCCTCAACAATACTAAAAAAGCAGCAGAATTTTACTGTTTATTTTCAGAGGTCCTACACTGCCAAAACAAAATTTAATACCATTTTAATATATAGTATTGAAAACAGAAGTAGGCAGGGACAAAGATGCTAAGAACTAGAAGGAGTGTACTTGGATGAAAAACGATGCCGGTGTCCCTATAGTCCATCACTTGAAGCATGGCAAGCTAAAAATACAAATACTGCCCTAATACAGTCTTTTTCCCATGCCTCAGTCCTCAAGTATTGTACCATTTGTTTCACTTTAAGAACCCAAACCTGTTTAAACTATTCTGTGACAGATGGCGAGTGTTTTATATCAGTCACCCTACCATGCGGGCTGGAAAGTGATTAAACTTTCATCTTGGCCTACGTCTTCGATGTTCAAAGCTCAATTTATGTTTAAATGCACATACTGCTATGTCTTTGTTAAGAAAAAAAAATGGTAAGGCACATCTTCAATAACAACTTCATTTAATACAATAAAGCTGTGGTGGTTTCACTTGAGGCTTAGACTTGAGACATGAAGATTAGAAGGATATTCCTACTAGATCATATTACAGTCTACATTTAAAGGAAAAAAAACTTACTGTGCTGGCTAAAATCCAGTTCTATAGAGCCTTGAACCAAACTGGTATCAATTATCCCAAAAAGCAAACCATTAGTAAGGTGCTGATTTGAAAACAGCTCTGCTGCTATGTTTTCCTTAGAGAGAAGCAGCACATTTGATGCTCACAGTAATAAATTACATCTGACATTTAATCTAAACACAAGCAGACCCAATGTAAGGGCAAAGACTTTCTACAGTAATAGGAAGGAAGCATCAAAGCACTTATCTGACACCAAAGATATTGGTAGATTATCAGTTTACAGTAAGATTTAAGAGAACGCAATCCCATAACTTGGGGACAACTGTTTATAGCATATCTAAGATCATTTAGAAGCAGAAATGAATGCATTAAATGAAGCAACAGTTAGAGAAGCTAATGAAGCAGTGAAAATAGATGGGCTTAAAATGCTTTAACAACTTCCACACGGAAGCAACTGAACCCAGAAGCGGACCCAAATTTTTAAGTCACTAATTCTCTTGTTACTGTGGGCTCTGAAGCCACTTTCCCACTTTTACTCTCCGATTTTAAATAAAATGGCATTAAAAAAAGACCACCCTTTTGCTACTGCTGGAGAGTGACAAAAGAGGTTTTTAACATTTAGAAGAAAAACAGCTCTACATATATGGCACAAGGAAGAAGGAGGCATTCTCTGCTAACAAGACAATATTGAAATTATTCTTAACGCTCCCTTAGATACGCATTACAGCATTTTTGCTTTTTATGCTCATTATATGGGCTTTTAGGGCTTTTAAGCGTTTACAATAGCTCTTACAGAATCCAACTGCACATTAAATAAAAAAAGATAAAGAATAACCTTATTAATAGTTGTCTATTCTCCCTACAATGCAAGAACAATATTTGTGAGTCATAAGAAGCGTATCTGGTGTATATGGAGGAAGACAGACTTCAATATGTACGTGCACTAATTATTTTGTTTTCACTCCCCAATTAATCAGGCGCTGTATTTTGGTGTTAACTATCAAAAACAATCTGGAATTTTATTAACCAATCACACACTATACCTGGACTGCACTGGTTGGTTACTGGACAGGAACTGTTTGAATCCAACATATCCACACAGCATTCTGTTTCTGAAACCTAAGAAAAGAAATTACATTTCACATAGTTCTTAAGTTTACTAAAAGGCTTCAACAAAAAAAATCCTTCAGAGAACGTAAAAGAATAAGCAGTAACTGCAGTTAAAACTTGCTGTAACTTTTTCTTTTTGCATTAAGCAACCTTACAAAGAGAGAACAAGCTAAACACCCCATCAAGCCGATTTTGACCTGGCAGCTGCTACCCAAACCAACACTTTGAGAACAAACGTACACTCGACTGTTGACATTGGACAAAGCCTCAAAAAACTGCTTCAGAAATATACTTGCTAAATTCTTCAGTGAAGCACAGTTCAGAGGGGGAGTTATCCTTCCCACAGCACCACACAAATGCCCTAACAGATTTCCTCAGAAATACTATTGGCAAAATGACTGGCAAAAACCAGTTTTCACTGAATGCCCACACTGCAAGTGATGATAACATCTACATTCGGCAGAGCAATCCAGCAGAAATACAAAAGCTTCTTCCTTCAACACTTTATATAAAGAATAACTTCACATATCCTGAAGGCACGTAGCTTATTTTTATTTTTTGTTTATATAAAAGCCAGTTTCAAAATTATTTACAAATTACAACAAGCTGTGACATAGGCTTAGAGATAAATGATTGCTAGAAACTCCATGGTTCTTTTGATAGATATTAGTAACATCTCATATAGACTTGGGCACATCCACTCTCTGAACCTGTACAAGAAAAATAAGCCACAAAACTCTCATGCCTTTTAAAGTTTTGCAGGTACATTCCGCTAAAGAATACAGAAAGTCAAATCAGTCTTGAAGAGGGATGAAGTATTCTTGGTCAAAAGTAACAAGACCTGATTGATATTCAGCCATAGAAGTAACTTAAATATACCTCACATGTAACAGCCAGTGTTACTCTGCTAATCAGCAAACCCCATCCAATCCAGGGGTGACAAAGATCAAAGCTATCAGGAAGAAGATAGGAAGGAAGAACCTGAAGACCTATAGATAACATGCTTAAGACCAGCTTCTTAAAAAGTTTTGTTGATCAAACTCTCCCACAAGCAGAATTTTATACTCTGACCTTTTTCTGTGACTTGAAGCAGTGTTTGCTTCAGGGCTTCTCAGTCCTTTGAAAAGTTAACTTTTGGGCATCCATGTTTTGGATTGTTTGTAGTTAAACTGCCAAGCAACTTCAAAAGTGTTTTTTTGATCATCAGGGTGCTTTTTCCACATGGTGTGAGGTGTTATCGGTTGCATCTCTGCTAGTCTACAAGCACACGACTAGGAAGAATTTAATGCTTTAATAGGCAATCAGCCTTCATGGCAAATTGACCCACTGTACAAGTTTCAGTTAATGACTGCTAGCAGTGTAGGGCATTGCTGTTGACTCAGAAAGCCTTCTATGAACTGCAGTGCGAGAGGAAAATAATCTGATCCTTCTGTTTTTACAGCACCTAGCATGACACAACACATGAAGTACCTACCGAACTTTCAGTAGATTTGCTGGCAACTTCTGCTACGAGTCTAGTTAACAGAAGGACATATGGCACCTCCATGCCCAGGAAAGACACGGGTCTAAATAAGAACAGGGAAAGAAATTAGAATATCTTATTAATGACAAAGAAGTTACGCTTTCCCTTTGTTAAGGAACTTTGGCCAACCCATTCCTTTTATTTGAATGCAAAGGCTCTTAAATTAAATATGCCGGGGGGAATGACTTACCTTGGTTCAAGATACAAATTTGAGACATTCGGAGTTTTCCCTCCAGCTGCACAGGGGCAGGTTTCTGGCTATGGCAGACTGTGGTTGCTAAGAAACAAGGAGCCTTATCAGTCTGCTCCAAACTGGGCCATGCAGAGACTATTCCACAACCAGGATCTAAAAATCAATGTGATTGCACTAGAACAGTTACCACCTGGCACCACCACTGATAAGCCTCCCCACAGTTACAGGCTCCTCTGGCTGCAGCATTGAACTGTGAGGGATTCGTATCAGGACAGAGCGCACACGCCACTTTGAAAAGGCAATACTGTAATTAATTTTTCCCATGACAGCACAGTCATGAAGCATTAATGAAGTCTGTCTGTTAATAAGCAGTATTTCTCAGTTGCCTGAGAACAGACCTTCTCAATGCGGAACAGAATATTTTGGGCAGTCTGCTACAAGCCTTGCTTTTTTTCCCCTCCGCTTTTGCCGTATAACTCCACACATAACCTAAAGTCCACATTTCTTACATTAAATTGTTTGGCTAAACAAAAAGGTGCTACGTCATGCTTGATCTGCATTGTTCAGACACTCCCTATGTCAATATTATAGTATCTGCCTATTCTCTAGTCAATATAAAGTTGGAAGCCACGTCCAGTTCTCAGTACCTACAGCCTAGTAGCTTTAGGAAAACAGAGTCTTTCATATTATAAATAAAACATGGGGACAGACAAAGCCCTCTAACCAGAGATTAACAAGAGGACAGTGTCCAGAAGAAAGCCTTCAACTGTAGGGGAAAACTCCTTTAGTGACTCATCTCACAAACTGAAATTTGGTACTATTTTTGTTAAATAAAAATCCAGTGGATGAGTTTTAAATTACTGCAAAATATGTGTCATGACCCTTGGCAAGTTGTTTTTCTTAAGAACAAAATCATTGAGCAGTTCCTATGATTAATTTCCGTTCAGTTTTTTAAATCACTTCCACATAGCCCGTTGCCTCAACTTCAAAATAAGATTAGTTCAGCTTGGTGGGAAAACTTATTATTATCCCCTGCTATCATGTGAAAGCTCCAAGATCAAGGACTGAAAATCCTGAAAACCAAACTCCAGTCTTACTGCGACAACTAATTTCTACAGTTAGTAAGGATTGGGGCAGATACCTTCCAATTTAAGCATAACAATGGATGTCAATGTCAAGTCCATCAGTGTCAAGCTGCAGCATCCATGATTTCATCAGTTCACATTTACAGACACATAAATAAAACAACACCTATACTCAAATGAAAAACAGGCAGCCAACGTAAGCGCGCTGTGTGTGCGATGCTAGCTGACACAGCCCAAGACAGCGCCCGATTAGCCTCGCTGTTGGCAGCGTAGATTATAGGAACCAAGGAATGTAAGCAGCGAGGAACCTGCAGGCAGAGATTCTCCAGAATGAGATACTAAACACTAGCTAGCTTCAGGAATGGTACCACCACCACATCCTGGAGTGAAAATTAAGATGGATTATGGCAGTTTACAGAACTGCTGGAAAGTGAAGGCACAGCCAAAAACAGCAGGGAAAATTTAGCGTTGGGAATTTCACACAAGGATGGAAGACACATTTCTAACCTACAGCTAAGCTTATAAATTGCTGACTAAAAAGCTTTAATGTTATCTTTCAACAATACCTGAGGTGACAGATGCAAACACCTGTTTTAACAAAAAGGTGAAGTCATCTCTGAAGATGAAAAGAGACCACCTTTCTAGACTGCAGTACATATGCCCAGAAGCCAAAAACACCTATCTTATAGCTTTGATGGTAACAGTTTCTTCTGGAGCACATTTGAGCAGAACAGAAGCTACTTACGACTCAGTAAACGATGGCTGATGTAAGCATCGCACTTACCCAGTTTGACAGAGAGCTTTCCACTTGTGTGTGACAGTGTAAGAGTACTTACATAAATGCTATGAATAATTCTGTTTTAAATCACATTGGGTGTAACTTTAATTTGCACATTTAACCTTTTAAAAACAGGGTTTTTTTTTTCTTTTTATGCCTTTCTATTGCAGTAAAAGTTGAGTAGCACAACTTCAGGGTTTTTCGAGGCAGTCCAGCAGAGTAATGTTAAAACAATCCTCAGGACGTGCATATGGATGGATGTATTTTAAACAAATACATACATAGAGTTTGTCTTATTACCTATCAGTTTTCTACAATCTCTCTTCAGAAATGAGATATTGCTTCTTGGCTGAGAAAGACTTCCTCTGGGGAAAATAGTTAGAGTTGGTAAAGACATTTGCTGATAACATTCATTGTTTTGGATGCTACGCACAGATTTTTGTCAATACCCGATTATTATAATAGCTGTGAATACTAAGAAAAGGCAGATGAAAAAGGCATTTGTTTAAACAAGTATATTCTTGTTATCTAGAAAAATACTTATTTTCAGGAACAAGTCACACTAAACAAGAAAACATTGGTGAAACCAGCCACTTCTAAGTGCCCGATCCTCCTCTTTGTGAATGCAAATAGCTATACAGCATAAGCTCAACATTGGCTGTATTTCCATTCCTGAAATAAATGAAGATACTAATCAACACTGTTGCATTTATGAGCAGATATTTGTTCACAGCCACTAGTGATTCTAACTAGAACATCTGCCCTGCAGCTGTTCCAGTAGAAATAGGACACGAGATCTATTTGCCCTCAAATCACCAGCCGATATTTTTTATTTCTGCGAGTGAGAGACAATATCTAAGCTCTCTCTATATATATTTGTTGTTGTTTGGTTATTTTTTGTTTGAACCAGTTTTAGCTGCAGAAAAAGGAAAGCAGAGATGAACAAGCTGCTTTAAAGCTTCCAAATGTATGAGACATATGTTATATTTACTCAATTTACATTTTACTCCACGTCTCAGAACCACTTTTTCACATCCTGCTGGATTCTCTATTGGCCAATAAAAATTAGAAGCCTATCAACATAATATAACATCTGTCTGAATGAGGCAGAAAGTCAAGCCATGGAGGTAACATTAAATAACTACTTTTTTTTAGGGTAATGCCCATGAAAGATATCAGACAGACTTAAGCATCCATATTCTTTATATGTAATAATACGAAAAACATATATAGTGTTCCTAAAGTCTGGTTGTGCCACACCTCAGCAAGGCTGAAAAGAGCTTGTGACTTGTAAGTCAAAGAATAAATCAAGTGCAGAACTTCCAAACAAGACAGCAACTTCAAGTAGAGATTTGTACTGTTAATTGGTCTCCCCATACAAAACCACGGAAGTAACACAACTCATTTTACTGCTTTCCAGCCACAAGTCAATCATAACCATTCTGTTGCCAACCCAAACAATATTTTACACCATAATTTTAATTTTGGAAAGGAAAAAGCCCTAGAGCCTCCAAGACATTCAGTATACATGAATACTAACCATGCCTCTGAATGAGGTAGCTGAAGTTTCAGTTTTTAAATTAAGCACATGAATTTGATCAGGATCAGACATCCACAGCAAAACAATTTACAAACCCATGAAATATGTTTCATGTTTGGTAGAGTTTTCTCTTTGGATTATGGAAAAAAAGATAGTGTCATGCACAAACTGGAGCCCAAATTAGAAAGTATTTATGCTTGAGATGCCAGCACAGTTTTGAGAACACAGACATTTTAATTAAAACAAGTATTTCACACCAGAGTTCCACATTTGAAACAAATCTGAAATCACTGTCAACTTGGATCTCAAGTGCCACAATACACATAAGCTAAACACATCAAGATTCACTAAATGAATTCTTCCTCTTGTTGCTTTTAAAAAAGAATGCAAACAATTCATGAACACTAGGCATGAGAAGACTTTTTCCTCCCACTCCTGGAAGCGAGTGTTCTTTAATTCATCTTTACGTCTACATTTTCCATATATATAGCTGTGTATCTATTATTTCTGTTGTATTATCAGTGTCTTTCTTGCTTAAAGTGCTGCTGGAGCGCTGTTTGAGCAAGGCAGTTTTTTTCAGGTACGTGGAAAAAGATGACAGTAAAAAGAAACATTGCCTAAATTTCAGGTGGTTTTATAATTCACTCAGCAGATCAGAGTTTGAAACTATATCCCACTCATTCCGCTGCCAAAAGCTTCTTAATTCTGATGTGACCTTGAATTAGTCACGATAAAACAGAAAAGTCACAAATGTAGTCTCACAACAACAGACTTGTAAAGGCCTAAACTCTCACTTACCAGCTCCTTCAGAGGTATGCACCAGAGCACTGCATCTTCCTTAGATAGCCCTGAACGCTTGTGGTATGTGGTTTACTGCTAATTTCTCATTGACGCTGCAACTGTTTCACAATAAACCTGCACGGTAGAAGAACAGATAAGGATTGTGCTTAAAGCAATCTTTTATAAATTAAAGCCGAAGGAGGACTTGTTTTTCCAGCTTTCTTAACACGCACCCATGAAAAGAACTACTATCTCTGCCCTTACATCAAAATGATTATGTAATAGGCCAGCAACCAACAATTAAAAATACACACCTTCTGCTCAAGACAATGAAGATATCTACTTTAGGCTAGGCTTTGCTTCAAAAGCAGTTACATACCTGGAATGTGCCTAGAGCAAACACTAGTTAACACCAACACTTACTGTTGTTCAGTCAACAAAAATTTGGCAGTAACACGTTCTGCTGTTACAACAGTCGTCGCAGCCTTAAAAACCGAGAGCAGAAATGAATACTGGTGCAATTCGGTTGCCAACAGTATAGCTATACACTACAGGGAAAGATGCTGTGGAAACTGAACACATGCATGGCCTGTTTAGGGTGTCCCTCCCCAAACAGTGCAACAAAAATCTCTGTTATAGAGGTATATGTTTGCTTGAAGTTTAACCAGAAAAAAACAAACAAAAAACCACCAAACACCCACAACCCTAAAGAGTCTCAGATTGCCAAAAACTGTGGTAAACTGAGCGAGTGTATTAGGAAAAAAAGTATCCCAAGTTTTACTGGGCCACGAGAAAGAGACGATTCGTTTCCGAACGCGCCTCGGGAGCGCCGCACTTGAACGCGAAACATATCGGGAACCAAGGAGCCTTGAAGGAGCTGGGCGAGGCGGCGGGACGAGGGACGGCTCTTCCCCAGCTCTGCCCTACACGGCGAACCGCCGCCGCTGCTCCCTCAGCCCCCCCAGCCCCGGCGAGAGGGTCGGGGGCTTTTTCCGCGCCCTCCCCGCCCGCCCGCTGCACCGCTCGGTAAATACCCTCCTGCCGCCCCCCGGGACGCCGCTCGGGGGCCGGCCCCAACACCCCTCCCCGCACCGCCGCCTCCACCGGCGGCCGGACACGGCGGGGGGGCCCTGGGCCGCGGCTGGCAGACCGCTTCCCGCCCGGCGGCGCTGGCAGGGCCCGCTGCCGCCTGCGGCCGCGCCGAAGGCGGCAGCGGCGCCCTCACCGCCTCGCCTCACCTGCCCGGCGGCGCCTCCCACGCCCCGAACAATGGGGCAACGCCCGGGGGCTCGCCGCCCTCCCGGGGGCGCTCCGCCCTCCTTCTTTCCCGCCGCCCCACACCCCCCCGCCGCCCGAGGGGCCCGGCCGCCCTCCTCCGCCCCCTCCTTACCTGAGGAAGCAACCCCCGGCAGCACCGGCGGCAGGTTCCCTTTCGTACCCCCCGCCCTCAGGCGGCGCCCTGCCCGCTCCTTCCCGCGGCGCCCTGGGAGTTGTAGTTCCCCCCTGGCGGCCGACACTCAGGTTCCCCGAACGGACCGTTTGCTCAGAACTACAAGTCCCAGCAGTCTCCGCGCCGCGCCCTACCTGTGCCCTCCTCCCCACAGGTAAATCCCCTCCCTCAGCTCTTTTCCGGAGCGTCTTCGCCAGCGCCGCTCTCCTGCGCGCGGTGCCTCCTGGGAAAGGGAGTCCCGCGTCCGGAGTCAGCCCAAGGAACGGGCGGGGCCCGGCACTGCAACTCCCAGGGTGCCTGGCGCGGGCGCGGCCATTTTAGGCGTTGCTTGGCGACGCAGACGCCCCGGGAGGGAGAACGAAGCCGCAGGTAGGGAGGCGGGAGGCCTGTTCACCCGTCCCTCGAGTCTTCTGCCAAGTGGGGGATATCATGATGAAAGGATTAAATATCTCATTAAAGAAGCGTCAGGGTAGGGGACACAAGGAGGCTACGGCACGTCTGAACTCCTTCCAAGCCTTTACACGTTACACAAGCCCTTTGATACCGCCTGCTTGCACCATCCTGACAGCAGCCTCCTGACAAATGCCGGGATTTCAGAGAAAAGAAGGGAAGCCTTGAGAAAGGCAGGGCAATGCTCGTATCCAACAGGCTGACACCCACCACAGAGCTGCTCACCTAAAGCATACTCCAATATCATCACGTCTCAGCCCAAGTAACAACCACTGCTGAAATGTGGCAGAGAGGGCAGGATCTCTTGGCAAAACTAAGACTTGAAACAGGAGGCAAGATAAAAGCTGCACTTCCGATCTACGCCTTCATACAGCAAGTTACCTAGGTCTTGAAGAGGTGAATTAAAATTTGTTCCAAGTTTGAGATGGCAGTATATTTTGTAACAAGTTTAAAATACAAAGATTATACACAATGCCAAATGTCATTCGAAAAGATATCAATTCTAGAGAATGCTTTTTAAAATAAAAGATTTTAAAATATTTGGATTGTTTGAAAGTTGCTCTCTCCTGGACCATATATGGAAATATTTTTTCCAGTAAGGAAGAAACTACCTAGTTAAGTGCAATAAAGAATAAAAATATTTACCAAGAAAATTAATATTCAGTTTTACTGAATATTTATATAACTGTGTAAATGAAAACTAAATGCAGCTCTTTACAAATTCCTGATCTGGGTACCTCAAAAGAACTGCAATTTACTGTGATATTTTTTTTCCCCCAAAGTAGGTGCAATGTTTCAGAGCAGAACCTAGAATCTCAGAGAAAGACTTAAGTGCACTACCTACTCTCAAGACTGGAGAAGTCGGCAGGAAAAAGCTTTCACTGAACTTTTGATACAGCAGCCCTAGAGTTTCTCCCACAAATTGTGGATATATTGTATAATTTAGTCCACTTTGCTAAAGAGAGATGAAAATGGGGAAAGCGGGTGGACAGACTTGTTTGCTTTCTGCTCTTTGTGTGTAGCACCCAGTGATACACAGAATTCAGCTTCTGATAAATATACAGAGTAGCTAAAGTGCTGAAACCGCAAACAAATTGTTGTCATTGGTTTCATTTGTGGTTACACAGGACTTTGAGATGCATAATTTGCACATTAGCAGAACAGTTAAAAGATTCTCAAATACCTTTGGATTCAGTGAGTTACTGGATGCAAACACACATAAAATTATGCTATGACAAAGTATTTTGGCTTAAAAGCACTACTTCATCTCAGTATTGAATTCATCCTTATCTCTTCAAAGATTAAGCCTCTGCCTTTTATTCTGTTCACTAGCTATAAAACTTACAATGACTTCACAGCCAGGAAAAACATTTCTCGCCTTCTTTTCTTAGCTGTGTATTGTGGTTTGCGTTACTTCGTAAATGTGTCACTTGAAATTTGTTCTGCAGCTTCGTAAGCTTTTTGTGATCCCTTCCCACTCCAGCTTTCTATCAGCATTTCACAAAACAGGACACTTGGCTGAATCCGTAGTGTGACAGTGTGACTGGAATTTTTCTTGCCTAAGAGATTCAATGCATGTAAGAGGCTGTGATTTAAATCCTATGAATAGTTTAGTAGTTGACATCCAAACTTATTACATTTCTCCATAACCAGTTACACTATAAAATTCACTATCTTTCTCTACAACATGCCTGTGCAGGACAAGATATGCTACTTCCAAGTTTATAGATGGAGGGAGGAAAGGTAGGAGTTGTGAGTTTTGAATTTAGGGTCAACAAACATCTTAATTTACGAGGCAGAAACAAGTTCTGCACATGGACAGGCATAGCTAGGGTTTTTTGGTGGTTTGTGATTTGTTTTTTTCATAATTCAGAGAGCAGCACTGCTGTGAAATAAAATTGCTAGAAAAGAATTGTAGGTGCTGGCAAAAAAAAGAAATGAATACACTAAATATCTGTCTTTCTGACCAGTCCCATAGTTATTGCCACTGCAGCACTAAAACTAAAGTGCCGACCTTCAAAACTAGGTTGCTGCTCACGAGCACATATTTTACCAGAACAAAAGAATGGGTAAATGAACAGGACATAGGGTTCAAACAGCTTTTGGCAGTGACCTTTCCAATCTAAGGGTAGGGGAAAAGTGGGAGATTAGGGAAAGTTTCATGTGTGAAAAAGTGCAAGCTACTATGACAATTAACTACAACCAGATACGTGATTAATACAAATCTTTTCAAAATGTGTCTACTGTACCTCAATAGCGCTTTAAAAATAATTCTTACTGTATTGAATTATTCCATTCAGCTCTGTTTATTAAGGTTTTCTCCCACAACATGTCCATCTCTTCAAAGTCATGTCAGACATAACTTTGCAGTGGTTTTAACTGTTGCATGTTGTTTTGAGTGGCAGAAAAGGTGTCAAAATTACATTCCTTTAGGAGACAGCAAAATAAACAAAACGGCTATTATTGCGTGTTACTTAATGGAAAGATCTAATCTATCAATCTATCTATCTAATGTATCTTGTCAGGCTGTGAGAAAGGAAAACAAAATTCTCTTTTAGGTCATATTATCAGTAGGGTATTTCCAGTATACGTGTGTAATATGTAGGCATCTCCAGAGTTTTGTGTAGCTGAGAGGAAGCCGCACTGTTTCTGCTGTGTTTAGGAGGTACTTCAGCATCCTGCAAGTTCAAGTCTAGCCTCGCTTTTGCAGTGGTTATATTAATTAGGTTTCTGCACTCAGCTTCCTGCCCCGTCTCCTTGTGCGCGCAGCTGCCCCTGAAGTCTTCTGTCATTTCAACTTCCTGATTTGTGGCTTTTAACAATTGGTTGAGGCAGTTACCAAGATTTCCCCTAAGAGACAAAGCGAAAACACTCTCACTTTGCACGTTACATAGCAGCTCTGAAACAAAGCAGAAAATACAGCGCGCAGTTATTCGGGCAATGATTTTCGTCAGAGGGATTTCTGTTCTACGCAACAGCTGCCGTTACAGAGAGACGTTGTGTGAAGCTGCTAAAGGCACGCTACCGGGTAGCCCGACTCCCTTCGTCCACTGCGCAGACACCGCCCCACTGCTGTCTGATGTCCGAAAGGATGCTTCGGCAGAGCTGGGGAATGGGGATGAGACTACAGGTTATTGTGGAAAGCTGGATGCCTCTCAGTGTACTCTGTTCTTTATTTCTTTGAGCAATGACATTTTCCAGCAAATACCATGTCCTTAAGGAAAAAGGTTGGAATATTGACTCATGTGGTGCATAACACCATCTGTACCAACGCAGACCAGTTTTCCCAGACCTGACCTACTATACTTCAGTAAATTAAAGCATCAGTTCTTAAATGTACTTGTTCCTATTCAAATTGCCCCAAATTAGTCATGATCTTTAATCTTCTGCTCTGGAATTCTATCTGTTAGGCTGCTTGCCCTGACAGTGCCTCTACATGCCATCATCTCCAATACCCAGGGTTTCTCTTCACTAAGCAAGCACTGCTGATCTCATATTGCCAGTTTCAAAGGTCTGCTTCTGACCAAAGCAGGAATAGGAGGGCTTAAGCCTTTTCTCTTTTCAAATCAGCTTTGAATGATAAAAGTCTACTGGTAGAGTTGCATTAATATTAAAAACAGAAAGCTTTTGAGCTTTTCCTTAAGAAGAATATACAAGTTATTAGTAAAATCTGTAACAGGACTCAAACAACGCATACCAGATGGGAAATGATACTCTCTTCCACAAATACATTTGCTCACCTTGTACTTTCCCTGGAAGAGCTCCTGGGTGCCACGCAGCCAGGCAGCCGAGCAGAAAGGTGTTGCTCTTGAGCAGGTATGACCTACATAACAGATGTAAAAACATTCGTCGCCTTGTCAAGAGAACGACTGCTGGCATTGACATAATTTTATGGTCTGCTAAGCCACGGGAAAGATTTCTGTTAACCGGGGAAACATCTTGATGTATTCCCGACACATACAACAACCCTTCCGGAGAACGGTGTTACCAGAGTAATTGGATAGATCAAGGCACTTTAACAGTTGTCATTCTGCGATTACCTACCTGTTAATTGAGAAATATGAAGAGGATTCCCTGGCTTCTCCTTGTATGGTTTATGGGAATTAAAGGCCTCCTTGAGAAACACCTTTCAGTCAAGCCAAAGGACATTTTGCGTGTCGGCCATGTGAACTAAAACATCCGGGTCTCTCTACGGCCACATGTGAGGCTCCTGCCAAGCAGAAGCCCTTTCCTTAAGATTTTTCTGCTCCCAATACACCCTTGACTTGTTCATTTGCTAACTTTTGGGGGGGAAGGGAAGGCAGGGAGGGGGCAATTCCAGACCAATTTTCACAGACAGTTTGAAACTAATATAGTACCATCGAAGTGACTTGCTCTACTGTTATTGTTAAGCTGGGATTTTTAATACTACCAGGGTGAACATGCACATCACTTGACTTACCAGCTATATTTTATCTACGAGTTTCCTTTAAATATTTTTGCTCTTAAGGCAATGCTCTAGAAAGGAAAATGAAAATCACAACTGCTTTTTATGGTAAATCCTGAAAGTTTAAAAGTAGGAGATGAATGAAAAGCAGTCACAGACTTGGTGCATACAGGAGATGTTTCCAGAGTTCGAAAGAAAACAAGTTGGGCATAATAGCTGTCTGGGTTACGGTAGGGTACGAGATAAGCAATTCCCAGGCTACATGCGGTCTGATAATGAACAAAAGACATTCAAAAACAACAAGAAATTATTCTTATGTCCAAGGTTGCTATAATTTATGACGGAAGAATTCAAGTCCTTCTTTCCCCCAAGCTAGAGCCACCCTATATTACCTTCCCGCCTGTTAATTTCACGGTGCAAACTTAGAAGTACCTTTCCATTTAAAACATTTTGTGAGTCTGTGTTTAAGATATACCAGCTGAAATGCAAGTTTTATCCTGAGAAATACAGCTCGAAAGAACTGAAGATAAAAGCACACGAGAACAAAAAGCAGTTCAAGAAAATGTGATCAAGTATTAATAAGCATCTTGCATCAAAACTGAAATTGTTCCTGTTTAAAGAAAAACAAACAAAAAAGACCCAAAAGGGTAAGGTGAGAAGGATACAATATTGTCCTTGTTGATGGTAAACCTTCTTTCTGTTCAAAACATGGAAACCAATGCTCTGCAACTCCGTTTACTGTAAAAAGTCTTGCCACACTCTCACTGGCAATCTGCTGCCGTGCTTGTGGTTTTACTGACAGCGGTGGAAAGCGAGGAGTTATTGTAAGCGCACTGCTTATCAGACAGCTAAACGGCGTCGCCTGTGTAATTACCCTGCTCTTATTGTAAAACACGAGTAAAGAACAGAAGCTCGAAAACTTCTGATTTTTACAGTGCTTTTCAACCCTTTCTGAGTTCCTATTTTTTTCTCTAACGGAGGTGTAGAGCCCTTTATGAGGAATTCCTGCACGGGAGAAAACGCCTTTGTTTTCCTTAGCTAAGTACTGATATGTAAATCCCTTAGAAGTAATCTACAGATTCCCAGATATCTGCAAACCACAGATTAGGTGCCATAGGCACAGCAAGAGTATTCTGCAAGGGGCTGTCATTATTATGGCTTGCTTTTTTGTGCAGTTTGGGTTTTCCCCCTTTAATCTGTTGCTGTTTTGCTTGTATACGAGGACTAGCAACCCCCCGATTCTAGAGCCATCCTACCACTTTGGAGCACATCGATATATAAATTTGACATTTCTAAGTCAACTACTCATTTGCATCCGATGTTTTGCCGCTAGGCGACAGTTGCAGGTTGACAACGGAGTGGTGGCACGTGAATTAAACACATTTTGGGCTTCATCTGGAAGTTAGACATGCTGGGAATTGCTCATCGCCTGTATCTTGCCTTTGCCCTGCACCTGCAGCACGCTAGTAAGACCCGAGAGCTGCCGGCTCGCCCAGACGCGTTTGTGACGGCTGTTCCGTACTTTGTCCCCCGTTCTGAGCACGGTATCATGCCGTAAGGTACTGCCCGGTGCATGACCTTGGCCGCAAGAACCAGGCTGGGAGGAACCTGAGTGTCGTTACATCGGGACTTGGGCCATTCATTCCTGAAACAAAACGTTATTTGTTAGCTTTGTCTAGATTTATGATAGAGCCCGAATTGTTAGCATATACGTCTAGTAATTTCATAACAAGCTTTCTCCCACATTGCGGTACAATGATCCTACGTGCTTCTTGGCCAGATAAATCCTGCTGTACAATTTGAGAATTTTGACACTCTATAAATGACAACTGTAAAATGCAGCTTTTAAATGCATAAAACCCCCTAATAGTCGAAGGTGAATACATGACAGGTAAGCACTTTGTGTTTTCTTTGGTAAGGAACTATAATTTCAGCTTAGAAATTTAAGACCATAAACATTATGTAGTTTAATCAGTCTAAACACCTACGTGTAACCAAAGGACTATAACCCCCAAAGCAGATTGTCTCATCCTAAATATTAAAGATAATGTTTGCCTGGAAAAAAGTATTGAAAAGAATTATTCAGGTACAGAAATAGTCTGTAGAACTAAGCAATTTCTATAGATGAATATGACGCTGATTGAAAATTCTGTAGATTCCACTGTATTAGTTTTTTTCTCCCCAACTATCTGCTGATTCGTACCACGAGGAGAATCTAGCTTTCCACTTAAACTGTTTCTGTGTGGACGTGGAAGAGATTCATGGTGATTTACGATGTCTCCGTTAGCTAAACTTCTCTCGTACTAGAAGTTGACTCTGCAAATTGTACAAGTGACATAGATTTGTTTTTTTCTCTCCTTAGGTGTTCGTTCTGTGTTATAAAACAAAACAGTGTCTTCATATTTCAAACATTTGTAAAGCACGCAAAGGTAGGAGGTGGGAAAACATAAATATTCATCATTCTTAATGAAACATTTATTTCTGCATGTTTAGTTGAAGGTAAATTTATCAAATATGATAATTAGATGAATTACAGCTAATAAGGTTTAAATCTTGTTCAATTTCCATGGCTTTGCAAACATTATCTATACATTTCACCCAGGGAGAAGGGGAGGGAGGGAGGGAGGGAGAAAAGGGGGATGGGGAATCACGCTTGAGGCTCTTGCTGCGAGTACAAAGATAAAATAGAAGCTATATAAAGATACGTGAAAGTGTATTAAAGTTTTAATTCTTCAAGTAATATATAGCTTTAATTACTATCACATTGAAAAGAGATTTTCAGTGATATATTGACTTCCATTTAAGTTTTATTAAAAAGTAAATTGCATTCTGCTTTGCCAGGATTTTTCATTTGGCTCGATAAGCACGAAAATCGATGTCAGTGAAAGCATACCTTCGCGGGCTGAAGAGATCAGCGTATTGCAGAGGTGTCCCCGAACGCGATACACGCTGGCACGCGTCACGTGCTGCAAAATCAACTAGAACGCGTCTGCGAACGAGCGAGCAGTGTCGGGGCAAGAGGGACAGCGGTGGGTCTTACTAAGATGAGGGCAGGAGCAAGAGCATAATGTGCTTGAGCAACCAGAAGAATTGCTACTGCATTTTAAAACGATAGTGTCGTAATTTCTGCAGCCCCTGGAGTTTTTTGGGTTTGTTGAGGTTTGGTTTTGGTTGGTTTGTTGGTTTGTTTGTTTGTTTTCTTGGTGACCGATTAATTTACTGGAGAACTGCTTTATGGAGTAGTACTTTTTTTTTTTACAAGATAAACTGTGGTCTTAAGATGGAAGACCTGCAGTTACAATTTCACTAGCTGTTATCAATGCAAGATTACGGATGAGCCTTTGGAGCAGAGGCTGTAGAAAGCTAGGGAGATTACTCCTTTCACGGTCATTCCTAAAGGCTTCACTGGATTTAGAAGCCAAGACATTCAAGAAAGTTTCCAGAAGAAAAGCAGCTCTGCAGCTCTGAGGGCCTCTTTTTTACTAATTTGAGTCCATTAGGGGAATGCTGCATTTATTTCTCTCTCTCCATGTGGTCCAGCCATCTTCCACTCTCCACATAACAGGATAAACTGGGCATCTGCTTTTATTTTACAAGCTCTGTAACTCCGTGACATTCTACAATGCATTCACAACACAGCAACGCTTGCATTTGAATCTAAAGCATCCAGAACTCATCTTTCCTTTGCACCAAAGAAAGGCGTCTCGGGCGTCCCAGGCACATCTGAGCAATTATTGGAGCGGCACAACTCCAAGAGCTGTGAGGGAAATCCGCTCTGCTCCCCTGGAAAACTTCTTTATCTGGGCTGATGCGAACTCCTGCGTTTGCTCACTGCCTTTTGCATTGTCACAACTCAGGGCATTCATTTATCAGCGCCTCTTTCACATCTGTGCTCTGTTCACAGAAGACTCCATTGCTGAGTCACAGAAAAATCAGCTCACAATTCGATACTTACAGATTTTCCGGAGTGAGCAGAAAGAGCACTAGAGCATCTTGGAGAGAACAAGCTTGGCTTCAGAGTTTCTCGAAGGACCTAAGAGAAAAGTCAAGCAAAGAATAAATCAAGACACAGCACAAACTCAGTTCCCTCAGTCCTTCACAGCGTTCAGGAGATGGATTGTTTCTGAAAAAATTACAGCACGGGAAGCAACAAGGAAATAGATTTGCGCAACAGGATTTCCTGCCGGGAGGCTTCTGTCGCAGCCGCTGAAACCGGGTAATTTGATGGCTCTCCTGCTTGCAGGAGTATGAGGTTTCTGCCATTTATTAAGCTGTCCCTGGGGGCTTACGTTTTCCGCTCCTGAGCAAGCGGTTGAGGCTTTGTAAAGATCTTTCTCATATCCAGGAAATTCACAACATACTTCAAAAGGCATGCGGGTAGCTGCAGAAAGAGGAAGGAGTCGGGCATCTTTTTTTTTTTTTATTGCTTTTATGAAAGTAAGTAATTCCCATAGTTTTTGGGAAAGCAGCACATGACACCCAGCCTCAGATCCATATCTCTGGATCTCTCCATTAAAGCTCGGGGCATTTTTCTTTCAGCAGTTCTCACAGCTGAAAGCTTAACAGAATTTGTCTAGGAAAAGCTATTACCTCTTCCTACAAAACCTCACCTTTGTGTTCCCAGACTCTCTCACAGATTCAGCTTTAAGCTGTTGTCTTGAATAACAGGAGAAATCCATTGCTAGCTTTCAAACTTGTATTTTGATTTAAATTAGTTCAGCTTATGGCAAGAGAGGCTTATAGAAAATAACCTGCTCACTAGGTTTAGCCACCCGATGCACATACTAGAAAGGAAATTCTCTTTGAAGAGTCGGTCAGACAACGTTGTGCTATCTTCCATAAGACTTTGCCGAGTGAGAGAGCCTCCATAAAATAGAATCCACCACCAGCTTCCATCCTGCAGTTCACAGCCTGTCAAGCAAGACATTAATGGGCATCAAAAATATAATTACAAGTCACTTTCTTCAAGTTAATCTTCCAGCACTTGATTAGCACTGTCCTGTCTTCAGTTCAGGGAATACAAAGACACAAAAGAAAGAAGAAAAAAATCCTTCCTAGCACTGGGCTTCCCTATTTCTACTCCAGCCCTCCCAAATTAACACCTACTCAATGGGCACACCTGCAGGAGCTTGCTAATCAGATCTCTGCTCTGGGATGGTTTAACCCTATGCTTGCCTGCTATCAAGCAAAAGATACAAGGATTTCTCTCTTCCCCCCCTCCCTTCTCTTTTATTTAACAGCTATGAATTCTTTCATTCCATACCTCCAGTTTTCTGGGTCCAGAAGCAACACGTCATCTCCACATGCAGCAGTATTTAAATACTACTTTGTTTGCAGTAAATACAAATAAGTAAGTAAAATAAACAGAAAAGATGTTCTATGAGTATCTGAATGTTGACTAAGATTCTACAAGGAAAAGTAAATAACTAGACCCAGGGAAAAGCATAAACAAGATTATGGCAAATCAGTATAACGCAATAAAAAGGTTAAGGAATTCATCTGCCAGTTTACGAAAACAAGTGTTTAACCCTTCAGAGAAAGAAACCGAGCGCTCGGCATAGTGTAATTTTTAGCATTTTGTCTCAAGAGCTGAGGACAGGATGAGTGCTGGGGAAGGTATTTGCTAATCGCGGCTCTGCCAAGCCCTTCTGTGCCCAGGGCCGTGGCTCCGCAGGGCTCCGGGGCGTCGGGCGGGCACCCGCACCCGTGGAGGCTCTGCCAGCGGCTTGTCCCCATCCCGCAGGACGGGCCGATAGAGCCGCCAGGAGCGCTGGGAACCCAGATCCCTAAACCCGGCTGCTCCTCCTTCCCTACCATGGTATTCCTTCCCTACCATGGTATTCCTTCCCCATCCCCTGGGGGCACGGTAGAGGCGAGGAGGTGGGTGTTTATTCCGGGCTGGAAAGGCAGCACATAATGCGCATCCTTGGAGGCAGGGAAGTGAGCAGAGGAACCAGCAATTTTCAAGGCACCCACTCACGGCTGTAAAATCCATACTGCACGATGCTAGAACGTGCCACTTGTCATGTCCCGCTTGCTGGAGGCTACCGCGCTCCGGGTGACATCTTTAGGGCAGTAGTCATTTAAACTGCCTCAGCACACGGTTGGCAGTGTTTAAAGAGCTCTTACAACCGGCCACGTCTTGTTATAGACAAAAAAGCAGAATGAAGTGAGTTGTAATTTTGTGTCCCGGGGCTGGGTGCCTTGGGGAGGTGAGCGTGGGGTCCAAATCGCTGAATGGAAGTGCTCCATGCAAAGAGGAATTTCCTAAGCAAAAGCTGCTTGGAGCCTGTCGTGTTTGAGCTCGCAGCTTATGCATCGAACAGCTTTGCTTTTCCTTTCTCTTTCACTGTAAATACGACAGGGACAAGCCAAGGGTTTCTGGGGGTCTTACAGCTCACCACCTGGTAGCACCAGCTACAAAACACCAACTCCTGCACTCTCTCTCTCTTACTAATAATAAGACTAAGCAGGATGTTCCGTAGTGCAAAGACAGACCCTGGAGATGACCTGTCTCTTCCGTAAACGCTTCATCTGCCTTTTCTTCGGTGACTCAGTTTGTAAGGGGTGCAGTACTATCTGTCCCACCGATCAGGCAACAAGATCTTATTTTTATGACGTCGCAGTCTGTTTCCAGGACTAGAATTCCCCCGTCAGCTCAGCACTGTGGTGGCACTACGTTTGAAATGTGAAAGGAGTAGGTATTGCTGGGTGAGGAAGGCAGCCGTCTGTCATTTGAACTATCCCAAGGACATTTAAAATGAATATGAATGATGCAGAAAATCAAAAGTATATAGCAAAAAAATTGTTACACTACATTTTGTTGTAGAATTCTCGATTATAGAAAATAGCAAAAAAGCAAGAAATGGAAAGACAAATCTTGCCTATGTTTGAGAAACCGAAGCCCCGAGATTCCCACCTCCCTCCAGGGACACCAGACCTGTCGGTATTTAACTTTCCTTCTGTAAAGAGAGTGCAGTGAAGTTCATAGGAATAGTCACTGAGGTATCGGTTTGCATTTGGGTATTAATTTGAAATATTAGGTTTAATCTAAATCGCAACTCAAAAAGTTGCCATTTGGTATTATCCCAATTATTTTCAGGTCATGGAAGAAAAAACGACAGCAACTGGTTCTAGAGCTTTTTAAATTGTTGTGTCTCCTTCTCTGTGCGAAGAGGTACAGGATGGACTGAGCAGTGCTAATAACGCCCTCATTCAGCCTGGCCAGCGTGTCCGTTACCGGACCGGTGCTGGAGCCATGAACCGACCCTTCGGCGCTGGAGCCGCGCTTTCAAGAGCTGTTTCACACATGGCACGGAGGGCTGAGACACATTTCTTATGCCACGGATCTGAAGAAATACAGAACTGCTGAACGCATAGTGCGTCTCACAAAGCTGCAAAGCAGTAGACACACGCTTTATTTGTTTTCTTCTCCATTTTTTGCCACCGTTGTCACAGTTCACTGAGACAATCCTAGGTTTTTTCCTCATCTCTGTCTCCCTGATGTCATAGAATCATAGAATCATAGAATTGTTCTGGTTGGAAGAGACCTCCAAGGTCATCGGGTCCAACCATTAACCCAGCGTTACCAAGTCCCCCACTAAATCATATCCCTTAGTGCCACGTCTACACATCCTTTGAATCCCTCCAGGGATGGGGACTCCACCGCCTCCCTGGGCAGCCTGTTCCAATGTCAGTTTTGATCAAAGGTCCTTTTATAACACAGAGACCTGTCCCCTCCTGACACCCGTGTCATAGCTGCTATTTATTTCCCTAGTGAAAACTGCGTTAAGCCTAACTTAGGCTGTTCACAGCTCAGGAAGCACAAGGTGTGGAAAAGGCAGGCACTCAGGAGACCCAGGGAAGCTTGATGCTCTTCAAAAAAATAATTTTCTGTCATAAATATTGATCATTAACAAGAATGGCAGGAAGGATTACAGAAACTTAATTATTTATTCCAGGTTGATTGTACAAACATTTAAGATTGCACTTAGGAAAAGCAAATTGGTACACAATTAGTTTAGCTGTTAATATCGTATCCATTGCTAAACACGCTGTCTGCATTGGGTACATTAAAGATGCATCACAGTCCCTCCAGAGGATCCGTTCTCTCCCTTCATGTTCTGATCAGCGAGACCTATTTACTTGAGGACTAACTAAATCCAGGTGACGACCTTCCAGGGGACATTGCCTGGGTAATTCCGTAGCTGGGAGAAGGTCCGGGAAGCCTGCCACACAGACTAATTGTGGGAAGGCTGGAGGCCGGTCCTTCCCCGGCGTAAGTTCCACCGGCAGAGCTGTTCTGATATTCCCCTTTCACAAAAGGTCCACGGCTAAGCCAGAGAGCTTAAATACCTTCAGTGGTGTATTTCACAGCGACGGAGTAAGCGGCAGGAGGAATCTCCAAGGCATGCAGTTCACGTAGTGTCTTGAGGCACGTACATCCATATGACATCCTTGAAAATGGAATTCAGAATCAGGTCTCGGGGGGGTTGCTACTGCACAATCTAGAACTTAATCTTTCATCCTGTTAACTAGATGGAGGATTTCTGTAGAGAATATGCAGCAACTCTATTTCGACTTTAAAAGATTTCAATCCTCTGCTGGAGTGTAGTTTTTCACTCAGAACGACCGGCAGGGCACGGTGCTGGATTTGTCCGAGAGCCAAAGGTCTGTTCCCGGCAGATGCTGAGCATCCTCATTTTCCGCTGAACTCACTGTAAGTAGCTGTTGTTTAGCGCAGCATTAGGCTTGAAGGAAGCGAGTGTAAAAAAACCCCACAAACATTTGCATTTTATATGTAAACCAGAGTCAGCGTCTGTATTAACAGGTGGAAAATGGTTTGCACTGTGAATACAAATACGGTAACGTTCCTTTGTGTTTTATCACACGCACGAGGGATTCTGCCCTTCCATTATTTGTAGAGGGCCAAATCCCACAACCCTCTTCCAAGTTCCTACTTCCACTGTGCTGGGACAGACAGCTCGTGTCTGGACAGAGCTCCCGCCCGATGACTACGCTGCAATGTCGCTGTGAGGCCGGCACCGCAAGGCGCCGGAGCTCTGTGCCGTGCGACGTGCTGAGCAAAGGATGCAGGGCATGTAACTCGGAGCACGCGGGGTACGAAGACCGTGGCCGGGCGATGTAACCAGGAGAGCGGCGTTTATCTGCGCGCCCGTACGCGTGCCCGTGTACGCGCAGCGAGGGCAAGAGAGCTGCCCCAGGAGCCACCACGGCTGCCCAAGTGCCCGTCTGCTTATTCCTCCGAACTCTGCGTCCTCCGCGGCTGTGAGCGCGCTGGGCAACGCCAGAGTGGCCCGGTGTAAAACCCACTTGTATCTGCTGAGGATCTGGTGAGTTGTCCCCTGGTTCTGCTCTCCCTAGTCACACACGTAGGAAACACCAGCTTTTGTGACTCTACCAGCCCCTGGAGTGAACACCAAGTCACTTGGAGCCTGAGGCCGGCGCTGCAAAGGGCTCTCGTGTCCTACTTTGCTAAAACAGCGTAATAAATATGTATATGGAGAATAGTAGAAATATATTAAAAGGGCATCACTCATGATTGCTCTTTCCCTTTGAATCATTAACTGAAATGACGTCTCTTGCTGGAACGCCGAGCACGAGCGTGTCTCTCCAGCTCAGACCCATATGTCAGAAAGTGTCTGGGGACAGCACCAGACCCAGGGATAAGTTATAAATTAAACTTTTATGAAGGCACAAAGAACATCCTTATGTTCTTTTTATATCTCCATATAAGGGTAACGGTGATAAATTATCTGATGCATTAGAAGGACATTTTAGCCTTGTGCCAGCACTGGCTGCTTTTCACTTTGCCTTATCTTACTGGAGCTCAGTTCACATCTCTGCATCTACTAATGTATTTACAAATTCGTATGAGGATATGTTTTGCATTCTTGTCCCCCCACATTCTTTAGGACTGAAGTATAAATTGCTCTCTTCAGCATGGACAACTCACTCAGATATTTTTCTTACTGTGCTTCTAGCCAGTCTCACATCTGGGATATTATCCCATACTCCCTTAAGCAGTTGAATAATTAACTGTATACGTTAGTAACACAAATGAACATCCAGCTGCAGATATAATTACAAGAACTAAAGCTATTATGCACTGGCCACAACTGAAGTGTCACACTTGAAAAAGCATTCAGCCACTGTCTGGAGAAGACCAATTCTATCAATACTTCGGAAACTCAAGGAATGCAAAGCAAATATAGACACCGTATATAAAATAGGGATATAAAATGATCAGAGTTTAAAAAGGACAGCTACGATGGCATGTCCTAAGTTTGCTCATCACATCCATCTATGTTGGGTGGGTAGCGAGCAAAGAAGGAACAGTTTCTCTCTGGGGCTTTAGGGAAAGAAAAGAAAAAAAAAAGATAAGAAGCATTTCCCTACTGCGAAGTTTTGGGACTATGAGATGGCTCAGGGATAATTAAGCTTCTGGGATGGGAAGGGGAGGGAGACAGGAGGTGGAGTCCTGTGCGTGCTCCGTGCAGGAGAGATATGGTGCTGCTGGGACCGAGGTGCGACGGTGTCCTACCCCCAGCTGGAAGCGGCAGAGGTTGCCACGTCCCCCGTCCGCTTGCTCTGCTGAGCTGCGTGGAAAAGCGTCTCTGCTGATTTCTCAGGTCATACTCAGGGACTGTGGGGTTACGTCCATGGGGATAAGAGAAGGAAGCCTGCTGGTTCATCCTTGGGGGTGGGGAGAACACGACAGAGAAAGAGAGAGCTCGAGGTCACTTGGAGATTGCCGAGAAAGCGTGTCAATCATCTGAGCCTTCTCAAGTTGGTGGACTCTTGCAGGGTGAAGAAAGCAAAAGGGACCCACTCAGAAAGTGCTGTTTGTAACCTGAAAAGACCGGTAGTAGTAGAGAGCTCTCAGGTTGTGAGCACTTACCACAGAAAAGCCTGTCCCTCATCACCGTCCACATCAGACCCTTTTTGTAGTGATCTGATGGGGAGCCACACGCCGGAATTCGGGTCTGCTGTACCAGAAAATGTCCCTGGTCAGCCGCGTTAGCATCCCAAGCCCTTCCTGGCCGGCTGTGCTCCGATGGGCGCAAACCGCCCCCGCTGTGGGGCGAGGCAGCTATTGCGCTGCACAGATGCGAGCGGGGCTGAGCACCGTTCCCGCGAGGAAGAGGAGAATGTGGCCAGCAGAGGGCAGGTGGCTTGTTACCCGAGGAGAAGTCACTGGGGAGGAGAAGCAAGATGTCCCTGCAGACGTTCACTCCTCAGCTCTGACATCACAGGCCATCATTTCCCAAGTTCATCATGCCACCACACCGGGCCGGGAAGTGAGTAACGCTGCGGAACATGACCTCTGCGGGACAATCATGAGAGCAATTAACAACGTGGTGGTGAGAGCTTGTTAACATTACCCTTCACCTTGGATATTCGTAAAAATTTCTTCACCGAAAGGGTTGTTGGGCATTGGAACAGGCTGCCCAGGGAGGTGGTGGAGTCCCCATCCCTGGAGGGATTCAAAGGACGTGTAGACGTGGCACTAAGGGACATGATTTAGTGGGGGACTTGGTAATGCTGGGTTAATGGTTGGACTCGATGATCTTGGAGGTCTCTTCCAACCAGAACAATTCTATGATTCTATGATTCTATGATTCTATGCTTCTGCTGCCATCTGCTCTAGTCCTGCCGATAGTCTCCCTCATCAGCAACGTGCTACGGCTGCAGCTGCCTCTGGATAACTTGTTCAAGGGCTGGCGACAACAACAGCTACCTTACGGGGTCGTGGGAAGAGCATCCCGTTTGTGTTTCAGGGGAGGAATGCCTTTGGTTCCCACGCGCTTTGCGTGCACTACATCTCCACTCCAGCTGCACTCGAGCCACTTGCAGCATCACAAGGAGCTGGCGCTGCAGTTCTTGGGAACATCTAACTACCCTTCAACTAGGCCCTCTCCTTTTACGGGCCACACGGTGGGTATTATCTTAACTGAAAGCACTGCCACACTCACTGAATACTTGGACCTCAACTCTGGTGTGATTTACTCTTCCTTTGAGCCACTGTTTATGATTGTTGATATCAAACTTTCCTTGCAAGCCACTACAGAAGCAGCATAGACATTTGGAAAGCCAACAGTCTCCTAGGCATGGTATCACAGATCACCAATGATTTATAGACCACAGTTTAGTCATTGGTCCAAGTCACTTGCTCCTTCAGAAATAATGGGCTAGAAAAAAAGAGACCTGACCTTACGTCCAGGGAATGGATGCTATTCTTGCTATTCGAGAACGTAGCCGCGAGTGGCTGAATCATACAGCCTCAAGCCGCTGAAGAGTAATAGTCACATGAGTTATAGAGTATCAGGAAAATTGCTATGTTACATCTCTACCTTGTAATGATTATCTAATCGTGGTGCTTTCCTGGTGACTCCAGGAAAGGAAGAACAGGGCAGTTAGGTGCCGGGGGATCCAGCGTTTGAATGAGATTTAACTAAAGGCACAGGGTTCCAGAACTTGGGCTTGGCCTAGTCAGTAAAGACGGGCATCAAAGAGGACAGGACTCACGTGAGCGGCACAGTCCGTGGCTCTAACAGGAGCAATTTTTCTCTGAATTGGTATCAGGCTACCTCAGTGGACATTTATCGGCAATGCACAACCCTGATGGTGTTTCCCGCTCCACCGCCCGTTTAAGGCCGTCTCCCTCTGCGCTGGCAAGCCGCTCTGCCACGCTGAGGGGCACCGCTTGGCCAGGCGCTGCTGCTTGCACAGGGGTCACAGCAGCGTTGCTCAACGCTGTCTGGGCTTCCCGCGCGCCAGCTGTAAAATGAGATAACGTCCTCAATAAACACAGTTATTGGAAGGCTCAGTTCACTCTGTCTGTGAAATATCTTGAGATCGTCTGATAGAAACAGTTAGAGAAGGATAAAATATAATTATATTTAAAGTATCCCACAGTGAGTTCCCATCTGGCTTATCTGATGACTCACCGAGGCTCTTTCCTGACGGTACACAATATATACTTTGGAATTTAAATAGCCCAGTCTAGCCATAGGTGCCAACTACTGCACCGACGATAAGCCTTTCCAGCAAACACCTGGTTAGGCAGCCAGCTGCACGTGAAGCCAGACAAATAAAAGCGCTCCGTGAGCTAGCATGGGAAACACGACTTAATGGTGCTGTTTACCGCCCCGGAGCATTAATTGCATAGAGCATCAGGCCTTCTGACTCTGAGGAACACCGTAGGATCCCAAAGTGGTGCTAGCTCGAGGCCGAAGAATTGTTTGCCG
Organism: Phoenicopterus ruber ruber; assembly: GCA_009819775.1. Taxonomy (NCBI): domain Eukaryota; kingdom Metazoa; phylum Chordata; class Aves; order Phoenicopteriformes; family Phoenicopteridae; genus Phoenicopterus; species Phoenicopterus ruber. Next base: position 6,389,113 of record CM020235.1, on the reverse strand, counting down.
GGAAAACTCAGCCGGTGCTGGGTCTCGCCACTTCTTCTGCGTCTGATTAACAGACGGTAACAAGGTGGGGAGCTCAGCTACTGAGCTGGACCCGGGCTAAAAGGCACGGAAGCGGAGGGGTGTGTGCAGGGACGGGGTGTGTGCCCGTGTATGTTTTCACTGGCTTTCGGCGGCTTGGGAGCAGGCGTGTGAACGTGTGAGCTCATAGAAAACACAGGCTGAGTAGTGTCCTCCTGCTGCGAGCGTTTAACCCTGCAGAGACTTCCATTCCACGTTGCACAAGGGTGTTCGATTTAGACAGGCTGGTTCTCACCCAGTTAAAACCAGCACATCTGTCCTAAGCCGTATCCTTATTCTTTCCCTTGAAAGTAAGGCGCAGCTCCACGAGCCCCGTAGGCCTGTCTTCCGTAGGCAGGAATAGCGTACGTTGGGAGCTTTGTCCTGCAAAGGCTGAGCCCGAAGCGGTTTGGCTCTTGACACATTTGTGCTTCTGTAGCCTCTGCTCCCTTGGGGTTCTCCCAGCACAAGAGGCCTTGCAAAGCCCTTCCAGGCCTTACGCCTGGCCTTAGGGTGTAGCCCAACAAATCAGAGCTGTAAACAACATCCAAAACACGAACAAAAAGGTAGCACCCCCAGATGTGCTAAGCGGAACGTAATGATGAGAAACTAGCTAATCTCGGATGAAAGGAGGGAGAGATCCGAGGAAGCTTGTTGCTTATTGCTTGGTGGTTTGTCATTTTTTTTTTCCCCACCCATCTTTATGTGGTAGCTTTAGTTTATCCACTGAGATGAACAACACAGAGAATGAAAAGAGCTACTTGGGCAGCGGTGGAGGTAAAGACAAGCCAAGGAAACAGCCTAAAGCTATAATCTGCAGCCCGGTTTTATTGCTCTGCAGTATACTTGCTTCTCTTCGCACAAGGAGCCTGGCTGGCAAGTTTTCAAATGGTCATGTCCTCACCCAGTTGGTAGTCGCTGTTAGAAATAATCTTTTTCATTACAAACCTTCCTAAATCCCCCCCAAAAGAATACATACCCTTCAGAAGACTCTCATCACTTCACCCGCAGCCCTGGAGGAGATGGCAATGGCTACTGACGCTGGTAAAATAAGGAGAGGTGATGGTGGGTAGGGTGCGAGAACTGGGAGCTTCACGTTTCCATCACAGCCATTTGCTGCAGGTGGGATCCTGCATCAGGTCTCCAGCTGGAGCCGCTGGGACCAGCCCCACGTACAGGGCAACACCCATCCCGCACAGGTTCCCATCCAAATACACGATCCAGACAAAGAGGAAGGCTTATCGTTCCTTTTCTTAATTTTATTTCATTTATCTAATTATTTATTTATTTAGGAAATGAGCCACAGAAGTCCACGGAAATTAAGTGTTTTGCTGAAGGTCACAGTGCTTATACCAGAGATCTGTGTCTCCTGCATCTCATCCCAGTGTTCCAGTCACATCATCTTCACGGCTCAGCAAAAATCAATTTAGAACAAGTATTTTCAGACCGCTGTTTGCAAACCCCTCCACCTGCACACCGAGAACACCTTTGAGGAGCACCTGAGGTGTGCGTGTGTAATGCAAGGTCAAGGAAATAACAGTGTTAATAACGTAACTGTCTCTACTTAGCACCACTGCTCCTTTAAGTGCAAACATGAGAGTTTATGTGCTCCCACAACTGGTTGCTCCCGGTCCTCTGGGATCCACCCAAGACCAGCTGCAGCTCCTGACGTGCTCAGTCAAGTCCTCCAAGCAGAAGATAAAAATAACAACAAGCCTCCCACTCACTTTTGGAAGCCAAGCCCTGATCGTCATCCCAGGACGGCGCGAGGTCTCGGCACGCTCCGTGCCTTGCGTGCCCATCCTTGCGGAGGGAGGAGCGTGCGGGCAAGCGTGGGGCGGCCCAGTTTGCCCCAGGCTCTCGGCTTCTGCGCTGGACTCAGCCCATTCGGTGGGAAACCAGCGTCAGAAGCTCTGAAACGGCAGTAGCCTGCTCGCGCTGCAGTTCAGCAATCCTGGTGTTGTCGGGGGATAAAGGGCTTAAAATGTGCATGTGTCTTTCTTTAGAGCATGATCAAAGAGCGAGCGGTGTTGCTCCGCTGCCTACCAGGGGAGACGTCTCAGCTAGACCCAAACCCAGGACTTTTGTTCCTCAGCGTGTTACCGAATGCAGCACACGCTGGTATGTTACTGAAATATTGTCAGTTTTGAGCCCAGTTTACCAAAGTGCTTATGCGAGTGACTAAGTGAGCAGGACTTTTAAAAATCTGATTTGCATCCGTTCATCCAACATCCTGCTTTGTCAGCTGCAGGCGGCGGGTGCTCCCGGCCTCGCTCATCGCCGAGCAGCACCATAAATAGACGGGGAGTACACCGTGCTCGGTCTAGCCTATGGGTTGTTAGTCCTAGGGTATATGCGCACCCCGCTGAGCTACACCGTTGAGACGCAGACCTGGGAAAGTTTAGTCTTAACCTGCATTCTCCGTTGAGGTGTTTGTCTTCTCGGGTCACCCATGGAGCTCATCGTGAATCCACTGGAGGAACGATGCTCTAGATCCTTCTAGCTGTGGAAGGATCAGGTAACCCTAGTTCTAATCCTAAAACTGCTTTAAAACTGGTAATTTCAACGTGCTTCCCATATTCTTAAAAGCTCCTTTCGGATTTCAGCTCGCTAGAACTGAACGGTGTGACCTGAAACAGAGAAATGTGGAGGCCAAAGCGAGCTGTATCTGACTGCCCCTAAAGCCCATGGATTTAGACACTGCTCTGGCCCAAGAGACGAATACAGTCCCGTACATTTTTAGAGTGAAGTTTCTCAACCATTTTTTAAGGAGGGACTTCATGATATCATGCTAAAAAAAATCCACGGACCACCTTGTGTTGGTTTTCTGGGAAACCGAACAAAGAAAAGTAGTATTTGCAACAAACAAGACCTAGCCTAAACGTTGAGTGCCTGCGACTTCCCCTCCCACTCCCACACATTTGTTTCCTTATCTGCACGTGAGTGTAACTTTGTTGGTTCTTTTCTCTGGCTCATGGACCGATGTCCTTTGAACCACAAAAGGTTTGCAAGTCGAATAATATTTCTCTATGTCAGTTACTACCAAAAGCTGCAAAAAAATGAAATTCCTTCCCTGTGACAATCCATGCAGTATTATTTTGAACAATTCTGCAGGAGCTTGAAGCAGATGTATGATGGTGCAGAGCGGTTCTATTAATTTATACGCAGCTTTCAGGCTTTCAAAGTTATATTGGATTTTTCTATTGCAACAATTTTTTTCTCGAGCACTCACAAGAAATTTGACTGTCAGAATCTTCTTTCTGCTATTAATCTAAGGCGCTTTCAGATTATTTGTCCTTCACGAAGAAACCAGAGAACAATAATGCCATTTTTAGGTGTCCTGAAATTTCCCTTCGGAAGATTTGCCGCCCTGAGAAAATCGTGGCCAGCGCATCTGCACGAACCGAACCAGATTGCGGAGAGCGATTAAAAAAAACCCCCTTAAAGCTACTCGAAGAACGGTGAGAATTCACCAGAGGGCAGGCGGCCCTCCCCAGCCCGGAGAAGATGCGGGGATAAGCATTTCTCGCATCGCTTCCCCGGGGCAGCGGCAGGCGGGTGTCCCGGGCAGCGCGGCCCCTTATCGGGAGCATTCCAGCCTGCCCTGTTTGTCACGGAAACTGGCTGGAGCGGGAGCGGGAGCGGGAGCGCTCGCAGCCAATGGAGTGATTCAGCGGCGATGGGGAAAGGCAGGTGGAGCAGGTAAGTCACCTCCAGACAGGAAGGTATAAAAGATACTTGAATTACCGCGGCAGGGCCACTTGCACACAGGGAGCTCTTAGAGGTTGCTTGTCTTGCCGGACCTACCGTGCTCGGAAACAACGCGGGAAGCTACCGGGGAGCCCGAATACCAGGAGGCGGCTTATAAATACAAAAGACCCCGAGCCTAAGACTTATCCTCTGGAGAGAAGACTCTTCAGGGGTAGAAATCAAGAGCCCAGAACATGCTTTTCTCCTTCTAAACGGCACTCTGAACAGGTATTTATAGCCTTTAATCTGCTGTGCACTTAACTTGCTGTGTATTCAGTTGCTCTGAGTTAAAGATACCATTAGGGAATTATATTACAGCACAGTGCTGGCCACTGTCTTAACTGCGTGTTCGCTTTTGTCTGGGTTTATGGTGTGGAAAGAAGTTTTCTAGAACTTGTTGGGAAGTAAAAAGTACTTCACTCCTTAGTTTTAAATCTGAGTTTACGGGTCTCTCCTGAATGGGTTAGTTATTTACTGAAGTTCCCAAAGTTTCTGGAAAGCCCAGGTTGTCAGGGAGGTAAATAGCTGCAGGGGCTGAGGAAATGCGGTGTGAGCACGGAGGTCTGAACAATTGACGAGATTGTCTTGTATTAAAAAAAAAAAAATCATGTGATCGTGTAGTGCAAAAAAGAAAACCCGAAACCCTAACAAAAACCCAGAAGAACAAACAAACCAACCCCCAAACCCTAACTAATTCTATGGAGATGCCACACTGCGGGTCTTCACCGGGACTGGATCTCGTTTCGCAGTCCAGCAGCGGTGCCCAGGAGAAATCCCGGTCCCTGCGCGAGCTGCTGCCCAAACCCACTTTAACTTTTCAGTCCTACGGCAACACACCGACCGGCACGAGGAGTGGGCAGGGGCCGACGGGGCCGAGTACGAGTTAAAACTGTCTCTCCCGTGTCTCGGCTCTGTGCCCTGCTCTCCATCTCTTCCCAGTTCAAGTCAGCTACCTGTGTCGTGTCCGACCGAGGTGCCGCGTAGCACCAAGATGCTGATAAAAATAAGCAGACTCTAAATTTATTAAAACTAACACGCATCTATAGCGTTGCGGTCATCTTTAGCAACGGGAAAACGTAGACAAAAGCTTGTATAAGCACCTGTTGTGAGTAAACTTCCTCAAGTTTACTCTCAGGATGCTGCTGTTGCTATAGCTGCCGTATTACAAACCAGTAAAAACCCCAACAGAACAGCTTTTTCACATAGGTTATGAAATCAGAGTTTGCGTAAGCAAAGGCTCCCTCTCCCCGAGGTTACCTTCTGCCACTGGGCCGGCTGCTCAGAACTTCTGACAAAGGCTCCGAGCCGAGGGACTGCGACGGGCCGGGCGTAGGGGAGGGAGCTCTGCAAAACACAGCGTTCGGTAAAAAACAAACCAGGGGTTTCCCCGGTCTCTCTGCCAACTTGGGCTCGGATTCGTAATTCATCAGCATCTGCCAGATTGTGCTAAAACATGCACCGTGAGCTGCAGGCAGAAAAGAATACATAAAAAAAATTGCAACGCGCTGAGAAGCGCAGGTAGCCTGTGAAATTTAACCTGAGGAGAGCTTCACCAAAATTTCTTCATTTAGAATAAGGAAAGAAAAAGAAGGAAGGTCCTTAAAGTTGGTCTCAGCTCTGGTAATGCTAGCTGTGAGGGGAGAGGGGAGAATACTTCATTCTTAAATAACAGAGACTTTTTTGGTGCAATGTGAGGACCATGCATTCTTTCTGATACCTGAAATTAGCCTTTTACGCTGCGCCGTGGAATCTCTAGCCTATGCTGGTGAGCCATTGCTGGATCGACGGGAGACCTATAATTACAGCAGCAATCTGAACATTTCTGGCTTGTCATCAGTAAATCTCCCAACGCAAAGAATCAAGCTTAGCTAGTTCAGTGACACATCCCCAAAAAAATGTTCCCCAGGCACACAGAGTCAGGGCCGTCGCTGGGAATTTCCGCCAGGTAAACACTTGCTTTCAGGTAAAAGTGCTCAATAGCTGAGAAGTCATTTATCTGACTAGCAGAGCGTACGCGAAGCCGCGCGTCTAGCCTGGGATAACCGGAATTCAGGGTAATACCTGGCTTGCTGAAAAGGCTGGAGTAAGTCGTAAAGCGATTTGCGAGAACCGGCGCGTTTGCCGTTCAGCTCGGGCTCCGGCTCGCACGCCACGACAAAGCAGCGAGGGCAGGGCAGCGCACGGCAAGGCTCGGGCCGCTGCTGGCTCTCCTCCAGGGCCGAGGACAGGGTAGGACTGTGCTCCCCTGGGGAAATCGGAGCAACAAGGAAACAATGAAGAATTCCCCTCGCTCCGGCACCAAGGCCATTTCCTCCAACACCGCTTTTCTTGCTGCGTCACGGTGATAAGACAGAGATGCTCCTTGTGCTGCTCGGGGCCGAGGATGGAATAAACTTGGCAAGATAACAGTGTTTCCTCACCTCCCTTGGCTTCTCCTGTGACATGAGGGAGTTCAGGTCCTGCTGCAGACAGACTAAACCCGGCAGCATCGTTGGGTGGTGCCTCACTCGCCTGCTCGGCAGCACCCGGAGCCACGACTCAAGGCACAAAGCTCTGAGCACACCAAGGAGAAGCGATTCGCCCTCCTGCTACCTCCACAACTGAATAGTGTTATCTGTCTCTTAGGCCTTGCTCATGCTGCCACCATAATATCTGAGTGCCTCCCAGACTAATAGACTGCCATAGCGAGGTCCCTACTTGACCTCATGGAGTCTTCTGCTCTCCTCCCTGCTCAGGTGTCGGGGAGCACCAGCCGGGGTAGGTTTGTGTTGTGTTTTTTCTGCCCAGAGGGAGGCATGTACGGGGAAAAACTGCACCCATCTATAGTGCCGTGGTGGTTCTGGTGAAAAGGCTTTGGCTGGATGGTGGATCTCTGCTGGTTGCCTGCTTCTCTGCAGGATGTTTACCTTCACCTTCGGTACGCAGCTTCGAACAGGCTACCTGTGTCATTCTCACCTCTAGCAGGGATCTGTTCCAGGCTCAGGACGCAGCGGAGGCCATGAACTTGCTCTTTGTTCCTTTTTAAGGGGTTAAACATAGGTCTGGTGATGGGTGTCTTCACATTGTTTAAAATGAAGGCTGTGGTTTTCTTCTCTTCTAGAGTCTCCCAGGGCTCCATTTGTCTCCCGGGGCGCCATCATGTCGTGTTTCACGCAGCTGTGGCACTCCAGCACGCCAGACTCTCCCACCAGCCCCGTCCCTGCCTCTCCAAGTGAACCCCCCATCCCCATCAGCCCCATTGTTGTCACCTCCCCGGGAGATGGCAAGAGGAAGGCGAGGTCCCCAACCGACAAGCCAGGCTCTCTGAGCCCAACGTCTCCGAAGCCAGCCTCCCCCGTTGAGTGTTCCATTTGCTTCAACACCTACGACAACACCTTCAAGACGCCCAAGCTGCTCCAGTGCTCCCACGTTTTCTGCCTGGAGTGCGTGGCCCGCCTGAGCGCGGGGCTGCCCCCAAACCAGCCCGAGGACCAGCTCCCCTGTCCCTTCTGCAGGCAGCTGACCAGCATCCCTCTGGAAGGTGCCCCAGCGCTCCAGACCAGCAAGGAGCTCCTCGCCACACTGCCCCCTGAACTCCAGCAGGAGAAGGTGCTCTGGATGGAGGGGACCAAGCTGTGCTGCCGGCAGTCATCTGATGACCCCGAGAATCCAGACTCGTGCATCTCCATTGATGTCGCCATGAGCAAGCCAGAAAGTCCGGAGGCCCCCCCGGCGGGGCTAGCCGGGAGGCTGTCCCGCTGTGACATGTGCGATGACTGGAGACGCATAGTCCTCCTCTCTGCGTTGATCATCATCCTGTTCTGCATCATCCTGTGGCCAGTCCAGTGTGCCCTCAAGACGGGGAACCTCCGCTGCTTCACGAGGACTGTCGCCATGAGCAGGCCGGAGTATCTTCCCCCTAAAGACACCACAACGGCAGCCCCTGTGACGCAACTCCCTTTCCAGTAGCGGCGAGGCAGCCCCTCGCCCCCGTCGAGCGGGGCCGGCGGCGCCCGGCCCGCAGCACGTCGGGGAGGCAGGAGCAGGACCCGCTGCCCCCAGCGCGTTCCTCGGTTCGCTGGCAGACCCCCGGCCCGCTCCCCACGCTCCTGCGCCGGAACACGCATCCAGCTCCAGGAGCTCTGCCGAAACGCGCGTCTGCCGAGCTGTCTCCAGCCCGGGAGTGCTCCGAGGAGCTGCCTCAGCATCCTGCTGCCAAACTCTCCATGGAAACCAGAGCCTTGAAAGCAACAGCCAGGTTTCTAGGACTGGTTTTGCCTGGAGTGGCACACGGCCGGGTGCTGGCTTGGCTGGGTACCAGATGACAGTGGGTGTAGTTGCTCTAACTCCCTTAGGGAATAAAGGGCTATTTTTGCAAACTGAAGGATCTACATGATTATTCCTAAGAGGAGCTGGGATTGGGAGGGTAAAGACATGTCAAAGTCGTATAAGCAGATGAAAATGAACCTTATTCCACACGCTTGAAACAGTTCTGTTGTGTTTGTCAACGTTGGCGGTGTAAATGCTGCCTCCTGCTGACAAAACACGGATCTGTCCCTGCTACCCCCCGAGCCGCGTTACCGTCCTGAGGGGCTTTTGAGCAGAATAGAGCAGCCATTCTACTCATTTTTCCTAAGAAGATGCTTAAAATAAATCACTCATCCCTACCTGGAAGGGGACTCTGAACAGCGGGGTGAGCTCTGCGAGGCACACGGTATAACCCAGAACAGCCCTGCCCCCAAGTTAAGCACCGAACTTCATTCATGCTTCTCGCAGGCAAACCGCTGCCAAAATTCCATCTTTTGACATCTTTACCCTCCTAATCTTAAAATGTGTCAGTATTAAGACACAGGCCAGTTGCTTACACTATATTTTTATTTAATGCAGTGATCTTCTGACAGTGATTAACAAGAGTCTTCATGATGAAGGCGCCTTACAATTAAATGTTTTCTATTCAATCACATGGATGTAAGACAGTATTGTATGCAAGTACCATACATGTATGTATTAAATTATGTTTTATACAATGCAAGGTGTCAATTTGTAGCAATTACTCCACATCTCCCTTCTTACTTGCAGTTGGAGGTGTTCACTGAGCAGTCCCGAGTCCAGCTGCATTCCCAGGTCGTGGCAGCTACACAGCGGGTGGCGTGTCTGGACGCTGTCCCGGCGTCGTACAGTCCCGCACGCGCAGCTTTATCCTGTAAATTCATACTTACTACCCTCTAGGCGGTGTTGTCCCGGGTGCGACTTCCCTCCGCCTTTACCTGATTTGCCCTGAAAAGCGAGAAGCTGCAAAGACTGCTCATCTTTTGCTTCTTCCCAGCTGGATGAGAGACACTTCCAGTCTCCCTTTCCAGAAAATCTAATTCGAAACAGAAAAGGCTGAAGCGTCGGCAGAAGTCATTCAAGTCTGCTGCTATGCCAAACTTCGGTGGCAAGCTGCTGCGTGTGCCGTATCTGCACCATCGCTGCTGTTCGGCTGCAGGCCGGCGTTATCCGGGCCAGCCCCACGGCTGCAGCAACCACTCCAGGCACTGCGACAGCTTCTAAAGCCGCCGGCCTCGACAGGGATTCTCCCTCGTACCGCCCCGGCCCTTCCCTCGTGCTTGCCGCCGAAAGGGTATCTTCTCAGCACCAATTTAAGCGTGTTCCTGGAAAAAGTGACTCACCAAGACTTAAGGCAGAGAAGGCACTTCCATTTTAACCAAGGTGCGTTTGGGACTAAGCCCAGCAAACAGACACTAGCAGAGACGAAGCGCTTTGTCATTACGTCTTTGTTACCGTTCAGCTCCCGCTGACGAGACCTACGGGCAGGGGAGAGGGAAATAACATCTTCAGCCTCATAACATCTATTGTTACAGCGGCAAACGGGCCACAGAGATGTTCTCACGGTTCCAACTGTTCCTAGCGGTCTGTCACAGCATCCTCGTGGGGGCCGTCCCTCGGCACTTCCCCTTCTCACCACGCACTTGGAAACAAAGGTTGAAGGTTTAGCTGACACGCAGCGGAGCCTCTCGCTCACGCACAAAGGGAAGATTAAAAGCAAGCGAAAACAGGGCCCTGAACGGTAGCATTTGGCGACCGGAGACATTCAGGATGCCCCATTGTCCACACCAACTGTCAGTCACTTTCCCAAAAAGCAAACCGCTTAAAAAGAAAGGAAAAAAAAAAAAAAAAAAGCCTTGAGAATATTCAACATTTATTAAAAGTGCAATAAACAGTTCTCCTGTCCCTGCGACACAGGACCAGACAGACCAGCCAGGAAACACAGCCAAAGTATGTCGTTGTGCTTTTGTTCAACCCCTTCTGCTCAACGCTTGGAGCCGGCGCTCCAGGCGCAAATACCCCGACCGCGCGGACGGGCAGCAAGTCCATCCAGCTCCAGGGCCCTACGAGGACTTCAACGTCAGCCCCGCGCGCTGGGGAGGTCCAGGCAGTGGCACCCGGACCCAAGGCTCCCCAGAGCGCAGGTTCAGACCCCGGGGAATCCTGCAGGACGGGGTTCTTTGGTGGGACTCTTTGCAGGTTTAGGGCTGGACCAGCAGGAAGCACTGGCCGTCACAAGTCAAGACTTATCAACAGAGCTGGAATATTCCACTCAGTGACACACTCATCTTCGTGGCGCTGGTTAAGTCATGAACATTCCTACAACACCCCTACTCAGCAGACACACCGCTTGCCTTGTCATATAGTCGCAGGGGGAAAAAAAAGAGGTCATGCAGCGAGGTAATGGCAGAGCTGCATCAAGCTTAGGGGGGCCCAGCTCAAAAAAGTTCAGCTCGGATTAATATCCTAGGCTGTCACTCGCTAGGGGTGGCTAAAAGCACAGCGCGCAGTCAAAGCTGCTTTCCCACTCTTCGGCACCCATCAGGTAGGTGGGATTTCACTTAGCTCAACGTTCAGATCCACGCGGTGAGCGAGACAGATGGAGACGCTCGCCTCTGTCTCTCAGTCCCGCCGTGAAACCCACGCGCGGAGCAGCTACCAGGCTCCGGGCACACACGCACGCAGCTGCCGGCTACAGCGGCAGGGATTGCCCGGTGTGCGTCGGCAGGGTTGCATAGAAATCTGGAACGGGTACAGCCAAAAGGGAGTGTGAGAAGAAGAGTCAGAGGTGCAAATACCCGGGTCCAGGCAGCGCTCTCTATTTCTCACCCTCACAGGCAGCAAAGTTACTCCAGGATTTAGTCTAAAAACACGTCTAGCTTAGAAATGATTGACCTAATGAAAACATGAAAGTGTACTAACATTTTACTAATGCCCTAAGTGGGCAACCCTGGGAAAGCTCCTAAGCAAATAGTCATTTCCGTTCCTTTTAACAATTTGTATGTAAAAAATAAGAATCTTAAATTAAAAAAAAAGAAAAAAATTAAAACTGAGCCTTGATGCCCTAATGAATGTCCAGAGGCACTTCCACATAAATATCAACCTACTGATGCAGGGGAGAACGGGACAAGATCCTTCTCATGAATAAGTTAGGTCAAGGCATGTTCTTAAGGCGCAGACTCTGCTTGCTTCTTACTTCCTCGCTGAATCCAAGGTGCTTGGGGAAGGCAAGACGGGCAAAAAAAATTGTCCACAATTGCAGAACTTGGAAAGGGTGGACGTAAACACTGTAAATCCTGCATTCCAAGACAAGAAGGAAGAAGGATGGCATGGTTTATGACTGGGAGAAAAGCGCGGTGAACGGCACAGAGCTGAGACACAGCGCATGAGGTCTCTCCTACTTGTTCACAGCTCGCAGCTTGTCTCAGCTTCCTGACACAACAGCCCAAAAAGCAGAGCTCCCCCCACCCCACTACTGGTAACGTCGTAAATGTGTTTCTTCCCTGTTGAGCTCTCATTCCCCCATTCCCCGCTGCTCTCCCGTCAGCAGCTGACCACGGCCACGGCTTCAGGCTCTGCCGTACTTCGCCGCAGCACGGACACCTTCCCGGCTGCAGGCAGAGCCGCAGAGACCTGCGTGAGCTGAGCTGGAGAGGAGCTGGGTCAAATGCAACGTAAACAGGCTGGTGACACTCTCCGTCAATCAAGGGACGCATTCCTACCTGTACAGCCGCCGTACAGCTCACCTCCGGCTCCTTTATCGCCCTGTATTACTCATCCCTGAAACCTTTGGGCTTTTGATGTTAAGGTTCTCGTAGACGGAAGCTGACTCATCATCAACCCTGTCAAGAAACAAAGCCTTGTTATTAACAGCCTCACCGCTCTGGATCTCTTCCCGGAGGCAGGTGGCCAGCGGGAAGCAGGTAATGGCCCAGCCAAGTTCCCTTTTTCCCTCCCCAGCCTTGCAGGGAGGACGACACCGGGTTACCCGCTGTTCCCAACCCCCGCTTTCTGTGCCTCTGGCTGGGCCGCCCCTCCTAGGTTCAAACACAGCTTGGGGAGGGAGCCTTGGACCTCCCTCCGCAGGTCAGCCTTTCGTGGATGCAAAGGTCCTGCAGGATCCGCGGATACAGTTCCTTACATTTCCTACTCTTACTTTCTCTACACACCCCATTTCTCTGGATTTTCCAAAATCTAACGGAAGGAGAGGGCTGCTCCAAAGGCCAGATCCAAGTACCTCTACAGCAGGTTTGACGCCCACAGCTGAACTCACAGGAGCTCTCTGGAGCCGACAGCACCAGCCACGTAGAGCTCGCCTTGCGCGGCTCAGTCCCACAGAGTCCTCCCTGCCCTCATTTATTCCGAGCTGCAGTTTCAAAGTTGGGCATTTTAAACAGGACGCAAACGTTTCTCGAGTCCAGCGGGTGAGATCCCACCCGGCCAGATCCAGCAGGAGACGGAATGTTCACGATGCCAGCGAAGGATCCAGATTTAGCTTTAGCGCTGCGTGAAAGCAAGGTCTTCGCAGACACTCATGCGCCGCAGGACCAGGCACCACCTGCCTGTGGGGTACCACGGAGCGGAGCAGCGCCCTTCCCTGCCTCCTCCTGCCCTCTCCCAGCTCCCAGGGCAGCAGCTGCCCGAGCTCCGGCCGGGAGCGCCCCGGCTGCCGGGCCTGGCTCTGGCTCTTCCCACAGAGGCAGCTCCGGGCACGGCGCGCTGCCAGGAGCCACCAGCACTCCGGCGGTGGCCAAACACCCAGAGAAGACCAGGGGACATCTCCTTTTGCCCTCTTCTCTTCAGTTGGATTTTTCGTTCTGCGTGAGCCCAGCAACAGCACTTCTGCCTCCGCTTCAACACCCACTCCTCTGCTCCTGCCTCGCCGTCTCTGCTTTCAAAACCGATCCAGCAACTCAAGGTGCCCAAAAGCTCCGACATTATATAACCGACATATGTCCCTACCCACTCACCTTCAACTTATAACCCCCTCTCCATCACTCACTGGTATCCCATTACTCCGGGCAAGAGGGAAAAACATAATTTGGGGTATTTTATCTCTGCTTATGTAAGGAACTCATGCTCCTTAGCACATGTTCCCTCTCCACATGGGTGCGAATCCACCTCCCTCTGCTCTCTTCTCATCCCCCTGCAGATTTTGCTGTAAAACTCCCTCAGTGGCAGCGGCGCAGTTTCACTCTCTAGCAGCGATTCTCCGGAGCCAAGGCCGCGGGGCACTACTCGCCGAAGCCTAGCATCTATTTCCTCCTCGCCTTTCCGACGCAGCTGCAGAAGTGCAGCACCCAAGCAAGGGGGGCTGCTACCACCACTGCCGACGGCGCGCTGGGACCACCCCTTTATTTTTAGCCGTTCCCATAGAATAGCCAGCAACTGGTCGCGTTTCAGGCACGGGAGAGGCAGGCTGGCAAAGGATAAATGCCGGGCGTTACGCTCGAGTTGCTCTCTCTGCTCTACAGCAGTTCTTAGCCCTGGCAGAGAGACGTTCAGCTTACACGGGCTGGGCGCGGGGTGAAGGGGGCTGCGCTTTGGCTCTGCCTTTTTCCATAGGAGAGTAGCCGATATTCAAGTAGTCTCGCTCTTTCCTTTTATTCCTCTGAAAGAGAAAGCAAAGACAATAAAACCCCGCTCAGAGCGGGTACAGAAGAAAGCCTTACAGGACCCCCCGTGCCAGCAGGGGAGCCGGGGCTGGGGGTTTATTTCTGTGTTCAGGGCAGTATTTGAGTTCCAGCGAGAAGGTGGGAGTGGAAGCGGTGTTTGGGGGGGCCCAAGTTCTGCCCTTGCTTTTCCAGCCAAGCCGAACGGGACTCACCTGTTCTTCTTCCAGCCTCTTCTGCTCAGCCTCAATGTACTGCTGGACAGCCATGTAAACAAACTTGTACTGCGCCTCTGTCTGCACCATGCCCGAACGCTGCCTGCGTACCATCTGGATAGTTTTGGGGATGTCGATATCGCAGTCCAAACCTGCTCGAGAGCCAGAAGGTGAGATTTGGGGAGCGGGAATTAGGCTGAAAAATTATTTTCTGAAGACAACCCTGAAAGCTTTCAGTATCTCGTTGAACACAGTGTCAGTGAAGCCCTGGAATACTGTGAAAGGATTTGGTGCATCTCTGTGCCCAGGAGATTGTTTTAAATTTGGGTTTGTTTGGGTGTTGTTTGGTTTTTTTTTTCTTTTTATCCCCTGCCAGAGCACCTTGGACTGAGAATGGCTGAGGCAGGGCTGACTTGCCTGGAGCAAGGGGAAGGGTGGGGAGGGGAATTAGGTCTGTTCCGTGCCACCTTCCTACAGATCCAGACTTACCATCCTCGCATGGTTTATGAAATAGATACAACCGTTGCTGAAGAGGGTCCACCTGCCTCAAGGCTCCGGGACCAGACCCAGAGATGCCATGGAGAGTTCCGTAACGGCTCTAGAATTTCAGGTAAGGGTGACAGCTCTTCTACACAAAAGAGTTTGGGGGAATCGTTTCTAAAAGGGCACTGAAGTTACACCCTGACCGAACCTGCTTCCCCCTGCCTCGCCCTCAATAAAAGAGGGTTGTCCAGGAGACCTTGAAATCCTGGCTCCGTTGATGCCAACGAGAAGCCTCTCCTGTGCTGCATTCCTGAAAGCATCTCCCTCACTAAAGGGCTGTCCACGCGCACACCCCTTTGGGGAGGGTTCACCCTTCATCGCTGCGGGGACAGAGCTCCGTTGCTCGGCCCACAGAGAACCAGGGAACTGGGCACGGCACAGAAGCCCTTCTCACCCTGCATTTAGGCTAAGCCTATGCCCACTGTTTCCCGGACAAGTCAAACCCACTGCTTGGAGATCACGTACCCACTGCTTGCACAAGAGCAGGGTTATCCCATAACTGGTCAGAGCATGGAAAACGGTGAAAGCCACGAGACAGACAGGGAGACATACCTTGCCTGTGTATAATATCCACCAGAATATCTATCACTATGATGGTGCCTGTGCGTCCTATTCCAGCACTGGAAAGAGAAAAGAAAAAAATGATTGCAGGAGGAAACATTGCCCAGAGTCAGTCAGCTCAGCTCCTACACTCATCTGCACGCCTGGTCCAGCCTGCACAGATTTGGAATGGCTGCTCGAAGATAAGCCCAGCCAAACGCTGGGCCGTAGGAGATCAGAGCCTAGCAGGCTGCTTCAGAGCTACCAGCCCCAGATCACGGCTGCTATTCCCTGCGCTATCACCCGTGAGGCTCTGGAGGAGGGCTGTATTTTCCCATGCATATACTTATATCCCAAGATCCCACCATCAGCTCAAGTGATGACCCAGCTGCAGGTGTAACGAAAAAGAAGAGACACACTTTTTTATTACCCATCCCCGCTGCAGTGCCCCGCTGACAGCCCCCTGGTTTGTACCTGCAGTGCACTATGATCGGCCCCGTGTCTGGAATGCTTCGCTGTGCCCGATTCACTTGGTCCAGAAAGCTCAGAACCCCTCCTGGTTCATTGGGCACTCCGTGGTCTGGCCAGCTAAAATACTGATAGTGCTTCACCAGTCTCGGGCGCTCATCCTGCAGGGAGCAGAGACCCACCGCCGAGTCAGAACACCCTGCCTACTAGGAGGCTTCTCCTTCCTTTCTTTTTATCAAAGCTGGGGCAAAGTGGCCCAGAACTTAAGCAGTGGGACCATTAAGTAAAAAACCAGAGAAGCCACAGCTCCCTCCCCGGGGGCTCCAGCGCCAGCCCCTTCCCAGCCCGGTGGGCAGAGGACTCACCCTGTCAGTCCGCGAGATCTCCAGCTCCCGAAGGTAGTAGCCCTGGGCCTCACGCTCGCTCACGTTTCGCACACAGATGCACCCGTATTCCTTGGTGCAACTCTTGTCCGGCCAGTAACGGAAGCATTTGTTCTGCAGCAACATCAGATAACTGCTCATTAGTCGAGACCGGGGAGCTGGAGGGTGAACCCCTGAACACCTTGCTCAGGGCTGCCGCTGCATTCAAAGGGCACGTAGCCCCCAGGGTTTAGCCCCAGTTTAGAGGGGAGCCATACGCACAGAGCATTTCCTCTGAACTGGGGACGTACTGGTGAGGGCCATTCCTATATGAAGGTCCTGATCCCTAGGGGAATCTCGCTCCTCAGCTAGCCCCAGCCTCATGCAGGCATTGCTTTGGCAAAGGCACGCAGCACCTGGGCTGTTGGGCTAGTCATTCCCTAACTCCCGAGCCAAATCTCCATCCCAAGGGGCTACATAGTCTGCCTATACCCCTCCCGTCCTCCAGCCCATCCTCTCTTCGCTGTAGCAACTTTGCCAATACCAGAGGCAGCTTGTGAGTAGAGCTATCTTTATCTCATCTCTGCACTAGGCTGCGGCAAGCAGAGCCTCCCCCTCACTCCTGAGCAAAACTGCAAGTGCCAATAATAATAATAATAATAATAATTCGCTTCTCCCTTTACTAGGGAAGGCTGTTCTGGTAAATGGCTCCGCATGGTATTTCACTGTGTTCCTCGGCCCCTACCAACCCTCTCTTAGGGAAACGCACACAGGTGGCACACAGAGGGGTTGTACAATTACTTTTGTCCCTCACGCAGTCAGCTTGCAACGTGTCGTGTCCCCCCGCCCCGCTTCCCAGCTCGGCTGTAACAAGCGCTATGGATTCTGTCTCTCTCTGCCACCTGCAATTCCCCAGAGCCTTGGAGCAAGTCATAGGAGGGACACCCCGTTAATATTTACGGGGCTGGGGAGACCGGCCACGCAGAGCTAAGTGGTATGTTTCTTTCAAGAAGAAGAGCTAAAGCAACATTACAAGACAGAGGAGAAATGAGATGAAAGCTAGCCAGAGATAACGTAACTAAACACGAGTAGTACGAGCAGCTTCCTAGGGGTTACGCCTTGTCATGGTCAGAGCAAAGTCAGGCTCCCTAAATCTATGGAAAATCTCTCAAGCATCCCAGTCCTGTCCAAGCCACTCCCGCGTGGAAGACAACACAGATTTGTGACAGAGTCCATTCTGAAATGAGAGTTTTCCACTTGGATCCCTGTTGTTACGGACAAGGACCCGCAATTGTCCAGGCAGGATAATAGAGTCAGGTTGACTGCTCAGGATTAATTAATTACTGATTCTGCTTCACATTTTAATCCAAGCCCCTGTAACTACCCAGCTTGGTGCACACGGCAGTTACTGCATCAGCCTCTCAGTTTTGAAGGCCTGGCTTTGGAACTAG
This sequence comes from Phoenicopterus ruber ruber, assembly GCA_009819775.1. NCBI lineage: Eukaryota > Metazoa > Chordata > Aves > Phoenicopteriformes > Phoenicopteridae > Phoenicopterus > Phoenicopterus ruber. The sequence goes on along the minus strand of CM020235.1, from coordinate 6,371,807 downwards.
CTCTTGCATCCAACCAAGGAGGCTGGCACAAGAAGCAGGTGACGTTCAGGCTCGGGGACAGCGCCCAACAAGTGCTCACCCTGCCCCGCTCCACCTCCTTGGTTGTCATGACAATGACGTGACTGTTCTCTTGATACACCATGGCCCAGAAGTCATTCACTGTTGTCTGCAGGCAGCCCTGGGTGGCTATGTAGAACTTGCAGTGCTCCGAGTTCCTTCCATCTTCGGGGATGCTCTGAGGAGTAAAGGAGAGGAGGGGAAAGCCAACGACGCTGGAGTGAGGAACTGAGAATTGCTTTAGTGCACCTTTAGCAGCAGAGCCAGCACACCGCGCCGTGCGGGACTTCTGAGCTAGCTTAGCTGATGTTCCTCTGTTCATCAGACCTGCGGACACGAACCGCTCTCATCACCAGCTTCAACAGAGGCACGAGCAAAACGCCCTGCCTGCCTCCAGGGACCTTCACGCTGCCGTAACACACATCGCTGCGCAACAGACTCTTGCCAGCAGGCAGCTGCAGAAGCTGCCGGTGGACATGGCTGGAATGAAGCCACCTTGAAGGTTTCCCAAAGGCTGGTGCTTAAGTGCCGGAGCAGCATTGCTGGAAATACAGCTTCAAGCAGCTCAGCTTACAGATGGCAATTATAATTTGACCTCAGAGATAATGGTCAATGACAGAGAGTCTGGGTCAGTCCCCTAGGACCTCCTGAGCAGGTAAGGAAAGGAGGTGATTGAGGTAAACCCTTAGATAGGGGCAAACAGGATATGGTAGAATGATGAAATCCCTTGGGATACAGTAGAAAAATCCAGCGTTCGGCCTGGACCCAGCGAAAGATGCTGGTTCCTGACAGGCCGTTCCCTCAAGAGTTACACCATTACTGCACTTACCCACCAGAAGCACAGCACTGGGCTGAAGACAGCCCCCACATGGTGTCTCCCCTTTCCCAGGTACCTTGATATAGTTGGCATTGATGTAGTCTGACCCAGGCACGCTCTCATCTACGTCCCGGAGTGCCACCCGCGTGGTGTCAACTGAAGGAGAAGAGAGTCCAGGATGAACACGGGAGCGAGTCCCACACACAAGAGCAGGACGGGCTCTGCTGCGGGGCAGAGCAGGGCAGTCCCGGCGGCTCCCAGCAAGGGCTCCCGCAAGGCTCTTACTACGCAGTCACACAGGTAACTACTGCAAAGGAGGGTGTAAAATGCTCTCCTAACGACACGCAGCAGTACTCCGCACCGCCTGGCTCACAGCTATGTTGCCCGTCTAGTAACTTGGATGGATATTAGTGATACACAGTGCTGCAGACTGACCTGAGTTCAAGTTTTCCGATATTTCCCTTGGAGGCTCTAGCTCCGTATGACTTTCGAATTACACTTGAGCTCTGAAGCATATTTCGACTCACAGCACAAAGAGAGGAGAGCGATTTCCCAGTTTCTCACGCAAAAGGGAAGGACCAGGTTACAAAGGGGATGGAGAAGGCCACGAACTAACTGGGCCGCTCCACTAGGACAGTGCACACCTCTTTCCTGCTCAGCTACGATCAGAAAGCTCTGCAGGGTTAACTAGCCCCAGAGAAGGCTGCAGAAATTGTGGTGAAAAAAACAACCCAAACCAGTATTCGGTGTCTCCTTACAGGGAAGGATGTTCTTGTAGCGATTCTTAGTCTTATTCTCTGGTCGCTGTCCCTCCTTCCTGGGGTAGAGGAGCTTGCACTCTTGCTGCTGCAGCATCTGTGGAGCAGAGTTTGCAAGAACAAACTGTTCTGGGCAGGTAAGGAGAGTCAGAAGCAAAGGAAGGGCTCTTTCGACAAGCTGCTTGGCTTCCTAATGCTGAGAAGAGCAGAGGGAGCGCTGGCAGGAAGGGAAAGGGAGCCAAGAAGCAGCTTGATGAGAGAGTTAATGGGGGGAGAAGGCACAAATCCCTGCAGGGAACGAGAGGCATGCAGTTCTAGGATGAGGAAGGAGAAACCGCCTCGGACATGAGAAAAAGCAACAAAAAAAAGGACTAGGAAGTAACTCAGTTGAACACGGAAAACAGGGAAAGGAGCAACAGTGCTGAGAAGAGGTCCTCAGTGCTGGAAAACCACGACACTCCCGCGCAAATGTGATATTCTTCACCCACAAGCACAAGCGGGACAGAGCACAGGAGCATCCTGTACCTCAAACTCTTCCCAGAACCCTTGCTTGGCCTTCTCACTGTGATCTGCCATCTTGTTCAGCTCCTTCACTCTGTTTTCAATGTTGGCAGCATTGATGCGCGTGGCATTGAACGGCTGAAAGATGAAGACAGAATAGAAATCGCTTTCAATAACAGAAAGACAGGTCACTTTTCCCCTTGAGAAGAACAGTTCCCGAATCCCTGGGGGTATTGGCAGGAGTGGGGTCCATTCCCGAGGCCTCGAGTGTGGGGCCAGGGATGTCTCTGGCAAGCGCGAGCCTGGACAAGCATGGCAAGTGGCCAGCGGGATGTTCTGGGGGCAGGGAGTTCCCGAAGAGCAGGGGCAGATCTGTGCACTCCCCCAGGGGTTTGGGCAAGCCCGGAACCAACAAATATGTGCTAGAGCAGCTATTACCTGCTTCAGATGAACCACAGCTCCCGACTTCTCCACCATGGGGTTTTTCTTATAGTGCTCCACCAGGTCCGTGAGCGTGTCAAACCTCTCTCCTCCCCCCACGTCATACTTCCCGTCTGGCTGCAGGAGAGCGACAAAACCACAGCGAGACTCGAACGCACGGCTCCCAGCTGGGCCACCCACCCGGCGCCTATCGCGGGCTGAGCGGGGACAGCACGTTTCCCACCTGGTAGTGGATCATCACGTGGGTCACGTGTGGTTTCCGGTCCCCGGTCTCCATCTTATCCTCATTTGTCAGCACCGACAACACAAAGTCTCCCGGTTTGCTCTGGCTCTCCCGTACCAGAAAGCTACCTGGTTTCCCCTTCTCTGTCAGCAGCTTCTCCGCCTCCTTGCCAGTGAGGTGCCCATGGTACCACCTGGGGAGCAGCAATGGAGAGCAAGGTCAGCTCAGAAACGCGCAGAGCTTTGCCTTTAGACAAGAGCTGCGCTCACCTCTCGGGATGGCGTTCATGGGAAACCCATCTCTAGGCTCCCAGTCGGACTGTTCTCCCCACTGGCACGACACCGGCTTGCGTTATTTTAGAAACCGCCCTCCAACAGAAACTTTAGAAACTTTCCTCCAACGCTTTGCAATGTCACATCAATGTCTTAGCCTGAGACTGGAAGCGTCAGGACTTTGCTCAATCCTCCAGCCAAACGTGAAATGGCATCAGTATATTAAACTGCCATGTGATGGACAACAAGCACTGTCATCTAGGGATAGGGCTCCGAGGAAGCGATAAGAAAAGTGATTCGGGCAGTTCTTACTTGAAGGTGGCTACGTTTTCCTTTATTTTTTTAATACGGAAGAAAAAGCAGAATGCTTGGAGTCAGCAGGCTGTAGCCACACAGAGCATGGACAACACTGACCACGAACGAGATGGTTTGACACCGTTTGGGAAGGATTTTCAGAAGGGTTCTCCCAGCTGTAGTTGCTGCTGCTCCGTAAGCTCGGCTGAGGTCTGGCTGAGGGAGAACAGAAGCACCCTGCACGCTCACCTGGAGCGGCAGAACCGGGCTCCCCACTGTGCCCAGGAGGCTTCTCCCCCTCCAGCCCTGCCGCAGCCGCGTCTCCGGCCGGCGGCAATTACAACGTGCAGAGGTTTGTGCTCTTCCCAAGCCTAACCGCGCAGGCATGAGTTGCTCCACCTCTCCGTCTGTGTACGTCCTGCATGCACGTGCCCCTGTTTCTCCATCTAATCTCTCATAATCCCATCTCTTGGTCTGCTGACACACTTACACTGCAGTCCCAGCGAAACGCGGGCTACCTTGGACCTGGCTCGGGCAGAAGCCTGTAGCAGCCTTGCCACAACGCCTGGGGTTAAGCACACAACGATCTGCCCATTCATGGCCATGCCCTCTGCAACTCAAACGTGCTACCTCGGTGCTCCGGCTGGGCAGCTCACCTGCACAGCAGCTCGGCAAAGTGGCACGTCTCACCCACCCGCCCACCGGCTAGCTTCACGGGCTAGCACTCTACAGCCGTTCGTAGACACAAATAACAATTCGGGGTGAAGCCGAGTTTCTTTTTGCCTCGGAGCCTTCGATCCCCGCGCTCCATCAACACTCAGCCGCGGCTCTGGGCAGATGTCACAGGTCCCACTTTGAAGATGCTGGCTCCTGGCCTGCCAGCCAAGCTGCCAGGAATTCAGAGAGGCTCAAAATAACCTTCCAGGGGCGATGCAACGGCATCACGTCACGTCTCAGCAACTTTGTCCCAGAGGATGAAGTTTATAGAACAGCAGGCAGCGACGCTGGGCCTTTCGAGTCCCGACTCAGCACGCTGCAAAGGCAGCCATTTCAAGCCTGACTAGGAAGACCTCTACAGAGCAAGACTCCTTCGAGAAGGCCCCAGGATCGTGGGGCTGCACGAGTCGTAGCGCTGCAGAGGGCGGGATGGCCCACCTCCGGTGAAGTGCCGCGGCACCTGCTTGCGGCGCTGCTGCTATTCGGGCCCAGGTCTTGGAAGCACTGCTACCCTGACACATCCCGCTATATTCTGACACCATCGTCATTTATTTAGAGGACTTGGACCCTTTTCCCTCTCTTCTCCCTGATGCCACCAGATGTGTGGTCCGGAGCAGAAATCTTCATGGAGCTTCCTTGCCAAGCCAGACTTTCCTTGGCAGGAAAAGAGGGGGAAACCCATCTGAAGGGGGTTTCCACTTTTCCAGAGCTTCTGCTAACGTGAGCGGCTGCCCGGCCGCTTTTCACGCTGCAATCTGGAAGGAGCAAAGAAACCTCCCTGGCAACGAGGGAGCACATGAGCTGGAGGGACTTCCCAGCGCCTCGGCCCGGCCGGCTCACGTGACGGCGTGGAGGGGAGCACCTCTGCTCCGTTTCAGGAACCGAGAGTAGTCACAGCTTCACCTTACCCTGGCTGCTAACGTTAGAGTAACTAGGGGCCTGCTTTGGCATCGCCAGCCACCTGGCTAGGCGTTCCCCTTTCCAGCCCACCATGTCAGCCGCTGCGTACGACACTGGGGAAACCGAGGGGGAGGAAAAGGAAAAAAGGGGTCACTGGAGTGTCGCAGACAAAGGGGAGGAAAGAAGGTCACTAATCGGCTGGTGGAAACATCCTGAAGTAGCCCGAGGCAAGCCGCTTCTCACGGCGAGCAAGCCATCCCCATCCCTGCAAGACAACTGTGTTGCTACTAGGACGAACAGCGGTCACAGACTGAGACGGGATGGGGGAAGCATTTTTTCGGGGCATTTCTACCCAGCGTTCTGCAGGCAGACAAGTCACTTGCATGTCTTTTGTTTCTTTTAAAACCAAAGCTGCATGCCTCCTAGGATAACATCTGCGGGACCCTTTGCAGATGGACTCCTATTGCTCATGCTCCCAGTTGCCTACAAGCTAGAGAAAGCTTATCAGCACACCCTGACACTGAGCAAGTATCAGCTTCTGGGCCTTGCTAACGTTATCTAGCTAGCTTCTGCGTGCAGAGCAGCTGGGGAACCATATCCCGGAGGTGTGCAGCTTTTGGGTCACGACAGCTAAATCACACCCAAACACACTGTTTCGGGCTCCTTTCCAAACCCAGGCCAGGTGCAGCTGTAGGGTCTGAGCCAGTCGGGAAGACAGTGTCACCACCACGGGTGGAGGCTGTTGGAGAGCGTGGCTTACCTCTCCGAGGTGGGGTCCTGGCAGTTGAGAGGGTACTTCAGCTCGATGACATTGCTGTTCTTCTCCCGCAGCAGCCCCTGCTGCTCGGTGTAGTACTGCACCAGCTCTGCGAGGGTGGCGAACTTCTCACCTCCGTACAGGTCATAGTAATCCCCCGTGTTCTGGATCTTAATGTGTGTCACCTCATCGTTTCTTCTGAGGAAGGAAGGCAAACAAGACTGTGAGCGTGAGAGAACGGAAACCCCGCGCTGGCCTTCAGGGTCCAGCTGCCTCCTGACCACCACCTCCCTCTCTAAGCTGCACCACACGCTCTCCGCTCATGCTGGGCACCCTTCCACAGCAGGGGAAGGGATGGATGCTCCTTGGCCAAGGTTACTCAGCCAAGAACTGACTCTCTGCCTCACAAGCTCCCAGCTCGCTCTGCTTCCCAGACAACCTTACACAGAGGCGGTGAATAATTCCCCCTCTGCCATCCCTTCCACTTCCTACGCTACTGACTTACCCTCTCGGCTGGACGAGGCTCTGAACTCAGTCTGGTTTACAGTGAACAGTTTTCTATGCACAGGGGTGCACATCATCCAATCAGTTTAAAAAAAACAGGAAAAAAATCACCCAAACCAATATATTGTCTGGTATTCGCAAACCCTATAAACTGTATCGAAAGGGTTAATGCTTTCCCCACTCCAGCGGTGCCCTCCAGGCTCAAGGGAACGTGGCTGGGTGCCTTTATCAGCCTGTTCCAAGAGCCCCCTGCTCCGGCAAAGCCCAGCCTCCCTCCTCAGAAGGCCACACTAACCTCTGAGAGGCAGGTTAATTGTGTTTTAAACGCACTTAGCGGCAGCCCCCCTGAGCCGGGGAGACATGGCTGGAAGCCCGTTGGTTGATGGACGAGCTGGGTCAGAGAGAGATTCGTAAATCTGGGCAAATTGCTCGTTCTTTACTGTGCTGAGCTGCTCCCGGCCTCTCTCAACGTGTTGCCAAAGCAACTGTGACAGCGAGATGCAGGAGACTCAAGGTGGGACAAGCAGGGCACCAGGTCAGATGGAAAAGCCGTTTCACAGAGTGGGGAATTAGAAATGCTACGGTGGTCTGTGCACGAGGTTAAATGGAAAGAAGACCTGGATCCACGGCAGGGGCTCTGGGACTCTCAGTAGCGGTACCGCTCCCGTTTCTGCTGTCTTTCTGCAGCAGGGTACAGCCCCGTAGCAACGCAGTAAAAGACCAGATATCTGGATGGTATTGGGTATCAGCTCCGCAAAATCATCTCCTGTTTAGTTTTCTGGGGCTGTACCTGTCTACCTCGGAGTCTGGACCCTACCTCTTGATTTCAGAGAGAGGTTAAGATCTGGCCCTCAAATGCAAGCAGGGGCCAAAGGCTGGGTCTGCCTCCGGGGATGCTGGTGCAGGTTCCAGAATGGCACCATTTTATTTAGGTACCTTTGCACAAATTCCTCTAGTCTAGGCAAGCGCTTGGAGCAGCACCGAGGCGGCCAAGTTCTCCTCTGGCAGAGGGGATCCAGCTGCTTTTCCATCCTGCCTCGCACACGCAAGGCGGACACCCGGCTCCTCGGGTAAGGCGAGGAACGACCTCCCCCTGGTACCTCCTCTTGAATACTGCATTGAACTACGCACTGCAAGGTCTAAGGAAAGTCCACCCGGGAGGACTCTGCTGACTTTACCACAGCTCCCTCTCGCAAAAGGCCGGACAGCAAAGGACATCAAACTCCGTGAGCCCAGGGCTGTGTATCTGCAGGACTGGGGGATGGCTGGCGAAAGGCACCCAGAGCACTGTGAGAAGTACAGCAGGTTCTCACAGCGACGGGACGGTCACCGCCGCCCCTGGGACGCACTCATGTCACCCAGAGGTGCGGCTGCCTTTATGTAACCACTGCTATGGATTTTGCTATTTCCACACACCCCGGGGATTTTAACAGCCACGACTTTTGGCATGTGAAGGGCTTGTCACGGGCACGAGCAGATTAAACGTGGACTGTCCAACGAGCTGTGCTGGAGTCCGCAGCAGCAGCAGCTCGGCAACAAGACGAGGCCAGGCTGGAATTTGGCAATGAGATCTCTGTGTGCTAAGCCTTGAAGAGCCCACAGAAACATTACCAGCAGTGTGCTAGCACAGCCCCTGCGTGCCCCTCCTCCAACCTGCCTCTAATAGAGGCATGACTTACGATTAGACAGCAACACTCTCAGCCACATTCAAGCCACAGTCACCCCGTGTCATGCGGTTCTCCCTAAAACACCGCCCTGACAGATGGCCGTATTCCCATTTGCTCCGTGTCCCAGTTGCTAAAGAGGACTTTGTCAACGTAGAATCAGCAATTCCAGTTTGTGCTCACGCAGCCCTTCTTGGATGCTTTGTCTGGCGTTGAGGTGGTTTCCAGTTAGTGCCGATTCAGCGGCAACAACCGAGTGTGAACAGAGACAACATCCACAGCGTTACCATCATCCCACATTAATAGCAGAACAAAACCAGCAAAAGACTGACAAACAGGTCTGAGGTGCAAAAATCTGCATCCGGATCCTGAACAGCCACGCTACACCTTGACAACAAGGTCTTGGAGACAGAACCCAACTGTCCGTAATATAGGAAACCGATGAGCGGCACTCTCGGGTATTTAGAGAGACACGGGTAACTCTTCCCGGTGTATCTGGTAAGCAGTTCTGACCCGGCCTGCCACGCCAGCTCCAGCTGTCCTACGGGCAGAGACTTCAAAGTTTGGCAATATTTGCATCTAGGGTCTGAGCAGAACTCGCTAGATGGAAATGAAAACTGGCTGTGAAACTCAGATCCCAGCCAGCGCTCCGATGACAATGCCTCTCCTCCGAGAGGAGCTGGCACACGAAGCGCTTTGGCTATTCATGCCAGCAGCTGGACGTGAGGAGCCTTTGTGCAGCACAGAAGGCAGCAGACGAAACTATATTTTTGCCACTTGGCCCGAGGCTCAAAAGCTCCCTTCTTTCCACAGCTCCGTCCCCACATCCCGACCCCATTACAGACCTACAAAGCCTCAGTTCACAGACCCACCCCCCCACCCCCAAGGCCTTTGAGCAGTTCAGGGATGAAAAGCAGAGAGACAGTCAGGGTCATTCCTCCCATGAGCCCTCAAGGTCATGCTAAACACAAAGGGCATTGATCGATCCCCATTTCCTTCCCATTTCTTCTCTTAAAGCTTGCGTTACCTCTGCAGCTCCAAACCGGGCAGCAGAACTGGACTGCACAGTAGCAGCATCCATGAAACGGTGGCCTCGACATGCTGGCTGGCGAAATAAAGCACAAAGGAGATGCCCAAAGCCCTCCGCTGCCCTGGGCCGGAGGGCACGGCTACTTCTGACTAACAGACACGCAGCTCTCGTGTGGCGATGCAGCACTGTCGAGTAGCAGATGCCAGCTTTTTTGGCAGCTTCAGAGTCAGCGGTCAGACAAGTGAGAGTTGCTTCCATTCCAAGCTAAGCTTCTTTAGACTATCAGCTCAACTCCTTAGCTAGATATCCAGGAGGGTTTCTTGATCCAAAATACTCCATCTTGTGAATCTGTGTCCATACTGCGGTGACCACCAGTGTAGATGCAGTCTGCTCTTCGCAATAGAGTGCAGTCAATAAGAGAAGGACTCATGAAAAACCCAAACAGACCCTTTTTTGTCACTGAAGGCGGAACCACCACTTTAAATGTAGAAATACATTCGCCTGTTGCATCCCCAAAAGTCTTTTTTGGTCATGTGCTTTTCCTGCCTGTGTCAGACAGAGAAAGCCTAGAACGTCCCAGCATACATATATGACAAGCTGCAAAAAGCAACCCAAAAAACCCAAAGGTTCTCTGTGGAAAACCCAAGAGGATTCTCCCACAGGGTTTAGAAACTTCACTGAATGTTTGCTTTAAATTAACTGAGAGCTTGGGGTCTCACAGAAAACTCACTATCCACCAACACAACAAAACCACCTGACATTTGCACGCAATTTCCAAGATACAACCAAGTGAATTCTAGGGATTAGGTATGGGTTTCCAAGTCTTCATACCCGATTCCTAGGCAGGAGCAATTCAGCTGACCGCCTGAGCCCTACTGCTCTCTTTAGGTGTTAGGAGCTCTGGAAGGTGCTAGAGGAGACCAAGGACATCCAAGTACTCAGTGAACCCACACACTGTTACTGTTTCCCTATCGGGCATCTATGCTTTTGGCATTCCTGAAGGTGCTCCCTGCTCCAAAGAGACCCAGCCTTCTGCCCTGGGAAGGGACGTGAAGCACAGACCATTTGCCAACCGGCTGTCATCTAAAGGAGGCTTTCAACACACTCCGCTGCCTTGCCAAACTTGTAAATAGCAGCAAACGTGAGCCCAAGTAAGCCAAAGGTATCCATCCGTTAGTATTACATCTCTAACTCAACAATCTGCTTCCAAATAAACTCAAGCCACTCCAGGATAGAAGTAAGACATTGTTGTCAGAGGAGAACATGCTTTCTTAAGGGAAGAAGGGTCTTGTGATAAAAGCACTCAGCCAAGATTTGATGATCTGATGTTCAGTACCTTCTCAGAGGCTCTCAAGGTGACTCTGGGCCCATCATTTGATTCCCGGCTGTAACATGAAGACAGTGCTTCCCTGCGTTGGCCAGCCTACCTCGGAAGAAGCAGAATCAGGCCTACCTCCCCCTGAATATTTGTGAGAGGTAGGCCTGCATTACTGGGCCTTAATAGGGCTGGTAGGTGCTATTTGGATGAGACAGAAGGACAACCGTTTTAGAAAAGAGCCTCTTTCAAGCCTCCTTCCATTCTTCTCCAGATCCAACTTTCTTCCCGTGCTGCAACTGTACTGTTTGCAGGCAGCAACTCAACCAAGGTAACACACCTGTAGTACCCATTTACTCCTTTTCGCGGAGTCCGTATTCTACAGGACATAAAATCCTCCTTGATTGTATGTCTTCACCCGTACCCAGAGTGTATTTGTACACGCCTTTTGGGGAAAAAAAAAGTCTGGTTAAATATAGGGATGCTCAATGGAAGTGTAAACGGGGAAACGACGCTGGGAGACTGTAGCTCCAACAAGGGTTCGTTACCCAGAAGCACTTTGTACCGTATCCCATGAAGATCCCTTCCCATAAAATGGGATGCAGTTACCAAGTTAACAGGGTCTCTAATGGACGGTTCTTAACTGTCTTGGCATTTGCATTTTGTCGTGGCCACAGGCCAAGCACCACTTAAGCAAACCTTCAACATGCCTTTTCCTTTTGTTCAAGCTATTTACACAGACCTGGCCAAATCCGTAAGAAGCTGTTCACTTTCTTCAGCAGCGATTCTAAATACTTGGTCTTCTGAAAACATGCTCTGGCAGATCCAGGCAAGCGCTGAAGGCTGGAAACACGGAGCATTTCCTGCGTGGCCTCCCATACTTCTCCCCCAGCAGCACTCACGTTCAAAAGGAGGTCTATTTTCTTAAGAATCAGGATTAAAATTTGGAAGACTCAACATCAAGAGCAAACCCAGTACCAGCTCCTTCTAGGAAATGAGATGTGACATAGCCTATAAGAAAGGCAAGGCAGCTTTTGTAACAGCCACTCATCAGAACTGCAACACACAAATAAACTCTACTTGTATCCTCCAAACCCCCCTCACTAGCAGGCTCTGCTCCCACCACCCACAACAGCTTCCACAGCTCTCCGGCAAGCCCAGCTCCAGTTCAGAGCCCCTTCCAGGCTCAAGCCGAGGCATTCCTCCTAACAGTCCCATTCAGCGCGGGTTTTGAGTCACTCCAAAGAAAGCACGACGTGCTGGAGTGCTGTCATTCCCTTTGGCAAACACTAGTGCTCACAACCTGCAGGAGGCAACCCCTGCGATGGGGAATGTCACCCGCGTTAAATGACCCACCGATACAGAGCTGTCTTATCGTCCGCGGTGAGGCAACACTGAAATTCCTGCAGAGAGCAGTGCTGCAGCAACCGCATGGAACAAAACAAGACAGCTCACGCATAGACGCAGCGGATATTACTACAGCCTTACTCAAAATGACTCTCCGTCATTGTTACACTTCAGCTGAAGTTGCCAGACCACTTTCCTCCCTGCTGATGGGCTCCACATATCTGCTGAAGTGCCCAAAGAATAAGATGAGCCAATAAATCCAAAGTCAGTATCTCGTACTGACGCGCCACCCGCACACCGAACAAAGACTCCTCAGAAACGCAGCCCTCTTGGCACCGGGCTACGGCAGGTGTGTCCGAGCCTCTGGGTGGAACAAGCTCTTGAACCCATCTGCAGAGACGTCCCAAGAAGGAGCACGCTTCAGAAGAAGGAGGGCTGATGAGAGGAGCCAGGTTTGGCCGATTACAAGCTGCCAGCAGTTTGGATTCAGAGCGGAGGATTTTCTGAAGAGTTTTTTCGGTTTTTTTAAGACCAGGAAAAACATCATCCGTTCATTAACCATATCATGTCCTCGCCACGTGGCTTGCCTTTCTCTTAAGAGCTGAAAAATCAAAGCCCTGCAAAGACTTGTTGCTGTAATGGTAAGGGCTGAAAGAGTGCGCAGAGGTAAAGAAAGAAAGGGAAAGAAGCCACGGAGTTTCATGGAAACCTTCTCATAACTTCTGCAATATTATTTCCTAGCCTCTCTTCAGGGACACATATCTGGATACGCACCAGCACACGGTCACTCGGTGTGTGGTCTGGGCAGCCAGAACTCCATCGCCTGCTTTCTTTTCAGCCCACATCCTCTCTGTAATTAAATGGAGCTGCCTTTCCCCTCACTGGCTTCCAAAAATCCTTGAAGAAGCTGAAGGGGGGGTTGAAAGAAGGAAAAAGAGGTTTTGATTGTTTTCCTAAAGGTACTTTCTCCCACTGACACCTCTATTTCAGGGACTTTTTCAAGGATATCTGTATTGTTTCCTTTGAAAACCTTTTATTTCTCAGAAAGGAAAAAAATATATAGCCCTGTCCAGTTGAGAGATTAAAAAAAAAAAAGCAGCTCTGTCAGGATACAATTCCAGGTGGGAATAACAACACAGGGTCCCATCTCTGTGTGTGTAACGTACCAGGGAAAGGGGAGGAACACGGGGGAAGACAGCCGCCCAAGTGTTCGGCTTTCACAGCACATAAAGCTACTCGTTCTCTACTCTATTCGGTGTTGCAGCTCTCATTCCCAAGAACATTTATGCACACGTTTTGGGGCCATCATCAGTGGGAAAAGAGCGTATCGCTCAGATGAAGTATAAGCAAAACTGGTCTACCTAACCAGCGACCATGTCCAAGCAAATTTCCCATACCTGAAACTATAGGACGACCCTTGCCTCAAGCCATGAAATAGAGACGGGATGAGCCAGGAAGGAGCCAGGACTTGCAGGTAAAAGTAGTCAATGAAAGAATTCTTTCCTCATCTTCAATTCACGATGCCTGAAAGCTCAACACATTGCCTCTAAGCTCGTGTGTCATGTTTAATGTGCTTTCCTGGAAACATGGTATGTGTCACAGCTTTGGTTTACTCAGAACTGTGAGAGTTGGTCAGACTTTCCACTGAGTTACAATCTGTTGGTGCGGCGTGGTGGAATTGTTCAATACTACAGTACTAAGGCACGCTGCGTTGCTCTGCTCTTAACCTGCATCTCATTGCTGCACGGCACCGTTCACGCATTCAGCGCATTAATTGGCTTGATCTTATGGCCAAAACAATACTGTTATTAAACATTTACTGCAACTCAAAGGTCTCCCTGCAGTAGGAAGTGGTCCAACCCCCCCGACAATCTGACACTCCCTTCCTCCCCCCTCTCTGCTTTCTGCCACAGAGAAAGCCGAAAGGGGTAAAGAAATAATAGCAGTAATAAAACTGCTCTGGGACTCTCATAGCCAGGCGTGGCTGTTCCACGGGAGGCCAAGCTTTTACCCGCTCAGTCTCGACACGTGCCACGGCTGGAAGAGGGGAGGCAGTGGACCAGCACACGTGGAAGGCGACACACCGCAGCAGCAGAAACGCTCGTGGCCTTCGGCTGCGGCACCGGGACAGAGCGAAGGAAAGAAAACTGTGCAAACTTGTGGACTGACTGCACAGCACAAGGCACGAGTGCAGTAACGCAGGTGTGGGAGCTGGCTCTTCCGACAAAGCAATTTACCCTGCTGCTTCGGGGTAATTATGCTGCTGGCTGGGTATCTTTCCACATCAGGACACTGTTGCACAGCCATAACCTGCATCTGCTTGCACGCCGCCTGGCCAAGCAGGTGCCGTCAGCGCTTCGCCTCACGATCAGACAACACCCTGACTCACAAAATTCCATGAAGAGACACTAAGCTCGCGTGAAGATAACCCCCCGGTTTACACGTATTCCCTTGCCGTCAGAGCTTGCTCTAGGCAGCTCGCTGCGACCGAGTTTATTTTCCATTCTAATTAGAAGCACTTCCTGCCTCTCTCATTAACTCGCAGCCACTTCTGATGGCGAGATTACTGGGGAGCTACCGAAGTCAGCTCCAAACACTCCCCACCCAGCCAACGCACAGGAAAAGCTGGACTCTTTCCCTTCCGCCGCGCTGCTCCGGAGCGTGAGGAGCTGCGGCCAGAGCCGTCCGAGGGGCAAAGGCTCGGGCTGCTGGGTGGTATTCCCCGACCCAAAAGGAAGCATTTAAAAAATAAGGCAGCTGCAACCCCTCCCTCTTGCCAAGCTAAGAAACGACTGCACTTGGCAGAGAGGACTGCAGGTTCAAGTCCAGTGACAATCGCAAGGGGGAAGAAATAAGGCCGAGAAGGGTTTCATCCGAGCGGTTAAGGCGACAAGGAGAGGGTAAAGTCTCACCGGAGCCAGTCGGCATTGCCACGCTGCTCCCGCGGCACCCGGCTGTGGGGCGAGAGGTGCGCGGGCAGGGCCCGAGGCGCAAACCGCGCCGGCGTTGCTCGCGCCCTGGTAGATGCCAGCGCCCTGCCAGGTGGAAACACTCCGTCCACGCTGTCACTTGCACAAAGTTTCTCTAAACACAGTGTTGGTCAAAGGATTTATAAACGCACTGGAGTTTCCTAAACAAAATGAGGGTTGTTTAAACGAAACAGAAGCCACCACAAAAAAAAAAGAGATCTGTGCTACAAGTGCCTGGAGAAACCTTTGCTGAGCTATTTCCCCGCAAGGCACCAGCTGGATGGTGCTCACGGAAGGTTCACGCCTTGAACCCACACCCTGCTCCTTTTACCTCAGGGACTCCTTGGGTCAATGTTATTCTTTGCCTCTTCCCTTTAGTTCATCTTCGGAGAGTTCTACGCAGTGCATCTGCTCCACCGCGTCGTAAGGGGCTATATTCACAAAGTCCCTTGGCGAAACCGCAGCTTTCCTTTCTGCGATTGCCTTGGTCCCCCAAAAACCCGGGAGCGCTTTCAAGGCGATGCCCATGGTACTGCCCGGGAACACAGCCACGGTGAGGCTGGGCAGCACGCTCGCTCTCACGGAGGTGCTCCCGGGAGCAGACGCAGAAAACAAGTCTCTCCCAAAGGCAGCTACGCTAAGTTCTTTTGAAACTGGAGCGAGATGACTCATCCCTGCTGGGATTGAACATGCTCTCCCCAGAAACAACGGCTCCAGAAACACATGCCACAAGCCCAGAGCCAACCCTGGCAGGACAGGGGCATGTGCAACCCCCAGGGATGAACAAACCGGGGGGGAAAGCAGCGTGTGGCTTTTGGCACAGCCTCTGCAGCGATGGGGAGAGTTCAGCGACCCTTTAACTTCACGTGGCACCACAGAGAGGTGATCTCTGTGCAGCACCTCTCCCCTTGCACGTAGGTTACACACAGCTGGGTGTGCTGGGAAGTTCAAGCCAGCCCCTTCCTCCAGCCCGTGCCTGCTGCTGTCTGCTTACCTGACAGAGAGAGTGAAATCGCCTGGGTTGCTCTTACTGGGTCGAGCCAGAAAGCTGCCATGGACACCCCTGGTCAGGAGCAGCTTCTCTGCCTCAATTCCGCTGATGTTGGGATGAAACCACCTGCAAAGCGCAAATGCGACATGTTAAACGGTCATCAGCCTGAGCCTGCCCCGATTGCCTCCCCTGCTGCCCGCGGGCAGGCACAGAGCCCCAGCCCTGCCTAGCAGCACACCCGCCTTCCTCCCCACCAACTCGCAGTACCAGCTTTCACAGGGAAAAGCCCTCCATTCAGATGTTACCGTGCAGAAAGCCTTCAAGACATCCATCAAGAGAGGTCTCTCTCCCAGAGGACTTTGTCCTCCTCTCCCTCAGCTCAGGCCAAAGCGAGAGCCCTGCGAGCTTTCTGCAGCACAGACAGGAGGTTGCCTCTCCGGGGGAAACCACCGGCTGAGAAAATAGTTTTGACTTTTCTGGCTCCGGGTCCGATCCTGGCCGGCTGCTTCCCACCCGGCACCTACCAGGCTCAGACCCTCTGAGCTGTCACGTTGCTGGCAAACTAATTTGGCCCAAGAAAAGACCTGCATCCCTGAGGGCACTTCAGGCATTTCTTTAAGGGCTTCCCTGCATGCTTCACGACAGAAAACCAGAAACAGCTCCATTACCAAGAGCACTAAACCTCTTGTCCTCCCCAGCAAGGACACAAGCCTCAGGCCTTCGGTCTCTCCCATTTGAAGTCTGTTACAAGGAGGGGATGCTCAGAGCTGGAGAGAAGAAAGGCTTTCCTTTGAGACTGCCCGGGAGGGAAGGCACGCTCCGGTCTGCAAGACACTGCGGCAGCGATGAGCCCTTACGCTACGAGAGGATTTCTTAAGCGTCGGTGCAAACACAAGGGCAAGTGCGTGTTCCAGGATCTCCCTCTTTGCCCAGACCACAGCAAATAACAAGTTTGCTCCAGCCCCAGCTAAGGCAGCTTTGACTCTTCAACTTCAGGCAAAGCAGCCGCTTTTTAACTCTAACTAGTTGTAGCTCAAGCTGTGGTGCCGCAGCCACCTCTCCCGAGAGCACAGAGGAGAACGACCCCAACCGCACAACTGCCGTGTCGAAAGCGAAGTTCTCCGCATGGGACCGGCGCGTAGCCAGGGAAGCGGCAGCGAAGGAAACGCTGCTTTGCGTGCTGCTGGAAAGCAACGGTGCGGCTGGCGTGTGTACGTAACAGGACGTACTCGAGAAGGGAAAGAGAGATGGCTCACCCTAAGGGGAAAAACGTTTCATCGTATCGTGTGCTACTTCAATGCAATCTTGGTATTTTAAGTGTCATCAAACCATCTACTGACCTTATTTCTGATGCTATCGGTCTTGATCAAGTTTTTTTGATGGAATCGCAAGAACCGGTGTTTCCCCAGGCTCTAGTGTGTGCTAAATATGCACACTAGACCAACGATTTCCCATGCAGCACCAGTTTTATGGCTTGATTTTTCAGAAGCCACTGAAAATCCACTTTCTAAATGCCAGGCTCTTTTGAGTAATCTCACAAGTCACACAAAGAGCACCCCAAACCGAGAGTCACTTGATTCCGAAAGTATTGCTCAGTTTTAGATCATGCTCCAGTAGACATTTCTGCATGGGACTGCTGTAATATTTTTCGTGAGCAAAGAGGAGAAGATGAGCCACAACTAACACTGTATGATAACAAAGCTCTCTCGTTGAGCGTTTCTGGGCAGCACCAAGTGCAAGAGAACAGCCTGCACACTCAAAACTCCCTTCGGAGTCAAGGGTGATGCTGTGAGAGCTCCTGCATAGGCGACAGGGCTGCGGCATCGCTCTCAACCACACGACTGCTGCAACGCGTGGCTGTACGCTCTTCTGAAGGGACAGGCGAGGAAGGAGAGGCGGTGGGGTAGCCCTGGTGTTAAGGAGTGTTTTGGTTGTCTAGAGCTTAACGATGGTGGTGATAGGGTTGAGTGTTTATGGGTAAGAATCAGGGGGAAGGCCAACAAGGCAGATATCACAGTGGGAGTCTGTTATAGACGACCCAACCAGGATGAAGAGGCAGACAAAATACTCTATAAGCAGCTGGGACGTCTCACAATCATAGCCCTTGTTCTTGTGGGGGACTTCAACTTGCCAGATGTCTGCTGGAAATAGAATATAGCAGAGAGGAACCCATCTAGGAGGCTCCTGGGGTGTGTGGAAGAGACCTTCCTGGCACAGCTGGTGAGGGAGCCGAGGAGGGAAGGTGCCCCGCAGGACCTGCTGTTTGTGAACAGAGAAGGTCTTGTGGGTGATGTGATGGTTGGAGGCCGTCTTGGGCACAGCGATCATGAAATGATAGCGTTTTTGATTCTTGGACAAGTAAGGAGGAGGGTCACCAGAACTGCCACCTTGGACTTCCAGAGGGCAGACTTTGGCCTGTTCAGGAGACTGGTTGGCAGAGTCCCTTGGGAGACAGTCCTGGAGGGCAAAGGAGCCCAGGAAGGCTGGACATTCTTTAAGAGGGAAATCTTCAAAGCACAGGAGCAGACCGTCCCCATGTGCCAAAAGACGAGCCGCGGGCAAGACCGGCCTGGCTGAGCAGAGAGCTTGGGCTGGAACTCAGGAACAAAAGGAGAGTTGATGACCTATGGAAGAAGGGACAGGCCACTCAGGAGGACTACAAGGATGCTGTGAGGTTATGCAGGGAGAAAATTAGAAGGGCTTAAGCCCAACTAGAACTTAGTCTGGCTACTGCTGCAAAAGACAATAAAAAATGTTTCTACAGATATATTAGCAATAAAAGGAGGACTAAGGAGAACCTTCGTCCTTTATTGGATGTGGGGGGAAACAGTGACAAAGGCTGAAGAAAAGGCTGAGGTCTTTGCCTCAGTGTTTAATAGTAAGACCAGTTGCTCTCTGGGCACCCAGCCCCCTGAGCTGGGAGACAGGGACGGGGAGCAGAATGAAGCCCCCATAATCCAAGGGGAAATGGTCAGTGACCTGCTACACCACTTAGACACACACAAGTCTGTGGGGCCGGATGGGATCCACCCAAGGGCACTGGGGGAGCTGGTGAAGTGCTCACCAAGCCACTCTCCATCATTTACCAGCAGTCCTGGCTCAGCGGGGAGGTCCCAGCTGACTGGAGGCTGGCAAATGTGGCGCCCATCTGCAAGAAGGGCTGGAAGGAGGATCGGGGAACTACAGGCCTGTCAGCCTGACCTCGGTGCCGGGGACGGTTATGGAGCAGATCATCTTGAGTGCCATCATGCGGCACATAAGGGACAACCAGGTGACCAGGCCCAGTCAGCATGGGTTTATGAAAGGCAGGTCCTGCTTGACCAACCTGATCTTCTATGACAAGGTGACCTGCTTAGCGGATGAGGAAAAGCTGTGGACGTTGTGTACCTGGACTTTAGTAAAGCCTTTGACACCGTCTCCCACAGCATCCTCCTGGAGAAACTGGCTACTCATGGCTTGGACGGGCGTACTCTGCGCTGGGTAGGAAACTGGCTGGGTGGCCGGGCCCAAAGAGTGGTGGTGAAAGGAGTTAAATCCAGTTGGTGGCCAGTCACCAGTGGTGTTCCCCAGGGCTCAGTACTGGGGCCAGTTCTGGTTAACATCTTTATCAACGATCTGGACGAGCGGATCGAGGGCACCCTCAGTAAGCTTGCAGATGACACCAAGTTGGGCGGGAGCGTTGATCTGCTTGAGGGTAAGAAGGGTCTACCGAGGGATCTGGACAGGCTGGATCAATGGGCCAAGGCCAATGTATGAGGTTCAACAAGGCCAAGTGCACAACAAGGCAAGTCACACCAACCCCAGGCAGCACTACAGGCTTGAGGAGGAGTAGCTGGAAAGCTGCCCAGCAGAAGTGATTGAGTCACCATCCCTGGAGGGATTTAAAAGATGTATAGATGTGGCACTTAGGGACATGGTTTAGTGGTGGCCTTGGCAGTGCTGGGTTAACGGTTGGACTCGATGGCCTTAAAGGTCTTTTCCAACCTAAATGATTCTATGATTCTACGACTCAAAACTGCAACACTCCGTTTTCCAAGCAAAGCGAAATGCAGGTTCTCAAGAGGAGCGTATCTGGAAACATTTAGTAAGATGATAGTTTCTTGCATACAGCCGTCTGTGGATCACACTAGCTAACGCACTGTCCCCCCAAAGGGTTTGCAAGTTCATCTCATTTGTTGCAGAGAAATGCGTAATCCAGCATCTCACCGAGTGCCTGCGTTAGGAAATACACCCAAAGACTAAACCTACAAACATAAGCACACGCACACTCACTAGAGCATGTTTGTCTCCGAGATACACATAGAAAAGGTCAAGAAATGTCACCATCGCCTCAACAATTTGGGATTTCCTCCCTCCCACCACAAGCCAAACAGTTTTGATTAAAGATCCTCGAATTCTGGAGGAGAAGAGGTCTATTAGGGAAGGGCCATGGAAACAGATGGTAAACAGGAATCCCAGCATTTCCAAGCCTTGTATTCCTGACATCACAAGAGTGACACCCTTTCATAAATCCACTGTTGGCAGGGCCAGCACTTAACCGTGCCGCAAAACTGCTGCTGGCATAGGAACGAACGTCTCTAATGGAGCTTAATGGAGCTCAGGGACAACACAAGGCTACCAAAGGCCACACGTAACGTTTCCCCTGAATGCCTAACGGCAATAAAACCAGCGCAATGTTGCTAGCCGGCACATAGGAGGAAAAACCTAAGGAAACATCTCTGGTGAAACAGTGGGATGAGAGCTCGCATAGGCACACACCCATAGCCGCAAGCACCCACCGGTTCTGAGAATACCCCAGTCAGCGCGACGGCAGCGTCCTCCCAGGGGTGTACGCTCCTCAAAGGCTGCCCCGACAGTAGGAACCACCTACCCCGCATCTCCCCTCGTCCCTCTGCCACTCACGGCTCCCATGTCAATACATGTTGTCCCGGGATGCGGCACCTCAGCCAGAGCCAGACCTGCGCGACGCTGAGAACGGACCACGTTGTGTAGGTTGTCAGTGTCAGGAAGAGGGCAGAGGGGCTGGGGCTGTAAATCTTCCTAAAAAGGACCTTACGTCCAACATCCCTCCAAGCACAAGGACGGGTGCTCGGGAAGGGGGGACCACAACCCTCTCCCCTTTCCACCACAGCAGCTGTTGACCATAGCTACAAAGCTGATTCGCATCAGTCCCTTCTCAGCATCTTTTTCTCAGTGAAATACTGAGAGGGAATAGCAGGGGCCACTTACAAACTCTGCAAACGCTCCCGAGTGGGACAGCACTGTATAACAAGAGAGGGGGCAGGAGTAGATTGGGGGCAAATGTGGGGCTCTGCAACTTTGATGTTGTCTTCATGTCACTAAACAGAAACCTAAATGCTAAACGCTCTTTCCCTTAATGACTCCCACCGCTTGGACCGGAACCAATTTACGCACGCACACGCAGACCGCTTGTTAATTAGCTTGCAAGATGCATAAACGACAAGCTGAGGAGAAAACCTTTGCAGCCCTCACAAACAGAAGAGGGAGGAAAGGCAATTTCTAAATTCAGCAGCAAAAAAAAAAAGAAGAAAGAAAAAAAGGGGGAAAGCCCTCTGCAAGCACAGGCACCTCTCCCATGGATTTCCAGAACAAAGACAAGCTCCTTGCACAGCTCGTCTTCGGAGGGCTGTATACGGACGGGAACGTATTGCTCGGCACTGCCTCGCAGAAACCGCCTTCCTGGGCCGGGGCAGACGCTACAGGCCTGTGGCATGAAAGGGGTATTTTCAAATTCAAGGTCATCTCCTTTTGGGAATTCCGCTCCTGAAATTGAGCACTTGCTCCCCAGAGGCTTTTCTGCCTGGGCTACGCGGGAATTTGCAAAACCCGCGCACAGCCTCAACCCCTCGTGCAGCTCAGATTCACACGCCGCACACCCCACCTCTCCCACTCGCGGGATATTCCGGCACGCCTGTTTCCAGCTCCCAGCTCGCTCCCTGTTCCTTTAAACGGTGGAATAAAACACAGCAGCAAAACCAGCCGAAACACAACCGAAGGCTCTTTGGCTTGCGAAGGTCGCCCCATCCTCCTCACCCAGGGCACGCCAAGAGCCTGCCTGCCCTGAACCCCTCTGCGGCTACGTCCTCTGGGCGCAGGCACAGCTGCCGCAGCCGCCGCGTAGCCCGAGGCGCTTTTACCAATACAGCTTGTTTTTCTCCTGACCTGGCGTAAGCTCTGCTTGCAGAAGGCATCTTTAGAGCTGTTTGTCATTATGGTTTTTACTGGAGTACATTTGTTGGTAAGCAAAACCAACCCACAACAGAGCAGACAAGAAGAAAGCACCAGCCCACACATCTCTCACTGAGCAGCAATACTAAACCCTGCAAACAGCCTCAGACAGTCCCACAGCCTGCAAGCTCCGGCCTCCCCGCTCCTGGCAGCTCAGCCTTGGGCTTCGAGTCCGACCTTCTGGACTCACAGATTATTTATAGGAAGATCTGCAATATCCTGAGAAGGAAAGCAAACGAAGAGGATCCAAACTGGAGAGGAGAAAAAGAGCATTATTAATATCACCCCGTTGTTTCGATGTCGGCAAGCGACAAGCGTTATTGTGCAGTAGGGCATTCAGGCAACTGCTCAATTGTTAGCGCTTTTTGCGGAACTGAGTCACCCCTAAAGAATGGCTTTAAATAAGAGTGGGAATCTAACAACTTTTCATCTCTACCGCTACAAGTAAATATACGCCGTCTACTTCAGGCAATACTGCTTTCCTGCAGAGAAATGCATTTCCCGTCCGTCATTCGATCCATCTAAAATCAAACTTAAATCAAAAAGCTACTTGCAAGCGCCTTTCCGGAACCAAAGGCAACAACCAAAGCTACACAAAGAAATTTATCAAAATAAACAGAGAGAAAACGGAGACTTGCACGCAGCACTCAGTCCCCAACAAGGACCAAGGGAAAGACATTGCTTGGGCGGCGGGAGGGAAAGGGGGTACGAGTCGGTCAGAAGGGGAGCTGAGCCCGCAGGGTGGGAGAGGGCTCTGCGCAGGGTCCAGGCCAGGCCGGCCAGAGCACGGCACGTCCAGGAGCAGCAAGGTCCGATAGCCACGAAAACACCAGAAAACCCGTCGCGAGAAACCCGGCGTGACTGCGGGTGCCGTGGGGGTGGCAGTCGCTGACGTGGCGTGCCCTCAACATCGCTTTCCGTGAGGTGAGCACCTCCAAACGCCAGCTCTGGCTCGTAACTCCTCGCGCTGCATCGGCTCTTCGCCAGCTCTCGCACCCCTACAAGCTGGCCCCTGTCGAACGGCTCCCCCCACCACAAAAGCCTTGTGCCCCCCAGGCACGGCCCCGTTCCAGCACTCCGCGGCCAGCCCGAGCGAATCTGGGCACAGGCCAGACGAGGCGGATCGGTTTCTCCGGCTGGGATTTACCCACTTACACAAAAGGGCAAACCTTAGGTCGATGCCAGCCGTCCCCGACGCGTGCACCACGATAACCACTGGCTGATGCAACGGCCACAGTCCCTTCCCAGCCGCGTGGGCACCAACATAAGCAGTCATAGAATCACAGAATGGTTTGGGTGGAAGGGACCTTTCAAGGCCATCTAGTCCAACCCCCTGCCATGAGCAGGGACATCCCCAACTAGATCAGGTTGCCCAGAGCCTCGTCCAGCCTGACCTGGAATGTTTCCAGGGATGGGGCATCTCCCACCTCTCTGGGCAACCTCTGCCAGTGCCTCACCACCCTCAGTGTGAAAAACTCCTTCCTTATACCTAGCCTATATCTCCCCTCCTTTAGTTTAAAACCATTACCCACGGTGGTGGCACAGCTCCCCAGGCCCAGGTAAATCAGATACAGGGACCTCTGGCTTCAGAACAGGCCCTTGGGTGGGAGCAACGTTCCAGCAGAAGCTCTGGAAAAGGAAACCTTTCTCTGTGCTAAAAATTATCAAATAATTTCTCTTTAATTACTGAAGAGTCGTTGTTTCCATACAGTATTACTCATTTCCTCCCTAACGTGAGCAGGAATGCTTTTTTCTGCTGGAATGCATCCTTGTGCCCCTGTCTTGGGATAAAACAGAACAAACAGTTGAGCAACACCGTTACACCCTCAGAAATATATAAAACAAAGCATTTTAAAAGCCTAGCTGGGAATCCTGGTATTCTAAACAGCTCCAGCAAACATCCCAATGGATAAAAAGCACCATACCTGAAATGATGCTTCTGAAACGATTCAGAGGCCACTGACTGTGGCATCGGGGAAGGCGGGTGCCAGCATCCCGATCCACCAGCACATGAACTCTTGAAAATTACTGAGGTATCACAGAGGGATACAGCTCCCAGCTAACGCTCATGGAGCTGTTCTGGGGCCTAAGAGCCTTTAACCTGCAGGTAAAGTTTCTAAGCGAGGTCCCGAAGGAGATGGAAGCAAGTTATTCCAGATCACCACCTTTTCTTTTCCCTTCCCTCCCGCAGCTCAGCGCGGGTACGACGTGCATCCCGCACAGAAGGGAAGGCTGCCGGGCGAACACGCTGGCTGCCGAGACTCGCGCCCAGCGGACACAGGACATCTACCCCAGAACGCTGCTCACATGAAAGCCAGAGTCACCACTGAAGACTCGAAAGGAGTTGCCACAGGGCTTGGGCACAGCCTGTGCCCAGGGTTTCACTGCACTTATTTTGGGGCATCCCCAGAGAAGCCGGCACCGGGTGCACATCGATCGCAGCCCCTCCGGCGCCTGGGTCCGAAGGCCAATTTAGCCCAACATCAGCAAGAGAATTTGGAGCATTTGTCATGGCAAAACTTCTTTTTGTTAGGCTTGGAGAGGATCAAAGCAAATGTGGCTCAAGAGACAACGCCTATGCACTTCGTGTGTGGTTAGCGCTGTTTTGTTCAACCCAAACTCCAGCCCCGCGAGCTGAGGTGCTTCAAGAAACTGGAAAAGGGGGAGGAGGGGACCAACCGCCACCAGACTTCCCTTCTGCTGCGCTACAGCCTCTCGCCGCTACCCAGGAGCAAGGGTCAGCGGTCACAGCAGATGCTGTTGATACAGGGCAGACGGACCCCCCCGGTTCCGCAGCCAGAGACACCCCGCCTGCCCCCGCAGCGAAGGAAGGGCAGGATGCGGACCCTGCCCTTGGAGGCAGCCAAGCAAACAAACAACCGAAGCTTCTTCCAGCAGAGAAACGAGGAGGCTGACTCATGAGAGCAGGCGTAACTTGGTCTTGCAAAGCACTGCATTGCCCCAAGTCTCCTGTTCAGCAAGCAGGAAGAAATTTTCAGAGCTGCTTAAAGGATCCAGACACTTATTATCCATTTAAAGGGAAGATAAAGACCCATCAGTTTGTGTTTGCACATGACAGAGACACTCCTCGCAGTGCTGAGCAGCGAGGGGTACGTACCTCTTGAGCTCTCACAACATAGCTGAAGCAGAGGTGAAGCTGGGGCAGTCACAGAAGCAATTCGCTCTCTGCAAGGTTATTAATCCTTAGAATGGCACTAGTAGGTGCAAACTGCTGGGCTGAGTGAACGCTGCTGTCCTAGTCCTGCGAGGGACCTCTGGCACGGAGGAGGAGGAACGCCCAAAGTCAGGATCCTGACTTGGAGACCAGAGAAGCAGCTCTTTTTTTTGAGGGAGGTTTACTCAGACTGGGACTCGGACCCTGCTGCCTCTGGGAGCGGCAGGGCCCTACGCGGCGCGGTTTGCTCGCCTGTGGTTGGGGAACACCGTGCCCACACGCTCGCCAAGGCCGCTTCGGCCTCTCAGCTGCCCGGCAGCTTGGCCAAGGCACCAGGTTACAGTAGGAGACCCAGAGCTAACGGTCAGATTTAGGCCCTTTTGTCAGAGGAACGCTCCCTGCTGAAGAGCCCGATACCTGGCACACTCGGTGGTCTCCAAGCAGAATGGAAAAGGCATTCCTCACGCGCATGTTTAGGGCTTTCTGCAGATGTGATTCAGGGTAGGAAGCAGCTACAGCATCGCGGCTCTCCAAAGAGCAGTAGGAACCGGCTTGTGTGAGCAAGCTGTTCCGCACAGACCTCCTGAGGTCGAGCTCAACAAGGGAGCCTGTACTACGAGAAATTGTGAGCGGACCGCATGCTGCCAGCAGCTCTTCAGCTTATAAACCCCTCCAGGCTGTAAAAGGAAGAGGAGACCTTCTAGAAACCGCTCAGGACCCCATGCAAAACAGAAAGCATCCCGAGGGTCAGTAGTGCTAACTTCAAGCATTGAAAAAAGCGGTTAGATTTGGAGCGTGGAGTTGATGTATAAAACAGACAGTAGAAGCAAGGCTGCGTTCCCCTCATCTGAAGACACTCAGGGTCACCTTGTCTGAGCTTTTCTCTGCATCCACCAGAGCTGAAGGTTTCCTCTGCCCAAAACACAGATGTTCTGACACTTGCTTGATAGGAGCAGAGACGCAAAGAGCGGCGCTCCGTTTCGCAGCAGGTCCAGCAACAGTGCACCACGCGGCGATAGGGACACAGACCCGCCTGCGGGATGGCCCTAAGCAAGATGCTAAAACGTTGGCCATCAGCCAAAATCCACGGCAAGGTGCTTGCGTGGTGTGGTATGGCATCTCCCAGACCTTCCGGGGAAAGAAAGAAAAGGAAAAAGAAAAAAAAAAGGACAGACTTTCCTAAAAAGATGGAAACAAACAACTCCACGTTAGCTGAGGAGAGGTCATACTTGTCCTGCGACAGTAAGGCTTAATTTAGCAAACCGTGCCTTTACGATACAGCAAGGCTGCTCTTGGATTGAAGATGTTTCCGAACTGAATTATTAGCGTTCACATCTTCATTGCAAGCCGTTCCACACGGGCATGGCTGCATATAAAGCAGTTCTCAAACCTGACAGAGCCGCAACAGCCTCCTTTGTTGGTTCTAGTCTGGTTCAATTCAAATCCCACCAGAAGACTCATTATACCAAGCATAGCCTCAAGGGATTGTATTAAATAAATATACCCTGCAAATCTATTCAATTCTACATACAGGTAAATATTTTAATTTTCCTAAAGCAATTAGCATCATGACAGCTCACCGTGCTGGTGCACATCATCTAATATCCCCCAAGATGTCTGTAAACAACTTTAAAACAAACAAAAAAAACTCTCGCTACATTTCTAAGTCAGCATACCCATGTCCATAGCAGGTACAGAAGCCTGCGTTGCGTTCTCTGGGGTGCAACAGTCACTTCTGCAGAACCCAGCTTGCTTCCTTCCCTGGATATTTTACAGAGCATTTTCCTAATGGGTCTCACACTCCGGTGAGAACGGTTAACGACTTTCTCTGCGAAGGTACACACCTTAGTTTCACCAAATTCCAGTAGAATCTGGATGCCTAACATCCTTTGGCTCATTTAAAGAGTCCGACTTGTGCACAAACCACGTTCTCACCGCTAGCACAAGCGGCCAACTCACAGCAAACAAGGTGTTTACGCAGAAAGCCTGGCCCGTTTCCACGGGCAGTGCTGCTTACTCCAACGCTTAAAGACAAGGCACAGCAGAAGCAATAGTGAAGAGCAGAGGGAGTGGTTGCTGAGGCCCTGACCCTGACCAGAGGTGGGTGGGATTGCTCCCACTAAGTAAATTCAGTTTTCACCCACTTCTCAAATTGTCTCAGAGGGAAGGATGGTGCCTCCAGCCTTCCCGCAGCCTCCTCCGATCACTCACGCGGGCAGGGCAAAGTGCCTCCGAGCCGCTCCATGCCCCTTCGCCAACAGGTTTTGACACCCAAAGGAGGACTCCAGCGATAAATCCGGGACAGAGAGGCACAGAAGCCCGGCTCAGGCAGCACAACCCGTACTTCACGTGCCGTCGTGGAGGTCCCCTGGTTTTTCAATAGAAATAACACAGGACCTGAGAGTAACGGTACAAGAGCAGGTACGTCGGATAAAACCCTGCCATGCTTTTGACACGAGCAACCAGCTTCCCCCGCCCCTACCCCATAGCTGGACAACGGTTGAAGGGTTGAAAAGAGAGCGGTATTAAACAGCAAGGAGGAAAAGGCGTGCTGGGTTGGAAGAAGCCAGAGACCCTTTTCTGCTGCAAAGCAGAATCAAGCTCTCATTTCAGGAGGGGCAGACGGGTAGTTTCTGCAGGCAAACTCTGTAGCTATTCACAGGGTTTTGTAGACTTCTCTTTTAACCAGCTGATGTGCCCCACTGGATTTAGATACCACAAGAAAGAGCTGATGCTAGCAAGCCCCTTTGCGTGCAACAGCCAGCCCAGGCTGAGGGTGTATGCACGTTTCCAACCACCAGCCCCACCTCCTTCAGAAAGGCCAGGTTTCCATTGACACCCTGCGAAAAGAGCCGGGGTTTGCTCAGCGGTTTTTCCCCCCCTCCGGTTCAATTGCAAGGCATATGGTTAGTGAATGTGTGTGCACAGAGGGACTTCCCCAGAGAAAACACAACCAGAACAATGCAGAGCACTGTGTCGGAGAGACGAGACGAGGCAATGTATCCCGGCAGGGGCTCAGTGACGTGACAGCAGCGGGCACGGACAGCTTTGGGGTGCCGATTAGCCTAACTGCGCGCGTTACGCGTGGCGGGGTCCTGCAGAACTCTTCTGCCAGGCTCAGGTCTCACCCTGGCCCAGCAAAGCAGCAGGAGAGCCAGAGACACAAAGCCCATAGCCCTGGGCCTGCATACCAGAGCCCAGGCTGCTAGCCCACCGGCAAGCCCCAGTGAAGCCCCTGGTGCCGTTTTCAACGGCCACCGGCACTGCCACGAAGGATGGCCAGCGCTGCTCGGCCTTCGTGCCTTGCTGCACCGCTGAAACCGCGCTGTAGGAACCGCTCGCTCCCCCTCGGCGGCTCAGATCTCAAGCCCCAACCCCAGGGGAAGCCCTCCCTCCGTGTCTCCGGAGGGCCACGCTCCCTCCCTAGCACCCGCCGCCTTCTCAGCGGCTTAGCAAGCCAGCTAGCACATCGGAGCTCAATACCAAAGCAAGGGCAACTTTTTCCATTTCATTCAGGAGTCTCTGGGCCAGTCCTTCGGGAGAGCATCCCCAGCCCACTGCGGGATGTGCCGCTGCTGCTTGGAAGCGGTGGGTGAGAAGCAGCCTGGGCTGCAGCGAGGGAAACTCAGCCTACATCTCTGCCCATCAGATGGTGACCTTCACGAAAGGCAAAGCAGAGCGGCTTTGAGCTGCAGAGCAGCAGCGCACCGAACGCTCCTCTGTGTCACATTCAAAGAGAGGTTTTAATTCACCACCCACGTTTTGGTTTGAAGCTCAAATACTACGGTCAGAAATGGTTTCATATACAGCTCTTCAGAAGAGCTTTTCCATAAATGTCACTTGCAAGACAGCGCACTGGGCAGGGCGGTTTCAGTCAAAGAAACTGCTTTTAGCTAGAGATTAGCAGGGGCCTCTGACTACATCTGTAAGATCGGTTTTATGTCAGTTAATTCCAGTTTCAGTCCTGTTCCGGCAGACCTGGAAGAAGGTGGCTGGACAGACCACAGCTGCTGTCCTGGGGGAGGGGGTGGCTTTTGCTGAGACAGGAAGAGCAGAGCACGCCCGCAGAACCCGAGGCAGCACTAAGAGCGCTCCGGGAGTGCTTTCCCGCAGGCCTTACAAAAATAGGAGCAGGCAACACCCTCCTGGCAGGGAGCTGGTGCAGACAGTTTCCATTTACAGGCTCTGGAGCCTCAGCTGGCATTAATTGTTAATTAATATAAATTCGCATCTGTCCTATCTCCCTGACACGTGCAAGATTCTGCACTCATCTACTCCCTATGATTCAGCCCCTTTATCTAAATTATTCTAGTCCAGGCTTGCCACTGGCACATCTTCCTCTCCTCACGCGCTGTCCCATTCATTCACCTTCTGAGCCATCCACCCCATCTCCCCCACCTCCTAAAAGCAGCAACGCGTTCATGATCTGTCACAGCCTCTTAGCGAAGGGTTTCAAGTCGGTTAGGTGTCTAAAGCAATGATTTTGCCTAAGACACTAGATAGCTTGTTAAATCTGGCTGACATCAGAACAGAGAGAAATCACTCCAAGGACAAACACCACGAAAAACTCCTGTCACATAAATAGCAGCCAGTTAAGGCTACGCATCAGCTCCTCTGCCTGGGATGGACGCACGGGCAATTGCATCACCCAGAAGAACTGGCATCTCTCTGCGGTCCCAGATTCTCTGCTTTGCAAAGTCTGCAAGGGTTCACTCTGCTCCTCTGCTTTAATGTGAAACCGCTAAAATTAGCATTTTGACTGATGCTCTTTCCACTTCAGAAATAGACCCCGCTCTTTTCTCACATCTCGCCAATCCGAACCAAAGCACACAGCTACAGCGTGCCCTCCTCCACCTCTGGAGCAGGGACTGGCCGCTTGACCCCAGCGACGCAGCAGCTACGCCATCCAAGAGTGCGTTGCTCCAGCTGCGTGCAGGAGCAACGTTCCCCTTCGCTAACTCGGCTACCGTGTAGCCAAGACACGGTCCGGACTGATAAAGGTGTAGCCGAGTCCTTCTCCGAGCTGCCTGCAGGTTCAAAGCCTGCGGCGACACGCGCAGGCACAGAAGCCCTTCACGTGAGCGTGTTAAGGTGCTGCTTTTCTACACCTTAACTCCCTTTATAGCGCAGGCACGAGGAGGAGCAAAGCCCCACCACCACAGAAAGCTCCCAACGGGTGATCCCTGCAACAGGATCTCCCAGCGCGGAGCCTGGGAAGAGGAGCGCGGGAGAGGCCAGGAATAGCGTGGCCTGATGAAGTTTCCCCAGCAAGACCAGGACTAGGGCTGGTGCTTCACACTCCTGTTAAACGCAGCCTCCAAGCTGGGCCTAATTTCCATTAAGGCTGAGCAGCCTGGAAGGACAATACACAGTTCAAAGAACCTGAAAAGGACTCAGAGCCTGCGGGCTGACGTAGTGACTGCCAGCGGTGCCCAGCAGCGACCGTTGTGCCCCGCCACGGCTCCCTCAGCCCCGTCTCCATCGCCGACTGCCCGCTCTGCGAAAGCGGCTCTGCCCTACGCGGGCCAGGGCACGAGCACCGGGGGAAAAGAAAAGTCTGGGAGTACAAGTTCACTTCTCTAAAAAGACTATGATCTAAGACGCAAAGAGTCAAAATGCAATCACATGGTCACCTGTTATCTCTCTGGGGAAACCCAAGCCTATTAATCAAGTCATCAGCTCAAAAATAGCAATTTCCAGACGGGTATAAAGAAACTGCAAACGCAGACCTTCCCTTTGTGGAGGATACTCTTATTCACAGCGCACCGCACACCATTTTCACTCTCCGTGTTAAGGAAACCTGGGTGAACTTTACAGACAAAAGGTCACGTTTTTACCCTTCTCATTAGACGCCCAGCGCGTCAGCCTTGCTACGGGAGGGAAGGCGGCTGCGTTCGTATTCTCCCTGCTGACCCAAACACGCGCTTGCCAGGCGGGAGGCTGCGACACAAAGCGCCTCAGCCGAATACCCTCCTACGGACTCTCTCTTTGTCCCAGCCGTGGACACGGACACCGGCGGCTCGGCCGCTGCGGGCAGAACAGCCCGTCGGCGCGTCCCTTCTGCATCTGCGTTCAGCTGCTTGCAGGAAAGCTAGAAGGATTTCCTGCCGAGAGTTCAGCAAGGGCCTTTGGCACACGAGCTGCCCCGTTTCTGACACTCATTTAGTCACACACCTGCTTCAGTGGCATTTCTCTCTGGATCTTTCGGCTCTAGTTTTAGAGACGCGGCTCACCCTGGCTCCAGGAGAGATGGAGGAAGAGCAGCAGGTCTGAAGGGGAGGTGCTGATTTCACAGCTGCTTGTCTCAGTGATCCTTCCAGCAGTCAAGGTTAGTCTAGGCCATACCCAAGCTGAAGCGGCTGCAGAGAGCCTGATCCCCCCCGCCCGCACACGCGTTCAGCCGGAGCGTTTGAAGGCTCTGCCTATCGTGGGCGCTTCCTCACAGCCCATCCCACGCCGCTGATATGGAAAACCTCTTTCACCATCACGTCTTGCACTCCCCAGATAAAGGCCCTACAGTGACAAGGAAAGGAAGCCACGGACAAAATTAAGATCCAGGACACAAAAATACATCATCTGCAGACAAAAAGGGCAGCGTACTCCGCAGGACTCGAGCGAACAGCAAGGCACTGGAGCATGAGTGTGTGACCTGGCCTTCAACTGCAGCGCGAAGCTGAGCTGCGTTACACGCTCGCATGGGTGCACATAAAGGATGTGAAAGAGACTGGCACCTGCCCGCTGGCTTGCTCTCTCCTCCTCACCTCATCTCAGTGAGCAGCTGCTGCCCGTGCTGCGGCACCCGTCGTTTCAGCCCGGCCGAGGCCAGCTCCCGCACCTCCGGGAGGCTGCGGCAGACGAGGGGCTTGTGCACATGTACAAGAAACGAGAGGGATTATGCCCGTGTCGTTTTGAAGGTCTGCTATCACCGATGGTCCATCGTTTTGCAAACACTTGGTCTAGCAGCTCTGGTCCTTAGAGCAACAGCTTGTAAAAACTCGAGCACATAAATTGTGCGCGCTCTCCCCTTGCTAAAAAGGCTTCCTGCAACCACGTCCTAACACCCAGCGTGCTGCGCTTTCATTCAGGCTGGCTGGGTTTCTCTTCGGCCAACTCGTGCAGCCAGAAGAGTCCATCCAAAGGGTGTAGAGCGAGCACCAGGACACAGTGGCGGTACAGGGGACATTTACCATCCATCAGAGAAAAGCCTAACCGAGCATTCCACTCTGCTGTGGGTCAATGCAAAACGGAGTGTGCCCGTTTGCCCTTATGCTTGGGTATTCTTGCACCCACCTTGCCTCGTGGCTACCGTGTGCAGCATGCCTAACTATAGCCACGGAAGGACACTGTCGAACGTCGGGCTCCAGCTGGTCCTCTCTAGCCACAGGAAGAGATGCTTCAAACTAAGAACTGAAGGCAGGAAGGAAGGAGTTGTTAGAGAGCTTGGCCTCCCACCACAAGTGCAAACTTAAATTTTCACTTCCAAAATAAGATAGTACACGCTCTTGCTTGGATGCAAGAGTCCCTTCTTTAGAGCCTCACACAGTTATCGGCCCCACAAGGGCCTATCCCCACCAATTTACATGTGTTATCAACAGACCCATGTCAGAGCACTCTGAGGACGGGGTCACATCAGAAAGAAGACTGTAGAAATGTTGGTATATGACCCATAACGGATGAAGAAAATGGGCCATTTACAGACCAACTCCTGTCAAACCTCAAAGATACTACTGTAGGCTCAGCTAGTTCTAGGCAACAGCCAAGAGAAGAGCACACCTTGTGAACACGTCTCCCCTACGCTCAGCTTCTCTGGGCATAGCCGAGCCCTCCTAGCATGGGCCACCAACACTCCAAGGTAGCTTCTTTTGCAGAAAGTGACGTCTGAGCATGCTCTGCGAGATGGGGGTTTTTCAGCCCTCACTTCTGCATCTCAATAGTTTCCCTTGTTTGTGTTTGGAGGTGGAGGCTGTAGCATCTTGTAAACTTTTCCTCTTGGCCCGAGTAGCACGATCTCTCCAGTTGCGCCTGAAGCCAGATATTGGAAAGCAGCACGGGGAGTATCCCACGGAGGTTTGACTCAAAAGAGAGAGCAGGAGAAAACAAGCCCCTATTCTGCCTCAGGGTGTTAGGTCGGAATGAACTGCCCTACCACCACATTGCAGCACGGCATTAAACCATCTCCCCGGTGCTTCCCCAGAGGGCTATGCAAAATCCATAACCCAGCAAAGTATCTCAGCGTCTTGGGATACAGCAGACCTGGCGTGTTAACACTTACCTCTACATGTAAATCTGGCAATGAAGTTTCCCGTTCTTGAGCACTGAAATTAGACATAGCATGTCCACTCGTTGTATTTGATTTGATTTAAACACATGGTCACCTCGAAAGTTGGTTTGGCTGCTCGGGAAGTGAGCTACGCACACGACGCAGCCCCTCCTTACTGCCAAGAGCGCGTGTCAGTGACGGGAGACCCACAGGATTTGGGCAGAGGGGTGTTAGGTAAACTTTAACTCAAATTCTATGACTAGCGTAGTAAAGGCTTGGGGCAGAGACTGCAGGGTAAGCCATCTGTCCACCTTTCCTCAGAGGATCATCTCTGATAAAGGACAAATCCTAAACCTGCCACCTCTCCCTTTGAATCATTCATACCAGCGAAGGATTTGGCTCTCAGCCTATCACGAAAATTCATAGCTGGTAAAATCCAGGTGCGAAGTAGCTGGGGAGGGAAGCTCACAGATTAGCACCTCTCTGTCATCTGCAGAGAAGATGAAGACTTGAAGAAAGGACTTGAAGAAGAGACCACAAGAGGCTGGAAGAGGCACCAGCTGCTACCCTGGGAAACAGTGCGTATTCCCACAGGCAGGAGAGGACTTCAGACACCAGATGCTTTTACAGGAGGCTGCTCCAGGACAGCGGGGTGCAGCAGGCGAGGAACCGGTAGGCTCGGTAACGCTACCCGAGTGATTTACCCACAGCTATCCCAACCTCCGCACTGCCTGCGCAGAGCTAGGAGCCATCGCGTGTCCAACGGGTGCTTTCAGGAGCAAAACCTACTCCTGCCCAGCACCCAGCTGGTGCAAGTACAATCCCCACCCATCTTGCTGCGAGGTTAGGACATAACGCTTATCAATATCTCCAGGGCGGGTGTCCAGAGGACACGGCCAGACTCTTCCCAGTGGTGCCCAGCGCCAGGACAAGGGGCAACGGGCACAAACTGGAACACGGGAAGTTCCGCGTGAACACGAGGAAAAACTCCTTCACTGTGAGGTGCCCGAGCCCTGGCACAGGCTGCCCAGGGAGGGTGTGGAGTCTCCTTCTCTGGAGAGATTCCAACCCGCCTGGACGCGGCCCTGTGCAGCCTGCGCTGGGCGACCCTGCTCTGGCAGGGGCTGGGCTGAGTGGTCTCCAGAGGGCCCTGCCAACCCCACCATCCTGGGATTCTGTGTAATACCCCAAGGGCAGAGGCTCTTGCTGAGACCGTCTGGGTTTGTTTTCAAAGCAAGCGTAAAAATCCCTTACAGGATACGCACCCTGTTAATTTCCCCCTTCAAATCCCAAATATTTACTCGCTCCAGAAATAACACAAACACTGAGCCTGCTGGTTCCCCACCCGCGCCCCGCTCCCGGGCACGGCCCCGCCGGCGGTGCTCAGGTCCCTGCCCTGCCCTGCCCTGCGTGCCGCAAGCCGGCCCCGGGAGTCCGCGGGACAGGCCGGACTGCGGCCCCGGGGGGTCGGGAGCCCCCCCGGCCCGCGCAGCCAGGCCTCGGCACGGCGGGTGCTCCGCCGAGGCGGGAAGCACGGCACGAGAGTGAAACCGCTGGGAAAAAGGCACCGATTTTGCCGGACAATTCTCAGTTTCCGCAGCATGGGAGAGGCAGACCTAGTTTTCTCAGGCCAGCGTGCGTTTCGACACCCAGTTATACTCCCCTGCACGAGCAGGAGACTGGCAGCTGGGGCTCCTCCAAGTTGCCCAGAGGATTTACACCCGTGTTCTCTTAATTAAAAAAGGTGTAGCTAAGTCCCTCAAGCTGTTCTGAATGCATCAGCCCCAAAGGTGTGCGAGGTTATTATTTTCAGCTGCAGTTTTCAAATTTTCGGAATTAATTCTCTGAATCAAACTTCTATCTGAATCAACCTTTTCTACTCAAAGGGTATTCCACTGTTAGGACCACCATAAACACCGAGCTACACTTTTACCTCAGCCAGAGAAGGCCTTACCTACAAGCCTCAGAAGATCTAATGGTAGGAGAAATCTCTTTTGAACTCCCTCCATTTGTGAAAGTTTACTGGCCTGTATATTACAAATGTTTTTGTTCTCATCAAGCAAGTTAAAATTAAATTGCAGGCCCACCTGCCAGACAGTTGGGGCATTAAAAATACATAGCAGCAGCCA
This sequence comes from Phoenicopterus ruber ruber, assembly GCA_009819775.1. NCBI lineage: Eukaryota > Metazoa > Chordata > Aves > Phoenicopteriformes > Phoenicopteridae > Phoenicopterus > Phoenicopterus ruber. The sequence goes on along the minus strand of CM020235.1, from coordinate 6,336,437 downwards.
GCACCGAAACTAGCCCAGCTGTTGTCTGACTGACAGGCTTCCTCCTGGAGCAGAAAAGTATTTGCTTAGCTGCTTTGCTATGATCCAGTGAAGCAGAACACAGCCAAAGAAGAGGCCAGAGACTAAAAAACCGGTCACTTGTGCAACACGTGAGGGAACAGCATTGAAATGAGGGTAGCGCAAAAAGCCTTGGGATGCTCTTGAGATACAAGGGAATGTGAACTACCAACAGGCTGCAGCAACTTTCATCCCCTGAATCCCTGCCGAGTGCTGCGGACCAGCCCACACCCTCTGTGCAACCGTGGAAGGACAGAAGGAAGGAAGGAAAACCCAAGGCATGCTCCACATTACGCTCCATGGCAAAGAGCCATAGCCACTTGCACAACGATCCCATTGCATGTAACAACCTCGAACGCGGCTGCAGACACAGCCCAGTTCCTGCCCTGGATGCGTTCCCTGCGTTTCCAGCAGACAGGATTGCTTTCTTTCCACAGGCACTTGCCTGCTGTGCCTCTCGGACTGGCAACGGGATCGTTTCACGCTCCCTTCCCTACTCCAGCAGACCCTTTCACGTACAGCCGCTTTTACAGTCCGTGCCCTGTATAACCTTCACGACTTCACAAACCGCCCTTCTGACTAAACGCTGTCATTTCACGCAGCTTGTAAGAATCTACAAAATTCAGCCAGAGGTGTCCAGCACCTTGAAATGACAACGCTCCGACACGGGCAAGCTAGTTCTCGGCGCACGAAAGCCCGCGCAGCTAGGGACACGGCAGGGCGAACGAAGAGAGAAGCGAGTAACTATTAACGTAGCGTTGCTAACAAGGTAATACAAGATAAAAATCTAATAACATCACGAAAGAACATACTGCTCACAGCAGGGATAACCTCTCCCAGGCTGCAGTCAGCACCAAAAGCCTCTTCCGTAGTCATATTCACAATAATCACAGTAATCATACAAATGAAACTGCTAACACACCGTTTCCCAGTGCTGAAGCCAGCACAAGGAGAAAGTTACCATCACCCATGTGCTGCAGAGGCATCGCAAGGGTAGTTTCCACTGGAGAGTCTTGCACTTCTGCAGAGAATTTGCTAGTTTGTGGCTAACGAGCACTGTTAATCACTATTCCCACCCTAATAGCGCCCACACCTTCGTAGATGCTCTCTGACTGTTACTAGCTCACATCCTCCTATAGCACAAGTGGAACCTTTCTGTGCAATCTAAACTACAGAGATGATCTCCATGCCTTCTCCCCTTCGCTTTCTTCCCCCTCAGAAATATCAGCTTTGTTAAAAATAGAAGCTAGACATACACAGAACAGACATCCTACCTCACCATAACTGGTCAAGGCTCCTGACCCGGCAGAGTACGCGGAGAGATTTGTTAGTCCACCGAAACCACAGGTCGAAAGGCAGTAAGATTCGTAGGATATGGGAGGTGGGGAGAGCTTGCTCTAGGATGCAGAAGGCAGTTTGCTGCCCAATAGGAACGTTCCAGCCTCCAGCATCCTTCCGGAGGGTTGGCCAAGGTGGTGGAGCCTGGAAAGTTTCAAGCGAAGAAGTGGCAGCTAGTTATTTACCAAAAACCTGCACGGCTTATTCTGGAAGGGAGTGGGGGTGGAGAGAAGAAAAGGAAGTCATCTCATTCTCTTATCAGTACAAAGCCGGCAGCTGTGAATTGAGCGCTGAGAAGGGGACTGGGGAGGGTAACCACCACGCACACATGGTACGTGACGACATCTGGCTGTCAGCTTATGGGCAGCCAAAGCTGAAGAAAGAGAAAGAAAAAACTTTGCCCATTAGCCATTCTTACGTTCCATGGAGCTCCTGGGTCTGAGCAGCACCTCCTACAAATTCTTCCTCCTCCACACAAAGCGGCAAGAGGGATTTCTGCTCCAGGCCTCCAGGGCTGAGCGACTCCGCTGAAACAGCAGTCATCGCCTTCAGCGCGGCCGGGAGGGGAGAGCACCGGCTCACGGATCTGGGCTCTGCTCCTGTCGGGAACAGGACTGCCACGCTCCTTCGGGAGGAACCTTCAAGATACTCAGAAACATCTTTGCATCCCTGCTTGTTTTGGGGGTTTCCTAATTTCAGCTTAAACAGCAGTCCCTTCATTTGGCTCTGACTCGGTTCCTCTGCCCTCCAAAGCGGGGTTCATAACCCGTCACCTGTGCACCTCATCTCTCCGCCCCGCGAGCTCTTTGGGGAGACGCACTGCCCCGCTCTCCACGTTAAACAGCACGTACTGCCGGGCCCCACAACCAACTGTACTTCAGGCAGAAGCATTTCTACACAGCCCTTCTGCTGGGCAGTTGACAGGAGCATGTAGACCCCGTAGCTGCAAGGCACCCAGGCTAGAGTCCAGTCTCCTTACTCAGGCATGGAGAGAAATAGTCGCTTTCGGAGGGCGACGCAGAACAGAACCCAGTTTTCTCCCCTGACTAGACAGCGACACTCATCTCAGCCGCTCACCGCGGGTGACTGAAGTTAGATGGCCCAAGCATCTCAACATGTCCACGGTTTAACGTGGAGAGACAGCAAGGTTTGCAGGGAGAGATAACAGCTTTTATTAGATCAGATGATATAATTGGAAAATGCAGACAAGCTTTCAGGCACACAGACCTTTCCTCAGGCCACCCCTGGGCAGAAAGAACTTGTGTTCTCAGTCCTGCAAGAAGCCAAAGGCTACGGCAACAGAGGACAACTCCACTCTTCCAAACAGAGCCTAAAACCGCCACCGGTCTCCCTCTCTTGGCTCAGCAAGCTTGGGAGGAAGACCACAAGAGCCAGTCCTAGCAAGCCTGGGATCATTACAGCCCTGCAACCGTAGGGCTGACCAAATAGCTCGTTCCTGCTCAGTTCTTTAGCATCCTCGCGTCCCCAGCTTCATACAGCAGGAGAAACAAGAGCTCAGAAGGCTGTCCTCCTGTGGGCTGGCAAACAACTACATATACATCAATCAAGGTATTAAATAGCTGGGAATGCGGCTGCCTCTGCAATCCTGAGTATTTAGTCCATTATCCCACAGACACTTAGCACAATTATGGTTGCTTTGCGGCTAGCCTTTAATGTGCCAGCAGAGCAGCTGAGGCACAGAGGAGATTAGAGATCAGCAACAGCCTCAACCGCAGAGAAGAGCCGAGCACTCTGGAAGCCCGGTCCCACCGCGGCGAGCTCGGAAGCGCTGGGCAGGCCTGGGGATTGCCCCCGCAGAGCCCGGCTGGTGCTGAGGAGGGGGAGCGGGAGGTGAACAGCACAGAGCTTGGTCCGCTTTTACGGTCTGTCCCCACCCGAGTGGCTCGCAGAGCAAGAGCTGGGCTCCTCATCCTCCTAAGGGAGGAAGAGTAGCTCTCACGCTCAAGAAGGATGCTCGCTTCCAAGTCAGTGGGAAAAGCTGACAACCCCAGAGGGAGACTCAGAGCAACTCAGAGACGTCATTCCCACTAATGGAGAGGATCCAGGCAGCCCTCCAGTACTGCCAAGCTTCCCCGTTTGCTCCCCGGGTGCCTGATGCAGCTGGTGGGAACAGCCCTCGGAACGACGCTTCGCGCAGGGGCCTCGGAACGCTGCAGCTGGGGCTGCGAGGTGCTAAGGGCAAAATGCTTTGCCCCGGGACATGCACGGGGCCAGTGGCAACAGCAGCACTCCATCTTCCCCTCACTCGGCTCCGTTCGGTACCACCTCTGCACGCTCTGCTGTTCCTGCTACGAGGGGCGAAATGGAGGTGTCCGGACTAGAGGCAGAGCTTCAGCGTTTTCTAGGTTAACTGCCGTAAGACATCGGTTCAGCCAGAACCTGTCATCCTTACTTTCTCATGCCAGCATTGTAGCATCCATGACAATGCCACCATCCTGAACAGCAGCCACCAAATGGCACCCCGAATGTCCCTGCCATAGTTTTCAGTGGATTTGGTGCAGAAACAACCAACTTTTGCTCCATCTTGGAGTGAACACAGGCAGCACACACCGCAGAGATGCCAGAGAGTAAGAAATATCAAAAGCCATCTCCAGCAGTACGCCGCTATCCCAGCTTTACACAGCTGGAGCCTGTAAGGAAAAGTGATACAGAAGCGCTCCTATACACAGGGAAAACGCTACGGAGCATCGGAGATGCTTACTCAGCCGTGAGGCATACGTGCATCAGAACTACCCGCGCCAGCCAGGCTGACAACTCCCCAGCCTCCTCCCTTGCCTCCACACAAACCCAGTTCTCAACACGAGGGACAGGCCACGGGGCTGATTTCGCACAAGGGCAATTCCTTGCTTTTTCCCTGGGCAGACGCTCCATCTGCGCCGGGCACGTGCGTGTGGTTCTGCTTCGTCAAAGCCGGATCAGCTAAATCGCACAAGGGGCCTCTGCCTGGCCAGACCCGCCACCCCGTGCGCGCTACGGACGGCTCTCGAAATCCGCGCTCCGTCTCACCGCACACCACCGCTCCCGGCGGCATCGCGCAGACGGGGGAACAGCTGCTCCGGTGCAGACTGCCTGCCCCCGCATCCTACGCCAGCGAAGGCTTTTAAGGTCCCGTGGACCCTACATGGCCTTAAAGTACCAGAGCGGCTTAGTGTGGCCATTCTACGCAAGGCTGAGCTGGCTCTGAGCTCCCGGCACTGCTTTTTCATCCTTTCCCCATTTCTCCGGGTCATTCCCTAAGCCCAGCAATGTTGCTTTTAGTAACGTGCAAGTCCTGGAAAAGCAATCCTAAACCATGGCTCGTGGCTAACCCCGCGCCGTACTTCCAGATCCAGGAGGGCTCAGTGGCCTCTTTTTTAGGGGTATTTCTGCATCTCTTCTCCCAGAAACTAGTGCTGCGCGAGCAGAAAAAGGACTCTACACAGCAACGAAGCCTCGAAAAACTTCTTTTCTGTCTCTGGGAAGGGCATTGCTTGGAACTGGCGCTTGAACTCTCTTCTCATCCCTAGAATACAAGCAGAAGACGGCTTTTCTACTGCGATTACCCCAACAGCCAACAGGCAAACTCTTCCAAAGACACTCAACAAAATATCATATCCAAGGAATAACAACACATCCTATCTCTCTCTCTGTGTCATCATTCCAAGGCTGAAAGCAACACAGAAAAATAAGCCCTGTTCTGCCAGGGAAGAGCTGAACTGGCGTCTAACAATCAAGGACATCAGCGATTTCACAACTAGAACAGGACTTTCCTTTGTTTGCTGCCAGCATTTCCGTGCAAACCTGTGCTTTAAAATATACACCAGTTTCCTACTTAACACCCCTACGCTTTTCCTCTGCTCATGTAGGCAGACAGCACGACCCGCCAATGGTCAGACATCAGAGATGCCAGAGATAACAGCTGCAATGATACAGCAAAAAGGGAAAAAAAAAAATGAGGTTACGCTGTGCCGGCCCTCTGCGGAGCTGAGTCTTCCCTCTCCACAACACGTACGTCCCAATGGGCTTAGATACACCGCCCGCAGAGCTCTTCTGGCGTTACGGCCTTGGAGCTCGGCACCAGGGGCAAACTAACACGGGACTAAAACCTTTGTCTCGTGAAATGAAATTCAGCAATGTCCAAACCGCGACAGTCCCACATACAGAGACCAGACTTTTACGCCTTCCTTTCGCGAACGGTGTACACGATAGCACAGCCTACGCGTCGGAGACGTGCGTCTTCCACGCCTGCTGTGAGCGACTGCCGCAAACCGCTGCGCAGCCCCTGCTCCCTGCGGCTTCCACGCTGCGCTCCGGGGCTCCCGGGCCGAGCGAGCCGGGCTGGCACCGGCACGCGGGAAGCCACCGCGGGGCTTGCGGGGCTGGGAGGAGAGCGCCGAGCAAGGAGACACCTCTGCGTTCTTCAGCATCGCCCAGGCTCACCCATTTCAAGTCTCCTGTCTATTCAACGCTGGAGAAAAACCTCTAATTGGGCCTTCAAGATGCTGTGCTTAAATAGAACCCCCAGGGCGTTTATTGCTTGAAACCAGATTGCTAGAGCTAGCGCCAGCTGTTTGCATGAGATCCTGCCCTGTTTTCCTCAAGCTCCTTCCTCTCCGCTTCGTTAATGTGCTTCCTTGTTGCAGTAGGGATCCTTCACACAGTGCAAACCACATCTCAGCTTTCTCATGTAGCTGCTACCCGACGGTATCGTGCTTTCCGCTGCTTTTTAGCCACCCCTTCATGCAGAAACCTGTTCGGTGTTCCCTTCTCCCCCGACACGCTTGCCAGAACCCTCCGCCACGAGCCAAGTAAACCTGCAGCAACGGAGGCAAGAGCCTTCTTCTGGGATAAACATTTGTATAAGCCAAAGAGGAGAGAAGAAACGGCTGTCTGCCTTTGCATTAGACAGAGTCGCTGCCCAGACGCCCGTGCGTGAAGTACGAGTGCCAAGAGGTGGGAAGGCTGCCCTGGCTGATGCCACAGCACCTGCGGCGGGAGCCGATCGCTCGTAGGATGGCTCATCACACAAGAGGGACCGTATGCAAACGGCCGGCACTGCTGCTTGTCCCGAGACCACCAGCTGGCTGCCTTGAGGCACTCACTAAAGAAGAGCCATGGGAAATTCCAGCCCGTTTTCGCTTACACTAGTCTGAAGACCCTTAATTCTGTGGGTTATGCCCAGCTCTGCTGAACACCAAACCAGAGGTTTAAGGTTTGGAGAAGTCTGTTCAAGGCCCAGAGATGCAATGCATCCTTCTTTTTCCAGAGGTCAGGAGGGACACCAAACCCAACCAGTTTCAACCTACTCAAACACTTCAAAACCATGCCTTGCTCGCTAAATTGCACTTCTTGAAGTACGCCAGTTCCTCTTAGCTTTGACCATCGAGACAACACTGAAAGTTTCCACTGCTTGAAAGCTTCAGCAGCAGCAAATACTGACACCCCCGCCCCCCAGCCCTCCCCGGAGCAGGACTGAAACTCCGGTCTGAGACACAGACGACAGCAGGCGGTGGGTTGGTTCAACTCGGAGAGCAAGCGGGCGTTGCTGCTGCGGCACGTCCTTCGCTCGCACGCGTTGGAATAAGCCCTGCCTAAAGACGTGCCAGGGAGTGGGTTACGACCGAAGGGCAAGGAACAGGCTTGCGATGCACGTGCAGCTGCGCCTACCTGCCACCTTGCCAAGACAGCCCCCAGGACGCTCCCGAGCTGCCTTCTGGGGAAGGGCTGGAGAGAGGGAAGCCAACACAAAACCTGGCAAGGCACAGGTAGAGCAGCAGCCCCCAGGGCAGTGGTTACCCCTCAGTGCCCCATGGCAGCCCCCAGCTGCAGTGTCAGCCAGGGCTGTTTCAAGTTCCTTTGCTCCATCTGGTGGTTAGAGAGTTTTTAAAGCTGCGTAGAGCTCCCTTGCATGGCCTGCTCATCTCCTGGGTATCTGTCCAGGGAGGTTAAAGAGAAGCTTGGGATGAGCCACCTCGGTCAGTGGAGGGAAGCACTTTGAAAGAGCAGAAGGCCGCTGAATGCTCACGTGAGGGCATCACCCCCACGTTGGATGACCAGGGTCACTGTGAAGATGAGAACCCGAAGAGTCAGTCGGGCTCCCACGTGCCAACCACAGGGACGGCCACTCTCGACAGCGGCAGTCCTCAGGCAGGCACGCCAGAGAAGGGCTTTGAGAGCAAGTAAAGCAGCAGCGGTAGGGCCAGAGGTGCCGCACAGCCCGGCACCCGACGGCATTAGGGAGAGGGAATCATTTGGCTCCCACCTTTCATGTTGGATGATGGGAGTAGGATAACGCTTGAGCGTTCAGAGCTGGGCTATGGGAAAACACACATGCTCCACTCAGCCGGGAGTAAACCAACTCATCGTTAGGATGATGCCAAGGGCAGAAAAACCCGGACCCAGTCTCCCAGGCGCAGAGGAAAACCGAAACGAGCCCCCAAGGCAACACAGCCAGCCGAGGAGCCCAGGAGCTTTCACCATTAACCAGGCTCTTCCTCATTCAGCAGCTTCCTCTCCAAGTACTGCAACGAAATAAATAAATAAAGCAAGAAGGAAGCAAGGCAAGAGCAGAGCCTTATGCTACAGCATCTTGGCTTCCCCAGGCTCCCTCCCACTTGGCACCGGGGCCGGCGGCGGGAGAGGAGATTCCTGCCGTGTCGCCCCTACCCTGACACGCCACCTTTGCCTGCCGCGATCCGCCTGAGCCCACGGCATCACGTGCGTTCTTGCTGAGCCCAGAAATCCTCAGCTTTCAGGATTATATAACCCGGCGAGCTAATTAAAAATGAGGAGGTTTATTTCGGACCCGGGCAGGGTGACAAGACAAAAATATAGCCCATAGCAGGCCCACGTCCCCTTTGAAGAGTCGCCAAGGCTATTTTTTACCTAGATACATCATGAAGAATTGGAGAGAAAAAAAATACCACGGCTATATTTAGAATTTAATCAGTGGCACAGCTTGTTACACTTCTTAGAGAGGAGACTGATGGAAATATTTCAGGAGGGTGGGAGGAAGGGAGGAACAAACAAACAAACAAACAAAAAAACTACCCCCTAGAAAACAAACCGAGGATAAATATAGACTTGGCAACTACCTTACATGGTAGAGCTGCTGCTCAAGGGTGTGAAGGGGGATTTTTTGTTGTTTTGAAATTAAATCTTTGTCACCTTCCCACCCTCTTGAAATCCCCAAGGCCAAACAACACGTCCCGAGGGATGGGCTCTCCTCTGCCTATGTCAAGCGTTCATTGTCACCGCAGGTCCCGAGGCTGTTCAAGCTGCCGTTCCCCCCCGTCACACGTGCCCAGCGTGACGGCGGCGGCGGGGAGCGGCGAGCTGCAGCGAGCCGTGGCCGGAGGAGCTAAGCGGGTCCCAGCCTGCGCGGAACCTCACGGCTGCCCGGGGGGAGCCTCCGGCAGAGACCCTCGGCACCGCGGCTGGCGGCGTTGCTCATTGCGGGCTCTCCCGTCGCCGCGAGCAGGTCTTCCCTCAGTTTCTCCGACTGGAATCACTCCATTTTTAAAAATACCTCAAAAGCTCGTTGGAGCGGGGGGGGAAGCTGCACGTTCCAATCTCCTGCCTGTGTCCCGTTCATATTTTTAAGACAGGTCTTTTACCATTGTTTTGCCAACGCAGCCACTGCCTCTTGACACCCTTCTGGCACCCCCAGCGCCCGTCTCCTCAAACCCATCTCTGCGTCAAGCCAGACAGAGCCCGGGCTGCTCAACCCTGCTGCCCTTACGAGCGCCCGCTCCGACAGAGGCGAGCTGCACCCCAGAAGGCGAGGAAGAAGGAAATGGGGTTTTCAAAGCGGGGTGGGAAGGGGGACCAAAGACCCTGGCTGGCCCGGAGGGGGCACGGGGCAACGGGAGGGAAAGGGAACCGTCTGCACGTTGCGCAGGCTGCCCTCCGTCAGCTCCTCTCTCCCTTGGCTGGGTTAAAATAGCCGGGGAGAGACAGTTCCCGTGAAAGCTAACTGACCAAAAAGGGAACTTGCAAAACGTATCACTTTGGAGGGAGGGGGGGAGCCGCATTCACTTGGGCACCGCAGATGTGACCTGCAGTTTGCAGCCACCCCAGGGACAGAGCCAGGAGGCAGCCCCGGGGAGAGGCGAGTTGCAGCCCCCCGGGGAGAGGCGAGCTGCAGCCCCCCTGGGGACGGGGGAGCGTGGCCAGGTACGGAGAAGGGCTCTCCGGCCCAGCTGCCTCCCCCAGCAGCCGGAGGACAGCCTCCCTCCTCCTGCCGACCCCGGGCAGGGGGTTCCCCGCTCTCGCGCAGCTCTCCTGCGCCCCAGTACAGGGTGGCACATCGCTTGTTTAGCACCCGCTCGCCACAGCTGCCCACAAGGAGAAGCTTCTTCCTATCTAGCTGTTCTGGTGTGGGCTATTACAAGCCTGAAATTTATTTAAGTGGAAAAATCTCCTTTGTAGCGCCCACGGGAGATGAGCAGGCAGCTAAACAGAGTCACGGCACCGTCCAGACAAATCTAATGACTGTACGTTGAGAGGAATTTCCAGACCTTATTATCCTAAGGTCCCAGGCAGGTTCTTGCTCAGCTTGATAGGAAAAGGAAAGGACGGGGTTGCACCAAAGGCCCTCGTGCCTCGACAGCACAGGTATCTTCTCCCCCGGGTAGTACAAAAGGCGACGCCAGGGCATGAAGATTGCCGGGACTGCAGGAGGAAGCCGAGAACTCGGCCTGCCTCGGCACGGCGGTGGAGCCGACTGCCAAAGACGCTGGAAACCCGCACGGCCCCCCCATCTCTGGGCGTGAGCGGGACGCGTGGAGGTGCACGTTGCGGCTGCGTTTGGCACGTGCCTTTCCCTGCTGCCGGTGCCTTTTCTCCCGGGTCAGCAAGCAGGCCCACATCCGCGCTCGCGTTTTCCTCGGGAAGATCAAGAGGCACCGGCCGCAGCAAGCACAGGCTGGGAACCACCCCCACGGGCTTTGTGCACAGGAAACCTCGAGTAGATACTTGCTCAGAGACAGGCTCTTCACCTGATAACGTCATCGGGACAGTCGCAGCGAACACCAGCCCGAGTAGAAAACTCAGCTCACCCTCTCCTCCCCCAGTGCTTCTTTCGACACCAAGAAGCTGCAACAAGCAAGATAAACTTAATCGCCCTTGCCGCGACGGGCTTCCCAGCCCTAAGCCCGCGCGAGGGGGGCTGTGGGGAACGCTGCTGAGATTCGCCCTGGGCACGCACGCTCCTGCCGGCAGCCACGGCACGGGAGCCGGCAGCCACGGCTGGACCAGGCGAGCTCCTCCTCGAAGCACTTACTATGGCACCTGCTCACAGCCCCTGGCGATGGGGACAGAACAGAGCTCATCCGTCTCCCAGACAGGGTCCATGGAGGCCCCGCAGCCTGTTTGGCAGGACAGATCGAGGGGCCAGACAGACAGAGCAGAGCAGAAGGGCTGGGGCTGCAGTACGGAGACACCGAGACCATCCCATCATTAACAACCATGAGGGCATTTCAAAGAAGATGCAGCAGAGGATGAGGCTCATCCGTTTCTCTTGTCCACATGGGAATGTCTGGGACTTGACGCAGCAAATCTCCTCCAACGCAGAGCCAAGGGGGGCTGCAAGGTAGAGCCCCCCGGTCCTCCCGAGTCCTGAAATCCTGATACTTAGTCACGCACTCCCAGACCTGACAGATGCTTTTACTGCAGCTGGATCACAGCAACATCTTTTCCACGTGGGACCTGCCTGGGACACCTGGGACAGCCACAGCATCTGCTGCAGGAGAGCAGCAGCTCAGAAAGCCCAGGAGGAGATGCTGAGGTGCACATCTCTCCCAAGGACGTCCCTCTGCCACTGCAAGCGGGCAGGGGTCTTTGGAGAGCACCGCTGATACCAGCAGCAGCATGAGCTATTTGCAGAAAAAACGCCTGTACAGGAAGCACACAGTTCCTGATTTCCAGCTTGGTTTAATGCAAAGAATTTCCTTCTTCCCTTCAGACTCACGCAGGAAGCCTGCGAACAGACCAGCCCCGTAATCTCATTAGGCCCCATCCTACGCACATTTCCTGGAACATGCAATTGGGCTGCAGGAGCCACTTTCCATCCCTCCCCACCACTCGTCTCGTAAGGTAGCAAGTGCAGCCCTGTCCAAGCCCCTGCTTTTGGTCAAGGCAGCGAAAAAGCAACAGAATAAACCTACTCCTACTGCAGAAAAAGGATTAAGCAATGCTTAAAGAACTGCAGCCTTAGAAGTACTTCTCCCCCCCAACATCCCCCAGAAGGCGTGAGTCTGGTTTTAGCTTGGAAATAGGTATTAGCTCTGTTCGTCCCTCAGGGCAGGGATGGAAACCCGAATGTCAGCATTTGGGAAATAAGTTTTCAGTGAGCCATTTGGGAATCAAAGGGCATCTACACTGCAAGGGTGGGAGGGCGACCACCACAAAGACACTGTGGAGACAGGTACTAAATCAGTGACCCAGCTGGGAACAGAAAAGCTCTCGGCTCCGGGTTCCCCACTCACAGGACCCTCCTTAAGAGGGACCAGGCTGCTGGTTTGCTCATGGAGCGACTGGCACCAGGGATAAAGGAGCCCTTTGGCTAGGCTGGTCCTTTTCAAATGGAGGAATATGTCAAAGCCCCCGTTACAGCACACAAACTTCCCCTCCAGCTGCCTCAAAGGGAGTCAGCCAGAGATCCAGCAGTGGTCAACACGCAAAGCCAGCCCGAGAGCAGGGTTTGCCTTGCAGAGCAGAGGGAAAACCAACGCCTGCCTTTTTGCACACCAAGCAGCATCTCCAGCTGGGCTTTGGGGCTGACACCGGCCAGGTTTTCTGTGGCGGTGCCAGAGGCACTGAGCTCCGCTCCCCTTCCCGAGGAGCCGCGGGTCCCAGCCGCAGAGCCGCAGGGATGCTCCTGCTGAGCCCCCGCGCACGCCTCGGCCGGCTGAGCCCTCCTCGGGGGAGAAGGCCCTCGCTGGGGGGGCGGCGCAGGTGCTGGGGGCACTGGGAGCAGCCTTCCCCACGCCTGCTGCCTCGCTCGCAGCGTCACGCAGCTCCGTGCCGAGCGAGACCCGCACCCGGACACCTGGGAGAGTCCAGCTGGCTACCGCTGCTCCGCTGGCAGAGCTCCACCGCTCCGCTGGAGCACAAAGCTCCGATTCATTCATTCAGGTGCCTCCGAGGCTCCTGAGAAGAACCATCTCCTAGAAACCCGATTCATTTAAACCCTGCTGGAAGCAGCAGCGAGCAGCTCCGGTACCACCCAGCCACAAAGGAAACTCGCCCTCGATATAGCTTTGGCAGTACGAGCTGGAAGACTGGCTGCCTCTTCGGTGCGCTCTGCCTTACCCTGCCACTGCAGACGGCGAGGAATTCTCCTTGGCAGCCCGCAAAAGAGATACAGCTGCATCCGAGAAATGCGTTCCAGGGCCGAGAGTGCTTCGTTTGTCTTGGGACCATAACGAGAGCAGCTCATTCTGCCTTGGGGGGAACCGTAGGATACTGGAAAATCACCGAGGGCCTGATCCAAAAACCTCTTCTAGGAAAGGCTAATTTTCTGCCTTTGAACGAGGCCATTAACCATTCTTATTCCCTCACTGGAAAAGGGGAGAGAACAGTGTGTTTATGCATTTCATGACCTGCAGTAAGGAACTCGCCCCATCTGGAAATAAACAGTAGGCTGGGGGCTTGGAATTGAAGGGTAATTTAAGTTGCTGCCCACATTCTCATCCTCATTTACCATAGTAAAACCCGGTGAAAAAGCACGTCTGCGGCTTTCACTGCATTTCCCATCTCTCACCTCCCCACCTGTCCAGGCAGGGTGTCTTAGCACACGTTTGCATAAAAACCTTTGCACTTTGATTCTCCCAAACTGCTGCTAACAGAGCCTGTGTCCAAAGACATCCTCATAGAGCCTGGGCAGAGAGAGAAAACCAGGGAAAACCCAAGCTGAGACTCAGGCGCAGCAACGGCAAAGGAGGGAAGCAAAAGGCACCGGCTGCCTTGCTGGGAAGGTCTCCTGGAGCCTGCCGATGCGAGCAAGCCGCTGCAAAGGAACCCAGGGTGTGAGTTCCAGCTGCTGCTGTGCCCTGTCCCCAGGGCCCAGGCAGACTGGCCCTCAGCGCGCGAGCTGAGCACAAGTCAGCTCCAGAGCCAAGCGCTCGAGCGCTGCCTGAAGAGATGGAAACGAACAGCTCGCAAAAAACTGCCAGAGGACGTTTCTGAGCTTACCGCTCGGGCTTGAGCACGCTCGCGCCAGCGAGATCCGCGGTCATCCTGGTTCCAGCCACTGTTGCCTTAAGCTCTGCCCATCACGTATTGTTGATGAATATCCAAGATGCCAAAACACTGACCTGGTTTTGCTTCCTGGACCAGAAATTACCCCATCCCCACCACCGCCCAAGCTGCCAAAGTAAGCAGCTATTGCAAATACTCAAGGTTAATATTTACATTGGGATTCAGCGCAGGAAGCATATGTTTTCTCACTGGTAAAGGGAGTGGGAAAGCTGGGACCACAGGCTGCTCAGCTGGTCAGGGGACTGGCATTCTCCTTCTTCCCACTGCAGCAGATGCTCAAGGTTGGGCAGCGAGCAAGGTTTCGGGATACAGCTGGATGTATTTGATGCCTCAGATGTGCAGCAATGTGGCCTGCACAAGCATGGTAAACCACCTCGGGGAAAGCACACGCAGGACTTTGGCCAATCCTGACTTATCAGCCACGCTGGAGCAGCCAGTGCTGCCCACCCCGGCGGCTGCAGCAGCCCTGCTGACGCTCGTAATTACAGAGACTTCAAAGGGAACCACCCACAACGTGCCATAAAATCGGTGCGGACAAAGTAATTCAGCTAAGCCGTAAACTAGATGTTAAAAAGGTTCATCTGAACGCAGGGAAAAAGTTGTCAAACAAACGTACTCAGCGCTGGATATGGGATACGCTCAGCAGCTCTTTGTCAAGCATTTCAGAGCAGCGGGGCTCCAGGAGCTGCCGGGCAGCACCTCTCCAGCCCGCTGTGAGCGCGGGGAGCTCGGGAGCCAAAGGGGGTTTTGCACAGTCACCGCTGCGGGCTAACGCACCCAGGCCCGGTGTGGCCCTGGAGCTGACCGCGCTGTTTCACCGCTACCACGGCCTTGGAGCCAAGAAGGAAGGCTTCTCCTACACGCACCGGCAGGAAAGAAGAGTAAGTGTCTACGCCGCACTGGGACCGGCTTCACCGGCGGCAGCAATGCTCAAAGCACCAGAACTACAGTGCAGAGAGCAATAAGGGAAAGGGCCTCCAAAATCTGTCACGCACAGCACCGATTCTGTGACAGTACCACTCAGGACTCCATCCTGCAGAGCTGGGGCAGCCCCTGCTCTGCAGAGAGAGACAATCAGGCTCCAGCAGCTGGCATTTACTCCTTCCCTCCAGACCGGCCCTTCCTCCCAGCCACAGCATCCCAGGAAACCTGGCTGTAAAGAAAAAGCCTGCCCCGCAGACAAGGGCAATGCACAAGCCAGCTGCCACCTACCAAGTGCTCCAGACACCGTGCAACTCCTTTCTAGGAAAAGAAACAGGGCATTTGGGATCTGCGCACCAGGGAGGAGAGGCATTAAGCAGTGCCCACCACCCAGCATCAGTGTTCCTGGTCCCCGCGCTCATACAAGCCTGTGCTTCCCCGAGCCTCTCCGAGAGCATCAGTTAAGAGACACGTGCTTATCCAAACAGCATTGGTAGAGTCACACAGCCCAGGAAGAGGAGGGAGGGCGAAAAACAACCTTTGGGTGATTAGATATGTCACTCTTTCACTGCAGGCTTGTGGCCCACCGCGCCAGTTCCTGAAGCCATCCCCCCAATTCAGATGTCCGTATTACCCTGCCCCTACGCCAGGGCAGAAAGGAAGGCAGCATCCCTCAGTCCCAGCAGATCCTCTTGAAAGCTCGATTGCATCCACCGGAGCATCCTACCTTGCAGCCATGGGACAGTGCTGTGGCAGGGGGACAGGCACGGCAGGTCACGCACGCTCCAAACCTGAGTGACAGCCCACAATCACACTTGTATCCACACCAGCTCCCAGGATTTTCCACTGGTGACAGCCTCACCGCGGCCCCCTGACACAAAGGGAACACGCAGCCGCAGAGGTGGGTCCTTGAAGAGAGGAACCAGCACCTCGGTTGGGACGGAGCTCCTGGGAAATCACTTCCTCGCAGATCCCCCTGCTTCGCTGTACCCTCTCTGAGCACAACGGGCCAACTGTACACTGGCTTTCCGCAGCTCCACACCGCCGGCCTTAAGTCAGCCCGGAAGCCTATTAATGCCAAAGTGCCCCTAATTCCAAGGGCCCCCATGCAAGCCTGAACGACCTGCAAGAGAGGATGCAGGGACGATGCTGACAGTACGCAAAGGACCCACTGTTTAGCGCTTCAGTTGGGCTTTGCAGCGACCATCCCTCGTGAGGGACTGCTTGAGCCTCTCGACGCTCCACCAGCACAGGTCGTGATCTCAGCAGACCCACCTGAGCAGCACCTTTGGGCCAGAGGGAGAACAGCGTCAGCCAGGGCTCAGGCAGAAGAGGAAGACGCCGTACAAACCTGGTAGGCACCCTGCATGTCGCTAGGCACGAGGGGAAAGGCTGGGGCCAAGCCGCACCGTGGGGAAAAAGGACCTGAGCAGCGTTACAGGACCAGGAGCAGCAAATCCAGCGCTCCCGTGCCCAGGTGGAAAGGATGGGGGCAACAGACGCTGGGAGCAATCAACGCCCAGCACAAAACCAGTCCACGCGGCTCTGACCTCCTCTCGGCAGCAGTACTACCAGCTAGCCAGGTTTCTCAGGACTCCTGCAAGGGCTGAGCTGGCACTACAACCATTTTGCTGTCTCTAGCAGTCTGCTGCTCTAGGTAACTGCCCGACAGGGTGGAGCGAGCAAGGTATAGGCAGCGCAGACAAATATTGACTTGCCTGTGGGCACAAAGAGAACTACCAGAGCTGAGAACGAAATCCAGGGGCCTCGAGTCCCATCCCTCTGCTTTATACTCCATCACCCACCAGCAAGCACGTTTCGTAACTTAATGTGGCGCCGCCCAGACGAACGCTGCCTCTTCCTAAACAACTTCTGCACGCTTGGAACCAGACACAAAACGCGGCTCGGCGCTCGTACAGGAGAGACGGCCAGTGCTGGATGGCAAAAAGAGACCCCAAAACCATAAACCAACCAAGCGCCTGAATCCCGGCGTTGCAGGAACGTGCGTGAGGAGAATCCGGAGCTATTACATGTTCAAGAGATGGTTGCAGAAAGCCCACTCGTGATCTGCCCATGCTCGGTCCTGCACCAACACCCACCAAGCACTCCCTGTCCTGTAACCGATCCCGTTTCTCAGCTTGAAGTGACCGTCAGCTGTACGGCTGCTCCCCAGCCACCCCCCTCCTCAGCGTTTTTCAAACCACACTTGACTTCTAATAGCAACAAACACTTTTTCAGCTTAAGGCTGTCTCCGCGGAAGGACAGACAAGAACCAAGAACCCCCAAACCAGCTATTGAGAAACCCCCGTGCCCTGCAGCACCGGGGAGCTGCACGTGGGACCCGGCGCTCGGAGCTGGCTGCCAAACGAGCGCGGAAAGAGCCCATCCGCTGGATGGCTATTTGTCCCTCTTGAAGCCACAGCAGAGAAGGAGGAACCGAGAAGACACGATGGCCCCAAGTCACACAAGCGCCTGCTGCCACCGAGAAAAAGAGACTGAAGCTCTGAAACAGCTTCTTTGGGAGAAGCTGGGGGAGGCACCACCAACACACCACATGCACCGAAGTGTCTTTTTTTCAGCTCACGGCCCACAAAGGTATTTCAAGCAAGTTTTAAAGCTTGGTCCCGTTTTGGCATCTCTTCAGCATCTCTAGCATAGGTAAGCAGCAGTTACAGAGCCCGGTAAGGCAAGATCCTTTAAGGTAGCAGGCTTCTCCCGCAGGCACGGAGCACTCTGCTGCAGAGGGGGCTCGGGGGGCACCGGTACCGCCCGCGGGGGGACCCGCACAGCCCCCGGGACGGGGGGCACCGGTACCGCCCGCGGGGGGACCCGCACAGCCCCCGGGACCGGGGGACCCGCACAGCCCGCGGCGGGGGGACCGGCACTGACCGGGGGACCGGTACCGCCCGCGGGGGGACCGGCACAGCCCGCGGCGGGGGTCACCGGTACCGCCCGCGGGGGGACCCGCACAGCCCGCGGGACCGGGGGCACCGGCACTGACCGGGGGACCGGCACAGCCCGCGGGACCGGGGCAGGGCTCGCAGCGGGTGCCGGGGCAGGGGCGCAGGCTGCAGCTCCAGCTCCAGCACAGCCGCCCCCCGCCGCGCTGCCGGCAGCACACCTACCCACGGGCGGGCCAGCACACCTGCCCACGGGCGGGCCAGCACACCTGCCCACGGGCGGGCCGCGGGGGAAGGGGGCCGGTCCCAGCCGGAGCCGGTGCCGGAGGAGGCGGCGCCCGGTAGCCGCGGGCGCTCCGGCGGTGGCCACCGCCGCGGGTGTGGGTGGGGACGGCGCTCGGCCCTTACCTGCGGGAGGTCATGGCTCCGCACGGCTCCGCGCAGCGCAGCGGCCCCGGCCCCGGCCCCGCGCCGACTGCCCGCGCTGCCGCGCCCCGGCGGGGCGCCTGGGCCCCGGCCCGGCGGGGAAACCCCTCCCTGTGACGCGGGGGAATCCCCGCCCTCCGCCCCGCCCGGCTGCCCCAGCGGCCCCGCCGCCCCCGCCGCGGCTCCGGCCCGGCTCCGGCCGCCCCTGCGGGCCCGGGGCGCCCCTGGCCCGGCGGCCCCAGCGAGCTGCTCCCGCCCGCCGGCCCGTGGCCCAGCGGTGCCTCCTCCCGGCAGCGGCCGCAGAGCCCCGGGTCTGCCAGCTCGGAGGCCACACGCGTGACACACCGCGGGGAGGCACAGCACGGGGCCCCGAGCAAGCCGCACACGGCCGCCCCGCTCCCCAACTCCCCGGAGCCGCTCCCCCTCCCATGCCGGAGCTCCCTCACCCTCCGGGCGGGCACGGCGCATCCCTGCTCCCGGCCAGGCAGCTCCGCAGTGCCCGGGTCCTGGCAGCGCGCGAGATCTCACACCAGCAGCAATCCCGGGCGGCACGCAGTACCCGAACGCCGCTGAAGGTCTAGATTTTGGTGTTGAGTTCACAAAGACTCGAGAGTGGTGCTACCAAGAGAGCGAAGGAAGCCACCGGACACCGAGCATCTGAGCCTGGCAAGGCTCAGCCACGTTTACTGTTATCCCTAAATGCTCCGGCTCACTTGGGAGTCAGGAGGGCGCAATGTCCCCGGAGTGGGTTCCCCACTCTCATCCCAACGTCTACGGTGAGACAGGGATGGTGACACCCAAATCTTCCGCTGGGGTCAGGTGTGCTACAGGCGTGCTATACGCTTTCTACAAATAGAGCCCGGTTTGCCATCTGAAGTGTAAATTCAGAGGCCTTTATCAAACTCATGTCAAATATACGTTGCTTCACGTAAAAGACAGAAATTGACCCAAAGAAATGCCCTGAATCTGGCACCTTTCATGAATGCTGGGTGAGAAAACAAAGCCAGCTGTCCAAGAGAGAGGAAAAAGCCAGGATACAGCCAGAGAGCCCCCCCCGGTCTACCCATAGTGGCAAAAATAGCAGTTTTATAACTATAATAAGACTCAGCGAATTCCATGTCTATTCGGGGAATACCCAGAGAGCTGGCAGCAGGAGCCAGCTCATTTCTCAGCGAGGAGGACTGGCGGGTTGCATAGCTTTCCTGCATGCCACCGGATTGCTCACGGGGCAACAAGGACCACAGAGGCCAAATAGCAACCCCGATAACAATGACCCCTGTCCTCTCCTTCCTCATTTCCCCTGCCGTCGAGGCTCCTACTTACTGGGACCTTCTTTCACAGCACCGAGACCTCATTGTGAGAGGCCAAACTGTGGCTTCTGCGTGTGCCTGTCTCGTGCGGCGGGGGGGAACGAGACCCTTTCTCAGGGCAGCGCGCGTGGTCGGGGAGGGACTGCTGTTCGGCTTCTTGGTTAAAAACTGATCAAAAGGAAAGCCCTGGAACAGATCTCCCCCCTTCTTGTAAGGCACTGGTTTCTAGACTATGCAACTGGGAGGCAGGTAACTGGTGGAAATGGTCCCCCCCTGCGAGACCTTAGCCCTCCTGTCCGTTGGAATGCTTTGATCCCATGGAAATACCCAGCGGAGAAATCCAGGCTCTGGCCTGGGAGCTCTCTGCAGCCAGAACATCCCATTTTGGCGGTGCTGGGATGGTGCCTGTCCCTCGGGGGACCTGCTGCAATAGAGACGCGCGGCGACCGCAGCGGAGGTGCCAGATGTCTGTGGGACCCCATGGGCTCTCTAACCTGGTGGCCAGCTGGGAGAGGCTTTAGGTGGCCGGGCTCCCCCCCGCGACGCTTCCCCAAGCCAGGACAGATTTCTCTGGCCGCCGGGTGGTCGCTGTGTGCCCCAGGCCAGCGGGAGCAGCCAGGCCTCCGTGTGCCGGGCATAGCTGGCCAGAGAGCAGGAGAAAGCGGGTTTCGGCACCCTCCCCAAGAGCTCTGGAGCCTGGTGGTTCTGCCCCAGCCCTGAGGCGTTTCGGGCTGCAGGCAGAAGAGAGCGTATTTTTAGCTCTAATCTATATGTTCTCCTGGGAATATCTACAGGGCTGGGAGAGCGGCTGGAAGTGCCACGTGCAAATAGCCAGGACAATACTGGCAGCGTGTCTAGGAGTGAAGAAAAGGAAGAACACTGCTGGGGAGGCGTAATGTTTGTCTTGCGATGACAGAGCATGGGCCTGGGCTGGAGAATTCCCAGGGGACAGGGCAGAAGGTCCCCAGTGAGAACAGGGCTGACGTACCACCAAAATGCGGCCACTGCTGGAGGGGAGAAGCAGACACGGGACAGGAGACTGCAGAGAAAGCTCACCAGGAGCCTTTGCGTCCAGGCCGATCTCTGGGTTGAGACACCAAACTCTCCGCAGGGACCGTCTCTGAAGACGGTAAGTTCTGGGAACAACGCTCCCAGGTGCCTTTAATGCCTGCAGCTATAAAGATCCCATTTCAGCTGCGTCAGTCATCCAGAGGAGCGCCCAGTGCTGCTCAAAGTCCCTCACCATTTCCTCCTGAGCCGTTCATCGACAGACGCGCAGATTCACACGCTTGCATTTCATTTGCAGGCTGGAAGGGGAGAGCTGGGCATGAGGACACAGCCACATCACAGCTGGCGCTGGGCAGGCAGAGGAAGCACCTGGGATCCCAGTCTGACGGGAGGGAATTCCCCCAGGTGCACTTTGGCCAGACACTGCGAACGAGTCCCATTCCCTCAGGTCCACACGAGGCCGGCGCGTGTTTGCTAAGAACGGCCGGGACCCTCACGTTACGTCCACCCGAGAGACGGCGGCTCAGGCAGCCCAGCACCGCTGCGTGCGCTCGGCATCGGGAAGATGTTTGCACTCCCAGCCACAAGAGCTCCACAAACCCCTAAATTCAGGGCACCTAAACAGCCCTGACTGTAGACACTGTGACAGGCTCCTTTGACGAAGAGCCAGAAAGCGTGTTCATGGGCCAAGCTGTCTACTTAAAAGCACTGCAGCCCCTTTTCTCTCTGAATAATCACGTTTTCCCAGCCAGAGACACGAAGGCACGTTACAGAGCAGGGTAACGGAGCATTACGCTGCTTTGGCAGGTGAGGAGAGCGCGGTGCAGGCAGCGGAAGCGACCAGCCCGAGGCACAGGCTGTGTCAGCCGCAGGGCAGGGAAAGAAATCCACGGCTCCCGCTCCCCACCACGCACGCTGCAAGATGAGGCCGAGCAGCTCCGGAGCCGAGGAGGCCAGATCTATGAACAGGCACTACCCGGGGCTACAGGGGAAAGGGATGTGGGCCACAGCTAACACCCCGCAGAGATTCGGGGCTGGCCTGCCGTATTTCGGAAGGAGTACCCCCCACCAGCCCGGCTAGCAGCAGCACCCTCAGGAACACGCAAAGCGATCAGCCTCTTGCTTCGCAGTAACCCGCTCAGCGCTCGGGAAGCGGGCAGCTGCAAAAGGCCATACACCAGCTCAAAATCCCGTGGGACGGCCCCGCGAGACCGTTCGCACGATCGCCAAAGCAACACACCCACCGCCCTTCACTTCCCCCGGGTCCCCCCGTCGGCTTCCCCACCATCCTGCGGAAGAATGGAGTTTTAAGAAGTTTAAGAAGAATGGAGTAAGCTGCTTTTAGCCCCGGACCGGAGCTCCTTGGCACGGAGAGGCTCACAACTGGCCGTCGGGGCTCGCCGTTCCCAGAGCCCAGGGGTGCCAGAGCAAGCCGAGGATGGGTGAGACCATCCAGCCCCCAGCTGCCCTCTCCTTCTCGAAGGCATCGCCCCATTGCCTCCGCTCCCGGCGAGAGCAGACGGGGCGGTCAGGCTTGATGCGCACGCGGCGCGTTCCCGAGAGCACCGCGTGGG
This sequence comes from Phoenicopterus ruber ruber, assembly GCA_009819775.1. Taxonomy (NCBI): domain Eukaryota; kingdom Metazoa; phylum Chordata; class Aves; order Phoenicopteriformes; family Phoenicopteridae; genus Phoenicopterus; species Phoenicopterus ruber. The sequence goes on along the minus strand of CM020235.1, from coordinate 6,314,642 downwards.
CTGCAAGGGCTGCCCGAAAGCGCGGCCAGGCCATTCCCCTGAGTCATGCTTGCTGCCTGCCCAAGCATGCCCCCAGCGCGGCTCCTGTCCTTCTTTCCTTCCTCTTTCCCCTCACAATGGGTTTTTCCAGCCTGTACTAGAAAAAAAGAAACCCGTCCAGCTGCCAGAGCTCAGCTTTTCCTTCTGGCCAAGACAACGATAGCTTTTTCTCCTACTGCTTTGCCGCAAGCTGGCGAAGCGCCTGTGACAGAGGTACTGCCTGCAAGTCCGTGCCTGTTGTGGCATAATAAGGTCATTGTCAAGAAGACGCTGCACCGGGAGGCTGATCTTGAGCAAAACATGGCCCCGGTTGTGAGTTGTGCAACCCCTGTGGCTGTTCAAACACTGGCCTCATTGTTCCCCGTCGTGAGTCTTCGGCGTCTCATTGTCCATTGAAAAGCCGGTTCCTACTGAGCTGGTGCAGACACCAATCAAATGTGCATCATTGCTGGATATCAGAATGACTCAGGCTGCTAAATTAGCTGCCTCCCAAATGGCAGGAAACCCACGTTCTTTTCTCACTTCACACCACTTGGATGAACACGAGCTCCTGACTGAACAAAATTCTCCACCTCCCACCTTCTTTTCTTGCAGAAAGATGAAGCTGCAGCGATCAGCGAGCTCGGGCTCTGGCCAGGTGGCAAGGCCCCATGAGGAAGACCTGTTTAGAGCAGGAACTTAGACGCTGGTACATCTCAAACCACATCCTGCTTGCACGCTTGCGACTGACTTTCCATGGCTCCTCAGCTTACAGAGGGTAAAACCCAGGGGAAACTGCTGCCATCAGTGAGAGGCCGGCCACAGAAGCATCACTTCGGTCGTGTTGACATGGTGTGATGTCAGTAGGACACAAAGCCCCTTTTGAAAATGGCCACCTAAGAAGAGGTGATAAAAGCACGCGTGGCCAAGAAGGAAAAGCCAGCGGATACGTGAGGAGGTGAAACCATTCAGGGTGCGATCAGGCGGCCGCAGAGGACCGAGGTTGGTGGTCGTAAAGAGCCTGCGCTTAGAAGACACAGCAGGGACCTGCGGGAGCCGCTCGGGTTCTACGGGAAACGGAGAGGGAGACAGTGGTTGGACTTCACACAGTGTCTGCCCAGGAGATGGATACAGACCAGCGAGCAAGCGTGCGGCACGCAGGACAAAAAGAATAAAAAAAAGCAATAGGCCCCTTAAAAACATATTTAATAGTTTTCAAACTTTATTTCATGGTGATTGACGAAAGACACAAGTTAGTAATGGTTATATCATGCTGCTCCTCTACTGTGCATTGCCCTTCAGAATTCATACAGCAGTTCACAATGGTCATTAATTTACCCTATAAATGAAGCCACATGGACATCTTTTTTTTTTAAAAAAAAGGCAAAAAAAATTCCAGAAAAAAACCCAAACCTCAATGTCTTTTTTTTTTGTACATACATGTTATAAATGCTATTAAAAATAAAGCCGAAGTTAAGTGCACAGCCCCTAGGGAGCACTGCTGAATCTGACCTTGGTTCAAGATGCTTGACAACGAGGACGCACGGTCCTGTTTTAAGGCATTTCCAAGCCCCAGCAAAAGCAGACAGAGTTTTTGTTTGTGTTCAGTTGGTTTTTTGTTTTTTGCAGTGACCCTGGCTTCATTTCAGTGGCATTCTAGAAAATTAGCAGCTTCCTCTGCGCATGCCCCTCTCCCTCTGGAGCCGGCACATCCAGCCCCGTCTCGGCCAACGCAGCCGCATCGCCCAGCTCGAACTCGCGTTCTCAAAACACGACGGAGGGTCTCGCGCTCCCCTCCCGTCCCACCCCAGCCTGCGGTCCTGGGTAGCCCCTGTCTCTCGACGCCTCGGGAGCAAAATGCGGCAGGCCATCCCTTGCACGACACAGGCACGGTGCTCCCCACCAGGAACCACGATTTATATACAGTACCCACTTAAAATGTGGTATTGCCACAACACACACAGCCACACACCCCCCTCCCCCCGAGGCTCCATCCCACAGCGGGCACAGCCCCCCGGGAAACATTTAACCACTGGCTTTTTAGAGGAATGTCAAGAGATTAGGCATAGATGGAGAGGGGGAATAGATTTAATTAAAAAAAAAAAAAAAAAAGGAAGAAAGAAAAAAGAAACCCAGGTGGTTTTACACCACGTTCTTCCCCTTTGTTACATCTGTGTTCAGAGCTCGCCCTGAGAAAAGTAATTTGACTTTTCATGGCTCAAAATTTAGTGCCAAGAAACACTTTTAAAGGGTGCGCTACTTTGTAAAGGTACGCTACAAGCTATGCTAGAAATTTAGGGTAAAACTGCAAAATGATGGCACCCTGGATATTGATTAACACTTGATACCTGGCAGGATCCTTCAGATTAATTCTGTACGCTCCATAAAGCCGGTTTTACACAGAGCAATGCCGGCTGCCATCCCAGGGTGGGAAAGGGACACAGTCGTGTCCCGGTGGTGGAAAGGGACGTAGATGCTACACAGCATCCGTGATTTTTTCCCATGGAGAAGGAACCTGAACGGAGTGGGTCCTTTCTTCCGTTTGTTCTTCTCCTGCTTACAGGAGGTTCAGCGTTTGCATGCAAGCGCGCGCGGGCTGACAGACACGCGCAAACACACGCACGTTCATTCAGAGACGCACGTACTGGCTTTGTAACTGGCACCATGGTATTTACTTTCAAGATTTGCATGGAGGAAGAAAATACTTCAAAAATCCTCCTCCCAAACGCTACCGCCTCGACAGCCGACTCGCGCCCCGTTCCCCTTTCCGTCGAAGCTATTGCTGCTGGGCTGGCGGTATCCAGAGGAGCTTTGATCGCGGCGTGGAAGACCCTGCGTTGCCCTGGGCATTGCAAAAACTCGACGTCAAAGGTAAAACTCCAATTGCTCTTCACGGGAGAAGGCTCTAATACCGGCTCTAGAGATTCACGTGCTGGCCAGCCGCAAGCGTCCTCATGGTAGACAGAGGGCAAGTCATGCCCGCAGGCTGGAAAATGGACATGGGTCATGGAAGGACACATCCAACAGATTTTTTTTGAAGTGAAAAGGGACCCAGTCTCCGTGCCCTCGCAGCCCGTTTGACAGCGCTGGAAGAGGGAGAGCGCTTCCAGCTCTTGGAGACGCGCTGCACGTTCTCACCGGTGCACGGGAGGGCAACGCTTGGTACACAGAAGCTCTTGGGAAGAGCAGCCAGGGCAAGCAAGTGGTTAGGACATGTCTGGATAAACACAAAGCGTGGAAATGAGGTTTCACAGCTGCTTCTGCACATGTTCAAGAGGAGGAGGAGAGCCAACAGAGAAATCAACATTTCCCCCCCAGCACCTCTCAGTCCAGCAAACAGTCATAAGACAACCAAAGAGCAATGCTTTTCTGCCTGCTCAGAGCAGACCTCGGTCTCTCTTCCAGTGCACGGCATCCCTGATTTTAACAGAGCATAAAGGAGAAAAGCACTCGAGATTCTTACACACATAAATTATAGTGAGAGGAAGGGGGGGAGGAGGGAGATAGGGGGAACACGGGGCCAGGAGAAGGCTCGGCAGAGCCAGGCCCCAAAGCAGGGGGGTAACTCCCGCTTCTCCGACGGCCACTTCCCCGCTCAGCCCGCGCTGCGGAGGGGACCCCGGGGCCAGGCCCGGGACGGGAAGGCAGTGAATCCACGAAGGCCACACGCCTCGCCAGCACCAGCATCCTTTCCCCCGCCAGCGTGAACAACAACCCAAGAAGACAAGTAAGGAGGGGGAAAAATAACCCAAAAAGAAGCTTCAAGTATGAATAAGATTTACAATGCAGGTGCAATGGGGAAGTTCTTCTGTCACTTCTTGGAGACTTGGTTCAAAGTTTGTTCTTTGTTGCTGCTGTTTGATTCGAGTCTGACTGACCTGGATAGACTGCAACCGAACAAATAACCCAAAAGAAAAGGTGTTTCCTCCACTCCCTTTCCCCCCTCCCCCCAAAATATAAAAAGCAATAAGTTTACAAAAATAGAAAATAATTACAGCAATAGGCAGGAGGGAGGGAAGGAGAAGGAAGGGTCTCTGGGGGTCTATTTGGCTGAACAGTGTAATATCGTGGGGTTGTTTAAAGCGTCCTCCACCAGATGCAGTTCTTGGCGGTCGACAATCACGTCCCTTATGCAGCCGATAAAGCCGGTGCTGTAGGCCTTGGGCAGCTTGTGAGCCACGCTCAGCTTCTCCAGTCCCCCTGCAAGAGAGAGCGCAGAAGGTCGGGCGGGAGCACGAAGGACGTGCTGTCGCACGGGCCAGCAGCCTGCCCAGGCAGCGTCGCACATAGAACCATAGAATCACAGAATCATTCTGGTTGGAAGAGACCTCCAAGATCATCAAGTCCAACCGTTAACCCAGCACTGCCAAGGCCACCACTAACCCATGTCCCCAAGCGCCACATCTACACATCTTTTCAATCCCTCCAGGGATGGGGACTCCACCACTGCCCTGGGCAGCCTGTGCCAGGGCCTGACAGCCCTTTCGGGGAAGAAATGGTTCCCAATATCCAACCTAAACCTCCCCTGGCACAACTTGAGGCCGTTTCCTCTCGTCCTGTCGCCTGTTCCTTGGGAGAAGAGACCGACCCCCCCTGGCTCCAGCCTCCTTTCAGGGAGTTGCAGAGAGCGAGGAGGTCTCCCCTCAGCCTCCTTTTCTCCAGGCCAAACCCCCCCAGGTCCCTCAGCCGCTCCTCACAGCACTTGTGCTCCAGACCCTTCCCCAGCTCCGTTGCCCGTCTCTGGACACGCTCCAGCACCTCAATGTCTGTCTTGGAGTGAGGGGCCCAGAACCGAACCCAGCACTCGAGGGGCGGCCTCGCCAGGGCCGAGCACAGGGGGATGCTGCGCACTTGCGCGCCCGCAGTGCAGGCGCTGCCGGGAACGCCGTCCCAACAGCAGGGAAAACCCTCTTGCCTGGCTCGTGTTTATTTTCACTTACATCAGAGAAACGCCAGTTCCAACCAATACATACAGGTTTCCTGAAGACACTTAAAACAGTAACCTGCATTCTAAAATACTAACTAAACTTAAAATACTTCATTTCCTTGGAGATTGGTCCCGAATTCAACCTGAATTTTGTTTCAGTTACTGAAATGTCAACGATGGCTCATTCCAGGCCCTGAAATTACAAAGGGCTGATTGCAAACAAAACCTTTGGAAGAGCCAGTGGGGAAGCCAAGCAAAAATTTCTCATGGAAAAATTCTGCTTTCCGCATAACTTCTGGGTTGATTTCAGGAGGAGAAATGGCGCCTGGGATACCATCGTTTCAGAGGCAAGGCTACATTTTTGCATAAGAACTCCTTGTAAGTCAGGTTAGACCTGAAACTACAGGTTTAGACCGGGAAGATAAGAACAGATGCTTCAAAAAGCGTAAACAATCTAATTCACTGTTTCTTCATCACAGATGATCAAAATCCCCAGAGGAACATTTCTCTCCAGTGATTTCTGTGGTCCTTGTGCCCCCTTGCAATCACAAACGCTGGGACTGCTACAGCTCCTGCCTGGGGAGAAGCCGGGTCCTAAACTCACCGATGGAGAGCTGTCATGGGCCGAACGTCCCAAGGAATTGTCCTCAAGGGACGAGCGAAGCCCGGGACCTGCAGCATCCTTCCTTCCTCCCTTCAGGCTCCAAAAAGGACCTCACTATCCTCTTAGCTCAGATTCGCACCGGCTGTAGTTAAGCGCAATTACCCTACGCTTGTGGGTGGATTTCTTGCCTATTTGAGCTGCTACAGGACAAACGTCGCCTCTGTCTGTGCCGACAGATCTGCCACAGGCAGTGAGAGACAGATGCAATGGGCCAAACTCTGTTTGCGGGATCAAAATACTTATGTCAACACAAATGGAACCGACTCTGCTGCACACACGGGCACGTTCCGGCACGCCTGCTTGTTCTGTTATGCAAATAAAGCAACATTTAAAAGCTGGGTATTTACCTATTTCCAGACAGAAGCACCCTTCTCTCAATTCAGCCATTTCACCTTTGGGAACCAGAGTTACCCAAGCAAGTAACGTTTGGGAGGCTTGTGAACTAACGGAGGCTCCTACAGGAGGGAATCCGGGAGGTGGGAGCACTCCCAGTTTGAAGGGGGAGAGGGTGCTCTGTGCCATCGGCAGCAGGGGACCCGGAGCCGCAGGGCAGCTAACGGCTCTCTTCAGGGGACAAGGTGACACGGAAAGGACTGGCATTTGGTAAAGCCAACCCTTCGTCCCTCAGCTGTCACCACCATCCTGCCCTAGGAGGCAGAGAGCAAGCTGGGGACTTCTCAGGTCAAACTTGTCAAAGCCACCTGGGAGGCAAAGGTGTCGCGTTGAAACAAGTGAGGGAGCATCAACGTCCCAGCTCAGCTCCGAGCCCCTCAGGGAGGGCGCAGAGGAGGTTCCCCCTTTCCACACCGACTTACCCAGCCACAGGGCCCCGTCTGTATCCAGCTGCGTGGCACCAAGCGGAGAAGAGCCAGCAATGGGGGCTTCGTTGCCGACTTGAAGGGAACCTTCTCTCTGTACCCTGCTCTCGGCGGGAGGGAAGAAGAAACAGAAGATGATCAGCAACCTTAGAGGAAAAACCCAGAGCTGCCCTCTGCCTTACGCTGAATCCAGACACTGGGCACCATCGGCCCTTCTCCACCTGGAGAGGAGCGGGGAGCGGAGCTCTCCCTCAGGCCGCGTAGCACAGAGCGGTCCTCGGTGCAACGCTTCCCTGGGGAGCGGCACGCAGCCGGCGGCGAGCGCTGCCCTCCGGCATCCCCTGGGCATCCCGCAGCCCCGCCGCCGGCCCTGCCAGCGGCCACAGCTTCCTCCCGCGCCCTCCAGACCCATCAGCAGAAATCCCTGGCATGCCAGCCGCATGATCTGCTCACCACTCCCACCACCAATAAAAATAAAAGGGACGGCTCGGGCTCAACACGAACAGAATGTCAAACCCTCAGCCAGCTAAAATAAAAGGCACGAACCTTTCGTACCTCCTTGAGCCTGCCCCTTTGACATTTCCAGGCGTGTCACAACACGCACCCCTCCAACGCGGTACTGCCCACATGCCTCTCCTCTATTATTATCCAAGAAGAGGAGTGACCCTTGGGGATCACAGGGCATGGAGCCACGGCCATGACTCAGGCTCCCTAGTTCAAGGCTCGCCCATCCCGGAGCAACCTGCCACGGTCCCGCTCTCCCCTCCTGCCAGCCCTCACACCTGTACGCTTTGATATGAATCCACTGGTTGGTGTTGACTGGGACCGTGGATCGTAGGACGACTGGCTTGGAGCCGAGATCGTAGGTCATTTGTACGAAGCCGTCCACGATGGCGAGGGCGATGTAGTCTGATCGCTCCAGCCCCTTCCCGCTCCACAGGATCAGCCCCTGAGTGGCTTCTGTTTTGATGCTTAGTTCGAAGTGGTTCGATTGCAAGGCCTTCTCGCTGCACGGGGAGATGGGAGCAGGGGAGAAGACAGAGCAGAGTTAAAAACACGGCTACAAAAGCAACAGGCAGCCAGTCACCTCCTCGGAGCAGCCTTCTCCGTTCCCAGCCAACTAGCTCACCTGCTGAGGATAACCTTCAACCGACCTCTGGCATCAGGCGATGCACGGGGTCTCGGTCCCTACCTGCTGCGCTTGAGGGGTCGCAGCCTTTGCAATAAATAAATAACCCAGGCCTGCTCAGAAGGCCCGGTGCATGGCAGGGGGAGCAGATGGAAAGCTCTAAACCAGGCCACGGGACCAAAGAAATGGCCCTCTGGAGGTCTCTAACCCAGGTCCCGCTCAGAGAAGGACCATTGCCAGTGCTAGAGGAGGGCAGCTGAGCTTGGGCACACCAAGGCTGGAGCTCCTCCATCTTCCTGCTGACCTGAGCAGGGGCTGCACAGTTCTCCTGAGGATGAAGCGCTTTCCCCAACATCCAGCTTGAACCTCCAAAGACACAGCCTGGGGCTACTGCCCCTTGCTTTTGCCCTCCATGGAGCATAAAGTTCAGACACATCAACCCCTGCAAGCTGTGACACCCAAGTCTTGGTGTTGCCTCCTCATACGCAGGCGCTGAAGGAAGAGGTCTGTTACGTGGGCTGGTGAACAGCACCAGGCTGGCCCCGATCTGGCCAGCAGAAGGGTTTCCCCCACAGAGCTGCCTTTGATTTGAGAGAGGTCAGAACAAAGAGGGCTCTGTCGGCCAGATCGGGAGGGCCGCGGGCAGCAGCTGAGCTGGGGTCGACACCATTTCACCATCCTGCTGGCAGGCGTCTGAGGTGCGAGCGGAGCCGGGGCGCCTGGGGACCGCTGCTCCCCGTGCCATCGCCACACAGCCAGCAGCCCCCGAGGCATTTGCTCTACCGCTGCCTCTGCTTGACCGAAGCCCAACGGGAACCCGAGGCTGGGGACGGTGAGGCGATGAGCACCCTGCAGTTTGAAGGGGATGGAGACTGTCCAGAGAGGCAGAAAGCCTTCATTCTCCTAGCCATGGTGTCTTTTCCCAAGGGAGGAATGAATGAAGGACAGGACTTCCCCCACATTGGCTTCTCGTCTTTGCTCAGTCCCTTTTGGAACGGGCAAAAGGCTTTTGGCAACAAGTGAGGTTGCCATATGGAGTCGCCATCCACTCTCCTGGGATGTTCTGAGACACATGGCTGACATGTGCACACACACCAGACAACATGGGCAACACAGACAGCTTTTTATTCCCAAGGGACACTGCGTCCAAAGGGCTGGGCGAGGGCTGTACCGTCAAGGTAACCCAGCCTCTCCCCTCACCCGTGGCTGTTTGCTGTGTAGGTCCCCCAGGAGCGAGGGCCAGAGCTGGAGCTGCATAGGAGCTGCTGTTCCTACGCTGGAAGAACAGGGCTTCCTTCGCGTTTACTCTCAGCACCTGCAGAGCTGTATCCCTTACAAATAAAAAGCCAAGGGTATGGACACACAGAACACGCACAGAGACAGAGACATGCTGAGGCAGCAACAGCAGAGCACGAGACACAAGAGCTGAAAGCCTGGCACAGACTCACCTGGGCTCCGCAGGATAGTCCAGCGCTTCGGGACTTAGAAGCAGGAAGAAAGGGGAGCATGCGATAAGCGCGGGACAGCGGAGGAGACCCTTCCCTCCCACCCTGCTCACAGGCAGGGCACAGCCCTGCTCACCAGCGACAGCTCGTCACCCTACACGATGCCCACGCTGAGAAAACTGCCCAGCAGGAGCAGGAAGCCTCAGCCGCTGCCCTTGGGGCTGAGTTTCCTCAAGCCAGCGAGACAAGTTTGCAAGTTGTTGCTTAGCCAGGGTGAGCATAACAATGCCGGAGGGAACACAGTCCTGTCCCAGCAGCGCAGGGACTCTGCGATGCCCTCCCGGGTCAGGACTGTCCGTGCTCCTGCGAATCACCCGTGCTGTCCCGCTGGGACGCGTGTCCAGCACAGGGTCTCCCAGGGCAGGACAGAGGGTGGCACCGCTGGGGGACGGGAGGTTTTGGTACACGGCCCCGCACGAGGAGCCTGTCCCGGGCAGACCTGCAGGCAGGTCTCGGGCTGGTGCTTCGGGATGCCGCGGAACGGGCTCCCATGTGGGCAGACAGCTGGATCGAGGCGTAAGGCCTCTGAGTCAGCCTTGGGGCACTCGGGCAGCGGGGCGTGCGTGGAGAAGGGGAAACCCAGGGCTACAGCTGTCCTGCTGGCACCGCCTGCAAGCGTTGGGGGCCGCAGCCCCGGCATTACCATCAGCTCTAACTAGATGTATATATAAAAATGTACATTCAAAAAAAATGTACGGGCATGTCGCGGCCAGCAGAGCCCAGAGAAGCGATTGGAGTGTGAGTCCTGCCTGAGGCACACCCCGGGGTCTGCCTGGAGGCAGAAGAAACTACTTTTTATGGGCAGCCCAATGGGTCCTTCAGCCCTGGCGGGGCCAGCGAGTGCCGCTGCCAAATCCCAGCAGCGGGATCTGGGGAGAAGCGCTAAGCTCCCTTGCAGGATGGGGCATGCACAGCCAAAATAGGCTGGCTGAGGCGGGGAGGAGGCTGGGAATGGTGACCTTCCCTTTGCAGAGCACTGGGAGAGGCAGGACACAGAGGTAGCAGTTTTCTGCTCATCTGCAGGGATTTGGCTCGTGTCTGTGCAGAGGGACAGCTGGACACTCGACCGCACGGCAGAGTTGTGCAGGCAACTACATGCCTCTGATTGCTGTGGGGCACTGTCTAGCTCAGGAGGATGCTTGGCTCCTAGAAAGCCCTTTCCGAAACACCAGAGCAACCCAGAGCACCTCCCAAACTGTTGTGAACGTGCAGCTGATGGGCTCTGTAGCTCCCCAGGTGTTGACATGCACGCATGCCCGCAACTCAGCCTCCCGAGCCTCTGCCTGACCCCAGCTTGCAGAAAATGAGGTGAAATGGGGATGTGACAGGCAGGTATCACTCAAACGCTTCCCCACACAGCGGGGAATACAGCTGCATAAACCGGTGCTTCTCTTCCACTCCTGCCACTCAGCAAGACAGACAGACAGCAAGTCAACAGCTGTCAAACCCACTCTAGGGAAGGAGCCCTTCTCCCCATCCGCCTGCACAGGCCCTTCTTCTGCCCCCCGGCCGCGCTGCACGTTGCGAGGGGTTGCCCAGGCCACGCACCCCTGACTGGGGAACGCTCTCCTAGTGCCCAGCCTGGCCTCCTCGCGACGGCAGCAATGCCACATTCATGCTGGAAAAACCAGGGCAGGATTAGCACCCCTTACTTCCATCGCCAATGCCTTTGCTGCTGACGGAAGAGGTAAGTCACGGGAACTTTCTTCTTCTGTGCTCATCTGCTTAAGCTAAGACTAAGTTGCAGCATGCTGCTGGGACAACGTCCGACTGCAGCAGAGCCTGGCAGCGTAGCTCCTGCTGCGTCTTGGCTGCGTTTAGTCCCCTGTACAGCTGCGAGAGCTGCGGTCAGTGCCTGTGTCCTCCTCACCCTGAAACGGGAACGCCTGCCCACGGCAGACCCCGGGAGAGTGCCCGCGTTCCTCCTCCCACACCTGCCCCGCGCTCCCCTGCGGGTGGGCCGGGGGCCGGGGTGGCAATGGGAGACGTGGTGAGGGCAGATGGCTGCAGGGAGGAGGTGGGCAGCGGGGAGGACTGTACTTACGCGGGGATCTCATTGGTCAGGTGGCTTGAAAACAAAGAAACAAGGACATTGAGAAGAGACGGACAGACAGAGACGGACAAACAACAAGCTCCACACGACACCCTCCCCAGGCAGGGTGTTAGGGCAGCAGGGAATCTGAGGGTGTAAGAGGCAGATGGACGGAGCCTAATCCAATCCCCTGTCCCAGTGCTGTGGAGTGGGAATTAACCAGGGGGGCTGCAGGAGCCCAGTGCTGAGGAAGGGTACCGAGCCAGACTGCGGTGGGCCAAGAGTCTCCTGTAAGAGAAATATCCAGCCCAGAGGCTGAAGAGGACCTCAGTCAGCAGCTGTGTACCGGGCTCTGCTTATCTTGAGAGAGAGAAGCCCCAGGGACCAGTACGGCCACAGAGACCACAGGGTCCAAACACGTGCCCTAGCCCGTGGGGTCGGGGTCGAGCAGGCGCTGGAGAAGGTTAGCCAGGTCCCACGGCAGCGACGGCCCGTCCCTGCTGGCAGAACCGACCCTCGCTGCACAAACAGCCCCGGAGACAACGGAGCTGGCAGACAGGCGTGAATTAAACCACAGGCAGAGCCACCTCTCCCCTCAGCACAGCTCGCCCAGCCCACAACCCATTCCCGAGCACGTGGGCAACGAAAGGCCCCAACCGGGAGCAGGGCACAGGCCACATTACCCGTCTCCATGGGGTGCGCTCAGCCACCTTCATCCCACTCCCAAACCAGACTATGCTAACCCAGAGGGTGACCCACACGCTGGAGAATGAGCATCCAGACCTGAAGCTGGCCAGGCACTGCCGTGGTGGGGAAAGCCCTCTGTCAACAAGGCAGCCTTAGAGGTAAGGGCTGGAAGCAAGTGCTCGTGGCCCCAGTTTGGCTTGCCCCTCTTTGAGCACTGCGCTTGGACTTCTTCAGCCCTAGCTCCTCCTGCTAACAGCCCTGACTCCTTGTTTTGAGCTTGGTTCAGCTCAGCAGCCAAGTTACCTCTTTGTCACGGCATTGTGGTACTCCATATATGTCCTACCATCAAAAGCAATGGCCTCTGCATCTCCCGCAGCCTTCTCAATGATCACTGGAGGTGGGAAAAAGAAGAGCTGTCAGGCAACGTAGCATGGCCTGTCCGTCCTTGGAGACTAGGAAAATCCCCCTTTACACTCAGCATTCGTAACAGGACAAAGGCATGCACAAACCTGCCGTCCCTCGGGGCATGTCAGCACTGTGGCACTCTAAGCAAGCCCCTAGAAAGTTTTGCTGTGCCTTTAGAGCCCGTGAGTTTGGACCATCTCCCTGTTTTGCAGCCAACTGTCGTGCAATCTGCAGCCTTGCTGGCTTCCTGGCTGAGGCTGGGGAGGAACCTGGACTCGGTGATGGCCCAAGTGCTAATCTCAGGGAGGCAGCAGGAAAGAAACTCTGATCTGGAGACGCTAGGCATTGCTCAGGCCCTCCAGGTGAATCTGCTACGGCACCCAACCACGTTTCCCTGCCCCAGGCTGCTTCAAGTGAGCATAGCAACGTAAGACAGGGCCAGAGTGCACTGATGGGAGGAGGTGACAGGGCTGGGCGCTCTACCCGTGGGCAGCAGCGTTCGCCCCGTTGCGTGCAGTGTAACGCCTGCATTTCTGAGAAACGGCACAGCCCCGACTTCACAGCTGCACAACAGTGCCAGCCTGCAAACGCCACAGCTTGGCTCCCCTGGATCCCTCCCAGCAGCCACCACAAGGACAAGACCTCAGGCTGGGCCTAAGCGGTGCCCTGTCCCGCTGCCACCAGCTAATCACCGCAGCAGTTGCATTGCCGCATCTGGCTCGTGGGTGAGGGACCCCCTGCCCTGGCAACCTCACCTTTCTCGCAGTGAGCCCCGGAGAAGCCCCTCTGGCAGGCACACTCGTAGCTCTCTAGCCGGGGGCTGCAAGTGCCTCCGTTCTGGCAGGGATTGGGTTTCTGGGTACAGGGGTGGCCTCGGAAGGGGGAGATCTCAATGGCACTGCGGATGTTCTGCTCCTTCAGCACAGGCACCCCCTTGACAGAGATCTGGCAGATGTAAGCAAGAGAAAGCACAAGAGTCAGCCTTCACTGCCGCACCTCTCTGCGGGGCTGGCGGGGGGACCAGCACCCTCGGGGGAAAGGGGCAGGTGGGAACGCAGCCCCAAGCCCCACGTGTTCCCGTGATGCACCCCCGCCTCCCCTTCTGCCACCCACCGCTGCCACTTTTCAACCGCACATGGACCCACGCGCCGGGGCAGCCCACTCCCAGGCTCATCCTCGCTCTCCTCCGGCGATGCCGGTGCAGACGGCGCGTCTCCCAGCCAGACACCTGCCCAGGCTGCCCGGCAAGGCCTTACCCTCTGCACAGCTCCATCAAAGCTGGTGGAGATGGCGGCTGCTCGAGCTAGCTTGCTGAAATCAGGGGCTCCCCCCACATAAAATGGCTCCTTCAGGTTCAGGAAGGTGTGAGGCACCTGGGGAGGAGAGGGGGGAAGGTGAGGCGGAGAAGATGTCAGGCTATCCCTAAGCTGCGAGCTGGGCACGTGGCCCAGGGCTGCGCGCAGGGCAGCGCTGCAGGCAGAGCCCGCACCCACGCGCAACCAGGAGCCGGGCTGGCGGGAAAGAAAGCAACACCCGCCTGCCCCCCGCGCTCCCCACTGCCTGCCGTCCTCCCTCAAGGCCTGGGCTGCGTCCTGGGGCAGGGCTGGTGTGGGGCACCGCTAGCCACGTCTGCGGAGGCCGGAGCAGAAGAGCCCCTCGGAAAGCATGCCAGGGGCCGGCACAGCCTCTGCCGCGGCCGAGCAAGCAGGACAGCCCTGCTCTAGGGCAGGCGGGACGGGCAAGGAGAGGCAGGCTGGGCTCGGCATCCCGCTTAGGACCAGGTCCCCACCTTCTCCTCCGTTCCCTGCGCTGCTCCTGCCCCTGCCAGCCACGCTGCAGCCCCCCGGCTCCCTGCCCTGCCAGCGGGACCCGCAGCCAGCCACCAGCCACGGCACGGCCGGGTGAGCCGCTGCCGAGCCCAGGGAGTGGGTGAGCTCCACGTTCCCTGGCACCAAACCAGGCTGTGTAAGGGGCGTGGGGAGAAAGGGGCCTCCAGCGAACCCTCTCACGCCAAGCTGCAAGGTCTTGCCTGCCAGCAGGCGCGCAAGGAAAAGATTTCCTGGGAATTAAATTTTGGGGAGATGCTGCTGTTCTAATGCCCTCAGGCACAGAGGCCTCTGGCTTTGCGTGGCCCCCAAAATCAAGTGCCCTGGTTTTGGCTGAGATAAGAGTTAATTTGCTTTCTAGTAGCTGGTCTAGTGCTGTGTTTTGGATTTAGTATGAGAATAATGTTGATAACACACTGATGGTTTTAGTTGTTGCCAAGTAGTTGTAGTGCTTATACTAAGTCAAGGACTTTTCAGCTCCCCATGCCCTGCCAGCAAGGAGGGGCACAAGGAGCTGGGGGGGGGCACAGCCCGGAGAGCTGCCCCAGCCCGCCCAGAGGGATGTTCCATACCATATGGCGTCAGGCTCAGTATAGAAACTTGAGTTGGCCAGGGGTGGGGATCGCTGCTCGGGGACAGGCTATTGATCACTGGGTAGTGAGCAATTCATAGAATCATAGAATTGTTCTGGTTGGAAGAGACCTCCAAGATCATCGGGTCCAACCATTAACCCAGCATTAGCAAGTCCCCCACTAAATCATATCCCTTAGGGCCTCATCTAAACATCTTTTGAATCCCTCCAGGGATGGGGACTCCACCACCTCCCTGGGCAGCCTGTTCCAATTGTTGCACTGTGCATCACTTGTTTTTGTATATTCCTTTATCAGTAATATTATTATCATTATTTCCTCTTCCTTTGCTGTCCTATTAAACTGTTTTTACCTCAACCCATGCATTTTTTTCCCCGATTCTCTCCCCCGTCCCACCTAAGAGGGGAGTGAGCGAGCAGCTGCATGGTGCTTAGCTGCTGGCTGGGGCTAAACCACGACACCAAGTGAACAAATATTGCTTCAGTCTCGCCAGGGCTAATGTTTAAACCCAAACTCATCTCAGAGGGATCCAGCTTGGGTTCATCTGGCTACTACAGGTCCCCTACAGCACATGGCTAGAGGATGGGCCCAGAGGCTCAGAGCAAGGCAGGGATGCAGTTATGTGAGTCACTAGCTAATGCTTTGTGGAGTTAACACGAGAAACATGACCGGATTAATTGAAATGCTTCCGAAACAAAATGTAACAACTGGCTGGAAATTAATGATGGACGAGGAAACAAGTGTCTCTAATCTACAGGGATCCTAAAGCTGCTTGGTCAGATGGGAAGGGGAATGGGTGAAACACTGAGATCTGAATGGAAAACAAAAAAGAACGTGCCAATGGCAGATGAGATGGAGGTACAGTGGGTCATACTTATCTTTACCTTACGGGATTTCTGGGATCCAGACAGCAGGGGAGGGAAAAATACAAATGAAAATCAAAGGCAGAGAGAGAAAGAGAGAGAGAGAGAAAAGGCAGATCAGTGGGTAACATCGTAACACGCAGGGCTGCAAGACCACCGCCGCAGGCAGCGCCCGGGGTAGCCGGGGAAAGGGAGCTGCAGACGGCAACCGGGGAGCCGCTGCCGCCCCGCCAGCCAGGGGCAACCCTCGCTTGGAGAGAAGCTTGGAAAGACGAGAGTGAGGGGAGGAAGAAATCTCTTCCTTTGCAGGAATGCTGCGTAACTAGGTGTATCCTAAAAGGATGAGTTCAGCAGCAACTGGGGCTTTTCCTGCCTTATCAGCTTCCCCGCTGGAAAGGCGGATGAAAGGCAGGGCAGCGGCCCTGCCATGAAACCCCGGGGAACCGCTGTTTGTGCCGAGACAGAAGGGCGGAGGGGAAAGGACACGGGAGAAGCCAGAGAGGTAGTAAGCTGCCAGCTTGGAAACAGAGCAGAGAAGGCACTAATGGATTCAGCAGCAACAGCGCAACGGGGCTTTTACTACCCCGCGACGTCCTCCCGGCCGAGCTCGCTGTGCAGCCAGCGCCGCGGAGGGCTCTGGAGCCCAGCGTCAGGGGCACGGGCTGAACCCCCCGCGGCCCAACGCAGCGGCAGCACGGGCTGCAAGGGTGCCTTGCGTACCTGCCCCGACGCAGGGACACTCGAGGACCTGCAAAAAAAGGGAGGGGTGTGCATGTGTGCAAGGGGGGCTCAGTAAACCACATCCCTGAAACCAAGGCCCCAAGAATCAGGGCACGCGTGTCGCCGGCAAAGGGGCCACAGCTCTGCGTGGTGGGGGACAAGGAGGGAGGAAGGGCTGGAAGAGGCGTGCAGTTGCTGTCCTACGGCACCACGGGCGGGCTGCAGAGCAGCCGAGAGGGGCAGGCGAGCTCTGCCCTGCGGCAGCCTTTTCTCCCTCGGCCTTGCCCACTCCTCCACCCTTAAAGCCATGCACCACAGGGATTAAAAGCCCCCGAGCCTGGGAACTTCTCAGCTCCTTTCACACGCGAGAGGAGAAGGGCTGGAAGCCCAGAGAGCTCTCTCTGGCTCTCCCTGGCCTATCAACTTACCGGCGACTCTCCCATCACCCTCTCGCCGTTGTTGATCCTCATTACCCCTTTGCGCCCGTTCCTCTCCAACAAGACGCTTATCCAGGTGTTGAGAGGAACCGGCTCTTTGCTCCTGGTGGTGAGAAGGGAGGAGAAGACACACGGGTGAGAGCTCTGCCATCATCACCTGCGAGCACAGCGCTGGAAACTCCCCCTGACCAGCTTGGGCTGCCCAGGCCACCGCAGCGTGACCAGCTGGGGCTGCCCCAGCTCGCAGCGTTAGCCTGGGGCAGAGGCACAAGCCGGGGACAGAGGGACACAGAGGGACAGCCGACCAAGAGCCACTACTGCAAACAGCCGAGGCCAGTACGAAGCCTGCTCCCCTCTGCTTCCTTAGGGTTTTCTGGGGAGAGGAGCTCAAAGCCAGTGCTGGACACTGAAAGCCACCACTGTCCCTCTCCTGCCTCTGTTGTCACCACCACCCTGACGACCCCAGCCCACCCTACCTGAGCACAGCCGCCCCTTTGCCCAGGTCGTATCTGTACTCCAGGTAGCCATCGTGTAAGGCCAGAGAGACAAAGTCCCCCTTGCCATCTGTCTTCTGGCCATTGTAGAAGATCATGCCGCTGGGGTTCTTGGCCAGGAACACAACTTCCATGGACATTTTGTCCCTGAGGAGAGAAGGATGATGGATACCCTCCAATCCAGCTGCCCACGTGCTCTCTTCCTCCACCCCCGTGTGCCGAGCCCTTGGAAGACCTCTGCCTGCCTGGGACTACGGGTATGGCAGAGAGATGCCACCCCTGTAAGGCACCCTTGCCAGGTAAGAGTTACATCTGCCACGTTCGGGATGCCGTTCCACAGCGTCTATTTACCCAACCCTTTGCAATGCCAAGCACCCAGGGCGCGGTGCTGGCTCAGTCTGGCCGCGGGGATTCTGGCGATGCCAGTCCCTCTGGACAAAACCTCCGAAATCTGCCGAAAGGGAAGATCTCTAGGGAGAGCCAGCGCGTGACAGGTGAGGCTCAGAGCGCGAGCTCTCTCCCCCAAATCAGCCACGCAGGCGATGCGCTCGCCTGCCCCTCTCCTGTTCCCTGGCACTTACTGCAGGTCGGGAACAAAGGTCTGCAGTCCGTTCAGCTCCAGGTAGGAGAAGCCATTGAACTCCGGGAGGAAGGGCATGGTGTGGTCCTGCTCTGTCACTGGGCACAAACGAGGGAATGGTGAGGAAGAGGAGGCAGAGCAGCTTCAGCCAGTGCCCCAGAGCCACAGCAGGCAAGGCCTCCTGGCCACCCAGGCTGGGGAAATGAGCACCTTCCGTTCCACCCCCTTCCCCAGACCCGCTCCTCTGCCGGCTCCCGTCCCACCTAGCTCGCAGAAGTCTCCTTCCCGGCCCATGGGACAGGCGCACAAGGCACCTCCCTCTGGCAGCACCAGGCAGGTGGCAGAGACGTGGCAGGGCGTAGGGTCGCAGGGATTCCTCTCGTCGGCACACGTTGGGCCTGCAGCAGAAAAGGCAGCCTGTCACATCAGCGTCTCAAACCAACAGCCATCAGACATGATCTGGCCAGAGACAAGCGTCTCTGATGTCTCCTGATGGCCCTGCCAGCCTTTTTCTCCTGTCCCAGGGCGGGTTCCTGCGACCCAAGAAGCCCCCCACAGCAGACCCTGAAAATGGCAGATGATGCCCTTGCCAGACTACGCCTTGCGGTGCCCCTAAAACGCAAGGGGAAATTTTTTTGTGCATGAGAACAGACAGATCCTGGCCCTTGTCTCACGTGCATATAAATAGGTCTACGTCCTAAATTTATGTTTTTCACTGGATGTGGCTTCATCCTACACTTCTCCCCGTAACCCACTGCTGACACTCCACGCCACATCCCTCCCCACTGTAGCTCACAACGTGAGCCCGAGACTCCGGGATCCCTCAGGGCCAGCCAGCGGGACCAGGACCCCCAGCAATGCTCTGTCTGCAGCCCCCTCCCCGTACCGGTGTAGGTGTAGAGACACTCGCAGTGGAACATCTCTGCCTCCTTGACGTGGCAGATGCCACCGTGGTGACAGGGGTTGGGGTGACAGGGGTCGTTGCCGCACTCGCCCACCCCGCTGCCATACAGCACATCGCTGCCTTTCTCCCGCAGGTCGTACATCTGGTTGTTCACGTCCAGGAGGCGGATGCAGCCCTTCAGGCCGGTTGTAGCCGCAGTACGATCTGCCACCCTGAGGGGACAGAGGACAGAGTGGGCGGGGGGTTTTGTCCCTGAGGACAAAATTGCAGAGGCTCTCCAAGCATCTGGGCCAGGCTGTGCTCCCCAGGAGGGCGTTAAGAGGCCCCCCGGGCCCAGAGAAGCCCCCGCTCCCCCGCCTGGAGCCTGCTAGCAGGCAGAGGGCTGCAGCCACCACGGATGCTCTGCCCGCATCCAGGGCAGCGGTCCGGCGCCCTCACTCACGCAGCCGTTTGGTCCTCGGGCACTCCCCCGATGAACAGGTCTGTGTCCAGGTTGAGCCCGTCGGTGCCCGTCGGGCTCTCCCCGCTGACGTGGGGCTCCCCGTCGACGGACAGCATGCCGCTGCGGCGGTTGCGGTTCACCACTAACTGGTGCCACTTGCCAGGCTCAACGCGGACCTTGCTGGCGATGACGCCCGTGCCGGAGCCGGTGTTAAACCTGGGGCAGAAGAAGGGGAGGCCTGTGTCTGTGCCACCCTGCAGAAAGGTGACATCTGCGCCACGGCGCGGGGGCTGCTGCGTCCCAGGGAGAAGGTGGGAGCACTCGGGAGCCCCCCTCCCTCCCCACCTCTGGACCAGGCTGCGCTCGGAGCCCGCAGCCGTCCCCTGCTGAGCGTCGGGACTGCCGGCCTGAGAACTCATCTGGACCTCGCAGTCTCCAGAGGTCTGCCTTCCACCTCACCTCAGTTCAAATCTGCACCTTTGGCTTTTGCAACTGGAAAAATCATTTCAGCTCAGATTTCTGGGGCTTTTCTCCCTTTCTTTTTTCCCCTGCATTTCTTTTCCCAGCACAAAAACAGCGCCAAAAAAAGACCTCTCACTTGCTCAAAAAAATCAACCTCCCACACCTTCTAGCTTTTCAAAATTCAAACTGAAATAAGTGAATTAACTTTGTTGAAAAGTGCCACAGGGAATGAATCTCCTTAGCTTTCCTATTACATTGGAAAAAACGCTGCTCCTCTTCTTGTTCATTTGATGCTGCTGTTGCTTAGCCTGCAAGTTCGAGCCCAGCATCCTCCCGGAGTTCTGCAAGGACCAAGCGGCTGCTCCGCTTCCTCCACACCCCACAGGGCTGAGGGGAAGGGCACCCACCTGAGCTCCACAAAGCCGCCAACCAGCGCCAGGGAAATGAAGTCTTTGCCGCGGTTCTGCCCGTTGTAGAGCAGCAGCCCGCTGAGCTCCACCGTCCTGAACTCCATGGCGATGCGCACGGTGTGGTACGCCTTCATCATCTTGAAGGCCAGGTAGGACTTGCCGCCGAAGCTGGGGATGAAGTACCTGATAGCTGCAAAAGCCGGGGGTGGGGGGGGAGAGAAAGGAAGAGGGGATGAAGTAGAGGAGGGAACAGGAGGACAGAGAGCAGATAAAGGCCTGCCATGAGCCCGTGAACACTTTCCTACCCGTACAAGCAAAGAGAGCTCTTGTGAAATGGCAGAAAGAAGCTCGCTCTCCTCTGGGCCCATGCTCCTGCGCAGTTATCCCCTGTCACCACCTCCCAGACACTCGTACTGGTAGGATCCAACTCCTCTCCTGATGGATGCCCCCCAAAGACTGCTCCCAGGCTTCAGAGATCCGTGGTATTGCTCCCCCAGTACTTATCAGCTCCTCCCGGGTAAGACCGGTGCCGTTGGTCCTTTCCATGCCCAGCTACCACCTCCCCTGTGCCCTCAGCTGAGCTCTGCACACAGTTCCTCCTAATTCATCTGCCCTGCTCTTTCAATAATTTTTATCTGTCCTCCCAGAATCCCACATGACGGATTTACATTCATCACCCCAGGCTTTTATTTATTGCAGCTGAGATTTTTCCAAGGGATCTGGAAGGCCAAGCCCTATTAAAATGAACAGGGCTGGACACCCACATCCAGTAGCAGCTTTGAGCACTCCAGCTTATAGCTTTAGGGACAAAGCTTTTCAGAACTAAGCACTCACAACCACCCAGAGCCCACCAGTGACACCAAATTGCCAGTGGGAGCTCACAGTAAATAACAGCAGCGCTGGTTAAGCACGCTGCCAGTCTGCAGGTGTTTGCTAAGCAGCTCTGAGCACCGGGGAACAGAGTCTGAATTATCAGCACACATCTCCCGGTGTTGGAGAGGACGGTTAGTACCCGTCTGTTACGCTAACTAGCGCTCACTCGCTGCAGGAGCTGCGAGCAACAGTGCCAGGAGCTGAGATAAAAAAGCAGCAGCTCACAATCCCCATGCTCCGAGGCGCTGGTGTATCAGAAGCGCAGCCAGGAAGAAATTGCTCCTGGCACCTTCTTACCCCGCAGCCTTACAACGCACAGCGCATGTACAAGCTGTTCTTGGCAGAGTTAAAAAGCCGGTTAAATTGACCCCCGCGGTGCCTCCTGCCCGGTGCGCGTGCATGCCAGCGCAGTCATGGGGCTGGGTTTGCATTGCCCCCCCGTCTCTCCATCACCACGCAGGCAACGCAGTCTGGCGGAGCATGGACGGACGCGGGAAGGGCCACGCCGCGTGAAGCCCAACCCTTCAGCCCTGGTTGTGCCTAGCAGCACATGCTTAGGCAGAATGAGTAAGGGGCAACTGCAGAGCAACGCTTTCCCAGTTGTGCCCTCCCAGCTTCCTCAGCTGGAGTCTCCAGGTGGAACTCAAAGCTCCAAGAGACGCGGTTCCCCTGATTGTGCCGTCCCTACTTTTGGCCCTCGCCCTCCTACGGCTGTGAGCTCCGCTAGCAGCACCGTGGCTGCGACAGGTCAGAGGCACGTACGTTTCTCGCAGACGGCTCCCCCTTTGCCTGCCGGGCAGCTGCAGGTGAACTCCTTCCCGTCGTCCTCGCAGGTGCCACCGTGCAGGCAGGGGTGAGAGTCGCAGGGCCGGGAGGGTTTCTTCGTGGCGGGGGGCTGGCGCGTGGGCTTCCGCCGGGTGGTGGCAGGGAGGGTGGAGGTGGGTCTCTTGGTGCTCACAGCTCCTGCCATCTTGGTGCTGGGTCGGCCCGCGGCGTCTGGGCGCAGGACGTGGAGCGTGGTGGCAGCGGCGGCTGTGGTGTACCTCCGGGTGGTGGCGGGTGCCATGGTGGTGGCCGTAGTTGTGGTCACAGTAGTGGTGAAGAGCCTGGGGATCCAGTCTGAAACGCAGCAAAACGCCGGTGGAAACTGGTGCTTTGCAACCCTCCCCGGGGGCAGGGAAAGCCAGTGGCTTTTGGGGCGAGATGGCAGCAGAGAGGCTTGGATGGACGGCTCTCCCAGGCTACCGCGCACCCAAAAGCCCAAGAGCCCTCTCCCCTCCGCTCTCCGGGCCCCAGGGCTCCCCCTGCACAGCCCGGCAGCTGCCTGCGCACCGCAGTGCTGCCTGTCCTCCCACCCCGGCGTGGGGGGAGCTGTGCTCCCAGGCGGAGCTGCGTGCCCAGTGCCGGTGTGGCCACGCGCCTTTCTCTCCTGGAAAATCAGGATTATCAGCATGAGATCCCGTGGACTGGGCTGGGCTGGCAACCCCCTTGGGAGGACCGGGAAGGGCTCGCTTTCCAGGACTGCGGGCAGTGTCACATCGCCACGGTGCAGCACTGCCGCTTGCTGTGGAAGCGGGGAGCAACGTTGCCCCCCTTATGGCCTTCCTGAGTTGAGAACAAGTCCGGGTACGTGGACTAACCGCTGAGCCCTGGCTCTGGAGGGCACTGGGTGGGGAAGCATTTGACGGGTTACTGCTACAGATGAAAGGCCCCTGGCAAGACCAGAAGAGCCAACCTGCCCGTTTGAAAGCCTAAACCAAGAGAGGGACTGACCGCAGAGAGAGAGAGGGCTCACCAAAGTCCATGAATTTGACATGCTCCTGCTGGGGCTTCTTCACTAGAATGGTCTTCTTCTTGGAAGCTTTGATCTGCTTCAGCAGGGCCCCCTGGACATCAGCTGCCGTGTAGGACGTGGCTGATCGTAGCCAGGAGGAGAAAGGAGAAAGGCAAGAGTGAAGATGCAGGCCTACCTAGCAGTTTCCCTCTCACGACCTCCCCACGATGCATCCAAATCATTCCTTTCCTTAGGAAAATGCTTCCAGCCTTCCAGGCACCAGCTTAGGGTGCACCTCCTCCCAGCTCTTCTCACAGCATCTGTTGATTTTGCTGGACAGAAGATGTATCCCCGGCAAATTTCAATAAGGTTCTCCCACGCTGCTGGCCGCAGGCGCGCTGCTCCGGCCGGCAGCCCCCCGGGAGTGCCCGCTCCCTCCTCACGCAGATGGTGATGCCACCGTCAATCAGCGCCGGGAAGGCTCTTACCTGGGTCGAAGTGGGACTCCACAATGACACGGACAGCGCTGCTCTGCCCCAGGTCTCGGACACGGATACTCTTGAAATCCTTCTTAACGTCAGAGTTGCGGAAAAGCTCATCCAGCTAGTTGGAGGAGAAGGAAGAAAGACAAACAAACCGATTAATGGGGAGATCGTAGGACATGGGTCCTTTCAGTAAAAGATCTTCAGTCTCAGCGACTCTCCTTGGTTTCAACCCACAGGGGTTTGCATCCAAACCTTTGCAAGAAATCCCACCGACACAGGCAGAGAACAGGGCTCCGCTGTGAAGGGTGATAATTTTAGATGGTCCTTGTTCTTTACAGCCTGCAGTCAAAAGTAAGAACAGGTTCCAGAAATAGCGTGGGGGAAGTGAACTAACCCCATCGTACCCGTGGAGAAGAGCAGAACAGAGCCAGACCAGAGACACCTTGCAGTTCATACAGGGATTTTCTATTGTGTGGCATCTAAGTCTTACTGATCTCTTCTAAAGCTGTGTAAACCTGCTTAGGCACTTTGGAAAATCCCATAAGACACCATTCTGCATCTTTAAGTACCTGACTGCCTTTTAAAACTTGGCTCTCAGACATTGCAGGATTTGTCTGAAGTCCCATGAAGGAGACAGTGACAGTTCAAGACTTAGAGCAAGTCAGGGCTTTAACACCCTGCTAGCTCTGTGTCCAGCTTTGCGTCGGACTGGCAGCCGTCAC
This sequence comes from Phoenicopterus ruber ruber, assembly GCA_009819775.1. Classification (NCBI taxonomy): domain Eukaryota; kingdom Metazoa; phylum Chordata; class Aves; order Phoenicopteriformes; family Phoenicopteridae; genus Phoenicopterus; species Phoenicopterus ruber. The sequence continues at coordinate 6,290,875 of CM020235.1, read as the reverse complement.
GGCTAGAGGCCACCGCTTCCTTCCCTCGCCTCCAAGGCAAAGACAGAGGAAAGTAATGAACTGACTGATGGTATCGTCTCCCCCTGTAAATTCGGGCGTAGCGATCTCGGAGGGGTAAAGGAGCACATCGCATCCGTGGGCATTTGCAGGTAGGGTGCAGGGGGACAAGAGGTCTCTGCGGCACAGGGCCGTGGCAGGAACTCTCGGCCCAGCCAGAGATGTCCTCCGAGCCAGAGGGCTGTGCCATGCCTTCATTTCCCCCAGCCCTGGGAAAGCAGAAACCAGCAAAGTCTCTTGCCTTCTCGGGGGGGAGAACGGATGAAGCAGTGAATGAAGCTTTTGTGTGCATGTTTGCAGCCTCAGATAGAAGCCACTGTTGTATGGGGAAACATTGCTATTGTGATACAGAACTGCATGAACCATATGGTCCATATGCCAGGCACACATCTGCTTATATGACTGTACTGAGGGCTTGCCAACTTCTAAGCGCAGCTTGGAACCAGCTCTAAATATGTTAATCTCCTTGCAAAGATGCTTTGTATTTGCTGTGCCACACTGCAGGCTACAGTATAACGTTGCTACCCCTCCCAGTGCTTCCTTGGCATACCCGTACGTACACATCGCCACTGCTTCGAGAGCTGGCGATGCAGGAGGGTTCTCCTAAAAGGCGGGAGACCGCATTTACACGAGCAGCTTCCCAAACTGCGTGGCTGAACTGGAGGGGCAAAGGGGCTTGGGATATGTTTTTGTCCAGGGGCTTTTCATGGAGATTGGACACTTTGGGAAATCCAGGGTGTAAAGGCAGAACCTCTGTCGTCTAGAAGGCCCCATCACCAAGATCAAGCTAAAAAAGGATAATTTTTGACCCAGCACATAACAAAGGATGGAACCCACTGACACAGCACGTGGTAGAGGCTAATAACGCACATAGATTAAAAAGAGATCAGACAAATTCACAGAGGGTACCTCCTCAACAGAACTGGTGCATCATCTCCTTACACTCTAAAGTGCCCACCCCATGAAAGCGCTGGCCCTGGCGATGAGCCGTGTTCACTCCCAACTTTTGTGGGTTAAGCCCATCTCAAAAAACCCCCAAGAACACGGAGCAATGCTCCTCCAAAGCGCTCAACACGTTTTGCAGACAGGTTTCTGTGCTCACGTTTGACAGACGGCAACGACAGGCCACGGCCTCCCCAGAAGCCATCGCGCATGAGAAGGCAAAGCAGAGGGAAACCCAAAGCGGTTCCCATGGTCGGACAATAGAGCGTCTGCAGTCACCGAGGGTGGTGCTGGCACAGGGTACTGTACCACCTCCTCCCACTTGAAGGATGCTTGCTCACTTGAGAAGGGGAGGACTGTGCTTCTGGAAGCGAACGTTTGGAGTTTAGTCATCTGTCCACCACAGTGCAGGCAGAGGTGGGCAGGGTCCTCTCCTTCTGCTGAGGCCAGAAGAGCCCTAGCCAGACCCTAGAGCAAGTGCAAAGGACTCACCGCACTCTCAATGCTCCTGGCCGTCTCCCCAAAGAGCTCTGACTTGGGGTCAGCCATCTCAGGTGTGTAGAACAGCTCCTGGCCTTCCACCTCCTCCAAGATGAGGACTCCTTGGAAGACTTTGGTAGCTACGGGAGGGAGGGTAAACAAGACAAACGCCTTTAGTGGGCTTGCGGGCAGGGGACAGGCGTGTGGCTGAGAGCCGCAAGGAGCATTCGAGTCCCTGGGGGGAAAGGGTGATGGCAGTGTGCGGGTAGTGCCAGCGTTGGGGTTAGTCTGGATGGGTCTGGGAGAGCGCCATGGAGGATTAGTATCAGAGGGTGCTGGAGCAGATGGCAAAGACCAGGCTGGAGATGGCAGCTTTTACCATACAGTTTCCTCTGAGCTCCGGCCCGGAGAGCAGCCCCCCTGCACCGGCTGAGTAACAAGAGAGAGACGTTAGCCAGAGCAGCACATAGTCAACACGACGGGATTGGACACGTGCATGCAAACAGGGGCAGAGGAGGGCGAAATGCGGACTCTGGACAAAGACGACCTGTGCTGGGAGAGGGAAGCAGAGACCTGCCAGCTAACAGACTGTGCCCAGCCTTGCAAAACCAGACCGAAACTGCGACAGGAACCCGAGGTGCGGTTCCCTTCCAGGGGAGCTGTGGGAGTGCAGAGGCAGCTAGAGGAAGATCCCCGCTGAGGGTAACCATGCGGGAGGTTCCCAGCAGCTGTCCTTTCTTAGGTTAAAAGGGGAACGTGGTGTCCAGAGGAAAATGGGATGTCCCGCTGCAAACCCCAAGGAGCAGGGACAGTTAAGGACCTCAGTGAGCAGTGAGGAAACATCTGGGAGATGGCCCCAGAGCAACAATTTTTAGGGTAACGAGGATGTATGTACAGGGCAACCAATACTCTGACCGAGCACAGGTGGCTCTGCATCTCCTCAACATGGACAGTGCGGAAGGGACTGTGAGCGGGCAAGAGAGATCCCGCCTAGGTCACGAGAGCAGTGCAGGCCCCTGGGAACCACAGCGTGAGTCAAGAGAGCTCAGACTCCCCAGGAAGCCCAGCAGGGACACTGGGGCTCCAGCCGCTCTCCTTGCCTGCCCTGGCACTGAACCGGTCCCGGTCAGCCCAGCTCCCTTCACAGCCATCGACACAGATAAAAAGGAATCCAAGCAATTCCCTCGTCCCTCCTAGTGCCAGTCGTAAGCTCTGCAGAAGCCTGGGCAAAACACTGGTCAAAGTTTTAAGGCTGTAGCAGTCAAGAAAGTGGTCACCTAAGCGACGAGAACTGCCGAGTGCCCTGGCTCCCCACGTCAACAGCAGCACCCACCCAAGCACTGGGGCTGGGGCTGCGGCAGGTGGGCACAACATCTGCCAGCTACCATGGCTCGGCACGTCCCCGTCGGGGACACACCAGCCCCCAGGCTGGACTCAGGAACCGTACTCGCTACCAGACGGGCCAGCGCAGCACCACGCCGCTCTCCCCCTCTCCTGCACCCTGCAAGGCTCCGTCTGACTCCTGACCGCTGAAAGGGAGCCCAGAGCCCAGCCCTGAGGACAAACTCACCCGGACAGTTGCTGCCTTCTGCATCAGCAGCCGCAGTCTTGCCATCAGAGCAGCATCCCAGCGGGGTGTTGTAACACGTCGCCCTCTCGATGGCGGGGGTGGAAGTTACCTGGCTTTCCTCCGCCTCCTCTTCCCCTGCAGGGCATTAAGAGGAGCATTCACCAGCAGGAGGTAAGACCTCACCTCTGTGTTAGAGAACGAGGCTGAGACACAGCTTCATTTTGCCGTGAGAGACAGCCCACAACCCACCTGCCAAGCCTACGCAGCGCACACTCACCGGCAGAGCCTGCCCCGCTAGATTCCTGGTCTCCGCTGATGCCCATCTCTTGGTCTCCACTGCCTTCTGCGCTGCCTGATTCAACGTAGGCAGGCTGGGTGGTGGCCAGGACCACTGGCGCGGTGGAGAGAGGACGGACGGTGGTCTTATACACCCCGTGGGTCATCCATGGTGTAGTGGCTGGTCTGGCAGTCGTGACGCGCCTTGTTGTAGGGTGACTTCTTTCGGTAGGCCTGGCTTCCAACAGCACGGAGCTGGTAGCCAGCTCGGTGGGTTCTGGAGCCCGAGTGGTGAGCCGCAGCGGCGGAGGAAGGATTAGCTTGTCCAGGGGCAGCGTGGGCAGCGGGGTGGGTGGCGAGGTGTGGCTTGTGTGAGTGATGGACTCTGAAAGCAGCAGCAAGACAGGGCAGGTAAGGAGGGGCAGGTCTGGGAAGGGCTGGCCGTGACACCGGGAAGCATGTTGCAAACCCTCAGGCACCTGCCCTGGGCAGCGCATCTGCTGTGCCATGAGGAGTCAGGGCACAGTGAGCAACCGCAGAGGGAGGCAGCCAGACCCGGGTCCAGCGTCAGGCCAGAGAGCTGGCACTGCCCCAGCACCGAGAGCAGCAGACACTCACCGTGGCACTGCCCCACGTGCTTCACCGTGATGAGCTGTCCCTGCCGGCAGGCGATGGTCTTCAGCTGGCACTGGTCCCCATACGTGACACCATCAGAGCCACACACCTGGGAGGCAGAAGGGAAATGGGAGCTGCACCTCTGTCCTCCAAGCCCTGAGCAAAATAAACTGGTCCCTAAATGCTGGGAGCAGAGGCTTTGCAGGAGTCCCTTGGAGGCAAAGAGGCGACGGTCTGCACAGAGGGATCCGAGGGTGGGCTGTGGAAGCCCAGGAGCAGAGCAGAGCAGCTCAGAGGTGCCAGATGGGGCATAGAGCACCCAGCTCTGCTGGGAGACATCTACGACTCACGTTACCCTTCCCCACGCACAGAAGACAGTGACCGAACTTGGCCATCTGCTTCTTGTTGGGGGGAAGAGACATCAGACTCCCGTGCTGCCTGCACCAGCCCGACGCAGCTGAGCTGGCCACACGGCCCCGTGCACCCCTCGGCCCCCCACGGCTGCCTCCCCGGCAAACCTTGGTCATGTTGGCCTCCGAGCAGAGCGGGGACGGGCACTCGCAGTGGGCAAAGCCGTTGACTTCCACGCAGGAGGCCCCAAACTCGCAGCTCATTTCCTCACAGGATTTTGGGGCTGATGGGTCTGGGGCAGGGAGAGAAGGGGGCAGAGATGACCAACAAAGCACCTACCAATCATACAGAAACAGGCTACGCTGACTCAAAATCCCTCCCAGTTGGTCTTAGCTCTCCCAGGGACTCGCCAGAGCAGCTCAGACCAGGGGACAACACAGACTTCTACCAAAGAGAGAAACAGTCCCTCGTGCTGTGCATGAGCGCACAGATAACAGGAACCCAGCCAGGAACGGAGGCCAGGGCCCCTTTCCCCCGAAGCACAAGCACGCAGGGTGGGAGGGATGCATTTCTTTCACGGGCCTATGTGTTGCCCTCCAGCGGTGCCCAGCACTCGTTTCTCGGTGCCCCACACCACCCCTCCGGTACGTGGCTCCCTCACCTTTCTCACAGCCAGTCATGCCCAGCTTGCTGCCATTGGGGCACTGGTTGCATTTCATGCCAGTGATACCCGTCTTGCAGGAGCACAGTCCAGTCATCTGCTCACAGTCATCGCGCACTGAGCCCACCGGGTCGCAGTTACAGGCTGGGCAAGAAGGGGAAAAAAGACACTGTTTTGCTGGTGGATTTGTGGAGCCAGCTGCAGACTCACTCAGGCCCCCCCCAACCCAAGAGAAGAGCGAGGAGAAGGGTCCAGGGGAGGCCCGTCGTGCTGACTGCAACCCTGTACTTACTGACCCCACCCCGGCTGCAGGAACCTGCTTCCACCCGCTACCCTGACACCGTCCTGTGGCTTGCGATCCCATGTCTGCTCCACAGACACGCAGGGACACCAGGGCTCAGCCACGCTGGGCTCAAGCAGCCCTGCAGAACATCTGGCCGGGGAGCAGGCCCACGAAAGGAGACACCATCTCCTAGCCAAGCTGCACCACGTGGGAGCAAGAGCCCCTGCACAATGCTTCAAGGCCACCCTGTCTCTCTTGCATGGACCAAGCCATCAAGCTCTGCAAAAACAGCCGCTGGAGGTGACTTACAACAGGACCAACATTAGGGCTCGTTGGTTTAAATCCCACGATACCCCGCCACGCCTCGAGCCCCGCGGAGCAGGCCAGGGAGCCGTGCCAGCGGAGAGTCGCAGGGGACGCGGGGCGCCGGCCCAGCCCTGCCCGCACTCACGCGTGCAGCCGCTTTTGCTGTCGGTGACGATGCCGCGGAAGTTCCAGAAGCCGGGCTCGCAGCGGTCGCACTTCAGGCCCCCCACGCCGGGCTTGCAGGAGCACTGCCCTGTGGCGGGGTCGCAGGCTCCCCCGTAGGAGCCGTAGGGGTTGCACTGGCAGGTGCCTGCGAGCCAGAGAGAGAGAGCGAGCGCGTGAGGCTGAGCCCTGGCCAAGGAGGAGAGGGGATGCTGGGGGCTGCGTCGGGGTGGAGGGACCGACTGCGGAGCCACCGAGCTGCTCAGCCACGGCAGGAACGTGGTCTCACGCTGGGCAGGAGGAGGTTTCACCAGCTGCTCTCAACGCTTCTTCTCTACCCCAGCTACAAGGGGGAATTAAACCTCCTGGATTAACCCACTTGCTTTGCTGTCATCAAGAACTCCTCTTTCATTAACATCAAAGGGGGAGGAAGCTATTAGAAGTTTATTATTAATTCATTAATTAGGAACTTGATGGAGGGAAATGATCCAAAGATAGACAGAGAGACGCTCCCTTTATCCACAGGGAGCAGTAGAAAGGGGACACGGGGCAGAGCTGGGGAGAAAGGGAGACCTCGGGAGCAGCAAGTAGGGTGCACGCGCGCATCCCCAGACTGTCAGAGGCAGGGAAATGGCATGGCCGGAACAGGCAGCGACGGATAAATCTGCCCTAGGGACTTCAAGCTGCTGGTTAAGTGGTAATTACCTCCTGATGTATGCTTGCTGCCAACACAGGGACACAGGTGGGACAGAAACCGGTGGGATACTGAATCCCAGTCAGTTGGGAAGCTGTGTCCACGGATCGGAAGGCGGGGGACAGGACTTCCATCAGAGACACAGAGGAACATCACTACCAACCGCCACTGGCGGGGCGATGCTGAAGGCGAAATGCTTGTCTCCTCCCTAGCATCACCCTGCCCGGCTCCTCCCTGCTCCGCTGGCCCCTCTTGGCCAGCACACACCACATCGCCATTGCCACCGCCTGCTCTTCCAGCGCCCGCCTCGGCCTGCCGTCTGCCCCCTGCCCGGAGATCTCGGGCCATTCTCTGAATGCTGCTGCTTTTTAAATTATACGGCACATTAAACAGCACTACATCCTCGTTAGCCAGGCCCAAGCACGGCGTGAATCGTGTCTCCGCGGGGTAATGTGTTTCCCTAACAGGCGGTCACAGCCTCAGCTGTTAAGTTTGCTAATGCCTTTCAAAATGTGCCTTCTGCTAAAATGCTGACTCCGATAATTATTTAATAAATATTAATGAAACATTTGCCAGCTCAGCTTCCTGCACGGTGCAGTCACCCACTAGTCACTGGTCCTGGGGTGGCCCGCAGAAGGTCCCCGGGTGAACCCAAAAGCTCTGTTCCACCTCAGCCTGCAGCGCAAGGACACGAGCAATATTTCTGTCACTCAGGCCGGTGAAAAGCTCGAAGCCTCTAGCAATGGGCTGAAGGCACAGAGGGCACGGTCTGGCCCCAGGGGCACCTTCTGGGGCATCCAGCACGGACTCAGCAGCAGCCAAGTTCAGAGCCACCATCCTGTCTTCCCGCATTTCAGAGGACTTAGACCTGGAAGCTGACTCAGGGCTTTTGAAAGGACAAGAGCATCACCAGTAGACACAGAAGGCGAACCATGCGTGCACAGCTCCATGTGTGCACGCTGTGAGCCTGGCGTTGGGCATAAACAGAGGCTTTTTGAGCCTGGGAGGTCACTAGTTAGCTAAGGAATGGGGAGGGTCCATCCTCCTCCATTTCCCCTGGGATGGGACCCCAAGTCTCCCCTCCACCTGATCTCTCGTGCCTTCCAGCCATCCCTGAAGGCCCTCCATGCCCCCCCAGGTAGGAACACAATATTCACTCACTCGGGCATCCAGCTGCGCCCACTCCAAGCGCCAAGGTCATGTTGTCTGGGCAGCATCCGTAGATGGTCTGGCTGCAGTGCACAACCAGGAGAGGTGGCGGGGTTGTGGCAAGGGCTGCAGAGGAAGGCGGAGAGGTACAGGTTATCTTTGGCACGCAGGCTGCCACGGGGCAGTATTGCCAACGTATGGATCGAGCAGCTAGCAGAATTCCTGCAAAACCACGTGGTCCTTGCAGAGATGCTGGGAACAGGTGATGAGGTGAGGTCCTACCCTTGGCCAGGGAAAGCACAGGGCACGAAACAGGAACGATGCAGCGGGGATCAGCAAACCAACATGGACACTGCTGTGTCCTTAGTGAGCGCTTCCTTGCTTAGCCCCAGGGAAAGGGCACGTGCTACTGCAGGGCACCGGGCTGGGGACACAGCTCGTGTCAGCCTGGGGGGCTGCTGCCTTCGGGGGACTCACCGCGGCAGGCTCCTTGGCTAGTGACATAGAGATCCTGGCGTTTTTCACACCGTGTCTTCTTCAGCTCACATTCGTTGGTGTAGGTCACACCATCAGAGCCACACACCTGCCAGGACAGGGAGGGAAGCTGCTCAGCGCAGTCCCTGGCACAGGAAAGCAGGTTCCCTATCCATGGGCTGCCCTCTCCTGCCCAGGAAGCATGCGGGAAGGCCACCAGGGAGAAAAGAGGAGGGGAGCGAGGACTGCAGCAGGCAGCTCAGAACTGCTCGGCATGCTTACCGGGCTGCGTGGCACTGCCTGGCAGGTGAAGTCACACACGCAGCGGTCATCCTCTGCATCCTCGTCCCACCAGCCCCCGTACTGCCGGCACCGGTCCTGTTCACACTCGCTACCGTCGCCGGAGCCCGAGCCCCCTGAGCCGCACTCTGGAGCAAAGGGAGGACCACGGTGAGAAAGGGCTCACACGCAGCAGGGCAGAGTTAGGGGCGAGCAGAGGGGATGGGGCCAAAGCCCTCGCCCTGACACGAGGCTGTGCCCTGGACAGGGCAAGCAGCCCACAGCTGCACAGGCCCATCCAGGTCACAGCAGATTTAACCTCTTCAGCACAGGCAACCCCAGAATCCTGGGCCCACATATATCAGGATGCTTATGCCTGGACCACAGAGAAGATCCCTCTCCCCTGGAGAAAGGAGAGTCTCCCACCACTGTCACAAGATCGTGCTAAGCCTACACAATGAAACTGCACAGGGATGCTTTAGCGGGTGGCCTGAGGTCTCCCGCTCTACAGCATCACCGCAGGAGCAAAACCAAGGATCCTGCGGCTACCAGCGCCCTGCAGGCTACCTGGAGATCAGACAGCTAATAGCCAGGCACCGGAGGAAGGGCTGCCACTTGGCTTAGTGACAGCTTAACTCTGTGCTTTGATCCGAATCCTTCCCCTTCTCCTGCCCTCCCAAACATATAGTGCAGCGGGGAGATTGCTGCTGCTAATATAAACATGGAAACCAGAGCAGAGGAAGGGATGGGGTTGGGTTTAGTTTGAAGTTCAGTTAGGCAGAGATTCTTAACAATATATAAACTCTGTCCCTAGCCTGGCTGCCTCTCCATAGCTCCAGCTCAGAGCTCCAGCAGCAAGAGAGAGATGTTGCTGATTTCAAAGGCTTCTTAAAGGGGAAGCGGTGGAGGGGGGAGGAAAACCTGGCCCTTTTTATTGAGTGATCAAAGGCTGGGATTTGGCATTACACAGAGAATTATTTAAGATCTTTTCCCAGAGGGACATCAACCTGAAATTCCCCAAGGAGGGCTGTGATCAAACACCACATTATGTCTTCCCCTCTCCCTAAGCTCTGCCATAGCACTGAAGTCCTTTCCAGCTAGACTACATGTGCAATGAGCCAGGGAATCTCAGCTCGCCAGGTCAGCACATCAGAGCGGCAAGGTTTACACGCCTCCTCTACTTGATTCAGCCAGCGTTAACCCACAGCCTTCCCCCTACGGGGGGACAACTCAGCAGGTTCTTAGTTCTTAGCCTGGCCAAGCAAGGTACAGCCAACCCCACGACCTTCCCTGGCGCTCAGTACCGAGCCAACGGTGGCCACAGGCCAGGCCCTCGAGCAGCCCCAGGGCAGAGGGAAGCCAAGCAGCACCCAGGCTCCCTGCCCCAGAACGGCTCCGTTTCCCCCGGCCGAGGCCCGCTGAAGTATGAAATTAAAGCAGTGATAAACTCCTTGCCCAGCCAATGAGCGTCACCTCGTTACTGCTGGATGCAGATGGACCAAGGGGAAAGGGCGGCGGCAGGCGGGGTGCTGGGTGACAGCGGCCGGAGGGCCGGGAGGGAAGCAGAGGGCTGCTGGCACGGGACCTGCTGTGCTGGGGACGCTGGGGGTGTCACGGGGCACTCTGCCTGAGCTCCACGCAGCGGTCGGGCACAGCAGAGCGGCGAGGGGAAGAGCCCGCTGTGTGCAGCCTCCGTCCTTCCTCACCCGTTTCCCCACACCTTTTGCGCCCGCACGGCCGGAGGAACGGCAGCAACCTACCGTCCTCGCACGGCCCCGTCCTGGCAACCTCAATGCTCTTCTTCTGCTGGCAGGAGGCCACCTGCAGTTCACACCGGTTGTCGTAGGTGAGGCCATCGCTCCCGCACACCGGAGCGAAGGGCTGCCTCTCGCAGCGCGGGCACACGCACTGCCCACCCACGCACTTGCTGCCGAAGGAGCACACCGTGCTGCCGCAGGACTCTGTGGGGTGAGAGGGAGGAACCACAGTGAGACGTCGTAGGGACCTTTGCAGCCAACTGCCCAGCGGCCCAGAGCCGGGAACCACTAATGCCATGCCCTCAGAGGCAAGGAGGGAAGTCCTCCTTCCCCAGAGCGGTTTGTTATTGCTTATTTAAGCTGTGCAAAGACTCTGCAACGGACAGGTGACAGTCCTGAGCGTTTCTGATCCCCGTCAGCACCCACAGGTGTTGGGTCCAACAGCTTTTTCTAGGACAGCAGTAAGAAATCCCATTTACTCTCATGGCGACTTCAGCCGCCTCCTGCTCGCGGTGCCCACGGAGCACTGAGAGTCATCTGTCACACTCGGTTGCTTTTCTCTCCCAAATTTAGAGAGGATCTCCACGCGCAGTTCAGTCTTGGAACACAGACCCAGCTGGACAGGTTTTATGAGGCTCAAAGCATTGCTTTGACTGTAGTAGCATTTGTCCTAATGAAGAACCTAAGCAGGGCTTTTAATTCATTAATTCATTAAGAAATTAGCACAGACAGTTCCCTGTGCTGGGGAGTGGGGAGGAAACACATGAGCAAAGAGGAATTAACCCCGGGGGGGTTAGACTACAGGGGATGGAGAGAAGAGAAAGCTACTGAGATGAACTGTGTGATCAAATAGACCCTCGATGCTTTCTGTTCTGGTGGTAGCTATTAACATGGTTTTAGTCCAATTTCTTTGCTTGGCTCAATGGACATTAGCCCAATTTCTTTGCGTGGCTCAGACAAGTAACAAAGAGGGCAGATACCACCTATGATGCACAGCTGGGGCTAAAAAGAAGCTGCTTGAGAAACTCAAGATGCCCAACTCTTGTGAAGCCGAAAGGGAAGACCGCGCCAGACAAGGGGAAAAGCCTCAGGCAGGGACTCCGAGTGACCAGCCAGGACCAGGCTGCTGGGTGTCCCCGGGCAAGCCCTGTTACTCTGGAGCTGATATCCTCCTGGGAAGTCCCCAAACCAATAAAGGCACCAGGAGGAGGGCTAGGGAGACCCTCCACACATCCCCACCCTGGGGTTTCTCAGGTGCCTCCCGGGGCTGGCAAACCCACGGGCTGCGAGTGCTACAAACGACCGGTGAGCCTTGGACGGCCGTGGCCAGGCAGGTCGGCGGGGCCCGGGCGGGCAGCGGGGCCGAGCATCCGCTCTCCGAAATGCCACCAGCAGGAGTGAGACGAGGGAAGAAGGGGACCTTGCCAGACTCACTGCAGTCTCCTTGGGCAGCCACCAAAATGTTCGTCTGCTGCGTGCACGCCCGGACGTGGAGCTCGCACTCGCTGCCGTACGTGTTGCCATCTGTGCCGCACACGGGCTGAGAGGAGGGAACGCACTCCGTGGGGCACACGCACCTTCCCGTCTCCGCCTCGCAGATGGCCCCAAACTGGCACTTGCCACAACGGTCTGCGCAGACAAAGAACGAAACCGGCAGGTTAAAACAACAGGTCAGGCAGGCATCGCTGGCTAACGCAGTGCCGGAGCAGAAGTGAACCCCCGCTGCAACCTCCTCCCCCAGGTCGAGCCCCTGCAGACGCCGGCAGCCTTGTCGGGCGCAGTGCAAGGGAAGGAGCCGAGGCGAGGGCTGCAGGAGGAGGGAGAGTCAGGCTCGGCGGCAGAAAGGCAATAACTACTCGTAAAAGCCATCAGGGCCAGGAGTAACCGTGATGAAATGTCACCAGAGCCGTATGCCATTACAGCTAAATAGGAGGCGGGAGAGAGCACGGGGCTGAGTGCAATTACGAGGAGCGATAAATCAGTCCCAGCCTCGCAGCATCCCAGGCAGCAAGCGGGAAGTCTCCCAGGGGAGAGAGGCGGCAGGATTCACACCCGGCAAGTCGGCAGGGCGGGAGGAGGTGTTCGGCCGGGAAGGGGGACGCTGCCTTCCCCTAGTTTATCAGGGTGCCAGCAGCGCTGGACGCACGTATAACACAGCACCAACTCAGAGCGCCCTGCCACCTCCCCAGCGGGACCCTCGGCCTGCCCGCTGCAGACACGCACGCAGGCTCGGGTCAGAGAAGACGTTAATCTTCGTAATAACTCATTTGCAAAGGAGCTATCACTCGTTGCAGGAGAGACCAGACTCCAGCCAGCACATCTCCTCTCTCCTGACTCCTGGGTATTCAGTGATTCACGGCTTCATTTTCTCCTTCAGACAAACACCCCTCATCCCTCCCCGCCATTCAATCCACAAAGAGTTTGGCTCAAAGATGGTTTTTCTTATTTTTCTTTCACACAGCAGCTGCTGCCTTTGCATGGGGGAGGGAAGATGCAACAACCCCCTGCTTGGTTTGTGCAGACTGTTGGCCGGGAGGTTTCTCTCTATCTACAGCACAAAGCTTGCAGCCACGCCTGGGCTCTGCAGGTCGGGAGAGGGGCTGCTCCAGGCAGTCTGTGTGCGGACAAGGGCAGCTCTTTCCTACCGCGCACTTAAGCGCGTGTGTCCGACAGCTGAAGTATTTGCAGCCTTCCCTGTTTCTCCTGTAACTGCGTGGAGTTGGTACCAGCGTTTTCTTCTGACCTGAATCCTGCTGGGCCCTCTGCTACGCTGCAGCGGGGAGCTCCGCAGGTTGGAGGGGGTCTTCCTTTTCTGGAGGAAGGGTCTTCCTTTTCCCTGCTGTCTCAAAGCTCTTACAAGCTCAGGAGCACACTCCCCAAGTAGGGCTGCACAGCGCAGCTCAGTGGGGAAATTACTGTAAGGGATTAAGCCCAGTTTTGACAGGGGCATGGCTATGCCACACCAAGCCACACCAGCCCTGGGTGGAAAGCCAGGCACCAGCTCCTGATACCCAATCTGAAGGTTGGGGGCAGAAAGACTGTATTTTGACAATATCACAATGAGTCTAGCCCTACCTGACCATCCCGGCAGGCTTTGTCCAGGAGAACTCAGCCAGCTCGGGCTCTGCCTGTGTGCAAACACTTTCTGACTGGCCAAGCTGTGCTGGCACAAAGCGAGCTTGCAGATGGAGCTGCTGTGTGTGGGTCTGAGTTGCATACGTTACGTGGTGGCAACCAAAGCGCAAAGACACCCCAACAGCCCTATCTCCCCCCGGTGGGGTCACACTCGTGCTTAAGACACCGCCTGCTCCCAGCAAGCAAACCCAGCTGTGACCAGCAGCACGAGGAGGAGGAACCCCTCGAGATCGGCTCTTACCGCAGGGCCCCTTGTGTTTCACTTTGATCTCCCTCTTGAGGACACAGGCCATGGAGTCGAGCTCGCAGGGGTTGCCGTAGGTGCGGTTGTCGCTGCCGCACACCGGGTCGTAGCGGCCCTGGCACACCTGCTGGCACTCACACACGGCCTCCTGGTTCTTCACCACGCACGTGGCCCCGAAGGTGCACTCCACGCTCAGGCACGGGCTGGGGGTGCCCAGGTCTGCAGAGGGGACAGGAGAGAAAGGCACGGGTCTCAGTCCGCTGCTTCCCCAGCTCCCCCGGGGCACTGTGCACAGCAACGCATGCCAGCATCCCCAGCCTCAGGCCCACGCCTGCCTCCCCCAAGCCGTGGCAAATGCACAGAGCTCCTGGCCTTGGCACCAGCCCAGCCCCTGCACCCTCCATGCCACCCCGACATGCCCGGCTCAGCGTCTTCCCCATGCTTGGCAGAGGTTAGGGATGGGAAGCAGGCACAAGATCTTCTCCCTGCACGCCACAAACAGGACTCCCGCCTCGTCTCCTCCGTCCCATCCCATCCCAGCTACATTCTGCCCCGAAGGGCTGGCCAGAGATGGGATCAGCCCCACGGGTTTCTGCACCAAACCTCGATGTCTGGGTCTCCCCAGCCAGCATCAAGAATGATCATCATGTGTTGAGGGAGGGCAACACAGACCGAGGCCCCTCGTTGCCAGGAGCGGAGCCAGCACTTCTTTTCCCGGGCAGCAGTGGTGCCACGAGCCTGCCTGGGAAGTCGGATCTGAATGACCAGCTCCGTGGCAGAGGGCAGGGCAGGAGGCAGCAGAAAGCCCTCCTCAGCGCGGGTCTCGGTGCCTCCAGGACACTCGCTACATCGTCACGCAGTACCTGGCACCGGCTGCCGAACCCTCAGTAGCCAAAAAGCTCACAGAGGGATAGTTCCCTTCACTGAGGCCTCACATCCTCAGAATCTTGTTGTCCCCTCACCAGCTCATCCTAATACCCCCTGCGGCCATACCCAGGAAGATCTGGCTGGAGAGGACACCTGCACTTGGCTTGTCTCTCTCCTCTCCCCAGCAGCTCAGCTCCCTTCCCCTCCTCTTGCCAGCTGGTGCCGGAAAGGCCAGGGAGCTGCCGTGCGGCAGGATGAAGAGACCCGGTGTCCTTGCTTCGGCCCAGTCCGCGGGCACCTGGCTCTAGGAGCAGAGCCCTGAGGCTCCCCGGGGACGGGTGACGCCCCGCAGCACGGGTTGCAGGCTGAGAGGCAGCAGTCCCCTCTGCTCACTCACTGGAGCTGCTTACTCAAAGTCAGCCGAGCGGGTGGCACCTTCCCCGCAAGATGCCCGGCAGCGCTGAGGTGAGCAGCCAGCTCTGATGGTGACAGCAAAGAGAAAAGGCTGCGTCTGGCTTCCCTGGTGCAAGGGAAAGCCCTGTGGGTCCACCCGGATCCCAGCCCCCTTGCTGAAGGCAGGCATGCCCCTCCAGGAATGCCCTCCGCCATCCAGAAGCCAAGACGGGCAGCTAAAAGGCAGGACTGGCCGTGCTGCTGGGGAGAGACCCCGCACTGCCCAGCAACCCCTTCTTGTGACCCAAGAAGAAAAGCCCGGAGGACCTGGGGCAAGGAAAGGACACAGATTTAATCCGTGCTGAACACTGACAAGGACACATGACAAAACAGATGTGGGGAACAGACAACGCGGCCAAGGCGAGATGGATGCAACAGGCAGACACAGCGCAGCCCCACCAACACCAAACAGCGAGGCAAGCACAGAGCCGGAGCGTGGTGGGAACGGCAAAGCCCTCCGGAGCCTGCTGGCGTGGCACGGAGCGGACAGGGGCAACAGGTCCGTTTTCCTCCCCTGCTAGGACCAAGCTGGTGTATCTGCAGAGCAAGAGCGAGGCTTGAGCCCTCAGGAGTCTGGCTGCGCGCTGTCAACCAGCGAGAAAACGGCCCATAGCGTGGGCACCGGCAAGCCTGAATTTTGGATTTGGCTCTTTGGGAAGCACCTACCAAGTCAAAACTTAGAGCCAAGGCTCTGCAAAGGAATAGGGAAGAGGGGGACAGTTCAGGCACATGGCCACTACTTCAACCCAGCCTTTTCAACGGTGTCCCCAACTTCCCTGCAGCTGAAGTTTGCGAGCAGTTCCCAAGGGCCAGGATCTGCTCCCTGTGATGCTGCTCACATCTCCTGCTCATGTTTCACTTTTTAAAAACAACATCTGTACCATAATCATGTCCCCCAAAGACACAGAGACACACGCTTGCATGGAGAAAGCATCTCTGCTGGACAAAACTAGGCAGCAAGGACGCAACGAGCTAGGCATGCAGCAAATACATTCGCTCCTTTGAAATCCAAAGTCACACCCTTGGCTGGGGGAGCGAGAGAGCAGCGAGGGAGAGTGCAGGGAGGTGCCAGGCCTGACGGAGAACACTGCCCGGACATTCCTTGCCCTTCTTAAGCAGGCAAACCTGCAGCGATGCAGCACATGAAGTTCCTTCACAGCCTGAATCTCAGCCTGCGAAGTTTCGCACACAGCCTTGGGCACCTGCGGACATCAATGGGGGTTTTGGCACCAGTTTTGATGTGGGGGGATATAATGAGGACCTACTGAGCAAGGACCTTAGGTTGTGCTATGATCAAGACCTGCTTTGACTCCTGGCCCTTCTCCCTCCTGTAGGCAGGGGAACTGAGGCACAGAGCAAGCAAAATGCTCATTCTGCGCCCTGATCGAGTCAAGGGCACGATCCCTCACCTGCTGCCGAGCCTTGCAGAAACGTAACCAAGCCCTGGGACCTGGGGACACTGAGCTCTCCTGCAAGCCCTGCCTGTGGATGGCTACGGAGAAGAGGCTCTGAAGCTGCTTTGCAACCCATCACACCCCATCGACCTGTGCCCATGACACCCAGCGGGCTCCGGCACCAGCTCCACAGGGACATAGGGGAGTATTCCTAGGGAAGAACCACGTCTGAGCACAGATGGCTCCTCCGTGCTTCCAAAAGGCAGCCGATGCTTTGCTGGACGCCGGGGAGGGGAGCTGCGATCCCTGCAGAGCCCCTGCCCACTGGACTTGCACAGACAAGCGTGACACACACTACGGAGAGCAAAGGGACAAGCATCACAGTCCCAGGCAGGCAGAAGTCTCTGGGAAGGAGGAGGTGGGGAAGAAAGGGGGGTTAGTTGGGAACAAAAGGAGAGGTAAGATCAACCAGGAGCAGTCCAGACTGATGGATCAGCCGAAGAGGGGCTTGCTAAGGAGTGGGGGGCTCCCAGCACCCACCTCTGCTCCCACTCTCATTTGCCTCGAAGGGTCAAGCCACAGCAAGCATCGGACAAGACCCCACTGCACTGCAAGGCATTTCCATTCCAGCAGGAAGTGTTTGGGGCGAGGGATGGGAGCAGAACCAGGGCAATCTCTCCATCCCAGGGGCTCTCAAGCAAAACTAGAGGTGGGGAGCAGTGAGAAGAGACCAGGACTGTCACTGGCTACGGAGAAGGGGAGAAAGCCGACCTCCTAGCAGAGATGTCCGGGTAGGGAGCAGAAGGGTGCTGCGAGGACACAATTCCTTCCTCCAAACAGGCAACACTGTAAAACACAAGACACAGACGAAAAAGGAAAGAGAGAGAGCGAGCAGAGGGAGACAGAGAGCGGGGGGAGAGAGCAGAGAGAGGCAGGGAGGAAGAGACAGATGCAACTACAGACACCTTCCCTCCACCTCCTGTCCACATCGGTCTCATCCCATCCCTTCTTTCTCAGCAGCACCATCACGCCAAAGTAGAGAAGGATTAAAAACAAGGCCTGGACTGTTTTGTTTGGCTTTGCCTCCTTTGTCTTGCTGCTGGAAAAGGACAGCAGCAGAGCTTAGAGTTCATTGCACAGGTACGTGTGAGGGATTAAAACACTGCGACCGTACTAACAGCCTGTCTTTCATTTCCTTCCCTTGCCCAGCTCCGTGCACCTCCTGCATCCTCCCAGCACCGAGGCGTGGATGAACGCGCCACGCTCCCCGCCCCGGGTGCTGGATGCAGACAGAGCCTGCAGCTCCCTCAGCCCCTGGTCTCGCCCGCTGCCGAGCGCCCCACGAGTCCTGTCCCAGCCCGCGCCGGCGGGCTGCACCCTGCATCCCAAGGAGGCCTCGGCCAGGAGAGCAGCCAGCACCACCAGCACCGCTCGTGCTGAGAAGACCTGTCTTGACGCACAGGCTGGCAAGCAACATCACCGCCCCGGCCCCGTTTCTAAACCTGTTTCCCATCTCGCGTTGAGTCTGAACCGGTGACACAGAGGAGGATGTGCTTTCTTTCCAAAAGGCAGCACTGAGCTCAGAGAGAAGACGCTTTCCTAAGCTGATGGGGAGGCCAAAGGCTTGCCCACTTCTTGTGGTGCTTTGCTACAGGGCTGCCTGGAGCTGTCACGTGGGCTTTGAAATCCACTTTGGCAGACAGAGCCCCAGCTTTGATTTACTTTCCCCAGATTACGAGCTTTGTTTGCTCCTACCCCACAAGGATGTAGCTCCTGAAAGCAGACGTGTGCATCTGCTGTCCTCACCCGGAGAGAGAGAAGTTGGGGGGAAGCTAAAATAAAAGAGTATAAGATGGAGAGAGGAGCAGCAGATGCGTAGGGACCATATCCTACTGCCCACTGGCCTCACTCCACTGAACACGGTGGAAGCGATGCGTGTCTGACAGCAGGGTAACCAGCAGCAGGAGTTCTCTGCTCGCCCTAGAAATTCGGGTAGCCTTAGCGAGGGCCTGAAGCCTTAGGAGGCACAGGGAAGGGTTTGTAGAGAGCCCAGGGCACCAGGGCCCGGCCACCCAGCTGCCAACAACCACCTCCTGGCCCAGAGCACCTCGCTTCGCCCCGACCCTGCCTGCGCCAAGGCAGCCGGCCTCGCCAGGAGCAGCCCTGTGCGCTCCCGTGCCAGCCCCAGAGGCCGCTCACGCCTTCGGCAAAGCTCCGCAGTGGCACAACAGGGCAGGAAAGCGAGCGCCAGGCTTGCTGGCACGCGTGGCTTCCTGGCAAGGCTTCTGGTTGCCATCCAGCACCGGCTCCCCGTGGCCCGGGGAGACAGAGGACCGAAAGGTGCCTCTGTTGCCCTCCCCGTAGGGAGAACTTGGGGGACTGACTCCTAATCAGTCAACCACCAGAAACACAGTGAAACGGACAATTAAAAATAACCGTTGTGATTATATTGAGTGTGATTTTGGGAGCCTGACAAAGAGTTTTCAAGCAGCTGGGCCTGGCAGCATTAAAACCTACTGCAGGAGCACAAAGCCAACAAAACAGATCCACAACACGGGGCCTAATTTCCAAGTACTTCAGAAGGTTTGATACAGCTGATACCTTATAAAACATCAGCTTAAAATAATAGGACACAGTTCTGGATCTAGTAAAAACCAATTTGAGCTGAAATGAACGGTCCTTCCAACTCATACAAATCAGTCCAGTGACCTTGTTTAACCTCCTTCATTTTCTGCGCAATCATTTTAAAACTGGACGTTTCCAGCATCCTAGGAACCCGAAGCCCCATCCTATCACAGAGCGTCCATTGGAAAGGTCAAAAGCTTCTCCCAGAGACGAGACAAAGACACGGTGAGACCTCCAGAGAGCAGGCGCGCTGGGAAGAGTTCCTTACGGAGAGTACCTGGAGCTGAGAGAAGCAGGCAGGCATGGAGGGGGAAGCATGGAAGGAGCTTGGGGACTGGCACTACCCTGGGAGGAGAAATGAACGGTGTGGGCTGCACGGGAACTGCGCGGTGGCCAACGTGCACCTGGCCGTGGCGGGGAACGAGAGAAACCAGCTGGACATCACAGACACTTCGGTGCTGTTTAAACACAAACGATTCTTCCCCGTGTTACGGAGCACGTCAGACAGAGACAAGACCAAGGAGGAACACATGCACACACACACACGAGGACTGCTGGAAGGAAAAAGAACAGGGAGGGACGGATATTCAGGGCTTGTCGGCCGCAAGACTGAAGAGAGCCTGTGGCTTGCTCAGGCGGTGGGCACCCAGTCGCAACTTACCTGCAGCGTTCCAGCATCAGCGCAGGCACCGTTGCCTGCATGGAAGGGACTGACGGGGCTGGGAAGTGAGAGGTGTGGGGGTACCAGTGTTCCTGGGGGCGACCAGCCCAGCGGCACCAGTGCTTACCACAGGGTCCACTGTGCTTTACTGGGATGGCAGCCTTCTGGTGGCACTCGGCCTTCTGGCGCTCGCAGTCGTTGCTGTAGGTCCGGCTGTCGCGGGCACAGACAGGCCGGTAGGCACCGTCGCAGGTGATGCGGTCACAGGAGCAGCGAGTGGTGCCGCGGCGGTTCAGGCAGACGGCATTGAACTTGCACTCATCCTTGCATTTGTCTGCGAGGAGAGAGGATAGCACCGCTCACACCCACCCCAGGGACAGGGGCAGGGGGTGTACTCTCATTGCCAAGAGCACGGCACGGAGCAGCGGGGAAGGTCAGGAACTCGAATGCTCCTGTTCCCCAGGGAGCAGAGAGGTACTTACCCTGATGCTGGCACTGCCCTGAACGCACCTTCTGGATCTCCAGTCCTCGGATGGCCCCCGAGCGCCCCATCACGCACTCGTTGTCATAAGTCACCCCGTCGTCGCCGCACACAAGCTCCCTCTTTGGGGGACAGTTCTCGGGGCGGGAGAGCAGTTCTGCCCTTTGGGTGCGGGGGTTCACCCGGCAAACACGATTCATGTCGTTGAGGACGCCTTTACAAGGGTCTGCGCACAGAGCCGGAGCAGACAGTGAGGCACACTCACGCCCTGCCCAGAGAGGTGGCTCCTGCCTGCCGTCCTCCCTCCCAGCTGGCCCCAACAGCCTCCGTACCTTCCCCAGCAGCTCTCAACACGAGCTCATCTCTTCCTTGGGACTGGACATCTGTAGGGCTCTGCACACGTAAGGACTCATTTTTTACTGAGCTGCACACGCTGAGGACACGCACCCTTTCCAAAGCGACCGCTGGGTGGGATGAGCTCTGCCTCTTTTCCCATCCTGAGCTGCCTTCGCTCCCCTCTGTCTAAGGGACAGGGCTCTCTCCCGGGACCCAGGCAAACCTCCTGAGCCCAAGGGGCGTTTGCTGGGCATTGCGAGATGCTTGGTACTCCCATCCTGCTCCTCCCATCCTCCCTCCCTGTCTTCCCCAAGTGCTGGAAGAGCCCCGGAGGCAGCCAGGGCCACACCTGCCTTGCCCCACTGCTCCAATCTAGGCTTATGCGGATCACCCTCTCTGATGAGCTGAGCTCACATTAGCATACCAAAGACACAGGCAAAACAGGTGCCGACTGTTCCCTAATCCCTCCTCCAGCCCTGGGTTTTTCTCTTCCTTGTCAAGCACCTGGAGAGGGCTGATTCGTTTTCTGCAGTCACAGAAACACGATCGAATGTTTCCACCCTTTAATCCTCCTAGTCTGAAATCCCACAGTCCCGGGCTGACAAGGGGAGGAAACAACACAGTACCCCCGCTCCCCAGCCTCTCGCACCCAGGCGAGGGACCTCCCTTTCGGCCGCCCCCACATCCCCTGGAGAAGGCCGGCCTAGGACAGGGGCACAGCTGAAGTCTTTTGCTTTGTCCATTTTAGCACGTGCAGTCATCACGGAAACGAAGCAGGTGAAGGAGCTCCCGCAGGACCTACCCAACCCATCTCCCATTCCCCCTCCGGCAAGAGCCGCCTGTGCTCGCTGCTGCCCTGCAGTCACACCAGCAGACAGCCAGGGACGCGTTACCTCCTCGGAGGCCTCTACAAACCCCAGCGAAATCACAAGAACATCTTGCGCGGACTCAAGGAGCTGTGGGTACCCAAGGCTGCTGTGGTGGGCAGGGATGCGGTATAGCTGAGGAGACGGGGACCGCATCCGAGGGGCTGGGGATGAGGATGAGGCAGATGCGCAGACATATCTCAGGGGCTGCGTGATGAGGATATTTGAGCTATGCCCCGCCTGCACTGCTCATCCCCACTCTCTCCCCTACCTTGCAGTACATCCTCAAGCCTTACAGCACACCCAATAGAGTCCAAATGCCTTCAAGTATTTTCAGGTTCTGTAGCCCGGCTGCTCAACCCAGACAGCCTGAGTTTCTGCTGATGCCCAGCTAAAACCAGGAGGACCGCAAAGGAGCAGTGAGGCTCAAAGCCTCCTCTCTGCCCTAGAAACTGGGAGCACCCAGCGTGACATCGCCTCTTTCGCACCTCCCACTTGCACCCATCTCGCCCTACTTGGGACTGAGCAGCGAAAGTGCAATTAAAACTCTTCCAGGTTTGCAGCCTGCCCAAACACCCTCCCGCACTCCTTTCCCCGGGGACAAACACTGGGCTGGCACGTGTCCTGGCTGATCTCATGGTTTTCCTAATGAATACAGTTGCTTTTAATTACAAGTATCCACAGCCGTCATTCGCCAAAGAGGAAGCCATCCTCGGAGCGGCAGGACTGCGTTTGCGCCCTGGGATCTGCGCCTGTCGGGCTCCTTTAATTAGAGGGAGCTGCCTGCCCGCGAGCCCCGGGACGCCGGCGAGCAGCAGGCTTCTTGCCAAAAGCTGCAGCCGGGGGACTCCAGCCAGGGGAAACGGCAGGGGGGAAAGGAGGTGGCACAGATGTTGCAACCGCTCTCTAGGTCAGTGGGTCCTGAGCAGAAACGCCCACAGCCAAATGCCACGGGGGAAGCGCTGGCTTGGTCTGAGTTTCAGAAGCCGTCATCCACAGACTGACCTTTTTCTGCCCAGCCCACGTTTTTGAGCTGCTGACAGCAGGCGCGTGGGCAAGTTTTTCTCCCCAACCCTTGCCATTTCCCGCTGGTCTGCCCTCGGTACTCCTGACGCAGGAGGAAATGTTTTTAAAGCAATACCCCCCTGGGGGGTAGGGGACTCACCACAGGCGCCGTCGAACTTCTTGAAAACGTTCTCCTGCTTGTCGCAGGCGTGCTTGTTGAGGTCGCACTCGCTGCGGTAGTCTTTGCCGTCGCTGCCGCACACCGTGCTCTCGGGCACGCCGCTGCAGGACGACGGGCAGACGCATTTGGCCGACTGGCCGTCAGTGGAGCGGACGCACGTGCTGCCGAAGCTGCAGGTCACCTCCGCGCAGGGGTCCTTGGAGCCTGCGGGAGAGAGGAGCGGGCACAGCACAGGCGTGAGCACAGCGGCCCGTGCTCCTGTGCCACCCTCTCCCGGGACAAATGAGTCCAACACACCACGATATCCACCTAGACAGCTACAGTCCCTCCGAGTGCCCAGAAAAGTACACGACGGCAATGGATGTCCTTCCCTCGGCTTCAGCGGATGCTGGAGCCAGGGCCGTGTACCTGGTCCCGCAGCAGCGAGCTCATCCACCCCGATGTCCGCAGAGGCAGGCAGGACCGTGAGGCTGCCGCATCAGCCCCGAATCCAGGGCATGCGAGGAAGGGAGCTCACTCCCCACCTGGCACTTCAGGCGGAGCCCCTCCTTTCCAAACCTCCTGGCCTCACTGCTGCGAGCTCCCTTCCCTGCACATGCTCTCCAAGAGCCTCTTGCTTCAGCAAACGAGCAAAACAAGGGTCCTCAAGGCACCTCCTGCAAACCGTAATTAGAGGAAGAGCTCAAGGAGCAATTTCCTCACTGACAGGGAAGGGCCAAAATGTATTTGCCAGCCTTTTTTTGCCTTTTTTTCCCCTTTATTTGTCACTTTTTTATGATTATTATTTTAAATAAATCACTCAGCACTCTCTCCCCTCTGACAAGGGCCCCAGCAGGAGGGCCGGGTGCAGATTTATTGCAAGCCAGAGCGCTGCATGAGAGAAAGGTCAAGTTAATTTACTCTGAGATGAGGAGACCGGGGTCTCATTTACACAGCTCCTTGCTCACAGCTGGTGAATGCCAGGCTGGGGAAAGGGCTTTCATCAGCCCACCCAGCCTGCGCGTACGCCTGGTCCCTCCAGCTCCAGCTCCCAGCCGTGGCAGATGTGACCCGCTGCGGGGAGGCAGTGGGGTGCAGCAGGCAGAGCTGCCCGAGACAGAGGGCTGCTCCCCACCGGTCTGCTGTGCATCGCTTGAACGGCCTGTGGCCATCGGTTTGCCTGCTTATTAAACTCTGCTGATTGCCAAGGCAGAGCTGGTGATTCTTTCAGTGTCCCTTCCCCTGAGACCTGTCCCCGTCCCTCAGGACATCACCGGCACCGCAGTGATGACATGAGCTCGGGACAAGCCTCCCCGGCCTCGCACAGTCACCTCCTGACAGCGGGAGAGCCTGTCCTTGCACTCACCGCATGGTCCCTTGCTGATGACTTTGATCCGCCTTTGCTGGTTGCACTGGGCCTTCTCCAGCTCACACTCGTTGCTGTAGGTGGAATAATCAGAGCCACAGACAGGAGCCACCACGACAGGGCAAGCTGTCTTCTTGCAGACGCAGGAGGCCTGGGAGGGGTCGGTGGAGCTCCTCTCGCACACCGCCCCGAACCCGCACAGCATCCCTCGACACGCTGCGGGCACAGACATGGAGAGACTGGTGAGCCGCGGCCACTCCTCTGCAAACAGGAGGGGTGCAGACCCACGCCCGGGTCCGGGCACCCACCCGTGCCTCCCCGCTCTCCCCCGGCAGAGCTGCTCGCAGCCCCCAGGCTCGGGGAGGGGCTGCAGCCCTCCAGGGGACCAGGACTGCAAGGGCAGTGCCAGCGGGAGGAGGATGCTCTAGGCACAGCAAGGTCGTTCCCTGGCTTAGGGTGAGGATGTCATCATCTCGGCGCGCTGCCTCTTGGGGCCTGCCAGGAACCACGCAGTTAAGTTGGGTCCTTCTCCCAGGACACCAAGTGTTTGAGGTGTAGGGGGGCTGAGCCAAGCTTGCCAGAGCCACCCACCCCAAAGCCACGTCCCTGAGAACAAGGGTCTGCCCTGCCAGGGCTGCTGCACCCCGAGCCCCTGTCTCCTGCCTGCGCCCGGAGCACGGGCGTTAAGCAAAGGCATGGGTAACCTCAGCGCCTGCTCCATCGCGCCGGTACCACGCGGAGCAGACAGCACAGAGGCCACGGGGAAGGGCGGCACGGACAGCGGGGTGCGTAAATCCTGTGACCCAGAGAAAGCTCCCTCTGGAGGGAGGCTGTCCTTGCGAGGCGGCACCCTCTCTGCCCTCAGGCATCGCACGACCATCCACGGCTCCATCCCGGCCTCTCCTGCGTGACTGAGCCCTGCTGCCCTTTGAGAGCGGCCGGGTAAGGCAGGGTATGTGCTAGACACCTTCATCCCACGCAAGGACCGGGAGGGAGGAGGCTGGGGTACAGCTTGGCCCAAAAGGAGCTAACAAACCCGCGGTCAGCCCTCTTGCCTCCTCTGTGCCCCTTCTCACTCCAGGCTGCCCATTCTGCTTATTGCCAGCGTGAACTGGAGAAAGGAAGGTCTGTCACCAGCTCTGCACCACAGCAGGGAGGCCAAGGCCCAGCTCGTGAGCAAGGAGGTGCCTCCAACCCCGCTCGGACACGGAGCAGCGTCCCCAGGGCTCCGGAAAGCGCTTGCTCTGCCCAGGGCCCCTCTGCTTGAGCCTTTGTGAGTCCTCCACAACACAACCCATCTTCTGCTAACCAGCAAGAGAAAGGGAAGTCAAGGAACGGAGAAGAAAATATCCCCCCGTGTCCCAGTGCGGGACAGATCGTCCCACATGCGCACACCGCTTTATTCATTGCCACTTATGCAAAGCAGCCGCATCACGTGGCTGGTGTCTCTCTAAAGGAGACGCACGGATCTCTTTATCACATCCACTAATCAGAGCAGCCAGCACAGACCAGTTCAGCATCTGAATTGCTAATGTGATAGGAAATGTAATTCTTCGGTTGGAGGGAAGAAAGGAGCGGACAGGTGTCTCCAGACTCGGTGGGCTGCAGGTGAGACGGCGAGAGATGCCAGAGCTTTCTGCCCAGTGGTTCCAGCCACGGGCACAGCCCTATGCTCGCACACGCATCACCGGGCACGTACGTATGCACGGGCAGGCAGGCGTGCACCGCACGGCTGCTGCGCCACGCGGTCCCTGCACCGGCACCCGCCGCACCGGGCACCTCCTGCCACCCCCGGCACGCCGCACGGCCCCGCGCTCCCCTACGCACACGGCATGCGTTAGAAATGGAGACTGACCTACATAATGAGAGAAAGAGAAATCATAAAAGGCAAAATAAAATGCTCGACAGTGGCTCATTTACACTTCAATTCCCGGGCGTTTGCCTTTGACTGCCTTGAGATTTTGAGCTCATAAGCACAGCAACAATGCACCACTAAGAGACTAATATCATCAAATAAAAAAGAACTCTCTCTCCTGCCCAATATCTAAAAGCAATTCATCACTTTTACGAAGGGCTCTGGATAGTCTCTCCTGCTCTTTCCACTGCTGCTATTCCTCTCTCTTTTTGTTTTTTAAATGCAGATGAGCCTGTTGAGCTCCGAGATTAGAGGGTGCAGGGGAGGTGCGCAAGCGAGGAATGCGAAATGCAGGGGATTCACCCCGTCCCAAGGCGCAGGTCTGTGGAGCACAAGAGTAACCGTGTAGTGCATAGTCAGCTGCCAGTCGCAGGGGAGGCAGAGATGGAGCTACCTTAGGGATCAGACCCACCGAAGGGAAGGGAGCTGGTGCGTACGGCAGATGCGGGATGCAGAGCCAGCTTGGAGCGGAGTTGCACCCAGTGCCTGCTCGAAGGCAACGGGGAGAGAGGTGCCTGTCTGAAGGCACTTGCCTTCAGGACACGCTGGCCCAGGTTCAGCAGCATGCTTCCAGATAGGGAAATCAGGGTGGGAAGCGTGTTCAGGATTTCAAAGTAGGCGTCAGGGACAGCTCTCTCCTTTCTTGAGCTCTTCTGCTCTTGTCTTTTGCCTCAGAGAACGGGAAAGGAGTCTCACACATCCAAGGCAAGGGCTTCCGAAGCCAACAGCCAACGCAGGTCTGGTCCCACCCAAACTGAGGAAGTTTTCAGTGGGACCCAATTCAGGGCAGCACCGAGCACTTCAAAACCCCTCTCCTAAGGCACCTGTTGCTATTTTTGGGTGCATTTCCTTCCCACCCAGCTCATGCACCAACAGCACTTTTGCCTTCGGTCCCTTGCCATCCATTTCTCTTCCCAGAGCCCGCAGCGCTCCGCAGCAGCCAGCCTGCGAACCTGGCAGGAAAAAACTTTCAGCACGGGACAGGACTTCTGAAGAAATTAAAACATTGCTCATGGTTTTGACTCCTCTTCAAAAAAAACTTTTAAAATTGTTCATTCAGATTTGGAGCCAAACTGAGTCTTGTCATCTTTTAAGCGATCCTCCCTGTAATTGTTTTGCCCGCACATGTTTAAGAATCTCTTAATTTGAAGTGATAAAAGTAACGGTAAATGACAAAAAGGTCACAAAGTATTATGAAGTTAATCGTGTCAAGGCACATAAAGAAAACTGGTATTTTATCAGAATTGGAAGTTTCAGTCTATCCTTGTCCCAGAACTATATTTCATAAACACATTAGGGACGTAACAGGCCAATATGTGAGCACAAGAGAGGACATAAAGGGTATTTATTTACCTCCTGTTCCACGTCAAACGGATGTTGTAGAAGCGAGCTTTTACAGCACCGGCGTTCAACAGACACCTTCCCACTCCCTGCAACGAGCTCCATCCCCGGGAGAGCAGCTTGCACGCTGCGGTGCCTCGGAGCTCGGCCCGGCTGCCCTGCGGGCGCCCGGCAGGACGGAGAGCGGGGGTATGGCGGGGTGCAACCCCCAAACACCGTGCTTCAGTCCCTGCGGACGAGGACCCACCTTCGCCGAGTTTCGGTGCTCAGGCCGAGAAGCAAAGCGAGAAAGAAAAATGCCTCAAACCAGAAACAAATTGTGACAGGCAAATTGGTTGTTTAAGTTTCTTTCACTTCTAATCATCGCTGGCGCTGCTGGTGAAGAAGCCTATTTGTTCATAGCAGATGATTTTGAAAACTCGCCCATCCAATGCTGTGATGCAGTTGGATGATGCAAGCTCAGAACACCAACGAGAATAAAACAAAATGCCTTAATTCTCCTGCCAGACCCAGGAGATGAAAGAGGTTTATTATGCCTGCTGACTCAACCCAACAAGCTCTGCAAAGGGTGAAATTCAGAGGGAGCTTCCTTATTCCCCAACGTCTCTCTCTCCCTTTCTCTCTCTAATTTTACCTGGAAGGATGCAAGAAGCATAACCATCTCTGACATGGAAGGAATAAAAGTTGGGAAATTAGAAGCAAGAAGAAGAGGCCACCAGCCCAGTTCCAGGGTACTTGGCACCGACCAAGCCGTCCCACCCCATTCCCCGTGCAGAGTCACTGCAGACAGAAGCGCTTCGCTGGGCAGAAGGCAGCGATCGGTGAGGCACAAAGCGCTCTTTTCCTAACGCTTGTACGCCGCAGCCTGAGTAAACCCCGGGCAGCAGCTAAAGCAGACAGAAGCGCAAGGACCTCTTACATTTGGTTCCTGACGGTGGTGGTGAAGACCACGGTATCAAAAGGGCCCCACGCGCGAGGAGGGGCCGCAGACCACTCTCTGCTCCGCTGGGCGTGGGGCCAAGACACAACGAAGGGACCAGGCTTGCCTTCACGCTCCCGAGCTGGAGACGAGACGGGGCAGACAGGAGCGCAGAGATGGTGCTCGCCAGCACGGCGAGGAAACCGTCTCCCTGCCCACCCGACCGGGACAAGCAGCACGGAGCAGGGGCGCGCAGAGGGACCTGGGCTCTGCCTGCCCGCCGCCCCGCTCGTGACATCGGTACAACATCACCAGGATAGCGACCGCACGTTGTGCCTTCGACGTCACCCGACAGACGTGCCAGGGCAGGGCTTGGTTGAGCCCAAGCCCAAAGCCTGCCTTATCCACAGCAACGCTGCAGCTGGAGGCTTTGGAGCTGGCCATGATGGACATCTCTGCAGGGCGGACACTGGAAGGCAGTGGTGAACCAGAGTCAGCGGGAGCTTGCGAGAGATGGAGCCCCTGCTCGGGATGTTGGAGGCTGCAGCCTATTGTGCCTGTTTCCCGGTCGCAGAGGGGAGGTGAGATCTCTCAGCACTTGTTCAAGACTGTGCTTCAAAACTGTCTACAAAGCACACGGCGAGGCTGGGCGGCAAGGTCGGAGAGCAGACCGGACCTGAAGCAAAGCACGGCGCTGGTTAAATCATCCCAGCGCCGCGGAGAGGAGGCGCAGCAAGGCGTTTGGCAAACAACGAGAGCAGCACTTGTCTGGAGCAGAAAAAAGCTACAGCTAGGAGCTGACCTTTCCCAAACCTCCCGAGCCGCTGAAGATGAGGGAGAGAAACAGCTCAAGTGAGGTATCTATACAACACTTGAGCAAGCTGTATAGAACAAAAGGGAGGGCTTGGGCTCATTGTAACCACGCTGAATACCAGCCAAGCCTCTCCGTGTCTCTTAGCAGCACTGGAGCAGAAACAGGATAATAACTAACAATAACAACAACAACAATAATAATAAAGAAGTGCACTTGCTGGAGAGGAGGGGAAAAGCAAAAATTGTTGCTACAAATAATCCGTGGTGCCATGCTTCCCACCACAACTGAGTCAGCACGGGTGGACACAGCAGCCTCCTCTCCCTCAGCAGCCCCAGGCTGAGCCTGCAAAAGCAAGAAAGCCTTTTAGGAGAGATCAAGGGTAGGGGAAAGACCTGACTGGGTTCGGAGCCACGTTCCAGCTCAGATGGGCTATGTTCTGAGGCTCCACCTCGCGTCCTGCAGTGACACAAAGTGCACAAAGCAACGCTAATGAGTGTTTCCCGTCCTCGGGCTAATTGGGGAAGGCGAGGGGCACACAGAAGCGCTCTGGCCTCTCCTCCGAACAGCCCGGAGCGGAGGAAGGTCAGGGCACCGCTGCAGCCTGCATTGTCCAACAGGCAAGGGGAGCACGCCGGGCAGCTCCTGCCCCGCGAGAGCTGGAGCTGTGGCTGGCCTCTGCCTGCCTGCCTGCCGCCTCCTGCCCCCAGAGAGGAGCAGATGGGGCAGCGAACTCGGGTGCCGATACCATGTCCGTTTACCGCAGGAGCGCCTGCAGGGTAGACCTCGCCTGGCCCGGGGGCTCGCAGCGCGGGGCGTTCACCGAAAACGCTGGGGCGAGAGGGGATGGCTCCTCGCAGGAGACAGCAAGGCAGGGGCACCAGCCAGGCACAGCGGCCAAGAGAGAAGCCACCTTCCCCAGCCTGCCAGTGCTTCCCTGGCCCATTGCACGGGAGGCCAGGGCGGGATGCCTGCACCAACGAACCACGAGCAAAGAAAAGGGGAAAGGAGAGAGATGACGAGCTGAGAGAGCTTCTGGGAGCATATCTACGCTGGCAGCCGCAACTGGGGTGGGAAGAAGGAGAGTCAGGGTTGCAGAGCGCTTCTTCCTGCGGTCCGGGCCCAGAGCTGCGGGCATTCATCAGAACCGAGCCGCTCCCGCACAAAGAATAACTACACCAGGTGTAATGACACCGGTTCAGATCGAAGCCTCCCCCCCGATCCGTGACACTTCCTCAGGCAGCCCCTAATCAGCACCAGGGAGGGAGCGGGATGCTTCAATACCAGGGAAGCTCCTGCCAAGGTTCAGCTCAGCGTTTCCCCGAGAAGGCTGCGCGGGCACAGGTGGCTGGTACTCCACGAGTAGCTGCCAGGGCAGATGGCACCAGCTCCACCTCCTCGTGTCCAACAGTGCCTGCAGATGCCCAAAGCGGCTGGAAGGACAGCTGAGAATAGGACGGCTCCGCTGTGGCCAGCGGGGAGGGCCAGAGCCACTGTGAGAATGGCTACGAGCCACCGCGGCTCCTCGCACCCAGCTCCGCTCTGCAGAGAGATGCGGGAGTCGGCGTGAGGCTGCAGGCAGCTCGGGAGAAGACGGCTGGTGAAGGAAAGGCCCTGCTTGAGCTGGGCCCAAGAGACTGGCCAAAACGAAGATGCTGCACAGCACACACGCATATACTGGCCCGTCCTGGAGAACTCCCGGGCCAGAGCTGGCAAGACTGTTCTGCCAAGTGAGAGCCCATGACCATACGTGCATGCAAAGGGTTCGCTCTGTGCCTCAGCAGCCTCCTCTCTCCCCCCACACGCACAGGCTTGCACTGTGCCCTCCTTCAGTCCCCTGCATCCTAAAAACCGCAGCAGCCAAGGCTTCAGGTTGCGTGCTGCCCTCCCCAGCCTGGACCGCCACCTCTCTCCCAGCTGCCAGTTCTGGCCACATCGCCATTTGCTCCACGTGCTCCAGGTAGAGCTCTTGGGCCAGCTACTCAATCCATCCCAGCCTTCTTCCGAGACTCCTGGACCGGAGCAGTGAGGACAGGCAGCAGGGAGACGGCAGCCGGCTGCAGGCAGGAAGGGCGGAGAGCAGCTTCTGCTTCCAGCTTCAACTCCCCATCCAGTTCTGCGCCTTGGTTCTCCCGTTTACAAAAAATGCAGATAATAATAATAACCAAACCCCCAATGTCAGTAGGTAAATAGCTCAATAGAACTAGTAGGGATTAATAACAAGCTGGCTTCGTCAAGTGCTTTGAGATATTGAGGTGAAGAGCTCTATCTAATAAGCCCCAAGCATTCACATTAAAATGTTTCTCCAGCTTAATAACAATAATCATAAATGTAATGTCAAAATTGCTCTTTTCCACTGCACAGAAAAGAAAAAAACCTGCTACTGGAGCAGCTTGCTGATTGCTTATTGCACCCTACCAGGCCCTCCGCAGCACATGCCCGCCTGCCCCGCGTTCACCGGCAGCGCCCGCCCAGGCGGCCAGGCCACCGAGAGGGGCTCTGGCAGGCGCACGGTTCCTCCTCCCAGGATAGCAGCTTTCTCCTCAACGGGAATCCTGCCAAGGGAGGAGGAGGAGGAGGGCCCTGAACACCCACAGAGGAGGGGGACGCCGGGAAAACGCGCAGGCGATTCCTGGCAGCTCCCCCCTGCCCAGCCAGACCTGCCTGCTGAAGGCAGAACGCGCGTTTGCCAGCCTGGATCCGCTCCAGATCCCAGGGGAGCCCATCCCTTCTCCAAACGGGCCGAGAAAAACAATCAGAAAAGCACAGCCAGAAACTTGATTACAGCTCGCGGGTGGGAGACAGGACGGTGGGATGTACTTTCACGGCTTAAAGTGTCTCCAGTGACGGGAAAGGGGCAGGAGAGAGGAAAGGCTACCAACGCACGACAGCCACGGCCACGAATCCCTGCAGCAAGGGCCGCAGGCAAGAGATGCAGAGGGAAAGACGCTTCCCAGCAGCACACCCGGGAAGGTCAGGGCAACCTGCACCTCTGAGGACCCGCTGGCAGCCGAACCGCTGGCACCGGGTATTTCTTGCTCATAGGAAGAGCCTGAAGTTAAAGAATGAGGATGTCCATGCCAAATGTGCAAGGTGGCTGCCTTTTAACCTAATGGTATTGGATTAAAAACTCTCCCTCTCTGGGAAGCAGTGGGTGCTCCCCTGCGAGAGCCGTTTAAAGCAGACTGGACTGGGGAATACAAAGCGGAGAGCAGCCCCGAACTGGCTAAGCTGGGCAGCAGAGGGAAAAAGCTGTGATGCTCGAATACATCGTTTCGATCCCTAACGCACACCGACGGGCACCGAGCTGACGCGCACCTCTGCGTCCCACCTACCGCCATTCCCCACTTAGTCCCCAAGGATGGGGAGGTCACCAGTGGGCTACACTAGTGACTTGTCCTGTCCTAAATCCTGCCTCAGAGCAGTCCCTGTTAAATCCCCATGTTCGAGAGACAAAGCCACCATCACGGAGCAGGCAAGATGCCGTTGAAAACGCTGGAGAGTGCCCTTGGAGCCCAGCGGGCCATCGGGCCTGCCGTGGGGAGTTCCTCGGGCAGAGGACAAGGAGCACAAGCAAGGCAGCAGCAAGCAAGCGCGCTTAATAGCGAAGGGCGAGGGCATGCGCACGATAAACCCCGTGGGCTGAGGCTGAGCCTTCCTTCTGGAGCAGGGGCAAGGCCTAAGCGAGCCCGCCCGGCTGCCATCCAAGACGTAAGGACACGGCTGGCGCAAAAGGCAGGGGAAGCCAGCAAAGAGCAGGGCAGAGCCGCTTCGGGGCCTCCTTGCGCCCAAAGGGCGGAGGGGACGGCGAGGCCCCGGGGACGGAGCCGTGCGTGCGTGTGGGGACTGCGAAGGCCGGCATTAATTCTGCATGAGCGCGAGGCCCGTCGCCATGGAGACGGGTTAGGCTGGCACTCCAGCCGAGCCTCTCGCCTGTGCACATTTACTGCTCTTCCCGGGCCCACCCTCCCTGCCATCGGCATTAATCGCATCAGCCAGGGCTTGCTCGCCGAGGGAGAAGGAGCCGCCTGCCCTGCTCAAAGGCCTCGGCTGCGGGGCTGGGAGAGCCACACGCAGGCTCCGGCAGCAGAGCCGGGCTGTCCGCCCCACGAGCCCTGGCCAAACGCCGCTCGGCACCTCCCAGGCCACGCCGAAATCGGCACCGGCTCTCCCGGGAACGAAACGCGGAGCCGTCGGATCGTGGGGCATTAACACCACGCTGCTTAACTCAGGCGCTTTTGCTTAGAGCCCCTACCCCTGGCACAGCCAGAGCAGCGTTAGGGGCATGCGAACCCCAAGTCCTCGAGCCCCGGTTTTGCCCATCTTCACCCACTTTATGGCCTGTCCCTACAACACGGGACAGCAACTTCAGGCAACGCCCCTGACGTGGACCTGGAAAGCTGCAGTTGGCCTCGCTGAGCAGCAGCGGGCCAGGGGCAGCCGCTGGCTAAAGGCCCTGCCAGCACCCCTGCGTACGCCCTGCAGGTACCAGAGGCGAGGGGGAAGGTGGCACCCCTCCTCCCTCACCAGGATTGCGCACATCTTCCTTTCAACGATTTAGCCACGGAGCTAAATCTGCAAATCTGTGGCCTCCAAGGCCGCAAGAACCTCTCCAGAGCAAGTCCCCAAACCAACTAAAGTTTTCAAGCTGATGTGTTGTAAGGATGGAAGGTCCTTAAGAAGGTGAATGGTGGGCATCCACCATCGAGTTGGGGAGCCTCTGTGATGCTTTCAGCTCTCCGAGGACCTTGCTTGCGCAGCTCTACACGTGACAGAGATCTCTAGGAAACCAGGTATCTCCTCCTGGGACCACAGTGTGGGAGTTCAGCACCCCCGAACATACCCTGTGCTCCTGCGTCACACGAGGAGACGGCGAGGGCAAGCCCAGAAACGCGGCCATCACCAGCCACAACCTTTTACAGCCCACCTGCCTATAAAAAACCTCCTCTGTCCTGGTTTAGGCCGGGACGGAGCTAGTTTTGTCTCCAGAAGCTCCTGTGTTTTGGCTTTAGTGTGAGAAGAACGGTGACAGCACACTGACGGTGCTGGGTGCTGCTGAACGACCAAGGACATTTTGCAGTTTCCCAGGTTTTGCTAACGTGCAAGGGCAAAAACTTGGGAGGGGCAGAGCCAGAATAGTTGATCCCAACTGGCCAAAGAGAGTGTTCCCTACCATGGACGGCATGGCCGGGATAAGTGAGGGTCGGCCGGTGGGGCACTAGGCTTTTAGACCCTTGGTGCCTTAATCGTTAAGCTTCCCTTCGGGTTGCTCTTTGTTACCCTATTTTTCCTTTTTGTTTTTCGTTCGTTCGGCTGTTGGTTCCCTCGCCTGCTCTCTCTGGAACTGGCTGTGCTGGGATAGCTGGGTGGGGAATACCCCTGCTCCCTGCCTGCTGCTCGGGACGGGCTGTATCGGTCGTCGGGTGGTGAGAAATTGTGTATCGTTTGTTTTAGATATTCTATTATCCTTATATATATATTATTATTATTATCATTATTAATATATTTTTATATTTTTCCTTTGCTGTCCTGGTGAATTGTTTTTATCTCAACCCACGAGTTTTCCTTTCTCTCCGATTCTCCTCCCCACCCCAGCGGGGAGGGGGGGAGGGAGCGAGCGGCTGCGTGGGATTGGGTTACAATTTGGGGTTAAACCACGACACCTCGCCTCTAAAAGCCACCACAAGTGAAATCTAACCCGTGAGCAGCAGCAGAGCGGTCAGCACCGCAGCCCGGCCCCTCGCGGGGCTGACACCGGCAATGCGGGCAGCACGGGCCAAGGCAGACAAAGGAGGAGTGGGAGGAGAGCTGGCTACACGGTCTATAATTGGGGGTCAGGAGGGGTGGGCAGCAAGGAAAAAAGTTGATCCGTTGGAAGATCTAAAAGCAAAATCATGTGCTGGAGGCAGAGGGATGGTGGTGAGCAAGGCGAAGGCAGTGCCGGGGGCGGGCAGGGCAGGGTGGAGCAGGGAGGAGTTGAAAGCATCACGTTCTTGGGTCTAAAACATCAAAGTCACTCTTGCAAATCAAACATCATCTTAAAAGACTCTCTCATTAATCTGTCACGAGTCCCCTGCGAGAGCGGCTCTGAGCAGACTGTCACAGCTCCTAATCGCTGGAAGAATTCATCAGCCTCCATCAGAGAGAGGAGCAGCTCGGAGACGCGCTCCACAAGGGACGCGAGCGAGAAGCCCGCCGCAGCAGCAGGCTCCCGCGGCCCTGCCTGCGCGCCCCGGCGCGCACAGACCCTCCTGCCTCGCCACAGAGCGCGCGGCCAAGAGCAGGCATCTGCCCCCAGGAGCCGCACGCTGCAGCAAAACACCCAAAGCTCAGCGCACACAGCGTGCCCGGATGGGAGGGCAGCCCGTACGTAGCCCACGCGAGGGAGGGAGGCAAAGGCAAGAAAAAAATACTTGGATTGTTTTAACCTGCTCCCACCTGCCCGCGGAGGCCACGCTCTGCAAAAGAGTGTTTACACATCGGGGAGATTAGAGAGCTCAGCAAGGGAAGGAGGGCTGCAGCAGGCTCTGGATGCCTGGAGGGAATGCCGGCTCCTCCCGAGCCGCAGCAGGTCCCAAGCCAGCGCTCAGCCGCACGGCTGCAAGGCCAACGTGCCACCCTTTGCCGACCTTTCCCAGGCCCCAGGCTGCCGGGCGCTCTGCGAGGTCTACTCACGCTCTTTGCAAGGCGCTCGCTCATACCCTGGGGGGTCTCGGCCAGCTTCGTGCCTCCTGCTGTCCTTCTCTCTCCCTCTGCGCTTCATGCGAAGTATTAAACGTAGCGACTGCAGCCTGTAGGGGCTGCGCTAAGCCTGGCCTTCCTTCGGCTGCACGCCGCGGGGCAGAGGGCTGCCCAGCCCGCCGGCTTGGGCAGCAGCTCCGCACCGAGTGCCCCGTCCAGGAGAGGGGGTATTCAGCCCTGGTGACCCTGGCAGGCAGAGCACCCGTTTACGCAGGACAGACAGACTCCCGTGCCGCCCCAGCCCCACAGCTTGCCCCCGGAGGAGCTGGATCCCCGCTACTGGCCGAAGGTGCTTGGGATGCTTGGCTCAGCCGAGCACCGCCGGCACAACTACAGCCGCTCCTGTCCTCAGCAAACACAGCAAGACTCCTGGTGTCACTGGGACCTCGGGGCACATTCCTACAAAAACAATGTTCGCTTGGCAAGGAACCCTCTGCCGCAGCACAGCGCCAGGCGGTGTCTGCAGCGGGCTAACTGGGGAGCTGGTAGCGATGCACTAGCTCTCTCCGAAAGGGATCACACACCGACTTCAGCACGACACGGCCACGGGGAAGAGAAGACAAAGCAACACAAGCGCTGTTTCTTTGTCACAACGCCCCAAGACTAAATGCCAGAAGGACCGTCCTGGGAGACGTGAGGCAGAGATGTGGGGAGAGTGTGGCAAGCTTGGGGATCACAGAATCACAGATTGGTAGGGGTTGGAAGGGTCTGCAACCTTAGCAAGGACCTGATACAGGAAAAACCAGGAATACCTTAGCAGTTCTCCCATCTATTCCTCCTCTAACACTTAAGCCACGTAACATGAAAGTGCATAAATTGATCCCCAAGAGAAAGCTCAAACCTCACTGCAAATGGAGAAGAAAATGCTCTCAAGAGATCAAAAGTGGTGTCTAATAACTGCTGCTACCTTATCTACCGCTCAGCTTTTGAAGAGCTATGTTTAGCATCTCTCCTCTCTCCAGAGCAACCCTGAAGCAGCCAGAGCTGGTTCGGCTGAAGCGCACTTGGCTGCGGTGCTCAGCCTGCAAAACCCAGGCAAGGAAACAGTCGCTCCCACTGCGGCAGCGGGCAAGACAGCCAGGCCGGGCCGCGGGGCGAGGGCACGGGGATGAAGCTCCACAAGCAGCCCCCGGTCCTGGCTCCCGAGCTGTTGCCTCACTGCCGTAGGGTGCAAATAGGAGCAAGAAAAAAGGAAGGGGAAGCCAAAGATGGAACCACGGTGACTTCACCGCAGGACCCCTTGGGCCAGCTAAGGGACGGATGGCTTCACCCTGGAGGCATGAATTGCCCGGGATCCTGGGGCAAACAGAAGAGCACCCCGGGCCACCCCCTGCCCGAGGCGGCGGGTGCAAGCGCCGTGCCGGCAGCGCAGGAGGTCAGCGTTGCAGTCTGGGCCGCAGCGAAGTCTTAGAGAAGGAGTAGGCACTATGTAATTAAAAGCGAGCAGCTGCCAAGAAGCCTGGTACAAAAATTTCACCTTGCGCAGAGAGAGTGATTTTTTTTCTGTTCCGTGATGTGTGACAAGACTTCCCACCACGCTCCGATGCTCCGAGTCCCTCCTCGCTCAGTGACACCAGCCTCAGCCCAGCCGCCCGCCGGCTGACACAGCCAGAGGTGCAGAAACACGGCCACGGCTCCCGCTGCCGGAGCCAGCGGCCGGCTGGGCTCTGCCCGTCTGCCTCGGGACAGGCTACCCCAGAGCCACGCAGCCGGGCACGAGGCGCTCGGGCGGGGGGTGCAAACCTCTCCCTGCTCCCCACCACGCTTCTCCGCACGTGGCCTCGGCAAAGGAGTCGTTCCTCGGCACAACGGGGCTTGCGAGGGGAATGCTGGCAGCGCGATCAAGCAGGAGAGCATCTCCACTGAGCCGCCGTGGCCCCGGGGCAGCCCGTGCCCCCAGCGCACGTCCTCCATGGAGCACCCCTTCCCCAAGGAGCACCCCTTCCCCACGCACCCCTGTTCCGCTGCTCGACACAGAGAGGAGAGGTCACGGCAGCCCAGCAGTGGGCCTGCAAGGAGCACCAGCAAGGCTTAACGGCAGCCCTGCCGTCCGACAGCGTTTATCATCAGGTGGGGAGGTGACACGGGTGGACACCACGGCCAGAGGCCGTAGCAAGATGGATCACTGCTGGAGCGGATCGCTTTCCTCGCTCCTGCTGTTGCAAGTCAGCTCCCGACATTTCAAACCGCACACGTGGGAGAGAGCCGGGGCCGGGAAAAGCACGGGTGCAAAAGGACGAGAGCGCGGGGTGGTCAGAAAAGACATGGGGCTGCAAAATGCACCTGTGGGCAGACAAAAAAAAAAGACGGGTCTGCAGCACCTTCCCTTTCTACTAACTGAGATCAGCCCCGCCACGAAGCCTGCGCTATGAATTCATTTTGCGGCATCCAAGTCTTATATTGGCTTGTGTCAAAAGAGAAATAGGCTGGGATTAGCAGCCAAAGCCAGCAGGGTGTTCCAGTACCGCCACACACAAAGGGAACAAAATTGAGGAGCTTGTGTTTTATTTTAAGTGATATTTTCATGGCTCTCTTCCCAGGGCAGCCGAGCATCCCTTCCCCTGTCCCCCTGAGCAGGCGCAGAGCCACCCAAAGAGCCACCTGGCTCCTTTGAAAAACCAAAAGCCCAAGGCTGCCTCCCAGTATTGTCTCGGAGAGGGACTGGAGAAGGGCAGGCTCGGCGTGAATTTGGCAGCGGGAGGAGGTTCCGGACAGCACAGGCGTCTCCCGAGGTGTGGGCCGGCCCCACGGACGCGCGGCAAGGGCTGACTCCGGGCTGCAGGCAGGCTGCGGGCAGCAGCGTGACTGGGCAGAGCAGGCGGGGGGGTAAGCGCCTTACCTGACTTCTAAGCCCAAGGCACTTATTTCCCCCTTACTACATCCGTGCCAATAGGTTACTAGCCAGAGGAAGCTGTTCATCAGAATTATGGGATGTTAACTAAAAACCATCAAATAAAAGGAAGGAGCATCTTTTCCTGATGAAGTATCAAACAGGAGCAACAAGACCAGGACCTCCGATGCACGGCTGCTGCTCAGGCGCAGCCGGTGCTCCGTGCCGAAGAACACCGCAGCCCTGCGCGCCCAGGTAACGCTTCTCCCCTGCCCCACGCCCGGGCATCGCCTCCTCAGGTGCCCACACACGCAGACACCGGGCTGGCAGAGCGCAGAGAGGCCGTGAAGCACCACCTCCCACCGCCACTTGGCTGTCCCTAGCAGGACGGTCCCTTTGCAGGGCAGCAAGGCACACGCACCCTCCGGGCTCTCTTGCTGCCTCAGCACAGCCGAGGTAACACTCAGCCTGCCCCAAACTCATCTACGGGTGGGGGGTATTTCCTAACACCCCCTGGCACAGATCAGATGCTCCGTAATACACGGCACCGCTCGCAGCCCCCACGAAGGCAGAGATGGCCACCAGCAGGGACACGGGGAACCAGTCCTCGCAACGCTGCAGGCAGCTGTCCCCTCTTCACGGCAGAGGGAGGGAGCCACGGGAGGGGAGAGGGAGCTGGGCTTGGCAAGGCAAAGCCGTAACAGGGTGCTGAAGAGAGGGCGTCCAGCAGCCAGGTGAAAGACAGCGCCCAGGACTGAGCACTGCAGGATTAATCCGCAAATCGATTTCCTACGCAGACTTGAAAAGCCACCTGCACCAGCATTTTCTCTGCCTAACCCCATACCTGGACCAGTTCCGCAAACCCTGTATTTATGGGGCTGCCAGGCACAAGAAAGCATTTTTCCAATACTTAATTTCTCAGATGTCCTCATCTCATGCGTCACTGCTGCTTTTATGCATCCATAAATAAGCGTTTAGCGCTGCTCCCTCGGCCTGGTGCGACGGGTTGGGCCAGCATCACCCTACCCGTGCTTGCCAAAAGGAAATGGTGTCCAGCCCTCTCAGCCTTCTCGGATGCTTCCAAACCCAGCAGAGACAAGACCCACAGCTGGTTGGTGCCATTAACACATCTGCAAAGACGCACGGGTGCCAGCAAAAGGGCTGGCTGCCACCGCCCTGGCGAGCTATCATGACTCTCCCCGTCCGCGAGCGATGCTTGCTCGAGCCAGGCTGAAGCAAGACGTAGCTCTGAGATTACGACGCACTCCCACGCTTGATCCAGAAAGCTGCTGGGGCCACCCAGAAACCCAAACCTGCCAGACCAAAGAGGTGGTGAGAGCGAAAGGGGCCAAACAGGCTGCCCGAGCCTGTGCCGCACCAAGAGGGCTCCTTTCTCCCTAGCAGGGCTGGGAGAGCAGCATGGGCAGAGGGCACTGCCCGGACCCCGCCGGGGAGCCCCAGCTGCAGCTCACCCCACATTGCTCCGCTCTCAGCCCCTCGCCTCTGCACCAGGAGCGGGAGGAGGGTTGCCCGCACCAGGAACGGGAGCGGAGCGTGCACGCAGGCACGGTCAGAGCCCAAACTGCCACCAGCGAGACAGAGCCCTGCTCGCCTCCCCCAGCTCCCACAGGAGCAGGGCAGCTTTGTGTCCCGCCTGCTGCTCTCGGCTCCGGAGCTGTCTGCTGCTGGCCGTGCCATCGCCCTCCCCGCGGACCTCGCTAACAGGTACCCCAGCCGAGAGGGCTTTCCGCATCCCCACGGAGCGCCGCGGCAGGAGGGTGGCAGGAGGAGAGGGATGATGGGGAGCTGACCCCGAGAGCCCGGTGTCTCATCCTATCGATCCGCCCGAGCGGCCAGCCCGGCTCTGGCCAGCCCGGCTTGGCGGCTCCAAGAGGGCTTATTGTTCTCCCCGCCCTCCGCAGAGCAAACAACAAAAGCAATCTTGCCTCCCGCACGCGACTCCACCAAGGGATGCTGCAAACAAACAGAAATCAAACCTCTCATCACAGATGAGCAAAGAGAGGGGAGGAGGTACCCTCCAAATCCTCCCCCGCCATTTACTTCACCCCAGGGGATGCAGGAAGGCCCAGCCCACCCTGCCGGCCCCCTGCACCGCACCTGCCAACCCTCCCTCCAGAGCGCTCCTGCCCTGGGGGGCCGCAGCTGAGCCAACATCCACCCCCTCCCAGCTCCCCGCGCAGACGCTCCCCAGCTCCTGCCCACCACTGACGAGAAAGGAGAAGAATTAGCCAGCTTGGATGCCACGGGCCATTCCCTCAGCTGGGGAAAAGGCAACAGCCTTCACGGAGCGCTGCGTTTAAGTCAGCCAGGCCTTAAGACTCTATAGAGCTTAACAATTCCCTGCCCGGCTGCGGGAATGCCAGCGGCGTGGGAGATTTGGGAGAAAGCAGTGAGTTAAACAGCATTAATGGCCTTGTTTCAAAATAAAGCAGAGACTACTCTATAAATCAATGTGTGGCTGAAGAGTTTTCTAGGGTAGAAATTGGTACTGGAAGAAAAGGAAGAGATAAATAGCCCACGAGTGCTAATTAGAGACAGCTCCCTGCTGCCTGGCTGGCTTTCACCTCCAGCATCGCCGGAGCACCAAGGGAGCGGCCGTGGCTGCAGCACCTTTTGTGTACGCAGGACAGGTCTTTGACGAAGAGACGCCTGAGGTGCAAGAAACCACTTCTTCATATGAAAACTGAGGTCTGACATTGCCAGGGCAGACGACGATTTCTGTCCAGCTTTGCACCTCCGTTTGGAAGGAGAAAGGACCACCGCAAGCCTTCCAGCAGCAGGGTTTCCTGATAGAAATACCAAGTTGCAGATCCTCCGCCGGTACCGGTGGGCAGAGATCTGGCGGCTCACGGCGCAGGCTGCCAGCTGGTGGCAACCCACTGCTCGTGACAGAGCTGTGCAGACTTGGAGAAGATGAGGATCTAGCCCAGAAGATAAAGAGGTGACAATCCTCAAGGAGCCCAGCTGGAGAAGCAGCAACCAAGGGGCCCCGCTGTGCTCGACACCGGCACGCTCTCGTGCGGGGACGCAGCCCCTGCCCCAGAGCGCACACCGCCGCCGAGACCCACCGACTCCTCGCCCGCCGCCTTTGTCACGCCACCAGGTACCACCTGGGGAAGGGACCATGGTGCGCGGAGGCAGAGACCCTCCCCTGCCTGTCCCTCCCAGATGCGGCTGCTTAGGGGAAGGGAGGAGGGTTCGGCGGCTCCCACCCAGGTCTGTCGGTCGGACAGGTGGGCACAGTTCTCGCTAGCACAACACCTCGTCCCACCAAAGCCGCCCTGAGAGCAAGCCCAGGATGGGAGAGCCACGGCCCTCGCCCAGCAAACCTCACCCGAATCCCAGAGCTGCCAAGTACAAGCACAGCCCCGTCTAAGTCAGTGGACGTGAAACAGGACCAGAGCCACGTCTCCAAGCCAGCCCGGGCGCCCAACACTCCCAAGCCCTCCGGCCCAGCAGAAGCAGCAGGGACCAGCCCCTTCACCCCAGGGGGGACCTCTGCCCCATGCCCCCTGCTCCCCTCTGCCCGGCGACGCTTCCCGAAGCCGACGCGAGGCATTTGCACCATATTAGACTTGCAAAAGGAGGCGCCTCATTTGGCGACCCACCAAGGGTGGTAGTTTTCCATCTCCTGTGGGGACCAGAGATCTTTTGGAGCATGTCATCTGGCTGGGCTGGGCTGCTAATATTTTGGAGCCCTAAGCTAGGAGTTACACCTA
Organism: Phoenicopterus ruber ruber; assembly: GCA_009819775.1. Taxonomy (NCBI): domain Eukaryota; kingdom Metazoa; phylum Chordata; class Aves; order Phoenicopteriformes; family Phoenicopteridae; genus Phoenicopterus; species Phoenicopterus ruber. The sequence continues at coordinate 6,248,929 of CM020235.1, read as the reverse complement.
CGTTCGTTTTTATTTTTGCTTTAGATGTCTCCTCTGGTCCAATTATAGATTAATCACATTTTATCTAGCATCCGTTTCTCCCCCGCCTCTTTCCCCACCCCCATCAGAGAAGGAAAGAAAGAAAGAAACAAATGTGTTATTAATTGGCTGCTGTTTTCTGCTGGGTTCTTATGTGCGCACGTGAAACTAGGGAGGCTGGGGAAGGTGACTGAACAGCCTGCCAGCAGAAAGCAGGGCATTTTAAGCCTGATTTTCAGAGAAAACAAAGCTCCTGTGATGACATGATCTGAGCATGTGCTCGCCTGCCTGCATCCAACAGCTTTTAAAGCCATTGACTGATAACAGCATGGCCTCAAAAACCAAAGTTCCCGCAGGTCTGTGAAACTGCAAGGCTTTAGTAAGGCCAGAGAAAAGGTGTGAGGTGCTGGTGAGTACACTGCTCATCAGACGCCAGGGAATCCATAGCTGAGAGGCAATCCGTAGGCGAGTGCCACAGGTCCAGGGAAAACGCAAGTCCGTAGGAACCCCAGGTGCTGTCCCACCTGCCCTGCCAGGGAAGGACCGCTAACCAGAGGACAAGGAAAGCAGCACGCTGCCTCATGACCGGCAAAGTGAAAACTCGGAGGTGGGGAGGGAATTGTAGGAGAGCCCAGAAACAGAAACCTGTGGTACCCAAGCAAGGACGGGAAAGGAAGGAGGGCTGTGCTACAGTCCCCCGGGATTTACATGCCCACACCCTTTCTGGCCAGGGCAGAGGAGACACCTGATGTCCAGCTGAACTCCAGCTTCCATTTTGCTCTTGATGCTGATAAGGCTGAACCCTTTTGCCAGCTGGAGCATAAGCCCGACAGATTTTTTGGTAGCATTTACAGTGTTAGTAGCTGACTGATCCAAGACTGGATGGGCTGGGATGATTCAACTTTGGCTGCACAGCAGAAGCAGTAATTTAATGAACAGCCAACAGCACCTCTGCAACCTCTGCTAGCCTCAAAAATCACCTCTCCCCGAGCTGCTCAGCCCACATCCCACGTACTTGTGCTGGAGAGATTCCTACCTGCTTTGTGCCCATTTAACCTCCTGCACAACCCACTCCAGTCCTTTCCCAGCAAGACCAAGACCCGCTAAGGCAGCGGAGAGCCCCAGGGAAACCCCGCGTCCACATCACTCCCCTGAACAGGCGTCCCTCCCCGCGCCCAGGGCAGGGTGGGGGGCGGCAGGGAGGATGTCTGCTGCCCATGCCACGGCGAGATGCACCCTCGAGCTCCAGGCCCCACAAGCTGAAACTAGTCACCTCCCTCACCGTCCTCCCCTGGGCTGCTCTGATGCTACACCCAAAAAACGGAGGGACCAAGGGAGACAGAACACTGTTTCTGGCTATTTCCTCATGCTAACAGCCCATCACCTTCTCATGGTCCTTCCCTCACCTGCAACCATCACATACCATGGGCACACATGCCATTTGGGTTTGGGTTTTTTGCTCTGCGCTTGCAGAGCAGCAAGCCTTTCTGCACCTCCTCCTGCTTCCCCCCTCCTTCTGCCAAAATCCAGGAAGACACTTAGGGGACGAACACAGAATAGCCACTGGATTCAACACTGCTGCTTTGAAGGATAATGTCCCCTTCTCCAGTCCCCTCCCTTCCTCATGGCCTCAGCAGATGAACCAGTAAAGCTCTGCAAACTCCTGGAGCACACGGAAGATCCCATCTCCCCTTCCAGCCCTTCCCCACCTCCACCGCAGCCGCCCGGGAAACCCTCCGCAGGGAAAGGGCTGCTGTCCCTCCCGGGGAGCACGAGGGCCCGTCGCTCTGCCCTCCCGCCTCGCCCCGGAGGGACACGCTCCTGCATCCCCGGGGCGCGATGCAGTACCGCTCCGGGCACAGAGAGCAGGCAGTCAGCTGCAAAATAGATCAGTGGGTCAGGAGGCGCAGCTCCGCCGGCAGCTGCGGGAAGCACGAGCGGCTCGAGCCGTTTGCTCTCAAGTGCATCCTGAGCACAGGAACCCAGCTCCAGCAAGCGAGGCTGTACTTACCATCTCGCGGCGTTGGCGGCGTCTGAGTGAAATAACTATTGGGCTTGTCTGCAAAGAAACAAAAAACACAGGGCTGTCAGCAGCTCCCTCTTGCGCACTCTCCCCTGCTCCCCCCAGACCCCTGCCCACAGCTCCCCAGCAGCTTTCGGGTCAGCATTTCATTCCCTCAGCACACATGCCCTGCACAAGCAGGCACCGACTCCCAGGGAACGCCGGGAGGTCCTGCAGCAAGAAGGGAGCAGCAGGAACAGGAGCCCTGGCTCTCCCCTGGTATCGATGGAGCCCCTCTTGGCTTGGGACCTGGCAGGAGCCGCCTTCTGCCCGGCGGGGCTGGGGCTTGCCTCAGCCCCCCGTGTGCCGTTTCACCAGGGCTGCGATGCGAAGCGCGCTGCCGATCGCCTCTCGCGCACGCACCCGCCTGGGCACTGACTCACGCCATTCGGGTCGAGCGGGACAGCAGCGGGGAACGCTGCAGCCTCCGAGGCACGGAGGCAAAGGCGGCGGAAAGGGGCAGCCTGGGGCAGCAGAAGGTGAAAGCTCCCGCGGACGTGACCGCAGGTCCCAGAGCAAGGCGGCACAGCCTCGCCGCCAGCCAGCCCTCTACATTTGGGGAACCCCTGATGAAGCAGGGGGGTGAGAAGAGTTCCACTCATGCAGTTGGCTCCACAGACCCTGAGTGGGAAACACCCTAAAGCCAGCATCAAACTGGGCTCTGGTGTCTATGAAGTGACGTGCCCAGGGCAGCAAAGCCAGGCTGTGGCAGAGGGCACACCATTCCTTACTGGCCAGGCTCTTCCCCTGCCAGCACCTGGGCCCTGCTCCCGCCAGTGCTTTTTAAACGCATCCGTGTGTTTTACAGTTTTACACAGCTTTTTCCAGCCACGCACACACCAGAGGAAGCAGTGCATCCCAAAGCCAGGCTGGAGGATTTGTCTGCCCTCTAAAGGTTTTTCTCACAGCAGATGTTTGGCACTTTCCAGCATCACAGAGGGCAAAGACACCGCTGCACGACGGAGTCTTCCTCCACAGGCTGCGCCCAGAGAAAGCCAGGCGTTGGGAGGGCGAGCGCCTGTGCAAGGATGAGGCAACACAGCACAGTGCCTAGAGCAGCCGGCAATACGTGGCTGCACCCACCGCCAAGCGTGCGGTCTACTCAGCCTCATCAGGGAGCAGATCAACAGCCTAACCTCAGGGGAAGCTCCTCCGCCCTGCCCCAACCCTCTGCTCGTTCTTCAGAGCAAGAGAGCTTATAGAGAGCAGCCTAGGAGAAACATCTCCCGCCCATCGCCTATAGTGACAGGGCCCCAAGGTTCAGCAGTTTGCTTGTAACAAGGCAGCAGCAGAAGCCCCTGCCCAGGGCAGGACTCACGGGAGCCCACCTTTGCCCCTCGCCTCCCACACAGCCCTGCCGAGATCCCCGCCTCGCAAACGGATTGACTGCGTCTCCCCCGGGAGCATCACCCACGCTCAGACCTCAAGCACCAGATCAGGAGACACAGTATTTCGGGCGGGGATGGGACACGGGACATAGAGGGTGCTGGTGCAGCTGAGAGCATGAGCACACGGTGCACGGTGAGGAGCTGGGGCTGGCCCACGCACACCCGCCTTCGCAGCTCCGCTCCGCAGTTCTGGGCCAACATCATCTCAGGGAAAAGTGGGGCAGAGCCGTGGAGCGGGCTGTCACCTCCCCAGCTTCTCCCCAGACAGCAGAAGGCGAGCGATGAGCACCCAGGCGCAGGGCGAAGCCCAGCCGGCGGCTGGCAGCGTCAGGGGGGCTGCCCCGGCGCCGGAGCCCCTGCACGGCTGACCTAACCCCTGCCTCTCCCTCCCCTGCTCCTCCCACGCGCCCGGGAACACCTACAGTTGTTGAGGAAGAGCAGCACGGCAAATCCCAGCGTCGAGGTGGCCAGGAGGATGAGGCAGATGTTGCACGGGATCATGAAATACCGCACCACCAAGGAGACCTTGTGCTGGTACATCCGGTCCCGCTCCAAGGCCCCCGGCGCCATGGGGTACTGGCAAGCTGTCATGCTCGGCCGTCACGCTGCGGGCCAAAGCTCGACCCGCCGCCAACCCATCCAAGGCAGAGTAGCCAGAAGGCTCACATGGATCCCTCTTACCCCCTCCCCGGTCGTCTTCGGCAGCCACAAGACCTAAGTTTTCCCAGAGGTTCCCATCCTCTGCTCGCAGGAGGGCAGGGCAGGCTGGGGGCACCTTCAGGAGCAAGAGGCTGTCCCCACATCTGCCATCTCAGAGGCACAGGGTCAGGTCTGAGCCCACTCCAGAGGGACACCCACAGTCCTGCGCTCAGCAATCCCTCTTCCAGCCCGGGAGGTGCCAATCCACACCTGCCCGTAGAAAGCAAACTAAACAACCCCAGGCAGAAGTGCTGAGAGCTCAAGTTCTGCAGCCAAGCCCACCGGGACAGGGACGAGCTGCTACCGGCGTGGGACCGGTGGGGGCTGCCACAGCACCAACATGCGCCGGCTCCCGAGAGCAGGGCTGGGACAGAGACGGCGCGAGGGGTGCCGGCATGGGACCCCCCTCAGGCTCGCAGCCGCAACGTCCGTATCCTCTCGGCGGGGATGGGAGGGGACGTCTTGCCGCCCCGGCGGTGCGTGGCTGCCTCTCGGCTCCCCGCTCAGGCTCCGCGCCAGCCTTGCTCCCGGAACGCTGAGCTTCCTCCGCTGTCCCCGCGTCTCCTCCGGAGCCGGCGCTCCCACGCTCACTGGCTTCTGACCCTCCGGGGCACGTCCTCGCAGCCGGGCGCCGGGAGCAGCCCAGGGGTGCCGCTCAGTTGGCCCACGCCCCACGCGAGGGCAGGCGCTCCCTCTTCCACGCCAAGGCTCCTTTCACAGCCGCTGCACGTCCATCCCTGCTCAGCTCCGCTTTCCTCCCGGGCAGCCGGTGCACAGCGCTCCTCCGCCGCCACCGCCGACGCTCCTCGGGCGAGCCGGGCGCCAGCTCTCCGGCACCCTCCCGGCTCTCCGGTGAGCAAGAAGGGGTGGCAGCCCAGCTCCTCGCCCTCGGCGGGCTGCCGCCTCGCAGACCTCGCCGGCGGGGAGCGACGCTGCCCAGCACGGGCACCGGCACCGCCACGGCCGGGGCAGGCCAGCTCCCCTCCTCACGCCGCTGTGACATGCCAGTCCTTCCCGGAGAGATTCCAGCTCCCCGCGGAGCCCGGCATGGAGAGGCGGTGCGGACACGGGTGAGAGCGATGGGAGCGGCAGCCGCCCCACCCGGGTGGGTGCGTGGGCGTGCAGCGGGAGCTCGGAGACCTAATTCCGGCGCCCGAGGTTCACCCCACGCGCGGCAAAAGGGCCGCGCAGCATCAGACAACAGAGCGGCGAGGAAAGCAGCCCGAGCAACCGCGTGAGCGCCCGCCCCACGCCCTGAAGTTTCCCCGCCCGCTCCTCTGCCCCGCGGGGGCCGGCGGGTCCCCCCCCCTCCGCCGGCAGCGGGGCTCCACGCCCGCCCCCCCGGCTCCGGGAGCCGCGGGTCGAGCCCCGGCAAGCGGGGGGGGAGCGAGCGAGCCCCTCCCGAGCGCTCCGGCGGCCAACAAAGGGGAGGCGAAGGCGACGGGGGGCGGCGCGGCGCAGACAAAGAGCGGGAGGCGGCGGGGTCGCGCTGCCCCGGCCCCCCCGGGACCTGTGCGCGGGCAGGGCGGGAGGACCGGCACCGGGGCCCCGGCCCCCGCCACGCTCCGCAGCCACCAGCGCCTGCCGGGGGGGGGGAAGCCCCTCTCCCCGCCCCGCCCGGCCTGCCCGTGCACCCACTCGAGATGCTGAGAGGCAGAGAAAACCCGCACGCCTTCCCCGCGTGGGGCTCCCGGAGGGGGCCGAGACCCCCGGGGTCCCCAGCGGCAGCAGAGCCATGCAAGGAGCAGGGGCAGCCCCTAGTTACCGCTTTCTAGGGCACGTATTCTAGGCGGAGGGAGGCAACACCTGCGCATCCCCGCACGCCCTCGCGGACCCGGGCAGCCCCGAATGCCCGGGGAGCAGGACCAGGCTGCGGCCGCAGGGACCCACTGCGTGCGCTGGGTCCAGAGCTGGACCGGGGAGGAGGAGAGCACGGAGGGGAGAAACAAGGTGCTGGGACACGGATGCACCGTCAAGCTGTGCTGCTCTGCTCCCTTCCTTGCCTACCTAGGTACTCCTGCCCTTGCAGAGCCAGAAGCCTCTGGTCACCGCCTTCCTTTGGCAGGACGCGGCCAGCAAGGACAGGAAAGCTGCCAAAAGGAGAGCCGGGCTGAAAGCCAGAGGGAGGTCAGGGCCAAGAGCCAGCTTTCTTGAGCGAAGGTCCAGCAACGGGGCAAGAGCAAAGAGCCGGGCAGGGCAGCCCTGCTGCAGCCCGAGCGCTCCCGAAGGCAGCCATACCTGGTGCCCAGAAGACAAGCCCGGGCTCCCAGGGCCTCCACTCCGTACCCGTTCCCCACAGCACCTCTCCAGCCTGAAGCTCTGTCTCCGGTGAGAGGACATCCCTGGCGAAACACACAGCTCCCAGCAAGCCGTTTCCCTGCCCACGGTACCCCACAGGTAGAGCGCAGCGACCTGCCGCCTCGTTTCCGAGGCACCAAGGTCTTCACCAAACAGGCTGAGCTCTTCCTCACCATGGAGGAAGAAAGTAGCTCTGGAGACTACGAACAAAACCCTGCGAGAGGAAGGCCCTCCGGTTGCAGAGCCACCTGAGCACAAGTCTGGGCTGCCTATGCACAGCCCTGCAGTTTCAGGGGCTGGTTTATTGTCCAAGCCGTGGGACAAGGAGGACCCTTGCAGTCCCGTGTCCCCTAGGAGCTGCGCAGGGGCTGGCTGTCCTCTGCTGTGCCACGTGCAAGGCAAGGAAGGAGTCCTGAACACCCGTCCCGTGCTAGCAGGGCAAGACGAGCACTGTGGAGATGTGGCAGCGGGTAACCCCGCTGTGGTCAAACTGGGAAGCTCGTTGCAGAGAAGCTGCTTTAAGTTCCTCCTGTCTTCCCCTGCTCAGCCCCGACCGGGCAGCTGCCGCAGCCAGAAAGGGAAGCGCAGCTTCTTCCCGGCCGCTGCCAGCGTCCACCACGCAGGCCCGGGCCGCGGCGCTGCCCCACAGCTCGGCAGCGCTCCCCTCTCCTCTCCTCTCCCACCGGGATGGCCCCTGCTCCACGCAAGGCAGCTACAGCTGGTCTGCCAGCGACTCCGGCTGCGGGGCTGCACAGCCCTCTCTTCCCCGGGGAATGCCCAGCAGCATTCCCACCCCCCATTCCTCCAAAACAACAACTTGAGAGGGGAGAATAACCCTCGCTGGCAGCACGTACCCCTCCCCGCCCCAGCCTGCGCTCGCCGTGCTGCCCCTCCCTCCCTCGCCTTGGCAATTCACCTGGAGCCCCAGGGACACAAACACTGAAGCTGAATCCACCCACTCTCCCCTCCAGTGGGGAGATGCAGAGGAGACTGGGTGGTCCTTTAGCAGGGCGTCTCGGGCACCGCGCGTCGGCAGGTTGCAGGGGCTCCTTGTGGGATTGGCGCAAGCTGCCCTAGAGCCGCACCACAAGGCCACGCTGCTCCTCTCTGCCGGAGACGTGGGCTGGCAGCGTCCTGGGCGTCCCAGCACCGCAGGTGCAACTTGTCAAGAGCAGTACAGGAAAGAAGAAAAACAGAAAAAGGGAGGAAAGAAATCCAAGTCACGTCCCAGACATTGCTCCTCTTTAAACCTGCATCGCTCCCTCCCCTCCCGGGGGACTCGCAGAACACGATCCCAGCTTGCTGCGAGGCACAGGCTGCATCCTAACCACCCTGCCAGGAGCAGAGCCCACACAGCAGGGTGCCTGATGGCCTCACGTCCAAGCCGTATGGCAGATCGGCACACACCCCCGGCGCCGTTCTCCTCCCGACACACGCAAGGGCTGCAAAGAGCCCCTGAGAGCCCAAGTGCTACCAGGGCTCAGCGGGAAACACTCTGCCAAGCCGTCTCTCCCAAGCAGACCCTTGCCAAGAGCCCATCTCAGGAGCCCCTCGCACCCAAAGCTCTCTGCCAGAGAGAGCTCTGACGAGCCAGGTGGAAAAGGGCTCCTCAGCCAGCACCAGAGGCCACGGGGCTGCCTCCTGGGACACGGCACAACACCCCCCCTTCACCAGGGATGAGGTACCAGGACTGGCTGAGCGAGTCGGAGCTACCTGGCAACTGGATGGAGACCCCCAACCTCACCGCCCACAGAGCCCCCCGTCCGTCCCACCCGCTCCCCCAGTATTTTTCCCTCAAAGGGTAAGCTCAAGTCCCTGCCGCTGCTGCCCCATTTCCAGTACCCTCCCCAGCTACCGCAGCCCCCCTGGGAATTTCTGGAGCATCACACAAGAAGCCAAGACCTTCCCAAAAAGCAAGCCGAGTGCCCTGACCCTCTCCTTCGCGTGGTCACGGCGCGGCCAGCTCGGCCTGGTCCTGCATCCTTCCGCTCTGCCCCGGGACACGGGTGCCAAACTCCCGCCCGCTGCCTTCCCCAGGGCACTGCCATGCTGACGCTGGCCCAGCGGCACCCCTCGCCCCTCCTGGCCTGCTCCACACCCCCCAGCCCGGGCAGGGCTTGAGCCATGCTCCCCTGGCAATCCCAGCACACGCGGGCTAAGGCCAAAGGCTTGGCTTCACAGAAAAAAAAAAATCCCCAAAGGGAAGCGAGGCCATTTGCATCCTCCTGTGTGCATGTTTACACATGCAGATCAGCCGCCGCACAGTCCTCCCTTTCTTCCCAGGCCTGCAAGGACTCTGTCCCCTCCAGCCATTCGGGGGCCACTCCAGGGGCAGCACTGCAGCCTTTGTGTCCTGGAGGAGGCAGGTTCAAACTCCAGCACGGGCAGATCGGCTCGTCACCCTCTGTGGAGAGACACACACGTGCACCTTTGCCCCTTGCAAGTCGTTCAGACGAGGCTCTATAATCACAAGAGCCATTTGCACTGGGGAGATGTCACACTTGCCTGGTCCATCCACGTGGGCCATCGTTTTTGTCTGCTATCCCCCCTTTCCCAGAGCTGGCTGCGTGTAGACACCCCTGTACGGCTACGGCACTTCACAACCACCCGCATCCTTTTGCGCCAGCTACAGCACGCGGGGACAGCCGGTCTCCCACCCGTCCCCTCTGCCGACCGTGCCCACCACGCACACTCAGCCCTTCCCTTTACGCTTCCGACACCAGCGCACAAAGGACGAGGCAGGAAAATGCAGCAAGACCTGACAAGGCGAAAGAGCACAGAAAGGCCGCCTTGGGCTCCGTCACCTTGGCTCGGAAGAGCTGAACGCACACCACCAGCTTCAGGGCAGCGTGAAGTGGAAAGAGGTGGCTGGGCACGAGCCAAAGACACCCGAGACACAGCTGCAGCTCAGCCCCCCCAGTACATCTGGCGCAGTCTGCACTGGGACAGCCCCGGGCAGCGGGGACTCGTCCCTCAGCCGCGCCAAGGCTCCAAAGGGGTCCATGCACCGCTCATCATCCCCGCCCCGACGGCATTTCCCCGTCCTCCTCCTCCTCCTCCTCGGGACCGGGAGCAGCCTGGCCGAGGCTGCAGGTGCGTGGAGGAGGGCCAGCCCCGGCGCGGTGCAAGAGGCAGAAAGTCACCACGGCTGACGGGGAAGAAGAGGGAGGGACGGGGGACAGCAGGAGAATTTAACACCCTCAGACACAGCTGCTATTCCTCTACTACAGGCAAGGAAACATTCTCTTTGAGCTCATCCATATTCCCCCCCGCCCAGTTTTCTAAATGAAAGTGTTCAATGCATTAAGGCCTCCGTGTGGTCACCAGCCAGTTTAAAGCCTGGTGCCATTAATGGGCTTATTTCTGGGCTTTCGCAGCGAGGATGTCACAGCTGCTGCCAAAACGCAGCGGACGGGCAGAAGGGGCCGGGCTGGGTGCAGCTGGCTGCGCTCAGCGTGGCACGACGGCAGTTTCATCCTCTCGCTTCCGAAGCACGGAGCTGGCAGGAGGCACGTGCTCCGTCTCGGGGCACGTCAGCGCTGGGAGCAGCACGACCCCCGCACGCTGCCCCGCATCTCTGCACCGACCTCGGATGGGGGGACTCACAGGCGCGTCACAGGACCCCCCGCCCTCAAGCCACCAGTTACTTGTGAAGAGAGAACACCAGCAGGAGACACCGGTTTCATTTCTTTTACCCCCTCATTTCTGCCTACCAGACGCCAGATACCAGCCTGCGACACCAAAACTCAGTGCTACTTTGGGATCTGACTGACAGCTGTCAGTCTCTCCCTCCTCACCGAGCTAGAGACCGTGCAGAAGCCCCCAGCTCCCGCTGTTGCCAGGCTGATTCCCCACCTGGCTCCCTTCTCACTAATCCTGTTTGGCAGGGAGCTAATTGGGATTTATCTGACAGCACCCAATGCCTAGAGAGCCATTTTGCGCTTCCTCCAGGGAGGGGGCAGAGGAGGAGGAGGAGGAGGAGGGGGGAGCCTGCAGAATTCTCCCTTCCCATCCCCTCCTGCAGTTTTACAGGCTAATTACCAGCATTACAGAGAAAGGAGCGGGAGGGGGAGAAAGCGGGGATTTTAATTATTTCATTTAACACTTGGCAGGACCCAGCTTGACTCCTGCTGAGCAGCGCTTGGAAATAAAGAGCTTTTAAACCCCTATCAATGGGAGATGGGGGAGCGGGCGCGGGAAACGGGGCTGGGGTGGCCAGCCTCCTGGTTAGGTTGGGGTGTGTGCTGGGAGTGGAAAGGGGTGTTAATTCACACCATTCCTAATAAACAGCCGTGCCAGGCGGTGCTGGACAAGGGGTGCCTGGCTGCCTCCTCTGAAGAGGGGGGTTTCCTCACCTAATGACTTTGTCCTGAAACAGCTCCCTCCTACCACGCGACACTGGACACGCTTAGGGATGCCCGAGCATGGCGTGTTGGAGCGGGCCGCACACGTGCACCCCGGGGAACACAGGTCACCCTCTCCCAGCACCGCAGGCCCTTCTCCGGGCTGGCGATCTGCACGCCACAGCCTGTGCCCGTGCTGCATCGCAACTGCGAGACAGCCCCTCCGTTAACAGATGCTTCCCCACACGCACCGCACAAAGCCCACACACCTCTTCCACCCAGCCGCCCACGTGCCATGGTGAAGGGGTTTTACGATGTCTCTGTCTGTCCCCTTGAAAAAGAAAAAAATAAAACAAGGTTTGGACCCAGAACTCAGTGTCCAGATCTAAAAGTGCTGCCCAAGAGCAGACACGCAGCAAAGCGAAAGCAGCCCGGGGCAGGGAGGCGATGTGTCTCAGCGCTGAGCCACACAGCTCCCCGCTGCTCCGGCCAGGGAGCCCAAGCGCTCTCTGCCCGGCCCCGCCATCCTCTGCCTTCGCAAAGGTAAATCACTGCCCCAGGTGACGGCTCGCGTGAACTGCTGGGCTCCCGCTGCCGCCCGCGCTCCCGGCCCGACTCCTCGCTGCCTGCGAGCCCGGCTTGCAGGCTCCAGCTGAGGCAGCCGGGCTTGCACCCACAGCCCAAGAGGACTTTCCAGACCAAGGCACCGTGCTAGGGATTCCACGCCTTCCACGGCCACTGCCTCCCTCCTCCGTGGGTCCCAGGAGAACCCCGTTGCTCGCGGCGCTGGCAGGACAGCTGCCCGCTGCAGGACTCGCATTCCGGAGCGACGCCGAGAGCGGCACCCTGCCTGGAGAGAGGCGAGCCAGCGCGATGCTGGGACAAAGCCCCTCGAGCCTGTCCCCCTGCGTTCCCCCGATGCTCCGAGGGTGCCCGGGGAGGGGTGCGCGCAGCACTACGGCCCCAACCCCGCTGCCGCCCGCGCCGGAGGTGCGCCCCGAGCTGCCGCCCTGCAGCCCTCGGCTCCTCCGGCGGGCTCACACCGCCACCTGCCGCTCTCGCAACCCGCGCTGCTGAGCGCCGAGCCGCCAGCCCGCAGCATCCCCGCTGACGGGGCACGGAGGGGACGGGGTGTCGTGGTTTAACCCCAAATTGTAACCCAGTACCCCGCAGCCGCTCGCTCACTCCCCCCCTCCCCGCTGGGGCGGGGAGGAGAATCGGAGAGAAAGGAAAACTTGCGGGTTGAGATAAAAACAGCTCACCAGGACAGCAAAGGGAAAATACAAAAATACATTAATAATGATAATAATAATAATATATATAAGGATAATAGAATATCTAAAACAAACGATACACAATTTCTCACCACCCGACGACCGATACAGCCCGTCCCGAGCAGCAGGCAGGGAGCAGGGGTATCCCCCCCAGCTATCCCAGAACAGCCAGTTCCAGAGAGAGCAGGCGAGGGAACCAACAGCCGAACAAACAAAAAACAAAAAGGGAAAATAGGGAAACAAAGAGCAACCCGAAGGGAAGCTTAAGGATTAAGGCACCAAGGGTCTAAAAGCCCAGTGGCCCACCGGCCGACCCTCACTTATCCCGGCCATGCCGTCCATGGTAGGGAACACTCTCTTTGGCCAGTTGGGATCAACTATCCTGTCTCTGCCCCTCCCAAGTTTTTGCCCTTGCACGTTAGCAAAACCTGGGAAACTGCAAAATGTCCTTGGTGGTTCAGCAGCACCCAGCACCGTCAGTGTGCTGTCACCGTTCTTCTCACACTAAAGCCAAAACACAGGAGCTGCTGGAGACAAAACTAGCTCTGTCTCAGCCTAAACCAGGACACGGGGACAGAGCGACACGAGGGTGACGAGGAAAGGAAGCCTCTCCCTTGCTGGGGGACAATCAGACCTTTCAGACACTTCAGGGGCTACAGTCTGCCCTGAACTTACATTGTCTTGTGGCTACTGTTTCCCCGAGACAGCATCAACTCCCTCCACCAGAGCAAGAGCCCTGCCTGACTGCTGGAGTGGCTGAGGGCGAACCGTCCGAGCCTTCAGCCTCTCTACGTGCTGATCATAGAATCATAGAACTGTTCTGGTTGGAAGAGACCTCCAAGATCATCGGGTCCAACCATTAACCTATCACTACCAAGTCCCCCACTAAATCATGTCCCTTAGGGCCTCGTCTAAACGTCTTTTGAATCCCTCCAGGGATGGGGACTCCACCACCTCCCTGGGCAGCCTGTGCCAGTGCCCAACAACCCTTTCGGGGAAGAAATTTTTCCCAAGATCCAACCTAAACCTCCCCTGGCGCAACTTGAGGCCATTTCCCCTTGTCCTGTTGCCTGTTCCTTGGGAGAAGAGACCGACCCCCCCTGGCTCCAACCTCCTTTCGGGGAGTTGCAGAGAGCGAGAAGGTCTCCCCTCAGCCTCCTTTTCTCCAGGCCAAACCCCCCCAGGTCCCTCAGCCGCTCCTCACAGCACTTGTGCTCCAGCCCCTTCCCCAGCTCCGTTGCCCGTCTCTGGACACGCTCCAGCCCCTCAGTGTCTGTCCTGGAGTGAGGGGCCCAGAACTGACCCCAGCACTCGAGGTGCGGCCTCGCCAGGGCCGAGCACAGGGGGACGATCCCTGCCCTGGTCCTGCTGGCCACACTATTGCTGACACATCGAAATCGGTCAAGTTGGCTGAGGCGTAAGACGTCACTTCTGCCAACCCTTTACCAAACATACACCAGTTGCTTTGCAAGCTGATGTAAACTTGTTCATCTGCAAGGGGGCGTGAGGATCAGCTGGTGTTGCAGTTCCTCAAGGATACGATAACATGGGGGGGGTGGCGCAAATAGGAAAAAACAGTAGAAAACAAATGATGAAACAAACCTACAGTCCATTTCTGGAGCAAACACCCAGCAGGCTAAAATTAGCACGTATCCCTGGCACTCTGGATACCTTCCCACCGAGAAAGCAGCTGTCACCGGAGTGCTTCCAGACAATGAAGGACACCCTTCAGCACCAGGGGCGGGGGCATGCCTCACGCTGGGTCTGCCCGACAGAGCGGCGCTGGCTGGAGTCAGGGTGCTGCCAGTAACCTCACACGGGCCTCAGAGTCCTAACACCCCATCAGCAGAGCCCAACGAGCGAGAACCAGGCACGCAGAGAGCACGAAAGCAGAGGTACCCCCCTGGAACACCTCCGTTCCCACGCGCCCAGCCCAGCCCTCGAGGAGCTGAGCAGCAGCAGCAGCAGCAGCGGGGCGACGCAGGCAGGGCCAGCGCGCGGGGCGAGACCTCCCGACAGCAGAAGCACCCGTTTGCCGTGCCAGCTGTACGAGGCGCTGCAGGCAGAGGGAGCGCTGGGAGCACTATGGAAGCCTCCAGCCGGAGCTGCTCCAGGGAGCAGAAGCTGAACGCCGTGCCTCTCTGCCACCTCCTCACAGCCAGGGCTCCGCTGGGGACCGCCGGGTTGCCCCCGGTTCGGCCGGATGCCTCACCCTGCTCCCCACCCTGAGCCAGGAGCCGAGTCACGCCAGCCAAGCGCTCTCACTGCGCCTCTCCCAGGCACAAGAAAGCCCGCACCAGCTAGGAATTACGCCTGCGGCTCTGTGCCAGTCGGCACCAGCTCCTACCCTGGAGACAGGGCGCGGGGCTCCCGCAGAGTGGCTCCGAGACAGGCGCTCGCTCCCGGCTCTGTCCGGCACCCACCGCAGTCAAGAGCATCAGCCCCGGGCCCCGGTCCAAGCCGTGTGGTGCAGCAGAGCTTTGTTAACCGCTTCCCATAAAGCGGACAAACCACAAGAGCCGCGGAGCAGCGGGAGAAAGGCCTCCTGGGATCGCGCAGAGCCGGACTTAGCAGCAAGGCGAGAGGCGGCAGCATCGTCCCCTCCCGCAGCGCAGGGGAGGACACGCAGCCCATCGCCCAGCTCCGTGGTGGCACTGCTCACACCGACCCAGCGCAGGCCGCTGCCGTGGGGAGAGCAAAGCCCCCCCGAGCTACGCAGTAAGGTGGAAAGAAGAAAGCTCAAGCACGTCACTAGAAAGGAGAAAGGAAACACAGCCAGCAAAAACGTGTGCTTGCCCATGCCCTCAAGGGAGGAGGGCAGCTGCTCCAGTTGGATCGGGAAGGCAGGGAAAGCCGCAAGATCCTACGGGAAGGAGAGAAAGGGAAGGGAAGGGACACCCTCTCCTCTGACCCGCTACGGTCCTGCTCGGAGATCGCTCGCAGGCGCTGCGGAGGGGCTTGCTCGTTGGATGCGGACACAGCAAGGGGGAGCGGGCAGCCCCGGGAGCCCAGATCCTTTTTCTCCTGCCCGCCTGCTGCCTGGGAGAGACAAAAGCAGGCAGCATCCAGCTATCGCGCTGCCAGCTGAAAGTACACGTGCACCGGCAGCTGAAAGCAAGACGTTTGTGCCAGTGTTGCAAGCAGCGAAGAGCACCCAGCCGGCGGGGCTGCTGGCAGCCGCGGCTGGCACCCAGGGGAAAGCAGCACGCTCTCCTGCCGGGAAAGGCGCGGGACTCGGTTTGTGCATCTCAGGGCTGAGGCAGGGGAAGCGGTAGCCGGCAGGGGATGCTGTCGGCTTGGCTAGCTTCTCTCCTTGCTCCTCTTGGACCCAGAGAGGCCCAGGGTCCAGGCCAGGAGTGGGCGGCTTTCAATAAAACTTTTATGTCCCTCTGTTCCCTCTCCAGTGCCTTTGCAGCAAGGGCACATTTCCAAGCAAACCCTTAGCCTACCCCTCCCGATCTGCACAATACACTCTATATATTATACATAATGAGAGGCACAAAACAGGGAGGAAACCCAGCAGCAATAGCTTTAAACAGCTCACCAGCCCCAGCTGGCCCAGCCCTGGTGTAACTCCCTTTTCCTCGGCTCAGTGGGGTCTGACACAGCCAGCCGCAATGCCCAGACCAAGGTGAGCTGAGCTGCCGCAGCTCCGTCCCGCCCCACACCACAAAGCCCGCTGCTTATCCAGCTACGTCTGTGGGTCAGCAGGGAACCTAAAGGTCTCCAGATGAGCACAGCGCGGGCAGAGGAGCAGCCCCAACGTCAAAGCTGGTGCAGAGAAGTGTTTCGATACCCCTACACCCAGGCCTGCCCGTACAAGCAGGGGACAGCTGCCCGTCCGTGGCAAACACGGACCTTTTGGCAGAGCGGGGCAGCTGCCTGGGCGTGCGGGAGAGGCAGCGGCACAGGGAGACACTCCGCTCGCCCCGTCCTCCCGCCCGAGCCAGCCGTGCAGCCGGCAGATGCACACAAAGGTTTGTGCATGCGGGGGGAGAGCGGGAGATGCCAGCCCCAACCACATGCCAAACACCTTCCTTACACATGCTCCGTATCCACAGCCACCAAACAAAGGAGCTGGCCGCGAGGCTCCCGGGATGCCAGGATTCCCAGCACCAGGGATCAGAGGGAAGCGGGCACCCAGCCAGCCTGCAGCCGTGTACACCGCACACCCTTCCCTCGCCCGCTAAGGGCTGCTCCCGTCAGCCGGGGCACGCACGCGGTTTGTTTTAGTGACTGGGATTCACTAGTTCAAACCACTGTCCGTGCGGATGGCAGCTGGGGAAGCGATGAGCCGCTGCTGACACGGTGCGGGGCAGGCGAGGCGACCAGAGGAGCAGGGACAGGAATACCTTAGGGGCTTTGACCCGTGCCCGTGCTTCACTTGATTTTGCTAGAAAGATGCCCAGAAGAACTGTTTGTGGCGTGTTTGCCCCGCGTCTGCAGCTTCACAGCTCAGCCAGGACGGGCGGCACGCAAAGCCGCTGCCCTCGGCGTGCTGGCAGCAATCCTCTGCCCTCACTCAGTAATTACACGAGGTGCAGCACGTGCCACAAACCCCCCAGGCCAGGCCAACAAGCAAACCCGTCCATTTTACCTCCGGTACGAGCTGGGACAGTGCCCCCCCCCCCCCCCCCCGGGAAGGTGGTGAAGGTGAGAGGCTGAGGATGGAGTTGGATATGAGACAAGCACTAGGTGAGAAGTGTCCTTAGATCACAGTTTCGCACCCGCAGCGCTCCAGAAGCTTGGTGCCGCAGCCGCTGCCGCTCGCTTTGCGCGAGGACAGCGGCGATCCAATTGAGCCCAGGCCACGATGGCAGGGCTGGGCAACGTGGAGGCGGAGGGGAAAGCAGTTCTTCAAACTGTGATCTAAAAGCAATAGGTCCCTTGGAGGGGAGCGCACACTCTGCGGCCAAGAGGCCGTGGGGATGGGTGTGCCTGTACCCACCTCCAGAAGGTTTCTATTGCTCCAGCACATCCCGGGTGGATGGAAGAATGACACGGACTAACCAGCGAGTCTGATGGCGGATGGAAAAAATGGTATTTTTTTTGCATGACACACCACCACTTACCAGCAAGAAGCTTCCTATGTTCTTTAGAAAGCAGGGGAGGGGGAGGGAGAAAAAGGAGAGAACAAAACAGTTAGAAACAAGAAAACAGACAGCTAACCCAAAGCTTTCCTACCCTCCCCAAGCCCCCTCCTCCAAAGCTCCGCTATCGACACCACCTGGGGCAGCTTCCATCCATCAATTCCAGCCCTTTCCCGGCGGCCTCAGGCACTAGCTCCCAAATCACCCCAGAAGATCGCGGCCGTGTTGCTGGCCTTCTAAGCCCATTGATTTAAACATGTTTTCATGGCACCAGGGGCTCCCAAATCTGCAGATATCCAGAAAGCAGCAGGAGCCTGATGTTACTGATGATACTGCCCACTGCAGCAGCCTAAATCGTGCACGGCAAAACAATGGCGAAACAGAGCCTCAGAACCAGAACACTAAATATGCGCAAACGACAACAAAAACCCCACCAGGAACATCTCAGCACTGACCGCCGACTATCAGCCACGCAACACAAGCGTGCTGGATTAGATAGCACAGCTGATTTGATCCACGGAGAAGCCCGCACTCCTTCCTTACAAGGACGGCTAAAGGAGGTCCTGGAGAACGTAGCAAGTGCAGCCAAAGACGCAGAAGCCAACGTGCATTAACTGTTAAACTTCGTGGGTCGCCTCGGCAATAGATGATTTTCTGAAACCAAACTCACAATTTGGAAGTGTTCAGCACCTAAGCCTAGAGCTATCCGCAGCCACGCCAGCTTCCCGATACAGGCTACCAAGGATCGCATGTTTCCCGGTCAACTCAAAGGGGCACATCCTTTACCATCGCGGCTCGAGACCTCCTACCCAAATGCATCACCTGGGCTGGAACTACTTTTGAAGTCTAGGAAACCAGAGCACGAGATGAAACAAGGTCCCCAACACACATGATGAGAGAGAAGGCTAACAGTTAAACAGCTGAGCATTTTAATAGCTGTTATTGAGCACAGCTTGTTTATCTGCAAGTAATCCACGGCAGTATAGAGGTCCTGTAACCATTATAGCATCCATTCCAGATGCCTCTGGAAATAGGAGCTGTCCTCACAGCCAGGTCTGCGTCCCACCAGGACACGGGCATCTCCTGGTGTGAAACACAACTCTTAACCCCTCTTTTCTATTCCCCCCAGACCACTCTGCCTCCTCGCAGGGCCACACACCAGCTACTAGATAGTTCAGAGCAGGGTGGAGTTTGGAGTACGTGGTGGTTCTTGCGTGCTCTTCTCGTGGTGGTTCTTGTGTGCTCGTCTCGGGCTGGACTCTCAAAGGCTGCTGAACGAGGACAGACACGCAGCCCCAGGGGACGCACGGCCAGACGCGCGGGATGCAGGGGACAGAGGCGGGTGGCTTCCCAGGGAAAGGGAGCGTGCTGGGCCGCATAGCAGAGGAAACGGAGGAGGAGGAAGGCATGGATGCAGCTGGAACAGAGAGCCTCACCCGCTGCCGTGCTACCCGGGCTGCGGGGTGCTGAGGCCTCCCCCACGCTCTGCGTGCAACGGTAGCAGCGGCTCCCACAACGGGCTGTGGGACACGGGTACTGCGACCGTGTGAAGAGTCCTGACAGCTCACCGAGACTACGAGGGGAAAAACAAAGTGAGCATTGAGGGCTGGAGACGGCCCCATGCCAAGGAAGTGACGTGCAGCCTTCTCCGTTGGCAACCAGAGCCCTCTCAGCTATAAGCTGTTGGGAGATGCAGGGAAGAAAGGAAGAGGGGAAAAACAGCTTAAAAATATCCCAGAGCAACACAGTTATTTTGGGATTTTCATTTATAAAAAGAGGGGAAAAAAACCCAACCAAAAATGAAAGCCAAGCTCCCATGGCCAGCTCTGGTGCAGATGAAATATTAGCGTCTGGCCGCAGGACTGCAGCACTCCCTCCCTTCCTTTGCTCCGATGCCTCTAAATTAAAATTATGCGGATTGCACTGTCTCCATCACATCCTTTTGTCACCTGGCAGAAGAGACGGCTCTCCTGGGACCCCGGACAGCACGGCCTGGGATTGCCAGAGGCAACGGGACCCACCTCCTCTTGCTCTGCTACTGCTGGGGAGCGGCAGGAGAGCCCCTTCTTGCCAAGGCAGCGCCTCTGAAGAGCCCTCGTCAAGGCGAAAGAAAGGCACAAGAGCAGCAGCGACGTCTTTGGGACAGCAGAATAGACTTGATTTCACCAGCGTGCAGGAAAAGGGGCTTTTCCTGGGGCGTTCAGACCCAGAAGCCCTGGGGACAAGGCGTGCATGGCTGGGGTTTCTGCAAAGCTGTCTGCCCACCGTGTCATCGACTCGATCGCTCTCCGTGGCCAAGGAAAGGACGCGGATGGCGGTGTGGGAGAGGGGCAGCCACTGCGGGGAACGCAGCACGGGCAGTCCTTCGGCGTTGCGTATTTCGGGGGACATTCCCGTTGAGCAGGGGAAGTCTCGGGTCCTTTGCTGTGCGGGCGTAAGGCAGCTCGCCCAGCTCAGCCCGGTCACCTCAGGCACCGTGGCAGAGAGCCAGCAGCTGCCTGGCAGCAGCCGCCGCACGACGCTCCGTCACACATCATTTACTGCGCACACAGCGCTTCTCACCCCGCTGCTTCGCAGCAGGCGGGTCCCTCGGCCACCGGCACAAGCCCGGGCACCCCAGGGAGCCCCCCTGGCAGGGCACCATGTCACCCCTGCGAGGCAGCCCAGACCCCAACGCCTAACACACACAGGACAAGTGACGCGCCCGAGGCCACCGAGTGAGAAACCGTGGCAGAGGTACGTAGCCCATACAGAACAGAGGTCATGCTGGAAACAGAAGAGCTCATCTCCTGCGTGCCAAAGCACGGCATTCCCAAAGCGCGGCATTCCCAAAGCAGCACCTTTTCTTTAAGGTACCCCTGCAGGTAGGTCCCACCGGGGTGTGGAGACCCTCGGGTCCAGCTGGGGCTTTGCGCTGGGCAATGAAGCGTCACCGCCTGCCTGCTGGATAGCAACGGAAGCTCTCACACGCAGATACAAAACCCGATGTTCGCGGGGACTGTAACAGCAGCCGCTTTTCAGAGTCGGGGAAAACCAGAAGGAGCGAGACAGCGACAAAGAGAAGATGAAGTTGCCCGGCCAAGACCCCCGCAGAGCTGCCAACTCCAGCGCTGCAGCCCTCAGGAAACGGGAACTGCAGCTTTGCGGCACCAGGGCAAGAGACACGAGTGCCGCTCCAGGCCCAAATCCCGCCTGGGCTGCAGAACAACGGAGAGGAGCACATGGGATGAGGGCTGGGTGGAGAAAAGGGTCAGCGTCCCCTCCGAGTGCCGCTAGCTCTAGTTTACGGGTGGGGAACAGAATGCTAGAGGGGTTAAGGGACTTGAGGCGCATCCACTCGGGCTGGGGGTGCACAGCAAGACTGAACACTTGACCCCATGGAGCCAGAAGTCGCCTGTGACTCACGGAGGCCTCGGAGCCAAAGGCAGCCCGCACCGCTCTTCTGCTCAGCAACGACCACCCACCCACCCACGCAGCGCTGCTCCAGCGCCAAGGGACGAGTCCCAGACACCCCAGCACCTTCCCAGACACCCTGCCCCGCAGAGCTTCCACCCCGCAGCTCCTGCTCCCTCTGCCTAGGGCTCGGGAGATCGCGCCAGTCTGGCAGGGCACACACGTTCTCCCTCTCGTTTTTAGAACAAAAGTGCAATTGAGATGAGTAACCCCAGAGCCTGACCTGCCTTTCAACTCCAGCAAATTTCACTGGGCTTTGACTTTCCCTTCATCATGCTGTGGCTCAATGAAGCAGCTGTTAACATCAAGAAGGGAAAAATAAGTTTATTTTACTATATATTAAATAAAACAAAAAAGAAAGGAGAGCGGGAGGCTCTGTTCCAAGGTCAGGCACTTGACTGCGGAAAGTTTTCCTGGACGGAACCACACTTGGAGCAGGGGAATGCGCCCGAGCTTTGCAGAGGAGCAACGCAGAGCAGGAGGCTGGTGCTCGTGCCGTGCCATTCCGTGCCCGGGGAGCGCAGGCCAGGCGCGCAGCCATGGCTGGAACAAAGCAGACCTACCTCTCCGGAGCACCCAGTATGTGCTTTTTGACTTGCTCCTGCCAAGGGCTGAGCCACTACGTCATGAAAAGTGGTATTTCTGAGAAACCATGTGTGTGACTTGGACAAGGCACCCAACACAGCTGTTGCAAGGCCAGAACTATCTCCTGTCTAACAGCTCAGTTCCTGAGATGCTCGGCCAACGCCTATCCCAGACCCTTTCCCTCCCGCTCGGCTCAGAAGAACTCACCAAGACAAGCTGTCCTCTGGGAAAACCCTGCTTGGAGATCCCAACCTGAAGAGGAGCCCCTGGAAGCCGGCCTTGCAGAAAGACAACGTTAACCAAACAAGGGCTCAACCCCGGGGCACCGCGCAGGGCAGGGGCTTTCATCCGCAAGTCTGCCTTCGGAGCGGGAACCCGCCGCGTGCCAGCGAAGGGCACGGGGGCGGATATTGGCCCCCTGCACCCCACCTCTCCAAGACCATCCACCTGCACCCCACCTCTCCACGTCAGATGACAGCGCACCCAAGGGAGGAAGCTGGACCGCCTGCAGAGCCGGGCTCCGAGGGGCCAGGAGGGATCCCTGATGGATCCCAGGAACCTGACAGCACGGCCTTTTCTTTGCCCTCACACTACCGTCCCCGATAAGCCTGCCGGCGAGATCCAGGTTGGACTGTCTCATTCCCAAGGAAACAAGCCAAGGGTTCCCACGCCACCTTCCCGCTGCTCGGTGCACAAAAGCAACACAGACTTCCTGAAATCCCTCTCTCCGTGACCCTCCCTACTGTTTCTCTGCATCCTGCTCCAAGGCCACGCTCTGGACTGAGATAACACGGCACTTGGCTGCCAAAACCAGCAGCCAGAGGGGCCCAGCATCCACACAAATCTGCATTCAAACAAAGACCTGATCTGAACGGTCAGAAACTGGAGCTGAAGCCCCGTGGCTCGGGCTTACCGAAGCCACGCAAGGCCGGCGTGGGATCTCTGGAAGGGCTCGGGGACTGGGAACCGAGGTCCCACTGAAAGCCAGGGGCACGCAGGCACCCACCTCCCAGCCGCAGCGGGCAGGGTGACAGCTCAGCCCCCCCGGAACGGGCAGCTCTGCCGCACCTTCCGCGTCCGAGTGACCGAGACGAGGGGCTGGAGAAAGTCAGAATAGCCAGTTTCCATCAATTTAATAATAAACCCCTACACAAAGAAATGAAACCCAAGCAGTTGCACACTAAAAAAAGAAAATTTCTTCATTTTCTTTGCAGTTGGCATTTAAATCAGAAATTTTCTTAAGTCTGGGGCATCCAGCCGTCCCCACTCTTGTAAATTACACCCTAATTAAACACATTACACTCGCTCTCAAAAACATATCAATCAATTGGCATGCCATCAGCATCCAATAATTGCTGCTGCTGAAATTCCGCCTCCCTGGAGAGGTGCAATTTTATGTGCTAATTGTTAAGGTTTGGCAAGCGAGATGGGAGCTAACGAGCAGCCCAACTGCCACCTTGGGAGGAGGGTGCTGCTGAAGGGAGAAGAGGAGGCAGGGGTTTTCCCACCTTCCTCCATTCCCAAGCTCTGAAGAACAGTCTCCCAAACGCAGCCAGAATTGAAACCAGATGTGTAGGAAGTGTCTCATTAGCAGTAATTGCTTTGCAAGGATTTGAGGTTTCCCCTCCGTGCCACCACCAAACACGCTTTTAAGAAGCGGCCGTGGGTTGGGTACCAGGATGCACCGGCTGGGGGGGGAGTAAAAAACCCACAGGGCAGAGTCTCTGCTACACTAACATTTTTATTGAAGCCAGGGAAAGTTTACGCAGACCGGGCTGGCTGCGGGCATCAGCCCACCGAGTGGCAGAGGATCACCGTTCCAGCAGATTAAGCTGAAAAAACTCAGCATCTCCAGCCCTCTTTCTCGAGCGCCGCTCAAATGAGTCGTGAAATAGCCTCATGATTAGCTCCCTTGCACCCTCCCTGCTTTCATCAGGGGGAAAACAAGCACGAGACGCTCCAGGAACTCGTCTCCTTCCCCACAAGTCAAGGCTGATTAGAGGGTCTGGCAGGGACTCCAGGCTTCCCTTACCCAACCATCCCCGCTCGCAATTTTACCTGCGGAGTGATTTTCCTTGGATTACAGGGCTGAGCCCAGCACAAATCAAAGCCAAGGACACAAATAAGAACAGGTCAAGCAGGTCCTTGCACAGAACTGCAGAGCTGTTTCCGTTCCCTGGAATAGGGGGACCCAAAACAAGGCAGGATAGCCACAAGCTGCCTCAGGATGAGACCCGAGACCCCCCCTCTGCTCGGCCCTCGGCCCCTCTGAGTCCCTGCGGCATCCAGAGCCATTCTTTTCTCCATGCTGCACAAGTTTCCCCACATCAGGTGACAACTTACTACCTATTCCTTTCACTAAATCTTCTCTTTGTTCTTGTGCTGCATTTCAACTTCTTCAAATAGAAGCACAGGCAGAATCTCCCATTTGTAGCAGACCATCTTCCTAATTCTGCCTTCCTGCACCTCGTACGGCACTAGCTTTGATCGCACCTCAGCAAAACAGAGGGAAGCGGACGGTGGTTAAGCAGCCAGCTGGCCTCATCCCCTCGCGGGGGGCTGAGCTGGCACGCAGCAGGGACCCATGGCTTATCCCGAGACAGAAAACCCTGGGAAGCAGCACCTTGTGCTCTAAGCCCCCGCCAGAATCACACCCGCCCCCCCCTCGCATCCCTTGGTGATGAGAACGAGCTCTGAGGACACAAAGCTGAACGGGAGAGTGTTACCTGCTGCCCATAACAATGTTCACCAGCAGCGAGGCACCGTCACCTCGCTAGAAAGAGACGGGAGAGTCCATGCCCTGAGCCCCTTCCCTGCCCCAAGCGCCAGTCCCACAGGCAGGGTAGCGTGCGGGACCCCAGTCCCGCTGGGGCGTCCTCCCAGGACCAGACCCCTGCGCAGGACCACTCTTCCCCCCCCCCCCCCGTTTCCTTCTCCAGCCCGGGCGAGACAAAGGACCCAGTCTTTGCTAGACATAAACTAACTGTAACAGCCGCCCCCAGGGACGGGGTGGAAGAGCGATTCGAATGTCAAAGGAGGAGTAGGCACCCGCATTATTTTTGGTGAGAAGAGCATAATTGAGAGCCTGCAAATCTCCCGTATTCCTTGGGCTCCTTTCTCAAGTCCCTTTAGCATGCTGTAGCCCCTCTCCCCCCCAGCAGAGCTCAGATCGCAGTCTCCAGGGCTAAGACAATAGCTGCTTATGTTCTAAACTAGCGCTGCGTTCTGGGAAGAGAGCCAGGCCTGGCAGCTCCCAGCAGCAGGGAATAAAAGCCGTGTTTGTGCTACGGAGCCCCTCTGCACCAGTGGGGCACCCTCAAAGGGAGGCAAGGCATCAGCCTGCTGGGGATCCGAAACAGAAACGCAGACAGATGCCCTGGGCTTAGCGAGAAGGGAGCGAGAAAGACCACAGGGCCGAGACAGAAGCGCGCGCCTTGCTCAAGGAACCGAGCTGTGCCCCCGGCAGCAAGCAAAGCCCTCGGGCACAGGCAGATGCGCAGCATCCCCCCTCCGAGGGCTGAGAGAGCCAAGGCTGCGGCGCATCGGGCTGCCGAAAGCGGTGGGCACTGAGGATGCTCTGAACATCGCGGCAGGAGGCAGGGTCACGGCAGAGCACGGGCACGGTCCCAAAGAGCGAGCTGCACGTGAACAACGGGGATCTCGGCTGCGGCGGAGCTCCCTGCACCCCTCAGCGGGAGCAGGCTCAGGAGGCGGGCAGGCAGCCCTGCGCTTTGCCAGTCCTTTCTTCACGCTCGCTGCTGCCCAGCCCGAGCACGCGGTCCCAGGGGATGTCCTTCTCCGCAGCGTGGCACTGAACGCCTGTACCGCGGGCTGGAGAACAAGAGGTGCCCTTTGCTCCCTCTAGAAGCCCCTGGAGAGGCAGACGGTCCCACCCCGCAGGACCCAGGGATGTCCCCGTGGCACCCAAGCCCTGGCAGCGGCAGACCAGACCCACCCCGGAGCCTGAACACGTCTCCGACGCTTTCACACCCTGCGCGTAGCTGGCCGGGAGGCGATGAAACCACACGCTTGTCCTCTTCGCCATCACAGCCATTCCAGGAGCGCAGTGGGGCGGGAAGCCCACCACAACAGAGGCACCCCCGGCTCGGCTGCTGCCCTTTGTGGAAGGGCCCAGGGTGAGCGGGGACGGAGCCACGGGCCGGCATCGCGCTCGGTACGAGCCACGGCTTGGCTCATACCCGCCCTTCCTAGGGCAGAAAGCGGGAATGCATTTCTCGGGCCAGGACTCCGTCCCCTGCCTCCAGGCAGGGACACGCAGCCCGGCGCTCCCGGACCAGCCGCCCCGCCTGCTGCGAACAGAGGCATCGCACGGAACCGGCGAGGCTAAAAGCGCGTGGGGCCTTCCCACGCAGGCCATTTTCGGGGTTGAGCGGCAAGCGCAGCAGCCAGCCCGCAAGCCCGTTAGCTGCCCAGGATGGATGCTGCCCCCGCGCCCTTGACAACGCAGCCTTTTGCCACCTCTGCCATGCCCCAGGCAATACATCAGTCATTTCCCCGTATCCTTCCTCCTCAGCACTGCTGTCAGATGCAATAACCAACACCAGTGTCTTTAAAATGTCCATGTTTCACTGCAGTGGAACAAAATGCAAATCAATTAATCTAAAAAAAAAAAAAAAAAAAAGAAAAAAAAGAAAAAGGGGGGGGATCAAACTGGCCTCTTCTTTTCCTTTCTTTTTATGGAGCTTTAAAGTTGCTTTTCGACTGTCCTGAATAATTGAAGTTAACATGAAAATTTAAAGTCTTTCAAGATTTCATTAAAATTCATTCTCCTTCCCTTTGGAGAATTGTCATTGCCTGAGTCCCATGTAGGGCAGACAGCACAAGCAGCTGCCTCCGTTCACAGCATTTAACTCCGTTCTCTCTGGCTAAAGAAAATTCCCTCTTAATTGTTTAATGGAGACCCTGAAATAACATAGAATCATAGAATCGTTCTGGTTGGAAGAGACCTCCAAGATCATCGGGTCCAACCATTAACCCAGCATTACCAAGTCCCCCACTAAATCATATCCCTTAGGGCCACATCTACACGGCTTTTCAGTCCCTCCAGGGATGGGGACTCCACCACTGCCCTGGGCAGCCTGTGCCAGTGCCCGACATCCTTCACCGCTCCCCATCATCAGCCTACTACTCCCACCCGATTCCAGCACAAATCCTGCATTTACCCTACCTCCTTCAACCCGTTTAAGCCCCACCATTTCCCTACCGCCGCTCCTGTCCCAGCAGCCCAGCACGACCACGGGCCCCTGCACCGAGCCAGCACGGCACCCCCTTCACCCCTTCCTTGCGCCGGCTGGGTGGTGTCGCCCCTCCCCAGCCTTTTCTGCTTCGCATCCATATTCACCGATGGGCACAGCACTGCAGAGATGAACGAGATCTGGCATCTCCCAGCCGGAGGGAGCCAAATAAACTCTCCAGCGTAAGCCAGCCCCTATACATGTACTCGGCCCTGGCGAGGCCGCACCTCGAGTGCTGGGGTCAGTTCTGGGCCCCTCACTCCAAGACAGACACTGAGGGGCTGGAGTGTGTCCAGAGACGGGCAACGGAGCTGGGGAAGGGTCTGGAGCACAAGTGCTGTGAGGAGCGGCTGAGGGACCTGGGGGGGTTTGGCCTGGAGAAAAGGAGGCTGAGGGGAGACCTTCTCGCTCTCTGCAACTCCCTGAAAGGAGGTTGGAGCCAGGGGGGGTCGGTCTCTTCTCCCAAGGAACAGGCGACAGGACAAGGGGAAACGGCCTCAAGTTGCGCCAGGGGAGGTTTAGGTTGGATCTTGGGAACCATTTCTTCCCCGAAAGGGCTGTCAGGCCCTGGCACAGGCTGCCCAGGGAGGTGGTGGAGTCCCCATCCCTGGAGGGATTGAAAAGACGTGTAGATGTGGCGCTTGGGGACATGGGTTAGTGGTGGCCTTGGCAGTGCTGGGTTAACGGTTGGACCCGATGATCTTGGAGGTCTCTTCCAGCCTGAAGGATTCTATGGTTCTACGATTCTAGCAGAGGGCAGTAGGCAGACACAAGGGCAGCACTACTACCATGGTCCCTTCCAGGATGCCCCATGCTGGTGGCCACGGTCCTTCTCAGTGCGCTGCGCCCCGGGAAGCCGTGGCTCTGGCGGGAAGACACGACGGCTGCGCTGCGGGAGCGCCCCAGCAAAGCCGGTCCGCGGAGGAGCGGGCAGGGGAGCACAGCTCGGTGCAGCCATGGGGCAGGGGGGGATCCGCGGGACACTACAAAGGGGGTCCTGCGCCCAGCAAGTGCTCCGTTCCCGGAGCGGCAGCGAAGGGCTTGGCCGGCTCCCGCTGCTGCCCACCTCCTTCCTAACAGCGCACTTCCACACCCAATTGAGTTTCTCATAAAGAGAGCAACTCTAGCCCAGGAAAACTAAGACAAAAGGCAATGTTTTTAGAAATACGTATTTTTAAATTGCAAGACTCCGAGCTGTCTTTAAAAGGCCAAAATGTGCTTCCCCGGAGCATCTGCAGTGCAGGAGGGGTGGCCCTTGGTTGGGCCGTCAGATAACCTGAACGCACACGAGGAAAACAGCAGGGACCAGAAAAAAAACCCTAAAGGCTAGAGCTGGTGTTAGCGCTCTTAAAAGGATGCCGAGGCTATCGAACCCCATCGGGCTTTCCTGCGAGAGCTGTTTGGCAGCACCCTCGGCGGGTGCCGGCCGTTCCCGGGCCGCGGCTCCCCCAGCACGGCTGGGCTCGAGGCTGCGCAGAGGGTCAGGTTTCCTACGGAATCACAGCACCAGGCTGGAGGCACTGTTACCAATTAAGTGTTATAACCTTCGGCAAAGCTCTCCCAATTTACCCCACTTGACCAACTGACCCTGAAGATTTTGAACAGCCTCTATAAATCCTATTGATCTTTACCGAAGCCAAACCCATGCGGGTTTTGTTTCCAGAAGGGAAGTTATCGGGGAGCGAGAATGTTGTACTTGCACTGACCGTTAACCTCACGCTTTCCTTTTAAGCACAAGCTGACCCTTTTCTCCTCTCGGTAAAGGAACAAGCTGGCACTTCAGAACAGATGTACGCTCCAAAAAGCTCCCAGCAGCAACACTAGCACTGAGCGCTCGCTTCTCCGCACGCTCACTCTCCTGTAACCCTTACGGGGAAAACCACTGCCCCTCCAGCCGCCAGGAGAGCCAGGGCAGAGGCTGCCTTCGCTCTCGGGGCTCGTACATTCCCTCTTCCACGAGGATGTAACGAGGACCAAACTACAGCCGTCGTGCCCAGCGGTTAGTGCCAAGGCCCAGGACTGCGGCATGAGTCCAGGCTCAGGAGACCAGGGAAAAGACAGAACACAAGGCAAGGATGCAGCGCTCCGGTTCCTGGGGCTTCTCCTCCGTGATCCACCAAAACAGGCCAGATCCAGCACACAAGCAGTTGGGAGGAGAGCACCAGCAGGACATCTCCCACTACCACAAGATCTTTTGGACCAGGAGCGGCAAACCACGAGAGATTTATAGTCCTTTCCAGGTACATTATGTACTTAAGGGTACAGCAAAATCCAAGAGACACGCCAGGATGCAGAGCAGTCTCTGGCTGCAAAACGCTGGGAGCAAACAGGGCTATAAGGGATCACGAGCACGAAAGGAGACAGGCTGGGAGACTGCGGCACAAAAGCCCACAGCCAGGTAAAGCGGGACAGAGAGGCAGCAGCCAGTCCCTCCAAGCAAACAAGTTTTGGGCCAGCAACAGAGGCCAGCAGAGCTGGCAGTGAGGTTCAGTGAAGGACTCGTAGCTGCCCACTCCAGAGCCTTGGGGGCAAAACAAGGAAAAAACCAAAACAAGCCTCACTAAAAGCTGCCTCCCCCCTACTTCTCTAAGCCAACACCCTGCCGGTGGTACAAAGCACAAGCCTGGCAGTATCTGACAGCACGAGCTCCCTTCCACAGAACTTCTGCAGAACTCGAAAGGCTCTGCATCACTTCTGCCTGCAGGAGGGCCAGGGAGACGCGCTGGGGTCTTGTCTGATCACGGAGCACTAATGGTCCTAGCAGGAGGCTGAGAAGGCCAAGGTTTTTTTAATTTTTTTTTTAACAGAAGATTTAAAACTGAACAGAGAAGAGAGGTTCAAGCCATCTACAATGGATGTCTGGTGTGGGTCCCAGCCACGCCGTGGGACTGTGGGAGCATCAAGAGAAGCCAGCCCTGTCACCTTTCCCGGGATGGAAAGCATCACTGCCAACCCTGGCTGCTGGTGCGGAGACGCAGGAGACACAGCCCCCAGTTTAAAGCATTCCAGCTATCCTTATCTCCATCTCCATGATCCCTCCCCAGCCACTGATGCCTAAATCAAGCAGCTGAGACTCAGGCACAGCCCATCCCACTTCTGCAGCAAAACGGAGGTTTTATTCACGCTCCTCTAACACCACGGAGAAAGGGGCAGAGGGCAAATGGGACAAGCTCTTTCTGCCCCTCTCCCCGGGCGCTCTGCTCACCCCTGCCACCCGCACAGGAGAGCTCGCTCCACGCCGAGAAGCCCTCCAGGCACCCACACAGGCTCGCTGCTGGCTGGGCTAGCGACTGCCCAGGAACAGGCTGATCCGAGTAATCAGCCTCCCACGCACACGTACTCCGCTCCCTTGAAGCCGTACGTTCCCATCACACAAGGCGTCCTTGTGTGTCAAGACCAAATGCGTCCCAGCCTCCCCTGCCCCACTTTCAGACCAAGAAAGGAGATAAATGCTGTTCTTACCTAGTAATGAATAATCCAGAATCCATGCGGGAGAGGACAGCACATGCAAAAAAAACAGAGCAAAAACAGTCGGTCAGACCACAGTAAAGTGCCCCACTCGTCCCCGGGCAGCGCAGGCTGGTTCTGCCGGCCATGGAGAAAAGCTCGCCGTGCTCAGCCAGCCCTCGGGTCCGACTCCTCACCCCCTGCACGAGGGGTTCCCCACCCCACCCTCGCTCGCCCCCAGAAGCCTGCAGCCCCCCGAGAGCAGCCAGCTGCTCCGCAGACCTGCAGAGCGTCATCCCTCACCCACCCCGACTCCAAGCCAGAGAAACTGTGCGGATCAAAGCCCCGTGAAGAACAGCCTGGATAAAAGCAAGGGAGAAACCCTGACCCCTGCAGATCCGCAGGGACTCCAGCAGAAGGCAGATAAGCCTTATCAGCGGCACAGAGGACAGCGGAGTCCCCGGTTCCTGCCACGCTGCGGACAAGCGGCTCGGGGAGCAGGCCTGACCCCCGCAGAAGGGGGCTGTGCGGCACCCCGAGTCCCAGGGCAGCAGCCTACCCGCACCACCTCTCCCGTGTGCCACAACAGAAGCTAACCCAGTAAGGGGGGAAGCAGACAGATTAAGTGGCAGAACAGCACTTGCTGGTCCCCCAGGAAGGGGAGATGGCTGAGCAGCGCTTGAGCCAACCAGACAAGGAGGTGCCCACTGAAGCCCACGCAAAGGACGTGTTTGGTGGCAGGGAAGAGGCACGGTGGTGCGGAGCACATCTGGGTAACATCAGCTAGTGCAGCGGGTCACATGCCGCAAGGGAAAAAGATCCATCTGCCAAAGAAACGTCCAAGGGGCATCTCCCAGGAGCCCTGCCAGGGTGGAGGGGGTACGGCCAAGGGCCCAGCCCCGGACACGGAGTAGCCGCGGGATACACACACAGTGAGGACGGGGAGGAAGAAAGCAACAACCAAGTTTATTTCTCTTCTGGCAACTCCCCTCCCACTTGATTTCCACAACGCCTCAGACCTCTCTGTGCCGAAGCCACGCACCGTGCAGCGCAGCAGCCAGGGTGTTACACGGGATCTTGGCAGAGAGGAACGAGACAGCGGTGAGCAAGTGAGCAGGCTCGCCTGCCCTGGAGGTCCCAGGTCCATCTGTCTCCCGTCCCCACGCGCGCCAGACACCCAGCTCATATGGCAAAGGCTAGCAGGACCTCCGCAGGCTGCTGCTGGTGGTTCCATTATCACTTCTTCCTCTGCAGCCTCCCCACAACGTCTGTTCCCTACAACGCAGCCAGGCCCCTTTTCTCCTCGGCTGCAAGGGATATACCCGAAATGCTCAGGGGAGCATTCCCGTGGGGGGAAACATACAACTATTACAAGTGTCTTACTCTGCAGGCCCCTCTGAGCGCTGGCATCGGGTGGGCAAAGCTCGGGAGACTTGAGGGAGCCAGTGAACCACAATCGGCTGGAGCAGCCGAAAGCAAGAAACTACTGCTGGCCCACGCTGCATCAGTCGCATTTCCTAATAGCGGGTTTTAATCTCCTAATTGGGCTGCAGCAGTGCTCCCAGCACAGGGACAGAGCCACGCAGCTCCAGGCACCTGGATGGCTCGAAAAACCTGGGCAAGAAGCCAGGGCTGGAAAAGCCCCAACACCTCCACCAGCACTCGGGACAACCCAGCCCTCTCGCTCACTGTCCCCTGGAGACAGAGGGACATTGCTCTGCTTAAATCAGGGAAGAAACCATGGGACAAGAGGGACTCACCTGAGGCGACCTAAGGAGGTAAGTGGTCGGCACGAGAAAGGTGTGCTCCTGGTTGAAGGGAGCAGCTTGCTGTCGATACGCAATACCCCCTCCCCACCCCTGTAAAGCAACAGGAACACACACAGCTCGTGTGTTAACCACGCAGAGAAGTGGCCGTGGAGGAGGACTTGGGCCCACACTTGCTGATCCTGCCCCAGCCCTGATAAAGCAGTTGTGAACCCTGAGAAGAGGCCTTGCCATCTCACTCCAAGACAGACACTGAGGGGCTGGAGCGTGTCCAGAGACGGGCAACGGAGCTGGGGAAGGGGCTGGAGCACAAGTGCTGTGAGGAGCGGCTGAGGGACCTGGGGGGGTTTGGCCTGGAGAAAAGGAGGCTGAGGGGAGACCTTCTCGCTCTCTGCAACTCCCTGAAAGGAGGTTGGAGCCAGGGGGGGTCGGTCTCTTCTCCCAAGGAACAGGCGACAGGACGAGAGGAAACGGCCTCAAGTTGCGCCAGGGGAGGTTTAGGTTGGATATTCGGAAAAATTTCTTCCCCGAAAGGGTTGTCAGGCCCTGGCACAGGCTGCCCAGGGAGGTGGTGGAGTCCCCATCCCTGGAGGGATTCAAAAGACGTTTAGACGAGGCCCTAAGGGATATGATTTAGTGGGGGACTTGGTAATGCTGGGTTAATGGTTGGACCCGATGACCTTGGAGGTCTCTTCCAACCAGAAGAATTCTACGATTCTATGATTCGGGTGACCACGTATTTGTCTGCCCATCCCATAAAGACACAGCGTGTCCCTACTTTGCTTGGCTGAGAAGATGCCTGCAGACAGGCAGCTCGTCTTCCCCGCAGAGGGAAGACAGACCCGGATTAACTGTTCTCTGGAGAAAGAGGCAAGACCTGGGACCCCGAACAGCCCAGGAAGCGAGACACCGGTAGACGTTTAACTGAAGGGCCAAGCCACAGGGTGGGCTGGCCGTTCTCTCCTTGCAGCTCCGACTGCCCAGGCGCGGAGCCCGCAACGCCGTGCTGCGGCGGGGAGCTGGCTGGCGCCGAGTCCCAGCTGCGGGACAGCGCTCTGCCCCGGGGACCAGCCCGCCCGCTCGCCCAGTCGGTCCCTCTGGGCTATCGCGTGGCATAAAGGTGCTCTAGATCAGGAGCCACATCCCATCCTACTGGTGGGCAGGCCCTTGGGACTGGGTCGGTCTCACTCCATTTTAACACAAGGTCCTAAGCTGAGGGTGTCATTCTTGCAGCTTCCCCCCTCGGCGAACGAGGAGATACCCCTCTGAGAGGGTGCCAAGACCAAAACGCAAGTTAGAGGTGCTCCAAAATTCCCTTAAGATCAGCACGGTGGACGTTACAGACTCGGAAAGCAGGTAGAAACGACACCAACGTAAACCGCCTGGAAGGGGTTTGGGAGCAGCAGGGCAGGGGAAAGTGGAGTCACATACCCACAGCACATACCCTGGCTCCCGTAGCGAGGGAGCGGGCATCGCTCCCAAAGCGCTAAGGCCAAAAGGGCAGCGAGAGCCCAGCAGAGCCGGGGAACAGCAGCAAACAGCTGCTGCCAACGCTCCAGCCAGCAAGGGTTGCCAAGGCTGCTGGGCTCTGTATATGCAGCAACAACCTTTGAAGTCAGGGCAGAGGAATGCGCCCTGCTTCTGTCTGCCAAGGCAGGGCAGGAGAGACCGCGCTCCCGCAGCCACCTCGCTGCTCTTCACCTGCCGCCTAGGCTGGGACCCTCCCCGCCGCACGCAGAAGCGGGGGTCCTCGCTCCGTCGTGCCTTTAGGCAGCGAGCCACAGCAGGCCAGGAGCAGCAGGCTGCGACCATAAGGCATCTCGCCCTCTAAGCACTTGCTTCGCAGGAGTTCGGCGCTTGGGAGCCGGGGGACGGTGCCCGCCAGCCCGGCCAGGTCACCCTGCTCGCCCCACGACACCAGGCGACGGCTCTGCCCTCTCCAGCCCCACCAAGCTGCTCCGACAGCCCTTCGCTGGGGGAGGGAGCCCGCTGCACCCAGCCTTTATTCACTGAGGCCACGGGCTCCTCCTGAACGAATTCCAACAAATTTTGGGTGTCGATTCCCACGTAGGCAGTTTTCTGCCTGTAAACAATTATTCCTGTATTTTGACACCCCCGTAGCGTAGTCAGACCATCTGTCTGAACTGCAAGGCTGTTAACTGGTGTTAAACTGCCATTAGCTGCAGATGCAGAGCTAGCGCTAGGATTAGTTTGAAACAACCACCAAACCCCCGAAACGCACGTACGAGTTAAGATGCGGTTGAAATGAAGGGGCAGAGCCGATTATCTGTCCCGTACGGGCATGAAGTGCCACGCAGACCCCCCAGCCTCACCCCGCGGCTTCCGCAGCCGGAGCTGTGACTTGGCCCGTCCCGTTGACCAAGACTCCCACGTAGCGAGGCCAATCGGTTCCCACCCCAGCTGGGAGCAGCGTCCAGCACGACACCCAGGTCTCCCACGTCGCACCCAGGCGCGATTCCTGTAACAGGTCAGCGTTACAGCGGCCAGTTTCCAGCCCTGCTCCAAGGCAAAGAATGTCACACATTAAGATGTAAGACACGCGAGATTTACTGTGAAGGGAAAGCCTTTAATCTGAGGCAGGCTTCAAGCAAGCGCCAGCTCCTTTCAACTCTATCCTCATATACGCGCCGCCACCGGCTGTCGCTCGGGAGGAGCGTGGCAGCGAGGGCAGCGCTTACGAGACACGGCAGCGCGGATTCCCAGCCCCACCAACTGCTGCGGGGCTGCCGATCATACAGGCTGGGCTCAGAAGGGTACACGTGTATACGCTCAGATGCGACGCGCTCCCACGTCCCGTGCCACAGGCCCCAAAACGCGTGGAGAGGCAAGCGGGTGCCATCACGAGCTGCACGCAGGCCAGGCGCAGCGAAGCCGCTTCTGCCAAGGACTCTGGGCCGTGCATTTGTGCGAGCGATGTGCCACGCAGAGACCAGCCTGTCTGGCACAGCAGGGAGCAGAGTCCCAGCTCACCAAGTCCCGTTACGCCCCATGGAACAGGGTGCTGAAGCCACAGGGCAGGGTGGCTGGGAGAAGAGAAGCTCCCTCTGACAAGCCGGCATTCCCTGCGCAAAGCTCTGACCGTGCCGGGCTGTGCCCGAGGCCCCTCCGCAGGGTGCTCTCCTAAACCGAGGGTGAGCTGTGCACCCCTCCTCTTCAGGCAGGAACAGCGCAGGTCCCCCTAATGCTGTGCACGTCCCCAGCGCCCTTCCACAGCCGCTGCAGCATCCTTCCTCCTCCCCAGCGCCCGCTCCCAGCGGGGAGCTCCCGAACCTCCCCTTCCTGCACCTGGAGCCGTGAGAGGCAAGTGGGGTCCCCTGCATAAAAGCCCCAGTAGCCCCTTGGTGCCCTCTCCCTCCTTCCCTGGGACAGGAGCCACCACCTCGGCGGGCCAGATCCACACCCCTGGAGCCCTTTGCAGCAGGAGGCACGGCTCCGCGCAGCCAGCCTAACCCGCGGCGGTGCGGGAAGCGCCCGTCCTCTGCCGCCGAATCCCTGCAAATCCGTGTGCGCGGGGTCGGAGTGCAGACCTCTGCGGTGGGGGAGGAAAAGCTCCCGCTGGAAAGCGGAGCAAAAGGCACGGAATATGTGCGAAGGAGCCAGCCAGCCACTAGGCTCTGCTAGGGAAAACAGGAGTCCCGGAGCAGTATTTTCTCTTACTGTGACAGACGCGATGGCCAGAGGGTCCCTAGGGGCTGGAGGCTCACTGGCCGGGTTCACAGGGCAGGGGCTCCAGCCCACGCTGCTGCTTCCCTTCACCCTCTGGCAGAAAAACACCGACCCGCCCGCGGGACCGATATCCGGGGGCAGCACTTCACCAGAGGGTTCCCACGCTTCGGCTGGGACATCCAACATCCTCACTTCGGGGAAGAAGAAAGCACTTCCCACCCGCTCCTCTTTCTGCAGGGGCAGCGGGCACGTAAGAGCCCAGCGCTCCCGGCACGGCCACCAGCCATCCCTGCCCAGCGCGATGCTCCCGGAGAGCAGGGCCGGGCTCCGCGGGAGCGAGAACACACCGGCACGCTCGCCGAGGTGACAGCCACCGACTCGGGCACGGCCACCGCCCCTCCGGGTGGGAGGGCAGGCAGCACAGCTGCGAAGGGCAAGGCAGGAGGGGGGCATAAACACAGCCGCCCGCTCTCGGAGGCGGCTTGCCCGCAGGCCTGCACCAGCAGGAGTGGTCCAGCTGTCGTCTTAAAGCATCTCTTTCCTTCGGTTTCCTCTACTCTCCGGTCACTCTCCTGTAGGCGGGGTTGTAAAAGCCCAGCCTGAAGCACAAACGCAATGCTCCGCGGAAAACGAGCATATGGGGGAGACAGGCTAAATCCAGATGGACCTGCAGGTCCTGCACTGGACTCCGCACGACAGTAGCACACGGGTGGGCGCGATGGCAAGCTAAGAGGAGAGCAGCTACACTTAATGCAGAAAGCAAGACTGCACACCCGGTACTCCCACCGGCAAGGCTGTTCCCAGAACTGCACCCCTGAGCAGAGGGTGCTTCCAGCTTTTGTAAGGCTATACTTCACCATCCAGGCACCCTCGAGTCACAGCCAGCGTCTCCCACCAGTCCTGCCCCGCTCCCTTCTGGCTCCACGGCATTTAAATCCGGACGCCACAAGCAGAGCTGCGCGACGGGACGTTGCTGAAAGCATCCCTCGCAGCCTCAAGGGAGCCGGGCTGCACTTCCACAAGGCCTTCGCAGAGTCTAGAAAAGACTCCCTTGGGCAAAGAAAGTGCAAGTCCAGCTGGCTAGGAGTCTAACAGAGCTGTCTGGGAGAAATTATCAGTCTAGAAAAACAATTCCAGCCTGGATTTCTTTAGATTCCCTCCTGCTTCAGTGCCTGGGAATTGGGTCCCAGCCAGCAGCTCTGAGCTCAGCAGGCAAAGGTTCTCATGAGCCAGAAGAGCATGAAGTAGATCAGCTGGTGTCAGTAGGAAGCTTAGGACGAAGGCAGAGTTTAGGAGGAATTCGGCAGATATGCCCCCCTAGCTTGAATCCAAAGCAGAGACGCTCCCAGGCAACCAAAGTTTCATCCACTAACAAATCTCCGAGCTATTTCTATCCACTATCAGCTTCACTTTCACCTGCAAATGGAAGGGTCTTGTTCTGTCCAAACCAATTGGCCCGTGCTGCTCTGAAATCCCGCTGAGAAGAGACTCCTAGTGCTTTACCCCACAGAGCACTCGAGAGCTGCGCGTCCGCCGCCCCGGTGCAGCCCTCTGCAGCAAGCACAGCCGAGCGCCGAGAGAGCTGCTGCGTCTCTCCCCTTTGCCCAGCAAACAAGGTGCGACCCTGGAGAAGGCAGAGGAGGTTGGACTCTATGATCTTGGAGGTCTCTTCCAACCAAAACGATCCTATGATTCCGAGGCACCCGGGCCTGCCTGCAGCACATCGCCTCTTCAAGCGCGCCCAGGGCAGATTCCCTTTGCAATGAGACTAGCAAAAGGAACGGCATCTTTAAAATAACAGGCTAGCTCAAGATGTATGCCTATACCCTTCGTCCTGGGGCAGCTCAGAAATCCCTCCTGCAGTTTGTTAGCAAATAAAGCCTGGAACACGAGCTGGCCTGGGAACTGCCCTGCCGAGGAGAGAAACGCCCTGCAAACCAGGGAGCCGTCAAAGCCCCAGCCAGATCAGGACTTGTGGCAGGACCCTGCAGGGAAGGAAGGGGAACCAAAACGGCTCCTTTCCCAGGGGATGAGAATTCAGCATACTCAGGGAGAGAAAAAAAAATCAGGTTCATCTGAAAAGAAAAACCACACGGTGCGAGAGCGGGAAGTACATGTTTACCCTGCGCCGCATCAGCCAGCCAGCTCCTACCGAGTGCCCTTCCAGGCTTCGGTGAGGAAGCCGTTAGTAGGGTCTTTGGGTTTGAACTATTATCACAGGCTTACAACGAGAGCAGTGCCAGCATTAGCTAGCTGGAAAGCCTGTGGTTCGCTCCCCGGCTCAGAGGACTGCAGCTAACAGTCCCTGGAAACGGGGCGCAGCCCGGCTGACCCCTGCCTGCAGCAGCAGCCTGGCGCGGGCAGCCAGCTTCCAGCCGGGAAAAACCGACGGAGAACAGCACGAGCGCAGCTGCATCGCCTGAGCCGGGGCTGCCACAGGCAGCGCGTCTCATCTCTGCCCGGGAAAGAGACCAAGAAGGTGGCAGGTGAACCTTAGCCGGCGCAGGGCGTGATGAGCAGATGCAAGAAGAACGTCTCCCCGCGGGCGAGGTGGGGAGAGGCAGGGATCCAAGCCTCTGAGCCCGTCTGCGCTGCCAGCCGCGACTCACCGCCCCAGAGCCTCCTGGCTCCCGGCAGCTCAGTCCAACCAGGGCCCTGCCTTCTCTTCAGCGATGGGAAAGCTGCTGCCTGCAGCTGGGGCGAGGCCAGCTGACGGTGGCCCCGCGCCCGAGGAACCCGCTCCAATCGTTCCCCAGGCGGGCAGGTAAAAGTGGCCCCAGATCCCAAGGGATGCCCAGGCACCTGGGGCTCTCCCCGCTCTGCCCCGCCGCGGTCCACGTGCGGTCTGACATCAGGACGCGCGGCTTGATCCGGGGGCCAAGAGGTTCTCAGGGGAGTCCAAGGGCTCAGCTTTGGCGAACCAGCGAAAGCATCGTGCCCCTTTGATATGGGATCTAAACTCAGACATCCTTTTTTCTATTTACTAGAGCCACGTCTGGAGGCAGCAGCTTCTCTCTCACGTCCCCAGGTTTGAAGGCTTGCCCAGGACTCTGTCAGTCCCTTTAAGGCTGGCCTGGGTTACTGCTCAAGATCCCTCAGCGCACGTAGAAGTGAAGCGGGCACTTGCTCCGATGGAGGCTCTTGCTCTACCATAAAGCCCCCGGGCTCAGCCAGCTGTGTACTTCCCCGAATAAGTGGGTGGGAAAATCCACCCTTTGATGTTCCACTGAGAGGCTCCAAAACAAAAGATGGACTACAGGAGATAAAAACACCAAATAAACTTCACAACAGGATATATCCGGTAGATAAAGTGGGAAAGAATTTCATTTCCACAGCAGGCAGACTGCATGTGGTCCATGGAATCACCAAATGGCAGCTGTTTTCCACTCCCAGCACACGCTGCCTTTTACAGACATCGCACCAGCACAGCACAGACTGGGTGGTACAGACTGCCCAAAACCTGCGTGAGGGCTCCGGGAACACCCATCCCGACAAAGCTGCTCCCCGCACGCACGCTCAGCAGGTAGCGGCTCTGGGCAAGGCGCCTTCCCACAGCCCCATCTCAGCCTGCCCGGAGAGCAAGAGCCTTGCCCAGGTAGCTGCGGCGGGGCGATATCCAGCTCATCACTCACGCGGTCCACACAACAGGCAGCGGGCACGAGCGAGCAGGGTGAAAAACGCAATCTGAAAGACAGTAGCAATCCATCGCTAACGTGGATTTCGGTCCTGGAAACCAGAATGAGTGACAGACTAGTGCAGACCAAAAGAGCTGCTCAGTGTAGAGGGGCATCAGTCTAGAGGGGCGTCCAGGGGAGAGGGGATCAACTGCTTTCAAGTACGTAAGCAGCTTCTAAGCCGAAAAGGGAGCAGGCTGTTCTCCGTATCAGGGTGGACAGGTAAGATGCTCTGCGCAAGTTGCTACCATTGATTCAGACAGGCCACCCCAGAAAGCAAGTTTCCATCATATTTCTGTAGCCGTTTCCCCGCTTTTAATGATCTTTGTAGCCAGAGCACTGAGAAGCTTAACCAGTTTGGCTCCGTGTTCCAGCGGCCCAGACCATGCCACCCTCCCAGGCAGCACAGCGGAGAGGAAGGTGCTTGCATCAACGCCGCGTTGCAGCCAGGCATTTTCTGGGCTGGCGGGGCAGCCTCACAAAGCTGCTTTTCTTCCCAGCTCCGGCAGGCCCACGGCCGCCCCCTCCCCGCTTCCTCTCACCATCCTCTTCCCCCCCGAAAAGAGCCCCAGAGCTCAATAGCGACACAGATGAGCCCAGCACAGGGGGCTTTGCTGCTGCAAAGCCCAGCTTAAGGCAGCAGGGAGGGGAGAAAGGAATAACGCGTGACAAGCCTCATTTGCAGTATGGCAGTGCCACCTCTGCTATCTAAACCGCAACCAGAGCCCTCTGCCACCACATCTATGCCATAATTAAAACACAAAACTGGCAGAAAAGGCAAGTTTTACAACGCTGAAAGAAGAGCTGTCATGTGGCAAGGCTCGAGGCAGGAGCCTTGTGCAAACCGCTGCCAGCCCTGCCAGGGTGGGCTCGGGGCTCTGCTCAGCTGAGACACAAGACGGGGACGAGCTGGTGCGGCACGTCACCGAACATCAGGGCTTGCCCAGGAAGCACGCAGATCCCTCCGCCCCACGTCGCTGCTATTCACTGCTTAGCTCACCTGCCAAGAGAAGGCTGCACGCAGCCCAGACACCAGCCTTCCCCGGGACTGCTCCAAGGAGCACCAGATCCCCTGGTATTACATCTGGCCACGCAAGACGAACCGGGGGCTCAGCCTTGCAGCGCCCGTCCAGTGTAAGGCGACGGTTCTCACAAGTGTTACGAACAGACAAAAGCCTCCACTACCAGGAGCAGCAAGACCTCTGCCACTGGCACCCCCCTCATCCCAGCTCTCCGCTCACACGCCACGCTGAGCATCCACGAATAACCTCGCGAGTTCAGCTTCTGTTCCCAGACTTGCCCCTGTTGGCGCACAAGCGACCACCTGATTTGGACCTTGCAATTCTTCTGCCTTCAGTGACGGCACAGTCCAGAGGCAAAGGTGAGCACTTGAACCACCTAACCCGAAAGATTTGGTCCAAGTAGTGGAGCACAGCTCCAGCCAACGAGCAGGAGACCTGGCCAAGTAAAGCAGAATTCTGCTTTTCATGAGAAGTACCTCTAGGGGCACGGGGTACTCCTTCGGCATCCTCCAAGGAAACTATCTTCAGCCATACTATTCCACCAAGCAAAACAGGGTTTGTTCCGAGAGCTAAATATATGCCTCGGTCCCTAGGGGCTACTGACAAACCCTGGCAACAGGGCTGCAGGAACCCTGATAATATTGTAGGATTTGCCCAGGCCTCTAAGAATAACCGCACTGCCTATGAGAACATCGCGGGAATTAGCTCCCTCCTGCCCACTACACCCCTGGTACCACACACGAGCCAGGAACCCGCTGCTCTGGGGCAGGCACTGAAAGACCACGGATTTGCAGACTAGTTCAGCAATGCCTCAAATGGAAAATTGCTTTTTCTACGGGATTAGAAGTTTCACCCACAGCTTCCTGCACAGAACAGTGCAGCGCTGTGCCTGGCACAGCCCCGCCTGGGTGTCAGCGGAAAATAACCAGCAGTTCTCTCCATAAAGAGATTAAAACCTTTTTACGTGAACAGCCACCTACGAGGGAGGGAAGGGGACCTCTGCGGGGAGCACGTGCGCGCAGGACATCACGCTTCTGCTCTTGAGGCCAGCAGCAGCCGCCTTGGGAAGGCAGAGCCCAACTCCTCCCCAGCAGGGACTGCCCCCAGTTTCCCCAGCCGTTCCAGGGCAGCGCTGCCTTTCCTTGCTGGAGCTCCACAGGCACTCTGCAGCTCCAGCTCCCCACCCCACGGCCTCCCGTGCAGGGAGAGGAATAGCTCCCAGCCTTGCAGCACCTGAGCAAGTTCACACAAGAAGCCCCCGGCAAGGCAGAGATGCCGGTTGCTTTGCAGCAGCCTCACGCCCTAACCACCAGCCCCAGCCTTGCACCCGCGCTGCTCTCCAGCTGGGCGCCTTCCCCGGCCCGGCTCCCTGGCATTCCCCTCTCCCATCCTTTGACAAGCTCTGGCATGGCCCGAATGCTCTCCGAGAGGCACCAGCGCTGCAGGAAAGCTACTGGAAGGCGCTGGCACGTTCCAAGCGGGTGTCTGCCTCCGCATCCAGGGGTGCTCAGGGGATGCATAGCTGGCATTCCAGGCTGGCAGAGCTCTGCTGCACATAATCCACCTGCCCAGGGCACACGCCGAAACAGGTTACGCAAACAGAGAACACGTGTGCCGTGAGGGAGAGCGGTCTTGGGCCGGGAAAGGGGGGAAAAAGGCTGGAGAAGGAGCTGTATCTTTGTACGCATTTAAGGGTCCTCAAGCCAAATCCTTCCAGCTGGGGTGCAGAGCACTCTAACCCTTCCAGCTCACCGCTGGCAAGTCGGTATGACGGAGATTTGCCCTTTCTGTGCACCGCAAAGGGAGAAAGAAGAGATTCAACCCCACCTCCTAGTCTTGCCCCAGAGGCAGGAACGGAGTGGGGCTGTTCTCCCAGCATCGCCACCCTCGTCCGGGCACTGCAACCCCAAGCCAGGACACAAGCTCAAACGGGACTCGCTGGGATGCTGCTGCATCCCCCTTCCTTCCTCCCGACCCGCAGCGTGGAGCAGAGCGGGGAGGGGAACGCTGCGGCCGGAGCACTACCCACAGCCCAGCGATCGCTCGCCCCGAAACCTGCAGCCTGCTGGGCCAGCGACGCAGGGGAGGACGGGCACGACTGACGGGAAAGCAGGCCAGGAGGGGACTGGAGAGAAAGAGCCAGCTTCTTAGGCAAGTTTTTGCAGCACAAGGACCTGCCCAGCCCTGCGCTGAGGAAGCCACACGCCTGCCCTGCAAACAGAGAGCGTCCGAGCATGCACACGCAGGCAGCGCGCAGCCTCCCCGCGGGCTGGGGCACACCAGGCCACCCCAGGAGGGAGCACCGGGGGCTGGGGTTACAGCTCTGGGGGGACTGAAGCCTTGGCAACTCCCGTAGGAGAGCCTGGCTTTGGGGTGTCCCCCCCCCCGTGCCTGGGGACGGCCAGCAGGCAGCGTGTGACAGCCACCGCTCCCACGCTGTGGCTCGCCTTCTTCCCAGCCTTACGGCGACGGTGCTGGAGGAGAGACCAGAAGGAGAGGCCACCGTGGCAGGACCAACAGTCCCCCTGGCTCGTGTCCTGCTGACGGCTGGTGGTAGCAGATATTTAGCAGAAGAGTGCCAGAGCCAAGCCAGGGCTGAGCAAGCTTGCTTATACGCTGTATGGATCTGGAGATCAGCTCCTCAGAGACTTCCTCAGCCAGAACTGGCTTAATTACACAATTGCCAGGTAACTGATTGACCCACCCATCGTGATTTTGCCTAATCTTTTTTCCACCCTTTAGTATTCCTGGCTCTTACACCATCCATTGGCAACAAGTTCCTTAGTTTAACTCTCTCCACGTAAGAGTGGCCTCCCTTTGAGCCTGCTGCGTAGTCCCTCCACCCCTCCAGTCTTTATTGGGAGAAAACTGACCCCCTATACACCGACCTGCATCGCAGCCCTTTACATTGACCTCTCTTTCTAGCGAAAGCCTGCCCCAAGCCAAGAGGCCCCAGCGCCTGCACGGGCAGAGCTGTGGGCTGCCCGGTCCTGCCGAGACGTGCCGACAGCAGCAGGCAGAGGCAGGGGAGATGCACGGTGTCTAGGAGATGAGGACGTTGCTCCTCAAAGGCAAGGCTGGAAGCCCCCCACAGCGGGTAACATCTCTCAGGATCTTTCCTCTCCCTGCCACGCACCCTCGTGCCCAGAGCCACCAAACCTGGGACCTGCTAGGGACACAGCAGAGCGGGTGGCCCAGCTCCAGTCCCATGGCTCCCTCCTCCCGTAGCACCGGGCACGGGGCACCGTGCACTTGGTGTTCCCAGGCGTGGTGGCAAGAAGCCATACTGAGCAACCAGAGGTTTCCCTCCCCCTTCCCAAGTTTGTAGGGATCCAGAAATTTGGCACCCAAGATGGAGACTTAATCAAAGACAGGGAAACACGCCCCGGAGAGCTGCCAGAGACAAAGGGCAACCTATGGAGAAGGGGTCTCTCGCTCACCAGGGTTACGTCACCCGTCACCGTATAGGGACATGCATCTTGGTGCCATTGTTTGCAGTCAACCTCACTGCCCAGGAATGCAGCGGCCCGTGGGGGCAGGGAGTCGTGCCGAGGGTGGGAAATGCTTCCCGCATGGAAGAGCTTGCTCCTCAGCACATCTATTAAACAAAGCCACAAGTGACCTGGCTACTTATCTGAGGAAGCGCCAGCCGCCCCCGGAGCAGAGGGCGGCCAGACAGCGGCGGCTCCAGCGCCCGGCTCCAGGTCTGGCTGCAGGACCCCGCGATCAGAGCAGCAGGTCGCACAAAGCCTGCGCAGATGCAGGAGCCGTATCCGCACACGTCCCAGGCCTGAAGCTTCCCCGCACCCAAATCCACCTTTTAGCCAAACCACTTAGTTACACACCCTCCGAGACTTCCAAATACTAAGCTGATGCTCTGCTTGCTGCAGAGATGCCCTGTAAGAGCTACCTGAGCTTTGGTTTACGGCTTACTTAGCACTACTGAGGAAGGCAGCTCCCAGGCTTTCATGACCCATTAAAACTGAAGAAAAAGGTTGTTCCCTGCAGAGAAGCAGGGATGGGGTAAGGGAGAGGGAGCAGCAGGCTACGGGGTGGGCGTGGGGCTGCAGGTCACTCGAGAGACACGGCCCACGGTCATTGCACCCCCCCGCAGAGTCCACCCCAGCACAGGCTGGCAGCAAACCCCTCTCTCCCGAAGCCCTGCATCCACCAGCGCGCCCCTGCTGCACTGGTATTCCAACCACAAGGCAAAGGCAGCAAGAAATAGGGGATTTCTGCAAGTCTCGGTCTCCGTGCCCCTCTGTGCTTAGTCCGGGACAAGTTTGTTAAGGCAGCAACCGCGCTGAAAGCGGCGGAAGCGTTCACCTAGATGGAGCTCAAATGGCTCCTCGTGACAGAGTTTCCCCATGCAACTACCGGGAGCTTCCACTGATCCTAGTTTATCTCTTAGATAAACAGCATCAGTTGAAACAATTTGCTCAGGGATTTTATCACTACATAAACAGACAGCCCAGT
This sequence comes from Phoenicopterus ruber ruber, assembly GCA_009819775.1. Taxonomy (NCBI): domain Eukaryota; kingdom Metazoa; phylum Chordata; class Aves; order Phoenicopteriformes; family Phoenicopteridae; genus Phoenicopterus; species Phoenicopterus ruber. The sequence continues at coordinate 6,204,392 of CM020235.1, read as the reverse complement.
GTAATAAGGAAAGCTGAGAGAGAAACTGGCTGTAAGCAGGAGATGGACAAATAAAACAGACAAAGAACGTGTTTTCTCAAAGGCTGACTCCCCAAGAGCACAACTGCCCCAAACGAAGCTACAGCTTGTCCCAGGCCAAGCTCTTGCCAATCCAAAACCCCGCGGACCGCTCCCACAGCCCAGCCAGAAGGATTTGCTTGGGTAGTTAACTGAGGAAGAGAACTCAATTATGATCCCATAGCTTTGATATATCTGTTCATTAGTAAAGTTTTCAGGTACCAAGAGAACGAGAAGTAAGTAGCAGAAAAAGGATCAGCCCGAACAAATCCCCTGGCAAAATATCGCTGCAGAAGAGATGGAGCCACGGTACAATCCTGCACCTCCTGTAGAGGAAAAATGCTCCTCGGCCACCATGATAAAAACGCCACTGAAAACACCGAAGAGGATCCCAGTTATATAAAACACGGCAATGAAGGAGCCGTTCCCTCCGGGAAGGCACAGAGGGAAGAGCGGACTCCCCAAACGCTTGCCCCGCACTGCGGCATCCCACGGCACAGCTAGGCAGGGCGCACAGCCAGCCCTCTCCAGCTCCGCTCCCGCCGCTGCCCGTTTCAAACGCAGCCGCCCAGGAGCTACAGGATCGCTCCCGAATTCAAAGCAAGGACCTGTCTGGTCTGCTGCATAATGCCAGGCGCCGAGTTTTCCCCAGCAATTGCTGTACCAGCATTTAAAAATCAGTGTATGACCTCTTCTACCAGGACAGCCACCAAGAGAAAGAAGGCGGCGCTGCTCAGCGTCGCAGGAGCAGGGACCCGGAGGGGAGAGGATCGGCAACGAGAGCCCACCCCACCCGCGCTGGGGAAGGACGGCACCCCTGCCTGCACCCCGGGCGGTCAGGGCCAGCACCGCTGGGAACGCCTCTGCTCCCCACGCTGCTCCCCACGCCGCCCCTTTCCTGCGGGCAGGCTGCTCCTCCTCCATCGCGCTCCGCAGATCCCGCCGAGCGGGGCTGCTCCTGCCAGCCTACCTGGCTGAGCTATGACTGGAATGCCGCTCCTGGCTGCCCGCCCGGCCGCTGCCCGTTAGCGCAAGAGCGGATTAAGGTTTAATCGGCAGAAAGGTGCAAGGGGGAGGGCTGGTACTGCCAGCAGGCAGCGCCCAGCCGAGCCCGGAGAAGTGGCTCTCTCCCAGGCTGGCTGCACGGAAGGACAGGGAAAGGGCCCCTGGGACAGAAAAACCCTTGGAAGGGGTCCAAAACCAGCCCTGGCCACCGTCTGCCTCTGCTCTCAGGGGTGCGAGACGCACCCCTCGCACCGCACAGGCGCTGCGCTCCCTCCCCGGGGCGTCTCGCTCGGCCGCCGCTGGTACCCGTGGGAAGCGCTGCCCAAGGGACGAGGCCGGGACGAGCCCCAGCCTGCCCCGACCCTCAGTTACAGACCCCCGGGCAGAGCCCCCTGGGTCTGCAGGCGCTGGGAGCGGGGTCTCGGCACCACGGAAAAGGCAACGGAGGAGCCGGCCCAGAGCAGTGATAAAGGGAGCCCCAGGTACCGGGGCACAGCCCCCAGGACACGCTCCAACCTCTTCTTCGCTCCTCTCCTTTCTTCCCAAGCTCGGATGGTTTTTGCCTTCCATAGGAACCAGGAATCTCACCCACGTTAACAGAGAACACACAGCGCTGGAAACCTCATAGCTCCAGCTGGCCAATTCGATTTTCTGTGCCCGTACCCATCCCTGCCAGCTGCTTCCCGAGCCACGCGAATCGGGAAAGTTCGTGCGGGGCTGTCCTGTCCGAGGCGGGCAGCCAGGATCCAGCCCGCCTTAGGGCGGTCAGAGGAGTGGTTCAGATCACTTACACCCTCACCACCACTTCTGGGGGCTGATGCTTCCGTTGCAACGCAGTTGCTCCTTGATTTTACAGAAGTACTTGAAGGCCTGAACTGACCCAAGGCCCCAGAGCATTGTTTTTTCCCAGAAACAGAGTGAGATACGGCGCTTCTTGGCCAAGGAGAACAGCTCCAGAGCCAAGACAATCACAATTTGGCAGCTGAATCAGAGCTGGCAAGTGACGTATTGGTCGATTTTTCTCCCCCTCTGCCCTCCAATGCCTTTTCTTCTGCAGTTTGGGGGTTCAGAAGTGCTGCAAAGCGTGGGAAGGCCACAACTTACTGAACCGTTTGGGCACCAAAGCTGAGCACCTGGCAGCTGCTGCTCCGGCAGGAGTTAACACGCACCCAGCCAGGCTCAAGGCTTTGGCTACAATCCTCCACCTGCCACAAGCACGGCCACAGCACAAGAGGCCGGGGAGAAGTTTAAAGACTAGTTTTCAGAATGTGAATTCAGCCTCAGATGGGGGTTTAGTTCAACACCACGCACACAACAGCGGCGAGTGGTTACAAATAAAGTCCAAGCATCGCCCCTGGCCTTCGGGTTCTGCAGCAAGACCCGTCCCTTCCAGTCTGCAGCTGTATTTCAGAGGAACGGATAAATTGCATTGGTGGCATTTATGCTCAAAGGAAGATAGGAACTAGCTCCAGCCGTGCTCTCTTTAGCCAAAAAGCTGAGGAAGTCCCATGTCAATGCCTCTTCTATTTGCTTACCCCTCCAGATCAGCAGGGATGCTAGGATCCTACCCAGGCAGAGAAAAGAACAAGCCAAGGTCTAACGTCCAAGAGCACGGTTTGCAGACCACCTCGGCACCACGCACGCACGATCAGCAGCAGCCCCGTGCTCCTGGGGCTGTAGAGAAGAGTTGGGAACAGGCTGATAAGGCGTGGTGGGCAGCCCGGGAGGGTCGGCAGGAGGAAACTCAAAGCACATCTACGTAGCCAGTGCATCCAGGGGAGCATCAGAGCAGGGAAAGTCCCAGGGAATCCGCAAATAACAGGAAAGAGTCCCCAGCGAGTCGGTGCTGTGGCAGTGGGGATCCTGAGCAGCCCCTCGAGGGACATCTCCCCCGCCATCAGCTCTCCTCCCATTTTAGGTGCCAGCAGCCCGGCTCTCATCTGTAAAGCTCTGGTATTCCGGCTGCAGCATCCAGTGTCTGCCCCGTCCCTTCAGAGCCAAGACGCAGGTGAGTAACCGCGGTTATCCTGAGCTTTCCCCTTCTACTGCTGCAGCCGTGAGCAGCCCACCGCGGTCGGGCTCCTGGGTCCCGTTCCCTGCTTGGTCACAGACTTGCTCTGCAAACTGGGACCATATTGCTGCTTACTCACCGTACCTGTCTCGGCCTGCAGAAGCGTAGACAGCACCTCGGGGAGTTAAATGGCTTGTTAACGCGGGCAAATTGCTTTAAAGCCCTTAAAGGAAAGATAAGCACTTCACACTGTTCTCCAACAAATTCTGAGCCTCCGCACTTCCCTCTCGCCCCAGGAGGAGCGGTTCGGATGAGACCAATTCCAACCCAAAGCTCTCCGGCGTGTCTGAAGAGCTGCGAGCTGGTCTCCATGCTGGTCTGGCCCTGCTCGCCTGAAACGCAGAACCAAGGACCGACTACCCAAAGAGCAGCAATGCACTTAGAAGTGCAGAGATCAGCAAAAGCTCCCTCAGCCTTTTTCTATTCCCCTTGTTTTAATTGAGTATCACCCACAAATCAAAGATGCTGAGGCACAGCCAGTCCTCCAGTTCACTTTGGCTAATCAGCATCCCTGCAAGACGGGGAGAGCACAGTGGTCTAATATTAGACAGAAGATGCACTTACAGCCCATCAAGATGACACAACATCCTCTGGGAGCGTGCAGTTCTCCTCCAACATCCACTACTATGCAGGGGAAAAAATGGGATAGGAAGAGGCAGCTGGTCATGGAAGATGTTAAGGTCTGTCTCCTGAATTTGGAGAGGGATAGCAGAGCTGTTTTAACCTGCTTTCCTCCTCCTCCCGAAAAGGCAGCCCAAGATGAGAGATGGGAATAAGCAAGCTACAGAGCACCTCCAGTCTAGAAACATTCACGTGGGCTCGAGGCAGGACTGAGGAGGGAGCCCGGGCTGTGCCCCCTGCGCACGCCCGGCCGCGCTGTTCAGCTTGCCACCGTCCGGGAAGGTTAAGAGACTGACGTGGCTGCCGGACACAGGAATAGCCAGGGGAGCAAAAATTAGAAGCGAATAAGAAGAAGTGGTTTGAAACCTCACGCGGTCTTACTCAGTTTGTAGTCTGTGCTGCAGCCAGGCTGAAATTAGCCAAATTGGGTATGAATTATTGAAAGCACTAGAGTCCCATTTCCTTTGCTAATCAAAGAAAATGATTCCAGGGAGCTTAAAATGCGGGAAGAGAAGCAGGTTTTCAAGGAAAAAAAAAGAAAAAGGCACTGCTAGAATGGTTTTTAAGGAGGGAGCAGCTTGCAGAGCACCGTTCACCCCCTCCAATCCACACCATCAGGGAGAGGAGTCACCCAGTCCCGGGGCACGGGCCGCCCTGTCCCCACAGCACATCAAAGAGCTCTCCCGCTCCTGGAAGTCATCCCAAAGGAATGCAAGATCTTTGCAGAGTGTTTAATAAGATAAACAGACCAAAGTCCCACTCCCAGGTAAGGATTAGCGCCGAGCAAGCCCGGGCAGGTGCCGGCAGACGCCTGGCAGCTCCGAGAGGCAGAGCCCCACAGGGCTCGTGGGCAAAGGCTGCCCGCCCGGTGCTGCCCATCGCCCCGCCGCGGCTCCGGGCAGCCCGAAGGCCGGGGCAGGTCAGCTCTGCCCTCCCCGCCAGCACAGCCCAGCTCCCGGGCTCCCTTGGAGACCAGATGAGTACCGAGCCATTTTCCTTGCATCCCGTCTGCTGGGACAGCTTCTGCGGATACCCGGGCTGACCTGCGTGCCCGTATGCCACGGCTCTCGGCCCCAGAGAGCCCGAGACAAGCAGCACAAGCCCCGGGTGTACCGAAGGGAGAGCTCTGCCCACCTCGAGCGGCAGGAGCCGGCAATTTGCAGCAGAGAGACACAGACAGTTGAGTTCTGTCCCTGCCAGAAAGGCAGAGCCACTCAGCCCGAGGTGGCTGCAAACTGGTCCCAGCATTAAAACAATCTAGATTCATATATGTGACTGTCTGGCTGCATTCTGCAAGCAGCCACGCCTGTACGTTTAATTTACACTTCCAGCACACACAGTGTGACAGGGCTGACTGCTCCCTCCCATGTTTGATGCTGTGCAAAGAGACACGGAGCAGACAGGGAAACAAGGGACAGGGAAGGTTTGGGCAGAAGCAGTTATAGCACGACAACACCTTTTGTTAAAGTTACAGCTTTGTGGCTTGGTGACACCGTGACCAAAAGCAACAGCCAGTGCGTAAAGGCTCACGCAGCACAGGCTGCCTGCAAAGCCCGGCCCCGCAGCCTGCGGCATCGGCAACGCTGACTTCCAGCACGTGAGCCGCAGCAGCGTGGGCCCAGGCGCGGCACGGGCTCCCCCCCTCTCAACCGGCTGGGGGAGGGAGGGGTGCACGCAGCTCCCCAGTTTACACGCTGGCTGCGGGATAGGGGCAGGGGGTGTCAGGGAGAGGCAACGAGACAGAAAAGCTGCACCCAAGTCCTGCCTCGCAACAGGTTATCAAGGAGGCAGAAAAACAGTTCTGCAAAGCCAGGGGATGCAAAGAGGATGAAGGAGGTGCCGGAGTCCCAAATCTGCAGGCGTTCAGTTTAGGAGATGCTCAGAGGGAGAGATTCGGAGCCAGCCTTGTCAACAGGAACAGTGACGCCTGCCAGCAGGAAGCGTCGCTCCGCTCGCACCCACTCCCTACGCCCCGGGGAGCGGCCGCTCCCGCAGCCCCGCTTCCTCCCGTGCACGCAGCCCCCAGCCCCGCCAACGGCTTCGCGTGCCCTTGGAGGAGCTCCCTGCAGCACCCCCCCGCCCGGCAGCACCCCCTGAGCGAGGCCGAGGCTGCGCAAGCACCCTGCAGCGGGCAGCACCGAGAGGAGGCCGCAGGGACCGAGGGTGGGACATGGAAATGGTTCCGACTGGTCCCCGATGGGAGCTCGCAACACCTTTCCCACTCCCACATCCCTTCTCTTCTACCGAACGTCTGTACAAAGAGGATGAAACAAGGAGGATGCTGCTACCCTGTGCGTCCCCACGAGTGAGGCGGGGATGTACTAGCCCCGGACCAGCACCGGTCCGTCCCTAGCACCCAGTCAGCACCCAGCACCCAGTCAGCACCCTTCCCAGCTCCTGGGAAGACACACGGCAGCAGGAGGCGCAGAGCCTGCCGGAGCCCGCCGCGGCAGCTCCGCTCTGTGGCACAGCAAGCCACAGTCCCCCTCCAAGTTATCAGAGGAGCAAACGAAGGAAAAGCAGAACCAAGAGCACACGGCCAGGGCCCAGCACTTGTCATAACTGCAGAGCCGGCACCGCCAAGAGATATGCCGTCTGTGCTGCTGACCGAGGAGCCCTGGCTGATCCCGCAGAGAAATGCGGCAGGATGTGCCAGAGTGGGAAGCGGGGCCAAAAGAGCCTTCCCAGACCAGTAGCCTCCCACACCAGATTAAAATTCCATAGAAATTTGCTAAACAAATCGACTCTCTTAGCTACTGCTATAAACCCATGGGATGTTTTGCATTACTACCACGCAAGGGCGGGAGGAAACAGACCCTTACGCTTGGCCCACGCACAGGGCCCCCCACGCTAGCGGCGAGAGCACCTCACCAATGCTGCAAACGCTGCTCCGGCGCTGGGGACGAGGGACGCTGGCTGCCGCAGCAGCAGCCGTGGCACCGCGCTCCATCCGCCCCTGAAGCGCCAGCACCTCACCCGCCAGCCGGTCCCCCCGTGCCGGTCCCGGGAGGAATCCTGCTCCAGCCCCAGCAGCCAGCTGAGCCCCTGCTGCCCCAGCCCGCAGGCGGGGAGGCAGGGAGGGCCCCCCAGGATTCTCTCCTCTCCCTTTACTACATTTTACAGCTGCTGGCTAACTCTCTCACCCTCCAGAGACGGAGGTGTTGATGCTGTTCTCATTATCTTCAATTCAAAACAGAGCCAAGAAGAGGAGGGAAGGAAAAAAAAACCCTTCTTTAAGAAGAAACCCACACACTAACCCTCTTCCAGCCCCTCCCTCGCCTGCTCTGAAGCACAATGAAGTGCCAGAGATGGATTAAAAAGAAATAGTTACAAGGGTGGAGAAGGGCTGCAGAGAGACCAGAGCATGGGAAGCGACCACAGCCCAAATCACCTAACGCAAACCCGTGCCAGCAATTTCCTTGCCGAGAGGAGCCTACTGTGCATGCCTTACAGTCTCTGCAAGGAGCCTGAAAAGAGAATTTTGCATGGGCTGGTTTACAAGAACAAAACGTCTCAGTTCTATGGAGGCAGAGACCTAAAAAGAAAGAGAGGACGGAATAAAAGTGAACAGGCAGAAGACAAAACGGAATGGACAGTGGAACTTAAAGGGAGATGCTTTCAAAGCAGTCCTGCTCCCCAGTCAACCAGAAACCTTCCCAGTGCGAAGCAGAGGAAGCTTGGGGCTACCGTTAGAGGGGAGCTCACCCCTGAGAGCAGAGTCGGGCAGAGGAGCCGCCTCAGCCCTGGCTGTTCCCGCACCCCCCCAGGCACCCCGGGTCGATCTCTGCGGGCTGGTGCAGGCGCTCGCCCCGTGCCTTGCCTGCAGCGCCCAGGACCCGCAGACGGTCCCCCCGGAGAAGGCAGGAGGCCCCGAGGGTGGGCAGGCTTCACCCCCCGGATCCCCCTCCCAGCCCCTGCGCCGCCTGCGACAGCCAGCTTCGCCTTTTCTCGCCCGCATCCCCGGGACCCGCTCGGCCGCCCCAAAGCGGGGAGAAGCAGGCGGGTGCTGTGAACACGGGGGATGTCTGCAGAGCCGGAGAGAACCTGGCGCAAAAGGAGCGTGGGGGAATGCACGTCACGGGAAGAAGAGATCAGAGAGGGAAGGAGAAAAACCCAAGTTATCTCCCTGGGTAAAAACACGGGAGGACTGAGGCTGCGGGACGGGGTGGAATTCTTCCACGGGAGTAATTAATAGGGTTGCCACAGAGATGAAGAGTCAGAGGGGTCCTGGACTGGCTAGAATCAGAATTTCAGTAAGAGCTAAGTGACATTTTTAAACATATGGAGCATCTGCAGCACTCTGCGTGTTGAACACAAGCCAGAGCAGCCAGCTTTATTATGGGCATCTATAGGGAACGAGTTTCAAAGCCCGCACGCTATCCTCACAGCGGCGCCTCGAGACGCGTTAGCCCCCTCCCGTTCCCAGGCAGGGTGATGGACAGCACCCAAAGGCGACCGCGCCAGCACAACGCGCGCCCGCCTCGCTGCCCACCCGCAGGGAGCAGCCCCAGGCCCGCGGCCGCGCCGGAGGAGGCGGCAGCGGAGAAGCTACCGAGCGCCGTGGAAGCACAAGCGCGGCACTGGCCATGACCAGCTGGCGCAGGGCCGTGCCTGGCTCTCAGCAGCCTGGGGAGCCAGCGGGGGGTCCAGAAAGGGTTTGGGACGGCTGCTACATGTGCACAGAGAGGGTCAGTCCTCAGCCTTGCTCTCACTGCTGGAGTAATTCCCAGGGGGGAGGCAGAGTATCACCCACACGCTGCCCCCAAGATGGGCAGATCTGTCCTTACCAAAAGGCTTAACAACCCCCCGACTTGGTTCACAAGCCCTATTTTCCATGTCACCCGAGAAGCCGAGGTGGCACCGCACTAGTCAAAGCACAGAGCAAGAGTTTCTTGAAGCTATATCGGACACGCTGCTCCAGGACAAGGGTCTCAAGCCACCAGCAGGACCTTCTGTTACGACAGCGCGTGCTTCCTGTACCCAAGGCCGCCGGGTTTCACTACGCGCTGTGTTTGTAAAGCCAATGTACGTGGCTTTTCCCAGGGGGTCCAAAGTCCACACGCATCTCCAAAGCTAGCGAAGCCGTCTCAGCTGGGGCAATTGCACCAGCATTAATGCAAATCACGCCACAAGCAAGGCGCTATTTAAAAGGAGCTCTGGGTCCTCATTAACCAAGGCCCTAATAATGGTTTAATCTGAACTTCCTTCCACCCAGACGGCTCAGTACAGAGTCAACACACGGCCCCTCCCACACCCGTACACAAAAATCTTGATTTTCCTCAAGTGCAGTTGCGATCAAAGTGAAATACGAGACGCAGACACCGGGGAAAGCTCTCCCGGGGATTAGTCAGCTGTTGAACTCCAGAAGAGCGTGCTTGATGGCGTTGTCAGGGGAGAGCCAGGAGAGGAGCGCGCTGCTCCTCGCCCGGAGCCTGCTGGTGGTGTGCCATGGGAAGCTCCGACACCCGCGCAGTGGCTCCAGCCCTCTTCACCCAGTACCAGCGTTCAAGGCACAAATACAGCGAGGCTGCGGCTTATCGGGCTAATTCTTTCCCCGGGAAGCCTCATCCAGACGTCTTGAAGACCAAGAGGAAACCCACTCCCGGTGCTACACAGCACTGCGTGCTGCTCGGGGCCGGCTCCCTCTCCATGCGTTCCCCCCCAGAGGCACCAGAGCAAACATCCTGGTCCAAGCCCACGTCCCAGCCTCCTGCGTAAGCCCCAGAGCTGCTCCTCTGCCGTTCAGCACCCACAAACTTCCCTCCGGGCACCCCCAGCGCTGAGCTAGCTCGCAGAGCTTAGCTGAAGCCTTGCATTTGGACTACAGCTGGTCAAAGCATTTTTCCTACAATTAAGTGTAATCAAAGCATACTGGTTTTACTCTAACCTGAGCTGTTTCACAGAGATGCCCTGGTTTGAACTCCCCTCTTAGACAGGAAAGATTTTGATGTCTAGGATTTTTCCAAGCTGGAGCGACAGGAGATGAAGATACTCAAAACATTCATGTTTTTCCACTCAGCTGCCACCATTCTTCCAATTCGTTCTGCAAAAGCACTCAAAGGTTTGTTTTTAAACTCAAAGTGCAGCAAAGAGCAATGTTCTGGGCAGCTTTGTTTTGAACCCTCCTGCGGGGAGCTGGTGGGAAACAAGTCCTGGAGCTAAATTCTCAGACTCGGAGCTCAGAAATGGTTCCCAGGGTGGCAGGAGCAGGTTCTCGTGGCTGGTTTTGCATGACCTTCCAGAAGCCAACAAGGCAGCTGTACTGGGCGAGCCGAAAGGGACTTTCACAGTCCTCAGGAGAGGCCTGAGCTTTGGGTAGAGCTCGAGGGAAGCCGAGGGTTTGGGGGTCAATTTGTTCCATGCTCTCTACAGCAAGCTTGCTAGCACCCAGCATGCAGGATACCCACGCGACAACCAGGCTTTCAAGATGCGCAAAGAAAAAAAGCGAGTCCACTGGGTACGACAAGAAAGGTGGGTTTATCAAGGCAAGCGAAACAGCTGCCAAGTCAGCCAGATGCCAAGATAAGAATCACTGCATCTCCTGCAAGCCACACTTTTTGACCTACCTACCTGAGATATTAGCAACTTGAGGTTGCCTTGTTTTTGTCTCAGCAACCCAGCCTGGACAGGTCTCCACCAGTTTGGAGAAATCGGCTCCACCACATACGGCAAGTGGTCTGCAGGCTGTTTTCCCGTCCCCCCTCTCCCCACGCCAGCCTGCTGGCCCCGAGCCACCAGCCAGGCTGACCCCACCTCTGCGTGCCCACAGCATCCCGGTGAGCTGTCAGGAAGAGGGGCCTAGTTAATTAAAGGAAGCAAGCTACGCAGCAAACGATCTTCAGAGAAGAGGGGAGTCCCAGAAAGAATCATCTGCTGCCTGGCACCAGGAAAGGTTCACATAGCAGGGAGGAAAGATAAACCCACCTCTAACTGTATGGACCTGCAATTTAAGCACGTAGTACAGAGAGAGTTTAGACATGCCCAGCTTTGGCACCTTCAACTCCTTTGCACAACGGCACGGGAGCAACACCAAGCACATCTTTCCTATGGTACTGCATCACAGGGGTGCTTATAGACAAACACATCCACTTACAGCTCCTGGGACCAGGGCACGGGTACAGCTCCAGGGCACAGCGCACCGGGAACCGCAGGCCCATCACCACTCCGGCCCTCCGCAAGAAAAGCCGTCTGTGGCTAGGACGTGTCCCTGACCGCAGCAGGTCCCAGCCCAGCTCACCGAACGTGGCCAGCCTCGACATACCAGGGGCCGTAATGAGCGCGACACCAATGCAACGCAACGTTGAATCTTCCCCCGCTAAAGGTAAAAGCGGGAACGGGTCCCAGTGATAAATTCTACATTGAATCTATAGTATTAGGGGGAACACTAGATCTCTCGTCATCTCCCAGGGGCCTTAAGGGACAACATCCTTCACCACAAATGGGAACCACCTAGCTCGGCCATCCCAGCTCTCATCCAGTGTGTGCAAAACGAGCATGCCAAAGAACACGGCAAACTAGGTGAGGACAGAATTCTTCCAAATGTTTGCTCAGGTTTAACAAAAAAACCACACACACACACACACTTTCTCCTCCCTCCCTCTCCAGTAGGTGCAAGGATGGAGCAGGACTCGCACCCTTCAAGTGCAATACGGCACACACACATATAGGCAGAAAACCTCCCTCTTACAAAAACCACTCGAGACGGGTGCCTCTTGTGAGCCACTTTGCTGAACTCGCTCTCTCCCAGCCTCCCAGACCCAGAGTTCGGTCATTTGCCTCTGTCAGCATTCACAGCTGAAAAAAGGGGTTATGGCCTCTCCGCTGCACGTCCAAGGGGAGGAGAGCGCCAATCCGCATGTTTATTTGTTGTCTGTGCAGAATTCCTGCATTCCTTCCCGTGTTTACTCATCTGCTCTCAGGACATACTCAGACACCAGCAAAGGGCTTTTGGGGCACCGCATTCCCCCACGAGCTCGGAGCTCTTGCTGGAACGCAGGACGAGCATAAGGAGGAAGAGAGAAGCCAGCAAATGGGTTGTTACAGAAGTACGTTTTCAAGGTGGATGGGCAACAAGTAGAAGATAGATCAATTCTCTCCAGATCCGCTCTCCATAGAGGCACATCTCCACACCTGGGGGTCTAAGATCCTATTAAAAAGGACATATGGGCTGTCTCCCCCTCAGCTCTTCCCAACAGTAATGTTGTTACACCCACAGCAGCACCAGTAACTCAGCCGCCCTCTTTGGCACGGGCACGGGAGCGCTCCTCCTTGTCCCACGGACAGGTACCGGCGAGCCCACGCTCCCTATGCTGAGCGTCCAGGTACCCCATGAGCACAGCACAACATCACAACCCTCCTCATCTCGGAGCAGACACAAAGGCTCCGGAGATTAATGTGCAAGGGATACAGGGCTGCCCCACGGCAACACAGAAGCACAGCTCATACCCCCCAAAATCACTTAGCTGCTCGGCTTGGTTCCGACTTAGTTATACCTTGGAGAAGGAAGCTTTACCCCTAAGTGGAACTCGGCTGGCTTCTCGGATCCCTACGGGAGTCCACAAGGCTGACTTAGCAAGGAAGGAAGCTCTGAGACAGAGGAAGCTAGGGGTGACTACCATGAAGGACAGACCTTCACCACAGGATTAATCCATTAACTTATTAGCTCCAAACCTACAGGAAAATCTAACTCAGGTGTGAGGTGTTCCCTGGTAAGTGCCTGCCACACACCTGCGTTAGGACAGGACTTGCAGCGGGGATGCTCCCAACCCCATCGGACTCGTCGCAGAGGGGACTGAGAACCTGCCTCAAATCTGGAGCAAAAGTAACTTTGCTTGGCTGTACCTTGGTTGCAACCACTGCCTTCGACAACAAGGTCAATGCCAGGCACTGTCCCCGTGATAAGCGAGTCCACAGAGCAGCACGACTACCCCAGACACACGCAGAGGCGGATCAGTCCTGCTCTTCATCACCAGCGGGATCGTTTGCCAATCAATCATTTACAAGCTAAGAGCACAAGGCGGCCAACAGAGCCAGGACTTGGCGGCCCTGCGCCTGCATGCCCAGGGCACCCCGGGGAAAGCCGGGCACCCACGCTCCAGCCTCACCTTCCACGCAGTGCTCCACCTCCTCCAGGTTACGCAGCGTTATCCGCATGAGGCTGGAGTTCAGCATCAGCTCATTGCGGTGTGCCGGCCACATGTACTGTGGGGCAGGGTTGACGAAGAAAATCCGTGTGTCCCCAGTCGAGACTTGGTTGTCGCAGATTAACGGGTCCCCGAAGCCACCGATAACCACCTTGTTCCCACCATCCAAGAGGATCTCGTGAGTGACAATGTCTTTGCCTTTCAGGTAACGCCAGACTCTCACCTTGAACGAGAGGGAGAAAGAGCACGTGAGACCATTTCACAGTCACAGACAATTGGCACTTTCTGGCCCAGTTAATTTTTATCATGTTGTCACAAGAAGCACGGGAGCGGTTCAGGCTGGCAAAGCCTTCCAGCAGAGCTAATTTCATTAGCCATCCCTCTAAAAGCACAAAACGAGTGGGCAACGAAGACTAAAGCCAACAAAGACCAAACCCTACCACTAGCCGCCTTGACTCACCTCCCCAGGGGCCCACAAAACCGAAAGAGCCCTCTCCTTCCTCTCCCCTCCTCAGCAGCCCCGGGAGGACTCGCCTTCCCCACCCCACGTGCAAACCCCCAGCAAGCCCCTGGCACAAAGCATCCCGTGGGCTACCAGAGGGTAGCAACGCCCCTTTGTTCGGGCAAGGACAATGGCTCCAGATAAGCCGCCGCTTCTCTGCAAACACTTGAGGGCCACCAGCAGCCACGGCTGCTATCCGGAGACCCCGAGACCAGCCTCCGGCATGGCATGGGAGAGCCCGGCAGGGCCGGCGAGGTGGGGGCTCTCACAGGACAGCAGAGCAGCAGCAGCCGGGCAGAGGTGGGGTGGGAGCCTCTGCGGCACAGCTCAACTAGGACCAGGAAAGCTGCGCAAGAGTTTCCCTGGCAGAAGGAGAAGCCTCTGCTGCTGCTTTGTGTCTGCTGTACATGACCAGTAAGACAGAGGACGAGCTAATCAACCTTTTCTCTCCGATATTCTTCTAACCTTTACGCCCACAACAGCCATTTCAGCTGCCCCATGCCTGGCTACGGCAGGGAACGCCGCTCTCCGACAAGGGACGTTGCACTTAGCCAGGGGAAGCTGGTAGAGACTCAACAAGGAAAATAATTTATTAAAAAAAAAAAAAAAAAGACAGAACTGATCTGGTCCTGTCCGTTACTAATAAAGAACTCAAATTCATAGCAGGAGACTCACTCCTGGACTGGAGGCTCAGACAGAAGCGAGATCCGCCTCACCTGCCCCTGACCCCTTCCCCGTACGCGAGCCCGACCTCTGCAGACACGGGCCGCAGGGCGAGGGACACGATTCCAGCCCTACCAAGGGCAGCGTGCCAGCCTCAGCCTTGCCAGGGGAATCCCCCTTCCACTCCCAGGCACCGGCATTCAAGGAGACAGACTCCAGCTGGTACAGCTCTCCCAGAGAGAGCCTGCCTCCCAACAAAATCCCGGCAGCGAAACGTATCAGGGGAGAAGAAAACGCTTTGGGATATAAAAAGCTTTGAGAACATTAAATGGCTGGAAGCCCCCAACCAGGGAAGGCTGCACAGCCAGAGAGCACCGTCCGTCCACGGGGAAGGCTCCCAACGGTGGCACGGGAGTCTTGGAACAGGGGCAGGAGGAGGCAGGTGGGCTGGGCGAATGAAAGAAGGGAGTCTTCCGACTCTGACAAAGAAAACCTTTCCCTTAGCAGGCTGGATTTTCTAAAATACACGGAGGATTTAGCAGGAGGAGCCCATTTCCCTTTACTCATCCAAACGTCGGGAAGAAAAATAAGTCCTGGCCACAAGCGTTAGTCCCACTCTCCCCCCTCCCACTGCCAGCGGTTCTAGAGCAGCCTCCCTGGACCTCGCTGCTGGCTCATCCCCCTGCCCAAAAAAGGCGAGATCTGCACACAACCGCAGGCTGGCCTCTCTCCAGTGCCACGCTCTCCGCAGCAGAAGAAACACCCGCGCAGGGGGCAAGCAGCAGCCCCAAAATGAATCTTTAGTGCGCATGGGACACCAGAGACGTGGCCCCATCCACTCCCGACAGGTCAGAAATCCTCCTCCTGCTGCTGCTGCAATCCTATTGCAGGGGAAACACGACACAGAGCCGAGTCGGCGAGTTGTGTGTAATAGGAACAGCTCATCAGAGAGCTGCCTGAGGTTTCAGCTCGGAGCAAGGGCGGCTCTCTAGCAAGGGTGGCTGCTGTAGTGCACGGATATTACTGTGACCGCAGGCGTCCCTGGCCTGGCATGCTCAGAGCGTGCTTTATCACGCTCTCTGCCAGCATCCCCCCTCCTACCGCAGCCTGAGCGCCCAGTCACCTGCATTCCCCGGCTGTCTTCACCGCCCAAAGAGCACTTCAGCACACCGAGCCAAGCGCCAAAGCACTCGGGGAGGGGGTGGCTCGGAGATAAGGGGGCTCTTGATCCCCTCTCTGAAACAGGCATCCACGCACGTACTTTAAGAGCGCGATTCCGAAGGCAACGCAAGGGGCAGAGAAAGGATGCCCACATGCACGTGGGCAGGCAGGTCTCTCCCAGCCTTGGGGGACATCGGGGTGGCAGGGAGGCAGACAGTTGTTCACGCTACAGCTTCTACACTTGACATAGGGGTGGGGGGACTTCTTACAGCAGAGGAGGAAAGCACAGAGCAGGCATTATCCCACTCTAGAATGAACCATTTTTATAGTTACCTGCAACTGCAGCTCACTCGCATCTGCCCTGCACGGCCCTTCAAGTGCATTGTGCTCCCATCTGGGCTTCTTTGAGACCATTCAGACAGAGAGACTCTTACTCTTTGCCAAATACCTCCATCCCATTACTCAGTGACTACAGAAGACACACGCAAAGATCTGACACTGCAAAGTTCAAATAAGAGGGTAAAAAAACATGTTGGGGACTAGGGGGAATGCAAGTCTCATGACCTTTTATCAATCTTGTCATTTTTTTGAAGCCCTAACTCCAGAATTTCAGGGGTGTGAGCTCAGCACTAGCTCAGTCCTGATCAAGAGGCTTCAAGGTCTACAATGATCTTGAGCCGAACTCCCACACGCCGTCCCTGCCACGACCAGGAGCAGGCAGGTACAGGCGCTGGGGCAAGGGCAGAGGGCCATTCCCACCGCCCCAGGAGCGAGCAGGCTGGGGCGAGACCCTCCTGCTCAGCACAAGATTCACCTGTCAAGCAGAAAAAGGGAACAAATTTAGCATTGCTTGTACTCTACAGGTGCAACTGAAGGTTAAGAACAAAGTTTAGGAGTGTATTTTATTCTCAAATCCTCCTGCTTATTACACCTTAAGGAGAAGGTGTGCGATTTGCCCGCCTTGGAGAAGGACTCTGGACTCGATGGGTCTCGGCTCCCACCCAGGCCAGCAGGTCCTGCAATGCAAACAGCAGCCCCTGGATATTACTGAGGGGAGCCCTGTTCTCCCGCATACCCGAGATCAAAAACCGTCCCAGGTATAAACACCAGTGTGACAGCTCCTCTTTGGAAGCTGCACATGCCTTAGCTGCTCCCAGATGCGGAGAGGTTAGCTGGAGACGTTGTACCCGCATGCTCTCGCGCTCATTTGTCTTCCAGCATGAAGGGAGTCAGCTCCCCTTGGGCCAGCGCTAAGCAAAGCCACAGCGGCCGAAGGACAAGCAGTAACTTATACGCAGGCTACCGTCCCTCCCCATGTAGTCCAAGTTCAAGGTGCTGGGCAGGGTAAGAAGAGGGGCTGGGAAAGCAATGCCTCCAAAGCCGTTTGCGCAGCCTATTTCAGCCCGAGAAGCAGCCAGCCGCTCGGTTGTACGCAGCCCCGTCAGCGTGAGCTCTTCTCTTGAGAGACGTGGCAGTCAACCAGCAAACAGAGGGAGCTTCAGATGGCAAGGCCGGGTAGCTGTGACAGGCAGCTTTCCTCCCCTCCGATCTCGCAGGAATCCCGGCATTGACACGGAGCCATCTGCTCCGCCACACGCAGGCGGTGCCCCACGAGGCAGCCCCCTTCAAAGCGCCCGTCCGGGGCCACCGGCCCACGCGGCACCCCAGGTGAGCCGAGGAGGCAGGGTGCTAAGGGGCACAGCTTCAGCGCGAGCCCGCGCTAACGCAACCCTCCTGCTTCCCCACCCGGGACCAGCTGTTTCTCCAGCATTTCCCAGCAGCACAACTCCCTGTGGTTGTGCTTCTCCCCACAGTCAAGTCAAGACACCTTCCTCCAGCCCCACCTCCTCCTCCTTCGGCAGCAGCCCGCCGGGCAGGCGCTCGCTGCGAGGAGGTGCGCAAGCAACCGGGGCAAAAACCCAGGAACACAAAGGAGACAAAAGGGAAAAAAAAAGAATACGAGAGGCAGGCAGAGAGCACAGCCCGAGGCTTGCGCTGAAAGGTAGCAGTCGGGCATTTTCACAGCTAGGTCTAAGGGGGAAGAAAGGCTAAAGCCTACCCCCTCTTCTGGAGCAGATGGTAATTTGAGTTAATTAGCATGGCTGTTCTAGTCATACACCTCAGAGCCAGGCCACAGCATTCACAAGCAACATCAGAGTCCACCAGCCTTCTCCCCACCCTTATCCTCTATAATGAATAGATGTGAAGGCACCAAAGACCAAGCAATTACCTGTAGGGCATCCCATTCATCATCACACACAATTAAGACTTTGTCAGCGGTGACTCACTGGCTACATCAAGGATTGGGGAAGAAAAGGGAGAGAGAAAAAATTGGGCTGGAACCTAGTTTGGAGAGGTCCCTTCCCTATAGCAGACTCACTTTTTTGCCAGCGAGCACATAAAACACTGGATTAAGACTGTTTTACAAGACTCCTGGCAGCTACGGGGAGGCAGAGTAAGAACAGAGAAAACTTTATTTAAGCAGATCCTTGCAAGGGTATATTTTAAGTGCAGTACAAAACCAGAAAGCGAAAGGATTTTCCAATATGCCATGGGGGTCCATCCCACAGTGGGGAACGGGACCACCTGTACAGGCACGTGCAGCGCTAGCGAATTCCGGCCAGGAAGATGCTTTGAGAAATGCCAGCCTTGGTCTCCTCGTAAGGAAAGGTGGGAAGTTAGAGCACAGTCTCCTCAGGATGGGAGCCGTCGCTCTGGACAGAAGTAAAAAGGGTCACCGCCAGATTTCGGCAGTTCTTAAAGACGAAGGGTACCGGCCAGCATCAGCTGTGCCTGCAGCTGCACACGCAGCCCTGCCAAACCTCCCCTCCTGACCGCACGCCGTCCCTCCCCTCGCTGCCTTTCCCCGGCAGAAGCCAGCTGCCCCTTTCCCTGGGAGCCGGCAGAGCACCCAACCCACCTCCCCCAGCAACTTCCACATCCAGCCCTGCCCGGAGAACAGCCACCGCTACCCCCCAAAATACGGGCTCTATTGTTTGGAACAGGATCCACATCCTTTTCAACGCTTCCTATAGCGCATATAGAACCTGTATGTGTCCTATAAATAGGAGCTCTCTTCCTAAATATCAGGCCAGACCAGCAGAAGGCACATCAGAGGACTCAAAAGCAGGAAGGGACAATGCCACCACAAGGGCTGTGAATGGGATGAACGGCAGCACCGCAAGCCTGGGACGAGTGGCACGGCCAGGGCAGCAGGCAGGAGCAAGCACAGCACCCCAGTTCCCGCGTCAAATCCCCCAGTAAAGCGGCACACGTGCCAGTTTCAGAGCCCATTTCGGGAGTTCTGTCACCCTGCTCCTCATTATTCACCTCCTGCAGTAGCAAAGGGATGGCTGGTAGCTATTTACGGGCGTTTATCTAACATTAACTTCACATTTCTTCTGAGCTGTAATGTGCTTATCTTCATCTATCAAAGGCTTCAGCTGGGAGGGTTTAGAGTTTAACTAGGAGGAACAATACACTCCTGCAGCACACTCAGATACTCACACCCTGCTCCCTCGCAGACCACCCAGCACCAGTAACACTCGCTATTTTGGGTGTGGGCTCTAGGGAACTCCTACCGCGCACTTGGCCCTTGCCTTTCCTCTTCAGATAAAGAGGAACCTGACAAGAGATAACCGTGGTATTCGGAGGTAACCCCAGGGCCTAAGGAACAGTTACCGGAGTACGACAGCGAGGAAGCGGAGACGTGTTTCCTCACCAGCTAACCGGCAGGATCCTCTCTGCACCCGAGCTCGCTCCGGCTCCGCGGGGCACCAGGCTCCATGCGAGGGCAGCAGGAGCCAGCGGTCAGGTTTAAAGCCCAAACTGCCCTTTTGGAATCTAGGTGCTCGGGGGGGGGAATCAAAATGCAAGTATGTCTAACCCTGCAACCCAGCATCAGCAGAATCCACAGCAATTTCAATACTTCGAGAGATCTCGGAGCGAAACAGGCCCACCGCTGCTGCAAAGCTATGCGTTTACAAGTCACGAGCATTACGCCCTGCTAAGTCACAGTTCGGAGAGATTTATCTGCTTTCAGGTCCTTAAGACACCCCGAGTCCCACTTCAAAGCTTTTTTCCCTGCAAACACACTATGAACTTACCATTAAAAAATTACATAGAAAAGACTGATGTGTAGGTAAGGGGACTGAAGAACCACTGCTTTAAGAAAACTGCTAAATGTCACGGCACGACCGGGAGAGCCAGCAGCACTGCCACAATGAGATGGGATGGGCACTTCCATCCAAGGCAGGAGAGAAGGTTTTTCTCCTTTCACTTTCTCTTACAGGACTCCAGGACTGGCAAGTTACGACACTGACAGTCGGCAGAAGCACAATCCCACGGTTAACTCCAGAGTAGCACAAGCCTCCTCCGCAGCTTTGCTTGGGATGGCTCAGGGAAAGGCGGGTGAGAGACTCTCTTCCCCAGCTGAGCAATGCAAACTGGGTTTCAAATAAAGCCACCACCTGCAGACCAGGTTCCCCTGCACACCTTGCTCCCTAGCTCCTCTCACTCGGACTTGATCGCACCCTCTCAAAGGCAGAGCTGCTGAGCAAGCGGGTTTACCATCCCAGGAGCACAGGCAAAACGGTTTTCCTGGCCCAGGGTCTTGCTCTGATGCAGCAAGACGAAGCCTGGATTTTACGCTAGCCAGACACCTCGCCGCGCGTCCGCAGTGGGAGGAAAGAGACCCGCTCCTTAGACGAGCATTTCTGCCTCGTCACTAGCCCCGCTGGCCCACCTCCCGCCTACCCTTGCCCCAGCGTCAGGTGGCCCGCATCCCTTCAGCCATACGTGCCCCGAGCTGCCGCAGGACGCCGGCTGCTCGCAGCAGCTTATTAGTTTTCTACGTAGCGCCCAGGATGTGCCAGACACTTTGCAAACATACGGTCTCTGCACCAGCCTGGAGGGTCTGTGATCTAATTTACGAGAGCAGGGTACAGATTGTACCACGCAGTATCGCGAGGGGCAGAGCGGTGGGAGCAAGCGGGAAGCAGCGGGCACCAGCTGGACAGACAGACGCTGTTCAACTAGTTTACTGGGCTGAGAGATGCTCCAGAACAGCGGGCAACGCCGTGGTGTAAAGTTAACCTTTACCAGCAGACCTCTCCCACCGACGCACCGCTGCGCATCACCCCAGGCCCTGCTTAGCACTAACCACAGGCAGGAGCCGCAGCAATTTTTAAGGATGGGCAGAAGAGGGGATGGGGAGGAGAGGAAAAGGCAACGGAGCAGCATGTCCTCGCAAGCGAGATTCCTGCGCCGGGAAGGGTTAAGCCATACAGCACGTTTTCTGACAACCAGGCGGATGGTATTTCAGGTTGCTCAGTACTTCACCGTCTCTCAGCTTGGGGGGGGGGGGGAACACATAGCCAGAGGCCAGATTCGTAGTTAAACAATAGCTTGAGCTAGAGGAACTCAAGATGCTGCTAAAGTAAACAGGGAGCTACGCGCAAAGGCAGCTCCGAACACCTTCCCCGGCAGCCTAAACCCTGCCGGAGCGGAAAGTTGGGAGTCGGCTCCGCATGATGGAAAGGAGGGAAATGCCCATAAAAAGCAACCTTGAGAGATTCCCCTCGACACAGCTGCGGGGAGAGACTCCGCAGTCTAAAAATACATAATTACACACCAAAGCTCCAGCGCATACAATAAAAACCACATGCGCCCGCCCGAGAAGGCGCCCGTTGGGGGCCGAAAGTTTCCCGGCGCCCCCCCGCCGCCCCCCGGTACCTTGCAGGAGTAGGTGTGGTGCACCGGGTCCACGTTCATGATCTCCTCCACCGTGCCGGTGAGCACCACGTTGGCCTCCTCCTCCCGCCGCTCCAGCTCCCGCTCGGGGCACGTCGCCCCCCCGCCGCCGCCCAGCGCCAGCAGCGCCAGCAGCGGCAGCAGCGCCCGGGCCCCCCCCGCCGCTCGCCCCCCCATGGCCCGCCGGCCGCGGCGGCTCGGCCCGGCCCGGCCCGCTCCCGGGCAGCCCGACGGCGCGGGCAGACAAAGCGGCCCCGCTCGCAGGCAGGGCTCGGCGCGGAGAGAAGGGCTACTTTTGTTCGAGGAGGTGAAAAGGAGGAAAGAAAGAGAGGGAGGGAGGCAGGCAGGGAGGGGAGGGGAGAGCAGGGGAGGGGAGAAGGAAGAAAATCCCAAGAGGAGGAGGAGGAGGAGGAGGAGGAGGAGGAGATATCTCTCCCGGAGCCGCGGCCGCGGAGAAGCGCTCGGTCCTCTGCCTTGCCCCTGTAAGAAAGCCCGCAGATTTGCATGCAATCTGAATTGCTGATAAGGAGGGAGCGGGGGCAGGGGAGCGGGGAGGGGGGAGGCAGCCGGCCCCGCTGCCGGCTCCGACTGCGGCGCTGCCGCGGACGCCACCCCCAGGAAAGGGAGCTCGCATCAGGTTAATGGATAATCAGCGCGCCAACGTGAGGAGACTTTTAAAGGTGTAGGGACCGCTGCCGAGCGGCTGCCCGCCCCGCCGCCCGCCCCCCCCGGCGCGGCAGCTGCCGGCCCGCCCCCCCCCGGCCCTCTCCCGGGGTCCCCCAGCCCGGACCCCGCGCCCGCGGGGACGCGCAGGGCTGCCGGGGAGAGCCGGTGCAGCCGCAGGAGGGGGGGGGGTGGTGCTGCTTCCCTCCCCGCTTCCCTCCCCAGCTCCCCCCTGGCATCGCCGGGGCTGCTCCCCTTTTCCCAGTGGGGAAACTGAGGCCTGGCACTCAGCTCCCACGAGTACCCCATCCCGAGGCGAACCGAGTCACCCACGCCTGGTCCATCACCGTCTGCTCGGTTACTGGGGTTCGACGGCACTCGGGGCTTCCCGCACCTTGCCCCCGTGCCACCCGGGAAAGCCACCCTCCCGTGGAACGGCCTCTCGCTGCCCCTGGAGCACCGTGACCTCCTGCCCTGGCTTTCTCCAGGGACTGGACGGCAATTTTTCCAGATGTCATGTGCAATTACTGCAAATATAAAATGAAAAGTTAAGTGGCACCAGGGGAGGGATATTGTTTCTCCCCTCCATAAATTAGCCATCCCCTGGAGGTATTTTACAAGGCTGTTTTACTTGATGGCCCTAAACAAGTCATGGTTGCAGCCAGGGCCAGGCGGGTGAATTACCAATTGCCGGGTGAAGTTCAACCACGCCAATGCCACGATGCCGTGACGTGCCCCGTGCCGTTCTCCGATGAGCACGTATCAATACACGGCGGCACCCTGCATCGTAAGGCCCTGCGGACGACCATCCACCCTGTTCGTCCTCTAAGTTTTGAGCAGCGCCGTTCGTGCTATTTGCGCCGTTTGCCCCTGCAATTGTGTCTGTGCCAAGCCTTTTTCTCTCCCCTGGAACATAAACAGAAATTAATTACAAGAGAGGAATAAATGAATCTGACTGAGTGTTCAAGATGCTGCCCAAGCCTACCTTCCACCCTGAAGAGAACGAAATACCAGAGATCACGTAAATCTGTCTGGAGATACCACAACCGCTGCGAGTTTTACAGGGAAGGCATACTGTACCTATTCTGTCCTAAACCGTGCACTTGGCATGTCCACAGTGACTTTGGTCTCGACGCCGGCGCTGTTCTTGTAAACCCCGCGCCCTCTCCCAGGTCCCCTTCTGCTCAAAGCTTCAACTTCTGTCCCGTAAAACGGAATTCCCAGTTCCACACCGAAGGAAGGCTGCCTATCCGAAAGCACGCCGTATTTAATCGCCTCGGCGTGGAATTCAGAGGGACGATTTTCAGAAGAAAGTGGCCCACGGCATGGTCAGGGCTGCAGGAAACCCGGCTTTACCCGGCGGGGCTTAACTCTGCTAAACCCGCCTGTGTGCTGCACCGCTCCTGTAGAAACCCCAGGGAGGGACGCGTCCCTGTGCTCTCCCCCGCCGAGAAGGTGCCCAGGGCAAAGGCACCCACAGCGGGACACGCAATGTCAGATTTTCTACCTGTGCCAACCGAAAAACCTCACCGAAGTGTATGATTTCTGGACGAGGGGCAAGGGAGCCGCGTCCCGCTGCCGTGGGAAGGCTCCGCCACAAGCCAAGAGCAACGCGGAGTCCAGGCTCCGCAGCCGTCACCGTTACACGGCCGAGGTTTAGCACAAAGGCCTCCATTATTACATCGCTGCTATTATAAACTCCAGCAATCGGCTAAAAATATTTCCGTGCCTGGCAAGATTATTTTTGCTATTTTAAGTATTAATTTTTATTGTATTCCTCGAGCACTGCTCAACTGTAAATCACACAAACCACCTCGGTTCAAGGTGGAAGAAACCAGCTGTAACATTCTGCTCCCGCACTTTGCAAAGAGGAGCGGGGAAGAATTATTTACGCTGCGTTTGTACTATTTTCTGTTTGTTAGTTCTCTCCTTCTAGCCCCACCCCGCCATCTGCTTTCAAAGCTGTGAAGAGAAAAATGGATTTCACGAGCTTTTCTGATGTGTTTCCCCCTATACGGTCCGTTCTTTGAGGGGATTTACTCAGCCTTGTCGGCTTGCCAAGCCGAGGTGCCACGCAAGCCCCCCGCCATTGCAGCTCTCCTTTAGAATCAGAGAATCGTAGAATTGTTCTGGTTGGAAGAGACCTCCGAGATCATCGGGTCCAACCATTAACCCAGCGTTACCAAGTCCCCCACTAAATCATATCCCTTAGGGCCTCGTCTAAACGTCTTTTGAATCCCTCCAGCGATGGGGACTCCCCCACTGCCCTGGGCAGCCTGTGCCAGGGCCTGACAGCCCTTTCGGGGAAGAAATGGTTCCCAATATCCAACCTAAACCTCCCCTGGCGCAACTTGAGGCTGTTTCCTCTCGTCCTGTCGCCTGTTCCTTGGGAGAAGAGTCCGACCCCCCCTGGCTCCAACCTCCTTTCAGGGAGTTGCAGAGAGCGAGAAGGTCTCCCCTCAGCCTCCTTTTCTCCAGGCCAAACCCCCCCAGGTCCCTCAGCCGCTCCTCACAGCACTTGTGCTCCAGACCCTTCCCCAGCTCCGTTGCTTTCTGTGGGCAGGTTTAATGAAGTCCATAAGGAGAAGGCGGTTTTTCAACGGCCGGCGCCCAAAGGCAAACCCCTCCTCGGGCCGACGCGCGCTGGGAAGCGGCGCGGAGCCGCGTGTCCCCGCGGGGTATCGCCCCGCTCCGGCCCCGCCGCGCCGAAGCCTCGCCCTGACAAGAGGAGAAACCGGCCGAGAAACTGACGGCGCTGTGGGAAAACGGCAGCAAACGATTTGGCAAATCGGTGCGCTGAGTAAATAAATAAACTGCGTAACTGACAGAAGTACATAAATCACGGGGGGTTTGTCCCCGGCTCTTTACAAGACAGGTGGCGTAAACCTGGGGCTCGCAAAACCTTCCGTTCAGCGGAGCTCCCAAGTGAAGTGGCTCCGTCGGGCTCTGAAAAATCAAAGAGATCTTGGAAAACTGACAAAGATTTAGGTTCTGTTTGCTTTCTGACACCTCTGCACGCGTTCGGACGGCACTTCCAAGATTTGCTTTGCGGGAGGGCGATGGCTGCAGCGGTTTTTACACATCTGGAGTCAACTGCCTGGGCAGGGCTTTGCCTGCTCAGGGCTCTTCCCTCCAGCAGCACCAGCTGTCACATTTTCGACAGGACTGTAATTTTTTTGTGTCCCCTTTGAAGATTTTTCCAATTTTAACAACTCACGGCACAGGCAAATGAGCTTCTTTTAGGTTGGGCTGAGTAACTCTTGTAAAGGTCTCTCATTTATTGCGAGTTATTGCCTCCTCCGAATGACTGTACAGACACTCCCGCTGCACTCAGCAGTTTCGTGCCAGCATCTCTCTGCCGTTTGACCCTGAAGCACTTCCCTTTCAAGATATTTGTTATCACAGCTCTCAGCCAAGGCTATCACAAGTGTCACACCTTCATTCTCCGGCTGCTTCCCTTGGTGGGGCCCTCGCGTCTGTGGGCAGGTGCTCGGTGCTTGCTGAGAGCGGATCCTATAAGGTGTATCAGGTGAGGCATCCGAAAGCGGCGGCAGCCGCAGTATCGGTAACCGCGGGGTAAATACCTCCGTCCGCTCGCCTCTGAGGACAGCGAGGGACCGAGAGCGGAGCTCTTCATTCACGCCAGCACGGCACGCACGGCACAGCAGGAAACCCGCAAGATTTCAGGCCAAGCCTACAAAGCAAATAAAAGACCTGTGCGGATACCCTGGCAAAGCAAAACAGAGCCCCGACGTTAATCGGAAATACTTCCCCAGGGGCGAGAAGCAGCGTCCCCGTTCCTGCTCGGGCTGGCCCCTGATTTCTTCGCCGGTTGTCTCTACGCCCCACTGGCTGGTTTTTCTGCTCGGAGGCTCTCCATCTCTGATAAGCTCCAAGACATGTTTTAATGTGGTTTTTTCCCCCCTTTCCTCTTTTAAGTTAATCCCTCTCGGTGGTTTCTGACATTGTCAAATGGCTTTTGTGTACCGTCAGAAAATCTCTTGATGTAGCTATAGAGCAGCTGCTAACAAGTTGCCCCTGGGATCCTACATCTAGGAGGCTGTCTGCTTGTATAATGATTTTCAAATAAGTAAATCTATTAATGAGATCTCGGTGGGAGCGGGGCTGAGGGCCGGGGAGCAGCTCCCTGTCAGAGGACCCGCACACGAGGGGCTTCGTGCCGCAGCAGCCCCGGGCGGGTTCGCTTCGGCCGCGATGCCCAGGGGAGTCACAGGGAGCTACTGTCCCTCTGCAGCAGTGGGGCCACGAGCCACGCGGATCAGTAGCCCACACTGGCCGCAGCATAGGTGCGTGGCAGCGACCCGCACAGTCCTTTCCCCGCAGTTACGGGGGGGAAGCGAGGAACAAACGGGGATCTGTCCCGTGCTCTGGATAAGATTCAAGAGATGAACGCAAGAAGTCAGTCTCTTCCTCCCCAGACCCCAGCCTTAGTATCGAGTTAAAAATTCAGAGCTAGTCTTCAGGGTTTGACAGTTTTGCCCCAAGGTTTAGGAGCTACTGGGATCCAAGTTTTTCTCAACGGCATGATCCTAAACCTTCAACTTTAAAACGGGGCAGTATGACGAGATTTGCACATATTCACATGACTCCGGGAGACGGAGTATAAAACCCCAAACCACTGAATATTACGAGCACTGTGGTATAATAACAGGCTACGAGGAATTCAGCCTGGACACATCCAACGCCCGCACCCTGGTTTGCGATGGCATCGAGACGAAGGGCTGCAGTCGCACGGGGATGCGGCTGGTTTGTGCCCACGTACAGTAGATCAGAGCAGCAGTCGGTCTCCAGGGCCCCCAGACCCGCGGGACTCTGGCGACGGCAGAGCGGGGGGCCGGGAGCCTCCGTGGGTCAGACCCCAGCACGCTGCGTCTGCACGGAGGGCTGGGGAGATGCGCTGGCCGTGGCCCTGCCTGCGCTCGTCCCTCGTGCTGGAACCAGCCCTGCACCTCACGCGGACGGTACTTTTCCCTCCGGGTCAGCAGCGAGCCCGTGCCCTCGCTCGGTACGAGGGACAGGCTTCAGGCTGGCGAAGATGGGCTTGGCTTAGCATTGCGAGAGGGCCAGGGTATCAGCGCCGAGCACGCACACGCATACCGGTGCCATCTTGCTGTGTTTTCAGTGGCCGTGAACCTCCAGCGTGGTTTAGGACTTAACCTAGCAACCTCTCAGCTTGGAGGCAAAAGCATCCGGTGAACCACAATGACTCTTTTAATTTCAAACAAAAAAAAAAAAAGTGAGAAAAAAGAAAGAAGCAGAAAGAAAATTCAGCGTGAACTTCAGGGCAAATGATCCTCCATTATCAAATCCCATCTTAAAAAGTGCATGGAGCTAATTGAATTACTCTTGCTGGATTTCTGTGTAGCCATGAAGTCTTCTTAATGTGGATTGATAGCATAAATCTGTTCTCCATTGAGGAAAAAGTGAACACTGGCCCCTGACATCTATCTTTCTTTCCAGAAATCCCATCTAACTGGACGTCTCCCTAGGCCACTTCCAAGAGAAAGATGTCTCTATCCATTACCCCTGACACGCAGCAGCGAAAGGAAGTGAGGTCCGTTCACATCTAATTACTCCCACTCCTGGATTTATTACAATCATGCCAGGATTAATTGAGAAAGTAAAAATGCTTAGTTGGGTGATCAATCTTCTCCGAGTTACTTACCTTGTCACTCGCTAATAACTGTAAAATAAAAATGCCCCTCTTCGCTGCATCTCGGCAAATGGATTCCTATAATACATTGCTGGGAATCTTTAAAAGGCATTTGAAAGCAGTAAGGAGACAAATTGGATTAGCTGGAGAGAAAGTGCAACCAAAGCATTTTTTTCATTACCATAAAGCAAAGATTTCAGCTCTCCGACGCTCAGGTGGCGATGCAGAGCCAGCGCCCGGCCCCTGCCCTGCTATGGGGCAGGCTTTGGTACGGGGGTCTCGGGTACAGCGATGGGGGGCTGAGGAATATTCCGAGTGAAACACAAAGAGTCTTTCCCTGTTTAAAGACCGGGTTGTTTTTGACACCGGAGACACACGTTCTTACGTAAGGGACGCTGGGGTTTTTGCCCAGCTGAAACTGGACGTCGCCAGTCGCTGCTCTCATCTCGCCCGCTTCTCACCACGGGGCTCCCCGGGGTGCCCCGGGGTGCCCTCAGGAGCCGGGGCAGCTGGGTCGGTTTGGATCTCCCAGCTGGTAAGGTTTCCCCCAGATGGCCACCCTATGTCAAGGCAAGCTGGAGGATGTTAAAATCTTTGAGGTCAGACCTCTCTCCCTGTCAAATTTGGCCCAACCTTTATTGCAAGAAACACACGTGACGCACCACGCTAATAACCCAGCCCCGTTCTTTCACGTAATCTTGTCTGAGAGAAATCTCCCATTTTCCTTCTGCAACAAGCTCTTTAAAATAACAAGAATCCAGGAGCTCCGGCAGCCAGGGCAGTCCCAGTTCCTACCGATCGCATCCCCGGGTGCCGAGGGCTGCGGCAGCAGCCGCCGTCCCGCGTGTGCCCTGCTGCCGGCTTGAGCCAGCATCCCCGGCGCCGGAGCTGGCAGCCGCCACAAAGACACCCAGCTTTCGGGAGCCCGCCTTTAACGGAAAGCATTGAGGGTGCTGGGAAGCGGGACTCGAGCTGAAAGAGAAGAGATTAAGATTCAGGGCATGCAGGGAATCGGGCTTTTTCTTTTCCCCCCCCTTTTCCGAGGAGCGAGGAGCCAAGGTTTTAGCAGGCGGCTGGAGGGCCCTTGGCAACCCCTGCAAAGCTGCTGGCGGGTGGGAGCTGCTGCCCGGCTCCGCTCTGCTGGGCTCCTCTGACAAAAGGTCTGCGTGGTGCCCAGCGAGGCTGCCGGGCTGGAATGCCCACAGGCCGGCGGGGAGGGATCGAGCCCTCCCAGCTTGTGGTTTCACACTCCCCTGAACCCGTTTCATAGTTAAAGGCAGGATTTATTGGACCAGCCTCTCGGGGAGATAGAGGCTTTTGTGTTGAATTTTATCCAAAACAGTTAATGCAGCTGCTGCTGTTGCCATTAGCATGGGCAAAAAAGAGGGGGGAAAAAAGGAGAAAAAAAAGACATTGAAACTATCAGCTCTTAAAAGATTTCTATCTGAAAATCAATTTCTTAGTGCACACACATAGAATGACCAGGAAATATTTCATCCTCTCGGTGCCAAGCTGAGAGAAGCCAGCACTGGGGCGATGCTGCCTCGCATCGAATCTCCCAAGCGCTCTCCCCTGCATTCATTATTCTGCGCACACACGCGAGCAGGGACGGGGCTGAGTTAACCTCTTGCTGCCTGCTCTTCCACGGCAAGGGGGAGGGATGCCGCCGAGACAGAGCAGGGCCACCCAGCCCTTGGGCGCTGGGCAACTCACTGCCGTTCTTTGTCTTACCTTTCCCAGGGTGTACATTGGGGATAACATCGAGGACCCTCTCCCAGCGAGAATCACGGAGAGGTGGCAACCTTGTGTGAGTCTTGATGGCCCATCAAGGCTGGTGTGGGCAGGGCAGGGCAGGCAGGGGGGCAGGCAATAGGCAGCAGGGGTGTCCTGCTTCTGTCCGCATTGCGCTAGACTTTCAAATCGAGCAAGATCCCGAACGTCACTGGACATCCTTCTCCACCAAACATTTATCTGACGTGCTGGGGCAGGCCCTGCGCCGTGGGAACCCGTGCCCAGCTTAACACCTCCTGGCTTCATTCAGGTCATGCAGGGAGAGGGGGCAGGAGACCCGGGAGCTGAGGCTGCCGTCTGCCTCCCGGCCAGGGCACGAGTGGGGTGTTGGTGGAAATCCCTCCCCAGGAATGCAGCAGCCCAGGCTTTGCGTCCTCAGGCAAAGCCCAGCTGCACCTGGAGGGCATTGCCAGAGCAATCGCCGGCTGAGGGTCCCGCTGTACCCAGCAAGCGGTCAAAGAGGAGGGAAGGCAGCCCGCCCTCCAAGTGCCCCTGCCCAGCTGGCACCCAACAGACTCTCCAGAGCTCTCCTTTCCCCAAATCTGCCTGCTGGATGCACTGCAAAGAGCTGAATCCAAATAAAAGGCCTGGTGTCATCAGAGTGACAAAAGGGGAAGAGAAAAATTAGCCGCACGCGCCCGAGAAAAGGGGAGAGTCAGCATCATGCGATGTACCAGGTTGGAGCAGGAGGGACAGACGGACGCAGCACCCCCAGCACAGATCCTGCCCCTCCCCGGCCCCGCGGCGACTGGCCGCCCCGCACACCTTGCTCGCCGGGCTTTGGCAGACCCTGCATTCCAGCCTGACCAAAGCAATTGCTGCTCCCATAGTGCTGCGGTATTCGAGAGCTGAACTCCCGTCAACACCTTTCTCATCACAACCGCTCCGTGGAGCAGCTCCTGCACACTCGTACGCGCTCTTATCAGTTTAGGCAGCACTGGCAACACTAAGCGACTGGCCCGAAATGATAAAGGGAGTCTGAGGCATCAACCAGAAGGATGCCTTCCCCTCCAGCCTCCCTTGCTAACGGAGGGCGAGGCGAGGCGAGCACGGCCGTGTCCTGGAGCACAGCAGGGAGCCTCACACCACCTAAGCTGCTGGACTCGGCGAGGGGAGCAGTCGGCTCCCTCCCGCCGGCAGGGCAAGAGCCTGTCTAGTGGGTGCCCGGCCGTGGGGCGACTGCAGTAAGAGACTCCAGGCAAGGAACCGCCTTCCTGCCCAGGCGACTCAGCTTGCTGCAGGGAGCAGGAGGCGAGCCAAGGAGCTGAAGACAGCAGGGTTGGGGACCGAGCCTCCATATATTGTGTCATCTACTTAGGACCTGTCAGGGGAACCACATTCTGACTCCCTTTGGCAGCAAGAGGCAGAGCCTTTCAATTAAACAAAGTGCTTCAGTGAATTGCTGCCTCATCCATTAGGCTCATCTGACTCAGGCACTTGCAGACTGTCTGCTCGCCATTGCACTTCATTTGGGAAATTGGTTTCTTTAAAAAAGCAGAAAGGAAGAGGAAAGGATGAAGTCCGCGCAAGGGGAACGAAATGACCCTTCCATGACAAACCAGATCTTGCAGCCCCAGGCAGGCTGGGCTTTTGGCAGAGGCGCCTCGTGGCAGACTGGTGCGATGCCCAGGTCGGTGGGAAAGCCTGGCGATGTTCCCCGTCAGGTAAGGCAGGCAGGGAGACAAATGCCCACGCTGCCAAAGCGGAAGGCATCGCGCGTTCACGCGTGTGGGTCCCCGCTCCGCGGGCGCTGCCATCTCCTGCGCTGCGGGGTGGTGCGGAGCTGGCGGGTCCTGCCCGATGCTTGTGTCGTGAGCGCACACGTGAGGAGCGACTCGGCCCCTCGGTGGGCTGAGGACGCGGTGTTCCTAAGCCACGCTGCTCTCAAATGAGAGGGCTGGTACAGAAAAACCAAGTCCTGTTCTTTTCCTGTAGTCATAAAAGTTTTCTTTGTTAGGCAATAGCTAGAAAACAGCTGCTGCCGAGCTGAGGGCTTGTTCAGACACATAATCCTCGCTGAGGAGCCAGGCCGTTTACAAGGGGGAACAGCTCTGTGCGAGGATCTTAGAGCTGAGCAGCTCCTCATGCCCTGCCTGTATCAATGCGCCCGTGCTATCGGCTGCCAAGCTGGAGGCAGCCCGGACAGTGCGTGCATTCACGCCCGGGGAGGCCAGGCAGCGGTTAGGTCCCTGGCAGGCAGCTGGGTGCCGGGGACACTCCTGACCCGGCACCGGCACCGCGGGGAAGCCGCCAGCCTCTGCCAGCGACAGCTGGGCCCTGCTGGGAGATGGCAAGGGTGGCGATGTGGGCGGGAAGGGGGCCCTGGCAAACAGACCCGGGCTGGGGCTGGACGAGCTGACTGCAGGCACCAGAGTTCTGCCCTCACTAAAAGGAGGGATCCCGGCTCTTCTCGCCCCCTTCCAGAGCTGCAAAGAGCATTAGGAATAAGATCATAGAATCACAGAATGGTTTGGGCAGGAAGGGACCTTTCAAGGCCATCTAGTCCAACCCCCTGCCATGAGCAGGGACATCCTCAACTAGATCAGGTTGCCCAGAGCCCCGTCCAGCCTGACCTGGAATGTTTCCAGGGATGGGGCATCTCCCACCTCTCTGGGCAACCCGTGCCAGGGCCTCACCACCCTCAGTGTGAAAAACTTCTTCCTTATGTCTAGTCTAAATCTCCCCTCCTTTAGTTTCAAACCATCACCCCTTGTTCTATCACAGCAGGCCCTGCTAAAATGTTTCTCCCCGTCTTTCTTATAGGCCCCCTTTAAGCATCGAAAAGCTTAAGATGCTGTGTTGCAGAGTTGTCACAACTGGGGTTGACCCCATCTTATTTACTGGATGGTCAATAAGGCAAAACTAAACTAAAACGTGCCAAAATAGTGCAAAAATGGGCGAGAGCTTGAAGGTTTAAGTCCAGAGGCTTTGGGGGGGGGAGGTAAGGGAAGCTAATCAGTCTTGTTGCTCTTGATTTAGTAGCTCAAATCAAAGTTCAGGCCTGGGACCAGAGATTTGCCCAGGGCTTGCTTATAGTCTAGTCAAGCAGGATTTGTTGCAAGCAACTTACTCTATTTTGGCTTTATAATTCAGTCGGTCAAATCCCCTTTTGGAAACCATTAGTCCCCTGGATATCTCCACAGCAAGCAGATGTCTCCCTCGTGGATGCCGGTCGCTGCAAGAGAAGCAATAGGAGGGCTGACCTCAGCGTGAGGAAGGCTGGCATAACCCACCCGCGGCTCCCTGGCAAGGCACTGCTATTAATTGTACTTCGGGTTATTAGAGCAAGCGTGGCCAAATCAGGCTTGCTGGTGCTAGCCCCTCTACAGAAGCAGGCTCACAAGTCTCAAGCCTTGGACATCCTCTCGCATCACTCTGATGTCCTGCTATTACGAGACCTGCTTCACCTCAAGCCAGAGCACCACTCCACTCAGCACCAGCTTGAAGCCAAGCCCGTCTTTCCTCCCGAGCTGTGTTTTTCCCCCAGCTCGGGTGGTCTGCGCGATGTCAGCCACTCCAGTCGCGCTGGCAGGAAAGAACAAGAAGAGCTGTGGGGTCTGGAAGCAACATCTCTCTCCCCTCGCCTCCCGCCGGTGAACACTGCCAAAGCCGAGGGAGATGCTTCAAAATGAAACCAAGCCCAGCGCTGGTCCTGGATCGGGGATCAGAGCAACACGTGTTGCTTGCCTGCTGCGGCCAGGCAGGTCAGGTTGCTGTAACAAAAAGCAGATGTAACACCCTGGGATCTGAGGGCAGAGGCCTTGGCACGAGTCTGCTTCTCTCTGGCCCAGAGGAGACAAAGCTCTCTCCAAGTGAAGTCCCCCTCACTTCTCTCCCACTTGTTTTCATCAGGACCTTCCACTTCATTCCTCTCCTGGCCAGGGAGCTGGTTCTGCCGAAGGCGGGTCCCTCTCACGAGCGCTATCCCCGGGTCAGCCAATGCCACATTCATTCTTTTCCTTCCTTGCAAAACTGGAAGAAAATCAAGGCTGAATTTGCAAAAGTGAGACAGGAAAAGAATGTTCAATTAAAAACACAATATAAGCAGGGCTGACCCAGGAGAATTAATACAGCTAAAGTAAAAGGCTGGCTCGAGGCTTTGGCAGCAGGAAAGCTTCTATGAAATGAAATGCCATAAACCTTTACCAAGTGGGGAACAATAATAGCGCCAGGATGCAGTACTTCGATATTACTCACACTGATTGAGTTATTGACTGGCTATTGCGATGCAGCCTCAGTGACAGAAGCGAGGAAATCGGGTCCCGAGTAATTAACATGCCGGCACAGGGGGAACTCGGGAGAGGAGAAGCGAGGAGCTGGGAGGGCAGGAGTGCTGCTCTCTGCCACCGTGTGAGCACCAGCCCAACCTCCTGCTGCTCCCGAGCAGGGTTTCCCAAGCGGACAGCCCCGCGTGGGTCACCGCAGAGCAGCACGCAACGGCGAAAGGCGTCTGAGAGAGTCTCAGCCCGTTCCCTGAGAGCACAGCCCATGGCAAGCACGAGCGGCTCAGATCTTTCTCCAGCACTGTAGGCACGGGTCCTCAGGGACGGCTGAAACTGGGCACACAGAGGCGGCTTAGCGATTCTTGTCCTGGTCTTGCTTTGGGCTGACGAGACCCAGACATTAGAGCAAGGCTAGTGTTGCACTGCCTTGTCCCTCTGGCTGCCAGAGAGAAGGGCACAGCCCCTCATGTAGCACCCAGTCCTGCTCCCTTCCCGCAGACGGGAGGTGGCTTTTTCAGCTCTAGTGCCCTGTGCTAGGGCGAGCCTCTCTGGGCTGCCATCCAGCTGCATGGCTGGAAGAGAGAGACAGTGCCGAGCATCCCTTTGGGAGTGAGCTGAAGCTCCCAGGGCCCTGGGCCATTTGCCTTTCCAATTAACCAGCCTGTCTCCTTGCCAAGAGCTGACCCCGCAGCCTGCCAGGCAGCCGATGGCCACGGGTGGCCCCGAGGCTTTGAAGTGTTCCCACTCAAACTTTTGGTCTTCTGCTGAAAGCCCTTCTTTGCCCTTTGGCACCCCCTAAGCACAAAGCCACCTTGTTTATGGGCTTGACGCGGTGAGATGACCGAGTCGCCTTCCCGTGGGATCATCCCTGCAGGGCACAGCGGGAAGTGTGACTTCTGCTGCCCGGGCAGTACAGACGTGAGTAGAGGGATCGCCACCACCGGAGGTGGGCTGCAACCCCAAGAGTGGGCTGGGACGCTGCTTCTCTGGTCCCTCCTGGCTCCCGGCAAGGCAGGCCTAAGGTGTTACCTAAGCAAGCCAGGCAGGAGGGACAGCCCCAACACAAACGCCAGCGCAGGTCCTCACCGGTTCCTCTCTTGCATGAAGCAGTGGAGAAAAGCTGGGAAGGAGCTGGGCTTAGGCAGAGAAGCACAGCCAGCCACATGCTGGAAGAGACACCCAACCCCAAGCCTGGGATGGGCTGTCCTCTGCTCATCTGCCCAAGCGAGCGCATGGCCTTCTTCCCAGCACTTCCCTGGCTGGGGAAGGCTTTTTGCTGCAGCAGCAAACGCTAGAGGAAAGTGGCCTCTCGTGGATGAAAGCTGTGATGCACCGCGGGCCAGCAGCGCTGCGCAGAGCACAGCCCACGCCTCTGCACCCCGCGGCTCACACTCCTGCACCCCACAGCTCACACTCCTGCACCCCACAGCTCACACCTCTGCACCCCACAGCTCACACCTCTGCACCCCGCAGCCCACATCTCTGCACCCCACAGCTCACACCTCTGCACCCCGCAGCCCACATCCCTGCATCCCGCAGCCCACACCCCTGCACCCTGCAGCTCACACCTCTGCATCCCGCAGCCCACATCCCTGCATCCCGCAGCCCACACCTCCGCACCCCACACCTCTGCACCCCGCAGCCCACACCCCTGCACCCCGCAGCTCACACCTGCACCCCGCGGGAGCAGGGCTTGGCGCAGCAGTGCCCCGAGGCCCCTGGGCTCACACCTCGCCCTGGCGTGAACGGGTGGGACAGACGTCCCGCCGTCGGGGCCCACGGAGGGACGTGAGCCGGGAAAGCCGGGCACGCCGCGGAGCCCGGCCCAGGCTGGCTGCGCGGCGAGAGGGGCGGCAGCAGGGGCAGATCGGGCAAGGCCGGGCTGGGGCGGCCAGGCTGGGGCGGCCGGGGCTTCCCCGCGGTCGGAGACCGGTGTGAACCCGCTCCGGGCACCGGCACAGACCCCGCTCTCGCCACCGCCCCTAACGCTGGGCTGCTGCTGCTGCGGAGCGCCCCGGGCCCCGGCCGGGGCTACGCCAAGCGCGGGTCGTTAACGAACCGGGGCGCTACCGATAAACGCGGGGCGATCGCGCCCAGCTCCGCGGAGCCGCTGGGGCGGGGCGCACGCCGGGCCGGGGGCCGGGGCGGGCGGGGGGCCGGGGCGGGCGCTGCCTGCCCGCCGCCAGGACCGGGCCGGGGCCGGCAGGGGGCACGAGCGGCCCGCGGAGCCGGCGGCGGCAGCCCGGAGCCGGGAGGGGACCGGGGGGAGCCGGGGGAGGGGAGCTGGGGCCCGGCCCCCCGCAGCCGCCCGCCCCGGCGGGACGGAGCGGACCCGCGGGCGCTCGCAGGGCCGGTCCCGCCGCAGGAGCGTCGCCTTCCCGGGGCTCCGCCGCCCGGAGCCGGACGGATCCGTCCTGCAGCCCAGGCTGGGGCTGCTCTTGGCTGGACTCCTTGTAACCCCCTAGGAACGCCTTGGGGGTGCGCCCGCCGCGCACAGCTGGGGTCTGTGCCTTCCCCCCTCACCCTGAACAAAAGCAGCTCATAAACAAACTTTGTCGCCTTTTGCGTACGTGAAGCTCCAGCGTTGGCTCACCCTCCGCGGCAGCAGCCTTATTAAAGCATCAGAAAGGACAGACAGCCGGCAGGAGACAAACTGGGGGAGTCAATGAGCCATACTGGACAGAGCGTGTTGGGGCAGCTCTGGCCGAGCATCCCCTCCCTCCACGCTCCCAGACCCGCTTGCTGCTGCGTGGAGGGAAGGGGCTTGCTTTGTCCAGGTCGGAGCAGGAGGAGAATGCGGCTGAGCCCTGCATTCAGAACTCGTTTTGTCCTGAACAGCAGGACAGTGCTCTGGGAAGAAGGTTCCTGCTGGTGCAGTTACCGCTTGTCACGGGGCGTCTTTGGTGAGGATGATCCAGGTTGCAGCAGCCATCAGTGGGGAGACAGGATACACCCCTGGCACTCTCCTGTCCCAAAGAGCGCCCGGTACCTCCGAGCAGCCCCAGTGCTAGAGGGCGGTCACAGCCCGGGGCAGGTACCTGACTGTCCTGCACATCCAGAGCAGGCCAACAGCAGAGCTCGTTAAAGCACCGCTCACAAGACATCGTCACAGCATGTGCCTGCCCCTTGCCAGGGTGCACAGTGCCGAAAGAAAACACATTGGGTTGCAAAACACAAATGTTTGGCACAAAGGAGTACTTTGCTGTCGGTTCCAGACCATGGTGACGTTCCAGCCTGAAAGCCCCTGTGTTTGCATTTCTAAGAAAGCCTAAGAAAACGCTGCCGTTTCTTACCCTCCTCTCCTTCCCTGGCACAGCCAGCTGCCAACTGGGATGAGGGACCGTGAGCCTGCAAGGGGGGGTGACGCGATGGAAACGGCGGGCGCTGCAGAACCGCCACACCGGAGCAAAACCAGGCCTCGGTACCCAACCCGGATCCCACACCCCGCACAACACGGGCCGGCCCCGCTGTTGTCCAAGGGAGGCAGAAGGGGTTCATAGCAAATATTATTCTGCTGGCTGAGATTCATCAAGTCGGTGGCTCGCTCGTGGGCATAGAGTCATCAAAGCGTCCATCAGCGCTAAGCGGCACTGACAGCCGCACAGCGGGAACAATGGGGCCATAACACTTATTAATCATATCCCTCCCCATTGAACCCGACCCATCAATCAGTCGCCTCGGTCTTGTACTTTGAATTCCCTGAGCAGCGAGCTGCCGATCCCATGGCTGTCCCAGCGGGGGACCAGACGGAGGGACACGCCGTTGCTGCGGCAACCCTTGCCGCCGTTTCCTCTTTCCCCAGATGTCGGCCATGTGTTTCCATAAGCACTGGGATTGTCCCCAAACCAGATGGAGCCACGGGGCGCTTTCGCGGGCACTGCGGCAGCTGTGGCAGCCCCTCGCACACAGATGTTGTCGTGTATTCTCTTATCCTGGCTGGCTCTGGATCCCGGTGGCCGTGCTCGCCGGCCTGTGCGGTAGCACGGGGGGAATGAGCAGGTGCTTCCAAGAGCCTCCAAAACACAGCAAGTTCTCACAACAGCTCATGGCCGGTCTCCGTCTCGCCTGCGGATCTCCAGCTGAGGGTGCCACAGAGCACTGGGATGGGGATACCAAAACCTCTCTGACGTCCTTCTTCACAACTTCCACTCACGGTGGGAGTCTGGAGATCCCTTCCAGAAAGCCTTGGGCCTTTCCGAGAAACTGTAAGTCTGATCCCTCAAAGCTTCAGCCCATCTGCATCAAATAGCCCAAGATTAGGCTGAGTAATGCATCAAAGTGTGGAAGCGTGAGGGTGGAAGCGTGAGGTCTGATTGAAGCTTTTTCAACACAGCCATTCATTTTCGCCTTTTTTTTTTTGGTCCCTTGGCTTTGGAACCATTCCCTCCACGTGCTTCAGACATACGCAGAGCACATTGCATGGAAAATTGCACATGGTCCCCACATGGATGGCTCCAGAGCTCCCCAGGGAGCAGAGGGCAGTCCAGAAACCGTCGGAGAGCGCTGCCAGTGCTACCGTTTGACTTACTGAGCAGGGCTCCGGCCGCTCGCTCTCCACGCCTCCGTGCTCAGCGTCAGAGGCTGTGGGGAATTCACAGCCCATTTTATCACACGAAGGACCTACCTGTTTTCCACTCAGCCATCCGCCTTCCTTTGCACTTTGTCCTTTGGGCTGCCAAGACTCTGGTTTAGAAGATGCTTAAAGCCTCCTTCGCCATGGCCGTGTGGGCAGGCTGGACGGCGAGACCCGCGGAGAAGGGAAACCCGTGCAGCAGGCAGCTCAGATAAATGAGAGACGTCCTCGCCGGAACCTGTAGCCAGTTTGCAAGCATTCCCTTTGTTATAGACAATGGATTTGGCCCCACTGACGGGATATCACCACCCACCTCCGCTGGAATCCCCTAGGCAGAGATCTGTGCCTGTGAATATCGGTTCCTTCTTTCCGCCTAAAGCCAAACTGAAACGCTGGGTCCGAAGCTCAGAACTCAGGAGACAGTCCTCCTGCATCCAGAAGTTGTGCCTTGGCCATATCTCGTGTTGGGAGTGTGCCAGGAAAAGGGCCCTCAGAGTCCTGCTGAAGTTTTGAGGGCTCCCACCCCTCTGCTCGTTCATTAGGGCAAGGCTGTCTCCCCAAGTGCAGGGCTGGAAAGCTGCTGGTGGGCTTGCGGTCTGGTTCCATCTCCAAGTTACCATTTTGCTCTTTCTCTTTCCTCCAGCCATTTGCTCTGGAAGGACAGGACTCAAGGACAGCTGCCGGGGTGCTGCAAGCAGTGCTGATGGAGCTGAGGCATCTCGCCCTGCTCCCGTTACACGGGCTGCCCGGTGCCTGCTGGCAAACCACACCTGGAAGAGGCTGGCTTCAGGCGATGCTTGGTCTGTGCTCACAGGTACGAGTGAGGCTCATTTGCAGCCCGGAGCGGTGTAAAACGTGGGCGTAAAGCAAGCTGAGGAGCAGGGTCCAGCACGCAGCACCGCGTCTGCCCGGCCGCAGCACGGATGCGTGTGGCCAAAGGGCTCGCGAGTCTCGGGTGGAAACAGAGCTGCTGAACTAGCCTGGCTCTCCTGCGCGGAGAGCAACGCTCGCGTCTCCCCCTGTCCCGTGCCCTTCCCCGCAGCCCTGATCCCCCTCCCAAAGGGAGCCCCTTCCCCTTGGTCTTTAAGCAAGGTGGATCCCAGGTTAACTGGCCTTTTTGTGCCTGCGGAGCAGACGGCGCGAGAGGCCAGCGAAGCGGAGCCGCCCTTGCCCTGCGAGCAGGATTAGGGCTGGGGAACAGGTGGCTAATTCCCCCCCGCACAATGCAGCGTGGCGACCCAGGCAATGCTGCTGCTGACCCACGGGCCGCAGGAACATGTTAACAATTTCCAGGTCAGCGGAGGGAAGGAATGGCAATTTTTTCTGCTCCAGAGGATAACAGGATATGGTTTTCACAGCCCCCACCACAGCCCAGAAGGAGGATTCAAGGAGCAGTGGTGTTATCCTCGCCTTCCTTCACCCTCACCCCCAGGAGGGCCAGACCCCTCCACGTCCCCGGGTGCGAGCACAAGCCCTAGACTCGGGTCCCAGGGCGGGAAGGCCCCACGCTGCCTGCACACCCACCATCCCTCCTGTCTAAAGCAGGGCAGCTGAAAGGCAGGGGCAGTGCAGAGAGATGCTCCTGAGCACCCCATGCACCCAAGCTCCACTGCCCCTTCCTCCCGGAGACCTCATGGGGCTGACACCTCGGTGGTAGCCAGACGCTGGCTGGTGGTAGCATCGTTCCCGTGGATCAACCCGCTGCGGCTGCGGCCACCCCTCTGACACACACCCGGCTGCGCCGTAGCTTGCCAGGACACAGCCCGCGTCCCCTGTCCCTCTGCTCACAGCAGCGACGGAGTTCTTCAGGTCACGTTCCCAGGGAGCCCGTGTAAAAAGCTCTTTCATTTCCACAGGCCCGTCATGCTCGAGCTGGCGAGCAGCAGCGAGGGCAGCGCTGAGCCTGGTCGTTACGTCTCCCTCCTTCTGGTGTCTTCTTTGGAAGGAGCTCTTCTGGGCAGGCAGGGCTGAGGAGCAGAAGGAAGTTTTTTAGAGAAGGTGCAAAAATGAAGACAAAAATAAACATTATTCCATTTCCTCATTTTGCTTTACTTTTACCCGGACTTAGGCCAGAATGTCTGCATTTGCTGGGATGCGCGAGGGTCCTGTCCCCCTGGGCAGCCACGCATGAACGTTATTACCCTGTTGGCCGTGAAATAGCTTTGTAACGCTGCTCAGCAGCGGCAGCAAAACAGCAAGACTCAGAGGCAAGCTAACGAGAGCTGGTCCAGTTCGAGGGTGCTGACGGGTGACCCCGGGCACCACAAGCCCTTTCCCTAGATTTGCTTCAAGGATGATAACATCCGACCGCGTGCCCCTTGCTCAGCCTGCAGGCACGGCAGGGCAGGGCTCCCGGACCGCGGTCACACAGCGCTGAGCCCAGGTGTCGTGGTTTAACCCCAAATTGTAACCCAATACCCCGCAGCCGCTCGCTCCCTCCCCCCCTCCCCACTGGGGTGGGCAGGAGAATTGGAGAGAAAGGAAAACTCGTGGGTTGAGATAAAAACAGCTCACCAGGACAGCAAAGGAAAAATATGAAAATATATTAATAATGATAATAATGATAATATATACAAGGATAATAGAATATATAAAACAAACAATACACAATTTCTCACCACGCGACGACTGATACAGCCCGTCCCAAGCAGCAGGCAGGGAGCAGGGGTATCTCCCCCAGCTATCCCAGAACAGCCAGTTCCAGAGAGAGCAGGCGAGGGAACCAACAGCCGAACGAACGAAAAACAAAAAGGAAAAATAGGGAAACAAAAAGCAACCTGAAGGGAAGCTTAAGGATTAAGGCAAGTTAAGGGTCTAAAAAGCCTCAAAAGCCTCAAAGATCTTGTCACCCACCAACCGACCCTTGCTTATAAGCATGACGTCTATGGTATGGAACACTCTCTTTGGCCAGTTTGGATCAACTATCCTGGCTCTGCCCCTCCCCAGTTTTTGCCCTTGCACGTTAGCAGAGCCTGGAAAACAGCAAAATGTCCTTGGTGGTTCAGCAGCACCCAGCACCGTCAGTGTGCTGTCACCGTTCTTCTCACACTAAAGCCAAAACGCAGGAGCTGCTGAAAACAAAACTAGCTCCGTCCTGGCCTAAACCAGGACATCAGGGCAGGGAGATCGAGGGGTTATTCCCATCCCCATCAGCCGGAGGCTGCAAGCCAGCGGGCCACGGAGGCAGGGCAAGGGCAGCCTTCTCCTGCCACCAGGACAAGCGCGTGGAGGCTTTCTGCAGGGCCCGCCTGCGCGTGGGCAGGAGCGCAGGGGGACCGCGAGGACAGACGCTTCCCAACTTCTGTCCCGTTGGTGATAACGGCAGCTGCTAACAGGGCAGCAAGGGTTTCTTCAAGTGCTTTCTGAAGTGACTGAGCTTAAACAGTGCTGCTGCTGCAAGGTCATGGCCTGTCTCTGCCCTGGCTCGACGGGGCTACAACACCTTTACCTCCCCAGCCCTCTGGCAATCCCACTCTCCGGAGTAACGTGGGAAGAGAAAATGGCAGCGAGAGGAGGTGTAAGGAGGTGCAGAGACCCTGGGCTCGGTTCCCGGCTCTCACCAACCTGCTGTGAGACCTCAGCTGCCCTCCTCCGTGCCTCTTTTCCCCACCTGTATATCAGAGGTCCTGATACTCAGCTCCGTTGAGTCCCGTGGCAGAAAGAGGCGCTGGAAAAGGGCAGAGCAGTAGTTCTCCTCCCATGCACCACATTCCCACATCCATTTCTCTCCCCCTCTCTCTTTTTCCACTTAATGAGATTAAGTGAGAATAAATTATGCAGAACCCACCCCTCTCTCCTCACCCCCACCCCCAAGAGGCTGCCCCGCATGGTTTCTAATTAGCATCATTAATGGGGGGGGCAGCCTTGCTGCCACAGCGCGTTAACAATCAGAGCTGTCAGCGAGGCCCTCGGTGCTGTTAAAGTGTCCCGGAGCTTTTGTCCCCGGGCAGAAGGGAGCCCCGGACTTAAGACCACTTTCCCTTTGTGCTGGGAAGGGGGAGCGGGAGGGGAGGCTCTCCTTTCCCTGCGTTGTCCCTGGGACCACCAGGAGAGAGCCAGGGCTGGTGCCACCGAAGCCCCCTCTCCGGCCGGGTGACCCCCGGCTGGGGGGGGATTTTGCCCAGGGCTCCGGGCAGACGCAGGCGTTGGGATCGCTGCCCGCTCCCGTCTCTCTCCGCCCGGCGTTTCTCCATGGGATTTCAAGCTTGGCTTGGCCTCGCCAGAGGATGAAAACAAGCAGGTGGCCGGTCCTGCGCCCCGCCGGCTGGCCCTCCCCGCGCTGGCCCGGGGGTGGCACGCAGCAGCCACCGTCCCTGCCACGGCCCCTAATGAGCAGCAGAAGGGGGCACGTCGGGAGCGGATGTGTTAACGGTTTCTGGTTCAATGGAGGGAAAAATCCCCACAAAGGAAGGTGTACAAATATTGTGGGAAATCTATTGGCCCCTTAATATTTGATGAAGGCCTGGGCCATTCAGCCAGGGTGAATTCCGCAGCAAGGTCTCATTCAGCCGGCATCAATGGGAAACTTTTAATTGAGAGGCACTTCATTCAGGGCCTGTGGGTCATTCAGCGCGAGGGGCTTTCAGGGAGAACAGAGAGCCATGTCTTTCCAAGTTGCACCAGAAGAAAAGCCACTGTCTCCTGCGCTGGGAGCTTGAATGCTGAGGGCTCTAATCCCCCCAAAGGGAAAACTGATTCCATTTTTTAAAATTCATTTCTCAAATAACAAAAAGGGAGGAAGGATAAAAAGGGAGGTGGCAAGGGACGGGGCTGGGCAGGGGAGCACTGCCCCGCAGGGGTGGCTCCGTTGCCGGGAAAAAGGCCGAACGCCCCCGGATGCCATTCCCTGGGGAGGAATCCCTCTCCCCGCTCGGAGGGGCTGGCTGCTCTCCGCCGGCACCTCCGCGCTTCATCCGCCCGCGGGCACAAAGGAGAGGAGCCTGTCTGGGCTTAAGGGAGGTCGTTCTCCAGCCTCGGAGGCCAGCGCTGACGTTTGTCCTGTACAGCCGGACAGAGGGGTGTAGGGGAAGGGGAGGGAGAAAAGGTCCCAAACACTCAGGGACCCAAACCTCTCCCAAGCCTTTTATTGGGGCCACAACAGCGGCAGCCCCGACCCCGCTGTCGCGGCAGCTCCCTCGCTTTCTCCTTTGAGCACCAGCAGCCCGGGAGTCTGTCGCGAGGCAGAGCATCCAGCCCAGGGGATGCACGGCGATGCAGTCGCTCTCCCCTTGTGCCCCAGCCCCAGCGCAGGTGGGTGCCCCCGGCCGGAGGAGAGCAGAGGGACGCTCATTTGGCAGGAATGTTTTGCTTCGCTTCAGTCTTTTCTCTCCATTTTTGGGGGGGTGGGAGGTCTTGCAGGAGGCATGGGGGTACTGCTGCGACAGGCAGCGGCCGGTTCCCTTTTTTGCAGCATCTGGGAGCAACCAAAGCGACAGCCAACGGGCAGGAGAGGCATCTCTCCCCCAAGCGAGGGGACACGAGGGCACCATCGGCCTGTCCGCGCAGCCAGCCAGTCTGCCTGCCTGGGCACGCCGCCGCCGAGGGGCAGGAGCTTAA
This sequence comes from Phoenicopterus ruber ruber, assembly GCA_009819775.1. Lineage (NCBI taxonomy): Eukaryota > Metazoa > Chordata > Aves > Phoenicopteriformes > Phoenicopteridae > Phoenicopterus > Phoenicopterus ruber. The sequence continues at coordinate 6,160,938 of CM020235.1, read as the reverse complement.
AGCTTTGAGGCACCTGAGGAGGCAGCAGGAGCCTTTGCTTCAACTTCTAAGAGCTTTGGAGCAGGATTTAAAAGGCAGCTTCCCCCATCCTACCTGCCGCAAGAACCTGCGGTGCAGAACGGCGTGTCGGGGCAAGGAGGGAGTTCAGCTGCGCAGCCCTGGGGTCAGGACGTCCCGGGGGGGGGCTCACACCCCACCAGCGCGTTACTTCCCAGCCGCCAAGGATCCGCTCCGGCCATAAGCACCAAGAGCCTGAGGAAAACGCACCCAGTGACCCTCCTCCCGCCTGGGATGGAGCTTGCTTTCCTCAGCCGTCCTTGCACCGGGGCAGGGTGCCTACCTGCCTCTGCGCACGAGGGGGGCACCCCGGGGTGCAGCCCCAGGCTGCGAGGGTTAGCGCCTTCGGAGCGCTGCAGCGGGCAGCGCACTCACCCTCCAGGGTCTCCCCTGGGCCCCAGGGAGCCGCAGCAGTGACGTGGGGACCTTGACTCCGTGGGGCGGTTGTCCCTCCTCCCCGTTCGTCGCCTGCATTTGAATCTGCCTTCGGAGCGTACGAACATGCATGTTTTTAGGCAGCGTGAATGACTACGCCTGTCTCACTGCTCTCCCCGGCGTGCCGCGGATGCCCCAGTCTCGAAGGCATCGTTTCGATGCCATGCTTGTGCGAAGAGCCAAATGAGAAAGAGATGGGACCCCGCGTCTTTTTCCCCCTCTGGCTCTTTTTGAGGGTCCCTCTGGGACACACAGCACCCTTTGCATGACCTCCTTTCTTGTCCCTCCCCCTCCGCTCCCAAGCTATAACAAGGCATCGCAATAAGTTATAGCGGCAGCTGGGTTAAAAATGCGCTTTTCTAAGGCTAGGTGTCACGAACTCACAATAGGCTGGGCTGAGGGGGACACCCTGCCCCGCCGCTCTGCTCTTCACTCCTCCGGCTGTAAAGAAAGATGAAGAAGGAATTAAAGAGCGGTTGGAGGGGAGGGACACTCCTCATTATGTCTCCTACGCTGCGGTTTCCAGGGAGACAGCTCCTGGCGCTGCATCCCTCTCCCATCCTGCTGCGGCCCTTTGCAAGTTACAGTAGCGGCGGCTGCTGTTTTCCCTCTGTTCCCAGCTGTCTGCCAGCCGCTCTCCCAGGGTCTCTGCCCCAAGGTGGGCTTGACACCATATGGAAGAGAAATGAGCCCCCCGGTACATATGACCTGTTGGGAGGGGGAAGGAAAGGGAGGTCGAGTTCATGCCTATAAGGAGCCAGTAACAGCGTTACATACAGATAAAGTAGGCTCTTGCTTTTTTCTGTAAGTGGTGCAGAGAAGTCCCGTAGCATTTCCAGTGCTGGGTGATGTGACTGTGATGGGAAGTCATTAAAATGCCCGTAGATCAGAGCACGTGCTATGATCCACACTTCTTTTGGGAAGACGAGCCAAGGGGAAGCACACAGCCACCGCCGACGAGCCAGAGCTCCTCTTGCAGATGTGTCGCAGCCGGCAGCGGGAGTGAAAGATTCAGGCACCCCGCCTGCGAGAGCGGGCCAGCGCCCCGAGAGCGGGAGTCGGGACTCGTGCAAGCTCTCTTTCCCTTCATGGCCTCGCTACACCTACGCAAAGTGAGTCTCTCCATGTCTCTGCATGTACAGGAGAAGGCAGGTCAGGCTTGCACGAGCCCAAGGACTGGCAGTAGGTCACATCACATGTGAAAGGTGTAAAAGGGCATCCCTCTACTCTGGAAAATACTGAAAGGTTCGCAAATGGACAGAGATTGCAGACCTGTGCAGCCCTACCCCAGTTCTGAGCTAGCTTGCTTGAGTAACCGCAGCAGCAACCAAGTGCCTGTCGTGCAGGCAAATCCAGGGCCCTGCATGGAAACACAGAAAGCCAGAAAGTGCATTAATTATACATTAATTAAATGCAATTTACTGGGGTTTTTTTCTCTGCATCCCCCCAAGTGCCAGCGTATTGGTTTGAACTGCCTGTGTGGTGTATCCCCGTCCAGCAGCCCACACCGAGAGCCGGGCGTAGCCGTAGCACAGACCGTGTTCGTGGAACAACAGCAGGACGTCTTGGTAATGGCTGTGGCCACGGCGGTTTCAATGTATGGGTATGTGCACGCACAGGGGTAAGGTTATGTACATTAGAACAGAGCAGTAGAGACACGCCTGATTTATCCCTCATCCATACTTGTGTGTTTCTGTAGAGAACATTTTTCATAACAGATGCCTCAATACAGCAAAGTCAGTGGTTACTGACGTATCTTGCACACACACGAGTTGGTTTATGTATCTATTAATGAAGAAGCGATACCCGAACTTCCAGCTGAGATCTGACTTCTCCGTCACAAGCAGAGGCTCAGAGGCCGTGGAGACGGGCAGTCCAGAGCATGGCTCAAGCCCCACTTGGGAATCGTTGCTTGAAGCTTGACCAGCTGCTGCTTTGGGGGCTGAAATCTCCCGCGTGCCATGCACCCTCCCCTGCCTTGCAGAGCACGTGGGCACCCACGGAGGGGAACATATTGGGGGGGGGGGCATCTGCAGGGGGATCCCAGGCAGCCCCCACCCGCTCCATCCACCCCTGGGCACCTCTGCTCCAGCTGCCAGGGGAAAGAACCACAACTCCCGGCGTGCCTAACGTGAGCACGGCGCGCCCAGATGGCCGCCCAGACCAACTCATTTACACACGAGCACCCAATCAGTTCACGCATGAGCACCCATTTTGTGCATGCATGAGAGCCCAACGTGCTCGTGCATGACTGCCCAGCTCCCTTATGCATGAGGGCTCAATTAGCACACGCACAGCACCTGATGGGTTTCGTGCAAGAACACCCAATTAATTTATGTTTGATTGCTTGATTACGTCACACATGAGCACCCGGTAAGTTCACATATGAGCTGTTAGCTCATGCCTGAGCTCCCAATTAAAACATGTACGAGTGCACATTTGCATCACACCTGAGCACCCAATGAATTTATGCATGAGCGCCCAGTAGCATCACGCCTGGGCGCCTAATTACCTCATGCATGAGTGCCCAATTAGTTCTTGCATGAGCTCCTGATTACTACCTGCATGACTGACCAATTATCCATGCATGAGTGCTCCGTTAGCGCACACCTGAGCTCGCGATTAGCTCACGCGTGAGCGTCGCGTTGGACGTACCGGGCAGGTTTCAGCAGCGGCGAGGTGACGCATGGGAGGAAGGCACGAACTGCGTGTTGCCGTCACGGTTGCTTCCCGTCAGCTCTGAAACAAACGTAATGCCCCACCGCGTGCAGAAGCATCAGCCGGAGCACAGACAGACTGAGGAGTGTCAGCCATAATGGAAGGAAACTCGGGAGGAGACATGCGAGGAGGTGCAGGGAGATGCTGGAGGAGATGCACAGAGGTGGTAGAGAAGACCAACTAAAAACCCAACTCCTGGGGAAGTTTAATTAAGAAGGGCAGAGGTCTTCCCAAAACAAGCCTAAAACCCATGCCAGCTTTCTCCATATTTCACTTTTCTTCCTCCTTTGTGGGTGGGATGGTGGAAACATATTCTGGTGACCAAGTGATAAATGAGGCCTCGGTCCCCTACACCCCCAGACAGGCAGAGTTCACGTGCGGAGCCCGAGAGCTCCCCTTGCTTCCAGCCGTGACGTTGCAAAGAGACTCCGTCATTTAGCAACCCGAGCATCCACTGAGCAGCTCTGTCCAGCTTTTTGTATTGCTCCGCTTTCTTACTTTTCCTTCAAAACACCTCTGCCGCAGCTCCCAGGCAGATGTTAACTTCATGCTTTCTCTGGGGACACTCAAGTGAGAAAGATTTATCTTGTTCTCGCTGCCTGGGGACCGACATGAGGCAGGTCTACCCCGGGGTCAGGTGGACGGCCCGACTAGCACACATTCACCCCATCTCCCCTCGCCAGAGCTCTCTGTGCAACAGGGAATTGCAGCTTTAATGAAGTCAGGATTTATGCAAGTTAATCTGGAGGTGACCCGTCTGCGTTAAGCGGGTTGACATACACCCGGTGCCTCCCACCAGCTTTTGTCTTACAGCTCGGCACGCACAACCCGAGGGGGGTCTGGCCTGGGGGTCGGCAGAGAGGAGTAAGGGCAGGAGCCGTCAGTCGGCCAAGCGCAGTCCACAAACCTGTGAAGAGCCTCCCCGGTGGGGGCAGCTCCCGTGCATGGAGCGCAAGAGGTGCTCCAGGATGTCCCCAGCACCAAGCTGGTCCTCCAGCCACCAGAGGAGCCTCTAAATGACTCCTCCTCCCCACCATCAGCTGCGTGCCCGGGGGTCTCCGGGGTAAGAGAAGTGTCTCTTCAGCCATTTTTACTTACCGACACATGGGATCAAAGCCGTCTTTTGTCCCAGGAGGTCTTGGGCCATGTCTCTGAAATACAGGTTCAAGCCCCTTAACCCACCTCCCCAGCAGTCGCCAGTGGCAGGGACTGGTCAGGACACCCTCTTGGCTATTAACACCGATGGACTGAGCAAGTCACCCCGCAAATCTCTCCCCCTGTTAATCCAGCGTTGAGCTTCTCTGCTGCTGCCAGCACAAGGGGAAGCCCCCAGCCGTCCCAGCTGCTGGAAATGGAGGATTCCCCTCCTGGCCAGCCTGCGTGGGAGAGGGAGCACAATGCCCCAGCCGCTGCGCATCGGTGCCTGCCCGGGTGCCAGGCAGCAGGCAAGCCTGCCCGGACCTGAGCAGACCTGCCCAGACACTTAAGCAGAGCTCCTGGATTTTAAACTGGGGGGAGCCCTGAGCCTGGGCTTGGCCAAGCCCATCAGACCCCGCGAGAGGGCAGGCCTCCGTTTGGACCACCTTGCCGGGTGAGAAGTCAGCCGTACACGCAAGAAGCATGAGCTTCTCCGGCCGCTTGCTCCAAACACACGGGTGCTGGGGTAGAAAGCACGAGGAGTGTCAGAGCAGGCAGATGCAGGGGCGGTTTTGCCCAGCAATTATCTCAATTTCAGCTTCCCTGGAAGCAGGTCACGCGTCCTCTGCAAGCTCCCGGCGATGCGCAGGGGCCTGGGATGAGAGGTCTGGCGAGCCAAAAGCCGACTGAAGATGGCCACCAAAGGGCTCACTGGAAGGAGACAAGGGAAAGCCACCGGAGGAAAAAGGTGCAGGGAAAATAGAGAGATATGAAGAGAACGAGAGCAAAAAATGGGATATATAAACACTAAAAAAAAAAAACAACAAGAGAGGATGGAGGAGGGAAAGTAAAGCAAGCAGAGGAAAGGAGAAAGAGCTGTGCCAAGTGTTCCCCGTCTGTCCTTTAAGCCCTAAGCTGATCCAGCGGAGGCAGGTATTTACAGGACGGGCTCAGCTTTCCCAGCTTGTTCCCAGTCTTGGCACAAAGGCAAGAGCAGACGAAGAAGAAGGAGAGAGAATGGCAACAGGGCCCATGAAAGCCCCCGACAAACCCCATTGACGTGGCTGTCCTGTTCCCATCTGTCAGCAGCCACTCAGTGAAGGGTGTGAAGGGAGGGGGGCAGGCGGGTGAATCAAGGGCTGACACAAAGAGGAAGAGACTGATTATGCTGTTATTTCTCCCCTTTCAAACCCCATTAGGGGACATGCCGGGCTTTTCTCAGGGTCTTGGGATGCTTAAGCTGCCCATTTAGCAGCAGGAACGGTCCAATTAAAAGAAAGACAAAGGAGTAGCCCAGTCTGTCTAATTGAAATGGGTTTTCAGTCTAATGAGGATTAGGTTCAAGAACAGACCTAAGGGAGCAATCCAATACCCATTACCCTCCCGGACTGTACCACCGCCAGGGCCGCTGGCCATGCCGCGCCAGCCTTTTAACCAGCACACGGGGCGTCAGGCCCGCACGGCACAGCCGGGCGCGACGGAGGGAGAGCAGCCCCTTCCCCGGCCGCCAGCCCCACGGGCGGCAGCTCAGGCTTTCGGACTGCGCGCTTACCCCGCTGCTTGGAGGCGAGCGGCCTCAGTTTACCCGTCCCGGTGCTGGGCGCGCTGTGCCGAGCAGGGAGGAGGGCGGTGGGCTCAAGCAAGGAGCGCTGCCCACCTCCCCTCACCCCCTGCCAGCTCCCCCCCGTCCCCCCCAGAAGGGGCACGCCACTGAACTTCACTGGGAAGCCTTGGCTGCCGCCCCGGGGTCTGGGAACGGGCTACGGAAGGGTCGGCTTCCCCAGCCCAAAGTTCAGCCAAGTCCGCTTGGCCTTGGCCTGTCTCTCCGTCCCCTCCGGCTTTCTCACAGCAGGGCCTGTCGAGAGTCGGGCTTCCCCCCGGCTGCTCCCACGCCTCCTGCTCGCGCTCCCACGTCACCCTCCGCACACCTAATCCCTCTGCTGCGAGCTCTGCCCTGCCGTCACCCGCACCCGCCTTTTCAGGAAAGGCCTATTCAACTCGGGGTGGAACGTGCACAGCGCTGCTTCAATTTGCAGGCTTTTTCATTACTAAAATCCTGCAAAATCTCAACTCTACAGCTGTGGCATGAGGATTGCATATACTATATATATATATATATATATATATTATATAAAGCTTTAGCATTGTCCAAATTAGGTGGATTTTCACAGGGATGGCAAAAGCCGTATCTCTGTACAGGGTTCTTCCTCTCCCCAGTCCCGGTGTAAAGTGGAGAGTGCTGGAACAGGACAACAGAGAAAAGCCAGAAATCCTTTTTTTTTAAAAAAAAAAATTGTGCAAAACCTGGTTCCCTCCCTTCTAAGGGCCAGCTGAGTGATTTTAACAGGCATTTTTCCAGCAGCCCTCCTACCCCAGCAGAACCAAGCACAAAAATTACAGCCTAGATGTTAAACCTCATCAGACAGTTGCAAGCGGGACACACAGCGCGGATACCCCTTCCACCTCCGCATCACCTCCGGGAGGGCAGCCCGGCTTGGTTCTGTTCCCGCCACTGCCACCCCGGCCCGGCCCCGGCCCGGCCCCGGCCCCGGCCCGACCGCGGCAGCCGGCGCCGCGCGGGGGCACTCGCAGCCCGGCCGCGCTGCCGGAGCGGGCGCGGCGGGGGCGGAGGGGGCGGTGGGGAAGCCCCCGCAGAGCCCAGCCCGGTACGCACGGTCCCCTGGCCGGCCCCGGAGCAGCGCTCCTGCCCCGCTGTGCCGCCGGGAAGCCGGTCCCGGAGCCGCGTTGCCGGCTGCAGAGCCGGCCCTTCGTTTCCAGCCCATGCCTGCTCGCCGCTGCCCGTTCCCGGGGTGCTCTTGCTTCCCTGGGGCTTATTCCCGGCCCCCCTCCACCCCCGACAACAGGGGGGCAGCGCCTTCCCGCAGCCGGCAGCACCCGCGGCCCTGGGCTGAAGCCCCCCGCAAGCGGGAAAGTGCCGTAGCCATCCCCGGAGAGAGACCCCGGTTCCCGGGGGGGTCCCCGGCCCCGGCCCCGGCGGGAAGCAGCGCGGTGCCACGAGAGGGCAGCGCACACCGGGGCCGGTACCGCGGGAGCCGAGCGGGGAGAGCTGCCCGCCCGCCCGCCCGCCCGCGGGGCCCGGCCCGGCCTCTGCCCGTGCCCACGGAGGCAGCGCCCCCACGACACGGGCTCTCGGGCCGAGCGGGTGCAGCTGTTTCACGTGCGTGATCTCCAGAAGTCGCCGATGCTCTCCTGACGTGCCAAGCGCAGTCAGGGGTGGAAAGGAGATGACCTCCGAGCCCGGGGTGCTCACCCGCTGCACGATGCTTCGCCGCCCGTAAAGCCCCAGAGGGAACCTGAGCTCCTCTGCTGATCCTCGGTCGCACCGAGATTCCTTGCCTGTTTAGGCTAGAAGCGGTTTATGGCTGGCAGTAGCTGATGCTATCTAGTCATAAACAGTAATAAGAAGGGCAGGACCACTTATTGCTAATATGCCACTTAATTCTGCTGCCCGATCCTGTGAGGGTGGACCAACACAGGTCCCAATGCAGGCAGAGCCTCACAAGCGCCTGTACCAAGCGCTGAGTATCAGAGCCGCTCTGTCTGATCCCTTCCTCTCTCACGTTCCTCTTCTCACTTCCCCTTCCTCTTCCCCACACCTGCCCTCCACCCCTCTCGCCGGCAGCTGTGAATTTGCAAGGCCCCAGCTCTCCTGAGCCCCGGGAAGCGAGGCTTTAGCCATCGTCTGGCTGCTTGTGCGCTTCCCCTCTCGGCTGCCAGGAGCTGGGAGGCAGGGAGCAGAAAGCAGCGAGCAGGCTGGGCAGCCTGGGAGGCAGCTGGGATGAGAGGCGCAAGATATTTTCCATTTTCTCATCTGAATTACGAGCTCCAATAAATAACAGTGGAAATCTCACATAGTGTGAGCGCTGGCCTCCCAGGTATCCCGTGGTTTGAGTCAACGGAGGTGGAACCAGGTGGCATGCACAATTTATCATTTCCTGGGGGGGATTTCTCGTGGTGACTGACAAGCGGGTCCTTTCTGGTATCGTCGTTCGTCTCTGTCAGCCCTCCCTTATCAGCACATTGCTAGGTCTCTCTCTGCCTCCCCCCAGCATTAATCATTCTAGTGATGCTGCCCACGCCTCTGCTGGAACCAGGTCGTGAAACTCTCATCCCACCCACTTACCACAACCCAGCTCGAGTCACGTTTCAGCCTCCAGCAAAACCATGTGGGGCTCTGCGGGGCTGGTGCACGGTGGGAAAATCCCGGCTGCTCTTTAACCCGTGCCGCCCCGGGGCAGGCGTGCGGTCCCCGCTGCCCGGGGGGTCCTGCGGGTGGGAGAGGGCCAGTCCAACGCCGGGATGGCGAGGAATGCCGTCCGCACGCCGAGACACCCTCCTCGCTGCCCCCGCTGCGCAGCCAGCCAGGCCGCTGGCAATGCCGAGGCCAGACTACAAGTGATTATTGTCTCTGCGTGTGGCCACAAAATGTGTCTGAAGCTGCCGCCTGCTAAGTAGCTGCAAACCCCGAGCTGCGGGCAGAGCTGGGAGCGGGAGGGCCGGCTGCCCCGGACCTCCTGGGGACGCGACGGGAGGGAGATGCTCTGGGGTCGCCGGTGGTTATCAGGGACCAGGGCCTGGAGCACTGCCAGGAGGGGAGATCCGGGGCAAAGCTGGCAACCGCCTGAGCCCCACCGTTCTCTGTCCTCCCTGTCCTGGCCGTGGGCTTGGGGTCCCTGCTCTGCTGGGGATCGGGGCTGGGGAGGAGTGCGTGAGGGGCGCGTAATGCAGGGGAGCCTGTGTCAACGCGAGGGGTTGGGTTTAGCACCCAGAGGTCTATGCCAGCGAGAAAAAGTCTGTCACAGATGCGAGAAACATGCCCAGAGGACCCTAAGCTGTACACAGCGGCTGCTCTTCCCCTTCTCTGCGTGGGCCCCACTGGTGTGCAACCTCCCGGCTTTCTAGGGACCACGCAGCAATCTGTGGTCCCACCAGTTCTTACTGTCCTGTACGTGGGAAAATCCCCTCCACCAGGTCAGGGGATAAAATAAACAGAGCTGGGAGGCCGGGGCATTCTCACCTGGGCCTGGGCCCCCCCCCGGAGTGGGAGCTGGAAAATGAGATTAAAAGTAGCGATTTGCTTTCCCATGCTGAGAGGAAAATAGGGACAAGGGATTAGCCCCGGAGCGAACATGTCGCACCACACCTGCTGCTGCACGGCCAGCCCCGAGCAGCGCCCGAGCGAGGAGCGGGGCCCGGGCTGAGCATCAGCTGTGCCGACCCCGGCTGCCCTGCCCCAGCCCCTCATCCCCGTCCTTCCACCCCCCCCGCCGGCAGGTCTTGCACTGCACGATCACACGCAGCACGGGGCGATGCCGCAGGGTTTTTGGAGCACCATGGTGCCAGACGCTGGATCCCAGCATGTCCGCACCAGGCAATGGGAAAAGACGCTGGCTGTCGCAGCACGGGCAGGTGCTGCTTCCCCCCAGCTCAGGATGAAGCTGGAAGGACGAAAACATCCTGGAAGTGGAGGAAACTCTGAATTTTTAGACCTAGACTCTAGTGCTGCTCCGGGGATGAATGGAACCACGGATGCAAACGTGCATTTCCAGATCACGACCTTGTGGCCCAGGCTTTGCTCGGGCGAGTCGGAGGGAAGCAAGGCTTCTGGTGGTGAAAATACTTTCATCACATCCCTGGTCCCAAATTCTTGTTCTGCCTATTTATCTGGCCAGAACGCAGGGCCAGCAGCGTTCCCAAGCACATGGGAAGGCCTGGAGAATGTCTCTTTCCAAAAAGGGTATCAGGCTTTGCATTAAAATACAGCAAGAAGCTGAGAAAGGGCAATAAAGAAGATGAATGATGTGCAGGTGCTGGCTGGGATCCCCTGGAATGAGCCGCACTAAGTCCCCGGCTCCACTCACCATCCTGTGTGCTTTTCCCACTGGCTTCTTTAGCAGGGACTTTTTTTTTTCTTTTTTTTTTTTTTTTGAAGTGTGTGGCTCATGTGCACTGAACGTGCTGGGAATTTCCACCCTCTGGTCCCAAGTTAATGGATCCAGCTGCAAAGATACTGAACGTTCTGGTCCAGGATTTGCTTGCTCAGGTCTGTCTCTCATTTCACTGTTAAAACCAAGTGAAATGTGACAGATTTAAAAGTGAGACTCAGAGCAAAGCTTGGTGGGGAAGAACCTGTGGAGGTTTGAAAGCTGAGTAGGAAGTAAATGGAGCTGCAAAGCTAAGTTTGTGCGCTACAAAAAAAATCTGCCTTTTCCAGACCTGTTTTAGTTCCAACCACTGTTGGTCGCAGTCCCTAAATTATAGTCGAGCAGAAATTTGAAACTCTAGGTACATGGGACACAGCAGCACGTCACTGATAATATACTGTAATACAAACAATACAGTAATGCTAGATGGAGACGCTAAGTATTGCAAAGAAATGAGACACTCCGGCAGGTTTTTCAGAGCGCTCCCACCTGCGTATCATCACGCTGAGCTCTCCCCAGCACCCCCGTTTCCCTCTCCCAGACATTTCCTGCCTGATTCCTCCCAGCAGCGGAGGGCTCCGGGGCGCAGGCACCTGGGAGCTGGTGCCAGCCATGCCGTGGCCAGCGCTGCAGAGGGAGGGTGTCCCCCTGGCTCCCGCTGGGGCTCCGGGAGGAAGGCTCCTGCTTGCCCCAGCCCGGCCGAAGCACTGGTCCCAGTGCAGGTGTGCTCAGCCCAGGTCTGTCCCAGGTCTGTTCCCAAGCCTGGCCGGGACTGTAGCCGCGCAGCCCGTGCACCCACGGGAGCAGGGGGAGCGGTGGGGAGAGGAGACTGTTCCCCTGCCTTTTATTAGCGGAGGTTAGCTAGCCAGAGGGCCAGCTGTCTGCCCGGTGCAGGGGGGACTGGTCACGGAGCTGGCCGAGGCAGGATTTCCAGTATTAAGAGCAAAAGCCAGCCGCGCTCGGAGCAGCCGGTCTGCTCGGAGAGCTGCCACGGGCAGGCTGCAGCTGCCCCGCCACAGCTATCGGCTGTGACCATCAAAGGGTGCCTCTGCGCAGGGTGACAGTCACAGCTTTTCTCCTCAGGGCCTCCCTCTCCGCCGCTTTGCTTCCTCCCAGCCCGTGCACGCTCGCAGCTCTGCCCGTCTGCCTCATCCAGCTCTGCTCTGAAGCTGAAGCCTACAGGCAAGGGCGAGCCATGGGAAACTGGAGCCCCGGCTGCCCGCGCCACGGCGGAGCGTCCTGCCCGCTGCACCCAGCTCCCGGCCCTGCCGGATCCCGGCAGCCGGCGGGATCGAAGGGCCAGACGCTCAGCTGGGGAAGTGGGCGCGGTGCCACCGAAGGCAGCCGCCGGCTGATGGCCAAAGCGATCAATGCATCCGCAGTCCCGGCCGGCCGGCGGAAAGCTGCGCACGTGCGCCCGTGCCCCGTGCAGGGGCTCCGGCTTGGCCCATCTGCACGGCTGCCAGCAAATTAACCCCGCGGGTCCTCGGCGTTGTCCTCGGCGCTGGCCCTCGCCGTCCATCTGCGGGGGTTTGCAGAGCAGACGACTGCAGCCGGGGGGATTATCAGCTGCTGATCGAGGAAGCTGCACGGGGCGGGAAGGGGCCCCGATCCCCTATCGCGGCGGCGGCAGCCCCGTCGCTGGTTGCCTGCCAGGCTGGGAGGGCGGGTAGGGCTGACTCAGCAGCTGGATGGAGCCTGATAATGCAGCGTTATCGCCGAGACCCGATTTGGTTGATTGTTGTCTTGGGTGCTTTCCAGATCTTGATACTTCAGGGAGCTGCAGTGACTCACTGGGCACGTCGGGAGGAGGGCATGCTTCCTGCAGCGTGTTTCAGTGCAGATTGCCCTCGTTTCAGCAAATGAGTGAATTTTATTTATCGCAGTCGTGGTGTGCCGCCTGCCACCACCACGCAGCCGAGGAGAGCGTGCCTGCCTGACAGAGACGTTTCAAAATTGATGCTGACACGAGCCCATATTTCAAGCTGCAGCGCAGGCGCCAGGGGATCAAACAGCCACCTCCCCGTTTCCATTTGTGCAGCGAAGGCAGGGACGTTGCGTGTGTCCCTGTGTGACATTTATCACTGAGTGAAGGCAGAGCAGCTCCGCAACACGTTCTCAGCCCTCTGGGGCGTCTCAGAGGGTCTCAACTCTGTCCCTGCACGTCCTTCCTCCCCGCGGTGCTGCTGTCTGGTGAAAGGACTGTCTGTCTGTCCTGGGGCTCCTGCCCTCTGCCTGCCTCCGGGCAGGGTTTGCATGTTCCACAGCGAGAGATACACGCAGAAATCTTTGATCTGATGAAAGCACAGACCCGCTCTGGTGGGATTCTCCCCTCGGGTACTCTCACATAAAAATGGCCCTGCTCCAGGAGAAGCCAAGTGGTCTGACAGTGCTCCAGTTCGGATAGAAACCGGCTGACTCGCAGTCAGGAGCAGGTTTGGTGGGAAATTGGCTCTTCTGCACCTGCTTCCAGGGGGCAATGCCTCCCTCGGGACCTCGCCCTGCTGCAACCGGCCAGCCTCTGATCCCTTCGCTGGCCTGCCTGCACGTTGGCCCTGCCGCTCCCGAGATGCAGCCATCTTGAAGAACTCCCCTGGGATGCCCTGGGCAGACATCAGCAAGAAAAGCCTTCCAGGAAGGCTGGTATTCACAGCCCCATCCCTCCTGCCCCTTTTTCCTACGGAGCAAGATCTGAAGATGGGTTTTTGCATGTGCTGAGCACATTCCTGCTGTTTCCTTATCAAATTTCATCTCATTGATCAGAGGAACGACTGCTAGCCAAACTCAATTTCTTCTTAATTGCATTTCTGGTGGAGGGAAGCGTCCTAGCGGGAGGTGCCCCCAGGGCCCCCCCGGTGCCGTGACCTGCCCTGCGCTCCCCAGCCGCGCAGCCTGCGTGCCCACGGACTCTTGCACGCTCCCGGTAGGGCGGCTGGCACGTCTTCGGCATCCTTGCCGTGCGCGGCAGTGCTACCTTGAAGTGCCAATCCTGAAGAGAGTTGCAATTATGCGATATGCAATTATAATCGATACGCGATTATTGTGCTCCCTCTTGGCTCGTCCGTCCAGCCCCGCGCGGGATGGCGAGCGCAGAGGTGGTGGAGCTGCGGCTACAAGGAGCCACAACGGGGTGGCTAAAGGGGGCTCGCGAAAGTGCCGGCAGCCGGCAGCTCTCACCCCTCATTGAACCCCATCTGGGAAAATGGGTTCTGCTTCCCAAAGTGGCCTCTGTGAACTGCTGCTGTGGAAGCCACGAGCCAAACCCCTTGCAGCTCCCCTGGGCGCAGCCAGGGGATCTGTTCGGTCTCCCCAGAAAGGACACGGCTCCTGCGAGGGCTCTTTGCAGAGCCCGTTCCCTTCCCAGCTGGGTCAGCCAGGGTTTGCCACTGCTAACCTGCACCTCGGCGAGCTCAGCGCTGGAAGCTCACAAGCAGGAACACGTCCTCCTCCCCAACAAAACCCGTCAAGCCCCACGGGGCTGCCTTGCAGGTCAGCAGCTTAATCACTTCTTTCTAGTTTCATGCCTGCTGGAGCAAATCTGTAGCACAAGGACAGAGCCGGCTTGTCTGAACATCCTGCGTTCATTGTCCTCTCAGAAAATTAAGCTTTTTGTGACTGCCACACCCCTCCACCCCATCAGCCAAGTCATTGCAACGGGCAGGGCGTGTGGCCTGGGCGCGCGGTGTCCCTGGGGACCTTGCGAGCAGCTGTATGCGTAGCCTCGGAGACTAGAGGCGTGGGGTGTTGCAAAGACATGATTGCAGGGTTCAAACACAGGCCTGGAGACCACAGAGCCTGGAGAGCCAAGCTCGTCTCCCGCATTAACTCACGCCCTGACGAGGAGGTCATTTACTGCTTTGCCGAGACACCTCGGAGGCCTCATCGATAACAGCCACGGTCAGAGACCGGGCTAGAGGGTCACGGAGCGAGGAGCTGAGCCCCGCCGCGGGCAGAAGTAACGGTGGTCCTCCCTGAGCAGCGTCTCGGATCAACGCTCCTGATGGGCTGGGGAGGGCGAGCTCCTTCTTCCCGTGCCTTCGAGTTGGGAAACGCACCGGAGCAGCAAACCATATAGATTGAATATATAGGCTGAGCATCACAGGACCCCCAGGCTCTGGTAAATGAACATTGCAGCCCAAAAGCCGCGGCTGCCATTAGCAGAGGAGTCTTTAAAAACCTCAAAGAATCCACGCCTGATAAATTTGGGAAATGCAACCAGATTTGGGGGGGTTATTTTTGCATCTGGCATCCGGGGCAGACGTCATTAGCAGAGTGCACCACAGATGTTCGTATAGAGCGGGGACAGCAGCTGAGGATTGTCTGTCTGCAGAGCGTTTATCGTGAACAAAAGGAAGGAAAAGGAAAAAGGGAAAAGGAAAAGGAAAAGGACTGCTACAGGCTCAGTCTCAGTCACTCTGCTGCTGCTCCACTGCAGAAAACACCTCTCAGGACCCCCGCTCTCTGCAACAGGTCCAGTCCTTGGGCTACTTCCCAGCGACTGCTGAGAGCACTGCAGGCTGCAGGTTGAATTTATTTTGCCTGACACAGAGCAAGATGAGGTCACTCCGCTTTGAGCACCCTTAAAACGGACATCAGATGGCAATAGCATCTGGCTTCTAGTGACCTCAGCTGATCTGGCTACCACAGTGTGGAAGGCTCCACGCTCTCGCACGGCCCGAACCCTGCGGTTAGCGAGCAGAAAGGAGCTATGTTCCAACTTCACGTCCCTGCGAGAGGGTATCAGCCTCCGTGGATGAGGCAGCTGCCACCCGACAGCAACCCCCAGGAGCCAGAGCCAGCTGTGCCTCTGGGCACCATCCAAGGGCTGTCCCTGCGCTTCAAACAACGCCAGCATTCCCAGCGTGGCTCAGCACCCCCAGGCATCTCTAAGTTCTCTGCCTGTTCCTTCCGAACGTTTTTTGGATGAGGTGTTTGTTTCAAGGGTCGAGGTCTGCTTCACCATTATGGAAGCTCCCAAAGCTCAGCAGCCAGGCAGAGAAGGACCATCGCGCTCTACCTCCTGATCACTACTGAGCATCTCAAAAGAAGCCTTGAACCCCCCCCAAGGTGGAAGATATCATTAGTCCAACATTGCAGAGAATAGAGAAGTTGATCCGTTTCGTCCTTCGTCTGGAAATGGTTTGCAGCATGGAGCTGATGGGAAATAATGGCTCTAGATCACTGTATTTCATGGCGAGGAACCTGTGCTTAGGACGTTCACAACAGCTGCCGTTTTTCTGGCGTGTCCTTTGAGAACAGGTGAACCTCAGGTACCAGTTTTTAATCAGCAATTAGCATTCACTGCCCGATGAAGGAAACCGCGCTCAGCCTCTGAGCCAGAGAATCCCTGAACTCCCCCAGTCGCCGCGTGCCCCTCCAGCCGGCCGCCGGGTCGATAGCATCGTGCCAGGGCTGCGGCCGCCCAAGCCCTGCTGAGGGCAGCAGTTAACGCAAGGAGCACAGCGACAGAAACCAGCAAGTCGCTTTTGCTCAGCCCTCGACGGCCCGGGTTTCCAGACGAGATGGATGTCGGAGCGGAGCCCAGGCTGGGCTGCAGAGCTCCCAGATCTTCGCTCCAGAGAGGCCACTGCTCCCGCGTGCCCGGACCTGCTCCGAGGCCTGTTATTCCAGCCATTTTGCTGAACTAAACAGCGTGGCAGATAAGCAAGTGAAGGTCAGGAGCAGGGTTAGAGCCTGTCCATTTACCATGTCCCTGCCTGGACACGCAAACCCAAAGCAGTCAGGAAAAGGCGGTGAAGGCAGTAATCCTAAATTAGGAGCAGACATGAATTTAAGTGCTTAGGTCGGTGGTTAGTTGGCACTTTGAGGTTTCTCCAGATAAGCTCCGGTCTCCCAAAAGCCCTGCCTTCCTGCAGTGCTCTCCAGGAAGGCAGGAACACCTTCCAACGGCTCCGTCAGCCCCTGGTGATACCCCCGGGCAGGGGGACGGTGCAGGCTCCCTCGCACCCCTCGGAGGTGACTGGAGTCCAAACTTCTGTGTCCACAGAAAAGGCCAATTGCGATGTGTGAACTGCTAATTCGTTCTCAGCGGTGTGGCCGTGCAAGGAATTCCAGCTGAATAAAGTCCTTTCTGCTCTGATTAATTGTCCCCCCTGGTTATGAACAATGCAGAACAAAATAGGGATAATATTCCTGCTAGGGAAATCGGGAAGAGAGTCACCCAAATGCTGCCATTAACGAGTCCAAATAACCAAGGCTGATCCTGAATGCATTAAAGTCGTGGAGGAAGTCCTGGGAGGAAAGAATGTCCCCTATTAGCCAAGCTCCTAGTGTCTCGGGTATTACAATAGCGGAGCGATTCCCCGCTCCTCACTGCCTGCTGCTGCCCTGGGTTCAGTTAAATGTCAGCTCAGCATCGACAAACTACAAATTACCAGAGGGCGTGTAGCTCTTTCAGTCCCGCTGAACCCTATCAACGGGGAAATAATAATGCGTCCCCCAGGCTGGCTGGGATGGAGGCACATCCCCGGCGGGACGGGACCGGCACCGCTGCCTCCTGCTCCGGGCGAGGGAGGAGGGAGCAGCCCCGGCCCCTCCAGCCTGCCCGGAGAGCAGGGAGGCCAGGAGAGCCATCCCGGAGGAACCCACAGCCCGATCCGGCGACAGGCCAGCCGAGCGGCGGCATCTCCAGCGCAGGCTCCGGTTCCCTGCCCAGCGACGGGAGGGAGCGATGAAATATGCCTCCCCCGAAATGCAGAAAGCTCAGCACGACTTTTGCTCCCCCCAGCAGCGCCGGAGCCGATACAAGGCTCAGTCTCACGAGGGGGACGAAGGTTGTGGCTGAAAAGCTTTTGGTTTTCCTCGGTCCTGAGATATTGTTCGGTTTAGTTTCTTCAGAGAATTTGTTTCAGAAACTGGCAAATATTGGTAAGCGGAAACCAAAGGAAATAATAGGTGCTTGCTTTCCTCGGGGGATGGAGGGAGAGCAAACCATCCGTGATGTTCCCACATGCAGACGCGCGCTGGGGCAGGTAACAGAGGGACGGCTGGAAAGCTTGGCCAAAATTTTCAAGCCTTCCTGCAGATGTGGAGTCCCGGCGACGGAGCCGGGGTCCGGAGAAGCCGGTGCCTCTGGCTGTGGTTACCTGAGGGGCGGGCGCCCGGGGGCCGTTGCGTGAGGACTCCTGGGGAGCTGGAGCCGTGCCCCCTGAGCCCCCGGCTCGGTAATAAAAGTGCACAATTTAGAGCAGCCCAGGATAGTTCTCAGGGGAAAAGAGAGGCTCCAGGCAAGAGCTGGTCTCATCAGGAAAGCGAAATATGCTGGCCGGGGCGTTGATACACTTATTTTGCCATTGTCCCTGGAAAAGGAGCCGTAGTGCTTCCCTGCTGCTGGTTTTAAACTAATTACATTCCCTTTAAAGCGGGAAAATAAAAAGCGCTTCGTTTACTGGGAAGCCTGGTAGCATTTTACAATTGCCGCCAAAGCGCTGAGCTTTTAACCGCAAACCCCTGCTTACGCTGCCCCTACCTACGGTCGCCTTCAGGCAGCGACCTCCGTGGCAGGGGAAATATTCCAAGCAGTTGAAAAGTGGTGTAAAGATTGCGCTTTATTTTTAAACGCTAGTTTTCAGCGCGCAATCTTTCATTCCGTAGGTCTGTCTGCTCTCCCTGAGCCACCCCCTCTCCCTACCCATTGTTCTGAGCTGTTTATTTGTTTTCAATAAATGCATTTTTAACCGATTGCTAGTATTTTGGTCCCTTTTTGCATAGGAGCACCCAAAAAGCGCTGAGCTATCTTTCTACTGCTCTGGAGCATGTCTCATCTGACCTGTTCGCCTCTGTGTCCCGCACTCCGGCTTGCTCCGGGGCACGCAAAGGGATGATGGAGATGGCCATGGATTTCTTATGCTGTGGTATCATCCATGTGCCGTCCCCAAGCAAGCCAGCCGGTGGCTGGGAGGAGACCCGGGGTCCCTGTGTCATCCCAAGCCATGCAGTGGAAGTGGTACCTGAAGGCAAAATGTCGGGAGCAAGTCCCAAACGTGTCACTGCCGCGTGCACGGGATACCTGGCACAGGCAGGGTCAGGCTGGGCATCACCCACGTGGTCTTCCTCACCATTCCCGCTTCCCGAGCCAGCATGGCAACACGTCCCTCGCTTGCGTTCATGTTGCCTACCCGATTTGCTTCCTATTCCAGCCCTGGCCGGACACAGGTACGACAGTTACCGAGACCTCGGACGAGGGAGCGGTCACGGGCACGACGTTCTTCCCCCGTTTGCCCACTCCCTCCTCTTGGACCCAGCTGCTTTGAGCTCGTGGTCCCTCCCAATATTGTACTAATGCTGCTTCTGCAAATCATTACGGCAAGTCTCTAGAGACCCAAACCTTGCTGCTCGCCCTCGGCAAGAAGGAGAAACTAGGTAAACAGCAGCTTGGAAAGCTATGGAGGGTGGGAATGGGAAAGGGAAGGGTTGACGGCGAAGCTGGGGGACTCTGGTCGAGGGCATCTGTCACGCAGAGAGGGCTCTGCTGTAGCATTCCCACGAGAACAAGTTTCTGTGCTGCAATGCCTCAACCTCCCCTCCCTGCCTCTCTGCCTTTCTTAATTGGTTTGCGAATGTTAAATGTTTTGGCTCTGTGTTCAAACCGCTGTCTGGCTCCTGTAGATACGGCCTAACCCTAGGAGTTCACCCGGGGCTCCCGGCCCCTCCGGCTCCCCCTCTTTGCCATAGCAGCAAGCCCCCGCCGGGCCGGCCATTGTGTCCTCCTCCCCTAGCCGGAGCACCTGGAGACCTTCTTGTAAAAACTTCATTTGCTGGGGAAAGCTTTGATTAAAACAGCCTGGCAGGGGGCTCCCCCACTCCCGAGTCAATATTGGTTTTGGAACAGATGGGGGTGACGACAGGACGGGGGGAAGCGGAGCAGCCAGAGCCGCAGCCCCGGCGGTGCCAGCGCCGGGACCGGGCTCTGCTGTGCGTGGATGCCTCCGTGCCGAGTGCCTGGGGAGTGGCAGGAGGCCCTTAGCAGCGCTGCCGAGATCAAAGTGGAGCAGGCACCGAGAGGTGGAGCAGCCCTGTGTGCTGGAAACCTCGGGGAACAAAAGCATCAAAGTAAATCAAATGAAACTAATTGAAGTGCTTTAACATTAAATAACGAGGGAGAGGCTTTCATGAAATGCCAGCTTCTTCCCGTCAAAATCTAGGGACATGCTTCCAAGAAAACCAAAGCGACAACCCCCCCAACAACAACAACAACAACAACAAAACCCCGAACCCAAACATCTCGCACAAAAGGGCAAGATAATTCCGGCGGGGTGGCTGCGCGGGCCCTCCCAAAGCACGGAGCCCTCCGCTTCCGCAGCTGAGCCGCTCCCGAGCGGATGGCGGGTGCGGGCACCCCGGAGACCCAAACACGTGGCCCGTTTTCCCAAACCGCTTCAGTCCCTGGAATGGGGTGGGGGAAGCGCCTTCTGCTTGCTCCAGGCACTTCCCAGGCGGCAGAAGGACATGTGGGGCTCAGGACGCCTGGAGCTGCTGGTACCCTCCGGGAATGTCGGCCACGGAGGCCCTTGCTGGAAGCGCCGATGGCTGCAGCACACCTCAGAGCTCCGCGGGTGCCGGCCTGCCCGGTGCCACGGCTAAGCCTCGGGTCTGCAGGGCACGGACCCGGCAGCCTCCAGGCTTCTGGGGAACCCTGTCTTTGCAAAACAAAACCCTGAGAGGTCTGATAATTGCTCGGACTTAAGGTTCAACCTGGCCTCCGGAGGTTCCCAGGAGAGCCGCAGCAGCGCTTGGCGTGACCTGCGTGCCGTTGCTGGAGAGCAAAGGGAGGACTTGGCAAGGCCACTCCGTGCTGGCTGGGAGCAGAGGGCTCCAAGGAAGGACCTCTGGTTGTGGCTTACCTATTTCTGCAGCTCACCGTCTCCGGCAACAGCAAGGAAGGCCACTACCGGCAGTTTCTCATCCTTCTGGCCAAGGCTTGGGATTTGCATGCTTGCAATTACTCCCAGCTAGGCAAAAGGTAGAGCTACTTCTCCCTCCCTGCTCCCCGAGAGTGGAACACGAGCAATGAAGCAGGATCAGTCACGGGATCTATACCAGCGCTCATTGCAGAGACCAACATCGTCCCTCTCCCCTCCCTGATTTCTCCCAGCCCTTCGGAGAAGTCCCTCTTTTCCCCATCGGCTCCCAGCCCTGCCCTGGGAAGCTGAAAGGGAAAGAAGCAGCAGCGATGGACTAGACCGACACCCATCGAAACGTCCTTGTTAGCCGCTGGCGAAACCGGATTGTGGCCATGATGAAAGAAACCCACATGAAGACAATTAGACTAAATTATGTCCAGTCGCAGAAGACAAGTTAGCAGTGAAATGTGAGGCCGTCCGACTCCAGCCAGGCTCAATGTCTGGCTTGCCCCATCGCTGCCACTCATACATCACCGATCAAGGGAAGCCCTGCAGGTTGTTTTAAACCAGGGACAGCAGGAGGTTGGGCTAATGAGTAAAATCTGAACATTCCTCAAATTTCCCATCCATCCCGAGTGAGGGGAGGGTGGAGGAGGGGGATGGGGACAAAGTGCCTCTCTCCGGAGACAGGCTGATCCTAACGGAGGGACAAAACGCTTGCGCTGCGAACGGGGAGCTGCTAATCCCAGGCCTGACCTGCGCCAAGCCAGCCTCGCTCTGCGCCGCGGGGAGGTGAAGATCTCCTCACGACGGGGACCCAAACCCCCTTCCCTTTCCCTCCCTCCCCGCACGGAGTCCAGGCTTCCCGCAGCTCTGAAACCAAACTGGGGGGTGGCTGGGAGACAGCCCGCTCGCTCCCGTGGTGGGAGCGGGGTGCTCCGTGGCAGCCAGTTTATCCACCAGAGCCTCCTCTTCCTCGGAGCATCCCGGGAAACTGGCCCGGCTCCAGGCCGGGGGGCCGTGGGGTGACCCAAGGGCTGCGCGGGGCAGGAACGGGGCTTGTCAGCCTCCCCCGGGAAAGCAGCCCCGGCCCCGGTTATTGCGTTGTTCCCCCAAAGACGACTTACTCAAGGAAGAGGCTGTCAACACCCAGCCTCATCCATAGCAAAGCCAATAAATAAACCTCGCCCACCTATTCAGAGTTCTCTAAAAGGGGGATGTGGAGGAGGGGAAAGGTAATTAAAAGACATCAAAGAGATGGCAGGAAGAAAAAAGGCATTTTAAAGAGGAAAGAAGAGGGAAAACAACCACTCCTGATCAATACAATTACAGTGGCTCAGAGAGCTGCTTTAAAGCACAAGCACGCGAGAGCCCGGCACCAAGCAGCTCAGCCGCGCGTCCCTGCTCAGGACACACCAGGCTTTCCAGGAGCACCCGGGGGCTGGGGCTGCGGGGCTGGTGTGCCAGCCCTCAGAGCTTTCCAAGGGCCCCAGTAAATGAGTTCCCTGAGGTTTCCCTCTCCGGCCGGTCACTTGGCAAGCTGAGGCAGCTTTGTAAATCTTGGCTTGGCTTTTGCAGCCAGCAGTCACCCCCAGCTCCCCTCCTTTAGTGTCCCTGCACAGTTACGGCGGCAAGGGCTGGAGCCAGCCTGCTGCAAGGCCGGCAAAGGTCTTTTGGCTTCCTGAGGATGAGAAGATGGCCAACTCTTGCTACAAGAGAGCAGGGGTAGGGACGCGGGGTACCAACAGGGCCGAGAGCAAGGGGAAGAGCCATAGAGACCTGGGCTGTGGTTGCTGAAAGGAGAGGAGAGATGTGGGACGAGAAGAGAAGAGAAGAGAAAGAGAGAGAAAAGAGAAAAGAGAAAAGAGAAAAGAGAAAAGAGAAAAGAGAAAAGAGAAAAGAGAAAAAGAGAAAAGAGAAGAGAAGAGAAGAGAAGAGAAGAGAAGAGAAGAGAAGAGAAGAGAAGAGAGGTCTAAAGCTGTCACCGCTGCCAGAGTCCCTCTGAAAGTGCCTGGGTTTCTGCTTCACGGGGGGCCAATTCCAGCAAAGCTGCTTTCTGCTGAAAAATTCCTGCCCCAGGTTCCCAAGCAGTTTGCTCTCATGCCTACGAAGCAGGGCCTGACCCCAGCCTCTCCTCATACACATGCCACTGGAAGAATTCGGGAGGTGTCTCCTGCAGGCTTCTTGCAGCTCATCACCTGATACCAGTAGCCTCTTAAACCAGGGATGCTCAGAGGACCAAAGTTTCTTTAATCCACAGGCAGCGGCATGAAGCTTCAGAGGGCAAAGCCTCCTGTCTGGATACAAAGCCCACTGGGGCTGGGTTTATGTATCAGGTCAGACTGGATGGTTATACTTGTCCTTCAGGCTTTAAATCCATGAAATTTTTTAAAAAGGCGAGTAGAAGAGAGGAAAAGACAAGCATTTATCAGTAATAAGTTTCTACCCTTCTTCTTCATTAATGAAATCAGCATACGGTCCCTATCCTGAAGACGAGCCGCCTCCTGTTACTTGGTTCCTTGCCCTCCACCACTCTTTCTCCCTCCACTGCTCTTCTGCGTGTCTCGGTCTCCATCGCTCTCTCCCTGGGATTTTAATTACATTCATCTATTTCCACTCACTAGGTCTGTCACTTTGCAGCAGGACTGCTGTAATTATATTGTGGGAAGCACCGTTCACTTTGCTGAAGCCTGAGCGGATTAAGGATCCTCCGCGCCTTTTCCCACCCCTCTCTGCCAGGTACCTGCACAAAGATGACAGATGGTCAGGGGCCATTTATTTCCCCTAATGAGCTGGTACAAAAGAGGATGGCTCCCAAAACACATGTATATTTTCAGTTAACTAAAAATGCCCCAGATTCCCAGGGCTTCGCTGGAAAGATGGGAAGGGTCTGAACCCAGCAAGGAACCGTGCCAGCAGATGGAAACGGGGGGTCTCGGGCGCTGCAGGAGGAGCCCAGCTCTGGGTTCGGAGGAGCCCGGGCTGCGGGAGCATGTCCTGCCCTGCGGTCTGCTCAGCACCGGCATTGCTCGAGCTCAGTTTCTCTCCCACGTTTGCTCTCGGGGGGCTAAGAAAAGCTGACTCATAGGAGGGTATTAAACAAAAGCTCTGAACCTCGCCTGCGTGACGGACACCTCTTAAAAGCAACTCTTGTGTTCCTCTCAGGTGACCAGGAGGGAGCTCTCTGGCCTCATCTCCGCACCCCCGTTAAAGTGTGATGGGCTCCAGCCCAGTTTAGCTGTCCCAAGGAGCGTGAGACACAGGGCATGCTCAACCGTGGTCCAGCAGAAGCTACCACAAACACGGAGCTTAGGCCGATGCGGATGAGAGAGGGCTGTTGTGGGCATCAGAGGATGTCAAAGGATGAAGAAGATAATTCCAAGCATAAGCACGTGCGGAGATTACAGCATGGAAAGAGAGCATGGCTGCCCGTAGCCTGAGCTGATGTAAAGCACCAGAGCTTTGAAGGATCTGCACAGATTTATGCCGGCTGAAAGCTAAGCCTCAGAAGTGGATTCGGTTTAACGCTCTGGAAGCGTGCTATGAGACTGTGACGCACTGGAGATCAACTAGGCACTGCATCCTCCCGGTTCCCTGCAGCTGGTACCCTGAGCCTAACCCAGCTGAGGCCTAAGAGTGATTTAAAATGCAGATATTGTCTTACAGAGGCAAGGCCTGGGGGTGGTGGGGACGGAGGAGCTCCAACACCCACGCACGCTGGTTGCCCCATTTCACCCCCCGCGGCCAGGCGCTGAGCCCCCGCCGCTCCCCAGCCAGCCGCCCCCTCGTCCGCGCTCGGGGGTTACGTTTGCGACCTGTCCTTCTCTTTGCAGTTCTGAGGAAAGAGAAGCTCGATTGCCTCCTTGCTTTGCCGTGAACACAGCAAGGAGGTGACTGGGATCTCCCCTTCCCAGGCTGCCCGTGGGAACGGAGGGAAAGCCGCGCGGGGAAAAGCTTTCCTAACTCCCTTCTACGTGGCCACCACTCAGCACGGCTTTCGAGGCGTCCGCTGGACAGGCGTTGCGTCCGCTGACTATTTCCCAGGGGAGAGAAAATAAATGAACCCAGAGTTTAAATTATACCCCATCAATGGAAAAGCACTTGCAGGGCTGAACGTGTCTCTCCCAAGCGTCTCCAAGTTCCCTGAGCCGTCAGCCCACAGGGTTGCAGGTGGAGCCAAGACCTCAACTTGCCTCTTCAAGTCTTCCCGTTTTTATCTGGGCACGGCTTAGATGGGAAATACAGGCTCCAGCTGCCCAGCATTTCCCGAGGTACCGGGTTCTGGAGACCGATCTCCACATGCAACTTTTTTTCTGGGACAGGAGCTTCCTCTGTGCCCGCAGATCTCCGGCCGCAGGCACGCAGAGCAGCTCCGTGGAGCGGGCGCAGCAGTAGGGGCTGTGTGGCTGTTCCAGAGGCTGCCTCGGGACATTTGCCTCCAGCCTGTCCTCTCTGGGCATCTTCAGATGTCTGAAGCAGCAAGCCCGAAACCTGCTCGGGAGATAACACTCGTTTGCCGCTTCCATGTATTTTCAAGAGGCGGCACCTGTAAAATAGGGACAATTCAGCGCTCCGAGCGCTGCGGCTGCTGCAGCGGGCCCCTGGGCTGCCAGCAATGCTGTCTTAGAGATGAAATGTGCTGGTAAAACCAAGGGTCTTGACCTGCGGTGGTAATTAAAGATCCCACAGCAGTTTTTTTGCGAGAGTAAGGGAACTAGCCCTGCTGTCCTGGCCAAAGCCCAGCTTGGGTAATTATAGTCACCCCCTCGACCCCACCGGGCTGGGTCCGTGGCAGCTGTGACATGACATAGTGTGTGCTGGGGCTTCGGAGCCCAGCGGGAGCTCGGCTGGCCACAACCGGGGGGACCTGGGAGCGAGATAAAAGGTGAGTCGAGGGTATTCAGCACATAACCCCGCTGCTAGCTCATTAAAAGACAACATTTGCAGGTCCCCTTTAAACTGTTTATCCATTATTGAAAATACCATATGTTACATGTCCATGAAGATCAGCTTTCAGCCGCAAGATAAGCTGCCTCCATTTATTGTTCTTCCCTCTCTCCCTCCTCCCTCCCTCCCTCTGGGCTTTTAATTACATCCATCACCTCCCACCCCTCTGGTAGAGCTGGCCTCATGTCTCACCAGCCCAGCGAGGGAACAAGGCCCATTTTTCCTCTTGGAAGGGAGCAATTGTTTCGCTTCCCGGCACACAAGTCCTAGAGCGAGAGACATTTAGCAGCCGCTGTGAAATTTCAGCCAGGATTGGAATTTATTTTAAGACGCCGGCCTTTAAATTTTTCATTAAACCTTTTTCCCCTGCGATGCAGCAGGCTTCGGCAGGGACCAGGGGAACGTCGTGTTTATATGCCTGGCACGTCGGGAGAGGACGGAGGATTTCACACCACCCTGGGCAAAGGCTTCCCAGCGCAACAAGGTCCTCCAGCAAGAGCCGCTCACGGAGCCCGACCCGGGAGGGCACTCCTGCCTCTGCAAAACGCCCCAGCCCGGCTTGCGATTCAAATGCCACCCGCTTCAGCGGAGTTAAACGCGCTTTGCGGGAGCAGGAAGGGCCCCTGCGAGCTCCCTTTTCGGTCAGCGCGTTCCCAGGCGCCGGCGGTGTCCCGGCCGGTGGGCTGTGTGCGGGAGGGACTGGCTTTGCGCCCTGCCGGGGTGCCGAGCCCACGGTGCGGTGCTTAAGGGGGGGCTTGGAGCGCTGCCCGCTGTAGGGGTTGCTTGAAGCATCCTGTTATAAGACCTCGGGTTTTGTCGCTTGTAACTCTGCCAGACCTCAGGTGCCTAAGCTGAAATTTTCCGGGCGAGGTGTTTGCTTTTGCAGGGAAGGAGACGCCTGCAGCAAACTCAGAGGGGATGAAACCGCCTGGAGGAGATCTTCCTTTTTCTCCTCCTGTTGCATTTACCTCCCAGCTCCTGCTGTATGTGAGCCAGGGGCTGGGGAAACATCGACCCAGCCCGTGCACAAGATGAGCTCCTACAGACATGGCTCACGACCACGGTGTTAAAGACACCGTCGTGCACAAAGGTGCTGAGATGGGGCTGCCTGTGCAAGCTGAAGTAGCATTTCTAAAGTGGTGCGTGCCTGACTTTGCAGCCTTAACCAAGTTCTCTCTTTCTGGCATCCAATAATTTTCTAGTATCAGCTCTTTCAGATCACTGGCTGGTCTTTATATTTTCCTGAATATGGCCTGAAAAACCACGGCAAGGAAGTGCAGTAACTCCTGACTGAGCAGCTTCGGCAAACCAAAAGGAAAAGCCTGACCAACCAACCCCCTATTAGAAGTCCACTGGCACAAATTTGGTTGCTGGCAGACTGGTCGTGGCCATGAAGAGCGATTACAAACCCAGGAAAGCCCACCGTAGGGGACCGCTCCACTGCCAGAGTCATAGAATCATAGAATCATAGAATTGTTCTGGTTGGAAGAGACCTCCAAGATCATCGGGTCCAACCATTAACCCAGCGTTACCAAGTCCCCCACTAAATCATATCCCTTAGGGCCTCGTCTAAACGTCTTTTGAATCCCTCCAGGGATGGGGACTCCACCACCTCCCTGGGCAGCCTGTTCCAATGCCCGACAACCCTTTCGGTGAAGAAATTTTTATGAATGTCCAATCTGAACCTCCCCTGGCGCAACTTGAGGCCGTTTCCTCTTCATTTCCATTTCGACCAAACCCCACCTCCGCACGACGCGGTCCAGCTCCCCGGCTCTGCAAACGTCTCCATGGCTGAGCAGCGTGGTTTAAACAGAGCCCAGTCCCACCTACGCGCCCAGATCACGTTAAGAGGGGTTTAACCTCCCTTGCAGACGAAGGGTGCTGCAAAACTCGGCAGGGCTCCCACGTCAAACGCCCAGAGCCAGCTTTCCCCGCGCCGCCCCGCAGTAACGAAGCGATCTGCCCGCGCCCAAGCGCTCCGCCAGGTTTTGGCACGGCAGCAGGTTTCAGCTGCAAGCTGCCATTGTATTTAACGTGCAGCAGCGAGGTGTATCATTAATTTATTAATTATTCACGGCGCGCCAGACGGGCACGCAGAAGATCAGACGGGAAGAGCTGGCTCCCAGCAAGCTCCCGGACTCTCCTTATGTCAAGACTTGCTCTTCAGTCACAGACACGTTGTCACTGGCCACCTGCACGTGACGGGACAATCTTTGTTAAAATCCCAATTAGCAAATAATAAGGTAGGCACAAAACCTGGCTCTCCCAAGCTAGATGGGCCCCCGCTTCCCTTTCTTTCCCTTTTCTAAACAAAAGGTTTCCTGTCATTAAAAGTTTGGGGTAAGGACGAGGCTTTGGATTAGTGGCGGGGGACTTTGGCGAGGGCGAGACCCACTGCGTGCCCCAAACCCGAGGCCACGGCTCACGCCGTGGGGAGCCCAGGGAGCCTCTGTGCTGACCGGCCGGCCCTGCCGCGGCCACCGGACACTTGGCAAGAGCCCGGCAAGTTGCGCTCCCCCGGCGTCCCTTTGAGCTGGCCAAATGGCCCTGGCATTCTCCGGAGGGGCTGGTTTTGTTATCCATCCTGGGAAACGAAGAGGGTCATTCAAAGGCCCTCAGCAGCCAGAGCAGTTTCCCTTTCATCGCTCGCTTCCAATTGCCATAAACCATTAATGTCGGGCGATAAAGGGCGAGTACCGCAAACAGGCCAGACGGCAACCGCAGCCCTTTCATCCCCGCGTAACCTTGAGGCTGCAGGCTCGGGAGCCTCCTTCCCGGCGACAAAGCTGGTCGGCCGGGCGCATCGGCAGCGACGTGGTAAGGGACGGGCGGAAAAACCTGCACGGGCAGTCCCGGACGGACAGACGGACAGAGAGGGCTGGCTGGGAAACGGAGGGTGGTCTATGGGATGCTGCACGGGGATGGGTGCTGCACGTGAGCCCTGGTCCGAGCACAGCGCGTCACCGCCCCGTCGGCAGCTTCTCGAGGTCCCACAGATGAACTCGCAGTAGGATCTTGGCTACTTGGCTCTGGTTTTGTCCGTTTTCCTTCCTCCCATGCCTCACACACACTGTTCCTTAGAGCAACCGGTTAGGCTAAGCGTAGGCTTAAGAATGACTCATTTGAGTTCTACTTCCTTCAAAACACAAACCCTAGGCTCATTTTTCTCGTCTTATTTTCAAACAGGTTTTAATCCAGGCACGTCTTCAGTAAGAATAGCTGGCGGAGGCTAGGACGAAAGTTAATATTTTGCCCGTTAAGAGGAAGTTTGGAGCATTCAGATTCAAAGTATGGAGAGAAAAAGCTACATGAGAAATGTCTGGAGACAGGACATTCTCTCTGCGATGCTTAGGGGAGCAAATGTGTCCTGAGACCACGAGCTAGTGAGGGACTAGGTTACTCTTTGGCAGGGAGGGGGAGGTGTGCCAGATGGGGTGTCCTGTCTCTCCCACCCAATGCAGACAACTCTTTTTGCCATTCAATGCAATTTTTAGTATAAAGCTGATACCATGAAAAATTACGGTCTTCTTCCTGGAAGACAATAGGGTGTTTTTCAGGGAGTTTTGCTCATTGAGCGCATTGTGGGAGCTTCTTTGCTTATTTTAACTGGGGCAAGTTTTATCAAAGACCTGAAATGACTCTAAGTCACAGCGACAAAGGCAGGGGGATGAAGTCACAACGTTAATCTTCTCTGTGCAACTCTAAAGAAGTGGAAACTTCCACTGAATGCCATGAAATCCTTTCCACAATGAAGTTGTTCAGACACGCCATTCACCAGCTCACAACAACTACAGAAGTGAAAATCTTCCTGGAAGGAAAAGGTCTGGCGTGGTGCTAGTAAGAGGCTCTCTAGATGCTGAAATGTGTGCCTATACGGGGTTTGTACAAGCGCAAGCGCCGATGCACACCTGCAGTGAACCCGGGGGCCGGGAGGCCGAGAGTTTGGGCTCCCTCCTCGTTCTGGCTTTGCAGGATGCCCCATTCCTGCGCCCGCAGGGATGCGCGGGAAGATGGGTCTCTGCCCCCACCAGCCATGCTGCCGGGCTGGCTCCGAGCAGGCCCCTCTTCCCCTTTGCTTGCAGCCGCAACGGCATTGCATGGGGGCTGGCTGCGGCACTGCACCGGGGCTGGCTGCGGTGCTGCACCGGGGCTGGCTGTGGCGCTGCATTGGGGCTGGCTGTGGCGCTGCATTGGGGCTGGCTGCATTGCTGCCCCGGGGCTGGCTGCAGCGCTGCATTGGGGCTGGCTGCGGTGCTGCATTGGGGCTGGCTGTGTCACTGCATTGGGGCTGGCTGCGGTGCTGCACCGGGGCTGGCTGCGGTGCTGTACCGGGGCTGGCTGCGGCGCTGCATTGGGGCTGGCTGCAGCACTGCACCGGGGCTGGCTGTGGTGCTGCACTGGGGCTGGCTGCGGCGCTGCGTTGGGGCTGGCTGTGGTGCTTCACCGGGGCTGGCTGCGGCACTGCACCAGGGCTGACTGCGGCACTGCATTGGGGCTGGCTGCGGTGCTGCATTGGGGCTGGCTGCGGTGCTGCACCGGGGCTGGCTGCGGTGCTGCATTGGGGCTGGCTGCGGTGCTGCACCGGGGCTGGCTGCGGTGCTGCATTGGGGCTGGCTGCGGTGCTGCACCGGGGCTGGCTGCGGCACTGCACCAGGGCTGGCTGCGGCGCTGCATTGGGGCTGGCTGCGGCGCTGCACCGGGGCTGGCTGCGGCGCTGGAGGCGCGTGGCCGTAGGCAGGCCTGCACCTGCACCCGACTTCCCTGAGGAAAAGGGTGCTTTCAGCTTTCCGCCACGTGTGTTAAGCCCAGCCTTCGTCGCCACGCTCATCTCCGGCTAAAAAGTAAAGGAACGATCACGGAAACTCTTCTTCCCGGCCGCGGCGCATCAGAAACCTGTATGTTACGTATGGCAGATCCGTCGTGTCTCCCGAGCTCGGAGCGGGAGCGCCGGAGGGAGCAGGGAGCGGCAGCTCTCCCGCCCGGCTCCGGGGGCTCCGGGCGCTTGCACGGGTGCGTCGCTGGGTGTCACACACCCGCTCGATCCTCACCTCGCTCCCTCTGACCTCGGAGGAACCTTTGCTCGTGGTTCCAGTGGGATGGAACCAAGATCCCAAAGCGAAGGGAGAAGTCCAGGACGCAGCAGCATCACAAAAAGCCTCTCGGAAGCAGCGAGGAGCCTCCCATCCGGATCAGGAATAGCGGTGCGTTAAGGTCCCAAGCGGATCTTTTCCTGGCGCCTGCCAAAAGAAAAGCGACGTGAACACCCAGATCTGTAAAAACCGGTCAAGAAGCTGTTGCTTTGGTTTGTGTCTTCTTCGGAGCTCCTTGCGGGCTTGTTTGAGGGGAAGGGCGGGCTGGGCGAAGAACAGACACCAAAGCGCGTCCTCGCACCCAGAGAACTTCAGAGGAAACCAGCTTATTTCATTAGCCTTGTAAACAAGACGGACTTTTTCCAAATATTTATTTTGGGAATCAAATTAAATGTTCCAGCTCTTTGGGAATTCAATTCGCTCTGTCTGCGGGTGCTGGTCGGGGCTCCCGATGCATCAGTGCACGGCTTTAAAGGCATTTCTCCACTCTCTCGGATTAGTGACCCATTCTAACAGGTCTTCATTGACGGGGAGTGTGGGTCTCTCAAAGAGTCCATTGGATACAGCTTACAAAAGAGTTTAGCCGGAGATGAAGAGTTTACAAAAAGTTTGTAGGAAACCGTGGAGTCCTTTTAAAAGAGAATAAACTGCCACTGCTGTGTCTGGGTTGAGTTAATCTGATTAGGCCAAGCTCATCAACAGGCCCACTGAAAAGAATGAGGCGGGGGGAAAGCAAGCTGTGGACGGGGCCAAGAAAAAAACCGGGGACCTTTTTACCAGAGAAGTCAAACAAAACCTATTGTTGCAGAGCATGCTTGCCTACAGATGGCAAAATGACAGATCTTTTCAAAGGCAAAGCAAATATAATTGATGGCTTCCCCCCCCCCCCCCCAGGTATGGGAACAGACACTTAATAAGATTAAGGGAAACCAAAACGAAAGGGGCTGTGAAATACCACAGATACGTGTCCCGGTTGTTTGGATGGCATAGGCCTATGGCGTTTACCTACCCTACGTAAAACCTTGAGAAAAAAGACCCGACGTGTATCATTTACGCGCTAGATCCCTTAGGAAGCGTGCACGTATCATTCCCGCAGCTAATGTCTGTGCTCTTCCCGACTCGAGGAGACGGCGGCACCCAACCAAGGCATGGAGGAGCTGGCAAGAGGACAACTGGCTTGCCCTAGGAGAGGCTGAAGGTCTTGGGAGACCATGCCATCCCTCCAGCCCTGCCTCCTGCCCACGACCCCCTTGCCGCGGGCTGGGGAGGGCCGCAGCGAGCCTCCTCTTCCTCCGGCCGGGGGCTGCTTTCGGCCAGGCAGCCCCAGCCGGAGCAGAGGGAAGCAACGCGGACCCCGTCCTGCCAGCGCTCAGCCGCTCGCTTCTCCCCGCGGGGGGAGAGAACCAGCGAAAGGGCAGGTCTCCAGGACTCTGAACCCGAGGCAGGGCTCGCTCTGGGCCACCCGCTCCTGCTCCCCACCGGGCACCTCCCGCCTGGGCGCTTCGCCCCGACGGTGCCGCTGCCCGTGTTCTGCTTTGCTGGGCGCAGGGCTAGCGACAGCGGGGGCCGGGCAGGAGCAGGCGTGCGCCCGCGCCGCCCCGCTGCCGGCATCGCGCCGTGCCGCTGCCCCCAGCACCCGGCAAGCTGCGGAGGAGCCCCCGGGCCAGGGGCCGGGTGCCGGCGCGGTGCCGCACCCTGCGTTCAGCGCCGGGACCTTCATCCCCTCCTGGGAGCAAAGGGGCTGAGCAGGGTCAGGCGCCCCGGGCACAGAAAGGGGGTGATGGCATCATCGCACCGTCTCATTTTGAGATGTTTACTGTGGGCGAAAGAAAAAGCCTAATTTAAAGTCCTGCCGGAAAGTTACATCACTGCCATTACCTTCTCGGGAGATATTTCAGGCTCTATATTTAGAGCAGCTCGAGTTGTGCTTGGATTTAACATAGGCAGCTCCTTAGCCAATATAATTAAGAACAGTATCAGTGGAAGGCATGTAAGGAGATTTTCTCCCCAAGGCCACCTAATACAGATGTAATTGACTCTATTTTCTGCTTTCTGCACACGGATTGCCGCAACTCAGCCCCTATTATCCGTCAACAAATGAACAGGATCCAGTGAAAGGGACCTCTTCAACCAGGACTGGGTTTAGAGAATGGAGCACTGGGCTGTGTTAAATCTGGACACAACGCGGCTTCGTTCCCTTCCTTTTTATCTCCGCCGCCTTTTCAAGATGTTTTCCAGTTAAGGGTAAGTCAGCAAATATGTGTTTGGGCGAAGTGTTGGCACTCGCTAAAGAAGAGAACATCTGTCTCAATCAGCTGGTCTATTCTATCGCTGCAGCTCAACGGAGGCTCTCGGCACTGAAAGACAAAACCAGGGCAATGTCTTCAGAAAGGTTTTTTGTGTACGCAGTTGCAATTTTCTTTTGCTAAAATTTCTAAGGGCGGGGAAGGAGGAAGGGAGGTGAGAAAAGAAATTAAACCCCATTTGCTTCATAAGAAAAGAGCCCCAGAAAAATCTCCATTTCTAATGTTGCAAAATTCCTACCGCGTTACCGTCGTTGCATTCCCACAGCCAGTTTCGCAGCCCTGGAAAGGATGTCCTTAATAGCAGCGGGCACAATGAATAATAGTTTATTAGCGCAGACGGTAATTTTCTTAGAAATATCTTTGCATTAGGCTGAAAGAGCCCCGACGTTTCCTCGGAGCGAAAGAATGCCTTCGGTTTACGTCTAATCGTGTTCCTGCGCGCAGCATGACGGTGCAGCCCGAGCGGTCAGCACGTGTCGGACGCAAGGAACGTGCCGTGCGCCGTTCTGGAAGCGCGCAGAAACCGGAGAGCGTGAAACCAAGCGCACGGGAGGAACGGGGGAAACCTTCTGCATGCCCCGGGACACGGTTAAGGAAAAGCCTTTGCCTCGCGAGACCCAGCCTCGACTCCGAAGCCCTCGCCGTTGCGAAGGCACCCGGGTTCAGCCCGGCTCTGCGGATCAGGGGGAGGCGGCTGGGCTGAAGCCGGAGCCCGCGGGTTCTTCCCCGTCCGAAGCTGTTCGGAGGCGACTGACAGGCACCGGCAAGACGGGGAGGAGCGGAGCCGCAGAAATGGCCCACGGGGTCGGAGGGAGGCCGGCGCACGCAAAACGCTGCTCGGCGTTTCCCCGAGCCCCTTCCCGGCCCTGGGGTGGTTTGAGGGATTTCGCGAGTCATACGACGCCGACAATTAATTTCAGCTGATTAGAGCAGTAAGCTCCAGAGGGACAAAAGAGGCCGTGCTCGGTCTGAAAGGATGCTCGGGGCAGAAGGCTGTACTGTAATTTGTTACACATTATAGTCTGCTAAAGAACCTCCTCACAATCTGCCAGGCCTTAATGTCTTAATTTCTCCTTCAGCATTCCCTTTGACACACTATCCAAAGTGATGTATGGCGGGGGATGATTGCGCGGGATCAAGCAGAGGGAAATCCAGGAGGGATTACAGCCCAATCCTTGGGCAAACAGGCGCTGGAGCGGCTGAGCGCAGCCACAGCTGTCTGCCCAACAATACCCCGAACAAACAGGGCCTGGGGAACAAGGCACGGCCAGGGGCACAAGCAGGCAGGGCTCGGAAGGAGACAAAACCTGCATTCAGCCCCCTGGGACCCTGCGCCTTTTATGAGCCTTTTCACCCCAGCTGCAAGCTTTTGAGTCGTGCTTCAAAAATTTTAGAAGCCTGGCTGTAATAAAATTGGGTTTAGGGATCAAAGAGAGCTGGAGATCCAGCGCGTATCCGGGCTGGGCAAGGACAAGTGGAGATCGCCCCAGCAGTTTGTCCTCTTCTGTTCTCTCTCATCTAATCAAACACCGATTTTAGGATTAATAACCTGTCTCATGTTGCCAGTCTTGAGGCGGAAAGAGCCTTTAAGCTGTTTTTTTTTTAAACAAGTATGAACACGATGTTTTTTTAAGGGTTCAAGATGAAATATATAGGCCATGCCCGGAGAGGAATCACAGGGACTTTTCACATAAGCCTTAAGAAGGAAAATCCCAGGTCTCCATCCAGAGACAATTTAAAGGCTTTCACTTTCCCAGTGCGTACCCAGGACAGGTTGTCGGTGACACAGACTGTAAACCCCCAATTATACCAAGCCAGAGTAGTACTAACTGCAAGTGAGTAATTGCCCGAGAGTCGTATTAAATGCAAGTGAATAACTGCAATTCCGGTTGCACTGGAATTCGCCCATCGTGCTTTTTGTGTCTTTGGCATCTCCTACGGACCTTGCTAGTGAACTACATCGGCCATAAAACGGGATGTAAACAAGATGCGCGTGACCTGTGATGGAGAAAAGCTGCTTAAAAGGAGAAAGAGTCCCCCCACCCTCTGCTCAGCACCACTCTCCACCCCGACGTCCCGACAGCCCCCCGTTTCTCCGACACCCCACAGGCAGCCGAAATCCCCAGGGACTTGGCACACTCCGGCCAGTCCCGCCGGCCCTCGCACACCTCCTGCACCCAGCGTGAAAGCGAAGCCGGCTGCAAACAGCACATCCCGCTGCTCCTCACCCCCCGGGCAGTTTCGGAGCCCCTCAGACCACGGCTGGGGCCGGGGGGGGGGGGGTTCCAGGCCCTGTGTGCTCCCTGCCAGCCTGGGGAGCCTGCCCCGGGGGTGGGACGCTGCGGGCAGCCGGGCAGCTCCGTCCCTCGCGCCTGCGCAGAACACGGCCAGAGCCGACCCGCACGGAGGGCAGCAGAGCGTTCGCTTCGCGTCCCGTCCCCTACTTTGGCTAAATTGCCACTAAAAGGGATGGCAAACGCTGCGGAAGGGCGCCTGCTGGGAAATAACCCCATCGTCGCCTTTAGCACCGCTGCCTCTCAGCCCCCCGAATCACGAAGCGCCACGAGAGCGGGACTTTCGGTTCCCCTGCGGAACCCGACGAAGGAACCGATTCAGCCTCTGCGCAGCGATTTTCCAGCACGAGGGTTGCGGGGCCCGGCAGTGCCCCCAAAGTCACTGCAAGAACGGGGTTCCAGCCTGCACCGGAGCTTTCCTCCCAGTCCTGGAAGGGGTCTGCAGCCAGCCCCTGCCGCAGGTTTGGAACTGCAACGTTACCTCAACGGGGGCTTAGGCAGGAACCAGACTCTGTGCAAAGCAAGGCGGTATCTCCAAAACACCCGTCCTGGGGTAAGACAGAATCCTGGCTTAATCTGAAGTTACTTAAGGACCTGCGAGTCCTTCCCCAGATCGCACTGAGCTTTGAAACCTGAACACATCGGAAATGTGAGGAGAAAGGCTACGTGTTATGTCAGAGTTTTAAAACGACAAAAATTCTCCCAACTTGTCACGTGGAGAAGAATTCTCTCTGGAGAGGAGCACAGTCAATAATCACTGCTCCCAGCCTGGGAATTGCATCATTTGATGTAGATTCTGTTGAAAAACTTGCTCATTTAATGTTATTTTTTTCACTGTAATTATGTAATTAACGCGTTCTGAATTAACTGTCAAAGGAGGGACACTATTTTTGTTATTAGTTATTTCCTCACAGTATTTTTACATGAGTAAGGGAGATTGCACAAAGGGCTGTTGTTCTGCATTTTATTGGTCTCATAAGGAAACAGATTCCTGAACCTTTCCAATGAGACTTATAAAGCAAACATTTATTATTCTCCAGTAAGACAACATGCACCTCGGTGCACCTTTTGCAAAGGAATAGGCTAGACTTTGTGGGCATTTAGATAAGTAGCGCTTACCCAGAAAAACAACGTACCTCCCACAAACCCCCAAATCACAATTCAGCCCGGAATCGCTGTTTCTGCGGTCACGTGTGTGTGAGTGCGCTAGAGGAAAAGGATCCCGGAATAAATGTATTCCCCGAGACCCTTTGATGTCTGCAGGAAGGTGATGCCGTTTCATACAGCACGTCCGAGCCGCGTGCATTTCGCAGCCCGTGTGTGGCAAACCACCTCCAATTGCGCCTGAAATGAAAGGCCCAGAATCTGCTGCCGCACCGAGAACGGAACTATTTCTGAGAGGTTTTTTTCCTTGCTTTTTTCCTTCCTTCCTTCTGTTTGGCCTTCTGGGTCCCTCCAGCACCCCTCTTAGCCACGCCAGAGCACCCGGTGCCAGCAAACAGATGCCTCGCTGCCTGCCTGCGAGGCCCACGGAGGGCTAGTCCCTCCAGGGAAGGGGCTCGCCCAGAGGCCACCGGCCTCCTCCCGCTCGCTTGCCCCCCGGGAGGTGGGAGCCCAGGACACGTTTCAGGCGCCCATTTTGCTTCTGGAACCCCTTGTGCTTCCAGACCTGAGAAAGGCTCTTTGGAAGAGCCGGCGCTCGCCCTGGGGCAGCGCAGCGGGGTGCACCCACCCCAGCCGGGCTGCACTCGGGGTGCCCCAGGGCACCCAAGGCGGGCGGGGGGCAGCGGGGGGAAGGTGGCACCCCCGGGCTGTCCCCGCGCCCCGGCTGCCACCGCTCAGGTGCGGGACCGTCTCGGCAGCCCAGAGCAGCGGCAGTGCCGGGAAACGCACACGTTACAGCCCTGGCTGCAGAAACGGTTAAGGCAAACGGAATGATTCATCGGAGCAAATTAAAAGCAAAGCACGAGACGGGCCAACAATAGGGATTAAACGTAGT
The DNA here is from genome assembly GCA_009819775.1 of Phoenicopterus ruber ruber. NCBI lineage: Eukaryota > Metazoa > Chordata > Aves > Phoenicopteriformes > Phoenicopteridae > Phoenicopterus > Phoenicopterus ruber. The sequence goes on along the minus strand of CM020235.1, from coordinate 6,124,147 downwards.
ACGCGGTTACGTTCTCCTCCGAAAAAATCTCCCCAAAACTAAGCCATGTCGTGCTTGATTTTCAGAGGGAGAACCGAGCACGTTTTCATCCGAGAGTGTTCAAAATTTTAGCAACCGGCTCTTTTATCCTTGCTTCAGAATTGATAAGGAAAGGAAAAAAAGGCGTAACGCGTTTCAAGTCAAGCTATCGTTCTGAATTTCAGATGTCGGTCTACGGCAAGCTAATACCCAATTTACGATTATTAAAAGATTTAAGCCCGCAGCACCGAGATTTAATACATAACGCTGCATTCTCTGAAAAGGTCTTGAAATAGGCAGGTTTTGAAATTAGCCAAGGGCTTGAAGGCTGCGTAACGATCGCGCTTCCACATTAAAGGAAGCGATTTGGACGCGGGAGCAGAGCTGACCCGCGCCGGGCGCAGAGGGGACACGGCGTGGGCGACCGCCCCGGCCCCCAGAGCCGGCAGCCGGCCCCGGCGGGGCTGCGCGTGGGCGCCGCGACCCAGAAGGTGGGTGCCCCAGAAGGGCTGGGGTGTCCCCGAGCCCCACGCCCTGCCCGGGCTGCCCGTTGGCATCGAGGACACCCTGCACGCCTCTGCACCCCACGGCCCGTCTGTCGGGGGGCAGCCTGCAAAAAAGGAGGGAGATTTTGCATCTCCCCCGGCATGACGTCACGCGCCTGACATCACGCTCTCGGTACGGGAGCAGAATGGCGGTTTAATCGCCCCTAACGAGAAACAGGAGCCAAGCGGGGCGAGGGACCGACCTTCCCCTCGCAGGGCCACGGCCGGGACCTCGGCGGGGCCGCTACCGCCGAGCCCCCCTCGTCCCGCCGGGGAGGGACACGAGGCTGCCGGGCCCCGTCAGCGCCCCCACAGGGCCCGGGCAGGGACGCTGCTCCCGGGGGGCGACAGAAGGGGGTGTCCCAAGGCTCCAGGGGGCCTGACCTTCCCCGAGCGGCGAAAGCGGGGGGGGGGGGGTGCAGGGTACTACAGAAATGACACGCTTTCACGGGGGGGCAGCGTGCCCGCGGGGACGCGTGGGGCGGGAGAAGGCGCTGGGGGGTCTGGTCCCGCGGGCTTCCCCCCCCCGCCTTGCTCCCAGCTTCCCACGCCGCGGGGGCCGCGCACACGCCCGCGCACGGGCAGGTGGCCGAACCCCCGGCTCACCCCCGCCGCGCTCCCTGCCCGACGGCTCCCACGCGTGCCTCCGAGCGCCCAGCGGCTCCCACGCGTGCCTCCGAGCGCCGCGCACCGGCACTCGCTGCCTCTCGCCGCCGGGGGGGGGGGGGGGCGGCGAGCGGCGGCGCGCGGGGCGGGGTTTTCCCATGGCCGCCGCGAGCGGGGCGCGCCCGGCGCGGGGACCGGCAGCGCTCTGGCACGTGCTCCGGCGGGGGGGCGCGCGGCGGGGCCGCGTCTCGGGGGCGGAGGCACGAGCGCCGCCGCCCGCCGCCCAGCCGCCCGCCGCCGCCTGATTGACAGCGGGGGCGGCCGCCAGCCAATGGGCGGCGAGCGCCGCCGGCAGACCCCCGCCCATTGGCCGCCCGCCGGCCGCGGCCTCGCGTGCCGCGCCAGCCGCCGCCGCCGCCAGCAGCAGCCGGGGCCGGGCCGGGCCGCCGCCTCCGCCTCCGCCTCCTCCGCCCGCGGCACGGCCCCGGCCCCTGGCGACGCCGCGGGCGGGGCTGCCCGGGGCGCGCCCGCAGCCCCCCGGGGCTCGGCCCCCCGCCGCCAGCCCGTGCCCGGCGGGGCGCCGGGCGGTGCGGGTGTCACAAGCAGCGCGCGGGAGGAAGGGAGGGAGGGAGGGATGACCGCCGGGCCGCGCTCGCTTTCCGCGCCGCCGCCCGGGGCCGCGGTCGGGGCGCGGCGCCACCGCCGGCCCGGGGGCAGCGGCGCGGGGCAGCCCGGGGGGAGCGGCTGTGCCTGGGGCAGCCCCGCCCGCTTCCCCCCCCCTCCCCCGCCGCCCCCACGTGGCCGCGCGCTCGGCGGCCGCCGGCGCGGGGCGGGCCGGCGCGCGTGACGGACAGGCGGCGGGGCGACGGCCAATGGGAGCGCGGGCGGCGCGGCGGCCGGGTCCGGGGCGGGCGCTCATTGGCTGGCGGGAGTGTGGGAACGGCCGCGGCGGCGGTTTCACACGAATGGGGAGCCGCCGCCGGGTATAAAGGCGGGGGGGCGCCGTCCGCCGGCACTGCCGGCCCCGCCGCGCCGCAGCCGCCGCACGCGCCCCGCGCCCGCCGCACGCGGCCGCCCGCCCGCCCCCGCCGCCGCGCCATGCCCGCCGACACGGGCATGGAGAAACCGACCGCCTCGCCCATCGCGGGGGCGCCGGCCAGCGCCAGCCACACGCCGGACAAGCCGCGGAGCGCCAGCGAGCACCGGAAGGTAAATGGCGGGTGCCGGTCGGGGCGCAGCAACGGTGGTGGCGGCGCTGGATGGCGGCGAGCCCGCGGCCGCGCTGAGGTCGGTGCCGGGGCTGGGGTGGGGGCCGGGCGGGGCGGGACCGGGCCGGCCCGGGGGCTCACCGCCCTCCGCTCTCCCCGCAGTCCTCCAAGCCCATCATGGAGAAGCGGCGCCGGGCGCGGATCAACGAGAGCCTGGGGCAGCTGAAGACCCTCATCCTGGACGCGCTGAAGAAGGACGTAAGTGGGGCCGCGGGGGGCTGCGGGGGGGCGCGGGGGGCCGGCCGGCCGCGGGCAGCCCTGACGGCGCCGCTCTCCTCCCGCAGAGCTCCCGGCACTCCAAGCTGGAGAAGGCGGACATCCTGGAGATGACCGTCAAGCACCTGCGGAACCTGCAGCGGGCGCAGATGACGGGTAAGCGCAACCTGCCTGTCCCGGGGAGGGAGGGGGGGGGGGCTCCGGACCCGGGGGTTGGGGACCGGGGACCGGGCTGCTGGCCCTGCCGCTCACCTGCCGCCCGCTCTGCCCTCCAGCCGCGCTCAGCGCCGACCCCACCGTCCTCGGCAAGTACCGGGCTGGATTCAACGAGTGCATGAACGAGGTGACGCGGTTCCTGTCCACCTGCGAAGGGGTGAACACCGACGTGCGTACCCGCCTCCTCAGTCACCTCTCGGCTTGCCTGGGCCAGATCGTGGCCATGAACTACCCGCCGCCGCCGGCCGGCCAGCCCGCACATCTGGCACAGCAGCCTCTGCACGTCCAGCTGCCCCCCGCAGCCGCCGGGGCCGTGCCCGTGCCCTGCAAACTGAACCCCGCCGAAGCCCTGTCCCCCAAAGTCTACGGGGGCTTCCAGCTCGTCCCTGCTACCGACGGCCAGTTTGCTTTTCTCATCCCGAACCCGGCCTTCCCTCCCAGCTCCGGACCAGTTGTTCCCCTCTATGCCAACGCCAACGTCCCGGTGTCCGCCGGCAGCGGCTCGGGGAACGCGGCCGCCACCCCGTCGGCATCCCCGGTGCAGGGGTTGACATCATTTGGGGGCAGCATTGTTCCAGCGTCCCAGGCGGGAAGTCCCATCGGAGAGCGCAGTGAATCCGTCTGGAGGCCTTGGTGACTTGCCTAAAGCGATTCCCCCCCGAAACAACTCTTCTGTTGGCTCCGTTGTATGGAGCCCTGTTATGTTTGGGGTTTTTTTTTAAGCAGATTTAAACAGAAAGGAAAAAAGGACCTCGCTATGAACATGCTATTTATTATTTTCAGAGGTTGGGATCTCTACTTGTATTTTTACTCCTTTAAAATGCCTTTATTTGAGATACTTTTTTTAAAAAAAAAAAAATAAATGAGAAATAGTTTTGTAACAAATATTCAAAAGTATAATGCCAAAGTTGTTTGTATCCCGTTTGTCTGTGTGTGTGTGTGTGCCTGTGTTTGAAGACTTCCGAAAAAGAAAAAAAAAAATGCAGGTGTTTAAATAAATAAACTCTTTGAAATAGATTTAATTTTTCTTTTCCCCCCCCTTCCTTTCATTTTGTTGGGTGAGAGTGGGCAGGGACAAGCTCATCCTCTGTGTGCAACCCCCTCAAATAAAAGTAGGAGCAAACTTTATGGCCTTAAATAAGGCTGTTGGAAGGGATTCCTGGGAAAAATAGTTTGGGGGAAGGTGATGGGGTTGAGGGGGAGGTCTGGCAGCGTTAAATGTCTCCTGAGAGCTTTGCGAGTGTCATGTTCCCACTCGGAAGAAACAGATTCCTAAAAAGCTGCTCCCAGAACCCGAGGAAGCGCTTGCTGCCTGCTCGGAGAGCTCCTGGAGTAACGCTGGGCTTAAGGATTTGCTCCTCGCCACCTTGCTGTAGTGCGTGCGTGGGGGGGGGTGCGCAAAAGTTACTATCTCGCCTACAAAAGAGGCAAGAGAGTCTGTCCCTATTGTGAGGAGGGTAATTAGAAGGTATAAAGGGTCTCATCGAGTATGCAGCGGGCTCTTTGGGAAGTTGGGAACCCTATTGAAACGCCTGGGAACTCGGAGCTGAGGGTTAATGTGTGTCTTTTTTTTTCTCGCCACTCTCATTGACAGGGCCAGATAGACTCTGATACTCAATGCTGTTGTAAATTCAATTGCCTGGCCTCACAATGCCTACCTCATAAAAGAGAATAACTCGGGGTTGTGGCTTTTTTTTTTTTTCCCCAGTAAGCAAGGGAGCTGAGGAAAAGACAGTTTTGCCACCCATTCTGACTCACCCCTGGTACTTGAATCCCGGCCAAGTGGAAGCAATTGCAGCCTCACACACACAGAATTAACCACTTCCAATTGTCACCAATTAATAAGGCCGTGGTGTGGAGAAAGACCATTAAGAGTGAATGCACAGTATGGAAGGGAAAGCTTTGTGTGCTTTCCTCCGAATTTATGAGGTGGGGCTATCGTGTAATCTCGGAGAGCAAAGCCAACAGATGACATGTCTGCACGCCAAAGCCACGTCCCGAGGCATAACCCACCTCGGCTGGGCTTCCTCCGTCCTCGCGTCTGTGGGATCCCATAGGCACAGCTGATTCTCCTGCCCCCCCTCCCCGAGACCTAGGGTTGTCCTGGCCGTTGGGCGAGGTGGGTTGGGTCGTGGTGGGACCGGCAGCGTTTCACAGCTCAGAGAATGACTTGACGTTTGCAGAACATCCAATTAATTCAACAGGCCTCGGGATTTTTCTTAGAATGGAAATGCAATTTCATCTTTCAAGGTCTAGTTCTATTAGCAAGCAGGTTGCAGCTTCTGCGAGGAGAAGGCACTGTGGATGTGTGTGTCGGCGGGTACGTAAAGCAGATTATCCGCTTCTGAAGGCTTTCGTACGCCTTCGTGAGATTTCGGCCAAGGTTAGAGACAGGAGCGCGGGCTGCTTGGAGCCTGGTACTGATCCAGTCCAGCAATTCCTCTGCACCAAAGCGTGGGCAATCGATCACTGCTGAAAGTCCTCCATCGCACAACCAGAACTAGGTATCCATTTGAATCAGGAGGTTCCCAGGAGGTTTTGTTATGCAATCACAGACATAAAATCATGTTACAGCAATTCTCTTCCATCCCCCACAGCCAGTTACTATCCCTCCTCTTCTGTCTGAGGAAGGCTTGGAAGAGCAGATGAAAGCCCGCCTGTCGCCTGCGTGTAACTGAATACCCCCCCGGGGCAGCGCCGTGTCTCTGGACTTGTCCCTCGCTGCCCACTCCCCTCCAGATCGCCCCTAGATTCAGCAAATTTCTTTTATTGACAAGGTACCCAGGCCAAAAGCGAGACTGCCAAGCGCTGCCCTGCTGAGTTCAGGCACAGAACAAACCTCTTTTCGGAGCGGGTTTGGAAGGATTGCAGCAGCGCAAACATGACACGCACCGTGGCGTTCCCCTGGGACACTCATCTCCCCGCGCGAGAGCGGCAGGCGGTCACTGCTCTGCCTCCGAAGTGAGACCCTGAGATGCAAGCCCCTAAGGCTACCACCGTCATTTCAGCCTCCACGTAAACACAGCAGAGCCCCAGTGGTCACCACCCTGCTTTTACGTCCAGCACCACCTCCTGCTCTTTTTTTTTGGCCTCGGGCAGGTCATAGACTTCTCTGTGCCTAGGTCCGGTGGGGCAGAAGCTGGACATGAGGTGCAGAGCACCAACAAACTTGCATGCCAGGAGCTCAAAATCCTTCTGCAGCAAGGGAGGTTGTTGCCCTGAGCCCCGGACCGCTTCAGAAGACGTACAGCTCGGGTTCAATCACCCTGTCGGCCCTTGGGTCGTACCCAGACCCCGTACTTCTGCCGCTGCTCTTCTGGCTCTGCCGCGCTATTCCTCTACAACTGGGGGGCTTTCTACATGGCTACTTTTCCAGACTCTGCTAAATTTGGTCTTATCCCTTTAAAGGTGCGGTAAAAGAGCAAAGTATGCCGCTGCTGAAAGGTAAAAGTCCAAAGGGATGGACACAGCGCCAAAGCGATAATCGTTAGGCAGAGTGCAGGCAGCCAGAAGTCCATGGGTGTAATGGCATGAGCTGGGTGTGGTGAAGCAAGGCGAGGTGGGAGGAGGACAGCAGTGAAACCCAGCTAGCCCGGGATGCCTCCTTCCTCTGAACTTAACTGCAAGAGCTCTACCTTGTTCCAAGGGAAAAGCTACGGGGATAGCTGCTAACTAGCCATTTCCAGAGCCGGCAGAAGGCGAACCAGGGCAGGGAATTTAGTTCCAGCTGCAAAACCCAGTGAAATGTTTAGCACTAGTTCAGCTACATCTCCCCGTGCCGCCCCAACAGGCGTCCCCTAAGAAGTACTGTTCCGTGCAAGGAAAGAGTCGCCCGCAAGGCCCCAGGCAAGAAGCAAAGCCCCTTTCGGCTTCTGGGCTGGCCCCGTTCACCAGCCGGCAACGAACCACCCGGGCAAAGCACCCCAGGCTCCGGCTGAAGTCTTTTTCCCTTCCCACCTCCTGCCCCGGTGCCTTTGTGTCCTTCTGCTTACGAGTTTCCCAGAGAGGAAATTTTCCGGGGTTATCCTCCCGCCTGCGCTCCGCTCCCTGCCTCACGCAGCCGTTTCCTCGCCCTCCGCCTCCTCCCACTGCCGCTACGGCCCCTTCTCCGCTGCTGCTCGGCTCTTCCCTGCCCGGGAGGGAGCGATGCAGCCCCCGGCGCCGCGCAGGAGAAGCCGGGGGCGGCAAAAGGGCTGCGGGGGTGGGAGCTGCCCGCCCCTCCCTTTCCTTGTGGGGTCTTGCCCCCCATCCCATCCCGTTCCGGCAGCAGCCCCGCTGGAAGGCAGCCGAGGGCTGCGTGAGGGGCCCGGCGGCGTTACGGAGGGGTGGGGGGCTCCGGGGTCGTCTCCCCGTTATGCCACCGCTGGCTGCCGCCGGTCAGGGCGAGGGAGACGCGGGCATCCCCCCCCCCGACGCAGGGCGGCCGAGGCAGGCAGCGCATCCCGCCTCGTCCTTTCGGGTCGAGCATCCCAGAGACCCTCCGAGGAGAGGGAGCGGTTCCCCTGGCTCAATGGATGCAGCCAGATTTACTCAGGCTGTTAAGTTGATTAATTGAAATGAAGTTCCTCCAGAGAATCGGCGTGTTCTTTGAGGTCAGGGTCACAACACTGAGACGCTTAATCAGATCTTTCCATTTAGCCCCTCTTAGGCAGGCTGGAATGCAGGCTCTTTCAGAGCGAGGCACTTGGCGCCAAATTTCTGCTCTGCTATCTTGCCTCTTCCATTACATTTAACCAGCACATCCATCATTATGAAATAAAACCCAACTCGACAAATCCAGCTCAGGTGATCTTTCCGCAACCAAAGCCGGTAGGTAAAAAAAAAAAAACAAACCCTCCGTCCGAGCTTGGTGTTGCTGTTGTTTTAAAAAGCGACGCAGAACGGTGCGGAAAGGGTAACTGTCACGCTGAGTTGGTCCTTTCGGAGGAAGGGGGCAGATGTTTCTGTGTGGATAACAAATTCCTTTATCTGACTGAAGCATTTCTCTGGGGAAGGTGGAGGAGGTTATTATAAGGTTACCCCGAACTATTGTTAAAGAAAGGGTTCTTCATTGCAATTCAAGAGCCCATCATATTACCCGGAGATAAATCACTCCTGCATGGCGATGGAACAGCTCTTACGCAACGAGACGAGCCAGATCCCACACGCATTAAAAGCACTGAAAGCTTGTCCGTTGTATAACCGATGGGCCAGAAGTTAGCGTATCCAGTTAGCACGTACGCTTCTGCGGGCCTCTTCCATTCCTACTTCAGTCCCTGTAAGCACTGAAAATAATGTAATTGTTCCTATTTCTTTATTCTGTCAGACGATGTGGGGCCGGTATCTCCATTTCGCTGTATACCAGGGTGTTTATCATTTCAGTGGCAGGATTAGAAGTGCAATATATGTGCATCGCATCTTTAGGCAGAGCTGCACGAGCAATTAAGGAACCCCCCAGATCTTGCTCATGCTGGCTGGTGTGGGGGCGTTCCCCCGAAAAACCAACCCTTTCCCATTCACTACGCTAAAGTTCAAGACAACGGCCACAAAGCGTAGTCTGTATCGCAGACAGCTATGAGATGTGGATCTTTATCAGTCACGACCAGGCTCTGCAAAAGCTAGCAGGGCGTTAAGGAAGTCTGAGCCTCAAGAACTGCTGAGTTTTGCTCTTTAAAAACCAACCTCTTTAAGGCACCTTAAACTGAACCGCAATGTAAAGAAGTGTCAGGCCGTGATAAGGTACCAGTCCTTAGCGTCAGTTTTTGGAGCCTTGCTAGTCTGTTTTCAGCGTTAGTTTTTAGCAAGTCCAATCCCCCCGGGCTGCTCCACCAGTTGGAGACACGTCTGTGCGCGGTGGGACTACCCGGCCGGGCTGGCCACAAACGGGGCAGGGAATGGCAAAACTCCGGGCTCCTCCACAAGGGTTTCCATTGGGAAGGTTGTTTTACATCCTTTTAAGTAACCTGTCTCACTTCGGAGACAGCACAGGAAAGTCTATGGAGTATGTAGGAATATATTCTACAGTCATTTTCTACCAATACCTGTGCTGTTGTTCGTACTTCTTGCATAGCAAAAAAATCAACCGTGCATCCAGGGTTTATTCCTTACTGGATCAGACAGCAAACAACTCGCATCTGTCTTTGCACTCCCTTTTATTTCCCGATGCGTTAGCCGACGGCTCCGGGGTGAGCCGTCCCTTCTTTCGCAAACCAGGCCTTTCTGAACGCTTGCAGGATCATACACATCTGGATGTATATGTTGTCCATGCGGGGATGAGCAGTTTTTCTTTCTGCCTGTTTGAACGGCAGAACTTTTCCGAGGCAAATATTTGTAAACAGACTTGTTTTCAAAGCAGAGAAAGATTGCAAGGCCACAACATAAAAATAGACTGGAGCAGATGGAAAGAAGCCATGAGAATCCACGTCGGTTTAACAGAGGCCTAAGTCAGGGTCCCTGAGCAGCCCGTGGTTTTTTGACAGCATTTGGGTGCTAAAACAGCTGACAAATAGTGAGTGCAGAGGCGCTGCTACCGATTCCCCGTGCCTTATGGAGCGACAGGGGCAGGTGAGGAACCGTTGAGCGGCGTGGGTGGGATGGTGTGAAGGCAAAAGCTTTCCCCAGACATCTAAAATCAATTAGCGGCATTTAGAAGCTATATTTAACTCGGTTTCTGAAAGCAGGCGGATCTTGGTTTATAGTTTTCTCATTAAGGCTGTTTACATGTCTAGAGATTTTGTTCTCCCCCCAACACTGGAGAAGATAAAACAAGTAAGTACTCTGCTCACAAAGGGTCACAGATTTTCGCTGGGAAGACAAAGAAGCATCAGTTTGGAGAGATGGTCAGATTCTGATCTTGCGGTTGATATAATTGAGTTTAGAACCTGTCCCCTTGTATAGGAGAAGGACAAAAATTATACCAACGTTCCACCTTCCCTTTGCGAATCATAAAGTCCTGACCCACTGTGACGCGCTGTATGTATCACAGTATTTTTCACAACAGCAACAGCGTAAGCCATAGTGACCCACCCAGATCTAGTCCGAAAAAGGGCATTTTGCGTCCTTGCTCTTCCCCTTCCCTTGCCCCTCTACCCTTCTTCCCTCGCTGCTCCCAGCACGCCGCGTGCTGTTGTTCGGTGCTGCGCCGATGCCGTGTACGGGGCGAGGAAAGCTGGGCTGAGGGCTGAGCCACTCGGGTTCCGGAGGGTCCCCTCTTGTACCTTCCAGTCCCGCTGCGTCCTAGGTCCTGGGGCAAGAGGTGAAGAAAGGAGAAGGTGGAACAAATCCAGATGCTAATAGCAAAGGGAGTGATGTGGTACTGCTGGTATATGCATGGGGTATGTTAGCATCAACTTAAACCTCCAGTCAAGGAATGGGACCCTGCTCTGCAAGACATTGACACCCGAAGAAATTAGAGAGGATGTGAAGAATGGCCATAGCCAGCAAGTAATTTTTTAGCATATTTTGCTTTGGGAACAGCTTTTCCCCCTCTAAGTCCAAATGGGAATTATCGTTCCATCACTGCTGACCATCAAAAGCTTCGTTGCTTTCTTTACGTAACAACTTTGGAAAGACAACAGCGCAGACCTGTACACAAAAGCTATGAGATGACACAAACTGCTATTTAAGATTCAAATAGACTAAGACACATCTATTGCCCGGTTATTTTTAGTGGGGACCAAAGTGCAGTGCCCTGGCTGTGAGGAGGGTACATTCAACTGCCTTGGAGCGACTCAGCTTGATTGGAAAGAGCAAGCTGTTAGGAACGCTCCTGGCTGGTGAGCGTTTCACCTACCAACATGACCTGTGCTACAGACCTCACTGTCTTTCCCCCTCCTGCCAAAGCGGACTGTCCTTCAGCATCAGCGTTTTTACAAGTCTTGAAGTACCCTGGCCCCTGGGTAGAGGAGAACCGAAGCTGACTGTGCCCCTCGCACCCGTCTGACTCTGGAAGCACAAGGTCAGCCCACGAACAAGAGACGCAGGAACATCCTTTAGAAGCTTTTTCTTCTTTTCCGTTGCCATTCACTTACTGCTGTTAAAATAGCTGACAACATCCGTTCGGGTAAGGCAAGGTAATGTAACTTTGCTGAAAACGGAGGTCTGCTCTCAGAGGAGCGTGACTCAGTCCCACGGCTACCGATCTTGCTCGCGTCCTGCAAGCAAGGAGGGCACTTGATTGATTAAAAACAAGCAGCCCAGAAAACACACAAGTAGAAAGATTCGCTTCCATAATTTCTTCCTCTCTATGTGGCCTTTGAGGGGTAGGACTTCAAGTGGCTCGGTCCGGAGGGGAAAACAAAGCGCTACGTAATGCACGGTGCAGCTGGAGCGTGGACACAAAACGGGCGATCGCCTACAAGCACACAGCGCCGCGGCAGCTGCTCCCCGCGTCCGTGCTACCTGTGCGTGCTCCTGACCCGCGGTATGCAGTGCCGGCAGCGCGCTCCGCCGCGTGAGAGAGCACGCTGCAGACTCGCACCCGTGCTGTAACCTGGGCGCGCGTCCCTTCCAGAGGTAGCTAACGGGGCACGGCTGGAACGTCTGCGCTGCTCCCAGGAGGTGCATCCTGCGTGAACACCCGCGGGACAGCTTTACGCTGGCTAGCAGCACTGCAGCAAGTCCCCGATCCCGGGTGCGTGTTCAGCGGTTGAACCCCTGGCTGTTGTGGCTTTACTGTTTAGCTCCGAGCTAATAGACCAAAGCTAGCTCATGTATTACAGACGCACTCCTGCAGATGTGTTCCCCCCAAACCAGGGTGTTACACGCTGCTGAGGTCCTTGTGGCTACTTCACTGAAAACGTACTAAATGAGAGCTGGATCCCTCCAATAGCAGTGGGGGGATGAATCCAATTTTCTAGACGTGAATTGCTGCCTGGAGTTTGTCTGGTCTAAGGTCAGGTATCCGTGACATTCGTCCCATCCTAGGCGAGATGCAAGTTTTATGAAAAGATACAGATCGGTGTCTGTCTTGGGATGGGTAACTCTGCTTTCAGCAGCGAAACTGGCAGCTCACTTTTTTGTGTCTTAATGGTTCGTGTGGAGGCTACATGGTAGAAAGGATCCAGTCTTACTGAATTACAGATTGTGGCTTTGAAGGCAGATTCTGCTCAAGATAAATTGAGCTCTTGTACCTTGACTTTTATCCTAAATGCTCTCAAGACTGTGGGATTCTCTCTGAGCTCTAAGGTTTCAGCAGCTTTTGCTGTGAAATCTCAGAGGACCGGTTGGAGAGACGTTATGCCTTGCTGTTGGAGAATTGATTTCCCACGTCGGCTGATTTGTCATTAAGAGCAAAGCTCTCCGGCGCAGAGTCCTACTGCTCTGAGGCAGAGCAGGGCAAGCGTCCAGACTGTTGCTTGGCCGGGGTTTGAGGTACCTTTCCCTGCAGCGCAGGGCTTCGCAGGAAAGGTATCCCTTGCCGTTAGTTTTCCACACAACCTCCTCTTTGCAGGAGGCACAGAGGCTCAAGCTGCCTGGTCTGCTTGCTCCCTGCGCCCTTGGGCAATTATTTTACCTCCTCAGAAGCAGAAGGCACCTACGTCTACTGTGTTCCTACCAGGGCGGTCAGCCTGTGGAAAAGGTGCCAAGCAAAATGCGTCCAGCCAGCGGGTGTATTACAGGCTGGGGCTTGGATTTCAGGAGGGACTAAGTCCCGTCAGCATCAGGTCTCCGGTCCTCGGAGCCCTAAGGAGTCCTGCATGAAAGAAGCAGCTGCTGAAGAAGGGGTGGATGCCTCACTTTCTCCAAAGGAAGGTTACCGATCCGTTTTTGTGTCCCAGGGGAATGTCTCTCTGCAAAGCTATTTTAATTTGCAGAGAACGTGTAAGGCTTGCAGCACGGTGGCTCAAATCAATACAGCAATCGTGTGCCCCCCACTCAGGAACCGGGACCACACGTGCTTTGCCAGAGGTGTCTGGCTTCGCAGGAACATGCAAATGGCTCCTCTAGAAAGGTGACAAGGGATCTCTGCCAGGCTGAAATTACTGTGGATTAGCGAGCGCCTGCCTTGTCGTGTTCCTTGCAGCGATTTAAAAGGCGCCGGTTCTCGCAGACTAAGCGAGCACTTCTGCGGCGTAGGAATTTCACGCCGAGCCTGGTTTTCGCAGCCCTGCGCGTGTTAAGCGGGGTGTGCGCGCACAGAACACCGCACCGCTCAGCTCTGCCCGCGGCTGCCGGCGGGTCTGGCACCGAGCTGCGGTTTACGGCCGGCTCACGGGCGGCCGGCCGGCAAGAAGGCTGCCGTACCAGCGGCTTTCGGAGCGCGCGGCAGCTCCCTGCGTGGGGAAGCAGGGTTAGGAGAGGCGTCAGACCACCGCCGGCAGCTGATGCCCAGGGCAGCAGAGACCAGGGCACTCTCCTATATGTGTCCCGCCGCGGGTGCCGAGAGCCCTCGAGAACACGGGAAGCGCATGGGCTGAGGCGGATTTCGGACCCTGGCCCATTTGCCCTTCTTTCCCAGCCCCTGTCTATCTGTTTGTCTGTCCGTCTATTTACCTAGCTAGCTACCCATCCATCTGTATTTATGTATCTAACAGATACACACATGGGATTTTATAAAAACTCACCCTTATTCAGTGTTCAGCCGTGTTTGACTAGAGTGTTTGGAAAAGTATCGAGTATCTTTTTCCTCCCCTCCACCTCTCTGGAAATCCATGTATCCAAATTTGGTAGCTTTCAAAACGTAGCAGATCAAAGTGTTTGCGAATGTTATTTTTAAGTGGAGAATTATAAAGCCAGTTGTGGATTTAATTCCGCATTTGCTGGGTTTAAACTTCTCCTCAGCCAAATGAAGTTGTTATGATTGAGTTGCAAGTATAAACCTCACTAATTACAGTCCAAACAAACCTCTGGGTCTCTTCGCCAGGAAATCAAAACACGAGGGTTGTGTGGGATGAAGGAAGCTATTTTTATGATTTGCCTTTAATATCTCTTTGATACACAGTGTTATAAGCTGAGCTCTATGTTCACAAACTAATGTATGCTTGGCTTCCAAAGGTATCTCCGTGGTCCAGTCCCATTCCTGGGGTCACAAAATGTCCAGATATAGGTATCACTTCTCTGTTGTATCCAAGCAGGGATGCAGACAGAGATACCTCCCAGGTACTGTGCGAGAGGCTGATACATACTAGTGCAAAAATTCCACTGGCTTTAGCAAGACTCAAGATCCAGCCCAGAGTCGCTGGTGCTATAAAAAGGATAGAAAAGTTCGCAGGGGACCTGAGAGCAAACTCTTCCCGAGCCCGATTGACTCCAGGCCATGAATTTGCTAGTGGCTACGCTTCCTTGGAGGACATAATTTCTATCCCAGAGGACACGTAGCTTTTCTACCACACCTCAGATGTAATTTTAATTCCAAGTCTGAACAGAGAGACTTTCAAAAGGCCTTGGGAAGAAAAAAGTTACGAAAAATATTGTTTTGGAAACAATCTTTTTGTCTAAGATCTGTCATAATAATACATCACAGTGTTAAAGCATTCACGTGAAATAATATTTATAGTACAAAACAAAAGGAAAAATAAGCTTAAACCCCTAAACAATTCATTTAACAAGTCACTGTGTTTTCATATCACTCGAAACTTTAACTGCGGACGTTGACTTGAGTCTCCATCCCCAAGTCCTCGCTCCGTTTGCATGCAGCTGTTCTCAGAGGTGAACTGCCCTACGAACGTTTATCGGGGCCCGAAACACGCACCTCCTTGGGATCACATTGCACTGAAGGCCTGACTCAAAGTTTATCAAGATGAACCGGAGTCTTTCCATTCCACTGATTTCTATGGCCAGTGAACTAGTATATGAAATCAATTAAGTGGTAACGCAGACTTTCCTTTAGAACTCATCCCAACTTTCCTTTGGCTGACAAGCGTGGGTCACTCTCTACTTATTGTTTCCTTTTTCCACCTAGTTCTTTGCAAAGGAGGATTTGGGTTGGTTCTTATGGAAAATAGAACGCAAGAAGCGAAATGAGAGAGCTCTTTTCGAGCTCTCACAGTCCGTGTAAAAATTTCCTAAGCCACCGTATCTTGGGGCTTTCTAACGAAAGGCCTTCAGAGGTCTGCTCCTCTGCAGTGATTTTCTCCCCATACTCTGTCTCTTTGTGAACCCGCTGCCTGAAATTCCTTCAGAAGCGTTAGGACGGGAATGGATATAGCCTGGTTTTATTTGCTGACCCTCCAGGCTTTGTCTGACCAAGGTCCATCGGCCTCTGCCCCCTTCCACTGTCAAATCCTGTATCTCAGGTTAACAGGGATGCAGAAGAACGCGTGTGTCTGAGACTAGCTGAAAAATGATTTGGTCGAAGCATCTCATAATATATGGATGATGGAAGTCTCCCACTGATGACCTGTCAGGCAGCACTCCAGCACTGGGTGCTGGATGGGATGACACATTCGCAGATAACAAACTTGGCTGTCAATCACTCGTGTTGTTAGACGTGGACTTGACGTGACAGCTATGGCTAACAACAGTTTTGATTGACATGTATACGAATTGCAGAATATGGAATGTGAACAGAAACAGGACTCATCTCCAACTGGACATAGCCCTTGTGCATTTTAAAACCCAGGGCAAAACGCAAGCCGGTTTTAAGGTATCGTGGGCAGAGCACCTCGCCATAACGCTGCACCGGCATTCGCTTTGATCACCTGTTGGGGGACGTTAAGCTCCTTGCTTTCTGCTGGGGCTGTTTCATCGTGGCTGCTACTACCGTCCGGATGGAAAGTCCAAGTGCTGTGGGTGGTAGGCAGACTTTCGCACCAGCCAGAGTCGTTGTAAGACAGTCCTGTGCTGACACTGCAGACGGCTGCAATGCGCAGGGTTCCTCGTGTCAGTCACCCGATAATGAGCTGTCTCCTAATCTCGCTGCTTAGCCCCAGGACTGGCTGCTTCTGAGGAAAGCGAAGCAGCCGTCTCTCTCCACCGCGGAGGGCAGGGGACCCTTCTGGTGCCTGCTGCCACGCGTCCTTCTGCATGTGGTGCGGAGCTGCCCTCCTTGCCCCGCTGCTTTGTGCCTGTACCTCTGTCGGTAGGGCTGACTTCGCCGCCTGGGGCCAGCTGTACAGCCGGGGTTCCCGGTTTGGAGAGCGCGTAATTCCCTGCAGCAACAGAAGCTACCGCTTCTTCGTGGTACCTGAGCACATGCAGCTCAGGAGCTCCATCCAAAGCTTTAGGCTAAAGCGGGGAGCGTAAGGCCTGAAAGGACGGACATGGACAACCAACTAAAGCAACTTCTGCAGTTTTTGCTGGCAACAGCCCAATGGCTCATCCTCACCTGGCTGCCGCTTCTAAAAGTCCCACTCAGAGAGTGCATTTCTGCAAGCGTGCAGGGCTGACGCTTTGCAGGGCTTGCTCGACGCTTTCCTGCGCCTGTCCTCTCTGCTGCCTCTCCTCTTCTCTCTGAACCCTCTCAGTTATTTTAGGCGAGTGACGGAATCCAGACAGGTCTGTCTCCCAGGAGGGGAGCAGAGGGCGGTGGAGCAAGGCAAAGGAGGGGAAGTCAGCTGGTGAATCAACAGCAGGCCAAGGCATGCTCTGGGACGTGGCTTCAGGGAAGTTATTCATCTTGTAATTCACCCTTGGGTTCTCTTGGCCTCATTTTCCCATCGCTGGGTCTATTATTTCAGTCATTGTGAAGGTATCCTGTCGGAGCTGTCAGGCTGGGAGTGGCCCACCTCCCCGCTGACAGAGGGCAGAAGGCATGGGAAAGTGTCAGCCTGCCAAGATTGCACGCTCGGAGCAGAGGCTGCTCGCCTCACGCTGGAAACTTGCCGGTGGCAGATTGTTAATGTCATTACGACACTTACACAGGAGCAGCAGGTTTCGCCTATCAACCTGCTGCGGGCAGGCGAGAGGGAGGACGGGGAGGGGGGCAGGGGGAAGGGAGTGGGCGTCCGGAGAGGAAAGGCGGCAGAGAGTCGCTCGGGAGGCTGCAGACCTGGAGCTACCGGCCGCGTGCCCTTTCTGCCGGGTAGTTGAGCAGGATCCACCCGGACCTCACAGGGAGGCATCCGGGGCGGACGCGCGTTAGGGATGCAGCAGGTGCCGTGCGGCAGGAGCACGGGACGGGTGGCCTGGGCTGGCTGCCCCAGCACACCTGCGCCCCGCGAGCGCTGGAACTAAGCCTGAAATGGAAGAGAGAGAAAGGCGCCGGGCCTCCTCGGGGCGTGTGGGACGGCTGGGCGCTCTCCCCAGCCCCTCTGCGGGGGTAGATCCATCCGCACCCCGCCGGCTGTCGGGCCGTGCTGCAGGGAAGCCGGGGAGCCCCCTCCCCAGGGGGTGAGCCAGAGCCCGGCTGGTGCCGAGCTCCCGAGTTCTGCAAGCGCTGCAGGGAGTCGGGCTGCTCAGAGGAGGCTGCTGCAACCAAATGCCCATCCTCTAAACTGGCCCCGTGTGATCCCACTGTTGTGGTCTGGTGAAATACTGTACTTTGGGCAGGTTCAGGCCACAGATGGGCTCAGGATTTAACACAGCAAGAAGAGTTAGGACAGGAAAAAAACACACAGAAATGGAGTTTCTTTTTCTCCCCTAAGCCCGATCTTTGCATTCCAAAGGACTCAGCATGGGACAAATCCCAGAGCTAAGCATCCAAGTTGGGCTGGGTCCTGACCTGTGGGGCTGTCAGACCTACATCATCCACCCCCAGCACCCTTTTCATCGACACTCCAGACCAGTTGCCCAGTTTGAGACTGGAATCAGCAAGCTAAAGAGTGCTCGAACCAATGAATCCCAAAACATTAAAATAGCTTTTATTATTGGTGACAGACAGTGCTGCAGCAGGAGGAGGAGGGATGCAGCACGGTCTCCATCTCTCTGCGTGCAAGTGGCTCTTCGGTGTTTTACTTGTTTACGCTGTGGTACCCTGATGGCGCGGCTGCGATCAGAGCCCGGCTGTGCCGGACAGTGTGTGAACAGATGAAGGGGACAGTCCCAGCCGACAGAATAGGCAGGGACCGAGCAAGAGAGAAAGCAGAAAAGGAAATGACTTGGTGCCACCCAGGGAGGTAATGGAAGAGAGTCCGAGTCTCCCGAATTCCCCCTCTGAGGCCACACTCCATCTCCCGTGAAGAAAAAGGAGGACACAGAGCCACTAGCGCTCCCTTTCCTATGCCAGGACACAGGGCTGCAGCTTCTCTCCCCGCTCTGCCCGCTCCCTGCCCGCTCGCTGCCCGCACCGCTGGCGCACGGTGCTGCCTGTGCCAGCCTGCGGGCAGCCCAGGGGCCGAGCCGGGGCACTCGGGGGGCCAGGCTGGCAGTCACCCCCCACCTGAGAGACGCATCGGGGTTTGAGGGCAGCCACAGCTCTCAAGCGCACGCAGCCACGAGCCTGCAGGTTGTGCGGAGATGCAACGATAACCGGAGCGCAGGGCTGGTGCGTGGGACCAGCGCCTGGCACAGCGAACCCTTCCTCCCTCTCTCTTCCAAGCAGGGCCGGGTGCGATGTGCATTGCTTCGGGGGAGATATGTGCCTGCACCCTGCTCCAAAACCCCGGGAGCCTTCAGGGCAGCACTTTGAACGTTTCAGCAGGTACCTTTTCTTTTCCTTTGAATGCTTAGCCTCTTAAATCAAACCTAACTCAGGTTCAGTGCAAACTGACGAGGGAAATCCGGAGCTGCTTGGGGCAAAAGCTAATGTGTTAAGCACTGAGATATAGTCCAGATGTAGAACTCTCCAGGGCCACGACGGGTCTTTGAGCTGCTTGTTTGACACCTCTGGTTTAGACATTAAAAGTCCCACCGGGGAGGAAATCCTCATGGCCTGAGTTATGTGCTATTTACGGATGGGGCTCTGGGCAGCCCTTGAAAGAGCTTGTAATAAAACCTGGAATAATAGTAAATTATTAGCATAGACTAGGAAAGGGGCTTTATTTTTTAAGGCAGCTGGTTTTATGGATTTTTTTTTAATGCTGGATGAAGATAAAAATCCTTCTGCCTCTGAGGAGTAAGAGAATGCAGAAGAGGCAGAGAAGTGTGTGAAAGCTCCAGGTCCCATTTGGAAAAGCACTCGGCAGGCAATAAAACCATGTTTCTCCAGCTAAATTGTTTGCATGTGATAGCAGAGGCTTTTCCCCCCAAGTCAGATCTGGGGCTCACACAGCAGTTACTGGCTGGATGCTTCAGCTTCCCATTCGGAGTCCTGTGAATCTGTCCCTCTCTCTGCTCCTTTCTGGGACCCAGGTTTTTCCTTCTTGTTGCCCACCTACAAAGTGCCCTCCTCCGCGCTCCCCTTTCCCGACTCCTTCCTTCTCCCCTGCCAGGTCACCTCCTGCAAATCGCTTCTCCTCCTTCTGCCGCTGCGGCCGGGCAGGACCCAGCGGTGCTGGGCCCCCAGCTGCTCCGCGCCGTGCGGAGGCACCAGCCGCGGTTTGAGCTGCCGGGTGAATTGCCGGCGTGGCGTGCTGCCGTCCCCGCAGCTCCTGCGCCTTTCCCAGCTCGCAGGGTCTCTCTCTCCTCCAGACGTGCCTTGCCCGTGTCCCGGCCGCTGCTGCCAGGCTGCGACGGAGCCCAGCACCCCTGCTCAGCACCCCAGCCTGGAAGCCGGGCTCTTTGCTGCGGGAGCACCTATTAGCTCTGGTATCTGGCTGCCTGGGAGCTATGGGCAGGGGATTAAGTAGTTGCTCATGTCTTTCCCAGCTCACTTTCACCATCCCAGGAGTGAATCACCATGGATTTTATGCTTTTTGACTCTCCTAAAAAAAAGGAACTGACCCCTAATTTGCACAGAACTGAGTGATTTTCCTAAGCACACTGTTGCAATTACAGGGGTCTTCACCCTCCCGTGGGGATCTCACCCAGAGGGGAGGCGTTCGAGCACTTGACAGCACGGTGTTACGGAAAGCTTTCGAGCTGTGACTGCGGTGCCTGGTGGGTGCCGGCCAGCCCCGACACCACGCGCCTGCCACGCTCCCACAAAAGGTGAGCAGCCCACTCCGGAGCCAGGCAGCGGCCTCACAAACCTGCTTCCCACTCATCCTTCAGGCTGGTACCACAAACCCTCCGCCCCGGGGCCGCATTGCTGCGGCACGGGGCGGCCAACGCAGCTCATGCAGCAGCCGCACCTTCCTCCGCCTCGCCGGCCGCCCAACGCCAGCACGCTACGCGCTGGCCAGGAGAAGCCAGAGCCCTCATCAGCTCCTCACCCGTGTTCACATGCATCACAAACGCAGCTGTCGTAACTCTCCTAACCCGAGCACTTTAAGGATGATAACGCAGTGTCGGCGTGGCTTTCCTCTCCCCTGATATGACTGGAAGTGGCAGGATTTCTCCTGCCCATCATTGGCTGCCCTTGAGTTGTCTTCTAGACACGTTGCTTTTTTTTTCCTTCCAGGGCTTTATTTTTCTCTTGTCGCTCTGTTTGCTTGTTTATTTTCCTCCTCGCTTGGTGTTCGGCATTGAGACAGAACGTCCTCAGCAGCTACAGGGCTCGTTCGAAGGGTGACAGAACCGAAAGGATGTTTTTTTCTATTGGCGAGAGATGCTGCTTTAGAGCAGTCATTCTCTTTATATCAAAGAGGACACGTCCAGTGAATGCCGTGGACTTCACCGGTGCCAATGACTTGCAAGGGAGCGTAGTGACAGCTACGCGCCCACACAGCCGAGCAGAGAGCGGAGCAAGGCGCCGAACTGCCGCCTCCTCAGCCGCCCGCTCTCCGTCCCCTCTCTTCCCTGGGATATCACTGCATCGCCTCGTGAGATTTCACAAGGCCAGGCTGTGATCCCGGCTGCTGCTGGAATGGAATTAATGATTAATGAGGAAAGCACAGAAGACCTAAATATATACATGAGGCCAGGTTTTCTAGAGGAGAGCTCTGCTCACATATAAGTACCAAAGTAAGTGCCAGAAAAGCACCACATCCCAAAGTTATCCCCACAGCAGCCTGATGCACAGGCCGCTCTCGGTTGTTGGGCCCACAGAGATGAAAAGGGGGAATCTGATCTGCTGAGGGATTTGTTTCCCAGGGAGAAAGGAATGATTTAGGTCTCTCCATGAAGGTCCCTTCAGGAGCAGTGGAAGGGAACCACGGTGAAGAAGAGCAAGGCTGATGAGAGAAAGGGCTTTGCTGCTTATGAGCTGCACAACAGTGTCTCCAGTTCTCCTCAGCTGTCCCTAGACAAAGCGACGTACCACGAGGGTCACAGGCTTGGCTGGTATCAGCCATCACAGTTTCACGGACCTCACCGTAGATTTGCTGGTTTACAACAACCAAGGCTCATCCCATTCACTCTGCTCTTTTCAGCATGACACTGAAGACTGCAGAGGAACGACCCAGCGAGCTTTACGAAGTATGCAGAGGGACCACCAGTAAAATGCAGCCACCAGTGACGCAGTGTGGCTGGTATCCAAAAGGCACAGTGGCACTGCACAGAAATACGGGGTCCAGGGGGAATTCAGAGGTGTCCCAGTGGGGTACCAGGTCTGTCAGGCTTCTGAGTCACTGCAGGCAGCTTCCTTGAACTGGTCACGGAGGTGAGATGCTAGTGCCCAAATACTGATCTCTCTGACCCGCTGACTCATTTGTGCTAGCACTCCAGCAGAAGGGACCTGCTCGTCTCGCCCATCCAGTCCCCACTCAGGCGTGGCTGCATTATTTGCTCAATGCTTACTGAAATAAAACCATCATTAAAAGCAACTCCTTCCACCTCGCCATGCATGTGGCTCCCCTCTCCGCTCCTGGTAGGAAGCTCCCTGATGTTTGAGTAGGCTCCTCCGCTTCCACACTGGTTCCTCACAGGTCAGGGATGTCTCCAAGGAGCGGCTGCTCTGTAGGATTGTGTTGTGGCCAAGCAAGGAGCAGCTCTGACGCCTGCACGCTCCGGGTTTGCACCTTGTGCTTCAATTCGTGAACAGTGCAGCTGATATAGGGTGGTGTTGGGAAGGAGAAACCAGAGGAGGAAGGATGGGACTTGGACAGTACTGAAGGCATTAACTCAAAACTGGCTCCATCTCCCCTGTTTTATTAGAAATGGGGGCAGGAGAAAGCAACAAGCTAATTTAAAAAAAAAAAAAATCATTTTTCCGACCTATATATTCCATATAAACACAGGCTAAGCCTCAAAACAAAGCAGAGAGCCATCAGAGCACATCTGTGTTTTCCAGCTCAGAGCTCTTACTGCATTTGTGCTTGGTGCTGTACAAATGCAACACCCCGACTCGGCGAGCTTGGAGCTGGCCCCGGACCCACTGAAGCCACCAGCAGTAAGTTCAGTGGCACGCTTTGGCATCGGCACGCTTATCTTATCCTCGGGCAGCAGGCTCTTGCAGTCTAAACGCACTCTACATCCTGGGAAATTCCTGGCGAAGCAGCTTTTAGGGTGCTCTAACTCCTTGTGTAGGAGCCGTATCCTGAAACACGTGTCCTAAAGACTGGCGCTGGCTTTCATTTACCTCCTCCAGCCCAGCCGCCGAGCTCTGCCGCAGCGGCGCCTGCTTCTGCTTCTTAACAGCGGAGAAACTCCGGAGCCGCGAGCTGCCCCCGAACAGCCCCACCGCTAATGCCTGCCCGCGCCCGCGGAGTGAGTGACCGGAGGGACGGACAGAGTGTGCTGGAGCCGCTCCGTGCACGCCCGGCCGGGTGCGTGTCTGAGCGTGACGCACGCAAGGACCCAGCGATGGGAGTGACAGAGGTTACGGGACCGTTCACATGCTGCCAAGCACCCCGGCAGCAGCCAAACACAAAGATTATACGGTAGAAGGAGACGCAGCCTTTCTCTCTGCCTTTGATGTCATTTTTATTGTATTTCGGACAGACTCTGGAGAAAGACAAGTCACAAAACTCGCAGAGGTTCATTTGCAGGCATTCTGCAGAAAGATTTTCTTTTGAAAAACAGATATTTCACCCTTTCTAAGCAGCGATTCCTTCTCACTTTTATTTCTATGCGTGACTGTAACATCTTGTGACATTCTAATGGCTGCAGAGAGAGGCAGAGCTCTTCTGCCAGCTCATCACGATGTCAAATATGTGGAGCCCGAGAGATTCAGCTCAGGTGTATAGAAGAGTTTATTCCGCCTCTCCGAAGCAATGGAAATTCAAAAGCGGGACACCGTGGGATCTTGCGGGGAAGGTCTCTTGGAACACTCAAGCCCCGGAGAAAGCAAGCTGACATTTATACTATGTTTAAAATATATTAAACTAACAAGGGTTTTTCTAGGAAAGAGAGTAAATTTGGGTCACAACTACTATTTGCTCAGAAGAGGGTAGGAAGTCCATCTGTTTACAAGTACGGATTTGTTTTTTCCTGTAGCATACACACACATAGTGGGCTCCTAGCCTAATCCTGAAAACGTTTTTGTTGGAGAAAGCACTTGCTATAGGAATTGTCCTGCAGGATACCTAACAAATATTTGGACTATAAAGCTTTTACGTGGATATGGAGATAGCAGTACGCGTCTGAGAAAGAAAGTGCGAGGAAGAATCATTTCAAGTGCTGACAACATAGATATTCCTAAACTAAACCAGCTCACAGAGCGAGCCCAGATTCAGAGACAAAACCCATTATTGTTAATAGCACTGAGCTGATTTTCCTGAGGAAAGAAATCATTTATACTGCTCCTAGAACCAAAACCAAACATTAAAGTACTCTCCATAGAATCCATAGGTATTTAATCCCTCAAATTGGTGGCTGGGACAAAGACGATGGCAGCACGTCTAGCAGACTCTATGGAGGACTGCAAATGAATTCCACAGACAACAGTTTGCCTTCCTTCATCCACAATTTCCTGCGCCCACCTTGGAGACTACATTAGACACACTCGAAGCCCTCTCTTTGAAGAGAAGGGATTCTTCTCTGAATGGGAGCAGCCATGCAACGGGGAGCTGGGAAATGCCAGGGATTTCTGGCTTAGCTTTTGATTCCCAGGGCAGCTCAGCTCTTCCTAACGGCAACGTGTCAGCACATTGGGTGTGTGTCTTCCCCATTTTCCTGTTTCATCTCCCATCTCATGACAAATGAGAATAGCTGGGACCTCCGCTATATGCTGCCAGGGTCCTTTCCTAGAGGGGGAAAAATAACCCTGCACTATTCCATCCTTTGAGGAAACAAAAGAACGTTTGTGTCTTGCTGGTTGCTTTAAACTTAGCCAAAACTTGGTGGGCAGCACTGTATTTGAGTCCCCAAGGTCTGTTCGCGTCCATCCAAACTCGAGGGGTGCACTAGCCCCAGGAATTTGCCAAACGTTTGCTAAATATAGCCGGTGTTTTGTGCTGAGGCTTCAAGGAGGAGGATGCTCCTGGGGACTCAGACTCAGCGAAAGAGCATTTTCCTGCCACTCATCGTTGGTGCGAGTGCCAGTTAGCTGCAGCTCTCCAGGGGCGTGTAGGTACCTCGTCCCCTTTTCTGGGTTACAGGATGAGATGGCTTGAGATGACACAGCAGTGAAAATTAGCAGCACAGTGTAAATCAGGTGCAGGTTCGCTGAGGTCAGTGTAATTCCCTCAATGTGAAACTGGTACGTGATGAGAACCACGTCGTCTGGTTCCAGAGACCTGGCCAGGCTGTTGTGGATCCCGGCCAAGCCCTCTGGGCACTGCTGCTTGGGGTGCTCGTTGGTACCGGGACAGCAACGAAGCGAACCTGAAAAATAAACTCTGCCAACCACCCGTGAACCTGCCAAGGCTTCGTCACAGTGCCGCACGGGAACCGAGGGCTGGGTGCCTCACTTTGTTTCCTTCTCCACTTTGCGATTTAGGCCTAGAACAAACAGAAGGCTTTGCCCGTCTCTCTCAGCTAAACGTCCTGGGAGCAGGACAACTGCATGCAGTGAACTCAGCGCCTTTATGCCACTGGCTTTCCCCGGCAGTTCTGCCTCAAACCTTCACCTGTCTCTCATGCAGAACCTAAACGAAGGCTTTCCTACCTCCAGCCCAGATGTTTTCTCGCTTGCAATACTTTCCACCAGGAGTACCAAGCTATAAAACAGGGCTGGAGAGGGAAGGTGCACACTGTTTGCTTTAGAGGAATCCTGACGCGCTCTGAATAGCCCTTTCTTCTCTTTCGGTATGTCCATCCTTTGGGGCTGAGGCCGCTTCCTGGCTTGCATTTTAAGCTCTTTGCCAGCACAGTTACCATCACTGTTGGCTGTAAAAGTTTGAATCCAACTTTTATTAGCCCGCTCCTTAGCAATGAACCCAGTCACCCCAGCTGAGATCTGGAAACACTCTCCACCATCTGATATATGTTCTAGCTAGCAGGGGTCGGAGCATCTGCCTCCATCTCACATATTTGCACGTGGCTTCTTGCCCAGACCGGGATCCCAGGTATCAGCCGCCGCAAGCTGGCCCGGTCTGTGCTCCACCAGGCTGCTGTGTGTGCTGCCTGAGGCTCCAGAAGGGGAGAGAAGTTGCGATACTACGCTGCAGCCGAGCAGGTGGGATAGACCCAGCCTGCATTTCAGCCAGATCCCCAAGTCCTGCTGGGACCTCCTTTGTGGAAGAGCCAGCAACATAAGAGGTACCCTGATCATCAGAGGAGAGTCGCTCATCACAGTAGTGCAAGAAGAGACATCAACGTCCCACGTCACTTCTTTCAGCGGCCCCTGCAAGAGCCGCCTCCCTCAGCTCTGCGAGAAGGAAACGGTCAGTAGGTGCAGGAAGGCTCACTGGAGAATCCCCAGCAACATCCCAGCCACAAACCCCACAAAGAAGCACCAACAACAGACTCTCCTCCCCCAGCAGGTAATTGGAGTTACTATTTGCTGCGGAGGAGCAATCCTTGAGCTATTAGGGTTTAACAGCTTGGCTAATTCACTTTTAACAAAGCTTTTGACCCAGTGTGGCAGGAAGATTGGGGCTGGTCTGGCATTCTCAAGGGTACTTCAGAAAGGAAGGAGCAATGAAATGCAGAGCCATGCTAAGAGATTGTGGCTATCTCGGCACAGAGCTGTGTTAGGGCTGAACGCTGTCGGAACAAATAACCTTCCAGGTGCAGCAACACAGACAGGCAGCATGGAGATGCTTCCAGCCCCTGCACTGGCTTCTTCAATGCTCTGGGGTTCCCCCCCGCCTCCCCGAATTGCTGTATTGGTGCACATCCTGAGCAATTTTCACAGCTTCTGTGGTGGTACCAGGGCCAAACTGCTTTCGCTAAGCGGCAAGGGCATCCACAGAGCGCCCGCCGGCGTGCTATCCTGACTGTGGCGGGTACGGCGTGTGTTAGGGGCAGGGGGCTTTGCATCCTCACCCACCGGGAAGAGAGCTGACTCATCAGCGACTGACCGCCATGAGTACGGAGCTGAATTTGGATTAATTTCTGTCCCAGGTGAGGGCTACGGTGGCATAACTAAGAGAAAGATGGGCAATATTGTCTTTAAGAACGAGCTCCTCTACGTGCATTTTCAGCGTTAAGCTGAGCCACGCTGGTGCGGACCCTGCAGAGGGAATAAGCATCTGTGTGGCCACATTGTCATCTCTTCGCAGAATGACTTTCTGCACTACAAGGGGAGATGTGTTCAGCAGCCTGGGGCCCACCAGGGGTATTGTGCTGCTTACAGACTTTAAAATAAATAAGTCTTGATCCCTCAGCTATAACCCAGCAGCATCAGTGTCAACCTCTGTCTGCCCAGGCCTGGGTGAGCACATCCTCCAGTCCCGCTCGGTCCCAGGCCTGTTCGCAGCGTTTGAACTTTACTGACATTGTCAAGACACGGAGTCCACAAGGCAGCAGCTTTGTTAAAGGACTTTCTGAAGGGACTGCGACCCAGTGTGGGAGGGTGAGGGCAGCCATTTGGAGAGCAAACAAGAGCAGAAGAGAGAAAAATGCAGTTTACAACGGGCACAAATGTTAAAGCCTGCGAGAAACACAGAGAACATTAATCCATTAAGGACCAAATGGATGCCATAAACCAGGAATTTTTGGTTTATTCCTATTGCTTTGAGTATAACTCCACGTTACTGAGCATTTACCCAGCCTGCAAAGGAGAAACTAAACCTTAGCCTTCTGCACAGGCTCTGTAAATCAGACTTCACTATGGAAGAAGTTTCTTATGACACTGCACCAATTTCCATCCCTTTTCCATCAGAAAACCTCCCCTCATCCATCCCTTAAGGAGCATGTCTAGCCGGCTGCTGTTGCATCTGCACTTTTAGGCAGCAATTCCAGAGACTAAAGAAAGACTAAGCCGTGCCGTTCCCACATGTTGCACGCTAGCCATTTCCTCCTCCACAGTTACAGCACGCGCTACTCTTGATTAGCAGAAGGGATGTTGGAAGCAGCTTGGGTAATTAGCTAGCGAGAGAGAAGGATTCATTCCTGAACTTTGAAGCGGCAGAGCGTGCTAAATGTCAGGATGTGATGTTGTATTGGCGTCACTTCCTCTCTTTCAGTCTCACCTTACAACCTTCCTTTTCTCTTTAGCCGACAATTAAATCATTCTGCAGAGGGCTGGTGACGTGGTGTATTACCCAGATCCTGTTTAAAAATGAAACTCACTGGACTTATGGGCTATGATGTGAAAAGAAATCCATTACATTACAGTTACATCTTGCAGGTGAATGCCTTTTGCAAGATTTTAACCTGCCCTTTTGCTTTCTGTTATTTTCCTGCTCAGATGCCACCAGCTAAATAAGAGCAATTTTCTTTCAAATGCAAGGAATGGCAATAAACTTGGCAGGAAAATCACGCCGAAGCAAATGGTAAGCCCGTTACATGCAAAAGAGAGGGTGCTTTGCTGTCACGGGTGGATGTATTGCTGGTTGCCTGACCTCCGGGGATCCAAGCTTAAGAGCAGGATCAGATTCCTTTAAAAAGAGACTTTAAAAAATGAAGCCAAATCAAAATGGGCTAATAGGTATCATGAATAAAGACTTTTCAGTAAGGTCTTCCAAGGATAAGAACTAGTTTTCCCCAGGAGAAGCCGGTAGCTTTCAAATTAAGGCATTAAATCTCAAGCTATGCTCAATTCTGGAATATATTAATGAAAAGTGAGACCAAAAAAGCCCTTCCCCCCCGCCAAAGTAAGGGGGTTGAACCAGTTTAATTTCAATCCATTTTAAAACCATATGGTTACCCTGACACGAAGCCATTTACCTGCGTCTTAGACACGCGCAGCCACCTGCAAGGAACAGGGCAGAGCATGTTAGCGAGTTACGGCAGAGGAGCGGAGCTCTGTTCGTTAGCTGTACGCATTGCTGCAAGCTGTTCGGGCGGCTCGGTTCAGCAGCTCTCCCCTGGTTTGCTCCGTCTGCTCGTACCCTCTGGTAGGGCAAGCAAAACGGTGGGAGAGGATAACACCAAGAACGTGTAAAATAAACTGGTTTGCAAGGGCCTGAAATGCAGCAGGAAAGACCTGCTCTGGGATCTAGAAGGCAGGAGATGTCCTACAGCCCTGCTCCTGCTCAAGCAGATGTTAGAACGGGTCTCCGGGTCTCCTGAAGAGCAGCCTCTGGTATAGATATGTCTCACTGCACTGCAAAAAGTTTCAGTCCTGACTTTCAGGATTTCTCTCTCAGTTTGTGCTCCGACTGCTGCAACTTTTCTGAGACCACAGGTACGGGGGACACGGGGTTTTTTGCTCTCTCAGATCTGATGGACTTGATGCACGGCGACTACCAAACTGCCGGGAAATAGCTTCCTCTCGTCACGCAGCTGCAGACACACTCACACCCCAGAGATGAAAGGCGGAATGCAGCTTATCTCCAGTCCTCCTTTAACACCAGTTTCATGTCCACAGCAGAATACAGGATGGTTTTGAAAGCAGAAGATGACTAGGGGTGGAAAGCCGTGAAGAACCGACTGATCTTTTAATATCACAGACAGCATCCTGTCTCATAGTCACATTTGGAAAAAATTCTCTTCTTTTAAGAGACAAACAGTAACCACGTTATATTGTGAGCATTACGTAGAGTTTGGCAAATAAGTTGCAGTGAATGGTTGGAGCGATTTTTCCTTTTTTTCCTGCTCGTGGAAGGTTCTCTTCAGTAGCTTCATTATTTTGAAAGAAGTATTTCCTCCCCAGTTTCGCCAGCTCCTGTTTGTTCACCGCCCAGTCCCCGTGTGTTTTTGACAGTGAGCTGTTCGACGGGCCGCAACTGGCACGCCTGCTCGCCTGGTTCCCTTCCAGTTCTCCGACTAGTCCCTGCACGACGTTAGCGTGGCAGCCTATTTCTGATGAGCTTTCTGCATCTGTCGGTCGGATTCATTTATAAATTATCCGTACCCATGGCTCTCCCTCGGATGAATGCTCCCGGAGGAAGAACACAACAGGCGATGGGATTACGTGTCCATGTGCAAATACCGTTGGCTTGTGGATGCGCTGCCCATCGCAACCAAGGGCTGAGCAGAGCTCGCAGGTGGGGCGTTTATAGGAAAGCAGGTTTCAGAGTTACACGGTTCACGTTTTTGTGAGGGAGGTGAAACGATGCAAAACGATCCAGTTTGACACGCAAGTCACCTGGAAAACTTTGAATTTGGGTGTGGGGGTGAATATGAGATGGGGGTCGGTCTCTTCTCCCTAGTAACAGATGACAGAACAAGAGGAAATGGCCTCAAGTTGCACCAGGGGAGGTTTAGATTGGACATTCGTAAAAATTTCTTCACCAAAAGGGTTGTCGGGCATTGGAACAGGCTGCCCAGGGAGGTGGTGGAGTCCCCATCCCTGGAGATATTCAAAAGACGTTTAGATGAGGCCCTAAGGGATATGATTTAGTGGGGGACTTGGTAATGCTGTGTTAATGGTTGGACCCGATGATCTTGGAGGTCTCTTCCAACCAGAACAATTCTATGATTCTATGATTTTATGATTCTATGATCCCCTCAGGTTCCTCATCCTTGCCAGATGCATTTAATGCTGACTACGGTAACAGATATGATCTGGGGCCAGGTAGACCCTCAGCTTAACCATTCAAACACTGGAGAACATTCCTCCCACTCCTGCCCAGCGTTCGGGCTGCTCCAATGTTCACGTTCATTCAGCTTCCAATCAAGTGGAAAGCAAACATCTCTGGGACATGGAGAGCCTTTTCTTTCTGCCTTTATTTCTTTTCTCTCTCTCATTCTCCCTTTTGCCAGACTCTAGTGATCAACGGCCGAGATTTTTTTTAAAAAACCCAAACAAGCCGGGGAGCGGGCTCGGCGAGTTGACTTGGCCAAGGGATGAATAGCCAGCGCTAAAGGGGGGACGGATGGCGCGGCGGAGCGGGCAGCGTGGTTGCCTATTGTGGGGCTGCCCGGGGTCAGGCCGGACCATATGTCACCATTCCTGCGCGCGGGGCGGCGGGGTCTCCATGGAGCCCCATCAGCTGGGCCCTTTGTCCCCGCGTCCCCCCACATATATTCATGGCCTCGCAATGCCATGCCCGGAGACAGAAACAAATTGATACATACAAGCGCCCACCCCGTTGGGCTCACATGACACATTTGAAGCAGACAATAAAAGGACATTTCAGACTGTTTAAAATCTTGAGAAAGGGCCGGTTTCCATGGCGATGGGCTGGGAGGCCTGTTGCGGCCCATTAAACTCCAATCACATGTAAATTGCTCCCCAGGCCTTGCTCCGCATTCATCCCCGGCCTCCGAGCAAGGGGGGACCGCCAGAGCCGCAGAATAGCCCCCTACAATAACCAGTTTGTTTATCAATTCAGGTGCCGTTTAATTGGCTCCATTCAGCCCCTCCTTTGTTTAAAGTAATAACCTTTACAAAGCCCCACTGATTTATAATTTCCAGCACTCTATTAGATAGGCTTCTTTAAATCCTTCGTGCCACCTCATCTCTGGGAAGGAATAAATCAAGGCGAGACCCTTCGCGTTGGTACCCGCTTGCGGAAAGGCCTGTCGCGCTGGAAGAGCCTCCTGGCAGCCATTCCGCAGCGCGGCTCCGTTTGGGCACGTCGGGGCCGTGTTTGCAGAAGGTGGTAGGATGGCACCGACCTCGTCGTAAACTTTTGCTCCTCGGCAGCACGGAGGAGCCCTGTGGTTTGTTGAACACAGTCGCCCCGGGGGTTTGCAAAGGGCTAAGAGTCAGAGAGAAAACATCGTGAGCCCAAGATGAGGGGAGAAAACTTATTTTAGCGGTAAAGAGCTCAATGGAGGAGGAGGAGGGTTCGTTTCTTTAGGTAGTTTTTAGGGGAAGTGGGCACCGAGGGGGTGTAGAGGCGCCGAGTCTGCATGGCCACGCGGCAAACAGGCACAGAGCGGCTGCTATATGTCCCTCGGTGCTCCAGGCTGCAAGAAATGCGGCGTCTTAACGACGGCACAGGATAGCCAAGAGTTGCTAGATAGCACGGGGGAGTGGCAGACCCTTTATTCTACAAAACATGGCCCAAACCTCCTAAAACATCCTCCAGAAACCCCCCCGGGAATACCATCCCAGACAAAGCTCCCAGACAGAAGCAGCTCTGGGAAGAATTAATTGGACCCTTGAGACAGACAGTAGAAGATAAAGCTCAGTCCTGTGAAGACACGGTGACTCAACTAATCGTTACTAGATTTACTCTATCATCCTCTGCTAAGGAAGGGAACTCATGTGGCGAAAAGCACATGGGCCATCCAGTCACGAAAGCAGGCCCCAAATGCTGGCCAGAGCTCTCGCCTCGTCCGCTCTGCTGCACAGATGCACAAAGCAGCACAAAGGGACGTTATCCCAATACCGGTTACTGTCATCGAGTTAAAATTCCCGTTGCGGGGGGGGAGCAGCTTGCATCCGCCCGGTTTTTGATTCTTGATTGGAACAATTGTCTATTAATAAGGCGAAAGAGGAGCCCTCGGTGACAGGCTGGTGGCTGTGCAGCCTGCATCTCCTGTTCAACAGATCCTGCTGGAACAGCTCCCTCGGAGCAGGGGCTGACGGTGTCTCCTGAAGGCAGCTTTAGCCAACTTGTCGTCTGAAAAAGCACCACAAAACACACAGGACATGCACTTTTCAGGTCTTCTTCAGAAAGCCCTTCATCCTTGCTACGGATGAAGGAAGCGCGGAGTCAGCCCCGCCAGGAGCGGGACCTGATGCGGGAAGCCTGGTTATGACAGCTGACAAAACACGCAGGAACCTGAATTAAGGGTAAATTGAATGAAGATGCCACGGTGTTATTGACAGAGCGTACGATTAGTCTTACTTGTCACCTCTGTTGGCTCCTCCTGCCTCGGGGACTTGTGCATCCCGCAAATGTTATGTTCTGTTTCTGAGCGGTGAACAGGAGGGGAGGGAAACGCTAATGAAGTTGTCAAGCTAATGTTCCGCTCGCTCCCACCTTAGAGCACGGAGTTGGTTCATTTCCTTGGATGCAGAATAGGTTACAGTTTGCAGCGGTAGCATCTCACGGTGCTGGGCGTCCTTCTCACATCCCAGTCTCTGAAGTCGGGCGATTGCACGATAAGCTCAGCTTTCCACAAGCAAATCGCCAGTTCATCTGGCCGCAGAGAAAAGCTAGAAACACAGTCTCCGAAGGCACCGAAATGAGGTGAACGAAACCAACATCAAATATGTCTATTTTTGGTAGCGGTTGGGTTTCGTTTGGTTCTTTAACCAGTCATCGCTACTTGGAGCTTGATTAAGGAGCTTGAACATCTGAGTAATTAAGAAAGTTCCCAATTGCTTTTTACTTGCATAGTGGATAGCAAGAAAAGCACGCTGCTGACTTCCACCAGCGTGCTTGGGAGGAGACTCCGATCCCAGGCTTTGACCAGAGGATCCACTTCCGTGCGGGAGAGGAGGGAAAGGGAAGCAGAAGAGAAGGTCAGGGGTTAAATGGCAGGACTGGAAAGTTTTTTGCAAGTGAAAAGTGGGTTTTGCAAACCTGAGAGTAATCCCAATGGTTTGCAAAGCTTTCCAACTTGCCCCCCAGCCCAGGGAAAGCTGCCCCTCACTGTTGTTTAGTCGGGAGAAGGAGCAAATCCATGAATACATTATCATCTAGACAATGAGCTCACATCCCAATCTTTATTTTTCAAATGAGACTTAAAAAAAAACCCCACCCTGACACAAACGTGAAAGCCCCCTGATTTTTCTCCACTCTTTTCTCGGCTCCGTCATGCAGAGAAGCTGCTCAGAATATCCCCGCTCCACACACACGCACGCATCTCCTCGCTGATAGCGAGACACGGTCTAATTAAGAAGAAACCTACACAAACCCCTTACAAAGTCTGAGTGGCAGGTTATTATTGTAGCAAAGTGCAACCTCTGCCATTTTGTCAAGAAAGCCCATCAAATTAGAGAGAAATAAGATGTCCATCTGTTTCATGAATGGCAGCGCTGCAAAAAAATCAGATTCCCACAAGTTCCTTAAGTCCCAATTATTCCCAGATTATCTTTTGAGATCTGGAGATCTCAGCTGAATAAACCTGTGGCCTCGTTACTGACAGCCTGGTGCATCTCTAAGGAGGGCAGCGCGGAATCCAGGCCCCTGGGTGAAGGTGTCAATGCCCCGGGTGACCCCGGGGCTGAGGGATGCTGCGTTATAGACTGACAGCAGATAAACAGGCCCCGCGCACCCTCGCCTTTGGCACCGCAGCCGGGTAAACAGAGAGGACAGTCGCCTTAGAAAGTTAAAGAATAACGAGGGTGGAGGAGGGGTGGGCAGAAACGCGGGGCTTCATCCTGGCTTTGGGGACTTCAAACCAAGAGCGAGGTAAATAATATCAGGAGGGAGAAAGGCAAAAGTCATCACGCTGGTTACAGAGGTGGCTTTTCAGCTGTGTCAGCAATCAGCGCTTCCTTTCACGCAAGGAGACAAACCTCATAAAGGCCTTTCATCGATGCCATGAGGGCTGTACTTTTTTAAGACACTCTGCAATCATTTTCGTGAATGCCCCAAGCTTTGTTGTCTTCCCCATTCCAGCCGCCGGGAAGCTGCTGGGGACAGATTTACCACAGCGCTGCAGATCTGGAGAATGAAACAAGATTGTCCTGCTCTCTTTCCACTAATCGCTAGATTGCTTTTCTTACACCACATCTTCTCTCTCCTTTCCCCAGCAAGGCTATGGTTATTACCCCCCTCACTTTTAGGGCTTGTCGAAAATACAGTTGACTTTAGTTGCAGACTTTTGCTGTGGAATGGTTTTTACTTCTCAACTCTCTCAAAATGCACTTAGTTTTTAAAACGGAGAATGAGACGGGGCATATAGAGTAAGAGTTCCACCTCTAACACGCGCCTTATTCCCCTCCCTTCTGCTTCACCCACAGAGCTCGATCCTTATTTTGTTTGCACCAAAGTAGAGCGCGTGGTCTCTCGAAAGCCAAGCAGGCACAACAGCGCATATAAAGGCAAGTTTGTGTCCCACGCGATTAAACTACAAAACTCTATCATCATCCTCTTTCCACCATGGGGCCACGAAAGGAGATAAGAGACCTTGGCAGCCAACCCTCGTGTGCCTTAGTAGATCCATTGGCTGGAGGATCCAGGGTTGTGGGAGACAACCGTGCCCCCGTGGCTGTGTCCACATGTCCTCACTGTAAACGGGGCAAGAAGAACCCACAGTTCTCCCCCTTCCACTTCCAAGCTGCCCAGACAGCATGGATGCACATGGAAAAACTTTTTGAAACCTTTTTTTCTTCCCTCTTTTTTTTTTTTCCCCTATTCCAAGGCTTTGATTGCAAATCCTTTTGTCTTTCAGCTCCAGGGAGCTCCCCATCTTGAAGATAGTGCTTGGCAGATGAGGGGGAACTTCACAGCAGAGATTTCAGGCTGAGCCCTGGAGAGAGGATGGGCAAGCGGGGAGGCGGGGGGGTGGGAGAAACTCGTCGCTTTATTAAATTCTTCTAACAATCAAGGCTTTCCAGAACGTTGCTGGAAGCATACATGCTTCAAATCTGCATGCATTTCCACTTCAAACGCTACACAGAATCATCCTTATTACTAAAACCGGTGTCCCAGCTCCCCAAAACGAAAGCTTCTCCAATCTCTCTCCAAAAGCTCTGTTGAGGTTTAAAAAAAAACCCAAAAAGGAGGCAAAAAAGGAAGCCCCAAAGCTTAGTCATGGTGTTCCCTGCCTGGAAATGTTCCATGCCAGGTTACTGTGACTCGAGAGCAAAGCACCAAAGCTCTCAAGGTGATGAAATGAGGAGCTTTGACCATAGCGGAGCTGAGTAGATGCCCACATTTCAGTCCAACTGCATTCCCAAAAGCCAGTCCCAGCATTCCGCCTGAAACCTAGGCACACAGAATCCAAGGACCCAGACCTTCTTCCTTTTACCCGTGTCCTGGACAGGTTTCCAATGATAACAGAATAGCTTTTTGCCAAAAAATAAGCAAGCGAATGAAAAGGCAGTCGGTGGCATCGTGATGAAAACCACACAGACTAGAGCTTTTCCAGCGAGAAAAGAGCAAAGATTTCGGTCACCTCTAAATGGAAACACAGAAAGAGAAACGGAAACACGGCCTCACGGAAATGGGTATTGGTAACAGCACCAGCTCCTGGTACAAAGATGTTCGGAAGGAACCTTTCCAGCCAGACTGCGGCAGTTGAAGGAGTGGTGTTTAACGCCTCTGACGAAACTCCGTCCCCTTCGCCCGGCTGCTGTACGCACGACTTGATGAGCACGTGTTGGGATCCCGAAGGAACGCCGGGACCGCAGACCCAGTTTCGCTGCCATGCGTCGGCCTGTGGGAAGCCTCCCGCTGCTTTTGGTGGCCAGGGAATCATTTCCAGACAAGGCTGGCTCTGGCCGCGGGAGCTGGCTGCTGGGGAAGCTGCCCGGCAGCCAGGAATTGAGGCGAAAGTAAAGGGAAACGGTGCAAAATGCATTTGGTTTGTGAACTGCTCCGAGAAGCAAACCGGAATGCAACAAACACAAATACCTAGGGGAAAAGCAGCTAGAGAGAGGCAGGGAGACTGAAGGCAGGCATTAATATTCCAGGGAGAGGTTGCCCTCCATAACCACTGGCCTTCCCTGGAATTTACTCCCCCTTGCTGCGCCCTGCAGCAAAGCAGAGCTGTGGGACTGGCCCTTCCATGTATCCCTGATGGGAAAGAGTCAGGGGGTCTCTGGTGCCAGCCACACCTCTCTTCTTCAAAGGCTTTAATAGCGCAAAGAGGAAAGAAAAAAGAAAACAACTTTTTATTGATGACCCAGATTGTTTTTCAATGTTCCTGGGGAGGGCAAAAATAAACAACAATCTGCTATATTGAAGTCGGGACACCTACCAGGTCAAACTATGCCCGCATTAAATTGTGTGATGGGACAATTTCCATACAAATGCTGAAAAGAGGCAGTTGCAAAAGAGAAAAGCCAAAAAAAAAAAGGAAGAAAAAAAAAGAAAAAGCCCTCCACAAGCCACAGACACAAAACTGAAACTCTTGATTTCATTGTGCGCTTGTGACAAGAGCAAACCCAAAATCAAAGAGTTTCATGGTCATTTTTCTATCAGAAAGTGATGTCGAGTGAATAACTTATTTACATGCCAATGTGTAGCACTGAAATGGCCCAGGATGGGAAAAAAACAGGCCCTCTGTTATCAACAATGATAGCGGCGGATCCTGGGAGCCACCCCGGGAGGAGGACCTTAACGAGGCAATGGCTGCAGCAGGAGAATGGCAATGAGTTTTTAATTGGTGACACATTATATTTATCAAACTGACAGCAGAGGGGGAGAGCAGCAACCTCCTCGTTGTGTGTTTTCCTTACACGACTTCCTTTGAACCCATTCACGTGTGAAAAGAATTTAAAGGTTATGGGGGGGGGGGAAGGAGGAGGGGGAAGGGAGGGAAGAAACCCTTGTAATAATCCAGCGTCATCCTGAATGATAACACTGAATTATTCAGGAGGGTCCTTAAAAGGGTGGCTAAATCAAGGCTGAAACAAAGCCGGAGTGATGCCATTGTGCCGGCTCCTACCACTCGGGGCCTATTTAAAACCAGGCAAGAGAAGGGAAGCAGGGGAGGAAAAAAGTCCTTTCAGAGTCATTTAGCGAACCAGAATGGACTCTGTTTCATGGCATGGCAGAGTTATTAAGAAGCGTTTAATATTTGTAACCAGATCCTTTTGTTAGCTGAGGGATGCCTGGGAGAGCCTGCGGAGCAAATCCGAGCCCCCATAACCTAGGCAAGGGTCATTGGACAGACTTGGTCGGGGTTAGGGGAGCCAGGGTTTGACTTCTTTCATTCCCTTCTCCACCTCCTCTCTCTGAAGCGTCTACATCCTTCGGCCAAGTCTGCCTCAGGAGGAGTTAGGGCCCGTCGTCCTAAGAGCTGGCATGCAGGATCGTTTTCGGATGCACTTTCCCTGCTTTTGCTCCGGGCTGGTGAGAGCGAGCAACCCGGTCGTGTCGAAGAGGACGCGTGACGGTGACAGGCCAAATGCTGGTTTCCCAAAGCTTTCTTCTTGGATGAGGGACAACGCTTTGATTTTTTTCCTGACCCGACTGGGCTCAAGCTTATTCGGGTTGCAGAGGAGTGGCACGGTGTTTTCCTGGCAGAGGGAGGCTGGCACTGATTCGCATGGGCATTGCCATAGCTCCTTAGCTCGTCTTTGGGTCTGTCAAAGACGGGTGGAGCTGGAATTGCGGCCGGCTCCGGAACGGGAGCCCCAGGAGCGCTCGCAGCACGGCCATCGCTGCTCGGCGACGCTGTTCTCCGCGGGACGGGCGGCGCGGTGCCCGCCGGCCGGTGGGCTGCAGCGCCCGGGGTGCAGCCCAGGGCTCGGGGCGCAGGGTCTCTGCTGCACCCCGGCCCTCCCAGCCCCGCTGGCTACAGTATTTCAGTCCGGGCCTCTCTAAGTAAACAGATTTTAAAAAATACTGTACCTGCCTCAAGTGCTAACTAACAAATGAGAGCTTCTTTTCTTTCTTTCTTGCCTTTGTAGCTTTCCACACTGGACAGCAGCACAAGTAGCTTCCCCCACTACTAAACCCATCCCTTCTCCCTTTAAGCCTTTCCTTTAATCATTTGTTGACCCAGAGTTTTAGTGTCCACATTTGCTTTTTTAAGCCCGGATCAGGTAAAAGAGAAAGAAAGGGACAAGAAGAGTCTAATGAAATATTTAAGATTTTCCAGGGAAAGTCTTGGGAGTGCTGACAAAGGTTTTGTTTGTTCCCGTCTTTTGTGAGAATTATTGGAGATGAGCCTGGAAGCAGGTTGCAAAAAGAGCCAGGGTCACTCCATATTGAGGGGAACTGTGTTGGCATTGGTCACAGCTGTGCTGCCTTGACTCCCAGCTGAGCCACCAGCCCCCCAGCCTTTGTCCCGCATTGTGAGCGGGACACGGCGCCAATTTTATACAAAGTTGATTGCACGGCCGCTTTGTTCCTCCCCCACCTCGCACACGTACACGCACACACACACATACTCTCCCTCTCGTCGCGGATGAAGAAAGAAGGGGAGTGACAATGTGATGAATTCCTTCACTGCTGGGCCGCATAATAAACTGAAACACTGCTGCCCTAGCTTTAAGAAAAAAAAATCGTATCCCACTGCTTTCCTCCTTGGAACCTGATTTTTTCCCACTAACTGCTCCCTGATTTATGGAGCCTCTCTTGTGTAGAGCATATGTGGCTCCGGGCATTTGGCATTCGCTGACATTTCGCTTAAGCAACTGTGAAAGGGCA
This sequence comes from Phoenicopterus ruber ruber, assembly GCA_009819775.1. Classification (NCBI taxonomy): domain Eukaryota; kingdom Metazoa; phylum Chordata; class Aves; order Phoenicopteriformes; family Phoenicopteridae; genus Phoenicopterus; species Phoenicopterus ruber. The sequence goes on along the minus strand of CM020235.1, from coordinate 6,085,840 downwards.
AATTTTCCTTGAAACCGAGCTGCAGGAGAAACACATGTAGCTGTTTCCCCTCCCTTCTCCCGCCGCACTCCCCTGGATGCAGCCGTAACGCCGGCGGGGACCGTGAGCATCGCTCCTGCGAGCGGACGGGGCGAGGAGGGGGCCCGGCTCTCCGCGCAGCGTCAGCACCGCGGGTCCCCGTCCTGCACCGCAGCAGCGAAGCGCAGTCCTGGGCTGCCCTTTCCGTCACGGATACCGGGGCGTTACGGCCCTCGCCGCAGCTCGGCGGGCTGTCAGCCCTCAGGGGCACGGCTCTGCCCCGGGAGCTGAGCCACCGGGAGGGAAGGGAGCTCCTCCAAGGGCACCGGGCCCAGCGCTGGCAGAGCAGAGCCGAATTCTGGGTCTCCCCGCTCCCTCCATGAGTCGGGAGACCTGTTTCTAGGCAAGGATGGTGCAGCTAGGGAGGGGGCACTCACCAAAACCCAGGCTATTTTCTCTTTTTTTCTCATAATATATGGATGGCCACGGCTTCTGGCCTGTGTTTTCCCGCCCTCCTCTCTAGCGGGGTCCCCTGCTGCCTTGACCTCTTTATATTGTGCGCATTTCACCTTGGAAAAGAAACTAAACAAAAGTGTTATTGAACAAGTCAGTCTGACAGCGATAAACCTTCACGTGCGCGCTTTCAAAGCATCACTGTAAATAAGCCGAGTGGCAGCTCCTGGCCAAAGGCGACCAAAGCCTACAACCAAAAATGGAGAATCTGGCCTTTCACTCCTCCTGCATCTGGCTCTGCACCGCACTTTACACCAGGCGCTTCTTGAGACAGCAGGTGATGGAGAATCATTGCCGAGACGGGGACACTGAGGCACAGAGACTCCTTTCCTATCATGCCAAAGCTCTCTGTTCAGAATCGACTTTGGGAGCAAGACCAGAATTCCTGAGCACCTGTATTTACTTGGTGGCCATACACCTCAGCAAAACCCTCATCCCAACACAGCCCAAGACCCAGCTCTCTCAGCTGCAGCTCTGAATATTCGAAAGCACTGAACCGCAATGGCTGGGCTCTGCAAACCTCCCAACCTTTGCAGCTCAGCCGGCTCGCCAAAGGGAAGGGCCATCTCCTTTCCTCCTTGTCGACAATCACACAGATGCCAGGTCTCAAAACCTATATGGAAAGATCACTCCATGGCATCTAGCAGGTTCTGGCAAAGACCGACTTGGCTTTGCAGCAGGTACAGCTTCAAGCACGCACTCGGTTTTTAAAGAAATTGGTTTGAAATTTCTGAGGATGTATTCAGCCTGTTTGCTACTATACCTCCAACACGGTTAAATCAGTCATTACCGCTCAATGGTTGAAAATCCTGAGCTCTCATGGTAGACAAATTCACATTTTACTGCAGTTCATGCTCTATTTTGTGTAAAGACACAGTTTCTGCAGTCATATGACTGGGTGAGAATCTCAGTTTTCGTTTAAAAAGTGATCAAAATACGGCCCTTGTGGCTACAGAGGAAAGCTTGAAGATGTAATTTGAGGAAACACCAGAGGCTAAAAAACTGCAAGGCCAACCGAACTCCGCGTTTCTTTCTTCTAAGTCTCACGACTTTAAATTTCATTTCCCGATCTTCGTGTGCATATAGGGCTGACTCGTGATTTTCTGGATGTCTGGGGACACCGGTGTCATTCTTCAAGTGCCTCAAGGACCAACACACAGAATGGTAGGAGAATTCTTGTGAGATTGCTGCAAAATAGAGGGGATTAGCCTTTACTGAATTTGCTCCTGTGCTGTTTCCACGCTAGTTTTAAATGAATCAAGCGTGGGATTTCCCACAACTGTGTTTGCGACAGATGCTATCCAATACACAATATCCAAAGATACTTTCTGCTACATCCTGGTCATCTTGTTCACAGTTTGAAGCACAGAGTTCAACCCTAACTAATAAAATGCAATAGTTAGTGAAGACAAGAAAAGTGCAAAGGCAGCAGAAAATCAAAAGAAACCAAAGGAAGGAACCCCCAAACCATTGCTGGGAAGAACAAAGCAGAGAGACCCTAGAAACATATGTCACCACAAAAATGGTCCAGATCAGTGTACAGTACTTTTCGGTAACCTTCATAAATAGTGCCTGTCAGGTTCACTGAATCTTCTTCCTTCTCTGGGAGCTATTTGTAACTGGAAGATCTCAAAGTTCTTTCTAAATGTGGATATATCATAATTCATCCCCGTTTGGCAATGAGCTAAAATTGTGTCAGCTGCAGCAGGATTGCTGATTTATTAGAAATTTGGAGAAACACTCTGAGCTGGGAACAGACAGGTCTGTGTCACATACTGCCTCAAAAGCAGGCAATATTAAATGCATGAAAAGGCTATTTTTAAAAATGGCATCAGCTAGTTGTAAAAATCACTTGGAAATATTTAGCCGTCACAAGAGAGAGGAAGAAGGCTGAAGGAAACTAAACACTGCTCACAAACACCAGCTCTCACCTGCTAACAGCTGCGGATCAGTCTGGAAAATGCAAGTGAGTCCCTGTCTGCCATTTACGCAGAAAAGACGCACCGTTGTTAAACCGTCGGCTAATGACGGAGCGAAACGCGGGATGTCTGATCTGTATTATTGCCTGTCCTACCTGCTTATTATCACAGGCTGTCCCAAGGACCCAGCTGCGCTGCACAGAGAAAATTAATGTACCCTGAGAATATTTTAAGATCTGGGCTTAGAAAAAAAAGAAATTCACGCTCTTTCTGGTCCTTGTTCCATAGTGAATCCTGTGGCACTACTCCTTTCTAATCACGTTGTCCCCGAGGCTGGTCCAAACATCCATCATTCCCGTTAATATACGAGCATGGCATGGATCAAAATAGGACAAGTCATGCGCACTGGATGGGTTCCTTCCACAGACTCTTTCCCATCGATAGACTCACAAGCAAAGCACGTGAGTGTTTCTCAAGATACCTTGAAGAGCCTAAGAGGGCCTCGGAGGGGACACCACCTCCTCTTCCTCACAGCGCTGGAGTCCAGCGGGGCCAGCACCATTCAAAGCAAATGGTTTGGAGGGGCTTAGCCGTACGGATGCCGTCTGGGATCCGCGTTCTTTAATAGCATGGTTCCCCGCTGGCGGAGGAAGGCCTGGACTCCACCGCGTGCTGCAAACTTCACAGCCAATTTGTATGGGCAGGACCCAGACCCTGCTCCACGTTCTCCTTGCCCCTTCCGCAGCCAGTGCTTCTCGGATGTGGGATGCGTGAACCTCTGCCGCCTGCATCGCCCTCCCCCAAAAAACTGCGCTCTGACCCAAAAAAAAAAAAAGAGAGAAAGGAATTTCATCGAAATGGCATCAGCTAAATATTCCTTTTGTCGGAGGACAATTCAGAGTGTCTCCTGGCGCGGGCAGCCTTGGCCCCTGCCTCCCCAGGGCTGCAGCAGCAGCGAGCGGGCCGTGCGATTTCCTTCGCCTCCAGTGAACTCTGACTAAGCTTTATTGAAGGGTCAGTGACTAATGGCAGGTCTGTGCGCCCAAATGAAAAGGCCAAACGCAAGGCCTAAGAGCGGCCTGGAGACCTGAATCCTCCAGGGACTTTATCTGGGAGAGCTTGGAGGATTTTCTACACTTGTCTGATTCTAAATGCCTCCAAAAGCTTGCTCACGGAGAGAGCTGACACTTACAATGCACGTGGAGCCGGGTAATGAAGGAGCCTTAGATCCTCTATAATAGACAGGGTCAAAAGGCCCAGGCCAATTATACAGGCTTTCCCAAAATCTCCTCTTCCTTCATCCCCCATCCTCTCCCTCCGTAATTTATTTGGAACTTAATTTTACATAATTGTGTCAGGGTTGGGAGCGGCCAGTTTCGAGCGGTGTGTTCATTTATAGAGCTTTGGGTCTGTTGGGGTTTAAAGACGTTCATGAATTTGCCCAAACCAACGTAAGCAGCGTTCAGCCCAAGTAATATAATATATCCTTCCCACAAAACGCGGACTGAGCCGCAGCGCCCATCCTCATCAGCTGTCACTGACTCCCCTTGCCGCATCAGGGATTTGGAAGCAGATATTAAAGCGGTCAGGGTGGACTTTCCCTCACTGAGACCTCCAGAAGCGACAGAGGGATCTTGCAAAAGCCCGATGTGCGTGAGCTGTGCCGAGACCACCAGTCACTTTGAGCACCACGGTGAAACCAAGTACGCCGCTGTTACCTTGGCACTGTTCCTCCTCTTTCCCTCTCTAAGCAAACTGCTTATTTTGCCCAATTCTGGTATTTCAGTGTGTGCAAGCTGTTTGGTTTTCAGGTGCTGTGTTCTCCTCCCGGCTGTGCCATAGGACAGACAAGGAGCTGAGGCACCCAGACCTTGCATGACTGCCCAAAACCCAAGCAGCAGAGTGGGGGGGGCTGGAGGGGCCCTGCACAGTAATAACTTGTCCCTGTGGTGCCCAGCTGAGACCCTGAGGGACGACGGTGCAGAAGAGAGACCTTGTTTTGGAGGGTGACACTAAAACGTGTCTGGGAGCTACACTCCGCAACATGAACAGCAGCATTTGACTCCGGTCCACGTGAACAGACTGGTGGAAGGGCTACAGGTCCACGGCTCTGCCTTGCCCCAGGTGACCTCCTCGCGCCGCGCTGTCCTCCCCGCCTGCTCCAGGCTCAGCAAGCGCCGGCACCGCTCCCTGCCTCAGTTTCTCCACTTACAACGTGGCAAGCACCATACAGACCCACGCAGTGCGTGCACCAGAGGTGAACTCGTGCGGTGCCGCAGCTGGAATAGCCGCTCGTGGTCCTCAGCCACCGACCACACTGCAACAAACCCCCTGAAATCCACCCCAGACTACCTGGGGGTACGTTGTAGGAACAACAGCGCATAGACCCGGGATAGACCTAACCAAGCGTCTTTCAGCCCAAACGAAACCCTTAACTCCTCCCTCGCCAGCCCCTGGGTTTAAGCGAACCTCTAGCGCATCGAGGGTGGACTTCTTGAGTCAGATGCCAAATGGATTTTACGGGAATCACAGGAGTCGGTGGCGGTGCCAGCGCAGTTTTCTGCAGCGCTTCACGTGGGCCTGGTGCCAACGCCTGGCCACCACGGCCCACCGACCGAGGCTCCGCTCTCAGGGACAGAGCAGGGAACAGCTACAGCTGAAGCTAAATAGTACATCTGACTAAAATAGTAATGGCAAAGCCAGAGGGGCCGAATTAACTTCTGCTGTGAGTTCTCCGGGGCTGGTTGGCGAACGACGGAGCTGGCCTGAGCTGCTGGTACAATGTGAGGAGGAGGAGGAGAAGACGCAATTGAGCAATATGCCAAAACGCGTGGAGATGCAGCTCGGGGGGTGAGATCCCTCATGCCAAAGGACAGCACAAGCTCTAGGCACCAGCAACGTCTCAAGTGCGAATTCCACCCAGGGGGCAGATTATGTGGGCTCCTGAACAGAAACTGCTGTTTTGTTCTGCTCTGAATAAAGCCACCCTGTCACTTAATAAAACCAAGGCCAGAAATGCATCTTATTGCTTTGGTTCTGAACAAGCTGATTTGTGCATTGGTATGAAAGAGGTTTTTCTGAATTTTTTTTTTTTTTTCCAAATCTAATTTCCTTCTAGATATTTTTTACAGAAGAGTTTTACAAGGAAGCTGGCATGCAAGACTTAGTAGTAAGAATAAACGAGAGCACTTTAGTAAGCTCTTTCAAAGCTGCTGGCTTCTTTCTTCTTCTGGATGATCAGAAGACTGAGTTTTCAGGGAAAGCATGCCGCTAAGTCTCATTTCGGCAGAGCATTTTACAGTATAAAGTGGTTTTACTCCAGGTTGCAGCTCCTGGAGTCAAGTGATCTCAGCAGAAAAATCAGCTTTCAGTTAAAAAAAAAAAAAAAAAGCATGTCTAGAGCCTTCATTGTTATACCAAATAGCCTGGTGTCAAAAGATAATCTGTTTTTTAAATGCTATGCTTTTAAGGGGTTTTTTTTGGTGTGTCTGGCTGCTCAATCTACCATTCTGCAAGTGACACTAGAAAGAAAGTCCATGTAAAATGAAAACCTGTATTTTCCTATATAATAGATGCTTAGATACAGCAGACATTACCAGGAAAATTCTCGGGGATTAAAGCTCTGAAGAGGAGGTGAAATCACGCTGGTCCCCAAAGGCCACTCCGTGAGCAGATTCTTTGTTGCCGCCATCAGTAGCGGATGGTGCGATGGCAACTGCAAAACACGGGACGTGAAAAACTCCCTGACAAGAACTGGGCTGTGAACCTCAGCTCCACTTCACGGAGCGCATCGAAGCGCTATTGGAAAGGTCCCTGTTTCTTGGAAGGGATGGCCGGAGTCGCCATTTGCTTAGCGGCACATGGTATTCGTGCAAGGTAGACTTGCCACGTTGCTCTTATAATCCCGTTTTTTTGAAATGGGAAAGCCCAGCAACTCACGAAAGCATAGGGAGACGGTCAGTCGTTGCAATGGACGCTGAAATGCAGAGCTAAGGGGCCTCAGTGAGGTGACATCCACCCGCTTCCAGGAGAACTGGCTCTGGGCCAGGGTCTGCAATCACAGAGCTAAGGATCGAGTTCCGACACACTCACAAAGAGGAAAAAAGCGCAAATTCACCGAGTGCTTTATGACCACTGCTAAATGTTAATTCTGGTAGAGGCTAGGAACGCAAGAAACACCAGGGCCCCTGCAAGTAGAGAGAAGCCATCCCTCCTCCAAATAACACACTATGAAATAAACACGCAGAGGAGAAACTGAGCACAGAAATTAATTTGCCTGCCCGTGATCGCTTGGGAGCTGAACATCTGAGTGCAGAGCCCAAGCTTTGGGGCTAAAGCACTTCTTAGGACAGAAAATGCATCCGGTCAGAGCCTCCGCCGCTCCAGACGCGTCGCAGAGCATCGCTCGGGTCAGCCCTCGCCCCCGGGGGAGGGCGAGCGGAGAGGGGTCAGGCTCCTACAGATTTCATCTCCCACTAAAGCTGCACGCGTTCAATCCCGGCGAAGGGATCCCCACCATGCTCTCGGCTCTGGCAGGACGGAGCACGTCCGTCTGCCGTGCCCCTGGCTCGGAGGGGACGCGGTGGCACCGTGCCCCTGGATCGGAGGGGACGCGGTGGCACGCAGCCGGGCCGGGGAGGTGGGTGCGCGGCCACAAAGCGATGCTGCCGGGGGAGCGCGTTTCTTGCCTCTTGTGTGGGAGCTGCTGTTTCAGGCCCGGGCTGGCACGCAAGGCAGCATAGTTAGTTGTTATTAATGATCCTTCTGGCTCTCCCCGGTCCCGCAGAGACATTCCGGCTTTAATAAGCCACAGCTGGAGCGAGGTTTCCGGGCCGGCAGCTGAGGGGGAGAGGGAGCGCGGGCGGGCGGACGGGCGGGCGGCGTGGAGCCTGCCGGTGTCCAGCTCACGCCTGCCGCTTCCCGGAGCCGGGGCTGGCGGGGAGGAAGGAGCCTCGCAGCCCCCTGAGCGCAGGAACCGCTCCAGGCCCTCCCGTCTCCTCCTCCTTCCTCATCCCGGCGCAGGCAGGGGAGGGAAGGCTTCCCAGGGGCTCCCCGGGCTAAGAAAAGCCTGCTTGAAAGCCAGGAGTAAGGGGGGAAGTCAGTGGAAGGGGAAACCCCTTCTTTGCTGGGAGAAATGGTAGCACACCCCGAGGCAGAGGAGGGAGCAAAGCCCCCAGCCCCGAAGCCTCCATCTTGCCGCCCTGCCGCCGTTCCCCGCCGCCAGACAGAGCCGTGCGAGCGAAGGCATTCGCAGTGACCTTGAGGAGGAACCGTGGCCCGTTTCCACGAGCTGCCGGGCAAAGCACCCTCTCCTCAGCGCGTGCAGGCGGCGCGGGGGCCGCAGGCCGGCCGACCTCGGCGCTGGCTGCGGCCCAGCCGCTCCGCGCCTTGGCAGGGAGAGCGTGAGAAACCAGGGGGCGACACCCAAGTGTCATCACAGCTGCGAAAACTGCTGAGCAGAAAAGCCTAATTACAAAAATATGCGCCCGGAGGCTTTTCCGTGATGAAAACAGAGCCGCGTTTTACCCTCGCCTGCCAGAAGTGCAATGCGAGTTATTCTCTGCTATGCAGTGTGGGATTTTTAACTAGGCTGGGGGGGCTAGGGGAGACCGAGGTCTCCATAAAGCAGGGTTGTCATCGCCGAGTGTGGCATATCTGGGAGATGAAGGAGGAACATAACACACCCTATTAAAATTAACAAAGCCCTTTTTCTTCCTGCTTTTATTTTTCTCCCTTCTTCCCGCCCCCCCCCCTCCGGCTTCTTGGCTGCCGCTATTTACAAAGTGACTTCAGAAACTGATAAAGCACTTTAACCGCAGCCAAACACCGTCCTGGCCTCACATGGCAACGCTCAAAGGAATGCACCACCACCGCACAGGCGTGACATTAAAATGGAATCTGCTCGGTTGACGTGTGCAAAAATAAATAAAAAAAAGAGGCATGTGCCACCGTGTCCCCAAGGCCTGCTTCTCTATGCCCTTGACATGTGTCTTAGAGGCGGGCAGTGCCACCAAGCCCACGGAGCTGCACTAATTTAACCTTGATGTCAACAGAGGACAGAGCCAAAAAATGGGGACTTTGGCAGCGCAAGCGGCAACCGCATCCACGGTGAAAGCGGATGGAAGGGTCCGTCCCTCCTACGACACCCGGTGCTGGCAGATAGGAGAGACACCAGACCTGTCAGACCGTGGGTCTGAGCTGGGTTTGGCTGGTTGTTCCGGCCGCCGTGGTGATGACGGTGGGGAGGACACCGCTAATTGCACATCAGCGCACGCAGCAGAGATTGCCGCGTGGGTGAGGAGGAGTCTGATGCGGCTTCGCGCCCGGCAGGCTGTGATGTGGATCCGAGGGGAAGCGCTCTTTGGTCCACCTTGCCACGGCTCCAGGCATGTCACAACCCACGCCTTCCCCGTGGGAGGTCCTGTGTGTCGTGTCACCTTCGTGGGCCCGTGGGGAGCGGTGGCACCAGATCACTGCGGCGGAGACCCAGCGGCACAGCAACCCGCGCCTTGCTTCTTCCCGAGCAATTCTCAGCCAAAAGAGTCCACAGACTTTATTAACCACCCCATCGCTTTGCAGTAGACACTGTCAGAGCTAGCGGCACTTCCTAAAGGTGTCCCCGTCCCCTCTCTGCTGGAGGACACTGTCCCCACAGCTTGGTTGAATTCCCCGCTGAGAGGGGCTTACTCGAACGCCGCTGGCTCCGTCCCAAAGAGAGCTCACATCCTCCCTTCTGCCCCTTTCCTCCTGCAGAAAGGCACTCGCAGGCGCTTGGGTTGCTTTCCAAGTGATTGTGCACCCACACCCCAAAAGTTCATTTACACTAGGAGGTGTCTGGGCCTCCAGGAAATCTCTGCTTAATACTTGTGCACTTGAGTAGTCTTAACTTGAAGCAAACAAAGGTTATGGTCCAGGTGTAAATATAAAACACGTATCTTTATCTAATCAAGCTTACATTTTTATCTTTACTGCCACTGGTGTTTAAATGTTTGTACTGCTTTTTTAACTAGCTAATGTAAGAGGGACCATAAATCTGAGACAGACTTCCATTGCAGCGGTTTTTAGTTCTGCATGTGATCTTTCCATTGATATCAAACTGATTTCTCAGAGTTAGTAAATGTGCCCTATGACAACTATGGCCATCACCGAGTTGTTGCTGAAGGTGAAAGGCCTCAGAAATAGTTATTTGACCATCCCAGCCACATTTTGCCCCTCTGTCTTCTAGTACCTCTCGGTTAAGTCACATTAAATACAGTGAAACAAGCCTGACAGCGGTGGCATTAGCAACCAACCGTTTGCCAGGCTGCAGGTCTGAAACAGGAGGATGTATTTATTTCCAGAACTACTGCAAAGGCTGTAAGAAAAAGACCCGTGTAAAGTGTTGTCTAAGGACTGGAGAGGTGTGTTGGGTTGACAGCGCTCGATACCCAAGCTGTGCCTTGGTAAGCAGAACAAGTAACAAAGGCAGAGGAGAAGGTTTTCCAGCTGAAGCCCTGCTGTGAAAGAGGCCACTCCAGGGACGAGAGCGGGGTCTCAGGCTCTCTGTCCCTCCCTGCCCTTGGCTCCTCTGCTGGGACTGTCCACCACGGAGCCCATCAGCAGCCCCTAACATCACAAAGTCCATCAGAAAGACACGTGTCCACGGGGAAATGGACAGCAGCTGTCTGCCCGTTTCCTACGTGCAACCAAACAGGCACCAGCCGGCGAGAGCCTTCGGTCAAGCTCTGGCCCAGGAGGGTGAGAGCGGGGTGATCTGCTCTGTTGCATGACCGCTCCTCGGAGACAGCCAGTTTCTTCTTGAAATCATACAGGAGGTCTCCCAGGCCACTGTGCCCCTTAGCCATGTACCAAGCTTGCAGAAAAGAGTCGACCTCCCATAAAATCACTGGCAAGCCAGGGTCGTGGGGGTGGTGTTTGTCTGTGTCAGGGCCAAAGCGAAGGGGACAAATTCCAGCCATAAAAAAAAAAAAAAAGAAGAGAGCGAGCACCGGTGTTGGCAGCGCAAAAAGAGAAGTCAAGGTACATGGCATGAGTCACCTGCTTGGAGCTTTCCAAAGGATATGCACGGCTCAAATACCGTATTTCAGTGCAGAAAGCCATGCAGACAGGGTGCGGGGGAAGCCTGCGAAAGACGTCAATCTGTTTACCAATGGGCAGTCCTACCAGATCCGATTAAAGGGGAGGTTCTGGCCATTGATTGCCACATCCCCATTGCCCTTATCAGTCTGTCGTGCGATACCATCTCTGCTTGCAGTCCAGGTAGCCTGCCAGACAGACAGGGAGGGGCAGAAAGGCAATGGGAATGATAAGCCCCATGCAAAGGAAACGTGCTGTCTCCCACCAGTTCTCTTCTGCACAGGGACTACGTGGAAACGGGACCTTTCTCCTCAGGAAGCCTGGAAATTACGTGTATCCAGAGCTGCAGATCGTGGTCTATGTGAGGGAGCAGGTTTTTTTCTGCTTTTCACTTGTCAGCCTGGCAGAGCTGGAGCAGATTACAGAAAAGCGTGACGGGGAGATGGGAGGGGAATTCAGTTGCTCCTTGTGCAACTTTAAGAGTTATTGTTTGCTCCAGGAGCACTCAGGGCAGAGCGTGAACTACATGAGAGTAGCACACGTCCCTCCGAGAGCACATCTGCATGGTCTTTTGCTTGGCGCTGTGCTAACTGAGGCCACAAAGCTTGTGGTTTGGAGCTAGCTCGTGTCTGCCTGGCTCGGAGCTCGCTCACAGAGGCCCTATAGGATATATGCTGCTGGCTAGTGCAACAGAGAAAGAGGGAAAGACCCTACAGCGCAAGCTGCTTCCAGGAACTGCCGTTTGAAAAAATCTCTCCGCGTCTGCCAAAGGAGTACGCGCGATGCAACACGCATCCCGGGTCTCGGCGACCCAAGGTGCCGTTTTTACAGTGCCCTCCCGAAACCCCAGGTTCTCAGATCTGATCCTTCAGAGGACAAGAGGTGGCACTCCCATCCTCAAGCAGCACAAAGAAGAGAATTTGAACAACTCCTTTATTTTAAGAATTGAAGTCTCATGCAGTAACTGGGATTCATTTCAGAGGCTGTGCAGGAATCATTAGACTTTTCCTGCCCATCCAGTGCTATAACATTAAGAAACCCAAAGCATTTTGCTGCTTCAGCTTATATCCTGTTTAACCAACTGACGGGAGCAGAGTTGGAGATAAAGGGAAAAAAAATCTAGGGCAAAACCAACCTCAAACTCCCCCTCACCTCTGATTTTGTCACACTGATTAAAGTTGCACCGAGCCCGGTTGGTGTGATTGATCCCTCTGCATAATAACTAAAGCTGACCTATATTATCGAATCGATACCTTGGCAAAGCCAGCCAAAGCTTTCAGAGCCGCCGCGCTACCGCTCGGACGATCCCGCACCCCACTTTCCGTGAGGTGCGTCTGGCAAGCAGGGGACTTCAAGACGAACACGAAAAATGCATTACCCAAAGTGAACCCACACTTGGCAGTTACAGACAGGCTATAAGCTGGAGCGTGAAGTTTATTTAAAACCCCCTCACTAAACTAACCGTAGAGGCTCTAACCTCACCCTGCCGTCCAGAAAACATTTGTATTCGGTGTCCTGTAAGCCAGACACACTGTTTACCCCCTGGCTTGGACTTCTTGTCCTCACCTTAGTGCCAAGGTAGCAAGGTTATACCAGTTTGTACACGGACTGGAAAGAAGTATCCCTCAGCAAAACTTTTGCCTGAATCACTGATGCTCCGAGCAAAGTGTGCTCTGCCTCGATACCTTTTCCTGAGCAGGCCTGGCTCCTGTCTGTGTGTTGGGAATTAATGATGTCATGTTCCTTGTCTGGCTGCCCAGCCACCATCCCATCCCATCCCTTCCCGTCCCGTCCCATCCCATCCCGTCCCGGTGCAAACGCAGTAATGAATCAGGTTGCTCGAGTGCTTTGAAAAGGCACTGAAAGAGGAACTGTGACTGCTCCGGCAGGGAGGGGAGCTGAGCGGGGAGAGCGAGGTGGGAGCACCAGTCACATAATGACCACTTTCTTTGTGCGGCAGGCTGTCTGCTTCGTGCCTGGGAAAGGCAAGCCAGGCACGCAGCCTGCGCTGCCACCCACGCAGCCCGGGACTGGAGCTGCTGTCGTGTGTCAGAGGAGCACCTCGTCAACCTCCCCGCTTCCCCACCTCCTCCTCCTCCGCTTGCTCCTCGCTCGGCGCTGCGCCTCCTGCTCTCCTCCCTCGCCATCGCTGTCACTCGTGCAGCACACGCCGGGGTGCAGCACCTACTTGGCACCGAGACCTGCCAAGGTCCGCACAGCCAGGCACATCCCCCTTCCCAAAACTGTTTACACTGAAATTTCAGTGTGGGATGGAGTCGGGGGGAGTTCTCCGTTGTGCCCAGCTCATCCTGAAAGCGCGATGTGTATTTATATGTTTGCACACATCCCCTCCCCTTCCTTCCTTCTCTCCCTTGCTATTTTTTCTCTTGCTCTGTATTTCTTTCTCTGTCAGCCTCCCCTCCTGCTTTGTGAGAACAAACATTGCACAGTCGCTAATTCCTATCTGCATGCTCTAGCCAAAACACAGGGAGCTGCTGGGCTGGATAAGACTAATGGTCTGTTCAGTGCGGTCTCCTATCTCTGACAGTGAGCAGCGCAAGTCACTGCTGAGGATGGAGTGCCCCTAAAATACCCTTTCAGAACAGCAGCCTTCTACTGGATAACCTACTGCCCTCGAGCAAAAAGTCTTCCTACACACAGACAGTGCGGGATTAGTTCATGCCCCAAGCACGATGCTTCATCCTGCTTACTGTAGCTGGATGTTTCCTTGTTATTCAAGCAAATGCCTAATCCTGGCGATTGCATATGAGTGCCTAATCCTTGCTGTGTCTAATCCCAGCTGCTCACTGCCTGCCTGGTGCTCAACCACCCTGCATGGAGCGTCTTACGTGGAAACCGAAGCCAGAGAATCGCCTAGGTGTAAGTGAAATGCAGCCTGTACGGGCCCTGCTCGGCTGCTTCGGGGTATTCCTAGATGTCGGATGATGTGTTCCCAAGGGTCCATTCATTTTGGGCACCTGACTGGAGGCACTGTACAGACCTCTGCAACTGAGACCCTGCAGTCTTATGATTCATGGAGGCACCCAGGCAACCGTGGGATGCAGGATGGGGATGCTAACTGTTCAGTCTGCTTTCTGGCAATGCAGCTGTATTCGCCACGGTGCCCTTCCAGCGGTAGGATTTTAAACACCTTGTGCAACCCAGAGTGTGCCCGGCTGCATAAGCTGCAGCCTGCAGAACCAGAAATGGAGGCCAAATGCACAAGTCTAGGTCTAGGCAGGGGAGGCTAATTCTTAAAAGAGCTGGATGCAAATAGCAGTAGCTATCTTCAAAGGGAGGGGAGAGTCAGATCTCCGTGTCCCTCAAGGTACTCGAAGAACGGGGAACTGAAACTCGGCAGCCCTGGCCTGACCCAGCACGAGGACCAGCTCATGCACGGCCAGCGACAGGCTGGCGGCCTCGGCCCCGCGTGCTGCATCGATCGCCCGGCGCGGCTGCGCTCGGAAGAGGCCAAGCGGGAGTCCCCCTTTAATTGCTGTCTAACCTCCCCTTCCTGACAGGCAGGACGCTGCCCAGCCCTCCGTTTCAGCAGGTGTGTTGAAATAAAAATGACAACCGATTAAACAAATTACTTTTAGAAAGAAGCCGGCGAGCTGGCCTGAACGACGGGAGAGGCTCTGCGGTGTTGCCTCTTTGCCCCCGGTTCGAAGAAGTTAAGCCCAAAGCATACGGAGTCAGAGAACCTTGGCAAGCAGAGCTCTTTACGCTTTGCTTCAATGCTGTCCCATGGGAAAAGGGAAGCCTCAGGGTTTATTTTTTTTTTCTTTTTCCTTCTTTTATTTTCTGAAGTTAAGCCCTCAGAGTGAATGCATCAGCCAGTATCCCAGAAACCTGATTCATTTTCCGATGACATGAGTTTGCTTTTTAAATACAGCTATAAGACAGACATTTTTTTTTTTTCCCAAGGACAAGCGAAACGTACCTCTCTTTGCTTATATCTGTTTGTTACTTGCCGAATGTCAAAGCCTTCCGTGCAAGTGTCTCCAGTGGATTTCCCACTGCTCTTAAGCAGAGGCAACCAGCGCCAGCTCCCCGCGGCCACGCTCCAGACACACGCGATGCACGGAGCTCACCGAAGGGGAGAGGAAGAGGCAGCCACGGTGCGTTTCAGATTTTATTGTTGCAAGCTGCTCCTGTCCTAGCCACATCCGAGCACGAATGCCAAATTTGTCGTTCCCGATATAAACTTAGGTGCTAAAAATAAACAAGACAGCTTAGAGGAATGAACTCGCACCGTGCCTACTGTGGAAGGCAAAATACTCTCTTCAGATGGCACCATCCGCCCGCCTCGCTGGTACAGCACACTGCTAGGACCGGGGGCTCCGAGGTTTATTTCCCACTCTAACTTGCCATGTGGGCCCGGCATAAATCACTTCTACCCTCTCTGTACAGCCACCTTGTAAGTGCGTACAATAACCTCGGCTTCCCTAGGGTGTTGTGAGGTTTAATTGCTTGCAGACTGCTCTCAGGTCCTCAAAGATTTGCAGAAGTGCAAAGTAATATTAATGCACAAACTCAGAGCACACATTTCACACAGTTATCTACCCTGCCTGGCTGGACTGGTTCCCAGCATTTTGCTCAGATGATTTTGCTTCATTTAATCCATTTTAATTACCTTTTGCTGATTGCTTTTGCCCTTTGTTTAAAACATTTCAAATTCCTAATTGCATCTCTGGGTTCTCCCATCAGTTGTTGTCGTGTGGCTGGTTCTTATCAGCAAGGCAGGGTTTTCTCAGTTTGTTTTCAGATGCTCTCGTGTAGGGTGAGCAGCAAGGCACACTGAAACCCAACTCCGGGTCATGTTTGTTTGTTTGCTTTACTAGCGCAGGAACTAAGCAGGTTTTCACAGTTTCTCCAGGAAAGGGGCCACCCATTTTGTGGTCTGCACTTTGCTAACAGACAATTTAAGGCTTGAAAGTAAACAGACGATTTTGTCTGCCTCCTGTTGTAAATTAGTGGTTCCTGTGCTTTTTTGGGGGCAGCTGCACCAGTTAACCAGACTGAGACCTTGTCTGAACCTTACGAGTTTCAGCCCAGGGTGGTTTCTGGGATGCTCCAAACCCCAGGCTCAGAAGGAAGCAGCCCAACCTCCACTCAGCATCATCACTCAAAAGCAACTTAAAAGCTGCATGTGCCGGTCCCTCCGCATGCCGGCAGAGGAAGGAAGTATTAACCCCCTCGTCCCCAGTAAAAGACAGGTGGCTTGTCCTCTACAGAGGCTTAAAAGCTGAAACCGAACCTATGGCAGAATCTCAGCACTTGCAAGTGAAGGCCAGTGTCCACTAGACTTGGTATGGAAAGGAGGAGGAGCGGGCAGTGTGTTCCCTGCTCTGCAGAAACCAGCCTGGGAGCCAGACCAGCATGCAAGGTTTAAACCCGGGCAAAGCAGAGCGCAGCCGCGTACCACGGCTCACCAAGCGAGCGGCAGGAGAGAAGGCCAACACCTCTGGAAGCCCTGCAGCCAGCCCTTGCCGGGCAGCACATCGCTCCTGGTCCTTGTCCAGGGAGCCGCTGCAGTGAGGGCACTCCTGGTCCAGCGTGGGCACTGCCAGCGGCACAGCCCTGCTCCTCGGGGCCCCAGCTCTTGGCATCAGGTTACTTTGGGCAAATCTCCTACAAGTGAGCGTGGAGAAGAGCGTGCAGCCCTCGGGCTCTGGCCGCGCAGCCTATCTGCCCCGGCACGGGCTCTGTAGCTCATAGGACACACAACCGGAGACTTTCTCGCGCCTCCTGTTTTACACAGGGTCCCTCCAGCGTGGGGCAGGGGACAAGGCTGCGATTCCTCAGGGGTGCAGTGCTGGGGGCTGTGAGCACAGCCCCTGCGTGACGCAGGGGGACGCCTACGTGGCAGCACCCACACGCACATGGCTGCGGTGAAGCAGACGTGCAAGGCGGCACGGAGCGGTGCAAGGCACGCGTGGCTCCGGCGTGCCACGGGGACGATGCACGCAGGGCAGGCAGCCCACGCCGGGGCACACGCAGCCCACGTCAGGGCACACGCAGCCCGGAGCGTGGTGCGCAGCGTGGCCAGCAGCCCTGTGCCGGGCGTGTGCCTGCGTGCCGCCGGTGGGGCAGGGCGGGCCCGGGCACTGAGCCCAGAGCCGCGAGTCCCTCCGTCCGCGACAGGACGGATGGCACAGCCTCGGGGATGGCCGGGCCGGGCTCGCCCCACGCCTCTCTCGTCCCCATCACGCCGCTTCCCCAGCCCTGCTGTGGCTGGAGGGACGCGCGGTTCCTCTGCTTGGCTGCGGGTGGTTTGGGCGACAGCTCCTGCCCGATGGCGTTAGCACTTCTTGTTTAATGCTAATAATAGCAGCCACGTGCGCATGTTCCCATCGCCGCGCGTCTCCGGTGCGCCTGGCGCAGTTCGGAGGGACTGTAAAGGCCAGCGAGCAAACTCACGGCGTAGCGAGGCAGCGCGGGTTGATGCCATCCGCCACGGCAGCCCCTGACTGGGTGGTAACGGCATCCTGAAGTGGACGGGCCGTGAAGGCCACCACGAGCAAATCAGGGACATTTCAGTGGAACCTAAATCCATTTCAGAGATTTTCTGAGCTTCCTTATCCGCAGTTTATGAGCGCGGTGGCAATGAACTTTGTACTGAGCTTTGTGTTGTGCTGTGCCGACATACCTCAACCTTCGTTCTGGGCTGACAGTGCCCCGGCTCTACAGCTCCGAGCCAGCCCTCTGCGGAGCAGATACCCCGGTCTGCGCCTCCCGCGTGACTCTTTCCTCATCTGCTTTGCCCCTGCCGCCTAGCCCTGGCTCTTTCCGTGCGTCAGCTAACATACTTCTGCACTTTGGTGTTTATCCTCTTCCCTTTTTACCTCCTTCACCAGCATGTCCAAGGTGGGGTTGTCAACGGGTACATGCAACAGCTTGCTTTTTGCCACTGTGACTTGCAGCATCCGTGTTTCGTGTGCGGATGAGTTCCCTGCCTTTATTTCCCCAAAGAGAGCTAAGCCTTTATCTTTGCAGCTCCTTCTACCCTCTGCTCATACTTCTCCCTTCAAAGCAGGCACGACCTTGGTGCCTCGCTACCTAGCGTGTGCAATGACTCGGTTAAGTTGGCCGACATAACCTAAGGAGCATGGAACCATCAAACTAATTGTCACTTGTTTCCTAAAGCAGGATTTTCACTTAGCTCTTTGGTGATGAGCGTATGGGGAATACAACGTTTCTGCTTCTTATTTAACGATCCGTTGACAGGAAAGATCGAGTAGGCAGAAATCTAAATTCTGGATTCTCTCCAATTTTTTATCCACGGGAGCCCAAGCCTTTCAGCATTGGGAAAGCAGCAACAGGAAACGAGTCAGGGGGAATTTTAGGAGCTGTTGAGATGGCTGCAGTGTTTTACATTCCCAGAACTCAGCAGGCAGGCAGCTGTCTGGTCTATTAATCCTTTCCAAGTTTCTCTTTTGCCCCACGAATGCATTCCTATTGTGCCCGTAGAACACGCAAGGCACGGTCCCATCCTGGTGTTATCCCCTTGCACGTCGCGATGGGGAAACACCAGCAGCTGTGTTCCATCTCGCTGAAAGGGAAAACGGGACCTGTGCGCCTGTTGTGCTTGCCTACCACAGACTTCGAGTAAGCCTGAGCCGTTTCAGGGTTCCCTGCTCCCAGCTGGATTTCCCGTGGCAGCAGGCTGCGCGGAGCTGAAGGGAAAAGCTCGGAGAGAGATGCCGTTTTTCCTCGGGAAGGCGCAGGAAAGCCTCCCCGGCTGAGTCGGAGTGAGCTGCGCTGCGCTTTTCTCAGCTGGATGTTGCTGTGACATCCGTGTTTTTCTTCCTCCTTGGCCCAGCTGCTGAAGCTGCTTTCCAGACCCCCCGAGCAAACTTGGACACTTCGCAGGACTGTCTCCTCGCCCCATGCGAAAGCTGCGTCCCCGGGGCTGTCTCCAAGAAAGCTTTGGAGCACGGCACCCCTCCAGAGGCCGTTTGGACAGCCCAAGCATCAGCGCGTTGCAGAGAAACTGCCTCCACCTCCACCCGCAGACCCTCGTGCCCCGGGGAAGTTCCTTTAAGGTCAGGGTCAAGACGGATCAGCAGGGCTGTGTGAAGGAAGCCACTGCATTAATTAGAGGAGTTCTGTGGGTAAGCGGAGCGTGCCAGGCCCAGCAGACTGTCACTGGAACCTTACACCAGCGTGCGAGGCAGACGGGCCTCGGTGGAAAAATCTTGGCATCCAGAGGTTACCGCTGCAGCCTGGCACGCTGTCAGCAGAAAATCCCTGCTGGCTGGTTTCTACCTGCTGAAGGAAATCTGGGCAGGAGAAAAGCCAAACCTCCTCCCTTTTCCACGCTCTGTCCCATCCCGGCCCCCGCCTCCCCCACCGCCCGGAGTCAGCGCTCGCAAGCACCCCAGCCGAGGCCAGAATTCCTCCCACAAAATACGGCTGGAACGCAGCCACGAACGGCTCAACCTAAACACAAAGGGGAAGACAAGCCTAAAATAAACACGCACGCACACAAGCGCACACACGCATGCACACACACGGCGCTCCGATGTTCGGGGGAGGCGGAGGGGGAAGCGGCGGTCGGAGGGTGGCTGGGTGGTGAGGAAAAATTTCATGCTGGCCTCTTTAAAGGTGTGTTATTTGTTCAAGGCTGTCCAAACATTTGCGGAGCGCTGGCAGGCCCGGAATGTGTGCAAGAGCTCCGGCAGCGTGTCTTAGGCGTGGGAAAGCTCTGCTCTCCTCAACCTTTACAGGCTTGTTCCCCCTCAGGCAGTGATTCAATAAAACCCGCGCCAGAGATTTATTGAGCTGATAATGACAGCTTCAGTCAGCAGGCAGACACCAGCAAAGCCGGGGGAGAGGGGGAGAGAGACTCCCAAGTCGCAGAGGAGGGAAGAAAGATCCCAGCGCCTTGCCTGGACGGGACGCGGGCTCCGCGGTTCCCGGGGGCGGGCGGGGGTCTCCGCCGCGGTTAACAACAAGGGCTAGAGCCGGGCTTTCGGGCCCCTTTCGCCGGGTGCCCGAGCACGCAGCCGTGCCAGGCGGAGCAGAGGGTGTGCCTCGCAGGTGTGCAGGGCTCCCCGGCGTGTGGGAATCGCCGGGGAGCAGAGCCGGCGTGCTTCCTCGCCCAGGTCAGGGATGCGGCCGTGGGACGGGCTGGGCACCTGCCCCCCAGGGAGACGGTGTCCTGGGTGAAGCGCCCCGGCCGAGCTGGCCGCCTCCGGGGGGGCCGTGCCGCGCTCGGCCCCTGGCCCGCTGGGCAAGTTGCTTCACCTCCCTCCCCGCCACCGCCCTTTGACTGTTTAGCTCTGGATAATTCCCCGGGCTAGCAAACGCTAAGCTGAGAAGGGCAGCAAGAGGCTCGCTGCTTGCGCCGCGCTGGGGTATTTCTAGCAGGCTGCACTGGACGCGCCGGGAGAAGTTCTGTTCTTCGCGGAAGGGCAGGAGGAAGATGGTGGCCGTGAGGGCTTGCTTAAAGGCATTGCTGCTGGTCTAGGTCGCGCAGCCCAGCTTGCGGTGCCCAGGGATAAAGAAAATGCCCCGTGAGAGAGCTCTGTGCCACTGGCAGTACCATTTCACTGGCCATTCACTGGCCCACTCAGGCCAAGTGGTGGTTTCCCTCACTGTTTTCCTTAACGAAACCCTGGCAGATAAAAGCAAGGAAGAGCCCAGGGCTAAGTGTCCGTGCGAAAGGCCAGCAGTTCCAGCGAGGCACTTTGCACCATCCTACTGTCCCACAGGACTTTGTGGTCACTCTGGAGTTAAATCCCGCAAACACACCTGTGGTTATCAAGTCCGTTTTCCCAGTGGGAAATGCACGAGATAGAAGGGAAGTGACTCACACGGCGAGGCAGCAGCACGGCCAGGAACCAACCTTTCTGACTCCCTGCCCGCGATAACCCGGGAGCTTTATGTGCCCGCACATACGTTCAGCCCAGCAAGCAGCTATGTGACATGTGCGTGTAGGGAACATGGCATTAGGACTCCCCTTCTGCAAGCCCTGAGCGGCTCCGCTCCGGTTTTACTGGGGTGCAAAGCCATTTAATGGCAGAGCCCAGGGCCTTTCGTGCGGCGCGGCGCAGCGCTTACCTCGGGAGGGCCGTTGTCGCTGTTCTAACAAAATTGCTTCAAGGGAAATCCTTCCCGAGATAACCTTCGGTCTTGCGCTCAGCAGCCAGGGAGACACGTATCTCTTAGCCTTGGCACTCAGGTAGCTGAAGGCAATAGAGGCATAGAAAAATGCGGCTAGCTAGCATTGCTGGGATAAAAGGGAGCTCGCATCGCCTCTCTTATTTAATTATTACCGTCTGTGTTCTTTCTGGCATTGCAAACATTTGGGAACTTGGCGGCTTACTGCCCGTATTAATACAAAGTGTTTTCTCTATAGTGAGAGTCCTCCGTGGTGCTGGAGGGGGTGGTTTTAGCCTCATGCCCGAAACAGCTAGACTTTCTCAAGCGTTAGGTTCAAATCCCAGCAGGACCTAATGAGAGCTTCGTGTTGCTAGACGCAGAGAGGGAGTTTTGCGGGTGTTTCGGCTGAGGCCACGGCTCTGCACGGACCTTACAGTTCCAACAGCCCTTTGCAATTTGGCTGTCAACAAAGAGGGCAACTGGTTTCTATAATAAACACTCGGGGATAGATTTTCAAAGAGCAGAGGCCCTGCCTCGTTTGGGTGTGTGTAATTTGTAACAGAGAGCAAATCCAAGTGTCTGGATTGCTGCCTCTTTCTGGCTTGCACTTGGCTCTAACATTTGGGCCTGGGTTTGGTGGATATGAAGGAAGCCATTCCTCTGACGATACGAGCCCTGGTATAGTAGAGCTTCCCTGGTCTTGCTGTTTGGTGTGTCCAGGATTGCAATTCCAGGTGATGTCCCAGCTGGGAAAGGAAAGATGGCTCTTTGCTTTCAGATGGGAACAGTCTTAGCTCTTAGCCTTAACCTGCCTTCTCTGACCCCTGATATTGATCCTTTGCAGCATCTGTGGTTTCACCTGCAATTAAAGCAGCACTTTTTGTCCTGGCTTGATCCTGCTTGGCCTGCAAGAGCCCTCCATTACCAGTTCGCTCACGGGGAGCAGCCTCTCCATAATCTCAAAGGTCTTTGCACTTGCTCGTTCCCTCTCCCTCTCTCTGACGGAGTGTCCTGTGTCAGCCCCAGCTCTTTGGCGTTATTTATTTCAGTGAGGTGCCTCTGAACTGGGTAGCACCCAAAGGAAAGGGCAACGGAGCCAGGATTCTAGCTGCCAGGCAATCCTATATAAACCTGTGCTGTATTGCGACTCCAGGCATTACAGCAGGGAACAGGGAGCCAGGGATGCCAACTGATGAGAAAGCCATCCAGGCGCCACAGGAAAGACACTGGGAAGATGCAGAGTTGCTCTCTAGTGCTACACTCGATGCGTCCTAAACCCACACCTAAGTTTGAAGGGAGGCATAAAGATTGCTTGGAGGAGGGAAACGTTTTGCTTAGAATAAGAAATGCAGTCTTAGGTCTGCAGAATAAGTACAGCTCAAACAGCGCCTAGCATAGCCTGGGCTCCGGGAGCTGTGGAAGGGACAGAGTAGTAGGAGCACTGAATCTGCACAGAGTGTATGTCCTCCCTCCATAAGCATCCCACTCCCGGCAGGGGAGGCGGCAGGAGGTGCAGACTCTTCTCCTTTGTCCTCGTCTCTTCCTCCCCAGAGCCCAGGCCAGACCTCGCCAACGTTATGCAACCCTGTCTGGAGCCCTGCAAACAAACCAGCTGGTTGCTCTGGAACACGCAGCTCTCCTGCTGACGCCAGTCCAGTCAAGTCATAGATCAGATGACTGCTGCCCAGAAGCAGGGCACTCGGTCCAGCTGCTAAGCGTATCCTCAGGCAGAGCTAACTGCAGCCAGGACGGAGCTCTTCTCTTGTAGCGCCCGTAGTCTGACGGAGGAGAGCACCCAGCTGTCTTCCTGGAGCTTTCCAGGGGCTGCCTGAGCACGGCACGTGCAGCGTCTGCTCAGCCACAAAGCCGTCTTTCTTTTCCAGCAGTGGCATGAGTCGCTCCGAGAAACGCGCGCTCTTGGCAAAACAGCCCCCAGCTCCTGAGTCACTGCCTGGCACAGCTGTCGTCGGGAGGGCAACGTCCTCCCCGGGGGGCAGGTATCGGACAAATCTGGTGCTCTCAGCGCTGCCCCGGGAGTAGCCACGAAGATATTGCACACACGTGCGCGCAGGCACGCACCCCTCGCCTGGCCCTTCCAAAGGCTCTGCTGGATCCTCAGCCTTTTCAGCATCTGTTCCACATCACCTTCCTCGTTTTCCAGGCTCTGTGGACTCGCTCCATCCTGTCCCAGATGTTTCCATCCTCTACATCCCCTCATGGCATGAATACTCCTAATAGCGCTGAGGAGTGAGTGCAGATGTTTTGGTTCTGGAGTAAGCCCTGGTACAGGATGGGTGCGAGGCTGTGCAGCCGAACGCACAGGCCGCATGCAGGGCTTGAACCTGGGAGCAGCGGTGAAAGGCAGGAGCCTCTCAAAGGAGCAGCCCTTCTGCGCTGCAGGCCTGGCTCCCCACGCTGCCCGGTGGCACACCGGCTGTTACCACGGGTCACCTCACCCTCCGTAGCCAAGGCAGCTGAGTGGCAGAGGCCCGCCGTAATTCAGAGGACAGCCAACATCACCCCCACATCGCGTTCAGCTGACTGCGACCCTCCGTCATTTCCTCGGAGGCACCCGCCAGCACCTCTCTCCTTCCCCGACCAGCTCCTTTCCTCTGTGGGGTGGGGACCCGCAGCGGCTCAGCTGCTGAGAGGGCTGCAGCAGGCTGCGTGGGGCACCCCGCCGTGGGTCAGACCCACGCAGCAGCAGCAGCACCAGGCTGACGGCAGGGAGGGGTGCCGGGAGCACAGAGCTCAGGGATAAGGTTCGTGCTGTCGAGAGACTTCATCTTTACTGGTGCATTATCGAGCCTGTTGGCTTCTAACACACTCCCGGGATGAAAGCACAAGGGGAGCGATTGTCCGAGTATTTACCAAAGTTTAGGTCCGATAAGCCCTGTTGATTTTACAAGTGCTCCTTGTGGCCCCGGGAATGACTTTATGGCTGGAGCGAGCAGGTGGAATACTTTGTGGTGGAGAGGAAGGAGGGGAGACACACCAACCAAACCCACCATTATCCACTTGTTTGCCGATTATTTCTGTGCAATTTAACTCCTTGCTAAGCACCCCAGGCTCCCCCAGTGTGCTGTGTGCTTTCCATCGCCCCTCTGTGGGCTGCTCGCTTCAGGTTAGGAAAGTCCTCGTCAAATTCCTCATGCTTACATTTCTCCTGAGAGTTTCAGATTAAGGATGGAAACATCTCTAGTGAAGGGCAGAAGAACCTCCTCTCACCGAGATCCCCTTGTCTATGAGCAACTTTCTTTTGAGGAAGTGGTAGAACATCTCTTGCTAAAGGTTTTTAGAAATAGACCAAAACCCAGTCAGCACCAGCGGCTCGTATGGTGTAAGCAGGCATTAATGCCACCCAAGGATCCGAAACTAGAGAGGCAGAATCGCCCTGAGCGTTGGCTGACGGGCCCTTCTCCGAGCTCTCATCCCCTTAACTAGCTGCCTCCATGCGCAGCTCCGGGCAGCGCTTCCATCGGCGCCGATACCAGGGCACTTCTGAGGGCTAAATGTCGTCGCCGGTAGGAGCCGATGCCACAGCATTTGAGTGAGGGTTTATATCCCGTGAGGAGCTGCCCATTTTGGTTCAGAGCTCTCTCCCTGCAGAACACTCCTCGCCACAGAGCAGGTGGCAAAGGAAGACACCGTGCCGCTTCAGATTTTCAAGTAATCGGGGTTTTATATGCTGTCACTTTTGCATGACCTTTCTGACAATCTCAGCTGTTATCTTCAGTCCTTCTCTATCCCGCCTCACTGCAGCTCTTTGTACATTGGCTTTATTTTACAGGCGGAAAATAATGCGCATTAGTTTGCTGAGGGCTACACAAACCAAACCAAACCAAACCAAACCAATACGTCTCAAATTAGGGACAATATAAACCAGGGCAGCAAAACCACTGGGCAAATCTTTGCAGCACCTGGGAAACAACCAGCCGTGCGAGAACCTTCCTTCCTGGAGCACGGGACCTCAGCGAGAGAGCTCGGAAAAGAACAGAAACTGCTGAAGTCTTCATTTCCCCCCATTACTCCGGTTCAGCACCAAAACAATGAATCTTTCTGTAAATGCTATTTATGGTGAGGGGCACCCTCACTGGGGTGAGGATGGGAGCTCAGATTTTTCAGATAGAAATAGTAAGGGGTTTGGCATCCTCAGGAAGTCAGAGTATCTTTGCTCTTAGCATCTCAGATGGAGAGGAAAGCATTTGAAGTCAGACAAAATAAATAATTCAGTTTCTACATTAACGCAACAGTTTCCTCTCTGCTCGCTCTGCCATTTGTCTGCAATTCTGGAAAGCAGCCTTCTTTAAGATGGCATTTAAGTATTTTCTTAAGTGCTTTTAGATTCAACAAAGCACTTAAGACCGTGTTTTAAGTTAAGCGCCTGTTTAAGCGCTTTCTTGAACGGGGGCCTCTCCGATAAGAATTTGCGTACCACACAACACGTCTGCATGTGTGAGCATCGATAGCGTGTCTCACTGAGACAGCGTATGGAATCGGGTACATTGTGCGTGTGTGCGTATATCAGCCTGCCTGTTTACATGCATTCATACGGAGATGTTTATCCGGCTCTTACAACAAATAAAAGGCATCTTGGTGTAAGTGCCCTCTTTCAGAATACAGCTGATAATTACTGTAAACATCCCGGGTGCTGGAAAGCCCTGCTTGTTTGATGTGAGGTGACAGGGCCTGGTTGCCCACGTGCTGCTATCTCCTCAAAGTCTCCCCGGCTGCCAAAACCGCAAAGGCTGTTGATATTCCAGGTATCGGCAGTCTGGCTGCTGCAGCAGCAGCTCTCGGGAGCGGGTCACTGAGTAATTAGCGATATTACTAACGGGTAGGAAACCTGAAGCAGCCGGTGACGTCCAGTCCCGGTGGAACCGTGGCCCTAGGCTAGGACCTGCTGCCGGTCCCCGGTATGTGACGGGATGTGTGGCTCCCTCAGCCCGTGGGGTTACGACCCGAGAGCCGGGCTGGCTTTCCCGGCCCTGCCAGCCAGGCTGCTGTGGCAGGCACGGCTACGCCGAGCGGCGACGCCAAAAGAAGCGTCCTAGCTGCTGCACCGCGTCCGCTCCTTAGCCACGGCGAAGAAAGGCCTCAAAGAGGAAATGGCCTGAAGTTGCACCAGGGGAGGTTCAGATTGGACATTCGTAAAAATTTCTTCACCGAAAGGGTTGTCGGGCACTGGCACAGGCTGCCCAGGGAGGTGGTGGAGTCCCCATCCCTGGAGGGATTCAAAGGATGTGTAGACGTGGCACTAAGGGATATGATTTAGTGGGGGACTTGGTAATGCTGGGTTAATGGTTGGACCCGATGATCTTGGAGGTCTCTTCCAACCAGAACAATTCTACGATTCTATGAAGAGCTGGGGCCGCTGCCGTGACTGCTCCTGCTCGAGACGAGCCTTCCTCTGCAACAGGGCTGCCGAGCAGGGGCCTGGCACCACGGCTAATCTGCTTTAACCGGCTCCTGGAGCACCCTGGTCGTGCCGCTTCAGAGAGGAAACGCAGTGCTGGGCTTTCTCTTTTTTTTTTTTTTTGCGAGTATCTGTGGAACAAAGCGCCTTTCTTCCCGGCAGACTGGCTGACCTAACACAAGGGGAATTGTCCTCCCCGGCACAAAGGGCGGGGGCGGGCGCCGCCGCTGCCGAGGGCGGAAATGGCCGGGCTCCTCGCTGGGCTGCACCTGTGTCCGCGGCCTCCGGCCCCGCCACGCCGGCACGGACGCCCGCGCCGTGGGCCGCCCCGGCCCTCACCTGCCGGGAGGCGTGGGGCCGCGCCGTGGGAACTCTCCACCCCTCGGCTCGCCTGCCGCCGGGCCGCCCGTCGGACCCGGGGCTGGGCCCGGACGCCCGGGTTAATGAATTGCACCCGGCAGCGAGGGCGGGGGGGAAGAAAGGGACTGCTGCGGGGAGTCGAGTATGCGAAGCCCTTAAACACATTTTACGCCCTGTCTCTTATCAGCAGCCCGGTCTCCCAGCAGAAGTTGCCTAACCCTGTGAAGAGGGAGAGAAATCCGCCTGCTCCGGGGCGGTTTCAGCCACGGTCGCCCCGGGGCGAGGCCAGGGCAGGCCGGCAGGCCCACGGGCAGGCTGTGACAGCGGCAGTGGCAGCCGAGCGCGGGAGGGGAAGACCCTCGGAGCCGATGAGAGGCGGGCGGGTGGCAGCGTATTTTTCGCATGACAAAGATGCCCTTGTGCTGCCCGGGCCAGAGCAGAAGATGCTAATGGGAACTGTCTGTCCCAGGCCCAGAGCGCTGCGATCTCAGAGCAACAGAGAAATTGTAACTGGAGCTATGAGTATCAACGGGAGCATTTCGGTTGCAACCACAGGGTTTTAAAACCACTACATAAATCCACTTGAAACAAACTCAGCTGAGACCTCTGATTTCTCCAAGGTTCAGCCTTCAAAATGCCGCAGAACACAGTTCTACCTGAAGCCATGAACGGCCCACAGAGAGCCCAGAGCCAGGAGCATCCCACAGCCACACTTCTCCCTTCACCTTCCTGTTCCCCTCCCGCTCCTCCTTGGATGTCCTTGCAAACCAAAATGAGGAGCATCTAGCTGCGGAGACATCCAAGCCATGCATCAAGGACCTCTAATTTTCCTTGCACTTTGAGTTGTTAAGGTGCGGCTTTTCCATTCAGCTTCATTTGTGGCCCCGATCCAAAGTCAGCCGTAGAAGGACAGGATCGCCCTGCCTGCAGCCCCGCACCCTCTCCCGTGGTGCGAGCTAACAGCGACATGGTAGACAGCCTGAGGTTTCTGCCTTGAGTCCCAGGGGCTTCGTCCAAGGGCTGTTGGTGCCACGGCGAGACCCCAAAAGGCTTTGGGTGAAGTTCAGGCCCTGGACATCTCCAGCTGACTGAGGAGACTGCTTGGAAATGTGTGTGGCTCATCAGGGCCCGCCCCTGAGTCCCCAGGCAAAACCAGGAGGATGGAGTAATAGAGGTGAGCTTGTCTCCAAGACATCCACCCATGTGCCTCACCCTGAGCACCGCAGCGGGCGTTGCTAAGTCATTGCAATTGGCGTGGCCCGAGACAGGTCCTCAAAGGGTTCGTCGGAGGAAAGCGAGCAGAGGCGGCTGTGGCGCGGGGTCCAGAGCCGTGTCTGCGGCCGCGGGGCAGGCTGCAAGGCGCCGCAGGCTGCCAGAGCTCCCCGGGCTGCCGCAGCTCCCCGCAGCCCCCGGGGCAGAGCGACTCACCGCCTCGGGGGGCCGGGCGCGATTTTGCCCGGCTGGCCCCGGCTCAGCCTGCCAGCTCCCTGGGCATTCACGGAGATGGTGTGGGTCAGGCAGTTACAGCCGTGCCGAGAGCCTGCTCCGCACGGTGCCTGTTCTGGGTGGGCATAAAGATCTGCTTTGCTTTGCTGCTCTGGTGGCAAGCTATGGGCCAGAGCTCTGTTGGAGCTCCTGCTAGCGAGCGTGGAGAACTCAGCTAGGCCAGCGTACGAGAGGGAAGGTGAAGTATCGAGGTCCTTTCTGCAATTTTTTATAAAAGGAAACATAAGCATGGAGCAATTGTATAGAGGTCGAGATGGAGCCAGGCCCTCGAATTGTTTCTTGCTGAAGCCCAGATCGCCACTGTGATCACGCAGGCTGATGTCTCCGAAAAAATATCCAGGAATGCAATGGTTAATTACAAGTGCCCTGCATTGTTCCTCCTTATGCTTCAGAGTCAACAACCCCAGTGCCCTCCTCTGAGCTCAACCAGATCCCCTCCTCACTCCCCTGCGGTGATCTGCAGGGCCTGGGGAAGTGGGCAGAGGAAGAAGAGAGACGCAGGAGACGGCCTCTGTGGCCGTGTCCTCGTGCAATGGCGGTGGTTTCCGTGTCAGGGAGTTCATGTCCGGAGAAGAGGGAAGCCGGAGTGCCTGCACATTCCAGCGTTTGGCTGATGCTGCCTGCCCTGCCACACGCTGCCTCTGCCTTATTTCCTTGTGTGTGTGTGTGCGGCGTTGCCTCTGGCACCCGGGATGGTGTTTACACTTTGCATACAGAATAACACAACTTGATATGAATCTGGCTTGCAAAAAAAATAAAAAGGGAAAGAAAGACAGAAAGAGCAAACCCCAAACTCTGCAGCTGAAAAAATACTGCAAGCTCCCACGGCAGCCAAGATCAACAGCAAGGACAGGCTACTACTCTCTAAGGGGGATACGGATGGGTTTTGCTAACCCACTTCTAATTTGTGACAGAAATAATCACAGAAGGAAGGCAGATCGGCGCCTGCCCGTCAGGGCGGCTCACTCTGGTGCCAGGAGAAGGGAGGGTACGGAGCAGCTGGACTCCTTGCAGTGAACCGCACTACTTGGGAAACACCGGCGATGCTTCTGAAGGGGTTAAATGGCAACCGGTTTCTGTTCCCCCATTCCCCCAGTGCGAGGAGATAAAAGCCTTTGGAAGGCCAGAGCATTCCCATGGGGAGCCGGCGGCTGTCCGTCAGTCCTGTCCCAGACCCCCGGGCCCCAGGCAGGAGTGAGGGGTGCTCTCCACAGCCTGCAATCGCGCTGCTAACAGGCATGGGGGTCCCAGCCCTTGAGCCGCTCGGCTTTGCATCATAGTGCGGGGCAGGGAGGCAGAGCTGGGAGATGCTGATCCCACCCCTGCTAACACAAAGGCCTTTTACAGCTCATTTGTGGTTCTGCTGAGGACTTCTCAGGGCACTGGTGCTGGAAGACAGGGAAGACTTTTTTTTCAGCTGTCAGTTTTCCTTATGTCCTAAAGCGATGTCGTCTGGATGGAGTGAGGAATCACCGGTACCTTCCCCCTGCCCTGTCTCTGTCAATTGTCTCCAGGACTTTCCGCTCTCGCCCACCTTTCCAGTTCAGCTCTTTTTCAATCTCAGTAGCCTTATTGGCATGACACAGTTTGCAAGTATTGCCAAAGTTAATACATCAAATGTCCGTCCCCAGGAGCAAGCATTTCTCAGCACAATTACTCCCCAAAGACTCATCGAATGCACAGGCCACGGCTGAACACTACGGTTTAATGCCCTCATTAAATAACGATGAATAACCACCCCACCCCCCATCAATGTCATCCTGGTTTCAGAGTACACAGCCTCTTGGGCTCGGAATCTCAGGGCCACACGGGCAGAGCGTTGGGAGCTCGTTCCAGCATTTATTTGGATGACAGGCGCCCGTCCAAAACCAGGCCCCCGTTGTGCCTGGCATTGCACGTACAGAACAAGGAAAAGTCCCTGGCCCAAAGAGCTTGGACAATGCAGACACATAAATGATTATTCTTCTCATTTTATTGACATGTGAGGTGCTCAGGGACTTGCCCAGGGGCATGCAGTGAGTCAGCATCAGAGCTAGGGATTAAACCCAGATCTCCAGGGACTAAACTGCAAAACCAGTTCTCCCTCCAAGATGTAAATCCCAGCTCTGCAGGCCTTCCCATGGAATTTGCACCAGCGAGGCTACCGCAAGCACTTGTGAGACTCGGAGCAGCTCTGGCTCTGGCTCCCCAGTTCGTCCTCTGCTTCCAAAGAGATGTGACTGGTGCGTTTCGGCCCCAGAGCCGCCTGCGTTGCTGCAGGGGCTGGCGCAGCGCCCGTGTGCTTACCCTGTGTATACAGCAATTCTCTGGGCAGTTTGGGATACTGGAAGAGGAAAGCCGTGCACACGCTGTCAGCGTCTTAATTCTGCTTTTCTGCCGCTTAAATGTCTCACAGACAGGAGAGGGCTCGGATCCACGCTCAAATTACCACCGTGAGATAAATCCCCTGCTCGGCTGAGCCGAGGTAACTGACGTGCGCGTGCTCTTATTCAGCGGCAAAGGCAGGTTAATTCAGTTTAGCTTAGCTGGCAGCGCTAGCAACCGAAGCTGGGTTGTGTTACACGGTGTTTGCCGCAGGGGCAGAGCTGATGGGCAGACAGTTGCCAAGGCTCAGCTGGTGCATGGTAACACAGAAAGCTTCAGGACTTGCTCATGTCTTTCAGCCCTTCAGACAGGTTCCCTGTATCTGGCTTTAACAGATGAATAGACAAGAGGTGACTCACAAGGCTCTGGAAGAAACCTCTCCTCCCAGGTAACTGCTGGCAGCAGCTTACATGTGCCTTTTTTGCAGCCTGATCCTGCCCGTTCTTGGTTGCTGGATCCCGTAGCAGCTGAACCACAGGTCTGATCGACCCAGAAAAAACGCAGCACACCAAAACTGACAGGAAAAAGTTTAGGACATGCCATGACAATTCCCTGACCTCTCTTCTTTCCCCCTCGATGGGAGCAATTTCTAGCTACTAGGCATTTTCTCTGTTCATTTTGGAGTAGAAGAGATGGACACACCAGACTCATCTACACACAGAGCTCTGCACACGCACGCCGCATCCCGATCAACTTTTTATTGCCAAGATAGGTAGCTGTGTCCCAGCCGGGATCGGTGATGCTGGGCCCGCAGCCCGACATCCTCCCTGCTCTGGCTCTTGCTCCCTTCCAGACTTGGGGATGTTCAATGGGCTGGGAGATACTCCTGAAAAACAAAGCGGCAGCCTCATAAAGAAAAACCTCCTATAGAGGCATTTCAGGGTAGATTTCCCCATCCCTGGGCAGGGAGACAATGGTGGGAAGGAAGTCGGAGTCATTATCGTCATTGTTTCAAGGTTTAATCAGGCACTTGGGGATTAGCACCTCAGCACTGAGGGCACAGCTGGGTGGGAAAGGGCTTGGCTTTGTCCACCGCAGTGGAGAAAGGCCGTTTTGCTCACCGCTGAGCTGCCGTTTGAAGTGTTTCGCACTCTCCTGCAAGCAGGCTTGCAGGGTCCTGCGGCGGGAGGCAGACTGGCAGCTTCAGGCTCTGGGCAGCAAAGAAAGGCTGAGGCTTGCTGGGGAGGCTCCGCACCGCAGACGGGGGTAGCTGGAGGGTGGGGGGAGCCCATCAGCCAGGGCCCTTCCACCTCCCGCTCCTGCCTACGTCAGAAGGAATCGGCAAGAGGGTGTATTTCTGGAGAACCTGTTTTCCAGATCCGCTGGCATCCTTCCACCGCTCTCGGTGCATGCGTCATCATTTTATGAGGCTGCATCGTTCCCCGGGAGCCCCCTTCCCCTCCCCTTTCTCTCTCGCACACAGAGATTTTATTTATTTGTTTATAACACTTCGCCTATCCCCAGGATGCCTTTCATCTGCAAGCACTTAACCATTTCGGTGACAGGAGGGAGGGCGGCAGCTCAGGGAGGCAGGGCAGAGCCATCACCCCTTTGTTCCAGGCAGGATGGACCTGGGCAGCGCCGCTGGTCCCAGAGGTCGCTCCGCTTCCCCGGCCCTGCTGCCTTTCTCCTCGCCGGTGCAGAACCAGGCTCCTTGCACTTGGCTGGCCTGCAGAGACCCGGACTGGAGGGCAGCTGGCATGGCTTCGTGTGCACCTCCGGTGTCCGACAGGACTGGCAGACGTGTGGCTGAGAAGCAGAGCTTTCCCAGTGAAGCACGTCCCTTGGGGCCTGCTCTGGAGGCCTGATGTCCCCTCCTGGGACTGGCCTCTCCATAAGCAGGGGACAATGTCTCTGAAGGAGACAATGAGTCCAGCCCAAGCAGCAGCTTGGCCACCCTCATGTTGTGGGTGTTGCCTCCAGACACCAACTGCTGCCCTTGGCTCCTCTTTAAAGGGCTCTGAAAGACTTTTTGTTCACGGATTGAGTGCCGGGCTGTGAAGCGATGGGCTAGCTCCTTCCACGCTTGACGCTTTGAGAGGGGGCTTAACTCTTCTGCCCCGTTGCCTCAGCTGTGCCCATTTCCTTCCCCTGGCATCAGCCCGTTGCATCCCAGTCCTCCTGCAGCGCTCTCCCATCCACTCTGCCACCGCTGTCCCTTCTGTCACGATGTCTCATCCCCAGATGACATTTCTGGCTGTAGGAGAAACACTCGATCCAAACCATCCCTGCCCAAAGGACGTGGCGGGGAGCACCGTGCTGCCCTCCGGGGAAAGCTCAGCCTGGAAGAGGTGTAGGTGGGGAAAAGCCCGGCTCCAACTGCCACGTGCTTTGCAGAGGGGCAGAGGAGACAAGGTCTGACTCTTGCCCAAGAGGTGCGAGTGGGTGAGGGCAGGGTCAGACTTTGCACTCAGTATTGCCACTTCCAGGGGAGTTTTCAGCACCCACTATGTGTGTGTTGGGGGGTGGAGGGGGCTAAATATCCCAGCCGGGCAAGTGTCAACAGCAATTAGTGTTTCACACTCGGCCTGAGAGGGGGATAAACATTCACAAGTAACCAAGCAGTGCTGGGCTGCCTGGGAAAGAGTGCCAGACAGGGAGGAGGGGAGGAAGCCGAACAATGCCTTCTAATGCCATTGCTTTGTCAAGAGAAGTTTGCAGCTTGGTGGGAAAGATGCTCCATCCCACACATTTTCTTGTCTCCCCCTTGTTGCTTTGCAGTTATTGATTGGGGAGGCCCCAGGCATTAGTGCTTAGCTCCGTGCAAAGCTGCATCACTTCAGAGGGAAGCCCATGTAGCGTGAGCTCAGCTAAACCAGTGCAAAAGGCTGTGGGAGTGCTCTTACGGCCACACTAACCAGGCTGCCGCTGAGCAGGAATCACGTAAGGCAGAACTGACATGAGCCTGTCTTGAACGGTGCCTTGCATCAGGTACAAAAAACAGCTTCACTTTTCTGTCCTGGGAGCGTGGAGCAGGTACAACTAACCCAGTATGAGAGCAGGTATATGTGCGAGGGCAAACATACATTGTCAATAAGCCCATTTGCCATCCTCCCTTTGGTTGAACTGATGCAAATTTCGCTTTCAAAGTTCTCCTGTGGCTTCTGACAGTGCCCATGACCACGGCTGACTTGCTGCTGCTTGGCACGTGTGTGATGAAAAGAATAGGTGCTTAGCATTTACGGGGGTGGGACGTTAGGGTTCCACAGAACCAGCATTTTGCTACTACAACTGCCAGCCTTTCCGTCAGGAACTGACAGGAGCGACAGCATTCCCAGCCACGCCAGCTGGCAGGCTCTCCCGCAGTCCTGCTAGCTGCGGAAGGATGCGTGCAGGTGCGGGGCCTGGGAATGCTTTTGAAAGCATTTGGCAGGCTACCTGGCGAATCCCTATGGACCATGTGTGGAGCAACGCAGGCCTAGGCGGTGGGCTTAGAAGGCAGCTCCCCAGAGCTAAGGAGCTGCCACCGTGCCAGGTCTGGAAATGAATATCTCCTCCCTCCAGCCTCCCCAGTGCCGCTGCTGCTGGGGCATCGCTCACATTTCCTCCTGGCACTGACGGACAAAAGCCCTGCCGTGCCAGATGCTGTCCAAGCACTGCCACAGGGGCAAGCCCCTGCCATCCAGTCCGACAAATTGGGCAACAAATGAATATTTGTCCTTGTTTCGGCACCGAGGAGCAGAGGCCCAGGGAAACTGAAGCTGAACTTCTGAGTGTCAGTGGCCAAGTGGCCAGATCTCACAAGAGAAGAGGGTCTGAGCGACTCCATCCCCTAGTCCAGCCTTGGTAGCTCCCGGAGTCGCTGGGGGAGGCTGAACCAGGCTCTCTTCCTTCTCTGCGACCGGCTCCGGCTGCGAGAGCAGCTCATCTCTGCTCCTGGACTAGGCTGTCTCTCTCGGGAGAGCAAAGGATCTCAGTGCTGTCTGGGGAGAGGCTGTAGGCATTGTAGCTGCCGGGGTCGGGCTGTGCTGTGCCAACACCGGCTTGGGTAAACGTCTCCTGAAAATCACCCCCGCCGAAGCTCCCGAGGCCGGTGGAAGGACTGCCCCTCCTTTCCTCCAGCCTGGAGCTGCACAGGGCAGCGCCTGGCTCCGCGCAGCATCGCACAAAGGCGCTTTGTCGACATGATTAAAAGGCAGACGTTCTCTTTCTGGAGCCTGGCAGCAGCAAGTCCTGTCTGCCCTCCTCCGGGCGCCCTCCTCCCCCGGCTCCCCATCCGCGCCGCCAGGCTCCGTGATTAGGAGAGCTGCAATGCGTGCTCTCTCCTCCTCACGTGTGCGCACACGCGCGCGTGCACAGGCGCGCTGCAAAGGGGAGCTTCAAAAGAAGGATGCGTTCCTGGCTCTGAACCGCAGCAGCTCCTCGGGGAGCCGCTAATCCCACCCAGGGCAAGCAGAGAGCGCGACAGCTCGCGGTGACGCACCTTCTCCGGGGGAGCCACACAGAGGGACGTTAATGAGCTGCCTGCCTCCGGAGGCATTACCGCTGGCTCTGCGTGTCTGGCACTCGCAGCCGCGGCCTCCCCGGGAGTTACAAACTGCAGGCAGGCTCCCTGACAGTTGTGCTCCTATCGGCAAAAGGAGCTCTTCCTCCCGAGAAATAGCGGAGTCACATGGATCCCATTAGCCCTTTGCTTAACATGAACCAGAACCAGAAACAACCACCAGCGCCACCCCCACCCCTGGCTCTGTCACAGAGGCCGCACGGCAAAAATCTCCTTATGAAATCAGGCCAAAGCGCTGCCGTGCCTGTCTCCGGAGCCCCGCGCGCGAGTGGGGCACGCAGGGGCCACATGGAAAACGTTGCTTGGGAAGGGGGAATCCACCTGGGGCAACTCGCTGCCGTCAAGTGCTTGCTTTTTACTTTATGGATGGGAACTACCTGTTCTCCGTGCGTCGCGACGGCCAGCACCGTGCGAGCCCCCAGGGTCCCTGGCAGGCAGCGCTCTCTGATGGCTTTGCTATATCTGAGGGAGTTGAAAGCAAGCCACCAATTCGTGCAAACCCACATGAGCACAAAAGCCTCCGAGCTTCTGTGTCTGGGGCTGAGAGCTGCAATGGATGGGACTGCAAAATCCGGATGGTTGCACCGTCGGGCTACCACGGTGAGCCGAGGCAGGCGCAGGGTAGCATCCTTCAGCGGCACCCCTTGGCAGCCACGCTGCAGCCGGCACTGAGCCCTTGATTCGGTGACCGTGCCGGGTCTAACCCAAGCCACCGCTCCGGGGGTGGCCCTGGCACAGCTCACGGTGATGTTCTGTGGCACGCTGAGCCCTGCAAGTGAACCAAAGCAGTTTGCCACTGGAGGCTCAGGGTGATTAACTGGAGTGTTAGGCAATTAACTTTTTCACACTTGCAGCCTCTAAACTCCCCCATAACTCAGAGGCGACAGACTCAGTGTTTATTTTCTGCTTAAAGAGAAGGCAGTTGCAGGTTCCAAAGGAAAACAACCGTTCCCCAGATTTATAGTCAGGCTTCAAGGCAGATAGCAGGACAAAGGAGCCAGTCAGTTTTAAAAGCTGAAGGCCGGGTCCTTGTCTGCAGAAACTGGCATCAAGGAAGCAATTCTATCAGCACAGATCTGGTCCAGGCCTTGTACGAGTCATTTTCTTTCTCGAGTCACTGTCTTTGCCCCTGCCTGGATGGAGCAGGAACTGCCTGTAAAGGGCAGCGGTCCCAGTTATAACGTGGCAGTCTCGGGGCAGGGTTAAAACCAGGTTAGGTCTTGCTGTGTGCCGGAGCCCCATGAGCGAGGCACATCTGCTCATCTGACACAGATTGTCTTCCTACCTTTTTAAGTATTTGGGGGCAGAGACCACAACTTGCGATGTGTCCGGTGGGAATCCTGCATCCATGCTCCCAGCTGGGAGAAGGCCTTTGATTTTATCATTAGGCAGCACAGAGCCGGGAACTGCAAGCGTCCTGCTGGAGCGAGCCCTAGGACACCGTCAGATCGCTCCATCTGCCTCTTGTTTATAATGCAAACTCCTCTGCACCCCTTCCCTGCCGCGAGAGAATGTGCCAACGCAGACAGACCAACATGTATCGGGGCAGCGGTGCTCCCAACGGAGAGCCGAAAGCTCTGCTTCTGCCTCTGCCATGGGCCAGTGGCTACCCAGTGATGGGGACTGGGCAAGAAGGGAGGAGGGCTGAGGATGGATTTGCATGCAGGTGGTACTCATCTTTGCAGCTATCTATTTAATTTTGTTAGCTAGGAGATATTTTGTATGCTGCAACAGGCATGTTTTTGCATAAAACTGGTGCTTGGTGACCGCCTACATTTGCATTATGGCTGAGGAGGGACACTGGGGACCAGAAAACTTGAACCAAAAACGGGGCTCTGGTTCACTAGCAAGGGTCCTGATGCTAACAGATGATTAAAGGAATTTGCTCAGAACATCCATATTTTGGTTGGAACCAAGAGCATCTTCCCAATCTGCTGTAACTTCAGCTGCTACACAGTGATTGTTTTTTATAGTAACATCTCCAAGGTCTCAGCCTCATTATCCCCATTTTAGAAATGAAGAAGTAAGCAAAGGGAGGTGCTGTGCTTTGAATAAGGTCTCCTGAGAGGCCAGCAGCACATCACAGCTTTCCTGAAGGTCCCAGCCCCGTGGCCTTCCCACCAGACACTGCTGGAATTGTCCTGTGGGCAACCCATCGCTCACAGGGCGGCTGACAGCTTCACAGCTCCGCGGTAACTCCCTGACCCACAGCTGCTGCCTACAAGTTGACAGGAAAGCTCGTCTGCTATTAAGGTTAAAAATGTTGCCCATAGGGAGAGCAAAGTCTGACATTGCCTGCAGCATACTTCTCGCCTGGAGTTATTGCCTGTGGATTAGCAAAGGTCAGGGTTTAGTGCTCCAGCCCTTCCCAGTCTCTTCCTTTACTGCAGGTTAGGGCTACACTTGAAAATTTTGTTGATTTAGCCTGATCTGTAAGTGCATGGAAAAATCCCACCCAGTCTGGGGGAGCCATGGGAGCAGAATTCCTAGAGCAGATGTAATCATACTGGCAAACGGAAAATACCCCACCCCTTGGCCGCTGCAGCATGTTAGGGGAATTAATAGGATCCCTATGGGCAAGAAAGCTCCTTATCAGCAAACGCAGTGTTCTCCTCGTCCTGGCACCCTCTCTCGAGCAAAGCCTGATCCCAGCATACCCTCCGCTCCTCCTTTTTCTGCCTTCAGTCTTTTCATCTCTTTTCTCTCTCCCGCCCATTTCCATTTTGCCCTGACAACTTTTTTTCCTTGCAGAATGTGGGAGGGATGAAAGCTGCAGATAATTAATAACCCCAGCACTTCTCAGCTCTGCCTTCCTGGGAGAACTCCGAGATTCCTGCTCCCTCCACCTCTGCCTCCCCCTGCAAACGCTCTCTCACTTCCAGTCATGTGCTGTCTGTTCCCATTGCCTGATAAATTGCAGCTGGCAGCTCTTGCTCCAAAAGACTTTGCTTATTTTATGTGTGTGCTCGTGGGTGAGGATTCGGTTTAAGCTAGGGACAGGAGATGGCTTAGCAGCTCCTCTGGAGTTGGGTGTCACTACAGTTTATCCGCAGGCAGCCCCTCATTTGCACAAGCAGCTTCTTGATGTGGCTCTGTGAGGGCTTTGCCAGGATCTTGGGTAAAGCCACGTTGAGGTAGTAGAGGCTTCCCATCTCCCTAGCCCAGAGGATAGCGGGAATCGCGTCTCCCGCCTCTCTCGCTCCTGTTCTGCCCCTTCCAGCGGGTTTCCAGCAGCTCTGCAGGTCATTCAGGCTTAGGGCAAGGGCAGCGGCTCTCCTTATTTGCTAGCTCCTGTTCTTTCTTTTGTGCTACCTCCTGTGCTTGCCTGCTGTTGAGTCGGTTGGAAATAAGTACTTTGCGTTGAAAGAGAGATTATCTGGAAAGGCAAAAGGCAGGCCCTAAAGAAAGCGGAGGCTTGGGACAGTGCCTCACAGGGGGAACAAATGAGTGCTGCTGCAGAAACTACCTGAGCAAACAGCAGGAAACAACAGGGAGAGGCCAAGGAGAAGCTGCTGATAACCTCTCATCACCCCCCAAGAGCTGCGTGGTAAATTCAGTGCTGGATCCGTTTGTGGTCAAGAGGGAGCAGCCAGGCGGGTGCTGAATTGCTCGCTCTCTCTCTCTGAAGCATGATTTCTCCTAAGCATCAATTTTGCAGAAGCCTGGTCACCAGCAACCTTGCCTGTTTTGCAGAACCCTGGAGAATACACGCAGGGACTGGCTCAGTGCTCCTCCACAGTGCGGAGGCCGCTGCCTTCTGCAACCGAGGCTGAGGCCACGGCTTTCACGCAACTGTGCAGCTTCTCCTCCACGATTCCCTCCCGTGTAGCTGCATCAGTTCGGCTGTAGCGCAGAGGTGTGACGTTCTTAAGGTGAACATTGCATGGATAGAAAAGGAGCCTCTGGCATTCCTGCGGGGTGGGGGTTGCTGGGGAAGGTCCCCACTTTGGTTCGGAAATGCCTGGCCCACGAGGCTTGATCCACGCAGCTGCAAGGCCAGCACCCCTTCGCCCAGGCGCACCCCTGCACCCCTCCCCAGGGCCTAGGGAGCGTGTTCCCGGGGCCGCGCTGGTGAGCAGGACTGCGAAGCTGCTGGGTGCGGTGGTGTGAGCCTTCCGGGCTGCTGCGCTGCTTTCCCGGCCATGTCGCCCTTGCTGGGAGCGCGGCTGGGACCGGCCGCTGGCTCCCGGGAGGGGCAGAGCCTGCGCGGTGCCGCCTGCCACTGCCCTCGGCGGCCGCGGGAGGACGAGGGCGGAAAGAGCATAGGTCTTGCTGTCCCCCTTCCCCATCGGTTTCGAAGCTCGGGATGGACAACTCTCTCAACTCCAGATACAAGCGCTGTTTGTTTTATTTTGGGCGCTTGTCTTGCTCTCCGTCCCCTTTCCTCTTCCCATTCAAAGAAGTTGGGGCCCTGTGGCTTTTCTCCATTTGTGGGCTTACTTTAATCTCTGTTCCAGCGTTTTGTCTCCTTACCTCCTGCCTGGTGCCTGAGCCGTAAGACAAAGAGGTGTTTACCCTCCTAGACCGCCCGGGCATTGAGGCTGGAGACAAGCAGCACAGCGGAGGGCGGATAGAAGTGAACATTTCAACATTTTTTCCATCTGTCCCCAAAACCAATATTGACCCAAGACCCCTGTGCGACTGCTTTAGTCAAAGTTTTACCAGACAAAGCAGCTCTTGGGAGCGCAGCCCCCCCGGGGCTCAGGTCTGAGGGGAGGCGAGGACATGGCGGCTCCCCACAGGGACTGTCCCACCGGGATGGCGTGTCCCCTGCCCGGGCAGAGCCCGAGGGACACTTTGCCTCCTGGCATGAAGGAGACGGTGTCACCCGGCCCGTGCTGAGCGGGGCCACGCAAGAGGAGGGCTGTCGGCCCTTCTCCCCAGCCAGGGCCGACCCACCCTGCTTGCTGGAGATGCCCCTGCTCCGGGGCGCGAGGAGTCGAGGGACGGGAGCCCTCCGTACCGCGAGGCAGATTTTTCAGCTCCAAATTACGTACAATTAAGGAGCGCTAATGGGGCTGGATTTGGCCTGAGCAATAAGGGAGTGGGGTCAGTGCCGAACAATATCCTGTTGACATCGCTTCTGAGGAGCAATTCACCGCGCAAGAGGAGAAGGGGCCTTGCTGAGATGCTCCTCAGCACAAAAACCTCAAAGAGGGCTTTGGCCTCTCCTCCTGCCTCCCCCGGCTCCATTATCTGGCAGGGCTGCCGTGAGGCGCGTTGTTAAGGCCGAGGTGGAGGGGAGCGAGAGGGGGAAGAGTGGCCATTTTCCCTCTGGCTCGGCTGCCGGTGATAGCACATCGGCTTGGGGAGGGGGGCCGTGGGGGGCCTGGGGTTTGGATAACCTGCCTCATTAGTGGCTGTATGACATCATTATCTCACATTAGCGACACTCTTCCAGAGGTAATTGGGAAGCCTCTGGAATGGCCCCGTGACCTTTAATTAATGCAATGGGGCCTTTTCCTTGTGCGATTCCTCACTCTGCCTCAAGCAGCTGCTTCTTGTTAAGATGCCAGAACAGGGGAGCCCTGGTCCCATGCCGGGATTTTCTAAGCTTCAATTCCCCAGGGGAGAAATAAAAAGGTGCATGAACAGTCAGCTGCTGCCTGACTTGTTTCAGCCTCTGTTTCCACCAGCCCCTTGCTCGCCCCCGACTCCAGGCTGCTGCCTGGGCAATTACCTCCGGCTGCCCCGTGCAGAGCCGAGGGTCCCTGCCCGGCGCGTACCCCCTCGGCGCCCACGGGGGCTCTCGCCCCACTGAAGGGTGGGGATGGGGGAGACGGGGCTGTGTGGCACCGACAGGGAGGCCCGGTCCTTTCGCTTGCAAAGGAAAGAGGAAGAGCAGCTCTTTGCATGTCTCTGGGGAATGGGCTTGGAGGGGGCTCGATGCCTCCGGAGGCCCCAGAGCCACGTGCGGTGCGGGGTGCTGCCGTCAGCCACCCTTGTTCAGGGCGGGTAGTGGTCACAGCTGCGGACAGGACGAGCTTCAGATGGGGTAGATGCAAGGTAGAAATGCCATATTTCTGCGATCGTCTTGTCTATCAAAGCGAAGAGGAGTCCTACACGCTGCTGCAAGAGAGAAGGGGTAGACCGTGCTCCTCCCGAGCCTTTCATCTCACTCCAGCTGTAATTCTGGTGCCTGCTCCTGTCTTTGCAGTTGTTATTGTCTCTTCAGCTTGGTCTCAGCTGCTGAATCAATGGCCAGAGATTAGTCATTGGCAGCCCCAGGTAGCACAGAGATTTCCATTAGTGCTGTGCATCTGGGCTGTCATTATTATTAGCGCTGTTATTACAGCAGCGTCTGGAGGCTCCGGTCCAGAGTGGCACTTTGTTGTGCTTGGCACGGTGCGGAAGGGGAAAGGGTGCCAGTGCTGATGTGCTGAACAGGCAAAGGAGCTATTGCATCCCTGTTTTACAGCCAGGGCACCGAGACACAAGTAGAGAGAGCGAGTCCCAAGCAAGGTCACGCAAAAAGGCTGGGGTGACCTAAAACACACCCCACACCTCCTCATCTACTTTCCCCTGCGTGGGTCCTGGAACTGCCTTCTCTGTGCCCTTGCCAGTAAAAAGCCTGACTGGAGCTGAAAAACATAGTCTTCCTTATCACCCCAGGCCAGGATTTGCTACCTTAAGTTCTTTTCAAAGAAGCACCAGAATTTTTGCAGCATGCAAAGGAACCTGATAGCTCAGAAACACCCAGTCCGCAGTCAGAACCCAAATAACTGGTATGCAAATACAAATGCAAGCGACACATCCACCCTGCTCACAAGGAATAGGGGGAAGAAATATCTTACTTGCAGTAAGAAGGGGAAGAAAAAGTGCGCACTTAAAACAGGATTCCCAGATGTGGTGTGGGGAGACAGGAAGATGGGAAGAAATTGCTGCCGTGGAAGGGTTTTGCTGGAGCATTATTTCAAAGACTAGAACAATAACATTTCCTCAAAAAACAATAGCCTGATAGAGGGAGGTGGGTTGGTTTGGTTCCGCTCAGAGGCAGATTGATCCACGGCCAGCAGACTGCGTACGGTACGCGTGTGCCTAGGGGCGGTGGTCTTGGTGCTGGAAAATAGGGAGCTCTGAGCACGGGGTGATGCAGCTGGAGATGCGTGCAGGAGCAACGGCGGAGAAGCCTCTTGTAGGGAAGCTGCTCTGCGTTCGTGAAGGCAGAACACTCATCCAGCTCAAGCCGCACGTGTGTGGGGGAGCTCCCAGGCCTGGTTAAGGGGAGTGAGAACATGTCAGGGTGGCCAGCACTGACCTGACTTGTGTTTGAACAGGCACAAGCAGAGAGCAAGGGAAGGCGAGAGCCGCGGGAAGACCTGTCCTCTC
Source organism: Phoenicopterus ruber ruber (assembly GCA_009819775.1). Taxonomy (NCBI): domain Eukaryota; kingdom Metazoa; phylum Chordata; class Aves; order Phoenicopteriformes; family Phoenicopteridae; genus Phoenicopterus; species Phoenicopterus ruber. The sequence continues at coordinate 6,043,725 of CM020235.1, read as the reverse complement.
CGTAAGATGGGACTGTGTTTGGATACGCTCGCTTGCATGCGCGCAGCACAGCTAAATGCTCCCAAATAACTCTCTGTCCCTAATCACTGTTTATGCTTTGCAGATAGGGCAGAGGAGTCGTGCCCAAATGTTTCTGTTCCCTGACCGCAGGACTACAAAGGCATCCTACCGCGAAGATCAGGACTTGTGAAGGCCAGTTGAGCTGTCCCAGCCTAGTGGACAAGAGCAGCGTATGGGCCCCTGGAGCCAGACGGGCTCTGATTTTGCCACCGAAACTGGGACATCAGTGATCGCTGGAACATCGCGTCCCAGCCCTGCGCTTCTGCATCTCCTATCACCTCGTGTTTGACTGTTCTCTCCATGTCCCACACAGCTTTTCTCCCTTGTGCTGGGCTCCCGCAGCAGAATCAGCCCCCTTCGCAGGCAGGCAGGAGCTATAGGTGTTACTGGGATGTAAATAAGGCTCCTTCCTTTGTCCCGACTCAGGCTTTACGCTTGCTGCTCTACCCCGGCTGCTGGGAGGCCTCCAAGCACACACACTGCCTTAGGGACTCGGATGGATAATCAGGAATTGTTGTTGTGGTACTGGCCCAGCTCTAATCCTAATTTAGTCTCAGAAACCTCTGTAATAATCTTCAACCTGAGGAGATAAGGACCACCGGTTGTTATTCTCCTGGCTGTGATTCTCTGTGGGACTTTTGTATTCAAAACGTGGAAACAAATTAACTCCCTGGAAAGAGCTATTCAGGGGATCCGGGGTTTTAATTCACAGGTGACCGAAGGCAGTGTATTTCAAAAGCAGGTGAGTGATGCAGTCAGGTCCTTGGGAGCGTTCAACCTGCAGAGAGCTTTAGCTTTTTTGCCAGTGGCATTTGGGCTCCGCAGGCTTCGGGGATCAGCCTGCCCGGCGCGGTGCTCTGCCGTGCTGCTGGCCGGCACCGCTCACGCCTCGACACCTGGCACGAGTTTCGCAGTCCTTTGCTGCAGCATCTGCGGGTGCTTTGAACGCGCTGTCCCATGGGCAGCGGGGAGCGCAGCTCTCCGTAACAAACCGGCATTTTGGGATTCCCCGTTTTACAGCCTCAGCCTTCAGAGGGTTAATGTCAGTGGCTCTCCAAGGCTGATTTAATTCAAGCCAGACTGGAGTTGCTGCACAAGGCAGCCTCCCCTGGAGCTGGAGCCTTTGCTCCGGGACTCTCCCGCCCGCGGGAGAGAGGGTGAGCGGAGCAGCCGCGTGCAAGGAGCTACCGGTGTCTGTTGTGCTTGCAACCTGACCTCTCCTTTGCTCTTTGAAGCTGCTGACAGTGGGTGGGCTGAGATCAGTGGAGTGGCCGATCCGCTGGGAGTTAGAATAACACAACCGCGATGCCCTGTTCAGCTGGGAATAGGATCTGTTTGGAAGGGGGTGGGCAGCGCAGAGGTGAAGAACTCGGGACCTTGAGGACTGACAGAGTCCTGCAGATGTGGAACAGCTTGCGTGTGGGGCTGGGGTGGGAGGGGAGGCCCTTCAACCCAAAACATAATTAATCAGCGACTTGGACAGAAAACGGAGCTGTGGCTGCAGGTCCAGCTACCGTTGCCCTTTCCAGGCCCACAGCCAGAACGGGGAGGGGAGAGCTTCGCCAAGCTGACACTCTACGGGAGAGTCTCAGGTTCTTCTCTCCTTCCGCGTCTCATCCCGGAGCTCGCTCTCGCCCCCGAGGGCCAGGGTCAGCGTTCTGGCCAGCTCTGCCTTCCCCTCCACCGCTCCAGCCCGACGCGGCCTCTCCCCCTCACGTCACGGTGCAGGGTGCAGGAGAAAAAGAACACCAAAGAGGTGGCCCAAGACACCAGCTCATGCTCCCGTGAGTTTTGCTTTACGCCTTTACCACACAGGTCTGAGGACCTCCTCATCCCCAGCTGGGATTGCCCAAAATACCATTTTTTTTGCCGAGCACAGATAAAATAGCTGGTTAAACCTTCAGGGGCAAGCCGAAAATAACTGATCCAGTGGCATCTCCCAGAAGCGAGAGGTGCAACCTCAGCTGCTCCCGTGCTGAGCTCGGGCAGCCCTCGCTCCTTTCCGTGCTACCTCCCAGCAGCGGAGGAAGCAGAGGTGGAGCGTGCTGGGGCAGGGGCAGCAGGAGCAGCAGGGGGGAGCGCACGCCGAGGGGCCTTTGGTCCTGCCCCGGAGCCCCCGGCAGCCCCCCCAGAAGGTGGGGAGAGGAGCTGCCCCCCAGCTCAGCCTGCCGGTGGGACTGTGAAGGAAAGGGGGCCGTGGGGAGGGGAGGCAGGTCCTGCCGCGGGTGGGGTGGGTGGAAGGGGTGGCTCAGCAATGCCCTGGGCTGCCTGCACCCCTCTGCTTTGCGTATGAAGAAGAGCCCTGAAGGAAGGGTCTGGGCCAGCACTGGGGTGTGGTGCCAGCCTTGTGGGGTGAGGGAGGCAGCTGCTTTGGCGCTAGGATGGAGATGCCAACGTGGCTTTCTGTTGCTGTCCGGAGGGCTTGGAGTGGCCGTGGCCCCGGGCCGTGCTGTGACCCCAGCATCGGGAGACTACTGGTATCGCCGCCTCGCATTGCAGCGGTGCCTCTGAGCCCCTGCTCAGGGCCAAGCACCTCACGTGTGCAACGATGTGCAAATGCAGAACAGGCCTTACCCCGGAGCGCTTAGGACGGGTTGGTGGCCGCAGAGATAGGGCTGCCTGCTGGCTCGGAGATTTGGACACCCACACGTGGCAGCTGGTGACCTACCTGCGTGGATCACTGAACGTCTAACGTTGCAGCACAAAGCAGGACGGGCTTGCTGTAGAAACTCCCAACATGCACAAGTTAGTGTTAGCAAAGACCCTGCTCTTCCAGCCTTACGGAACGCGGCTTTTTCCTCTCCCCTAGAGGCATCACACCAGCTGGACGGGATGCTCAGGAGATGTTAGCTTCCCCTGCGCCCCTCCCTTACAGCCTGTGATCCCGGCTGCTCTAATTCCATTACAGTCCTCGTGTCCTGGACATCTAAGTCTCCTTTTTTAGGACTAGCATAGACCTGTGCGTCAGGAGGAGATTAAAAATCTAGGGAAACCGGTAACTTTCTGGCTGGAAGTGACATCTAGTGGAAATGGCAGGAAAAATGAGTTCCACAGGTGAAATACGGATCCTGTTGGATTCAGTGGTGAAACTCTGATTGCTGTGAGCTGGAACTTCAGCCCAGCAGCCTCTTTTCAGAACTTGTAAAAAAAAATAGAATAGCTCTGGCTGCCTGGGTATGACTTGCAGAGAGCTTGGCACGCTTGGTTTGTCTCACATCGGTGAGAAACGTGAAAAGCGAGATGGCTGTGACATGCCAGCGGTCACCTGGCCTTACAGCTGCCGGTCCCGAGCCAGAAACACTCCAGCCACAGCAGACCACGCGCTGCTCTGGTAGTACCATGCTATGCTTCAGTTTAAACCAATGCAGCGGGGTAACTTTGCGCTGCTGTGCTTCATGCCAGCTCAGGTCTTGCCTGTCCTCCGACAGCCGGCAACTGCTCCCGGGGCTCATGTGGCTGGAGCTCGTGCTGCCGGGCTCTCGGGCTGTGCCCCGCTCCGGGGCAGGGGACGGTGCCCCACAGCCCCTCGGCTGCCCTGGCTGGCGGCGCCCGGAGAGAGGCAAAGCTGGGGAGTTGCAGAACTTGTCCCTCAGGGACGGTGAGTCCAGGGTCATGGATATTGGGCCCATCTGTGTCCCGTGCCTCCGAGGCAGCTGTGCGCCCTGTTTGCCCTGCCTCCTCTTTCTTGGCATCGGAGGGGGCCGCCTGCTGCCGCCCCTGCCCCGGCAGGAAGGGTCCAGCCAGCAGAGGAGATGTGGCCCGAGGCTATTCTTGTGTAGAGCAAAGCCAAAGCTTGCACAGAAACCCGAAACCCAGTGAGACTTGGATTAGCAACCCGAAACTCAGGCCAGGATACAAGCCTTTTGGAAGAGCTTGGCAGAGTTTCAGGCAAGTGCGGGCTGAGTTTCAAGTCGGCTAAGGCTGACCTTTGAGTGAGCCCGCCGCTGGCTGCTCGGGAAGCATGGGCCTGAATTTTAAGAGAGCCTGGGGAGTGAGTTTCAGGCAAAAAAAACCCCTAAAACAGTTAAAGGGTTTAGGCAAAAAACAATGCAGACCTCTTACGGTTTGGGGGTGATAATTCCTAGCCACTCACCTGCCCCCAAACCAGCAAAACCAGACTGGTGGTTACAGCTTCGTAGCCCTGAGTTTCAATGCAGACTTAACCCCTTCCTCAGCACGGAGTAACTGTTACTTCCAGGCTTCCTCTGGGGTAGATCTAAATTCCCTCTTTGCTCTCTCCCCATCACGAGGGAGGTCTTATGGCTGGTAGTGCTGCAAGGTCAAAGCTGTACCCGAGCAGCTCAGCATTCCCTACTCCTGGACACGAAGGGCTGAGCTATCTATATGGCAGTTTGTACCTCGCAGGAATCTGTGGAAGGGCAGAAATGAATCAAATCAGGGGGAGATCACAAGAGGGAAAGGCTGGTGCTGTGAGAGACCAGAGTCCAGGGATCAGCCAGAGACGGGCAGACAAGGCCACTCTGTATCAGTGACCGAGGCTGAAGGATGATGCTCAAGGCAAAGAGGAAGAAGGCACGAGAAAATGTGCACAAATAGACCTGTCTGTCCCAGGCAGTGGGAAGCAGCAAGGGCCAATGTAGTCTCGCTCCTGAAGCTGTGGACATATTTCTCTTCCCATTAAGGGTTTTTTTTTTCCATTGCTTTTCCTGCAAACTCGTCCCTCTCTTCCTCCCCTAACACACAGCATGTGATGGGTCTAGATCAGGGCAGGGAGGACGTGTTTGTAATCAGAACCACATTTCTCTGCATTGTCTGTGTTGTCTCGGCAGTGAATTCAGCCAAACCCCCCATACTCGTGATGTTTTAGTGCTAATTTTAAAAGTTCTGTGAAGGTAGAATTTTCCCAAATGGAGTTTCCTGGATAGGAAATTGCTTATCTTAGAGTATTATTCTATATAGCTCTGACAGCTCCTTTCCCCCCTGCCTGTCTGTTGAAGTCCCTTTGCACTGGGAGTAACAAATGTGGAGCCTGAAGCCAGAGAAGGGGTCTTTATGCCAAAGAAAGTGCCCCTCCATGGCACTCCTGGTTTTCTTGCCTAACTCCCTTTTCCATGCTCTTGATTCTGGCTCTTTCTCCCACGCCGTGTCCTACGTCGTCAGGCAGAGAGGGGCCTCATCTGCTGCTTTATTTCAGGCCCTTCTCTAATTACACGTTGACATTAGTTATTTATATAATGTCCTTAATACCAAAGCATCAATACTGGAGGTGCTGGGGGGTGGTGGGGAGGCCTGTGCCCGCCTGCCCGCGGCTCGGCAGATGGCGTCCGCCCGTCGCGTTGGTCCGGAGGTGCTGGAGCAGCCCTGCAGCATCCCAGCATCTGGCATCAGCTCCTTTGGAGCCGGCTCTGGAGAGCTGGAGCCAGGTATCCCAGAGAGACACAGGGTCACGCACCACGCGCCAGAAGGTAATCGGAGACGGTCTGTCCGGGCTGCAACTGCTGGATGTCCTTCGCAGCCGGCACGATGCCCCTTCTGCAGCCGGCGTGGCTCGGGGCAGCGTGCCTTGCCCTTGAAGTCCACGCTGTGCTTTTATGGCCCCCCCAGAGGAAGGCAGGGAAGTGCTAGCAGATGCGTAATTTCCCCAAGGACGGTGTGTGGGCTTTACCCTGGACAGCTAAATAAATACTTGGATGTCTCCTGCGCCGAGACTTGTTTGTGTCTCCGAGGCCAGGGTGGAACGTGTGGTGGGGTGTGTGCAGTTCCTGTTGGGTTTGGTGTGTGGCTGCTCCAGCGTTGGTTTTAAATGTGACACTGATAACGCGGGCCGCCAGCCCGCTGCTGGCTTCCAGTTCCGTCTCGCTGCCTCTGTCTCTTTTATGTTCTCTGCTGCGGTTTGCAAGGCAGAGTTTAAAGGTTTCTCTGACTAACCCTGGCTGCCGGACTCAAAGGGAAGGAAGTCGACTGCAGCCAAGAAAAGGAAGCCAGTTGGTTTCCCTTCTGCGTCTGTGAGCGCGTGTGAGGGGGAGAGGGAGAAGGGTGTAGCCAGATCAGACATGAGATAGGATGGGAAGACAGCAGACCTCTTTCCTTCCATATTTTCTCGGCTCGACAAGCTCCCTGCGTGCGTCAGCCCGGAGCACGGAGAAAGGAAGCGTGTCCTGGTCAATATTTACCCTTCAGCGTGGGGCAGCACGCTTGAGCTCCGGCTGCCGGTGGGCTGCGCGCTTCTGGCTCGCTCCCTGGCAGTGCAGTGCGTGAAGGCAGCCACGACGGGGAGCTTCCTTCCCGCAGGACGGCCGGTGCTGGCAGGGCAGGGAGCGCAGGGCAAGGGGCCTGGTTGCCCTCCGGCCTGCGGGGCAGGAGCTGGGTGCTGGGTGCTGGCCCCCGGCTCCCTGACGCACAGCATGGCCGGCACCCCAGCCCTGCCAAGCACCCCCGGGGCGGCTGCAGAGCACGTGGGTCCCTCTCGGCTCCCGCAGCACCTACACGGCTGGCCATCTCCAGTTCGGGGTCTACAGCAGCCTGGTGACCGAAGGGGTGGCCGGAGCCTCAGGGCAGCGCTGGGCCCCCTCAGGGCAGCAGGGGCTGGGGCTGGGCTTGGGCTCTCGCGCGCAGGCACCGTCCTGCAGGCAGCTACTTCAGGGCATCTATTTCTGGCCCCCGGGACAGGGGAGGGCATGCAGTGGGAGGCAGCCTCCGGGGCTCGCAGGAGCTGAGGGCTATTTCTGGCTCTGGTTGCTGACCCGCCAGGCCGCCCTCGGCCAGTCGCTTCCCCTGTAACTCCCTCGTGCCAGGCTCACCCTGCGTCTCCGACCCAAGGCTCCCTCTGCCACCCGCACCAGATGCTCCTGGGCGGCGTGGGATGGGTGCCACGCACCATGCAAGGTTTGTCACAAGACCAAGATGCTGGCTGTGATCTTTTGATGTAAATCTGCAGTAGGCTGGCGATAAGTGTCCTAAGAGTGCTATCAACAGGCAAACGATGCCCCTGAGGCATGTTTTTGTCACCCTAGAAATGGGTAACCTACAGACTGAGCCAAAGAGGTGGGTATGTTGAAAAAAGAGCTGTCATTGCCATCCAGATGTCACGCTCCAGCTTGTGCCAAAGGCTGTGAGCTCTGTGGCCTGGGCCCCTTCTCTGCTGGTCCTCCCAGGGAGCAACCCCAGGCAGAAGCGAGCAGTGGGCATCAGGAGGGGTCCCAGAGCCCCCAGAGGCTGTGGGGCAGAAACGCATTGGCTGGCACCCTCACGTCTTCCCCGCCAGCTTCTATATATGGCCCTGCCCTCTCTGAACCCATCACACTCGGATCTCAAGTGACACACTGGAGAGGGAGGGGGGGGTGTGTCTATTTTTAGCCCCTGAATGGATTTGTGCTGGAGTCGAGCTCTCTGCCCCCGTCAAGGGTACAGCATCATGTTGTGCCGCGAGGATTTTCCTGCGTGGCTCTTTGAATGGCTCCATCACCAGCTTAAGATTGTGGTACAGGTAGGATGCAGCTTTGTGACCTCTTTGCTTCTTCTCTTACCGCTGGATCCTCCCGGCTGGTTTGGGGCTCTGTTGCATCTCCCTCCCCAGAGCCGTGGGCAAGGAAGGGGCTGCTGTGGCTTGCTGAGATGTCCTTGTTCGGACTGTGCTTCATGCTACCTTCATGCATGATGCCGTGGCAGCAGGAATGCTCAAGAGTGTAAATCCCCCACTTTTTAAAAAGGGCTGTAGGGAAAGGGAGTGGGAAAGGGGTATGTGAGGTGCGATGCTGCTGTGCTACTGCAGAGAGAATCCCAAACCCGCTGTGCTCGGGGAGCAGAGGCAGAAGGGACCGGAGGGGGGTAGTAGTGGACTCTCGTTGCGGGCTGGGTTATGGTCCAGCACAGCGATACCTGTCCTGCTGAGTCTGCCCGGAGCTGCCCTTGCCTCCCACGGATTTCAGCTGGAAACGAGTGAGGATGAGTGAATGCGGATGGCAGGGAAGCAGGGCAGGAACCTGGGGGGAAAGGGTTACGGGCACACACCTTGGCTATGTCTGCTGGTGCCCCCTCCTCATGCCCTGATCTCTCCGGCCCCCTCCCCTTGCTTTGCTGCTGCAGGCATGGATAACTTCGAGTACAGCATCCAGCTGAACGACAGGGACTGGGCTGAGTTCTTCTTGGCGTCGGAGGAATGCGACATAGCGCCGGCCACCCTGGCCACGGCCGAGGAGCAGTGTCTCAGTGACATTGAACAAGGGGACGGCGTGCCGGGGAGGGACTGCCGCGCCAGCACAAACGGGCAGATCGCAGCGAGGGTGGGCAGCAGGCCAGGGCCTGGCACGGGAAGCTCTGCCCCACGTGGGGTGCCCGGAGACGCCTCCCTGCGCTGGCCTGCCGGCGGGCACCTTGCCCTGCCGGAACTTCTCTCGGGCAGCGAGGACGAAGCGGACCTGGGCTCGGTCGGCAGGTTTCTGTGCGAGAGCGACAAGCCCGGCTGCCCTTCATCCGCTCCAATGCCCAGCGTGCAGGGGAGGCAGCCGTCCTGTCCCCCCGCAGCCGCCCTTGCCAGCCCGGCTGGCAGCACAGCCGAGGGCAGCCCAGGGCAGGACACAGCATGTGAAGCAGCAGCACCGCAGCCGGCATCAGCGTCGGAGAAAGGAGCAGCCGGCAGCAGTCAGGCCATGGAGCCTCCCAGCCACCCAGCTGGAACAAGCGCCCCTGAGCAGGGAGGGGATGCAGGAGGGGAACAGCCCCACGGCAGCCCGGTGGCGGCACAGCCGGGGGCTCCGGTGCAGGGCAGCTCTTTGGCACCGGCTGCCTCCCCAGAGGGTTCGGCAAGGAAAAGTCCTAGCAGTGCTTCCCGCTCGGAGCCTGGGCTACGGAGACCCCCGCATGACCACCCCCCGAGCCCATCCCTGGAGAGAGCGCCCGGCTGCCTGGCGCGGGAGGAGGCGAGCGGGGAGAGAGCGGGCGCCGAGCCGAGCTCCCCGGCCGGCTCCCCGGACGTTGTGAGGCCCAAGGTGCCAGGACAGATGAGAAAGAGCCGCAAGCAACGTGGAGCCAGTGCCGCCGAGGCAGCGCAGGGGGACAGGGAGCCTGCGGGGGCTGCGGCACAGGGGACTGTCGTACCCGTGAAGGCACCTTTAAGCTCACCGCTGTCCTCACGAAAGAGCAAAGGGAAGGAGAAGGCAGCCAAGCCAGCTCCTGTGAAGCTGGGGAGCGAGGAAGCAGGGGAGAGCAAACGGCCGGTGCCCAGCCCTGGCATGGACGAGGGCGATCCGGCCATGAGCGCTCCCCCAAAGCAGAAGGTGAAGGAGCCGGGGGCACAGCCCCTGGGGAAGGCGAAGGCCACCAAGCATTCAAAGCCAGGGCAGGCTGGTGGCTTGGGCGTACGTGACAGTGTGCCGGTGATCCCTGCCAGCGGAGCGGCGGCTCCTTTGGGAGAGGCATGCCAGGAGGTGCCAGAGAAGCCTCTCCATCCCCAGAGCGTGGCAGCTTTTGGAGGGGATGCTGCTGAGGGAGCTGATGGGGAGCCTGCCGCTGAGACCCCCGGCGAGCTGGGTCCCCCTTGCTTCGCAGCCGGGGCCTCTGCAAGGGCAGACACCCTGGACGTGACTTGGCCTGAGATGTACGACTATATGTTCTGTGACTCCCAAGGGGAAGAAGAAGGAATGGTGAACTCAGTGGAGGGGGAGGAAACACCCTTGGAAAGGGAAATATCCTTGCCTGAACTGTATGAGTATTTTTTCAATGAACCAGAAGGAAACAGGAAAAAAGTCAAGGGTAAAGACAGGAAGCGAAAGAAGTTCAGCAGCTTGGCCCATGCTCAGCTGCAAAATGAGGATCCCGACTTGGCTCCAGTCAAAGACTCCCTGGTTATCTCGGTCCCTGAGGTGTATGAACACTTCTTTCCGGATGGGCCTGGGAACAGGGCGGGCTGGAGAGGGTTTTTCTCAATCACTCCAGCCCCCGAGGTGAAGAAAGCTGTGGGGGCTTTGAAGTCCCTCCTGCAAAGGCCAATGCATCTCGTCAGAGGCCAAGCCCCAGCCTCACAGGCTCTCGTGCGGAGAGGATCTGGAGAGAAGCTCCCGCTCGTCCCGCTGGCTCCGCTGGGAAGAGGCCGGGCACGGCCAGAAGGTTTGGACATGGCCCTTGCACTGACAGGTAAAGCACTGTAACCCCCCGCCCGCTGCCCGACAGCCCCGGCGTGCTGCTGCGCGTAGGGACGTGCCTCTGCCTTGCGAGGTCTGCCCTGCTCCCGCTGCCCCTTGGGAAGCCCAGCAGCGGCGCTGGCCCCGCTGCAGCCACCTCCGCTCCAGCCGCGGCGGCGTTGGTGCCACCCCACGGGTGGGAGCGTTGTGGTGGGCTCGGCCACGTGTAGCTGGTCTGAAATCGCACTCCTGGCACGTTAACCTCGCCACACAGCAGCCCCGGGCTTTAGCAGGGGTCTTTGGAAGCGTGGCTAAAGCCAGCCCCGTGACGTGCTGTGTCACACTGGCTCTCTCTTGTGATGCTCACGCTGTCCCTGTGCCAAGCGAGTGCTGCTGGCCAGGCCCCGCAGGCTGGCTCCCAGTGCTGCAGGAGGCACGGACAGGGAATCTGGGTGTATTCTGCACATAACTTGCTTTGCTCCCCGCAAACTCCAGTCCTGGGGCAGAGGTGGTCGTGCCAGCATGCATGCAACAGGCTGAAACTCGGTCTGGCCCAAAGTCCCTGTCCCGGCTGATTCAATTATCCCCCTGAATGGATATAACTTACTGTGGATCTAATCTATTCTTTTGCACCCTGGCCAAGAACAACTTACTGAAGCAGATGATAGATAGCTGCGTTAAACATGGCTGGTGTTACTGCAGGTCTGGTAGGGAGAGGAATCCCCCACCCCAGTGCCATCCGCCTGCCTGCGGAGCTACAGACCTGTGTTTGTGATGAGGGAATGGGAGGCAAAGCAGCAAAACCCTTCTGTACCAAAGAACTCATGCCCCTGAGAAGGCAATGGCCGCTGAGCTGCTGTCCTGTTAAGACTGGGCTGCTAATCGATCTAATATTGGTGGGGGAAAAGGTGTGCACAGAGGGGAACATGCCCAGGGCTTCCAGCTGAAAGAGGCGAGGGGGGCTTTAAAAACGCTAATTTGAAATACACCCTCCTGGGACCTCAGAGGTTACTTGAACACTGAGCGTTACTGCAGGCAGGTAAGAGAAACGGGAGTAAAGGGAGAGCAAGTCTGACCCACTGGGACAGCCAGCGTATTTATCTTAAAGCTTATATGATGCTTACAGCCACAGTGCCTCACAGTTAATATTAAAACCAAACAATGAATGAGTCATCCCAAAAGATGCCTCAAAATAGAGCTTCCAGTCTGTTTGCACAGAGGAAAAACCCCTTTGCCATGGTTGTAGCTAATTAATAAGCCAGCTTTAATTAAAAGCCTGATGAAAGAAATGTAGGAGCAAAAATAACCTACTCTTGCAACATGTCTTCAAGTTGTGCTACACTGAAACTCCGGCAAAGAAATGCAGAGCACTCAGGGCTGTCTCCCTCGGCGGGAGCGAGGTGGGATCCGCGGAGAGATGCTGAGCACTGGTGCTTCTCGGGGGGCTACGTGTCGTACTAGAGCTGCGTGCGTCTCGGGGCGTTTGTCCTGCGGGAAGGAGACCCTGCCCGGAGGAGCTTGCCTGCAGCCCCAGTGCATCCGCAGCCAGCCCAGGAGTTGCTCTCTCCTAAATCTGCTCCCCGCTTCCAGCCGCCACACAGGGATGCGCTGGGAAGACATGCAGGGAGGTGGTGGCAGGCAGAGGTCCTGGAGGCAGCGTGTCCCGCGCCCGGGGTGGCATTAGCAAATATCTGCCTCGGGCTCTTAACAAAGTGTAAAACTGAGAGGGGTGAAAAATGTGCCCCTCTCCTTAGGAAACATACCTGAGTCCTGAATAGACCCGTTTGACTTGGCCAATGGTGCAAAAAGGTCTTCTGGGATGGAAAACGTGTGACAGAGATGTATTTCTCGGGGAGCGCAGGGGACTCGCTGCCCCAGGGGACTGGAGCCTGGTGGCAGAGGAGGCGGCGTAAAACCCCAAGCCTCGTGCTCTTCTTCTCGCAGGGAGGCCCGAGGCCCCGCTGGCGCTGACCCACAAAGACATGTGCCTCGTCTTCTGTGCCTTTGCGTCCTGGGCAGTGAAGACCTCCGACCTGCAGGCTCCGGATGCCTGGAAGACCAGTATGTACGGTGCCCAGCCTGGAGGGAGAGGGGTGGGAAGGACCTCCTGGAAGATGCGGCGAGGAGAAAGGCAGGGATGCTAACACACCTAACGGTGCCTGTGGGAAAATGCCGTCATTTTCCTGCTTTTCCCAAGTGTCCTGTTACTTTCTAATACCTTCTCTCTCCTATAGAAATGGCAGTCCTGATTCCTACTCACTTACGTTGTGCATCCCCCACACAAAGTGACTGCTCTGTTCCTAGCTTTGCCCCGCTCCATCCAGCCTCTCCCAGGGACCAGCACCAGTGTGTCAGGGGAAGAGAGGCTGAATCAGGACCTCGAGTATGCAGGTTTATGCTCCTTCATCGCAGCTGGAACAAATGTACATATTTTTTCTAACGAGCTGTAAAGGTATAATCTTTTTTCTAAATACAGCTTAGCTGAAGTATTATCCTGGTGCACCGAGTCCTGCAAGTCAACGGAGCTCTGTCAGTCGCTCTCCTCTCCAACCACAGCATTTCATAGGATCATAGAATCATAGAATCGTTTTGGTTGGAAGAGACCTCCGAGATCATCGAGTCCAACCGTTAACCCAGCACTGCCAAGGCCACCACTAACCCATGTCCCCAAGCGCCACATCTACACGGCTTTTCAATCCCTCCAGGGATGGGGACTCCCCCACTGCCCTGGGCAGCCTGTGCCAGGGCCTGACAGCCCTTGCGGGGAAGAAATGGTTCCCAAGATCCAACCTAAACCTCCCCTGGCGCAACTTGAGGCCGTTTCCTCTTGTCCTGTTGCCTGTCACTTGGGAGAAGAGACCGACCCCCCCTGGCTCCAACCTCCTTTCGGGGAGTTGCAGAGAGCGAGAAGGTCTCCCCTCAGCCTCCTTTTCTCCAGGCCAACCCCCCCCAGGTCCCTCAGCCGCTCCTCACAGCACTTGTGCTCCAGCCCCTTCCCCGGCGTCGCTGCCGCAGGGCGAGACGCTGGGGCCAGGGCTTCCTGCTGCTCGTCCGGGGGAGGAATGTCCCCCGCTAAGGTCACACAGGAAGCTGACACCCCGGGCTGAGAATAGCTCATTAGCTAAAGTTGCTCAGCGCAGCCATCACAAGGAGCTTTTGGCCTGCTCCTCCTTGCCTTCTTAGTATTAGCTGGTATACGTGGCCTCAGAGGGGGTGTGAAAAGCGGGATACGGGCCTCGTGCCCTCGGGATTGCATAACCCAGCGTGCAGTAAGCACCCCGGCGGGGAGGGAGGCAAGAGGCAGTTTGACATCCCGGACTAGCAATTCTCTTTTGGCACTTCAGGTTCTAACAAGTTGAATTTCCCCGTCTACGTCCCAGGCTCTAACACGTAAATCAAAATCAGGTCTGAATTTAAACTGGGAAGTCCAAAGGAATAGCTTGGGTTCCCAGTTTTGCTTGGAACAGATCAGGGGAATTTGACCTCTCTTATAAGACAAGATAAAAACATTAGCTGAAAGTACAGAGGAAAGCTCGATTCTGTGTATAATCTCCATTAGTTATTTTTTGTATCTCTACATTTTCTGATTCTGGGTTTTGGGTATTTTCTGCTTTTGGCTGGGACCAGAGTATCCTCAGATAACCCACAAAATTATATTTTTCTTGGCATCTTCCTGGTCCAAACAGAAGTAGAAAATGAAGGGACCGACCTGAAGCCCTGGTGAGATTTCCTACTGTGGTCTTCTCATCCGAGATTAGACCCATTAGATCTCCACGTGAACCCGTACATCTGACCACCACCCGTCTCTACCACATGCATGAAGTCTATGTTGCGTTTCCCTTAAAAACAGATGTTTCTCGTGAAATGGTGGCATGATCCGCGTGCCCAAACTATAGGACGGGATGTGGTCAGCCAGGCTGTGGGCAGCTCGGGACTGAACGCACTGGGAACAAGCACAGTGCGGTGGGATGAAGAGCAAAGGCAGGAGGGGTCTGAGCAAGGGAGGAGAGTGACCCCCCCTAGGTCCCATGGACCAGAGTGAGCCAAGTAGCTCGTGATCTTCAAGTCTGGAAAAAGATGTTCAGGTTTGGAAGAAGCACCCAGACTCACTCTGGAAATGTGTTGGGCTCTTTTCCAGTGTTCCTGGCAAGTTTTGGCACGCTTTCTGCCATCCGCTACTTCCGAAGGCAGGTCAGAGAAGGACACCCCCGGACCTAGGCTCAGCGCAGAGGTGCTTCCCGAGGACCGGCGAGGATGGTGGAGGCAGAGGCCGGGGACTTTGTTCTTGGGCAGTGTGAGAAGCCTGGATCCCAGCACCAAGACTTCTCTGGACCCTTCCCGAAACGGGACAGGATGTCACAGGAAGCAGGATCCTTCTGGTGACAGCCATTTGCCATACGGTAGGCAGTTTGTACCTGTACTGGACAGAAGAGGAGCCCGGCGTGGGCTGGCTCTGGTCTTTCTTTGCACACTTCTTGCATACTTGTGCTGTCTCCTAGGAGTAGTCACAGTGTCTGTTCCAGGGCGCTGCTCGTCCGTCCTCCCTGCTGAAGTCGGTTGGTGGCAAAGGAAGGCACTGAGGTGGTGGAGGGAGGAGAGAGCAAAAGAAACCAGGAAAGTGCTTCGTTCCTATGAAAGGGCTGGGGTATCTGTGAAGGAAGAGAGGAGAGAGCTTGGGGGAAGAGCGGTCTCTGCCCAAACATGGTGCTTTGCTAAGCATGTGCTGGCTGCGCGCGGCTAGCTGGGCAGCAGCGAAGGGGGATGGAGGGGCCACTCGCTTGGCAAGGCCCGGGTCTCCCATGACCAGTTTGGCTCACTACAGGAGGACTCATCCTCTTGGATTTCACTCCGAGAAGTCACGGCTTGGACTAACAGCTCAGGAGGCTGAGATAGGGTTTCTGTTGCATGTGGCCGCCTCAGCCCTGCTGAGCCAGAGCTGCGGATGCGGTGTCTGTCCCCGCGGGTGAGGAGCACCCGCTGCGAGGACACGTCTCACTGCCGCAGGCAGAGGATGGGCAGGCGTCGCGCAGGCAGAGCCAGGGGAAGGGGCGGCTGGGACGGGCGCTGCAGGAGGCTGCGCAGGACGGAAAGGGGCTGCAGGGGCAGCAGGAAGAGGGGCTGAGCTCAGGGAAGCCTCGGGAAAGAGCCCTGGCAAGACCAGGAGCGTGTTGGAGAGGAGGAAAAGGCACATGTACATGTTTGGCTCTGACAATCACCAGATGAAGGGTCTACGTATCACTTGGTCCCTCCGCTGCCTCCCATCCTAGAGACACAGAGTTGGCTGGGAGGAGACGTGGAGCGAGGAGGTGCCGTGGCTGAGCGTGTAACCTCGTGGGGCTGGAGGGGACCCAGAATGGGAGGTGGGGTGACACATGAAAAGGAAATGGTTCAGGTTCTTCCCTGTCTCAGGTGCCTTCCTGATCACTCAAGGGCATTATTCATGAGGGTTTTTCTTCACTCCCAAGTCTGATAACAGCATGAATGTGAGATTTGTTAAGCACTTAGGGACCAGATCCACAAAGGTACCGGGGGAAATCTGCCCAGAATACCTGTGCGGGTCTGCCTATGAGCTTTGCAGGAACGGGCTGTGGCAACGTTTGTCTTACGAAATGAGAGAGAAGAGGTTTAGCTCTTTCCTTGTAATGCAGAGTGCCATGCAATTTTAATGTGTGTGGGGTCGTACTTAAGACCACGTATTATTGCTGATAAGAGAGCACACTGTACAATTGTGCAGTGAGATATGTAGCAGTAAATAGCAAGAGAGAGAGATGTACAGGCTCTATATGGACTATAGTAGCTGTATATCCAGTAAGAGGAATTTTGTGGAGGAGGAGAACAGATAAAATATGTTGGAAGCTTCTAATAAAGATCTATCTCGTTTAATACTTTTGTGTACATTCCTGTGTCTACATTATTTGTGTGTGAAACTGTTGAATGAGTACTGGGTTTTAAAGAATGAGAAATCAATCCATTATGTGTCTGTTGACACAAAACTGTAGGAGTTGTGCTGGTTGAGGAGCCCTGGAGGACGGAGCATGCCGGGAGATGGGCTGCTTCTCCTCTTCTTTGGCTCAGTCCCCATGCCCACCCCTCTGAGACACGTCTTGGCTGTCGCATGTCGCTGACAGCCTGACCCGGAGAGCCCTGTCCTCTCTCCCGTCTCAGAAGCACTCAGGCCTGGAGCGGGGTCCCGCTCTCACCAGCCCTCTGGCCAGCTCCTCCCGGGGACCCCCGAACAGCTCAGCGCGCACGAGTCAATACACAGCAGCAGCTCCCGGCTTGGGTGCATCGATCCGCATCGCCTCTGCGCTCCGCAGCCCCCCTCGATGCAGCCAGGCTCCCCGGTCTGAGCTGCACCCGGGAACGCCCGGCACTGCAGCCTCAGGCCCTGAAAGATTTGCCCAGCAGACCTCGCTCCCTCCGACGAGCAGGAGCACGGCAGGCGCAGGGGAGGCTGAAGTGTTCGCATATGCTCAGCTTTACTGTTTATCCAGCCATAATCCATTAAGCGCTCTCCGCGTTCCCAGCGGCAGGTGGGAATACAGCAGCCCTGGCATGGTGGGTGGGGAACGGGGGAACAGCTGGAGGAATCAGGCAATTTCATTATGCGGGGCTTTCCCGGGAGGCTGCGACGCGGAGCCGAGCAAAGCAAAGGGTGAGAGGAGGGCAGGAGGCAGGTTGGCTGAAGGGAAGGGGTCTCTGGTTTGCCAGCTCCTGTCTCGGGCGGCTCTGGCTTTTCCTGCCGAGCTCCTCATGCAGAGTGAAGTCGCCAGGGTAAGGGACATGGCAAATCCCGAACAGTCGCTGCTGACTTCTTGCTTGGTTTGAATTCTTGAGCTTTAGTGTTTTCTAGCCTTGTCACAAAATTCTGGAGGAAATAATGTTTTCCCTTCCCTTTGCAGGCGCAGGAACAGTTAATTTCCCTCCCAGCCATGTACAGTACCCCCAGGTGCAGTGCTGGCAGTTAATAAATGATTGTGCTAAAAATCCCTGAATTTAATACTGGGCAAAATGGTTGGGAAAGCTGGTTTGGTTTGTGTCAGTGTCTTGGGGATTGCAAAGTTGGCCTGAAGATCTCCCTGGAACTGGGAGGGTTCCTGGCCAGAAACCATGATGTTGAAGACACTTTGGATGACATGAGCCCCTCCGGGGAGGTTTGGATGGGGCAGGGCTCTGTGCTGGGATGTGGGGAGTCTGCATGTACCCACGTCAGCCAGATCTTTTCTAAGCACTGCCCTTGCTTGGGGGACCTCGTCTTCCCTGGGGAAGTGGTTTTGTTCTCAGCCACTCCCCACAAGCCGAAGCTGCAGACGCTTGCTGCGATGGGGGTGCTGCCAGTTCAGCTCAGTGCTTGGGCGCCTTGAGAGGAATGAGGAAGCTCAGGCAGCTGGGGTTGGGCTGGAGAACCTCACGGTGAACGTACAGCTGCTACATCGCTGCCGGGGAGAGGCTTGTGCGTCCTCTCCTGCCTCCGTTGCTCGAAGGCTCTGTGCGGGGTTTTTGCAGGAAGCCGACTTGTTCTGCTGCTTGCGGACAGACTACAGTCGGAGACTCCATCAGTTTTCCTGAGCCGCACAGGGCAGGTGTGGCACTGACAGGCGGCTGCAGGAAAGCTGCCGGGCAGACAACTAGTTTAGGAGTGGTTTGGGTGCAAGCAGTAATACCAGCTACGATCCAGAAAGGAATCAGCCCTAGATGTTGCAAGAATGGGAGGTAACGCTCCGCATTCCCAGTGCCCGGGTCCACGGGTGAGCCACGCGCTGCCGAAACACTGCACTCGGGGTGGGAAAAGCAGCCTCCGCTGCCCCTGACCTGCCGAGCTGGGAAAGGCACGGTGGCACCGAGTGCCCGTTTTCCCACTCCGAGGGACGCGGGGTATAAATCACTCTCTCAGCGCCTCTATCCTGGTGTTCAAAAACTCGTGCTAGGAGAGTTCGGTACTCGTGTTATGCTGTTACTCGTGTGCCTGTCACCTCTACCAGCCAGGGCCCTTTGCCTGTCTGTGATAATCGGTGTCTGATCCTTTAGAGCTTGGGCTTGGAGATGGAAATGTGATTTGGCAACCCATCCCTCCGCTAAAAGTTACCGAAGGTGCCAGATGATCCATCAGGTTATAGGTGCATTTCACACTCCTTTTTGTTCTCTACTGGAGAAGTGGATGAGATAAATATTTCAGAAGATGGATGTTTTCAGTCCGCTGCAGAAGCAAAAGGAAATACTGAAAGATCTTGTTGGTATCGGGAGATCAGCTCTGGGAGTGTCTACGGTGCTCAGTCAAGCAGCAGTGTCTCTGGTGTCCTTCAAGGAAACCAGCCTGGACTTGCCTGCAATTTTAATGCTTGGTTTATTCTCCGACCTTTTAAGCTTTCTCCTCTCCCTTCGCGGCGAGGTCATCTCGCCTGTATCTCACCCCCGAGGGAGGAGCCAGGAACTCGCCATCTTTTGCAATAGCAGCAGCCACCACAATAGAAACGACCTTTTCGGTGCATCCTCGCTGCCGGGAGACTGTTTTCACTTCACCGAGGAGAGTGTCAGCGCTGGAGGTGGGAGCCGTGCCATCCCACCCCGCTTCCTTGCCTTGCACGTAGCTCCCACATCTGACACCTTGTCTTGCCAAGCAGATGAAAAAGTCAGGCAGGTGCACCCTCAGGAGCTGCCTCCGTATTTCATCTGGCCTCGAAACGCCATGTGCCACCCGGCTGCCGGGGTCCCCGCCTGGAAGGGGGCTGGCTCGCTCCCCCCTCTTCTGCGGCAATCAGCTTTGCCGGAGCAGCTCCTTGGCTCTTATTTTTGCTTCATCTCTCTGTAACAAAACCAGAGCAAAGCTTCTGGTGGCCATTTCTGCTAGGCCATTTCTGAGTTATGACTGTCTTCTCCCCGCGCTTCAGAGAGATTTCTGCGGGCTCGCGGTGCCTCGCCAGGCCGGCAGTGCCAGCGCGGGGAGGCGGAGGCGGCCGTGACCTCCCTCTTAGCTAGGACTGACCGAAATGCCAGCTGCTTCGGTCGGTCCCGCCGTGAGAACATGACATATTTTGGTGGATTCCCCCACCCACAGGGCAGTGAGGGAGTTGCTCATCACAGACTGGAGCAAATCCTGCACATCTTCAACTCCTCGGGGGAATAAGGGCTCTGCAAGGGAGGCGCTGGCTTTTCCGCGCAGGAACAGGGAGCGGGTTTGCCCAGCGGGTCCTTCCCCGACCTCAGCCGTGGTTTCAGGCAGCGGCTCGCAGGCAGCCGACGGGAAGAGACACGTTCCTACAAAGTGCTCACTAAGGAATTCCCAAACCTCAAGTGTCTTTGCAAATGCAATCAAAAAAGATCGGCACGTCCGCGCACAGCGCGGGAGCGGGAGCTGGCCGGGTGGGCTGCTCTGCTGCAGCCACACCGTGCCTTCCCTTACGGGGGCTTCTCCTCCAAGCTCCTGAAGCCAAACGAGCAGGTCACAGGCTCCACTTTCTTTTTTTTTTTTTTAAAAAACACCTCTCTGCCGTTCATTCTTTGAGCAAAAAAAAAAGTTTGAAATTGTGGCTTGGAAATCAGAAAGCAGAGAGAAACACAGCGGCCCGCGGTGTTTCAATAACCACTCTGGTTTTCCAGCTACGGTTTCAGAAGGGGGGGCCCTGATGCAGGACTTTTAGCACTTGGAGGGAGGGGGGGGGTGGAGAGATCATTTGTCAGAGAGTGAATTGTTGGCAGCTAGTGTCATCTCATGCCTTTCATCTGCCTCTGTGACTAAAGATGCAGCTATCCTGTGACCAAGCTGGGCGGCAGGATGTGTGCCGGCTTGCTGGCAGCTCCGGAGCACTGGACCTGCCGTTTGTGGGTGACCTGGTTCAGACCCTATTTCTGCTGCAGCCGGGCTGTGAAGGATGAATACATTTTTCAGGAAACGAGAGGTATTTTGTGTGTTTATGGGTACTATAGTTTCCGTTTTAATGCAACCTGCACTGAGACATCTAGTGCCACTTTAAGTAAACCCTCTATTTTTAAATCCTGAATCTGCTGAGAAATGTGTTGGAGGAAAAGCAAGAGAGCGGGGTTTTTCACGGTCACAAGGCAGGTGTCCGTGAACAGAGCTTGCAAACACAGCCCTGTTCCCACCTGCCACGGAGCCGCCCGGGTCAGCATCTGGATAGGAAACCATCAGGGGAAAACCAATGGCCAGCAAACCCAATGACTCAACAGGGAAACCCGGTCTTGACCAAGCCGATGCTTATGGGGGCTGGTTTGGAAGCATTTTAGGGCTTTGTACACACATAAATTGCTCTGCATTAATTATACCAGCCTAGCAAAGCTGTGCAACCTTCTAAAGCAGGGACAGACAGAGGGAGAGCAGGAAGAAGTGCTGCTTCTAGGGGAGCTAAACCCAGCTGGGAATGGTATAAGTGAAACTGCGTTAGCTGCTTGGATGGCAGGGGCCGTGCACCCATTTCAGTGGCAGTTAGTTATCACAATCCTTGATTGCTACAGGGCAGCAGCGACGAGCGAGCAGGGAGCAGGCCGGAGTGGTCAGCCGGGCAGCAGCATTCAGGGATGGGATACTCGGGCCCTGTGCACACCCACAACCCCGTTCTCTCTCGGTGCAAGCCCCTGACGGTGCCCGTTTGCTAAGGGCACGCTCGCGTTTCCATCCCGAAACGCTATGTTCTGTGCCGGGCAGCAGCTGGAAGGAGCTACGCTCTGCCCCAGAAGTACTGCAGGAACAAGGCAATAACTCAGGCACAGACGCACGAACACGGGGATGGAGTTCAGGACCCGAAATAAGAGCCAAACAGACCACGGCAGCTGCGCACAAAGGCGTGCTGGAAGCGTGAGAAATGAGCAGCCTGCATGTTGAAAGGGCAGCATTTGAAAGAGTGACAAATTTAGCCCAGATGTAGCCGGGGAAGAAAGTTGCCACTCTGGGAGCAGGACTAAAATTGCTTTAGAAGCTGTGTCGTGTGTCTGCAGCGTTTTGAAACCAGGATCTCGCTCCTCGCTACCGGAGGCCTCGTGCACGCGTGCGTCACTGTCACCGATCAACGTGATCGCACGTCGCAGCTTGGGAGAGCACCAGGGGACAGATACACCGGGCTTCTGCGGCCAACCTCTTGCCTGGTTATTGAGTTTCTTGAGCAGCTCTGGCTGCAGCACAAGCACCTGCCACCTTTCCAAGCGTCGGCGCCTTCCAGCAGCCACTGCCGTGGGTTGCTGTCTCGCACAGAGCCGTGAGCGCGGGAGGGCAAGCCCCCTGCCTGCCTGCTGCTCCCAGCCCTAACAGATAACTCGACTTTAAACCGAGGGCCGTATCCAGTTCCTCGCTGGTGTCCTCTGCAGAATAACTCCGCAGAGGCAGCAAGGACACCTGGTTTTCTGCCCAGAGCAGATGCAGGGACAGAAGTGGCCTACAGGCACCTGGATGCAGTCCTCAGCCCGCTCACCAGGATGATGCTTCCTTGCCAAGCAAGCCCCTGCCGCGGCCAGAAAGCGGCTGCCGTGAAGTGAGGTCAGACTGCCAAAACAGCAAAGGCGAAGCCAAACCCTGCGCCATCCGGCAGCCCTCGGAGGGCTCAGCTCCGTATCCGAGCCCGGCGCTTGGGCTGGCCAGCGCGTCGCACTCAGCGCATCCAGGTTTCCCCCGGACGGGAGAGCAGACAGCACCGACCACGCGGAGTCACTGCGTGGCGCGGGCATGCCCAGCCGCACAAGCACACGGAGCCATCCGGAGCCGCCGAGTGACTTTTACAGAGCACCTTTCCGAGAGCCCCCGAACGCGGGGCCGAAGCAAAGTCTGATTAGCTTTGGCATTAACCCTCTAGCCAGGTCTCGTTGCCTGACAAACGCAGCGGAGACTTTGTTCTAGGATTAGGCGTTTACAAGTGCCCGACCTGAACAAGGGACAGTCAGCGCTCTGGAAATCCTCCCGGACCCAGGGCCCCAAAGTCCTCCAGGGAGGAAGGGCTTTGGAAAGGACGGCAGTGACGGATGAAGATTCACCTCCATTAAACCAGATGATGGCAAAGAAAGAGAGAAGAAAAGTATTCCAGAAGAATGTGTATTGCAATTGTCCGGTCTCACAGAAATCCACCAGGGAACGTTCACAGCAATAGGGAGGGGCTTTTCCCTTTGGATACATTCCAGATATCGCTGTTGAAACCCAATTAAAAAGACATGGTGACAGTCTTCAACGTCAACGTGCTCATAGGAGCCCGTGAGCACGGCTGCCTCCCAGAATACTCTGTGCTTCTGATGTTCCCTCGTGCAATTTTTTCTAAATAAATAGATCCTTTTGGGGTTAAGTTATTAGATACAAATCTTCCCAAAATGAAAAGTAAACCTGAAACAAAACAATAACAGCTAGAAGACCCAAACCAACACACACACGAATGTGCAGACAGCTGCCCATTCTACAGTACTGAAAGTCATCCACAGCTAGAAAATTAAATAGATCTTCAAGTTAGCCACATTTACACATTAAATACATATAATCCACTCAAACCTTGCATGTAAACTTTGTTGGATACCTTCTGAAAAAAAAAAAAGTACAACGTAATACGTAGATATTCAAGTACAAAGAATTTCTGAATTGGTTTTTTTGCACCAGTGAAAGAATGAAAATAGAGATTTTGTTAATACGTTTGGTTTGCAGCCTCTTGAGGGAACAAAGGTTAAGAATTTGGAGCCTCAGGTAAAAACATTTGGATTTGCTGCTGACCTGATATGTGCTAAAGGATCTGGCCTAAGAGGCCGGCAACCGATAGCACTGAGACTCTGTCCCCTGTTGTTTGTGTCCTGGTCTTGCTGCTGCTCTGGAGGGGGCAAGAGAGAGATTGCAGCCCACGCTGGCGTTGCTCTGATCACTGCAGTGTTACGGCTGTACCGGAGTTTGGCTGGTACTGAATTTTCATCCTTCCCTCCCTGCCTGGATTTTCACAGGCAGCATTCAGTGCGAGCCCAGTAATGTGCAGAGGGGTGGGAGGAAAGACGCAGTCCCGTAAGAGGAATCTAGGGCATCCTTTCCAGGGAAGACCTTGGTAAACACAAGCCACTTGGCATATTTGCTGGCAGCACGGTTCTTGATTCTACCTGCCAAGGTGTCAGGCTCATAATATTGCAGGTCACCACCACGGTTTGGAGCCAGCACTGGCAGGAAAGATTTTTTTGCATAAAGCGGGAAGAACATCCCATTCTGCCCAGATCTGGATTTTTAACTCCATCTCTGTCAGATAACTCTGATCTTGCAGGAAGACAATCCTACGAGCACAGCTATTGCTACCAACCTTATATACCACGATGGGGCACGTCTCTTATGTCTATGCAGACTTCAAAGCTCAACGGGGGAAGGTTTGGCTTAACAACTATTCTTTCTCGGGGATCAGTGGATCCTCAAAGTGACCAGCCTGAGGGCTCTGGCAATAAGGAAAATGATCAAACTAACCCAGCCAACAACCAGCCCTCTTCTTTGGCCTTTGAGGGACTGCTCCGTCTGAACACCCAGTCCTTTTTATCTGAGGGAGCCTGACCAGCCTTTTGTTCTTCCCTTTGTTTTCTCGGGGGCAATGCTGCTCCCCAGCCAGGACTCCCCGAGCCGGCGCAGCTGCAGAGCGCGCTCCTTAGCACGGCACCCACGCTGCTCCTCCGGGTCTGCGGAGGCTGTCGCTTTTCTGCTTTGAGCCCATCCTCAGATTTGGGGGAGAAGTTTGAACTCTGGACCTGCCAGGACATGGGAACCAGCCTTTCGCAGAGCAGGGCCCTTCCCTGTGCTTTGTACGCCCCAGGCTCCTCACCCTGGAGGGAAGCCCAGCGAGAAAAGAGCCCGGGGGCTTTTCTGTGCCTGGCTGTGAAGGCTTTCCCTCAGGCCTGGTAAAACTGCTGGCTGGGTGCTGGGGAGGTGTGCGGGGTGCCCGGCTCCTTCGCCTCGGCTTCCCACAGGTTGTCGTAGCTCAAGTCGCTCTGGAAGCTCTGGAGCTCGGCATAGTCGTGGTACGCTGCAGAGTCGCGGTGCAGGCAGCCGGCCTCCGGAAGGTCGTAAGCGCCGACGTTCCCATCTGCAGAAAAACAGACCCAAGCGCTCAGAGAGCTCATGAGCAACCCAGTGGCTGCCTTCTGCTTTGCCAGCAGGGAGAACGCATGAGAGTCAGCAAAACCGCAGCCCAGACGCAACTAGATCTGGGCAAAGCGGTGGAAGCGTGCCACAGAAGAAACCCCAAGCCCCCACGTGTGACGGGTGGGCAGCGAGTGGGAGCCAAGGCAATGGCCTCCACAGACAGACGCAGGCAAGGGGCAGGGTGACAGACTCGGTCCCGCCACGGTGGAGCAGGAGGAAGGAAGGGCATGCCTGAGCCCCCACGCTCCCTCTCAGCCCTGCTTTGAATGACGCTTGTGGAGACAGCCATCGGCGAGGCGGGTGGGCTGCAGCACCCAAGCAGCCTCCCAAGAGTCTCACCTGGTGGCTGCAACGAAGGGCCCAGATGTTCCTCTTGCAGAGAAGAGACCTGAAAAGAAAGAGACGCACAGATGAGGATGACTTAGCACTGCAGTCCTGGGATCCCGCACACCAGAAATCAGCTCTCCGTTGGTTCCCCCATGCCTGCTCCCCACGACGCACCCCGCCGCAGAGCACAGGGCTCGGAGCCCTGCAGTGACCGACCACTCTTCCAGCCTAGAGAAAGGCAAGCTGGGACCCCTGCGCCTCCGGGTATTCCCCTGCAGCCTGCACAGCGTGGGGCGCGAGGACTGCATTTACAAACTCACATCGTCAAGATAAGAAGCATCGGCAGGAGGCCGCAGTTGGAGACGGCATGAGGTGCCGGGGGTGCTGTAACTCAGAGCCGCGGGCACCTCTCTGCCGTGACTACTGGGCAGGGGCTGGCAGTTCCTCTTCTGCAGAGAGAGATGCTGGAGTACCGGGACGGCTGGGTCTCCATTCGCCTGTGCTGAACCCGTCTGTCCGTGACACTGCAGGAACTTAACCAAAACAAACCCCAGATTTGATACCTGCTATGGAGAGCTGGGGAGCACTGACCGGCTGCTCCCCACCTGTAAGCCAGCCTGCTACGAACAGACTTAGGCAAACAAGGTTTTCTGCCTGCCTTGCAAATTCTCCTACATTCCAATCCTGAAGGCCTCGGAAGGGAGAAGGAAGAGTGGCTGCAGGCCCCTCGCAATGACCCACAGAGGTAGTGGAAGTTGGCCAGATGTGAAGGTAGTAGGATGAAACCTACTGGCAGCTCATGGGACGTGGAAGGACAGAGCAGTCGGGAAGAACCCTCCGAGGCAAGGGAGGACTTCAGCAGCGTGGGGGATGCCAGCCACAGACTCGGAAATAGTCTTTTCCCAAAAGATGCGCAAAACTAGAAACGTAGCCTTTAATGGGCACGCAGTTATCACGGCTGGAATTTTTTTGGGTGGATAAAGCGGCCCCTGTGCCTGACTCATCTCTAGTTTCTGTAGACTGGATCACATCTCAGTCTCTGCCTTTGTTTTGCGGTTTCTGGCTCTTCCTGATTTTTGTGATGCTGGCATCCAGTGATAAGACAGGGGAAACCTGTTCCCTTCTGACTCTGTCCAGTCTTGAAAAAAACAGAGAACTATGCCGTGCCTCGCCCTACCCCGAAACGGAGTTCCCACATCCCGCTCGGGCTCAAGCAGACAGCAGGAAAAGAAATGGCCCGAGGCACGATTTCTGGAGCCAAAAGCCTGTGTGCTGAGTCAGGGCCGTAACCAGAAGCAAAGGCGCAGGGTACCTCTTCCAGGAAGCTGGAGCCGGCCACGCTGCGAGCGCTGGGGGAGCTGGGCGTATAGGGCTCAGCGTACAAGGGGGAGCAGGGCATGGCCGGCTTCTCCAGGGAGCTGGAAGCTGTCGAGGGCTGACTTCCCACCAAGCTCCATCTGTTCAGCTAAAAGGCAGAATTGAAACAGGAGCGTGACGTGCTGTTCCCTGCTTGCAATTCATCCCCAGGAGGGATCGGAGTGGGGAATCTCCCTGCAATTAAAGTCCCAAACGGTGCTCAGCCGTGAGGGACGGCGGGGCTGACTCCCGACTGCAGCCGTCTGTGCTAACAACGGGACTTCCCCGGGCGTAAGGCAGATGCAGACTCCTTGAGGCTGAGGGGAGGGAAACGTGGCATCACACTCTAAACCAGTGATGGACACATGCTGGAAAGCCCTCAGAAGAAGAGGCTGTGTCCTATGAAGTAATAATACTCCTACTTGCAGAGCACTGGTGCTCCTGTTGCCTCAGAAATTAGTGCCCAGCACCTCAGGGCCCCAAGAGACATCGCTCCGTTTGCTGTGTTAACCTCACCTCCCATGGGCCACTTTCAAATGGAAACGGGTTTCACGCCTGCCCCAGGGCACCTGCCAGGACAGCTATTCCTGCAAGTAGCACCGCAAGGAAAATGGGAACCGCGCACCCGTTCCTGCTGCTGGAGCCTTCCCGGCAGGAGCGCGGCCCCCCCGCGTCCCAGCCCCCTTACATTGCTCAGGTCCAGGGGCGGCGGGGGAGCCGGCGGGTGATGCTGCGAGCTGCGTGCGGAGTACGGCTCATTGTACACTGAGGACAGGAGCTCGCCGTTGGGGTTTTCGGGAATGAGGCTGCAGATGGTCCTCTCCGTGTCCTGGCTGGGCAGCTGCTGGCCACAAGGCCCACATTTGCCCTTGGACTTTCTGGCGCTGCCCCCTCTCCGCAGGTCCTGCGCGGGCAGCCCCGTGCTTGGCCAGTTGGCCTGTGCCAGGCACTGAAACGAGAAGACAGACCCCGGAGCGGGCTCTCCTCGTGCCAGCCCCAGGTACACAGACCACCCTGCAGCCAGCGCAAGGCACTCCCCTGCTAGGGCTGCTGCTGCGGGCATCGCGCCGCGCGCGGGCATCGGTCCTGCGGCCGGGCCCGTGCCCCACGCGCTCCTCCCCACGCACGCACGCACCCCTGGACGTACAAATGCTGCACGGGGTCAGAGCAAAGGCCTGCCTAACCCGTCATCTCCACCCACCCCTGGGCTTTATTTTGGGATTTCCTGACCTTTGAACAGTCCCATTTGCCCTTTTGCAATCTGCACCAACAATCCCTATGCAGAGTGGAGTATTGGGATGGGACTCCTGGGCAGACTTTCCCTTATCAGCAATGACAAAGCTGAACCAGGACAAATACAGGCTCCAGGCATGGATTTGCTACCCTGCACAGCAAACACTGACCACCCGAGCTCAGCCCATCCAGGCACCCAAAGGCAGTGTCTGTCCCCCCATGCGTCCCAGGCTTTTGGGGGGTTCACTTACATGGAGAGGCTGGGAATAGCCAGGGTAGAGGGGGTCTTCGTGCTGATGCCTGAGAGCAGGGTGCTCGAAGGACTGTCCATCGGGGAGAGAGCCGCTGTTCTGGGAGAGGTGTGTTAAGGTGGCCACTCTCCCTCCCGACGCCCAGGAGTTTGTACGGCAGTCAGAAGTGAGCGACCCTCTCCCGCTGCCGGCGAACTAGACAGGGGAGAAGAACAGCGCATAGGAACAACGCCCTGCGTGGCGGCAGCCACGTCCCTCCCCAGCCCCGTCGCCAGCCCAGCCCAGCCCTCCGTGCCCGCACGCCGGGGCCAGGCCCGGGTCTGGGCTGTGCCCGCATGGCGAGCAGCTGCCCGGGGCAGGCGTGCCCGCTGCGCCGGGGTCTGCTGCCCTCTAGGGCCGAGCGGGTGGCTGAGCCCGGCTTGCAGGGGCGACGGGGCGAATGAGGAGGGCTCGCAGCGGGGAGAGGGGTGCTCAGGCACCCTGACCCCATCCCGGCTGCCGTGCTGGCAGGGTGGGTCTCCCCTTCCTTGCAAGACCCTGGTAACGTCCTCGTGCCAATGCCTCGCTGCACAACGCTGTCACAGTCTATGGCCAAGGGTCTGCTTTTGAAGGAATTTAATATAATGATGTCATATAGGGCTTCAAAATAATTTGCAGGGATCAGCAGCTTCATGACAGCCTTCAAGCCAGGGACTTGCAGCAGTCTGCTGTGTCACAAGAGCACTCACACGTGGCCAGAGATAGGACAGATGGGAGTCTGGGAGACGTCTATTGATTCCCGTGCAAACCCACGACATCTGTTACCTGGCCGGGGTGTGGCAGCTTTGATCCTGAGAAACTCTCTGATCCGGAGAGGGAGGAGTCGGCGTTTCGAAACTGGGCTGTTTTGAGACAGTAGAGCCACTCCTGGTAATCATCGTAGCTGCGGCAGATCACCCGGATCGAATTGATTAGTCGGCCTGCAAAAACATCACTCAGTGCTGTTACTGGCTTTGATCGACAGTCCGCGTTGCTTCCTTCAGAAACCCACGGGAATCCCCTTGCTCCACCCCTCCCCACGTTCTCCTGGGGTCTGGAGACCCTGACCCCGGCGCAGGGACGACGGGAATGCTCTGCCTTCGGTGCTGACCATTTGCACCGGGCTGAACGTAGGACAGGGGCAATCACAGCCCGCATCTAAACGAGGGGGAACCCGTGCAGCCGTGCTGTGACGAGCGCACCCCCCGGTGCAAGCGCTGCCGCCGGCTCACAGGCTCTCCCTGCCAGCAAAGCCAGGCCCTGCGGCACAGCCAGGGCACAGACGGTCCGAGAATTCCAAGCGGTTCAGTTCACAGAGCTTGGGTGCTGACGCGAGCGAGCGCAGCCAGGGAGATGGCCACAGCAGCTTAGCAAAACCAGCTCGACCCCAGAGACCTCCGTGGCTGCTGCCAGCACACCCCTCGGCATGCCGGACACGCACCTTCTATTAAAAAGGAGGTTTTCTCGTTCTCTTCAAAAAGCACTTGGATGGCGTTGAGTGGCAGCTCGCCCTGTCGAGAGAGAAGCAGGCTTAGGACCGCGCAGCCGAGCGCAGCTCCCAGTCCGTGCCGTACGGCAGACGGGCGGAGCGGGGAGGACAACCTGGCTGCCCCTGCCCGCTTGAGGGCTGGAGCCTCTGCAGGCACCCGGCCGGCTGAACCCCGCTTCTACAGGGGCTTTCCCGCCAGGGAAGCCCAGAGGCTCTAGGAGCCTTCTGCCGAGTTGTGCCAGCTCAGCCGGGAGCGCGGGGAGGGCAGCCCGCAGCGCAGGGCCGGCGGGGAGGACGGGGCGAGGCTGGCGGGGGCCTGGCTGCTCTTCGTGCGGCGTGGGGAGAAGGAGCAGCTCGGCCCCGCTGGCGATCCCCTCGGGGTCCTCTGCGGGGAAGGGGAGGAGGAAGGGGAAGCTCAGTGCCTAAATTGCCCAGGCCAGGTCTGCAGGAGAGGAGAGGCACCCAAGCTGCTGCTAATCTGGGTGAGGACTTGGGTACCTCTATACTCTCACATAGGTGCCGGGCACGGGCACACTGGAGAACTCTGTCTCCAGCAGATTGACTCGGCCTCGTCCCTCCCCGCTCGCGCCTCTCTCTCCCGCCACCAGCCCTATTGCAGGAATGAAGCCTCTGAAGCCAGCGTGACTGTGCGACCCGTTTCTGTGAGCTTGGTTCTTACAAAGTCCCTCCTGAGATCTGAGCTTGGAAAAACACTCCTTCCCTTCTAGTTCTGTTTTCAACAGTTTCCCGTAGTTTAATGGCTGACTTCTCCAGAAAATGTTGCAAACATGGTCCTGAACAAGGTTTTATTTGCTGGATTGGGATTTCCAGCCTTGCAAACAGGAATCCCCACAATCCATACCCTGCAAAGCCTTACAAAGACAGGGTTGAGCCCTGTAAATGCCAGCTAGTGAAACATGAACTCTTGTGCTATACAGCACAGTTGCGAACGCCACTCCTGTGATCGGAGTGGGGTTCGCTCCTGGCAGGCACTGCTGTATGTTCCTATTAGCAGGGAGCTGAGGCAGAGAAGCTAAAGCAGCCTGTCCTGAGCCCCTGCAAAAACTGGAGTTAGCAGATACCATGTGCTACGGCCCCTAAGTGCAATAGTGCCTTTGCAGGCGCATCCACCACCGTCCTCTGTGCCATCACCCCGGTGTCCCTTGGCCATCCCCACATCTGCCCCGGGCGTTGGTGGTGCCCAGCTCTCCCGCGAGCTCTGGGGACGAGCAGTAGCCAGACCTCCTCCGCTCTGCTGCCTGCTGCCAGACGTCCTTTAAGTGTCATCGCTGACAGTTTAATTCTCTGCGATGGGCAACCTGGCAGAAGGGCCAAGGGTTTGTCAACACCGAATTAGGATCTAGGTCTCCTCTTTCTTTGGGGCTCCTCAAGCTGAATTTTCCTTACAGAAATGGAACAAGAACAGTCCTGGGAGAGCAGCTGAAGCAGATTTTGCACTGGAACCATCTCACACATGACCTCATTGCTTTACTTCTCATCTCTCTCTTTCTCTGAGCAGGGGGAAACTGAGTGACGCACGGGCTTTTTTGCTCCTTAAGCCCCTGTTCACCTCACCTGGATGTCACCCCAACCCTGTCCGTGGGCACAGGGCACTAGGCAGGGGCAGCTGGTGGCAATGGCCCTGGGAGCAGCTCCTGGCTCAGGAAACAAAGTTCCCACCTCACGCTGCTCTCCCCCATGCCCAGCAGCGGAGCAAGCACAGAAAGCCGGAGTGAAGCCCTGGCATTTAGCCGAAGGTCCTCTCAAAAGGTGCAACCGGTCAGGATTCATTCTCCTAAGTTAATGGGCTGCAAAATGAGGTATCCAGCAGAAACTCCTCATCATGGCCTCACTGCAAAGCTGTCCCAGCTGCAGAGGCTCTGGGGAATGTGGCCGACGTGACAGCTTTGCCACAGGGAAACGCGGAGCTCGGCCGGGCGTCCGTGGTTTGTGCCGGCCAGCTGCCTCTCTGCAATAGCCTGTGGGCACACACAGGCTTCTGTGGTATTTCTCCTGCACCGAAAGTGATTTATGGGCTCAGCAGTACAGGAAGGCCGACCTTGGGAGGGAAAGCTCATGCTCTGCTCCGTGACTTGTTTTCCCCTGCTGCTGTAAGAAATGGACTTTGACGCTTCAGCTGGCTCAGGTGCTGCAAGGCTGCGTGCGGAGGGGGCCGGCGCCGCCGGCTCCTGCCTCTCCTCAGCTCTCCGGCGCATTCGAGCAAGCCCTCCTGCCACCGAGGACGACTGCGTAGGGCTTCCCCCAGGCGCCCGGCGCTCCGTCCTCCCTAAGGCAACAGCCTCCTGCCCGTGGGAGGAGGCTGAAACACCTGGGGGCTAAAGTCCCCCTAGGGAAGCGCAGCAGCATCCCTCAGACAACGTGCATGTCGGCTGCAGAGAGCCCCTTCCCCCGGGCATGGCATGAACCTGCCCCCCCCAGCAGCTCCCCCCTTGCTGATTTACGCCTCGCCCGAGGCCTTTTCCCACCAGCGGTGAGCCGGAGCCTGCTGCTTTGGGTGAGCCCCGTCCCGGCAGGCTCAGCCCCTGCCTTCCCCTTCCCTGTCCCACACGCAAACTTGGCAGCGGCAGCTCCTGTGGTTTGTATGAAACTGAAGAACAAAAGAGCCGGGCTATTCCTTCACACACAAATTGTAGGGCTCAGCATCTGCTCGCAGGGAAGGGAAGTTAATTTGCAGAAGCCCTGGGAGAAGGCTCCTGTGCCCTGACATGCCTGTGGAAAATCAGGTTCCCACTGCAGCGTCACAGGCTGGTGAATCACCTCCCGCCTGCACTCGGCTGCGCAGAGCCCTGCCATTGCCCCAGCGAGCGAGACGCCCGGGGACGAACACTCATGCACCGTAGGAAGGGAACATTGCACAGACAAATCTGGTTTAAGGTTTCAAAAGAGATGAGTTAATCTGAAAGCCCAGCCCAAGGCCCCCTTACGCGGTGCCCCATTCCCAGGAGCTGCAAACAACATGTTCCCGAAAACAAGCTCTGGCTAAAGTGTGTCACACAAGCCACCAGCTGCTGGAAAACACCCCGCGCTGTTGCACTGGGGACGGGGGAGAGCTCTCCCTGGCGTATGTCCCTCCTCACGCGCCTTCCCGCTGCAGGCACAGCCTTCTCCTCTGGCCAGGGAGATGCTCTATGCAGGTCTTCCCAGGGGAAGCCCTTGAATTAAAAGCAGCCTGCATGGCTCGGGGGCCTGAGGTGGACATGGTGAAATCCTGTGAAGAAGGACCCCGGTGAGTTCACAGGGAATTTCACAAGCCCTTGACCTCTGCAGGGTTTCCTTGGCACTGGCTCCCCTCTCAGGGACTAAGAAGGATGCTGCTCTTCTGGAGGAGCAGCTCAGCTCTGCTCCGCCATGTGCCGGTGGTGCTGCACCTGCAGGTTCAGAGACAGTTCAGCGCTCTTTTTGGCACACGTGTTCTAGCACAAGAAAACGGGGCCAGAAAGCGCAGGGCTGTTTAATAGCCATTGCAATGATGTCTAAGATGGATGTTGGCAATCAAGCTTAAGGGCCATTCAGACTGCAGGCGATGGGAATGCAGCTCCCAGGGCCCACAGTGCTGCTGCCCATCTGTGCTGAGGCTCCCAGCACTGCTCCTACAAGCAAAGCCACACCAGTGGACTAGAGAAGCTCTTCTCACGTCCCTTGGGGCACTCAGGCCCCCGTGTCCTTGTTGGCCCTTCCACTGGCATGCTCAGACACCGCTCAGGGCCCTTGCTCCACAGAGGGACAGAGCAGCAAACACAGTGCACCAGCAGCGGCCTCTCCTCTCTGCCCGCCAGTCAACTGCCTTTGCCCTTCCCCACGAGCATCAGATGCGCTGCCGGGATGCTACCTGCTTTCAAGTGGTCCCACAGAGCGGGGCCGGGGAAGCAAAGCCCCCGCGGGCGCACTCTCTGGGGCTGTTCCAGCTCCTGTCTCAAGCCAGCGAGCCAGGCTCTCTGCCAGCACAACCACACAGAAACATGCCAGCCTCCCTCCTCCCAGAGACCCAGATTCCTTGGCAGCCGGCTGCTTTCCCCACCGGGCTTTTGTAGGAGGGCAAGGTGTTTCTCATGGGAAGATAGCTTGCAACATCCCTCTGCCTGCTCGCCTGCCAGCTGGCAAGGGAGCAGCGTGGAGGGAAAGCCCTTGCCAACACGCGGAGCACAAGGGAACCCAGGTGGAGGGGAGCAACAAGCCAAAGAAGCGCTGAAATAGCCGCTGTGGGTGAGAGCGAACAGGAAGGTGCCCCAAAATGAACTTACCTTAAAACAGAGGCTGTTGCGCTCTTCAGATACTATCACCAGCGTGGACGGGTAAAGCACCAACAGCCGGTCATGCTGCTCCTTGGAAAGTAAAGAGGAAGAGGGTTCCCTGTGAACAGCCAGACAGGGTTCAGACCTGGAGAGCCCTTTACTTTGTCTCTCTGACAGCAGCCCGAGGCAAGGGCTCTGGAAACAGCCGAGCTGCTTCCCTGCAACACGGATCCAAGGGAGATTCCTGCCAGCTCCAGCTGCCAGCCCCGTCCTGCAAACGCTTATGCACGTGCTGTCCCCAAGCACCACTGCTGGGCCACGGGAGCAGTAAGAAACCTTTTTCCATTTACCGGGATGTGGGTAAAAGGACCCTTCGGGGCCCCGTTGGATTAGTGGCAGCAGGAGCCTGCGCTAGTCACTCCATCCGTTGCCTTTTCTGAGCCACGCTGACAGGAGGTTGCTCCCCAGAGATGTGTCCTACCTGGAAAGGCAGATGCTGAAGCTTCACTTTGGAAACACAGAGGACGTCGCCTAGGGATTCCCGCTGGGTCCCTCTCCACTCCTGGACAGGCATGTTTTGCACGGACCACCGCAGCTCCTCCTTCCCCATGTTGCTCTGCTTCCAGTCGTTCTAGGGACAGGAGCAGAACTGAGGAGCAGGGCAGACATGTCCCCCCCTAAGAGTTGAGCTAGTGCGCGGCCCATCTCAGGACACTTTTCAAGTGTGGCAGAAGCAGGAAAGAATAAATAAATCTGTGCAGGAGCCAGTTTTCCAGCTAGGACTGAATAATCATACTCGGTACCTAGCAGCATCTGTACATTGCCTTTCAAAGGGGAAGAATACCTCTGTTTTACAAGCGGGGAGATGGAGACAGGCAGGGAAGTACAACACCCTGCAGAGACTGGAAGAGAAGACAGGTCTCTTGAATCTAGTCCTGTTTTCTAGTCCCCGGTCTCAGTCTCCTCCTCCAAATGTTTTGTAAACTCTGGATAATTGCACAAGCAGCCAACTGCGTGAGAATTTCTCTGAACCGGACCCAAACCTCTGACCCCTCAGAGGCTGTAGTGCCGGCACCTCCGGGTCGCAGGTCTCCCCTTCAGCACACGCGCCCTGCCGGCCCCTCTTGCAAAGCCTTTCTTTTTGCAGCCTTCCCTCGCAGGAGACTGCACGAAAGGCAGCTCCAAAATGAGAAGCTGCGTGCGCACACAGGCGCAGCAGAAATGCAACAAGCTGTTGTCAGGTCTCGGCAGTACAGAGCACTTTTGGGGTGGCCATTCAGACTGAAATCCCACATTCGCTCCGGCGCTGGTGGCGCAGACCTAAGCCCTTAAGGACATCTGAACACAAATACACGTTCCTCTACGGGCAGAGGAGTTTCCAAGCAAGAACATGTCTGTCAAGTGTGGGTAATTAGGGTGTCTATCCACGGTTATTTTAGGGGTGGTGGAATAACTAAAGGAAGCGAGAGCTGTGAGGCGTATTGCCCAGGGCCAGCTCCAGGCCCTGGCAAACAGGCAGGTGCCTCGGGCAGCAAGCAGCCGGGGCCGCACACAGACCCTGCCACGCTGCTGCCCCGGCCCAGGGCAAGGCTGGTACGTGCTGCTGGCGGAGAGGGGTCAATCGCCACGCATCAGAAAGGCTGAATTACAGACCACGCACAGCCCCGGCAGCTGCTGGAAGCGGTATGAGCGGCACCAAAACCCCTGCGCACCCCGCCAGAGGGGCAGCTCCCTGACTGACGCAGGGAAGCACTCGAGCAGCTGGCCTGGAAAAGGGGGATTAGGGCAGGAGTTAACCCCACGCCTCCTTCCAACACTTTGAAAAAGCAGCAAGCACAGCAAGGGGTGTTTGGAAGCAGACCCAGAGCCCCTCTCCCTTTCCATCCCCAGCCCTCTGCTCAGGCTCTCCAGCCCGGAGAAGGTGGCCAGAGCCCCATGGGGCACTCACGATTCTGGAAGAGGAAGGTGTTAGGTGAGTGCCTGGAAGTGTGGTGAAAAAGGCTGGGAGAGGCTGGCTGCAGAGATTATCCCTCCCACCGAACGCAGCAGGAGCAGCGCAGCATCCACCCAGCCGGCCCAGCTTCCCCGGTCCTTCAGCTCTGAGCCCACAGCTTGGGAAACGGCTGCGCACCTCATCGTCCCAAGACACTAACCTGAGAGAGGAAGGGCAAGCCAAGGCTTCCTCCATTCAGCTGGATCTGTTTCTCCAGGTGATAAAGCCACTGCTTCAGCTCTGACTCAGTCGGGCAGAACACGATAAGGGGATTCAGCAGAGGACCTAGGTACGCAAGACACAAGATGAGCTGAGCAGATAAGGGCAGCAATTGCAGCATCACCAAGTAATCAGCTGGCCGGAACCGTCAGGCTGGGCACATCACACCGTGGGCTGCCTGTGAGCGCATCGCTCCGTTGACATCACGCTCCAGCCCTTCCTGCCACTACCTGGAGCACGTTGCCTCACGCCAGGCTGCTGGGGAGCTCCCCGGCCGGGACTGCTCCGGCACCTCCTCACCGCCTGCTCGGGCAGCCCCAGCTAGCTCCGACCACCGGCCACTTTTCAGTCCAAAACCAGGCCAAGAACAGAAATCAAAGCCAGTACAAAAGTCAAGCTTGAAATCAACAGACAGATTTCACCCTTAAAAGTCCCCAACAGTTTGTGAAAAGCATCTCTGCGGGCAGAGGCTATCACAAGGCGCTGCTGCAGACAGCCTAACTCCAGGCAAAAGCTTCAGGCTATTTCTTAGTTTCACTTTGGTACTCCATCAGTAGCTTTCTGACACTGTTTACTTATTGCTTCACCAAATATAATCTGTGCCAGACAGGCTGAAGCTGCTCTCAGACATACTCTTGAAGGGAGGAACAGCCCTATATCTTGTCGATTTTAATGCTTCCAGCTATCATTTGTTTAGCAGCACGAGCAAAAAAGTCTCACACACCCTCTGCTACTCACTACAGACATAACCTGGTGATGTTAATAATAATTTCCGGCAGGCTGCAGAGTATATGTGATGATTAATAATTTACCAGTGATCTCATATTAAACCATACTTGGTGCATGCTCAGTAAAGCCTGGCTTTGCGGGACTTGAAGTATTCAGATAAGCAAGTGCACTGGATAAGCATGATACTTTGCCCTTCCGTGGAGTCTTTCATCCCATAATTCCTGCGTTATTTACGAACAACAGTTAATTAAGACTTTGAAACACCTCTGTCTGTCAGGAAATGCACTAATAGAGACAAAACAGAGGTGGGGAAACTGAGGCAGAGACTCCCTGAGTCACTTTCCATAAGTCGCTCTGGTCAGACCCATTACAGTAATTAGGTGTCAAGCATCACCGGGCACCCAAGCGTCTGTGTACCACCGTGGCTCTGGAGCTCTCTTATCTCCTCATGCCTTGGTTTCCCCGGCTTTGCAACGGAGAGAAAGCCATTCCCTACTTTATAGAGTTGCTAGGAGGGTATAAAGGTGCTAGCATTATCCAGATATTCTGGCAGCTCTGAATACTGCTCCGGGCATCCAGGCCCTGACACAAGGAAGGAATCTACACAATTCCTACACAAGCAGGAATCTTTCTGGGAGGGCATCACTCGTAACGTGGCACTGCTTGCTCTGCCACCTCCGAGGTCAGCCTTTCAGACGTATCCTGAGGGCTGCTCACGTGGCCACATCTAAACAGGGCCCCAAAGGAAGAGAAAATGAGAAGAGAAACTCCCGCCTAAGCCTGAAGCCGGAGACATGCCTGCAGCTCGTGCGAGGAGCTGCTGGGGGGGCTGTGAAGCTGCTGCTAATTCAGTCGCTGCCATTTCCCCCAGCCCCAAGGGCACGTTTGTGGCCGGGCCATGACACAGCCAGGCTGAGTAACCTGTGCCGGCCGCCCTCGTGCTCTTCTCTTCTGCCCCGTCCTTCCTCTTTCCTTGCGAATGCTTCCAGAGGAAAATCAGAGGCAAGAAAGCCCCTTCCCGGAGCAGCAGGAGTTTATTCCAACCCAAACCTCTCTGTCTGGAGACACTAAAAAGCTGCAGCATTTGCAGGTGAGGCAGAGGTAACTCGAGGTGCTCAACAACCTCATCAGCATCAGGGGCTGCGAGAGATGGACCACAAAGCCAAGGTGACGGCCAGCCACCAGCCACTTCTCCGTGCCACTGCACCGAGGGACGGCGCTGGGTGCTGCCGGGCTTCGTTCTCACGCTCCACCTCC
This sequence comes from Phoenicopterus ruber ruber, assembly GCA_009819775.1. Lineage (NCBI taxonomy): Eukaryota > Metazoa > Chordata > Aves > Phoenicopteriformes > Phoenicopteridae > Phoenicopterus > Phoenicopterus ruber. The sequence continues at coordinate 6,006,375 of CM020235.1, read as the reverse complement.
GCACTCCCAATGACTGTGCCGGCATCGTCTGATGTACTGAACTGCCCTAGAAAGTGCAGTTCATGGGGAACTACTGATGCCACGGGATTTCGCAAGAGAACGGGTTTGTGTCTTTTGTGTCTCAGAGTCATGAGACAAAAGACTTCCATCCTGACCCCGTGTGTGACCACGGGCAAGGCTCTTATCCCCTCCGTGCCCCGATTTCTCACCCTCTAGCAGAAAAATAAAACTGTTCCACTGATCTCCCGGCAATCCTAAATATCGCTGCCTCCCTGGTTTCTTCGTGTCGCTGCTTCCTGATACACACAGCACTCTGTCGGAAAGGCCTTGGTTTGTTCTTTCCCTAAGCAGGACACAAACCCAACAAAACTCGAGGCAATTTTCTAGCCAGCCGCACTCCTGCGTGTTTCAGTACAAGCAGAACAAGTCCACCCGCCCCAGTGCAGACGTACCTGACAGGTTATGCCTGGGAGAAGTTTTCCTTCGTTTTACAGACTCCCAGAAAGGGCTGGAGAGCCCTGCCTAGTACAGCGCAACACCACCACAACTCAGCAGTCCTTAAAATTAATGGGACATTTGTACCAGCTCCTTTTTTTTTTCTTTAATTTATGTAATTTTTTTGTTTGAGTGCCCATTGTATAACTTTCTTTCTGAGGACACCAGAGTACACAGACAGTGGGCCTAGGACGCAAATGAGCTTTCTTGGCTCTGTATCGTTACTGGGTTATTTACTTAGTTCTGTGTACTTCGTGCATTAACTACTGCTCTTGGGGGCTTGCGACTGCTGTAATTCAGCAATGACTAAGCCCAAAGAAGCCTCCAGCCAAGCTGCAGATGGGCTGTTATCCCAAGAAAACTTTTATAAAGCAAGATCACTCAGAGAAAAGTTTAAGAAGCTTGTGGAGGTAGGACTGCTGGTGAGGGAAGAGTAGATGAAGTGACATTGGGTCCTGATAGCACCAGCCCGGTGTTATTGGCAGAGGCAACTCGCCTCTCGGCACCGTTCCCCATCCCGTGTACTCGAGCAGTGCCATACGTCAGCACGCACAGCGTGTACGCGTGCCTGCGCGGAGTCACTCCCTGGCCTCGGGGTTTACACAGGGACGAGAGGTGGGAGAAGGAGTTTTATTCCATTCCTTCGTTCAAATGCGGTGCACAAAGAGCAAACGACTGGGCAGAGGTGGAACTGTCACCGTGTGTCTGAGTACTAACCCGCTGGAGCACAGGACCATCCTTCCTCTGCGCTCCCTATCCAGTCCCTCCCCTGCCTGCAGCCCTGGGCATCCCTGTCCAGGTGTTTAGGAGCAAGGAAGCCTTGGAAGGAAGGATGCAAATGCTGGGAGGAAGAGCTTCAGCTCTCTGCAACCTCTTTCCACAATGGGGTTCTTCTCTGGGACTAGGTCAGAGCGGGACAAAGAGCAGAGACAGTCGTGATTCATATACTCTCTGTTCTCTGTTCAAAGCAAAGAGGCACCAACCTGCAATGCGGAAAGTGTGGTCCTCCTGCCCGGTGCTCTTCCCACTCTCAATTTCACATACGTTCAGCTCTTTCAAAGGCAGCAGTCCCTGCACAAGGAGAACACACCGTTGTCCGGGGGGCAGCCCGCAGGCAGGCTCTGCCACTCACGCCCCTTTGCCGAAGGAGACTGGAAGTCCACTCGGCACCCGCAGGTTGCTGTGGCTCACAATGTTAGACTGCAAAACACCACTCCGGGGGGAAACGTTTGGGACTGGGATACAGCACACCGCCCAGGGGAGGCAGGTTCAGCAGCCCCCGGGGCTCCGTGGGGCCAGTACTGCAGTGATCAGCTGCCACGGGGGCAAGAACGCTTTCTTTCTATTCCAAGTCTTCCAGTTTTAAGAGAAACCTCAGCAAAACAATGGTGGTTTAACACAAGAAAGCCAGAAGATGGAAATGACCGGAAAGCAAAATTGAGCTGTCTGGTTTCTGTACTCCATCAGAGCCCCACTATAACGAAGCACAGGAACATATGACAAGTTGTGCTCCCCGTCTTGGGCTTTCTAAACAAGGGCTGTAAAAGATGCTAATTGCTGTAATGCCTAGGGGCCAGTACTGGCACATTAATTCCTTTTTAATTCCTCTAGAATTAATAATGTAAGGAGCTGTTTATAAAGCAGATGGGGGATTTTATAATATTGTTTGTATTCTGACATGTGTCTTTCCAGTTGAAGACTGGCTTGCTGGATGACTCAAGAGACTGTATTGGCATATTGCATTAACCTCAAGTCACCTAGAAGACAATAAATCATTTCTAAAAGGAACACATTTTACCGACATCTACAAAACAGCCATGCTCAGTTTTAGTTACTCGCTCGCAGGGAGGGAGAGCACATTCAGGGCTTCCTCTTCGTTCAGTTGTGATTTTTTGGCTGCATGTGCAAAAAAGCCTATTGTTTGTAATTCACCAGCATCATCAGGTTACAAGGCTGACGAACGGTTTGCCAGGATAGCTCCCCAAGGCTGCCCTCAGGTTTTCCTCTCCCGCGTGTCCCTGTCTCTGCCCTGCAGGTGAAGAACCCCCCTTGGTTCAGAAGCCAGGGCCAAGCCCACCACTGGTGCCGAGGCCCGTGGGATTTCGTGCGATGGAGCTCTGACCCTTACCAAGGCACAGCTCTCTGTGCTCTACGCAAAGACAAGTCCAGGTAGCCTAAACGCCTCCCAGCCCCGGCCCTGCCTGCCAGCCCGGCACAAGCCCTATCCCACCTCTGTAGGGCCCTTTGTCTCTCCCCACAGACAAGACCAAGGACCCAGGCGAAGCTGAGGTTGTCTGGGTACAGTCCTTAGGGAGAAATGCTCTCTTCCCCCAGGAGCTTGGCGCCCACGGGAAGGGACTTGCTGAGGTCACCTAGAGGAGGCCAGTGGCAGCCCCAGGGGCAGAGCCCCCTGCCCTGTCCCGTCCCGTCCGCCCAGTGCCCCCAGCCTGGCCATACTGCCTGACTCCCCGGTGCTTGCCCCAGCGTGGTCGGGAGATGCCCTACCTGGTAGGTGAGTCCAGTGGAGCCCATAGACTGGAAGTACAGGTAAGATTGGAACAGCTCCAAGAAGCAGTCATTCACCTCCTGCAGAAAAGAGACATTTTGGGGTTTATCTCAGGACACCTTCCTCCTCCCTGCTTCCCTCTGCTTCCCTCTGCATCGCAGACTGATCTGTGCACAGAAAAGCCAGCGGTCGCTTATCCAAGGGCCACCACTGCATCTCTACTGGTGGATCTGCTGCCAGCCCGGCAGCTGAGCACGGAAGCACGGCCCAGGTCCCCGCTGGGATGGGAGCCGGTGGGCGCCAGCCGGTAGCCACGCACCGCCTGGCAGCAGAAGTCCCTGGGCCACGCAGTAGCCCGAGGAAGTCTCCGTGAGTCACATTTCCGAGAATTACACTTTACTTCCCAGTCCTGCAGGGTCACTCCACGCCTGGGAAGAGAAATGCCCACAAACAGGTGCCACAGCTTACCTGGCAGTGCTGAAACTTAATCTTGACCTTGGAGTAATAGATGATTTTCCCCAGATTCCTGACAACCGTTTTCCTTCGTCCCTTCTTGAACAGGCTGGGGAACCTCTGGTCCAAGTTTTCTTTCTGGTTTTCCTGGTTCTCAATGTTCTGTACCAAGGATTCAGGAAAAACAAATCAGAGCGGGTGGGAGGTGGGGGCCTGATGTCTGGAAGAGACATTCCCAGAACATCTTCCCAGAAGTGCTTCCTCAGAAAGGCGCCCCGGGCCGGGCTGTTTGTTGTTGGGTCTCCATGCCAGCGTGGAGCTGGGGTTCGGTTACTGCCGGAGGCTGTCCTCCCTGGGCAGGGGGAGATACTGACCTAAAGGGAGGTTTTCTGGGTTGAGAAAGAGCGGGTGCAGAAGCACATCCTACATTTAGGGTCTCCCAACTCCACGGACGACCTCCTGCCATCCTAATCGAATTCACTGGAACAAGGACGGATCAAGGCCAAGCAAACACAGCCTGCCTTCCGCTGGGGTTAGTGGAAAGGTTTTCTTTGCTCTCGTTCCACCTGGATTCCTCAGCTCTCCCATCTGCCCAGATCCCTCGGTTTCTCTAGGTGGAGCCTGTTGTTTCAGGTGCCCAGACGCTTTCGAGGCAGAGTCCCACAGCCATAAAGCAGCTGCAAAGCACCGAGTCCGGAAGCTGCTCACGGTCCGTGCAAAAAGCTACGGGAAGGCAGCAAGCACTGCGGGAGAGCGAGGGCTGGCGTGAGAGGGAGACAGCGCTCGGGGCTGGGGGTTCCCTTATTTCCTGCGTTCTGGTTATACGGAAATTCTTCCTTCTGTGCAGGGGCACAAACCCACACCCCTGCGGCACTCTGCTGCTCACGGCCCGGGGCTGCTGTTCCACTGTCTGGATACTGCATAAAGCCCAGGGTGACAAGCTCTCCCTGCAGTTTCTTTGGGAAGAACGTTTTTATTTCTGGGGGCTGGTTGATTTCCTTGGGGAGAAGGGAAGGGCTGTATCCCAGCGAGGCCACGGGCATCACTGATTCCCCACAGGTCTACACCCCACTTGCAGATCTGAGTCTTAAACATCAGCTTTGTCAGACACGGCACAGACTCTGGGATATTCATTCCCAAGCAAAAGAGAGAGGTAGGTGGGAGACGCAAGGTTTGCCCCGCTGCTCGGTGGCCAGGCTGTGAGGCCACCTCGGTGGGACCCCACTCCAAGCACTGGCAGCCGCGTTTCTTGGGGACACTTCCAGCGAGGGCATGGCCGTGCCGGAGCTGGGAGAGAGGGTGTAGTGGTGGCTTGTGGCTCCCCGGGGCTCACAGATGTCTGTCCAAACAGCGTTTCCAGGAGTGAGCAGGGAGAGGGATGCCGGAGCTCAGCAGGGATCGAGTGACAGCCTGTCACCCCGCACAGCCAGGGGATTCCAGCAGCCAGCGCTTCCCACCGCCCAACCTGTCCGTCCCGCCGTGCCCGCTCCAGTGCGCCGTGCCAAGGAGACAGCTGCGTAAGCCCATGATAAATGAAGAGCCAGCAGAGCTAACCAGATCTGTCTTGCTGGGGCCTCCATGACTCACCCCTCCGGCATGAGATTAACCCCTCTCCTAACCATCGGCAGCGCTCAGGCACGAGGGGAGCCGGTGAACCAGTAACAGGAACCTAATACAGTCGGGACCCTTTCACCTGCAAAGCTTGGGGTGCCTTCCAGGGCCTCACTGAATTTAGATAACTCTTTTTAGGACACAAGTTAACCCCTTCTCTCCTCAAAGTCTCCCTCCAGCTTTTCCAGCCGGCTCCACGCAGAACCCATGAACACATACCCAGGTCCTCCCCCGGAGGTGGGAACCTGCTGGCTGCCAATTAATGGCCTCACCGAGAGGCAATTAAGCATAGGCAAAGATTACATTTGCGCTACAAGCCGCTGTCAGAACAAAGAGCAACTGATCACCTGACAGCTGTAGCAGCAATAACGAAACACGGCTCGGATAAGGGCAGCAACCAGCAACAGGGAGGAGGGAGAGGATGAAGTAATGAAATTACAGGCACAGCGATAAGCAGCAACACCAGCTACCAGCTCTCTGGGCGATGCTGCTGCCTGGAACGTGGCAGCCAAATTCTGCAGTAATAAATAAGGCCCCAAGAAGCAAAAGCAACCCGAGAGCTGGGAATCCAGCAGTAGTTTTGGCAAAAAGTTCAGCCTACCCGCCAGCTTCCATAGGGATCCTCCCGGGCTCAGGAGGGAAAGGGAGAGCTTCCGCTGCCACTGTTCACATGGCAAAAACCGAATTAAATGGAATACCTCCCTCTTCCAAACAAGCATCTAGCAACCCCAGCTTGCAAGGGTTTGCAGCAAGACTGAGAAGAGAGCTGGCTTTAATGGCTAAGCATGGGGGCATCTCCAAGGCCATGGACAAAAGGGGATCACGTCACTGGATCTCCTGCCGCCCTTTCAGCTGCATGCTCCCACGCAGCAAGCTCCATCCGCCCGTGCCACACCAGTCTTTCAAGCCCCAGCAGTCTTATCACTCGTGATCAGGTTGCGCAGGAAGAAATGGGACTGTTCGGAGCTGGACATCATTAAATCCAACAGCTAGCACAAGTCCTCGGTAAAAGCAGGCACAGCCTGTTCGTGCTGCACCGGGGGCAGCAGTGATGCCCACCTCCTCCCTGCTGCTTTTCCTTCTAACACCGTCCCCGACGGTCACAACCACGGTCCTGCTGGGGACCTGAAGCTCAGGGAAGAGCTGTGACTCGGCCTGCCCATGGGCCAGGGTCGGACCGCGGTCCCAGGCAGCGTGCAGGCAATGACACAGCCGAGCGGGCTGGCAGGTGGCACGGGCAAAGCAGCCACAGCTGCCACCTCCAATTCCGTGGTTTTCTCTGTGAGGCCACTTAGGCTCGGTGGCACAGAGGTGGCATCAGACACCATCCTGCCCTGGCCACAGAGGGAGCCTGGGGGACCGGGCATGAGCTCATCTGGTTTGTCCCTCTGCAATTTCTATGGTTTCTTCGTCCCCCACTTGGAGAAGCAGGCTGACTGGCGCTGGCTCGGGCTTTCTCACTCAGAACAAACCCCTTTTGTAAGGTTGACAGCGCTTCCCACAAATTCACAATCATTTGCCTAGGTACAACAGCAATTTCCCAGCATGTGGAGGGCTTGCCTAAGCCCAGGCTCTGCAGAAAACAGCTCCTGCTGAATCTCAGATGTCTCTGGGCTCAGATCCACAAGTGCATCCCTGCCCTCTCCGAGACAGGTTTATAGCCACCAGCACGGCCCGCGTCTGGCCATCGCCCAAGAAGTGGCACTGGGAACCCCAGGACGTCCTGTGAGAGCCAGGGACCAGAGCTGTCACAGCCTCCTCCACGAGCATCGCTTATCTCCCTGGCCCATGCACACCCTGAAACCGTGGGGATGCCTCAGCGTGCAGCCAAAAGGAAAGGGAACCGGCATTTGTCATCCCTCTGAAATCCTCCCCAGGCAGCTGTTGACTCCCCGGGCTGGGTTGTGCTGGTGGCGAGCGCTCTCCTCCCCCAGCCCCGTCCCGATGAGCCCTGTTTCCGTTAGCTCAGCTATCCCGCTGGCTTTGAGGCAGCGCGGATCCTTGGAAACCTGGTTTCTCTCAGGGTTTGGCGAAGCAGCGGGTCTCTGGCAGCGCAAGTGCCCTGACATGTTCTCTCGCTCTCTCCCTCCGTCTCAGATGCCTCATCCTACAGGTAGAGCAGGTTAATAATTAACCTGCCTCAGCCCCTGCAGACCCCAGTGACTCCCAGCTGAATCACTAACCCTGGCAGCAGGAAGAGCTCAGCCTTGCAAGGCTGGTGCCCTGGGGCTCCAAAAGCTGCTGTTTAATGATAAAAGAAGCAAATGAGAAGCACTGCTCTTCTGGCACATCCTTCCCCCTCGCTTTTGCTTAGGCTTTGCAGAAGCCGTAACTGGGAAGTGTGGGAAACAGGGCAGAAGGCTGGTGGGAGCAAAAGGCTTTGTGTGCCAGCTGCCCGTGGCAGAGTCCAGAGGGGGCCCGGTTTTAGGGATGTCACTTGTCCCAGTCCCAAACTGCCTGCCATGCCCAGTGGTTCGGCGACCCCATCTCCTCTGAGATTGCATCGCAGGAGTCCCGTGCTGATGGCTCCTCTCTAACCTGGCCCCGCAGCACCCGGTCACCTCCCGCTCTCGGAGGTGTTTCTCCTGAAAAGACGGGAGTGGGAAAGGGACTAAGCCAAGGCTTTCTCCGGGCCACACAAGAAGCTTGTGGCTGAGCAGGGAGTTTGAATCCCATCTGCCCCAGGCGAGGGTAACATCTAAACAACTGCTCCACCCTCCTTCCTTCCCTGAAGAGATCCCACACTCTCTTGTGCTCCCGAATGAATAATCTCTCGGTGACCTTTGTTCTGTCAGCTTGCAGGATTCGTTTTCCAGGATCCGCTAACATGACAGCTCTCCCTGCTTCCCCAGGGGAAGTATCCAGGATCCGTTTGGGGCCTGGTCCCATCAAGAGCTGCCCAGCCCTTCTGGACGCCAGCTGAGTCCCGCAGGGAACCATGCCCACGCCACATGCCCATTACCCTCGTTCACAAATAACGGGCAGGATTGTGAAACAGTCCCATTCCGCTGGGCTTTCCACCTGTACAGTTCAGGACACGTTCCTCAAGAGAGGACAGCACTCACCCATGGCCACCTCACAAGCCGGGAGCAGGATCCCAGTCCTGCTCCCGTCTCAGGCTCACAAGAAGAAAAGGAAAGGTCTTTTGGGTTGGGAAGGGCCAACCTGGGAGCAGCTGGATGGAAAGGGACGGCAGGGTCCCTGCTTGTGGGGAGCAGATGTTTGAATCTCTGCAGCAACCCAGAGTACATGAGCAGGGCTGCTCAGAACCGGCTCCTGCAATACACCAAGCCCTTACAAGCACTTCATCACCGGTGAAATACACCCAGCCAGCAGCTTGAAACCTGAGGTAACGTCCTGCCACCGTCCTTCTCTGAAATCACCTCTGTCTTGCTGTAAGCCTCTGCCTCAGTTTCCCCTTCCCCATAGCCACGTAGCCTATTTGCCACGCAGTGGGGGCGACGCATTCGCAGCACGGCCCAGCAGGCCCCGAAGCTCGGTCCGCATCTCTGTCCCACCCAAAGGGACCCACCAAACAGACTGGGGTTCATCGTTTCACCTCTGCTTTCCCTGAGCAGTGCTGGGAAATGGGCCATATGGCCACAAGGCTGGTACGTGCCTGGGACAGACCTGCCCTTCCTGATTACCTTCCCAAGGCTTATTGCTAATACGCTGCCTGCTCCGTCTCGTTCCAGCGTGGGAATGAATCATCCTACCTTTGAATGCTCACTCTAATTTTCCCTTCCTTCACAGACTACCCAGAAACAAAAGAACCAAGAGCAAAGCGGGGTGTGCGATATTCCCACCGTGCTGCCTGCTTTGCTCCCAGCACAACCCTCCCAGCCCGGCACACGTTTTGGCCGGCGGCAGGTCCCTCGGCACCTGCACGGGGACCCTGGAGCAGCCAGCTCTGCTGCTGTGGAGGGCACAGGGCTCATCCCTTCCTGGGCTGCAGATGGGACCCTCCATCTCCTTGAGACAGACCCGCTGCTACCCCCGAGCCAGACCCTCTTACGCACAGAGCTGGCCTTGGGGTGGGTGGGAGTAACCTCTGGGAACAGCGGGGAGGGGGGTTGGATGTGTCTGTACTTGCCTTTCCTGGAATATACTGCAGGATTTTGTCTGTGGTCGTATCTCTCTCCTGCCCTCCTTCTATTCCAAAAAAGCTGGGCAGTTTTTTCTTGCCGTTTTGTCTACAGAGGGGAGAAAAAAAATCAAAACACACGTGCAAACACAGATCTAGGCTGATGCATAGTGAGTTCTGCCCAGAAATAAGGAAGCCAGAAAGCTAAATAAGCAATTTGTCACGGGCTTTCTAATCATCCCAGCCCAGCAAAGGGCTGATAAACAGCCTGGGAGAATTGTAATGGGGTTTGTGCTGCACTTGCTGGTGTTTCTTTGCTTTTTTACATGTCTTTGCATAACTAAACGATCAGCTAGGCTCATCCGTGTCTCCAAACCAGCGGAGGGACCAGATGTTCCATTGCAAAATACAAAGACCAAATCCAGCCCTGACAACTCTTCCAAAGCCCCTGGAGCTGGGATGCGTATGTACACATACACCAACATATATTCACAAATAGGTTTTATTCCTATCTTTGTGGTTTTCCTCTCTTTTTCCTTCCACTCCCAGCAAGGTCCCCAGCTTCTCCTTGCATGCACACCGTTAAGGAGCAGCTACCGATGCTATTTAAGAAGCTCCGGGACTGCTTTGTTGGGACTTCCCAGAAGTTGCTCTCTCTTTCAACCAGACTGCAGCGTTTAGTTCAGCAGAAAGCAGGCTTATCTCCACGGAGAGCCGGGAGCGTGGGAAGCCGGGAGTCGGTGGGGACAGGAGGTGCTCTGGGACTTGGCTGCTCCGCTGCAGCTACCTGATGTCAGCCCTCCAGGGTCCAAATTCCCCAACCGATCCCCTCTCTTTTACCCCACCGTAGCTCCACAGACTCCTACAGGTTTGCTCCCGATTTACGGCAGTGCGGGACGCCAAGGGGACAGTTTCAGCATCTCCTCTCGCTTAGAAACCCCTCAGCCTAGCAGAGTTTCTGGGGTTTGTCTCAAAGCCCGGCGCGTATGCTGAACCCAACGTAGACGGGGCCGGCAGGTTCATGAGGAATCACCCTGGCTCCTAACAGAGCTCCTTTCCAGCCCAGAGCGCTCAGGGTGGGGAGGGCTCTGCTTCACGCGTGCTTAGGGACGGGCAGCAGCACCGTGACTGCGCCGATGGGAGCGCGGGCAGCGGGACAGGCAGGGACGCTCCCCGGTAGGCTCTATTTCGGGACAGCCCTCCATCGCTGGGGTACCTGAACGCTGCCCGGGCCAGCCCAGCCCCAAAGTCCCCAGAGGATTTCACGGACATTTGCCGTTGTGTCTTCCTTCAGGGTTACAAACGCAGGTCAAATCGTACGGGCAGAGTGTCGGGATTTGGGGCTTTTTCTCCCTGAAGTAAGAGGAGTGTGAATGTTGTTTTTTCATAACGCAGCACCGCAACTCTGGGCGTCGTGAATAAAAAAAGTCACAAGTGAAAACAAGGAGTGTCAGGCATTCTGCACCTTGCCCTGCCTGTCCCAGCGAGGGGAGCTCGGAGTTTTAATTTTCAAAGTGAAATGAAATAAATCGCGTCTCTCCCGGGGGGCGGCGTCGCTGGGATACTCGCCCGGCAGAGCCCCAGGATTCCTTCCCAGGCGCTTGGGGCGAGCCGACCGCGTCTGGCGCTGCCCAGCACCCTGCGAAACCGTGCAAAAGCCCCATTCTGCCGAGCGGGTAAATAACTCGCGGGTTTCCCGAGTGGGGTGCAGCTGCTAGCGGGGGTCTGCGCGGCGCATCGCCCGGGGGAAAGGCAGCGGGGGAGCCAGCACCCCTCGGAAAGCAGCCCCAAGTCCAAGCAGGCGTACTTACTCTTTCTTCAGCGAAGGCTTCCTTCGGAAGGACCCGCGGAGCCTCCCGGGAGCCTGAGGAACACAAGTTATGTTCCCCATGCCGGCAGCGACCCGGAGCGCCCGGCAGCAGCGGCGAGCCCGGGAGGTTCGTGCGTGCGTGCGTGGGGCTGTGTCACGCAGACGCTCCCCTTCCGCCCGCGGTGACTCGTGTGGGTGCGGGCAGCGCGAGGCTCCCGGCCGAGGGTGCCTGCCCCTGCCCCGCTCCCCCGCCCCGCGTGGGCTGGCAGCGGCGGCGCTGGGAGGGGCGAGGCAGGTGAGCGGCAGCGCCCGCGGCCCGCGCAGGGGGGCAGGAGCGCAGGCAGCGCGGGCAGCGAGGGCAGGGCAGGAAGGCAGGCAGCGCAGGGGGCTAGAAGCGCAGGCAGGGCAGGCAGCGCAGGAGGGCAGGCAGGCAGGCAGCGAGGGCAGGGCAGGAGGGCAGGCAGCGCAGGAGGGCAGAAGCACAGGCAGGGCAGGCAGCGCAGGAGGGCAGAAGCGCAGGCAGCGCAGGCAGCGCAGGAGGGCAGGCAGCGCAGGAGGGCAGAAGCACAGGCAGGGCAGGCAGCGCAGGAGGGCAGAAGCGCAGGCAGCGCAGGAGGGCAGGCAGCGCAGGAGGGCAGGCAGCGCAGGAGGACAGAAGCGCAGGCAGGTCAGGCAGCGCAGGAGGGCAGAAGCACAGGCAGCGCAGGCAGCGCAGCAGGGCAGGCAGGGCAGCAGGGCAGGAGCACAGGCAGTGCAGGAGGTCAGGCAGCACAGGCAGGTCAGGCAGTGCAGGAGGGCAGGCAGCGCAGGAGGACAGGCAGCGCAGGCAGCGCAGCAACCGCTGCCACTGCCACTCCCCCGGGACCCCCCTCTTTGCCCGGTCCCATCTCTTCCTATCAGAAGTGTTTCTCAAGCTTGGGGATTCCTCGATGAACAAAACGGTGCCCTCAAGGTGGGCGAATCCGGTCTTGGACCTCATTTTCCCTGTAAAGAGAATTACATTTTCCCTGTAAAGAGAATTACGTTTTCCCTGTAAAGAGGAGTTAACCGCAGCGTTAAAAACCCAGCGGTGCTTAGAAGCAGCGAGTGACCGCAGCATGCTCACATTCCTCACCAGCAAACAGGACGAAGCTGGAGCCCCGAATAAATGCGTCTGCAGCGTTTTTTCCGAAAGGAAATTGACCGCTGTTCGGTTCAGACGGAAGAAAAAAAGGACGCAGAAAGATAATATCGGTGATGATGGTTTAAGCATTCTCCGAGGCGTTCAAAAGGCTGCACTCAGAACAGTTGTGTTAGTTAAAAGGAACCAGCCTGGGTTAGAGGTGAAGAGAAACACACAGTATAAAAATACAACAAATAAACAGGGGAAAGCTCGTATATATTGACATCTAGGGATTATGGAAAATTGATAAAGGAAGCAAAGCCCAAAAGGAGATGTGTATGACCAGCAAAACCAAAGGGATTTATAGAAGAAACACTTTAAAAGGAGGCAAACCAAAGATTCCTGAGCGTGGTATGAATCCCTTCCTGTGTGCAAATAGGAATAATAATAGTGAGTAGTTAATGATAATACAAAAGGTAGATGCAGAATAACCATTTCTGTTCTATGGATTGAAAAAACAGGCGGTATAGTCATAGGAAATGACAAACCCCTTGTAATGCCATGGTACTGCAGGTGGGTGTTCAAAAGCAAACACAAAACTTAGATGCTCTGGATCGGAAGGTCCAGAGAATTCACATCCAAGAGTTTTACAGGACTTGAACAACAAAGGTCTTGGATCGCTGCTGTTCATTTGCAGTAAGTCTTGCAGGACCATGGAATTTGCAAAGAAATTGCGTAAGTTAATGGGGATACCAGTATTTCCATGGGTAAAGAAGATCATCCCAGCAATTATGGGTTTGTCAGGTGACACTGATTCCTAGGAAAATGATGTAACAGCTGTTAGGGAGTTTGATTAACGTTAAGAATTAAAGGAGGAGAATGTAATTAATACAAATCAACTTGGGGTCATGGAAATTAGATCTTGTCAAACTAATTGCTACCACATTTGAAAAAAATCAGATTTAGTTAATATAAATAATAGTGCTGATCTAAGAAATTACTATAAAGCACGTGATGCGACACAGCTACGGAACTTTCTGGTAAGACTCTGAACCACTACGGAGACTGTAAGTTCCACAAACACATTACAGACTGGCCAGCCAGGGAGAGGCAACGGCAACTGTGACGGGGGGCTGTTCTCTGGGAAGAGCCTTTCTGCCGGCTGCTCCAGGGAGCCGGTTTTGCCTCCAGACTGTTTCCAGGGACAGTCCAGCAGCTCCATCTTGCTACGGCAGCGGAGAGGCTACAGGGATGCGGTGAGGCTGGAAGCGCCTGCATGGGGAACGGACCTGTGGCAGCCAGCTGGCAGAGGGCAACAAGAGACGCAGAGAAAGTGAAGCTGGACAAGGTGAACCTGGGAACAAGGCATGCATTTTTAACGGGAAAGGTTATTTCTTACCGGAACAACTCCCAGAGGACTGTAATGGCTTCTTCAACAGGGATTTTTTAAACCAAGAGAGGATTTTCCTAGAAAATCTGTTTGAATCAAACTGGGGTTTGCTATGTGAGGTCTTACGGACATACTGGATTTGTTAGACTCTCTCTATTTGCATCTGCCTTGTCTCGGAACCAAAGTCACGCTGCAGTAACAAAATCAACATATCCCCAAAGAGGTAATTGTAGAGTCAGGCAACACTTGCCCAGAGAGGGCTGCTGATAATGGACATGCCATAAAATTTCTAAAAGGCCTCCACATCTTTGACCTTTAAAAACAGCCTCTTTGTCCCCCTCCCCTTTCTGTCGTATAACCCATTAACCCTTCATGGCCGAGCAAAGCGGCAGGACACCCCTCCAGAAGGCCCCCATCAGAAACTCCGTGGTTTTTATGGCAGGGTGCTTCTGCAAGCTCCATTTTCTCTGCACAGCTGCGAAATAACTTTCCAACAGCAAAGCCACATCCCAGCACCTCCTGGCAGAGACCAAAAATTACAGTGAACAGCAACAACTGGGTTTTATTCGGGAAAAGTATGATGCCTCTTAAGATCCATGGCTAACACGGTCAGCACTGTGACCAGAAATGTGCCGTTCCTCCAACACGCTCTAAAGAAAACCTTACAGCTCGAAACAGGGATATAACTGCTTCTCCCCTGCTGTTACTGCAGGTCCTGCAAATAGGCATCATCTTGCTCCCCAGGACACCAGTGGCACCCCACGGCTGGCAGGGCCGCGTGTGACCGGCGCCCGAGGACGGGTCCCTCTCTTTGCGTGCTGGGACACGGGCTTGCAGGGCAAACCGCTCTCCCGCACCCCATTGCTCTGCTTCCAGAAGTGGCGGGGGGGAAGCAGTTAGGCTCCAGACTTTGGAAAGACTTTTACAGCACGGTAGTTATTTATAGAAGCCCGAAACAGAAGCAAGAGCCTAGAGAGCAGCGAGAAAGAGGACGCGGCAGGGCTGTAGCCAAGTCTGGCGTGCCTACTGTGCAGCATCGCCGTTTAACTGCAGGGCTTGCAGTACACACGCATGGGAAAGTTCCCTTTCAGGCCCCGTGGGATGTTGCCATGCAGCTTCTCATTGCTTTTTTCACCCCCTGCACCCCACTACCGTGAAATGGGCTTAGTATTTCCCCCCCCCAGACAGCAGTGACTGGCAGCAGCTCGGGAAGGCGGATCTGCTCTGTTGCGGAGCCTCCCCGCTGCTGAATGGGGCCAACCGGCTCCGCCTGCCCCCAGGCAACACCTGCCCGGGGCAAGAGGCAAGCTGGAGGTAAAGGAGCAAGTTCCTCATCTGGTTTTCATTTCTACTGCAAGGGAAAGCTGTCAGCAGCACTGGAGATGGGGAGTCCTAGGGAGACCAAGCTAGAATTTAACAGCAGGGAAAGGTGTAAATCAGTCTGCCTCTAAAGCCCTATGCCTTGAGCTGGGCTTTTCTCAGCCGTCTCCAACACCATCAGCATCTTCGCCCTGCTCTTTCTGTGGGCTGGGGCGAAGGCGCACAGAGGGGCGGACAGCCCCAGCACAGCAGCTTCTCCAGGAATACGAAGCCCCTTGTCTGCAGGACAGCAACCTCCCGGGCCAGCGGAGCGCAGGGCTGGGACCTGGGCTGAGCCACTCCTTTTAGCTCACCTGTAGCGCAGCAGTTCCTTCAAAGCTGCCTTTGGCTCCTCTGGCCTCCTCTACTAACGTCCAGAACGGCAGGGCCGGTCCAAAGCGGCCTCCAGACGGGTGCCTGTCCCTGCTCTGTGCAAATGCCCCGAAGCCTGGAGCGGCTGCACGCAGGAGACGAGGGCTCGCCAGTGGCTGCTCAGGCACAGACGCGCAGCAGCCCGTGCAGCACCCTGCCGCGCGTGCCCTCTGCCCGGGGCTCCTTCCCCGCCTCTGCACAGCGCAATACCGAGAGCGGCTCCCTGCCTCCACAGGAGCAGGGCCGGAGGAGTGGAAAGGAAGGATGCAAGAGGCAGGATCCGGTATTCAAGAAAACGTCTTTATTGTACATGTTGGCTTCTATTGCTTGTATCCCCCTCCCCAATCCCATGTAGTGCAAAAAATTCAGAGAAACAGAGTTCCACATAAATAAGTCAGATAACTTACAGAGAAATCAAAGCGACGACGGTTTGACATGGAGTAAACCAGGTCTGCCTACCAGTAAGGCCAAGCGCGCCTCTGCCCCCACGTCGGGGCAAGGGCTCCTGCCTGGCCTTGCTGCCTCGCTGCAGACCGACACCGGGGGCCCTGGGCGAAACACAGCAACACGCACAGCCTGGAGCCGCCCGCTCAGGGATGCTCCTCCACCGGGAAAAGCTCACATGGGAAATCGCACGAGTAACATTTTAGGTGAGACACCACTAACTAAAACTGGCAGAGAAGCCACACACAGTTGACGGTTCTCCTCCCCTCAGACAGGGTACTACGCACAGACAGACAGACACAGACGCACATCCCCTCCGAGGCCTCCTGCTCAGCAAGGGATGCGCAGCACCAGAAACAATTCCACCCTGGGATCTCCCAGGGCAGATGCTGACACCTCGTGTCCACACAGTGTGGGTCGGGGTGCTCCGGACCCCCGCAAGCTGCTGGGGAACTATTTGGCCCTTTCCTTCCTTCCTTCTCCGTTACAGGAAAGCAGTGAGCACCTGCATAGTTAGTACATCGGAGACACAAGAGGCTCCCTCCTCCCCAGGCTTCTGCAGAACAGGCTCCGTGGTGATATTGCTCAGTAGCCAACTGGCAGGCGACAGGAGCCACCCTGCCTGTTTCCCTGCTCCTCAAGAGGCAGGACGGCATTGCACACCATTTGTAGTGTAAATTGCTAAAGATTACAACCGGGGCCAAGGGCACACGGCACAAAAATCCTCCTTAGCCTGCTACGCTGCTCGCTTCCCCTCTGGTTTTGCCTGCCTGCCACCCCCCTAAGGCAGCAGCCCCCCTCCCCGCTACAGCGGCCACAGTTGGACCAGATGCTGAGCCACTGCTCCGACGGCTCATTCCGTGTTTGAAATCAGTCCCGTTCTCCCTTCAGCGGTTCCTCTCCGGCGCTCCCTGCACAGGCTGCCTGGGTCCGCTGCCCCTGCGCCATTCCTCACACGGAGGCCTCGGCAGGACCTCGGCACCAGCGCCTTCCACTTCCGACACGGCCGTGGGGCTTTTAGGCTGATCCTCCTTCAAAGGTGACCCCAGAACCAGGGGCATCCTGAATGCGCTGGTCGATACGAGCCCAGCAGAAGACTAAAATCCTGATGTTGCTTATAGGAACGGGAAGAAAAGGATTGAGACCTCGCTCACGCGTAGGCACGCGCACGCAACAGAGCAGACTTCACCGATTTCATCGGTACTTTGAAGAAAGCAGATTCATGTGGCCTATTTAGGGCAGCCCCACTGCCACGTTGACCAAGAGGCAACCTGCACGAGCAGAGCCGGGACGTTGCAGGGTCCTCTACAATGCAGAGGAATGGGAGAGCTGCTGAGCCGTGACAGGCTGGGGCAGAGGCTTGGCAAGTGAGAGGGGAATGAAAAGCAGATTTAGAGTCTGTTAAAAGCCAAAAAGGCTTCCTCAGCCTGAGAAGCCCAGACTGTCCTGGGGGGAGAAGCAGCCCAGATTTTCAGAAGCTGCTGGTAATTTCAGGTGTCCCATGTTAGGCACTGTAAGGGGGCTTGTAAAACATGCAGGCACCTGTCCAGGAGAAATCAGATTGCCGTAAAAATTGTCTTAAGTTGGGGAGTCCCTGTCTCATCTCAAAATCTCCTTTCACCCCAAAGGAAAGAGAAAAAGAAGAAATCTCTAGCCACTTGAAAATTTAGGCCAACAAATACCGTCACAAGTGAAATCTGAACTCTGTAAATGAGAAATGAGAAGGAGCAGGGGAAAAAGGATAAAGGGATTAGTTCAAAACAAACAGACCATATTTCCAATGCTACATTTGAGCACTATTGAGGTACCAGTGGTTGAGTCATTCCTCTAGAATGTGGAGAACACCTGATAATATGTCTCAGTTCAAGGCTCACACACGCACCCTACAGCATACGCGTTGAAAACCCCAGCCAAGACCTTCAGTGGCACAGGTGGGTCTAGGACAGGCCTGTGACTTACAGTACTAATTTATTCAACCTTTAGTTAATTGAAGTGGTTGCTTAATTGCCAGGGAGTCGCTTATTGCAAATGGTCCCTTCCATGCTGTTTTCACTGTACATACGGTATCTCACACATGCACACACACCCACACATCTATAGAGAACGTCTTCCAGGACACAGTCATCATCTCATCAACAAATGAGAAAAGTAATTGCATCCCTTCTGCTGCCTTAAAAGCAGATGGGATGGGGAATACCAGGCTAGTGTAAAAAATAAAGGGTTATGAAGTCATTACGAATTAAAATATTAGCATTCAAATAAAAAAAGGCAAAAAATTAACACCCAAAAAAGTAATGCCAGGCAATCCTCCTCATTTAGAAGGCTGGACTGTTTTTGTTTAAGAACCGATACCTTTCCATAAACCCAGAATCTGCTTTGCAGAGAGGGGAACAGCAAACAGGCCGATCTGTTCCCAGCCAAGCTGAACCAGGACCCCGTGCAGAGAGCAGGCAGCCGCACAGTCACTTGAACCTGGGACAGCAATGGCACGGATGCAACCAAGGTCATTCACCCCATCGGCCTGGCTGGGGACTCCCCAGAGCAACCGTCAGCTGGGGTCTTGGTCAACGAGGTGGGGCCAGCTGAGCATGGAAACGCCGGAGGGTTCAGGATGCTGCATCCAGTTTTGTCTCCAAACCGCACCTCCTCCTGGCCCCGTCCCTCAGCCGGGCTTCTTTTGTTTGTGTATTTTAAGGCATCGATTAGACACCATTGAGAACCATACAGCGGCCTCAGAGTCTTTAACAGTGCACAATAGGCTTGGTAAAGAGTTTGGCTACAGTGACATTCAGAGGAGCGGTTGCACATTCAGCCGTGTCCTTGGGAGGAGTGCTGCCCACCCCTGCCACCCCACAGGACTCCTGGAAGCCTCCAAGGCTGGCTGTGCTCGGATGCGTGGCACCGGCTGGATCACGTGAATCCAAGAAGCAGCAATGGTTTAAAGTTTCCCCTCCCCAAAGAAAATATACGCCCTTTGGGTGAGCGGTGAGATGAGTCTGAACGGAGCAGAGAGCACCCCCTCTCCTCGCCCTCGAGAAGGAGAGTACTCGTCCAGGAAGCACGGTTCTAACTGCTGTGGTCGCGCTGATCCGATGTGTGCACCAAGAGCGGGGATGGCTCCGGGGGGTCACAGGAGTGACGGGGCTGGAGGCAGCAGCCGGTACCTTCGCTCTCCTCCTACAGCGACCGGCTGCCCCGCGGGGCGGGCCGTGCTGGCCTAGCGCTCTGCCAGGCGCCCCGGTCCCCTTGAGGTAAGGTAGGTCCTGATTCTTTGTCAAAGACTCGTCGAAGACACCGACAGGGTGGGCGAGGAGGGGGGTGGGAAGTTGAGGAGTTCCAGCACAGCCACCCCCACGCTGCTCCGGCGTGTGAACATGCACGAGGCTGCTACCCACTTGTTGGTACGGGGGTTGTACTTCTCGATGGAGTTGAGGCTGGAGCTCCCATCGTTGCCACCCACTGCATACAGCCACCCATCCATCGCCACCAGGTCGTGGGTGCTCCTGGAATGACCAGGCAAAGACCACAGGGGCGTGAGGCTCGAACACAGCGTACGTGGGGTGCAGGGGAGCTCAGCACCTCAGATGAACCGGCCAGAGCTCTGCCACCCCACAAAAGGGAGTGCTCAGCCTCACAAGTGCCCGGTGAAAATGAACTACCAGGGCTCAAACAGTCAGTCGGTGGCAGCGTGCGGTATAGAGCCTCAGATCTTCCCCTTCACTCTGATACCCTCCTCCCACTGGAGGAGTGCCACATCTAAAAATTATAGGTCCTAGGAGTCTAAAATCCTTGGACTTCCAAGCCTTAAATCCTCCTGCAGCCCAGCGACATCTCCTACGTGGCCTCAGCCAACTACACCACCTGGTTCTTTACGGCCACACAGACCGCTGAGAATAAACCCCTCTGCAGAAGGCGCCTGCTGCAGAACGCGCCTGCTCTGCCCTCCCTCCCGGCACACACGCACCAGGCCCTCGCAGTGCAGCGGGGAGCACGGGCTGCCTTTGTGCAGCCAGCACGGAGCCAGCCAGCGGCAGCGTTAGCCAGGCCCTGGGGCATGGTCTGCATTTTACGGTTTGCAGTACCAAGCAAGGCAAGGCTCTCTGCGAGATGGGATCCCCGTTCCTGACCGCAGCAGCTGAGGCTCCCCGGCAGCTCAGGAGTGTGGCGGGGCAGAGCTCCTTACCTACGGATGTTCATGGGCGCCACGCTCTCCCATGTGTTGGTTTTGGGGTTGTAGCGCTCAACAGAGTTAAGGCAGCTGGTCCCATCGTTGCCGCCAGCCACGTAGAGCATCCCCTCCAGCACGGCCACTCCTGCACTGCTCCGGCGGCTTAGCATGTTGGCAATGGGCGTCCAGGTGTTGACCTGGGAAAAGGCAACGTTTGTTTGTGAGCCAGACGTACAAGTCATTATCCACGTACCTCTGCCAATCCAGTCCTGGGATACTAGTTCTGCTCTAACCACACAGCTCCTGTAGTAACGGTCCTCCTCCAGAAAGACTTTTGGGGGGACCACAGTTCTTCCCCTTCAACTCGCCCGCAGGAAGAGCTGCGGGCCCCAGGAGAGACCTCTGCCGACTGGCTCGGGAAGGCACAGCCGCAGCTGGCAGGAGTCCTGCCACCCCAGGGGCCTGAGCAGAGAGATCTCTGTGCCAGGCCACCAGTCACGTCACAGCTGAATCCCAGCCCACTCATGGGGGTTGAGCTGTATCTATTTCAAATCTGTACAAGTCACGACTGTGGCTTTACAGCTCATGAAAAACCTCCAGGACCTTCTCTTTGATCTTTTTGCAGAGATCCAGCCTGCTCTAACAGAGCTGTGAGACCCCAGGCCCAACACGTGTCCCCAGCCTGCCACAATCCCCGCTAACCGCTCCAGATGTGCATGCAGCAAGGACCTCAGCTGGAAACAGCTCGGGGCATGAACAAGAACTGTTCTTCCTAGAGACCCTGAGCTGGCCTACAGGCAATGGGGACAGGGAGGAGTGTTCTGGTGGTTGAAAATCTGAGAGAGATATCCTGGAGCCTGCATGGATGAGCTTTGGCTCATTTTGCTCTGGATTGCACCCCGGATGCTCTGCCCCTGCAGAAGAGCTGGGGAGGGGGCTGATACCCACTCCATCTCGTAGTCACACATGGTGGCTCAAGTCTCCAAGGAGGCAGGCAGGTCTGTGCTGCGCAGGCTCACGGGCACTCCTGCTGCTCCGCTGCTGCTGCAATGCTTTGCTGGGACGTGCTCACATCTTAAGCTACGGCAGCGGTTTGCTAAGAGACCATGCCCAGCTGATCTCTCACTGTCTGCTAAGTTCTCGAGCAACTTGTGTGGCCCTCAGCTTTCTGCAGGGCCCTTTCAGGCACCCATCAGGCGGGGAGAAGGAAAAGGGTTATCAAGCACGCTCTCTCTTGTATTTACCTGGGGCTCATACTTTTCTACTGTGGCTAAGTGGGATGAGCTGTCATATCCCCCAACGGCATAGAGGTTGCCTTCTGCAAAGACAGTCACACACGCGCAGGAGTTAGCTAAAGAGCACGGCCCCGGCCCCAGCGCAGCCTCCCCCAACTCCTGCACAGGCTGCCCGTAGAGGTATGAGCTGAGCCGCAGTGCTCCCGCTCCCAGGCGGGCAAGCCAATTTCAGCAGGGCTCCCCCAGCTCCCCCTCCCCTTGCAGCATGGAGCGTTATGAAATATTCATCAGGCAATTTCGCTGCACGCTGCAAGCTTCCCAAAGAGCTCGTTCGCCTGCCGCTTCTTGACCTCCTCATTATGGGAGCTGCAAGTGCTCCCCGCCACAGCAATGGGTTATTTTTAGCAGCGGAGGCTGGAGCAGGGGAATGCCAATAAAGGCCGTGGCAGGCAGAGAGTATGAGCTGGTGATGGAGGGGAGGGAAGCTCTGAGTCAGCACTGAGAGCTGAAACCAGGGAACAGGGCAGGGGAGAGGCACTGCAGGGACACCCCACAGCCGTTCCTGGGACGGTGGGGAGCAGCGTGCTACCCTGGCATCCCCGGGGAGGTCCAGCACCTGCTAGGGTGGTACTGGCATTAACCCCATAGCTGCACTAAACAATGAAGTGGCCAGTGCTCACACTGCACCCTCCTGAAGGACAGAACTCATTCAGTGGAGTCAGGAGACATCACAGCATCGCGCCTGATGTTGTGACACCCCTGGTAGAGACAGTTTTGACCCCGCACTACCGCTTGGATCATCAGTAAAAGAACTGTCCTGCTTTCATAATGAAGGAGTAATAAGGTTGTTTCTTTCTTTCCAGGGATAGGTGATCATCCACAGCCAGCCCTCTTGCTCCGAAGTAGAAGGGGCACGAAGGAGCTGAGGAACAAGTTGTGGGTCCTCTCAGGAGTTGCCTCCAGAATGTGATGAAACCCAAGTACTAAGGAGACTGAGGAGGAGGGCAGAGGCAGGGAGCATGTCAGGACATGGCAGAGGAACGGCTGGGCTACCCCGACTCACAGCTAGGGAATCTAGGAAGAAGGGGCAGGAACTAGAACAGAGGAATATCAAAAGGAACCACCAGAAATGCAAGAGACAGCCTCCACAGAAGTCAGTCAGGTCCTCATGCCATCACCCACCTAGCGTTGCCACCCGGACGTAGCGTCTCCTGGTGCTCATGGCAGCGATGGATGTCCAGGTGCCTGTCAGAGGGTCGTACCGCTCTGCGCTGCAGCAGGCAGGGACACAGGAACATAAGGTGTGACACTGGCAAAGCCCAGGTCAAAGCTCTTTGACACAGGCCCTCAGGGGCAGCTCCCAAGGAAGCTTGGGAATAGACAGGGAAAACAGAGGGAAGAACTGACAAAGGCTATGTTCTGTTGTGGCACAGGGCTACAAAATGGTTTTTCCCCTGAAGAAACTCTGCCTGTGCCAAAGACACGTGAAGACAGAGCTGGACTGCAAGACATCTGCTCTGGGGCCAGTCCATCTGTCAGGAGAAGGCCTTGTGGGCTCCCCAGGCACCCAGTGCCAAGGACAGGGCATGCAAGAGCAGCGGAGGAGCCTGTAGCAAGGCAATCCCCTACCTGTTCAGGCACGAGGCCCCATCGTACCCCCCAGCAGCATAGAGAAGCCCGTGAAGCGCTGCTACACCCAGGCAGCTCCTCCTGGTGCCCATGGACACCTCAGGTTGCCAGGAGTTGGTGACAGGATCATAGGACTCCACTGTGGCCAAATCGGAGGTCCCATCGTAGCTGTAGGGAGAAAAAGGGAGAACATGCAAGAGCTGAGAAGCCTGGATTGCAGGTGAGGCTGTGGGCTGGTCCTGGAGCCGACCACGAGCCTTGGGTCCCTGTCACCAGCCCTCCCCTCTCCCCCCTGCCCAGCTTCCTCAAGACACAGCGCGCTAAAGCGCCTGCTGAAAGTGCAGAGCCCTTAGCTGAGTTCTCCTGGTGGTCTGCAAAGAAAGCAGGTCTCCGAGGGCCCCCACACGCTAGGGCCGAGGTGGGCTGGGGGGGTTAGCAGGCTCCTAACAGCCTGCGGCATCGGGCTAAGGCAAACGGGAGGAAACAGCGCAAGTCCAGGACGTAGCCACCACCAAACCGAGAGCTAGCAAACTCACTGCTCAGAACCGCAGGGGCAGGGAAGTAGTTTTTAGTTGCTACTCTTGCAGTTAGTAACACAGAGCTACCGGATTGCTCCATCCGGAGGCTGGCCCTGGGAGGCTCTGCTGGCCATCTCTGCTCCCAGAGCGGCTCCGTGCCGCTCTCACCGCCGGCTCTGTTCAGGGGCTGCCGCAGGCGTCCCTGCCAGCTCCCTGCGCACGGCTCCCGTGCCCTCCTTACCCGCCCACAGCATACAGCTTGTTCCCAATGGCAGCAACGCCCACTCTGGCCCTGCGAGTCGACATGGAGGCCACCATGTGCCACCGGTCCGTCCGCGTGTCATAGGCCTCGCAGTCCCCATGGATGGCGAACAGGCTCCCCCCACCTGCGCACGGGATGGCAAACAGAGCAAACAACAGTCCAAAGGCCCTGGGAAGGGGGTTGCACGTACGTGAGCGCGTGGCAGGGCCTTACCCACAGCAAAGAGCACGGTGCTGGCCCCCTCGCAGCGCCGCGGCCTCGTCCTGCTGTTGCTAAGGACCCCCCTCTGCTCCGGCATGAGGTGGTACTTGAGGGCTTCGATCAGCAGGTCCTTGCACTCCGAGTGATGCCGCACCAGCAGCTCCGTGTCCACGTTGCTCATGAGGAAGTCCCGGCTCAGCAGGGGCAGCCGCACGCACTTCATAAGCTGAGGGGAGAGGAGTCGCACCCCATCAGCAGAGTGGGAAGGGTTCGTCCCAGTGCTGCCCCTGCATCTCCCCTACAAACGTCGGGGACCCCGGCAAGGCTGACTCCACCTGGAGATGTCATCCTGCTCACTTGGCAGAATCACAGAATGGCAGCCAGTGACAAAGGGCACCAAAGCACACGCAGCACCTCAGCCTTAATGCCTCTGCAGAGCCAGGAGCCCTCAGCCTGGCCGTGACACGTCCCACAGCCACCCCAGATCCCCACCCTGCCCTCTGCCCATACCCACATCCTCTTCCAGCACTCATGCTGCAAGCAACAACCCTCTCCGTGGGGCTGCAGACACCACTCCCTTCCACCCAGCATGCCCCAGGTTGCCTGCATCGCCCATGGGAGGGATGTTTGAGTGCACACAACCAGCAAAAATGGAGACAGAACTTCTCTAGGGTCAAGCCCTGGGGTAGGTGGAAACCCAGGGGAAACTCTCAGTCTTCCTCATCCTGCCCCATCTCAATTCCAGCCTTCGGAAGGACATCTTCCTCTCTCCGCTCCCACCCGCTGCCTGCCTGGAAGCATGAGAGCGGCGAGAGGAGGGGAAGCCGGGGCTACTGGAGGCACTGGCAGCCCCTACTGCAGTGCGAGGCCGCGTCCGTGAGAGGGTGCCCACGCCGTGCCAAGCACTGGCAGCCCCGCAGGAAAGGGCTTAACCACGTCTTCTCCAGTTGCACCTCTGGCAGGCAGGAGGCTCGCGGATCCATGCTCCAAGGTGCAGACGCAGAGAGACAAAAGCATGAGCTAAAAGAAGTTCCTGCTCAAATTTGCCACCTCTGGCCGCCCTGCAGCTTCCTTCAGCCGTGTATCCACCCAGACCAGGCACTCGGAGCTGGTGGGGAGAACCAGGCCACCCTTCCCAGCAGACTCACCCTGGGGACATGCTGTCTTCTGCTGTCCACATCATGCTTGACCCAGCTGAGCACAGCCCGGTACACCTCCTCCTCTGATGGCACATTGAGGCTGTCACTAGAAATGAGGTCCAGCACCTGCAGAGTGGGGTGGAAAGGGCAAGCGTCGGTTGGTATGGTTTGGGAGGAAAGGACACGTTCACACCCCCAGGTAACTGGCCCAGCAGAACAGCATTGCCAGAGGTAGAGCCCCCACCTCCTGTAGATGCTGGCGGTCGAGGGGTGCGCAGCTACTCTCTCCCACTGTATGCAGGAGGATGCAAAGAGCAGCTGGGTCCCCCAAACCAGGCAGGTGCAGCTGTGCCGCTCCTCTCCCTGCAGCACTGGTGTGGAGACAGCTCTGCCCTCAATCGTCCTCCTTGGCTCATTCCCCCCTTCTGCGTCTGAAGCTGCTGCAATGCCTGACACTTCCCATCAACATCAGCGAGATCAGGCAGACGACTCTGCTTGCACGCGTCCCTTCAGTATTTCATGGGATAGAGCCAGGTGCCCTGGCTGTTCCCGGCACACTCACTTCACCTACCAAGGACTATGGAGCCGGAGCGAGTGGAGATGCGTACCCTCCCCTCACTGCCTCGAGACCGGAGGAAGGGAGGTGTCTGCATCCTGTGAGGGACCATACCGGGTCGGGTGATGCAGAGCAAGGACTGGGAATGCCTGCTGGCCGGGGCACAGCCCAGCGCCCTGCGGGCAGTGACGAGCCAGGGGCCATACTGGCACCACGTGAAGAGCAGCAGGAAACATTAGCTGAGCTCTGAATTAAACATCACAGCTACATGATCAGGGCAGCCAGGACTTATTCCTTGGGCTGTGCTCCCAGAGAGAGGGCAGTGTGCTGAGAGCTCACGTGGCGAGCACCAGCGACAGCAGTTATCCTCCCATCCCTATTTCACATGGGATCCAGCTCGCCTTCTGACAGCACTCGTCCCGTGTATTGTCTCTCCATTGAGCAGAGAGGACCAAAGCACGGGATCTGGGTACATTCCCTCGCCAAACTCTGTCCCCTCAGTGCAGGTTCCTTGGGCTCTTGACGTGCACATTGTGCCTTCCAGGACAGAGCACGAGAAGCCTTGTGACACCCACACCTTCACACTCTCATCAGGACCTCACCTGTTTAAGAGGCAGCAACATGAACTCCTCTGTCTTGGACACCTCCACGAAGTGTTGGAGGACATACTTGTGTGCAGACTTGAGGAGGTCGCTGCAGGAGTGTGTGTCAGCAAAACCCCGGATCCCCAGGCAGTTGGATGGGTCGAGCTGGCTGAGTAGAAACTTGCAGCAAGCATCCCGCACACCGTTGAGCTGAAGCAGGCTGGCAGCAGGAAGAAGTGTCTGGCAGTGGAAAAGAATGGGGGAAAAGAGAGTTTCCAGGGCAAGGAAACGATTTTCGCCTTCGTCTCGCTGCAGGTCGATAACAGAACAGGCTTACTGAGCACCTTCAGGCACACAAGCGCACAGAGGACAAAGCATTCTTTGTTTCCAACAGGACTAAGCTAAAGAACAGCTGAGAAGGACACCCGTAGCTCCCCACAGGGCCAGGAAATGGCAGATGCTCAGGACTAGACCTGGCCATTGCATAGAGCTTTGAGGAGCCATTCCCAGCCACAGCAGCCACAGGAGCAACACCTCCCGGCGCAGCAGGGCAGAGGGACTCCCTGACCACTGCTAGATGCAGGTGCCATCACAGAACAACAGCTGAAAGTGTTGAGAAGGAGAAAAGAGTCCCCAGGAGGCAAGTCTTATAGAGAATGGCTTTGTGGAGAAGAGAGATTTGGGGGAAGCTCCTACCTGCACATTCCCCTCGCCCACCACAATCTCAGCCGTGTAAGCGTATTGCACCAGCTGCTCCAGGGCCTGTGGGTCAATGTCGTGCAGCGTCACATGGGTCTGGCGGCTCTCGCTCATCTCATCTGGGGTAACATAGATACTAGACATGAACAAAGTCCCACAGCAGGATTGTTTCCCCACAGGAAGACTTGACCATGCATGGAACAAGCCACATCCACCTCCACAGCCCAGCAACACAGCCAAGGAAGGTCTCCTGCCCACCTCTTAGCAAGGAGGAGCAGCAGTTTACTCCAGGGAACGGGGTTCATGTCTGCAGGATGGGCATTAAGATATCTGTGCAGGGGGTTACGGGCACAGGGCTTCATGGAAGGGAGCCAAATGAGGAATATGACTGCACTTGCTCACAGAGATGATATACAGACATCACAGGGTAGGGCAGTGACAACAGGGAGCAGAATGGAAAGGGAAGGGGTTTGCAGGGAGGGGAGGGTTTGAAAAGCAGGCAGTCCCTGGCCATGGGGAAGAGAGGACACTACTTGCTTGTGAACATGGCGTGGAAGTACGGGCTGCACGACGCCAGCACCACCTTGTGGGCCTTGATCTCCTTGGTGCCCACATGGAGCACAATGTCGCAGAGCAGCCCACGCTGACGCATGCGGTTCATGCACACGAAGGCATCGTGGTAGTGCCGCTTGGAGTTGTGGGAGATGCTGTGGCCGTCGCGGTTGAGGAGCTGCACACCCCCTTCCATGGCTGCAGGTGGTAGATGGTGGGCTTTCCCTTCTCACCGGCACTGACGTGGGGGAAAACCAAAGCATTACCCAGGCAGGAATAGCTCCAGCCCCAGACAATTCCCATGGCCCCCCAAGTACGCCTGCCACTGCTCAAAGACCCTGCGCAAGAACAGCCCCCATCTAACCAGCCCCTGCCAGGGAAACATCATCCTGCTCATAAACCAGCGATGGGGAGGAGACAGTCCCTGGAGGAACACAAGTAATGTAAAGTGATGCTGAGACTCTTCTCTGTTCTGACACTCACTGCTTCCCAGCTGTGTTCATCTCTGCATCGACATCCTCCTTACCTGCCTTCAGAAGGGTACTGCTCTACAACATACACGCTCACACCGGTTTCCCTTGAAGTTGTACCACCTCCAAATCAGCCTAACAAGGCACATTTCCACGCAATATCAGCAGAAGCATTGATCTTAGAAGTCTCACCAAGGCATGCCGGTCCTGCATTGATCAAACACAGCTTAAACAGACCACTAAAGACAGCGAACATGACCAGCAAACATGAAAGGCAAGAGTGATGTTATGGACCACAGCTCTTCAAGTGGTGGCCGTTCCCTTCCAGCTTCCAGAAGATGCTAGGAGATTTGTAATGCACGCACCTGCCTTCAAAAGTTAAGCTCGGATTGCCGCTGTCTCTCCCGTGCCCACACAACTCAGGAGGATAAGGCAGAGGGCAAAGGCAATTGCAGCACAGAGCTCTACAGTCCCGGTACAGAATCCTGCAGACCAGGGGCTCGACTCTTCCTGCCATTTCATATTTCAGGCCTCTTTTCGGACAGAGGCTGGGCATTCCCAGGTGGGCAGTTACAGAACAGGATCCTGATCCCCACTTCCCTCCGGTGTCCTCCACCCAGGCACGTCCAGCCTCAGCACAGCCTCGAGGCTGCAAACAGCCCTGCTCCAGCACCGCGGACTCCTGTCCTGCGCCAGCCTAGCAGGCAGCTCGGGCAAAGCAGGGCTCCTGCATCCCCCCGGGAGCAGCCCCGGCTGAGACCCTCGCTCTCCTTCCAAGAGGTAACTTTGAACTTCGGGTAGTTTTGGTTTGACAAGGCTGACAGGAGGGACAGACAGCTGGTGCTGATCGGGCGGCTGGGACCCGATGCAGAACTCGGTCTGCAGGCACACAATCTGGGACAGCCTAGGCAGGGAGCAAGAGTATAACCTTGATCGGCTCACAGAAAACAAAAATTGCCTCATCAAGGAATAAGGGCATTTATTTCTGCAAAGATGTTTTCTCTTTCCATGCTGTCTGCACCTAGGCTGCTCACCGTGTTTCAAAACCCTGCCAGCAGCACCCGAAGGAAAGGTGGGGGAGTGAAGAGAGAATGACTGAGCAGCAGGAGGAAGAAGGGGGAGGGAGCAGGAGAAAAAGGCAGCTTGAAGAAAAAAAGCCTGTGTGCTGCACTCGTGCGCCTGCCCCCGCATCCGTGCGGCGAGAGAATCCCCTCAGCCCCTGTGCTCCCCACGACACCTACACGTCGCCAGCTGTGCTGAGCCTAAAAATAGAAACCCACCATGCTGTGCCTGTTCAGCCACGAATGCAGCCATCTATTCATTTTTAAATAGCGATTGTATCATGTACCGGAGTCTGGGGGAGGAAAAAAGATGAATAAACATCTTTCCTGAGCAGGAGAGAAGCCTGCAATGCCCTCTTCTATTTGCATCATCCAGCGTGATACGAGATTCCTCATCACGCTGTCAGCGGGGAAGACTCAGGGGCACACAACAAAGGCAACGCCTGTTGATGCTTTCCAGCAATGAGAGCGGGATGCCATTGCGCCCTTGACAGGGAAGAAGAGCCCATGAATTAACTGGCCTTCTCCTCCCACCCCCCTCAGCTGAGCTTTTCAGAAAGCTGCAACATCCCTAGGGCACTCTCGGCGCGTTAATCCACACGCGTGGACGCTGCTGGATGAGAGCTGCCCGCACAAAGGCAGTTTATAATTATTAGCATCTCTACCTGGGCTCAAGAGCTCCTTTCCAGACCCGGTTTAGAGGCAGGGAGCAGACGGTGCTTTCTCGCCTTTATTCCCCTCCCTCGCTGCAAGCCTGAGGGTTTTCCTGATCTGTTCGAGCTGGTTTATATTTTAATACACTGCTGGGCACACTTCTCCCCATCAGTATTTAAGCCATGCCCTAGCTCTAATTGAGAGCGCTCGTCTTGCCCCTCCTGGGCGCCGGTAGCAAGGGATGGGAGCTCCCGGCTCCGCAGCCGTGGGAGGACCGGGGGGACAAGGCAGGACAGGACAGAGGAGCAGTGAGAAGACGGGACTGCTTCTCCTTGTGCTCTCGGAGCCTTGCGAGGAAAGGTTTGCTGCCCCGGCCAGGCGGGGGGAGCACACAGCTCGGCTCCAGCGGTCAGGGGAGAGACACAGAGGGCACAACGGACTGAAGGTTGCTGTAGCCGATGCATTGGCATCACAGTAACCAAACGCATTTCCATAGAGGGCTGGAAGTGCTGGGCTCTCTTCCCAGCCCTGCCACTGAGTCATTGCACAACTCTGGGCAAGTACAAATGCAGAGAGTGACAAGGGTGACATTATCTTTCCTCGCAATGATTCCCATGGCCAAAAGGTAGAGACCAGCCATTGCTCACTCCCCTCTCCACCCACACCTCCCTGCTGCCACCAGCGAGCTCCTCACAGAGCTCTAAAGAGCTCGACTGAAACACCACCGGTGCCTCTCTCGCCCACGCCGCTGTGCAGCACCCCGAGCTACACCGCCGCCGTGTCACCCGGTCTCGGACGTGACCGAGCAGGGAGCGGGGCCAGAGGGAGACGCCATCCCAGCCACCGCACTGCCACCGGGCTCCCAAGAGCATCCCCGCACCAGGGGACAGTCCACAGCCGACCTGATCCACAGCCGCAGGCAGCCTGAACCAACTCTGCTTGATGGTTTTTCGCTACAGCCACGCTACAGCCTCAGCGATCCCTCCCCTGAAGAGCCGTTCACCCACCTTGGGAAAAGGGCACCATCCTGAAGCGTGGGGAGCACTGGCACGGGTCTGGCCTAAGGCTTGCAGTGGGCACTTCCCAGTGTCCCCTCTGCTCTGCAATAACTTCATAGAATCATAGAATCACAGAATCGTTTTGGTTGGAAGAGACCTCCAAGATCATCGAGTCCAACCGTTAACCCAGCACTGCCAAGGCCACCACTAAACCATGTCCCCAAGCGCCACATCTACACGGCTTTTCAATCCCTCCAGGGTTGGTGACTCCACCACTGCCCTGGCAGCCTGTGCCAGGGCCTGAAGGGCACTTGTTCCCATCAGAGCTCTTTTGCTTTAACAGGTCAGAATATAATCAGCAGGGGAAAAGGGGAAGGACACCCCGCTGCTGCTTGTGCTGCTCCCTGTGCCTGAACTCTCAGCCTCACTGGCAGCACTAAATATTCCTTATTTCCTTGTAAAACTTAATTCCCAGGAAATAAAGGTCTATGAGCGCTGCTAAGATATAATTAATGGGGAACAGTGCCTGGACCACAAGAGACAGTAAAGCAGTGTCCAGAGCTCCAGCGGGGGGAAGTAAATACAAGCCCACTTTTGTGGAGCATGCAGCAGCATGAACGCACGTGTTACGCGTCGGCTCTAACGGATGCGGTGGCTGACTTGTAATAACTCTTAGGTTATGACAAAAAAAAAAAGGCGGCGTTTGTTTGGCTCCTATGCGACAGAGCGTGGCCATGCATAACAGCTCTGTTAATTAATGCAAATGATCCCTGCCCAAAGGGAGGTCTGTTCTCTTTGCACAAAAAAACATATTTTGCCGAGAGTGAAAAGAAGCATGCTGAGCAATAAACAGGGAACAGAGTATCCTCCAGGGAAAAGTTCAGAGCCTGCCCTTTCCCCAGGAAGGCCCTGGAGAATGGCTTTTTGTTGACAGCCTGGATGGAGATTTTGTGCTCGCCAGGCTAGCTAGGAGACCACAAAGACACATCCTGTACAGCTGGCCAGATGCTGGGGACGAGCCTTTGCTGTGGATAAGGTGACAGCCCCTACTCTAAGGCATGACATGCCCTAAGGCCTGACATACAATCATGCTTAAATCCATCGCTTCCACGTGTGCCCTATCCCTGTGTTGATATCCCAGTACCTCTTTTCTGGTGGATCAGCTACAAAGCCGCTTTGTGCGCAGCAACTGCATCTCCCGCAGAAGTGCTGCATCTCCCACAGCAGTGCTGCATCTCCCACAGCAGTGCTGCCATTAGACCTTCAGGATAAGACATTAAGTCCTTGCTGGCACTCATGTCTACCCCAGCGTGCCACGGCACTGACAGAGCAGAGGGCAGCACAAGCTACGTCAGTAAGTTGGCACCACGTTGCCAGTTTCCCTTTCAGGGGAGTGGTTTCCCCCCTTCCTTGGTGTTGGGGGTCCATCTCCCAGGCACAAAGTCCTTTTTTTGCCTGCAGACCTCCTCTGGCTCCGTCCCCAGGCAGGAAGGGGCTGCTGGCAGCACTACTCTGTTGTGCCCAGCAGCTTCAGATCTCCATTCCGAGCAGTGGAGCCAAAGCAGTGCCCTCCACAACATCACGGCAAAATTCGTCCTGGGGCAGAGCAACGGCATGGACCTCTGGGGAAGAAGCAGCTTGACAGTGGACTCACAGGCAGGAATCGCTACTTCCAAGTGCATCTCCATCCCCCCTACACCAGGAATGAGAATTCTCATTTGTAACCCCTCTGAGAGGAGTCACAGGCCATTTGCCAGCACGCAGCCTCCTGCAATTCAGCATTCCCCAAAGAACTGAAACACACAATACACGTTAAAGCTCAGGGCAGGACCAGACCAGGGCAGCCTGAGGGGGCACAGGCAAGCCCCTGCCCAGCTGCGTGGGTGCGCACACAAGCGCAAGTAGCTTCTTTCCTCCTGGGAGCAGGGCTGGGAAGAAGATGTGCTCCTGTGTTCCTGCAACAGTCAAGGGACACAAACAGCTGAGCCGGCAGTAACAATAGCTGCTGTTGTGCTGCTGCAAAGCAAGAGCACTAACACAGCTCGTACCAGCATCCAGAGATGCAGCCGAGTATGCTGCAGGCCTGCAAATGTTCACCTTCCTTATTGCTTGCGGAGGCCTCATTAATTTGGCTGAGCTATCCCTTTTGTTGAACCCTGTCCACGGCTCTGAAGCCCGTGTTTAAAGAGAAGCTTTAAACTACCAGGCGCCTAGCAGTATTTTTGCATCAGTAATCCTCTTGCCTAAGACACCAGGGCTGTTTGCACAAGCTGCAGCAGATATACACTCCCTGCCCTTACACCTCAAACGTGGACATCCCAAATTCTTGCTTCTTTCAGCGGGCCTGGCACTGCCCATTACAAAATATATTGCATTCCTACCTTTCCTGCTCCTTTCCCCACAATAAACACAATCAAAGAGGGTTGGAAATCACCCAGTTGTATATGCCCAGGACTCAGATGCAAAGGCGGCACTAAATGGAGGCAATTGTCCCCACCAGGACCTGTCCCATTAGCATCACTGATACAGATAGAAAACTCAATCCCCCTCAATACAACACTTTGGGGTTCAGTCCCTTCTCAGCACCTGGAACACTTGACCTGCATCCAGGGAATTCAAACAGACACTGACAGTGTGCAGCAGCTCACATTCAGTCTTTTTAATGTAAGGTTAATTGTGTGCTCAGCCTAGAATTGCGAGGAAGCAAGTGAACGAGCTGCTCTGAACCGCAGCTCCAGTCATCACGACTGTGCTGGCTGATTTACAGCTGCACCTACACAGAGGTCAGGACTGGAAATACTGATGGAAATGTGACTTAACGCGGCAAGGGGAGCTGTCATTCCTGGCACCAGCTCTGCCTTCAGAGGTGGCAGGAGGGACAGCAGAATTCGGAAGCTGGCAGTTTCAGACAGCTAGACTGAGGACTCGCACACCTTGCGCCCCTCTGCCAGCTCCCGATGGACACGGCGGAGGACGTGAGCACGCCAAGAACACACAACTGTGGTGAGCTGCAAGGAGAGGTTAGGAGCATGCACGTCAGCCCCAAACACTTCTCTCCACCTCCTCTTCTCTCGCTTCTGCTCCCGCTGCCAGCGCTGCCCCTGACCACGTCTGCCTTCTATTCCCCAAGCCCCTCTGCTACGGATGGGAGGGCGAGGCGCGCGCTGCTCCTGCCGATCGGTGGAATTAATCTGCTCTGAGCTAGCCTCAAGGCAGCACAGGGCACCGCAGACAGCGCTGAGTCTGCAGGACTGAGAATCCCCAGCTCTCAGTAGGGCTTGGGGTTTTTTTAATGAATTAGGCATAACTGACACGCACTGAATCCTCCTGTCTAGACATCTGCAGAGAAGTGACAAGCTGCCAGAGAGGATGTGGAGCCTCGGCAAGGGGGTGGGGAGGACGGGGGAAAACGGCACACAGTTGCCAGCTCTACAGCACAGAGACAGCGCTGGCTTCAGGCAAGAAGGGCATTCAGCACACTGACCTGCTCAGTGTCTTTCAGCAACTCAGTGGGTCGTAATCAATCGGCTCTGGTGCACGCAGAAGGCTGGAGGTCCTTTCTAATTAAAGCCTCTCTCCCCATTACTCCTGGGGAGTTTTGTTTGGACGCTCAGCTCAAAGTCGCTCTCGGTTATCCCAGCTCACGTTCAGAAGCGCTTTAGCTGAGAGAGGAGGGAGCGCAAGGCAGAGCCTCAATGCCTGCGCCAGGACATTCCCGCCCCTGAAAGAGAGAAAGGGTATCCAGCCCGCTTAGCGCCTGCCTGGGTACACAATCTGCTCCCTCTCTCACGCGCGCTTCGCACAGGCAGCGACTCTTCCCGCAGACATCTTCAAATCCAGCTTTTGCCTTTAGTACTTTGCACACAGGGGATCACAGCAGCTCCAAGCAGGACTCCATGGTTGAGCGATTGTGCTGGTTTTGGCTGGGATGGAGTTAATTTTCTTCCCAGTAGCTGCTATGGGGCTGGTTTGGATTTGTGCTGGGAACAGTGTTGATAACCCAGGGCTGGTTTCGTTACTGCTGAGCAGGGCTGACACACAGCCAAGGCCTTTGCTGCTCCTCACCCCACCCCACCAGCGAGGAGCTGGGGGGGCACAAGGAGCTGGGAGGGGACACAGCCGGGACAGCTGACCCCAACTGACCCAAGGGATGTCCCACACCATATGGCGTCATGCTCAGCATATAGAGCTGGGGGAAGAAGGAGGAAGGGGGGGACGTTCAGAGTGATGGCGTTTGTCTTCCCAAGTCACCGTTCCGCGGGATGGAGCCCTGCTTTCCTGGGGATGGCTGAACTCCTGCCTGCCCATGGGAAGGAGTGAATGAATCCCTTGTTTTGCTTTGCTTGTGTGCGCGGCTTTTGCTTTCCCTGTTAAACTGTCTTTATCTCAACCCACGAGTTTTCTCACTTTTACCCTTCTGATTCTCTCCCCTGTCCCACCGGGGGGAGTGAGCGAGCGGCTGCGCAGGGCTTAGTTGCTGGCTGGGGTTAAACCAGGACAGGGATTTAGAGGCATCTGTGCTAACATTTGGGTCACTTTGAGTAATTGGTTGTAAGGGTCAAGACCCGAATAGGTTTGGCACTGCTGAATTTCCAGGTTAGGAAGAAACAAGAAATGGAAACTAATTCATGCCTTGAGATGCTCAGCAAAATGTGCAGGTGTCCAGCTGCACTGGGATTAGACAGCAGTTCCTACAGTCCAGCACAAAGCACGCCAAAATCTAAGCAAAAGGAGCCCTTTGCCTCTGCCAAGGACTGGAAGTGTGGGTCATGTCCTAATTGCCCCCTCCCAGTGTCCCCCAGCAGACACGGGAGGGGACCTGCTGTTGCATCCAGTGCTATTAAAATAGCACAAGCAGTGCCAATCCTCTACACGTAGGCATCAGGCACGTCTCCTCTCCAGGCAGCAGAGAGAGTGTTAACAGCTTCAGCTGCACTATCTATCACCGTGGTATTCCTGATCTCCCTCTAGCCTTTCCCGTGACAGACAACTCTGTCCCCAACTCATTTTTCAGCTAGGTAATCAGACAAGATGAGAGCGCTCAGGTCACTGGAGGCAGCCCGTGTCGGAGGATCGCAATATTCCTGGCTCCTAGACCTGCCCAGGAACTCCCTGCCTGCAACATCCTTGGCCAGCAGCTATTCAAAGAGGGGTTGTACCCTTTACCTGTCCGCTGTGCAAGGTGATGGCGTCTCGAGTAGGTGGCAGTGGGACAGTTCAGAATGGGTCGTTACCGCTCAGCAATGCCCTGACGTCAGACAAGAGCGATGAATCTGGCGAGACTCAGCATGAGCTACCACTTGGCTTCCAGAGGGAAGGTTGACTCCATGGCGCGAGGCAGCGTGGCCTAGTGGCTCCACTAGCAGACTAGGAAAGAAGGAAAAAGCACTCGGGTCTCCTGGCTGCTGTTGGCGAGCGGCTCTTTCACAGACGGATGATGCAGGGAGCAATGCTGCTGCCGATGCCCTGTGAAGCGCTGCTCACGAGTGACTCTCCGAACCAGGAGGTCACCAGTGGAGGTCACCAGCTGCACCCTGGCCTCATCCCTTCTGCAGAGACTGCATGGCCCACGCCACGTTTACGGACAGCGTACCAAGCCTCCTACCAGCCTCAGCCGTAGCGTGGGTTGGCAACGTAGACGTACCGGACCACGTAAGCAGATCTGCGTTGCCTCTCCTGAACAAGCTCAGTGCTTCACACTGTGGAGCAGCGGGAGCCTGTTCTCAAGCCAGAAAACAATTAAAAGAACTCCCTCACATCTTCTTGCAGGCAGCAGCACAGGCCACATACATGAAAACGGAGCTATGAGGAGTATGTGACACAGTGGCCTTGAGTTCGCTGGTACACTGGGGGCCTGCCAAGGCCAGCGCATCCCAGACTCTGGGAATTTCAGTTGAAGGAGTTTGAATTCCTGTCCCTGAGGAGTCTCACCCTTTAGAGAAGGCAGCGTGGTTTGCAGCCAGTTAGAACGGGTGAAGCCTCTCTTGCTACCAAGTCCAGCTTGCCTAAGGGTTTGGAGGCAAGGCTCCAGCACCTGAGAAAATACAGAAGCCAGCACTGAGACTTCAGCGCGGCTGTTCGATTTCTGAGCTGCTCACCTGAAAGGCAGCAAAGCAAGACCAGAACCCAGAACAGTCTCCCCAGCAGGTCTCCAGTCTTCAGAGCATGCCTCCCTTGAGTTCCACCTGCCACTCCATCTACAGAGACCCAGACTGATGCTGATGAGACCAAGGGCAGATGGCCACCAGACAGGCTGGCAGAGCAAAGAGGTTCCATCACCACCCTCACCAAGCTGACCTTAGCTGACAGAAGGAATAAGGGACCATTCTAGCTACCCAAGATGCTAAGGAGCAACTCCATTTGGATCCTAGACTGTCAAGCCAAGAGAGCAGGTGACTATTACGCCTGCCAGCTCCTGGTCCGCTCTGAATTAGATGCTATTTGCTGCGATTGATGAATCAGTCAGTTCTCAGGAAGGAAACTCAGATCTTTACACCCAAGATCCCCAAGAGTCTTACTCACTGCCACGCTGAATAAAGTATTTCCAGCAGATGCTCATGGGTCAGGAGAGAAACTTGGAGTGCAGAGGGGAGAGATTCCACAGAGATGGTTGCTTGGCTGTAGTGATCATAACCAAAAGGCTATTGTACACTGAGGTGTTAGCAAGCCACCTAACAGCAAACTTGTAACAAACCAGCACCTCCTGGTACAAAACGCTAGCGCACAGACGTCCCAAATCTGTTGCGGAGGCCCCATCCCTCCTCTCACCCCTAAATGCAGCTCATGCCTTTGGGTCGTCCATGCTGAAGAGCGGCAGAAGCTCTCTGAGGCTCATTGCAGCTGTGCCCTGTCCTAGGGGCAACCAGTTGCCCGCATCAGCCTGGCGCACCTGGAGACTGTCAGGATCAAAAGCACCCGAATATCCACGTGTCGCTGAATCACTCCAGGACTAACCTCCCTCCTCGTGGTCTCCAGCAACGGCGAGCGCCCCAAGATAGGGCTCATCAGACAGCAGCCATTGAAGTCAAAGGAGAGAAGGCTTCCTTTACAAAGAGACTCCATAAAAGCAAGGCCACTGTTTCTGCAGTTTTCTAGCTTGGCACAAAAGCCCGGTCAGTCGGTGGCCGTGTACTGACGCACAGAGAGCAGGGGCAGCCACCCGGCCGCTGCATTTCTTCCTTGCCGTAGAGAAGCCGAGGTCCCGGGGCCGGCACTCCTCGGAGAGGGAGGTATTTGCTCAGCCAGCAGAACCAAACCAGCCGCCTGCCCTGGCCTGCTGCGCCCTGGGCCACCTCCACGAACAGAGATGCTGTAGCTCGAGGAGAGCCCTCTGCCCTCACGGTCACTGCAGAGGCTGGAGAAAAGCTGCCTCCCACTTCCCCCCCCCCCCCCCCAAGTTACCAGAAAACCTGAGGCAACGTTTCTCCCTGTGCCCTTCAGCTCCCCCACAGCCAACGACACCAAACAGCCCGGGCGCTTCCACCGGGTAAGCAAAACCACAACTGTCAGAACCTCTCTGCAGCTGTTCCCTGGGCCCCAGCATCTCGCAAGGCTCTAAAGCTGCGGCTTTTTCCTGTACCAAAGGGATCGCTCCACGACTTGGCAGAGGACGGGGAAGGAGACTACGCTTAGCACGGAAACGCTGCCGGCCTCAGCGACAGAGAGCTGCCGGGGCGCGGGGAGCAAGCACCCGAGGCAGCCGTTCGGAAACGGCACCGGCTGCTCCCCCAGACGTGCTGCGTTGCACCCCGGCAGGCAAACTTGCTCTCCCCGGAGGGACGCGCCACCGGCAGCGCAAGAGTGATGGAGAGCCCCTCCGGGGTGCCCTCCCGCCGCCGCCCCCCCGGTAACCCCTCCCGCTCGCCCTCCTCCCGCCGCCGGGCCCGGGGCGCTCACTGCGGGGTCCGGCCTTTGCCCGGCCTGGCCCTGCCGCTGCCGCCGCGGGGAGGAGGAGGGGAGGGGGCGGCGGCAGGGCCGTGCCCCGGCGGTACTCACGGCTCCGGCGCAGCGACGGCCCAGCCCGGCCCGCGGGATGCTGCGGGGCGCCGCTCCGCCCGCACCGCTGCCGCCAGCCCCGCGGCGGGGAGACGGGGCGGGCCGGGGGCGGGCAGGTGCGCGGCTCCTCCTCGGGCCGCGGCGGGACAGGGCCGGGGTGGCCCCGCGGCTGCGGCTTCCTCCCTCACCCGGAATAATCCCGCCGCGGAGCCGTGCGAGAGCTGCCCACGGCACGGCACGGCACGGCACGGCACGGCACGGCTCGCCGCTGCGGTGCCCCCCCCGCAGTTAAATCCCGCTGCGCACGTGTCACCGGGCTACGGGGGAAGGGGAGCTCGCCCCGCCCCTCACTTACCGGGCGCGGGGGCCCGTCCTGCGGGGGGCGGGGACACGCGTGGCACCGGCCCCGCTGAGACACCCGCGGCCCGGCCGCCGGAGCCGGGGGGGCCGGGCCGGGCGGGGCCGGGGCTGGGCAGGCGCGTGGCCGCGCGGCACGCTGGGAGCGGAAGCGGCGGCCGCGTTGGAGCGAGGCGGGCAGCATGGCGGCCGCCGGCAAGAGGTGAGCGGCGGTGCTCTGCGGGCGGGGGAGGGGGGCGGAACGGACCGACCGCGGGCTGGGGCACCGCCGGGGGGGCCCACGGGGCGCCGCCGGCCCAGGTGCGGCTCGTCAGCCCCGCGCTGCCGGCCCTAAGGCCGCCGTGAGCGGGCAGGCCCGGCGCTGCAGGCCCGGCGCCCCGCTGAGCTTCCCCCCCTCTCCTCACTGCCCTCAGGAGCCTGGCGGAGCTGAGCCTGGATGAGTTCCTCGCCGCCGGCTCTGAGTCGGAGCCTGACGGCGGCTCGGAGGAGGAGGAGGCCGCCAGGCCCGCCAAGGGGGCCGCGGCGCAGCGGCGGCAGCGTGGGAAGGCGCAGCGGGACGGGGAGGCGAGGCAGCCGCTCCAGGCCCGGCCAGCTGCGAGGTAAGGCCGCGGCGCTGGTCGTGCGGGGCCGGGCAGCCGGCCCTTAGTGCTCGCCGCTTTGGGCGAGGCTTGGCACATCTAAGCGCGCGTTCACTGCTTGCTTGGTTGGTTTTTTTTCCCTTTTACCTGCTTTTATAAGGAACCGCGGGGCTTCGTTGTGGCATCTGTCATAGAATGAGCTTGTTCTGGGACAACCTGGGTCAGAGACGGCTAAAAGGGCTGTGTTCAAGACTGTAGTGTGGTTACAGGGTACTCAGGTTTTCGGTTATACCTATGTCAATTCAACAACTGCAGTGGAGAAAAGCTTGCATATACCTTTAATCTTTTAGAGGATATGTTGGAGTCGGGCAAAGTTTACTTTGTTTTTCCTCAGTTTGTGTGTATTTGCTCTTACTGAAAGACATTGGAGTCTCTGCAGATAGAAAATGATGAAGTAGTTCTTAGGCACTGCTAGTCGTTATTAGAAGCCAAAATAATTATTTAGTGCCAGATAAGATTTTACTGAGCTTTCATTGTCATATTTCTCTGGCAGTATATCTTTCAGTATTCCTTAAAAAGCTTGTGAGAGTAATTCTGAGAAATGGAGAGACAGACTTTTTTGGTTTTGCAAGATGTTTTTGTGGTCTCTGGTCAGTATCCCAATACAACCTGATTGTTTGCTATCAGGATTTCTTTGTGCTGAATGCAAATAACCTTTAGCAAGTCTTCTAGAGCAGGTGTTTAATGGGATACAGAGCCTTGGCTGCAGCCCTGATAAATCATCACCATTCAAATTAGCTGCAGGTGTGCTTTAGTGCCCAGAAGTTGCTTGCTTTTCTTACAGCATTGGCAGAAGTTTGAGCAATGAATAAATGCATGTTAACTCTTATCTACCAGGAAGAAGGGAAAGGCGTCTGAACATAAAGATCAGCTCTCCCGGCTGAAGGACAAAGATCCTGAATTTTATAAGTTTTTGGAGGAAAACGATCGCACATTGCTGAATTTTGATGCTTCAGACAGTTCTGATGAGGAGGAGGCGGTGCATGTACCACCTGATACGCTGGAGGTATCCTATATACTAGGCCCTATTTCAGAGTTCTGAAATCAATGATTTCAATTACTTATATGTTAAGTATTTGAGCTTTACTGCAAGGCCTAAGTATATTCGGGCTTATAGTGGCCCAGATGGCTGGGGAGGAGCTTCCCCAATGATCATCTGCAGGTGTACAGGCTTGCAATCCAGAAGTCAGCTGTGGATTTGAGCATGAGGAATTTGTTAAAGATTGTGAAAGCAGAGCCTTAGAGTATATTTTCTCTGTGGCTTTGGTTTTGTGTCTCCTTTCCCAATGCGAGTTTGTTTTGCCTCGAGTGATATTCTTTCTCCCCGATGTTTTACATTATTGCACATTGTATTTATGTAGCAAAGCTGCAGGGCTTAAGTAGCTTTTTTTGAATTTGTAATGCCTGTAATTTCATTACTGCCTTACACAAAGTGCTGATAACAGCATTAATAAAATTCACTGCTGCCTGCCTGCCTTCCTCTTCAGTAGCTACTCAGCAAAAGAGGTGGGGCCAGAAAAGAAGCGTATAAGCCTTTTCTCAGTCTTGGTACTAACTTCTCTAGGAAGCAAGTGATGAAGATGAAGAAGAACATGAAACAGTCAAACGGAAGAGAGTTTCTTTCATCCCCGTGACCTTGAAAATGGTTGAAGAATGGAAAAAAGCTGCAGAGGTGAGCAGGGAGTTGGAATATAAGGCACTTGAATGTTCTTCTTTAAACATTCTTCCACATGTGGTGTTGTGCCTAAAAGACCAACTTTCTATTTGTTCATCTTCCCCAAAAATCTACAGAGAAGATGTATGTCCTAAATACAAGGTCATACTCCTAGAGCTCTTGTTGCTTCAGCATGACTTGTCTTTGCGTTTTTTCTTGGGCTGCAAGATTAGAGTACTTGCCCTCCATCTGAGGGAGAAGCTAGAGAAACTTGTGTGGCTCAGAAGAGGTCAGAATGGTTAACTTCTGATTTTTTCATCCTCTTGCTAAGCATTGTGCCTTCGGCAGCTCCAAGAAATTCAGTCACATTTTGAGTAGTGATGAAATGGCTTGCTGCCTCTAAGAGGGGGAGGGAAAGGTCAAATTGGATAGTTGCTTGCAGCTGATTCATTGCTTCTCAACCCCCAACCAACTAAAAGCCCTAGAAGCCCATTTTAAAGCAAGTAAAGGCCACTAGCATTCATTAACACTATCTTGACATTTTTCCTTCGTATTATAGGATTGAGCTATTTTTGCAATCAAACTTACAATGAATTCCCATACTCCTGTTCCAGTAAAGTGCTTCAGAGTTTCAGAGCATTGCTTGCTGCTTCTCCTCAGCAATCCTTTTTCTTCTTTCCCCAGACAAGGCTAACACCAAAACTTTTCCATGAAATCACTCAAGCCTTTAAAGCATCTGTAGCAACCACCAAAGGAGACAGTGGTGGGGCTGATCCCAGCAAGTTTCAGGTCACTGATGCTGCAGGTGAGTAGGTCACGGTACTGCTGCTGTGAGAGAAGGGAAGTCATTTGGTAGGGAAGGTTCAGCTATTGGAAGAGAGTGGGGATAAGTACTGGCAGGAGTTAACTTACCCTTTCGTAGGCTTCATTTCACTTAAGTAGCTTATCTTCTTCCTGGTGGGGAGTCTGTGCAGTGCTGCCTCTTCTGGTGTCCCAGTGTGTAAGTGTACCTCTCTGTGCATACCTGGAGCAGCTGGGCTCACAGACTGCTGAGGGAAGTACCACGCTTCATTCACCAGACTACTCAGAGTGAAGTTGAAGCTAGGTACTGTTTATACACTTAATGCATGGGGTTTTTGGACAACTTTTGCTGTGGCTTTTTGCTGATCCCTCTTAGAACTAATCCTACAAGTCGTCTTACCGAATAAGCGCTCTATAACCTCACAACAGTTCAGAGTTCAGTTGCACTGTCAAGTTCACATTCCCCTAGCCAGGACCTCTCAAAATACTGCATGTCTACACCTCCTTCTCTACAGGATTGTCCTGCTGTAGAAC
This sequence comes from Phoenicopterus ruber ruber, assembly GCA_009819775.1. Taxonomy (NCBI): domain Eukaryota; kingdom Metazoa; phylum Chordata; class Aves; order Phoenicopteriformes; family Phoenicopteridae; genus Phoenicopterus; species Phoenicopterus ruber. The sequence goes on along the minus strand of CM020235.1, from coordinate 5,964,044 downwards.
AAATGAGACGCAACCTCTGTCTCCAGCCTAACTCCCTTTGCATAAGCTCTGGGTTTTGCAGACAGTCCTGTTCTAGACTCGCAACAGCATGGCTGAGTGGGAAACATCTTTGTTAGTATCTCAGAGGGTGTGACCTGCAGCCCACCTGCTTTTACCACTAAATTAGCAGCTACTTTCTCACTGTGTTTTATCAGCTTGTTATTGTGTGCCATCTGGAACTGGCACTGTGGGGTGGGACTACTTAAACCCACATGTTGTCCTTAATCCTTTCTTGTGCAGCATAGGACTTTATCTCTTTCATTGCTTTTGGTAAAATCTAATTCTAATGTAAGACGTTACAGAGAATTCACATGTTCCTTTCTGTGACTTTTTTTATTAAAAAGTGCCTTTAGTTCTCATTATGGCTTGGGGGAGATTGATGGTTGTGTAGACTCCTAGTCATGGGTCAGGCTGCTTTTGTGCTTGGTGCTGTTTACTCGGAGAGCAAAGAGGTGGCCCCTGTGCCAGAAAGCTGTTAGTTGTAATCTTGCTGTTCAGATAAAAAATTCTAGGGTAAGACAAACTGATGTTTTCCGGAAGCTTGTGGAAACGCAATACTTCTAGGGGAATTACTGGCTTTAGTTCCTTGGGGAGCTCTCTTCAGATTAGCTGAGAAACCAGAAATTACATGGAAAATGATTTACAAATGCTTTATTGACTTTTTTTTTAACCAGTGTTCAATGCCCTTGTGTCCTTCTGTGTCCGGGACCTCTTCCGCTGCCTGCAGAAGCTGCTGCTTCTGAAAACCCCAAAGAACAAACTAAAGTAAGTCTGAGGAGATTTGAGAACTGCAGGTGAGGGAAAGCTGGTTGGGCTTTTTCAGAACTGCAACCTGGCTGTGAAGCTGGAAAAAGATGACAGCTCTTCCCAGACACTAGCAAAGTTGCCTGATTATGTTCACAGTTGCCTTAGCTAGGTTCTTCCTTTCTTCCCCAGAAGTGTGTGCTCTGTAATATTAGACTCCAGCCATTTGCAGAGGATGTGGCTTCAGCAGAAAGAGATCTGGGAGTGCATGTGCTTGCACTCAGGAGCACTGTTAAGGCTTTGTGAGTTGGTTTTCAGAGAAAGGGACCAAGCCTTCTGCCTATACGTAGGCAGAGCATCGCAAGTATGCTCCTTTAGTTAATCCAGGTCTTTAGCAGCTGTATTACACCCTAGAGTCTGGTGGTCTGAGGGCTGGATCAAGTTTTGCAAGCTGGAGCAGCTTTATTTAGCCCCTGTGCCTGTTTCCTGCTAGACGTTCATAGAAGCTTTTTACCTCAGTCCTCTCTGGAGTTTCAGCTGGACACAGCTTTATTACTTGCTTCACAGTCTGAGCTCTTCTGTTTTTCCCATTGTTGGGTAGAGTGAGAATTGAATGCCTTTCAGAAGTGCTTTCAGTTCCCAGGGTAATTTTTGTGGCAGTTATTTTTAATTTCCCTGTCACAGATGAAGGGAGAGGTGAGCTAAACTCTAGAATCCTTGTTGACAGTGGTGCCTAGTTTGAGAAGTAAATTCCAATTCTTCATATAAATACTGACCTCTTTCCTCCCCAGGCCTGACTTCTACAGACAGTGTCTGAATTTTGGGATGGCCTGGGCACACTACTACTTCAAGTGCAGTGTCAAAAACTTAGACTGAGAAAATGTCTCACAACTAGTTTGATCCCCAAACCAGACTTTCTTGCTATAAGGCAGCCTGCTCTGGTCTCAGGCAGTGGCTGCAGAATCCCAGCAGGAAGATAACATCAGTGTGAGGGATTCAGGTCTCCACCAGGCTTTTTGGCTGTCACAACTCCCCGTATCACACTTCCAGAGATCTGGGTACTCTGCTGGGAAGCTTTTTGAATTGAGTTGTCTAATACAGGCAGTTTTTACAGAGTAGAAGTACTTCTTTTCACCCTTGACAAAATTGTTACTTGTTCTTGCTTTGCAAGCAGTTGTCTTCACTCACTGGCAATATCGAGGAAGTGAACTCACTGTTCTTTATGCTACTGAAATCTAATTTATTTGGTGGGGTTTTTTTTAAAGCTAAACCCAACTTTTGCTCGTTTCCAGAATGGTCCTCCCTTCTACCAGCCCACTTTGGAGCAAACTGCGACTGGACATAAAAGCGTACCTCAGCTGTTCTATACAAGTAAGATATTTTAGCATGTTTGTGTTGCTGGGGTCAGTCTGTGTGTTGCTGGGCTTTTGTTCAGAGCCAAATAATCAAGGAGCTAATTAACAAAGCAGGTAACAGTGTAGCCTCAGGTGTTGTTCCTTTTGAAAAGACAGTTACTCCAGTTTGAGGATGACTTTCTGGTCATCACAGTATTAGGAACCTTGGGTATTGGTTTCTGTGCCTTCTGTAGTGGAGAATAAATGATACTGGCCGAGACTGCAGTGAGTGAAGCAATCTCTCTGAGTCTCAAAGCCTTGGGCATCAGGTTTATGTGTCCGCCCAGTTCCCTGTCTTGTTTTGGAAGTATTTGGTCTAACTAACAATTTGGAGGTCTGTAGGATGGTTGGGTCAAAATAGGCAGCCTGTAATGAAGAGTTGGGTTAACATTCTGGCAGTTCTTTCTGTCTTAATTTGTGTGACTAATATTTAGTGGGCTTTAAAGTAGTTTGTGGTGCTGTGCTCCTGCATTCTGCATCTTTAATTCAATTTTTGGCGCTATGATCTTGCCACTTCTTGTAGTAAATACTAAGAAGATGTTATGTTGACAACCTCTGCTCCTCACATATGACATCTCCAAGTATAATTATGCTCCATCCCACTAGGATATCGAAGTTGCTGGTATCTGGTATTTCAGAGACAATTCATGGATTATTTATGAAGGAAATTCCTGCCCCCAGTTAATCTTTTTTTTTGAGATTGCTTCCTCATGCGTCCCCAAATTTGGAATATTAAAACCAAAAGAACAACATTGAAATACTCATTCTTCAGAAGCTGAGGGAAGGGGATATAAGGGAAGAAAAAGTGCTGATGTCTTAGCTGTATGCTGGCAGAATGACTTAGCAAAAAGAGCATTTTGATCAGTAGAGCTTTTTTCTCAACTCGTGGTGCCTCTCGCCAGCAGCAGAACTAAAGATTGCAGTAGAAAAGGAAAAGCTGGCAATGCAGTCCCATTGAAGTAATCCCTCGTCCTGAACTGAGTGCCCTTGGTCCGAGGCTTCGCTACGGTGTTTTTCTGGCGTAGTAGTTTCTGAACAATATCTTCTCTGTTCCTTTTGGTGTGTGAGGGACTTTGCAAAGGAGACCTGCTCAGTCCAGAATCTTTGCGGTGCAAGGAGGAGAATGAGGAGGAAAGTTAAAAGTAGAAAAAATGCCTCTGCTTCCAGCAAGTGGGATTGCAGGCAAGAGGGAGCACTGCATCAGGCAGAATCTCTCTCAAATTGAAGTGACTTTGAGCTTACTGTTGTCTTCAAATTAGAAACTGCAAACATCTCTGGGTTTGGCTCCAGGTGAACTGAGCTGAACAACCTGGAAATACCAAGATGATGTTTCTTACATGGTTTGTGTAACGTTTTCCTTGAGCTAGAGTTAACCTATTGATACCCAATAGTGTTCCAGCTTCCCATTAAGGAAATCCTAGTGAAATCCAGTAAGTCATCAGATAGCTCGGATGGTCTGTTTCCAAGCCTGTGTAGGCTGAGGGTGTCTCATTGTGCTTTGACCATTTGTAGTGAGACGATAGAGGCATTGGTGTCATGCCGTCTGTAAGATGTCTTAGACTGTATATAGACTTAGCTTTTGCAGTATACGCAAATGAGGTTTTATGTGATAAGCTCAGGTGCTATTAGCCATCCAAATCCAGTAGCCCGAGCTCACAATTGCCAGGACGATGTACTTTCAGGGGAGTTACTTAACCTGCCATGTGTCTGCTCCTTTTCTGATACAGCTTTTGGAGGTTTGTTTGAGCTTCTTCCTAGGGAAGGCTGCTCTTCTGGTTCTTTGGTAACAGAAATACTTGGAAACAGCAAAATACAGATGCTTAATGGTAAAGGAAGCGGTGATGAGGACTACACACTAAATGGGATCATGTTTTGTTTTCCCTCCATAGCTCCTGTCTTGTTTAACAGAAGCCTCAGTCGGTGTAGCGGTCCTTCAGCATGTCAGTTCCATAGTGCCTTATTATTTGTCCTTTCCAAAGCAGTGCCGTGCACTTCTCAAGGTAAGGTGATGTGCTGTGATACGTCATTTGGATCTGAGGTACTTTCTTTACCCCTTCAGATGAGCCCCTCGTGGTATTTGGGCTGGATCCCATGGCAGTTCAGTCTCTTGTACTCCTCTTCCCTTCCTTTTGGTCCTGGAAAGGACCCTTGCTTCTCTTACAGGCCCTTTAGGTGCCATGAAGCGCGCTCATGCTGAGGTGAGTGGGCACGTAGCTCTGCGTGTAGGTACTGCTAATCCCAATGCAAAGCGACATGGGGGTGTTCTGGGGAAGCTGGCTGCTTCCTCATCGCAGATGGAGTAATCGCTGCCTGTGTGCTGAGTCTGTGTGTACGTCTGTGATAGTATTTCACTCTCAAGAGCTGGGGGTGGAATATTTTTGCAGAAACTTAGTCACAACTGCTGAGCACTTAAGAACAACAAAGGAGGCGTGGAAGAGCAGAAGAGGGCAACAGGGTGACATTGAAATGAAAAGCTGCAACACAACATTTAAATGAGGCTGGGAACCCTTTGGTGATAAAGATGACTGGTACACAGTGATGGGAGGCTGTTACACCTCATATCTGAAGGTGTAGCAGTCTGTTCACTGCTACAGTAGGGATTTTTGAGTAGGCTTTTTCAGCCCTGCAGCTAGAATCTTTCTGATTTCCTCTAGAGTTCATTAGTGGAGACAAGGTAACTAGTTTTTGGAGGTATCAGCCACGATTGTGGTCCTGCTGTACCAGATGCTTCCTGACAGGGCCAGTGAATTTATACTCTGAACAGGCAAATACAGGCAGGCCTGGGGAGATCAAAATCTGTTTGTTTGCTTCTCAAGAAGTTGAGGGAAGAGACCAATATATGATTGCTTTATGCAATACAGAGATGGGCAAAACTCAGATTAATGAGTTTGTGTCAGTGGTGGGCTGTCTGTTAGCCCAGACCTCTGCGCAGACTAACCTACCCCTCTCCAGCTGGTGTAGGTATTTTTATGATGCACTGGGTGCTCACCATCATGCCTGTACCATGGTGTGGTGTTTCTGTCTCGGGGATGGTGAGGAAGCTTTGCAAAGCCTAGGAGATGGAGTCACATGTACAGGCTTGTGCCTATGCTCAGAAGCTCAAATGTGTATTTAGGCACGTGAGTAAAAGTGCATGTATTTTTCAGAGATGCTGGTTTTGGACAGTTTCCTTTATTGATCGTGGAAACATCAACCTTGCCTTTTGTGTGGTCTTGCAGCTAGACTAGGAGGACAGAATGGCTGCCTGTGCTGTTGTGACTGGTTCTTTGACAATACAGCCTGTCATCTTTGTGTCATCTTCCTCCTTGCTTGCTTTTTTTGTTGTGAAGGAGGGAAGCTCAGGGCTGTCTCTAATCAGGTGGGGGCTCTTTGTCCTTTCACTTATCTGTATCTTTTTATTTTCCATTCCAGCAAGCAATTAATTTGTGGAGCACAGGTGAGGAAACAGTGAGAGTACTGGCCTTCCTTGTGCTGAACAAGATCTGCCGCTACAAGAAAGAGGTGTACCTAAGTCCCTTGCTCAAGGTAAGGCTGGTACTTGCTGTACTCTGCAACTTTTCTTTCTCACGTTATGTGTGAAGACCTTAGGGCATGAGCTGCAGCTTATTAGGCAGGGCAGGTGCTGGAGGTGATGCAGGCTACCCCCAGAAAATTAATCGGGGAAGAAATTCTATGTTAGGTCAGAGTGATATCCTGCTTCCTACTACTGCCCTTCCTGCTGTGGAAGCACACAGGGTCTTAGCAGGGAAGGCCTCTGGTACTCATCTGTCTACTGGATGAATATTCATCTTCCAAGTTCTTGAGGGCTTTCCTCAAGTGCTGACATGCTACTCAGCGCTACTGAGCTGCTCTGATCTTTCAGCTAATAGCTGAGGTTCCCAAGTGTAGTTTGCTTAGGTGCCGCTGTTACAGAAAGAACTGTGACCAACCATAAACATGTATGGCTCAAAGCCATCCCACAGTTCCTCTCTTCTTGCCGAGAAGCAATGGCAGGGGCACCTCCAAGTGCTGTGCTAAACAATGTATGGGTGGAAAAAGGTTTTGACTCTTTCCTGTCTCCCGTAAAGAAGGAGCGAACTGGATTATTATTTTTGCATATACCTTTGAAGTGACTTGTCTTATAGAAGGAACACTTCACCACTAGTTTGGACATACTTGGGTGGGGAAGGTTAGTGAAAGAATGTTTTCGTTCTGTTTTATGTGGTTATATCTTGTCCTCTTTCCTGCACAGCAAATGTACATCGCATTTGTGAAGAATTCCAGATTCACCTCTCCCAACGTCCTGCCCATGATCAACTTCATGCAGCGCACACTGACAGAGATGTATGCCCTGGACACGCACACCTCTTACCAGCATGCCTTCATCTATATCCGTCAGCTTGCCATTCACTTGCGCAGTGCAATGACGATAAAGAAGAAGGTAGGTACCCGTCAGTGTGGAAGGAGCGTACCCTCCTGTGGGGAATGTGTGGAGAGGGGGAAATTACGGTAGCCACTTCAGGCTTTTGGTAGCATCTCTAAAGTGTCAGTACTTGTGTCTGACCCATTTTATAATGTGCCAGGGAATTTTTTGCCAGAGGCTGGGAGCTTCAGAGATCACCTCGTAGTTGCCTGTGTTAGTTTAGAATTTCAGCAAGGAAAGAGAGAAAAGACAACTGCAGAGTGGGAGTCGCTTTTCTCTCCCCAGCTTGCAAGAGTTTGTGATGCGCTTTCCATCTTCTGCCTTGGGCACCCTTTTTCCACTCTGTGAAGCTGATGTTTGCAGCCTCTGTCACAAAACCTCAAGGTAAAGAAGATTAGGAACCATCCTGGTGTGTGCATCTTTCTGGTGAAGTCCATACTATTTAAAGGACTTAACAAAGCAGCTCAGACCTTTTGGGAGCAGCCCTGATCTCAGCCACCTCCAGTCTGACCTTGGAAATCTGAGTCAGATTGGTAATCCTGGCTTTATTCATGTTTAGCAAAACAGACCCCTGTAGATTAATTGTTCGGCTCCTCCCAAATGTTGCGGGATTGGTGACCAGTTAAATCTCCTGGCTGTTCAGACATAGGGATAAATGAAGTCTGGGCTGCATATGCCCTAATTGGATTGCATTGGCTTCTTACACCCTCAGTCCTGGCCCAGACAAGAACTAAATCCACTTGATTTTACGTCTGGGGAGGGTTGTAGGAACTTTAAATGACAACAGCACAACCAAAATGTATGAATCCAAGTAATAAGCCAATTAATTTAAATTGAGCAGTGGATGGCTGTGAAAGGTGATTACAAGAGCAGATTGCTTATCTGTTCTGTGCAAGAGAAGCTGAGGGCAAAGCTTCTCGGTACATCTCAGTGATGTGTTGAGAGCTGGGAGAGCTCTACCATTTCCAGCTGCGGCTTAAGTCCCTACTGCAAGGTTTGGTCCAGTGGCTGCAATTGAGGGCTTCTGTCCTTGTTTCAGGACTTACACATCTTGCTTCATCCATGCAAAAGAGGAGGTGACCTGGGCTTTGCAAGTCTGTCTGAAACAAACACAAGTTGGGGCTGAGGCACCTTGTTAAGTGCAATCTCCTAAGTGCATGGTGCATTTCTGGAGAATACAGGGGCCTGCAGAACTCTTTGGAAAGGGTGTCCTTAAGGGACTCCTACGCTCTTCTGGGCTTTTAGTTAATCTGGCACTATGGGCTGCTTAAGCATGTGGCAGGGAGAGAGTGGGGGCTTGCCCAAACATTCTTGAAAACAGTCTCTTAGATTGGTGCAAGACCTGACCCACACCTACCCATACTACTGAGCCAGCCTGTAATGCTGGTTCAGCATTTCATTGCGTGTCAGGCACACTGCTGGCCTATTGCGTTGGTTTTGCTGGTAACCATAAAGACTGGCTGAGAAACAGAGCTGGAAGTTTGTTCCCGGCTCTGCTGTCTGTCATTCTTACTCTACAATTAAAAAAAAAAACAAAAACAAAAAACTGTCCTGGGTAGTGTCTTTTCCAAAAGCAGGGAGGGGTACTGGGTTGATCATTTGGTCCTTGCTTTGACAGTGAATGTTCGTAGGAACATCTTTAAAATGAGCACGGATATTACCTTTCAGAGCTAGTGGGGTGGTGGTTAGGGGGTTTTGATTAATACAGCTGACAGAAGGGAAGCCTCAAGTGGGAAGGACAAGCTGCTACATTACAACCAAAGGAGTTTGAGTGCAGAGAGGGGAAATCCAGATGAATTCAGATGAATTTCTTGCTAGCTTGAATCTGTAGTGTAGCTTTACACACTCTTCCCCCCCCTCTCTGGTCTGCAGAGGCCAGAAGGCAATTTACAAGGGTGTCAGAGAGGGGTACTACTTTCCAGCCTTCCTGCCTGTGGGAGACTAGGGACTGTCTGAGGGACTGTGGGTAAATGGAACAGTTAAAGGTTTCCTAATGCTTGGGCATATCTCACCATCTGCTGTGAGCTGCGTCATTAAATCATCCTTCTCAAATGAGCCATACTTGTGAAGAAAAGCAGTCTGTGTGTTGCTCATTATTTCCTTTAAGGCACTAACTAGTACCAAATCATAATGTTGCCAGTGCAGCGTCTGAACTTGATGAGTGGTGGGTCAGCCACTAGCATCGAAGCAGCAGCTAGGATGTTAGTTATTCCTCTCTAAACAGTACACTATGTCTTCTTGGAGAATGCTCCATAAAATAAGTCCTGTAGAGAAACCAGAGTGAACTCCTCTCAAATGCCACACGTTCAAGTTTGTGCCTGTGTTTTTCCCTTTTCTGCAGGAGAACTTCCAGTCTGTTTATAACTGGCAGTATATCCACTGCCTGTATTTCTGGTGTCGGGTTCTCAGCACAATCTATCCCAGTGAGGTCATGGAGCCGTTGATCTATCCTTTGACACAGGTCATCATTGGCTGCATAAAGTAAGTAGGGTTTTTTCTTCTTTTGGCTATGGTTCTTTCTCTTGCTTGATGTGGCAGAGCAGTTACTAAGGGGTGTTACTGTTATGTGATTTGGATTTAACCTTGCATTGTAAGGAATTGTCTGAGAGCTGCTTTTGGTTGAAGTATTCCAGCTGAAGATGTGTTGTGAGCACCTGTATGTTTAGGTGGTGAGAAAGCCTAGAAAAGAATAACCTACACCACAACTGAATTCTCTGTAAGGAATTTCAGTTCTGCTGGATTTGGTGTCCAGTTCAAGTCCTTCCATATTGAAGGAGGACTGATCAGTCTGTGACCCAGAGTCAAACTGCAGCCATTTCTGCGCTAATCTGAAGAGTAGCGAAGTGGTGCCCAGCAGTGAGAACAGAAAATATTGTGGAATTCTTCTTCCTCTATGCTCCAGAATATTTGCAGGGTTTGTGTGGTCTGGGCACACTTCTGAATAATGCAAGCATTTTTTGCTATCATCTGGTGGGGACCTGGGGAGACGCAAAGCAATGCAGTTAACTTTGGTGCTAAAAAAGCACATGATACTTCTATTGCTGGAGAACTGTGTCTCCAAGAAGACATTCTAGATAGTGTCTTCTTTTTTTGAAGGAAAGCTTAAAATAACTGAGTAATCCCCAAGCATTCACGTGAAGAAGTAGTAGCCTAAATGGAGAAGCTTAGCCTTTTAACATCCATTGGAATGCTTTGTCATGTGTAGAGCAGTTGCAGCACTAGGTAGTATTTCTACGTTGCTGAGTGTTCTTTCCAAGACGTTATAGCTGTCTGGATATTTCCATGGACAACCATCCAAGTGCAAGCATGCCATGTGTAGCAGTTTCTGACTGTCTTAGAGCTGAGCTATTTGGAAAAAAATGAGAGAGGAGATGAGAACTTGGTTTTGGAATCTAAGCATGTTTACATTTTTTAATTATTTTTTCTTAAAATATGCACACCAGTCGGAAAGCCTGCTCAGGTATCTTTGACAGTATGAAAGCTATTCTCATTTGTGGGTGGTTTGGGTTTTTTTGTTTGTTTTAGGGGTTTGGGTGTGTTTTCTCTCTTCCAGAGTATCAGCCAGGTATAGTGGTCTGTGTTTAAGCTTGCTGAACTCCACTAGTTCCATTAGTGGAGTTGAACCACGGTGGAATTTCTCCCATTGTTGTTAGTGTGTGTGCAATTGGAGACCAAGGGGAGATGAACTCTTAATACTAGCCAGTAATTGTACATCGTGCAACAGTAAGGTAGTATGCAGGGTAGATGATGGCTCTCTGCTCCACAGAAATTGCAACCTGAGTAGCCTGGACAGATTATCCTCCCAATTGTACAAAGTGGCAAGGAAAAATGTGCTGACTTGCCTCAGGACCTAATAGTGCCCAAGTACAGAATCAAGTCCTCATCTCTAGCTCTGTAAATACAGTTAGAAGATGCATTTTTTTTTTGGTGCATATTTGTTAGAATTTGAAAAACTAGGACACATTTATTGGTTTTAGTATGTCTCTGCTGAGAATTTTTCTCTTTTCCCATCAGTTTGTGTGTTTACATATGAAATTTTTGTGCTTTGAAATGGCTGTTAATGATGAGCACTGAGGGAATTTCTGAATCTCTGGTGATCTCTGAAATCCTGTTAGCTCTGTTAACCAGATTCTCAGCTTTAAAACACCACCCGCCTGGTCTTGAAAAACTCCCAAGTGGTGATGAAGATAAGCAGATTTAAACGATCGTTAGAGTATGCATGCATCCATCCCTCTTCCCATCCCCCATGTGCACAGGCTGCTTCCCACTGCTGTTGTAGAGCTTTAGTTGTCCTGTGGACTAATCTAGGCAGTTCCCTACCTGTCCAGGCAGATAAATCAGCTATGTGGGGCCAAGGAAAGGTGAGCCGGGTGAGTCTCGGCAAGAGCAGCAAATAGAATTTCTTAGCATCTGTGATGGACAGGGCTGCTTGGCATGAAGTACGGTTACTGTCTGACAAGGCTTCAAGGATTTGGGAACCTGACAGATGTGTTCTTGGGTGGGGAAAATAGAAATAGATCCCACCCTGGCTTCCTTACTGAGCCAAGCCAGTGTCCAGGATATAAAAAGGGGGTAGGTAGGTTAGCAGATGTGGGAATGATGTGGCTCCACTGGCTTCAGTCTAGACGCAGGATCCCTCATGGCTCCTTCCTGAGTACAGATGGCCTCTTCGCAGCGTTGGTGGCTGTGCTGTCCAAACCGAGACTAGCGAGAGTCAGTCTCGGTGCCACGTCCCCTGGTGTAGATACACGCCTGTAGCAACTGAGTGGTACAGAAGAACTCGGGTTGTTTCTGTTTGAGGTGAGAGGACAAAATAGTCTGCAGGTCAAGGGTTTTTTTTGCTTCATGTACCACTTTATGCGTTTCTGGAAGGCCCATTTAGGGGTATGCAGCTGCCTGGGGACTGTTCAGTATCTGACTGCTGCCAGCAGACTTGCTTGTGGAGATGGAGTGAATGAGCTGGACCTCTCTTTGTTTCTCTGGGCTGTTCAGCTTTGAGACGCATGTGCATGGGATCAGGTGGTGGGGCAGGATGCTGTGTAACATCTGGAATACCTTCTTTGATTTCTGCTCCTGATGTGGCGTAGCGCTGGGAGGAGAGTCCCCTTCCCCAGTGCCTTTTGTACCGGGAGGTGGCGCCTGGCTCCAGCGAAAGGGCAGCGAGCGGGGTGTCTGTGGGACCTGATCGGCTCCTCGAGCCACCCTGGCCTCTTACGTGAGGGGAATGGGGAGAAACCACCATTCATCACAAGCTTTTTGCTCTAGGCAGGGACCAGGGCAGAATTTGAAAAGTGATTAAACAAGATAACTAGTAGAAGAGGGTTGCCTGCTAAAATCAAAATTAGCTCCCTCATTTTCTTGCTCCCTCTTCTTGCTTTCCGGCGTATAAAATGCATTGAAACTATTTTTAATAATACGTATTTCAGAAATGGACCCCATGTGTGTCTGGAAGTTACCTGTGCTCAAGATGTGGTCCAGGGAAGTTGGACTACTGAATGGAGAAGTGCTGGAATTGATGGTTTCTGACTTTTGTGATGCTGGGAAGAGCCTCACTGCTGAGTTTGCTCATGGAATTGCCATGTAATAATGAGTGATGCTATTCTCACAAACAGCTGGAAGATTGCAGTTAGTTTGACCAATGGGGCAATGTTGTAGGTATTGCAGAGATAGCAGAACATGGAGGAGAAGATTTCCCCCTTCCTTTCTCTGCTTTGTGCTTTTTCTTTGCTGCCGTAGTCCATAAGTTCCTCCTTTTGATCTGTGTGCTTGCATTTGTCCAAGTTCATGGTTGGGTTTTTTCTGCAGCAGAGTTGTTGCAGAAGCTCCTGTTCTATGTTATCCCTTTTCCCCTCATCCCATAAAGTGTTTTACAGACCGTGTCTGCTTGGATTTCTACCTTGCTCCCAGTCTAAGCTATAAAAATGAAATTCCTCCCTGGCTTATAGTTAAATGAGGATTTTTGGTGCCTGTTAGATTCTGGTTTCTGGCCTCTCAGCATGTATAGGGGCAAGTACAGCCTCCTCCGTGGAGAAGCAAGCACAGCCTTGGTGTCCCTGAGCAACTTCCCTTGGTGACCTTGTCCTGGTGGGGTGGAGGCTGATGTTGAAAGAAACTTTCTCTGTCCTCCCTCCAGCTGGAGGAAGATTGTAGTCATGCATATAATGTGTAACAGAAGGAGCTGTAGCAAGTAAAAATAAGCCTTGAGAAGCCTTTAGGCTGTTCTCTACACCTCAGCCTGTGCCCTGGCTACATGGGAGAAGTACAGCAGGCATTCCAAGAGATAGCGATGGTAAGACATTAGAGAGCACTCTCTGCTGCGCTGAAATGTGAGTCAGTTTGAACCCCCTGGCTGTGCCCTGGAGTGACTAGGCAGTTGGACCTTCCTCAGCAGAGCTGGGACCCAGCTGTGTTTTATATTCCCTGTGCATCCAGCCATCGGGAAGTTGAGCAGATTGTTGCATTGCCACGCACTCTAAAATTAATGGTCTTGGTTTACAGTAAATCTATACACTTAACAGGTTTATTCCTCGATCAATTAATTCCTGAGAATGGCTTTCGTCATCTCCAGTGGTGCCAGATCAGGGATGCAAAGTAGATTTATTTCTGTAATGGATCCAATGATAATTATTTCACTATTTGGGGGGGGGAAGATGCAGGTGATTTATGGTGCCTGGTCAAGTGGGTTTTTCGCTCTCCTGGATGGCTCAGCAAGCTCTCTGGGGAGGGGTTCATTTATCAGACTTGTGCCTGTTGTCTGGGAACTGCATTTTAAAAAAAAAAAAAAAAATTCCTTGTTAATGCTGGAGGCATCCATGTCTTCAAGTACAGGTCATTCAGAGTGAGAGGTTTCTAGAGTGACACAGTGATGAGGTCTGGTGTCTTTTAGGGATAGCTCTGCATTCCCCCCTCTGCTGCTGGCTTACCTGGTGCTGGGGGAGCTGACCCTTCTCAATCCCAGCCTTACAAAGGGAGTTGGCTCTACTTCTTTCTTAATACCTAAGTGCGTAATGGTTTGAGGTGTGGGTCAAAGAAAGTCCGGCCTCTTCATGCTGATTACTGGCTGTTCAAATGTACATGTTGCCTCTCTGAAGGAGAGAGGAATAGCTCAGATGCTTCTCTGGATTGCAGAGAGCTGAACAGATTGGGCTGCGAGAGGTCACTTTCATTCCCACTCTGTCCTTTCTGATATGCTGGTCACTGCTAGTCCAGCTCCTTCTGCCTCAGCGACATTCCACACTAAGAGGGTCACTGTTCAGGTGACAGCATGAACTCTGTGGGTATATAGAGGGTATGTAGCCTGAAACAGGAAACATCTTCCTCCTGGTGGTCCCTCTGGTATGCTGGGGGAGCCCTTTTCTTGGTCAAACTTGCTGCTTTAGATGGGCATTTTACTGCTGCTTCATGCCGCTTTTTCTTGCGTACCTGCCTGTACTGGGAGCATGAGAGCTGAAACTGTTGAACAGGACTAAACAGCATCAGTGATAAACTTGATCTGCAAAGCTCTTGTCTTGTAGCACTTTCTCCCAGCAGAAGCTGGAAACCTGGTGCTTTGGTTGCAGGAATTGTGTGTTATAGCTTTAACGTGTGAATTTTATTTCCAACTATGAGAGAGCTTCAGCAGCTCAAACAGTTTGCTATGCAATGCTAAAGCTATCTTTCTTCTGCAGAGTAGGAAGGGCTCTCACGTGTCACTGAAGGCTGCAGGTGCAGTTCTTGCATAAACTTGGCCTAATTAATACCCTTTCTTCTTTTTTCCTCTCTAGGCTGGTACCAACGGCTCGTTTCTACCCTCTGCGCATGCACTGCATCCGTGCACTTACACTGTTGTCTGAGAACACCAGGACCTTCATCCCAGTGTTGCCATTTATCCTGGAGGTTAGTTGGTTCCTGCTGACCTAGCAACGGCTGATGCCTACTACCTAATAAGCACACTCACTAAATATACCCACCAACAGCTCCTAAGATTGCCCGATTTGCTTACTCCTTAAAATCCCTGGCAAACAGCATCAGACAGAATGTATTGTTTGGTTAGCAAATAAGATTAAACTTTTATTGGCCTGTGAGCAGAGTGTATCGGAGATCAGCTGGGTGCAAAAATACATTCCTAGGTGGTTTAACTAATGCAGCTGGAGTAGGCAAAGGGTTTGCCAAAGAAGAGATTCAGAGGCTCAACTGGTTGCAGTAACTCCCCAAGCTGTTGTTACTTGATCCTGCTGATATGTTCATATCTTAGCAAAAGGAGGAGTTTCTCCTAGCTGGAGGCAAAGGGAAATGGAAGGAAAAAGCCCTTCATGAATTAAGAATTTCTTTAGGAAAAACATCTCCATGAATGCAACCTGGCAAAATGCAGTATGTTTGAAATACTGGTGCTAAGAGACCATCCAGCTTTCCCACGTATCAGATACCTGACATCTCTCCACATAGGTCTTTCTAGCCTTGCTGCTGTGAGAAGGTGGCACAGAAGTGGTGCAGCCAAATTTCACTGAAGAAGCGTGAGCGAGGCAGGGTGAGGAATGCAGAAGCCCCAGTTAGGTCAGCGTGGGGCTGGACACGGAGGAGGAGGAGGGAGGGATACTTCTATAATAAATGACCTGAGTCAGCCAGGCTCGTTCCTAATCAAGTTCTGTTGAAGCAAAGGCTTTTGTGGTTTCATGTTGTTGTAAACGTCCTTTGCAAACCACATCCTCTGAGCCTGTGGAAGGCAGCGATGTTTATAAATCTCCTTCTGCTCTCCCGCCTCCTCCGCTGCTCCCTGGCCCTGACCTGTGTGGCTTTGCCATTCGCCTGCTTCCTTCCTCTTGTTCATGCATATTTGAAATTCTGCCAACCAGATTTAGTGATAGAGGCATCTCCACCCTGGGGTAGTAGAGCTTGGGCCAAGGATGGTTTTTTCTCTGCTTTTTACTTTTTAGTGCTCTGAGACATAAAGCCTTTTTCCCCTCAGGGCCTTCCCCCCCTCTTTGCATTCTGGCCCCAACACCTCGGCTGTAATCTGTGTGTCGGGCCCCAGCCAGACGTTACCACACTGCACGCTGAGCTTCCTCCCAGCTTCCACAAGCCCCTGACCACATCCGATCCTGCTGTGTTTGTTTGTGAGGCACTACTTGGCTTAGCTTGTCCAGGTGTTGGTGACAAGAGAGAGATGGGGGCAGGGTAAATGCATGCATATGTGTTGCTTGCATACTCTTTCACATTACTTTAACAATTATTTTGCTTTAGCTTCTATAACACAAGATGACTGGCATGATGTTAAACTGCCGTATCTCCCTGCAGCTGTCAGCCTTCCCTTTCTTCCTGCCTGTCTCCTGCAAGGGATCCCTCAAATATTCTGTGGAGTTCCGAAGAGCATTCAGGGCTATTCCCTTTATGCTTCCATCTCTTCCCAACGCCCTCCTCCTCTCTGTTAGAGGTATCTGAACACTTACAACCCTTAGTGTGTCTCCACAAGCTATCTTCAGGCAGGAGATTTATTCCAGCAGTGCAGATGAGATGGTAGGAGGCTTTAGCACCCAGAGGGGAAGTCACCTGCCCAAAGTCCCAAGGTGGCTGTGGTGATGCTGGGAGGAGAATTGGCATTCTGATGCCCAGCCTGGGGCTTTCACTATGAGCCTGTTTCTACCAGCTCACAAATTCAGCAGTGACTTAGTCAATAGACGTTAGTCCCATGCCACACCATGTCATGAAACAAAATCCATTTTAAGCCCAGTATCCAAACTAACATGTTTGAGGTATCTGTTGGTGTGTTGGTCCTAAGCAGGAGTAGACTTGAGGGGCATGATTGGGGTTGAGGGAGCAGAATGAAGCTTTCCCAGCATAAAGTATGCTCCATTTGATAGGAAGGAGGAAAGGCTGCTCTGTCTGTCACTGTTGCAACTGAATCCAAGTGCAGTAACAGAATGGCTGTGGAGTTTGTGACCCTATGTTTTGTGCATTTTTTGGAGAGGGCTTTGCATGACCTTAGAGTGTAGATTCTGTGAAGCTTCTTGTGAAAGAAGTGACTGTGTAACTCTGTTTCCCTTCCCGCTCTCCATCAAGAAACCCAACCCTTGCTACCTCTTGTCTCAACCCTGTTGCTGCTGTGCTTTCAAGAGATGGCAGATTGAACGTTCTTGCAATTCCCATACGCACAGGAATTCCCCAAGCCCCTGCCAATAGAAATGAGAGCTGGCTCCTTGATGCATCGTGACAAGGGCTGATGCTCCCCAGTGTGGGCATCCAGTGCTGTCTCCTCTCTGACTCTGCTTTCCAGGATAGAGCAAAAGAAGCAGCTTGCTAAAATTATATCTTAGATAGGAGGAGGTGGCTTGGGAGAGAGGGTAAAGCAGGCAGGCTTTTATTTTTGTATTGTAACTCCCCTTGAAGGGCCTGTGAGATCCCAGGCTCTTTTTTTTTGTCACTTCAATTATTGTGTGACAGGCACTAGTTTCTGCAGCAGGAAAATTGGTGGCTCATCTGCTGGAAGGCAGGTGTGGATAAACAAGGTGGAAATCTCCCCACAGGCAGACTTCGCATGCCAATTTAAAATTGGCTTCCCCTGTGGAGGGATGGGAGAGGAGGTTAACCCTGACATGCTTAGGAAGGCACGAGTTTTTCACTTTGACACTTAAATGGCTTGAGTCTTGTTTTGGATGAGCAGCTTGCTTTGGAGAAAGTCCCCAGGGGCTTGGAGTGCAACGTATATGGGAGTGGGCAGCGGATTGCATCAGAGGAAATCGGCTGATGCGAAGATTGTAGTTGGAGAATTGATAGGGCTGGACACTGTCATACATTTAATCACAGATCTGAAACTAGTTTTCTACAAGACATGGACTCTTTGCCTCCTTTACACAGAGAGGAAAAACTGGAACTTTAGACAGACTAAGCTGAGCCACTGCACCAACAGAAGATGTATCTTTCCTCTTCCTCATTTTCCTCCCTCCACCTTTGTATAACCATCTCTTAAATTCTGGATCACAGCCCTGCAGGTACCAGGGATGGTTTGAGTGAAATCCTCCCTGACCAATCTCAGAGACTTCTGTGATGAGATGACTGGCTCAGTGGATGAGGGGAGAGCTGTGAATGTTGTTTATCTTCTCTTTATCAAGGTTTTGGATACCATCTCCCATAATTTCCTCACAGACAAGCTGATGGATTGCAGACTGAGAGGTGTATTGACAGCTGGCTGAACTTCAGGCTCATGCTGTGATCAGCGGCACGAAATCTAGCTAGAGGCCAGCCACTAGTGATGTACCCCAGGGATCGATACTGGGGCTGATACTGGTTATCGTATTCATTAATGGTTTGAATGGTGGGGCAGAGTGGCACCATCAGCGAGCTTGCAGATGATACGAAGTTGGGAGGAGTTGCTGATACACCAGCTAAGTGTCTGCAGTTCAGAGAGACCTTGACAGGTTGGAGAAATGGGCAAGCAGAACCCTCATGTCGCTCAACAGAGAGAAATGCAACGTCCTGCACCTGGGGAAGAGTAACCCCATAATAACAACATCCTGGGGGCTGCCTGTCTGCAAAGCAGCTTTGCAGAAAAGGACATGGACAACAAGTTGACCAAGAGCCAGCGATGCGCCCTTGCAGTAAAGGCCAACAGCACGCTGGGCTGCGTTAGGCAGAGCTTTGCCAGCAGCTTGACTGGTCTTTCCCCTCTGCTGAGCACTGAGACCACAGCTGGGGTGCTGTGTCTAGTTCAGGACTCTCCAGGGCAAGAGAGACATGGACATACTGGAGCGAGTCTAGTGAAGAGCCACAGAGATGAAGGGATTGGAGCATCTGTCACGTGAGGAGAGACTGCAAGAGCTGGGACTGTTTAGCCTCAAGAAGAGAAGACTTGGGGAGGATATTAATGTGTATGAAGTACCTGAAAGGAGGGTGCATAGAAGATGGAGCCAAGCTCTCTTAAGTGGTGTCCAGTGACAGGACAGGATTCACCGGGCACAAACTGAAACACAGGAGGGTGGGGGTTTTTGGTGTGGGGTTTTTTTTTCTTACTGTGATGGTCACTGAGTGCTGGCATGGGTTGCCCAGGAAGGTTGTGGAGTCTTCGTCCTTGGAGATACTTAAAAGCAACCTGGACATGGTCCTGGGCAGCTGCATCTATGTGGCCCTGCTTGAGCAGGCCAGTTTGGACAAGATGACCTTCAGAGCTCTTTTCCAACCTCAACCATTCTGTGAATAAAGAGGTTGAAACCATATTTTTCTCAATGGCAGTTAGTGACAAGATGAGAGGCAATATGCAGAAAATGAAATACAGGAGGTCCCACTTAAGCATGGGGAAAAAAAAACCAAACCCACAAGAGTTTTATAGGGTGAGGCTAGAACAGGTTGCCTAGATAAATAGTGGAGTGTCTGTCCTTGGAGATAGTCAAAATCTGACTGGACATGGCCCTGAGCAACCTGTTCTAGTTGACCCTTCTAGATGACTTCCAGAGGTCCCTTCTAAGCTTAACTGTTTTGTGACTGAGTGCTTCAATCCAGCTTCTGCAGAAAGTTGGGCAGCTTGTCTCAACTTGATGATAATCAGGCTCTGGCAGAGTGGCTTAACAAGGCTCACTCAGCCCTTCCCTCCGTGAAGCGGGAGGGTGACTGACAGACCTGAGGGAAGGCTGCCGGCAGGCCCAGCAACACGCTGCATGCCTGCTGTGAGCTGGCCTGGGGCAGCCAGCTTTGGGGTGATCAAAGCAGATGCCGGGAGGCTTTTGCTAGAGCCGGAGAGAAGGAAATGGGGGGGTGGAAGGGGTGATACAGTGGGCGTGCTGTGGGTGCAGAGTTGGCTCTCTGGTCTGCACTCTGGCAGTGTAAACTGTATATCTGAGCATCCTTCCGACTAGCCACGTGGAAATCGTCTGTGAGCTTGAGATTGCCAAAAAATCCTTCTCCTTCCTGCCTGTGTTGCCCTGTCCTTTCCTCTGTCTGCTAGTGGTTATCGCTTAAGCCAAATTGTTGGCTTTTGACATTTTCTGGCCCTCTAGTCCCTCATTATCGCCTTTCCACCCTGCCACAGGATTCCTAGACATCAGTCATCCTCTCCTTCAGTCTGGCCGTTAGCTGATCTATTCTGCACAGTCTTGAGATGGGAACCACATTTTCCCCCCTTCCCACACATCCTGACCACCTCCCTAGCACCTCCTGGGAGAGTTTCAAAACCTCTGGTTGCGTTTCCCCGCTTGCCTAGCGGCGTGTTAGGATCCCACAGAGCCTGACGCCTTTTGCTTTAATGCGTCTGACCTCTGGGATCAATACTACTGTTTTGGCCAAAGAAATAACTGTGCATAACGAGGTTTATAGCATCGATTCCCTAGGCTAGGGCTCTTTGTTTTCACAAGCCACCAAGCTTGTCCCTCCCTTCCAAATAACCTGGATTGACAAATAAAATGTAAAAAATCAATAGTCGTCTCCATGCTTTTCTGGCCTGGGGGCATCCATGTGACCTGAACACCCTCCCTTTCCTCCTCACCTCACCCTCTAGCAATCAGTGTGCTGCATCCCCATGTTGCTGGGCTGGTTGGGGTCTGATGATGAATGTGTTGCTGCTGCATAGAGGGAATAGAAATTATTTCCTGCTCAGGAGTGCGATTTAAAAGTGTTGGGGACAGGGAGAGGAACTGTAGGCTGCTTTTGAGGTGCTCAGAAGTATAAGTGGGCAGGATATTCTCATCAGCCCCCCTCAATGGTTGTTATCAGATATGCAAATGATTAGCAATTGTTGGCTGTTTTTTTTTTTTTTTTTTAAATGAGATCCTATTGCTAGTGAACACCTCCCTTGATTGCCACTTGTTATCCCCTGATGGACATCTCTGGGAATCTGCCCTGGATCAAGTGGTTTTTGCAGTTCTTACCATCTTTCTCCCGAGGTCTACCCCTACCAGGCTGGGAAGGGACATATTTGTATTGCTGCTCATTTTAGAAACCTTTTGTTCCTTCCTGTATCACAGCTTCAGAGGAAGAGCAGCACAGCGCACGGGCTTACTGGGATAGTGTACCCTGTTGCCTGATGTCTGCCCAGGGCGGCAGGGACCAAGGCAGATTCTGGCTCTAGCTGATTTCAGCAGAAGGTGGCTTTCCTGTGTGTCACATGTAGCCTTTCAGGGAAGCGAAGAATGGAAATTCTTATTGATTCATGTTATCCTTCCCCCAGTGAAGCTGGGAGACTCCTTCCAAAAAGGATGGAGTGGGGAAAAGGCTTTCATAGTTCTTAGTCTTGATTACAGTTTGTTGAGTTTTAGGGCAATAATGGCTCTTCTTAATTAAAACCAAACTTGAGATGCCACCCTGGGTAGCCAGTCACACACACATATGTAAACTTCCTCTCTCTTTTCTTCTTTCTACTATGTAAGCTCCATACCTTCTGTTTCAGAAATACTCCTCTCCTCAACCATTATCATTAAACAAGCTCTGGAAAAACACAAAAGCAAAGGCGCAGGTCTGCCTTTTGACGTTACATGCTAGTCTCCTGGGCATCCAGTTATACCCTAGAGCTTGTGTGTGCTCATCATTTTGATGAGCAGGGTGCATGGTCTCCTCTCACACTCTGGGAAGGGGCCAGTTTTTCTCCATGTCCTTTGCTATAAAATGAAATGCGTCCATGGAGAATAATATGCACTTATTCAAAGGCTGTTCAGTTATAGTTGGTACAAGGGACACCAATGGGAAATGTGTTAGAATAGAAACCTTGCCTGGCAAGGGGTGTTTGTGAAAAGGACTTACTGATCTCTCTGCTTCCTGGGACAATTATTTCAGTGACAATAAAAGGGTAATGGATTTGGTGTAAGCAACATTTAGTCTTGCTGTTGAAAAGCTTCTCATCTTAAGGGACGGCTCCAAAATATACTCAAGCTTTGTAGTACGATCTTTCTGACCATTAGAAGCATGAGTCTGAGGAACAAACCTCTAGTTTCTTGTGCTGTTGCTTGTGTTGGTTTCCTTTTACTTCATACTTCTGTGGCATCTTTCACTCTCAAGTCTAAAGTGTCAAGTGTGGTTGGTGTTTGCTCCCTAACTGTCCCTTGCTAGGGTATTTAAGAAAGCTGTGGTACAGCGATCAGAACAGGCAAGCAGGAATTGGGAGTTCTGGATCGTCTTCTCAGCTCTGCCACCAACTGCATGATCTTAGTTGAGTCATTTGGTATCTGTTTCGTTTTGCAGTGTGATCATCTTGACACGCAGTTTTTTCTGTTGCAGATTTTCCAACAAGTGGATTTCAACAAGAAGCCAGGACGCATGAGTGCTAAGCCTATAAACTTCGCAGTGATCTTGAAGCTTTCCAATGCCAACCTGCAGGAGAAGGCCTTCCGAGTAAGTGCAACCCCAACAGCCAACAGTGCACAGCTTCTCTGTAAACAACAGAGTCGCCCTAGCAATATGCTTTGTGTTCCTGTCCTGTAAGACTGGAGACTCATTTCCCAATCTGGGCACTGTAGGGTTTAGTTCCTGTCTCATATCTCTATTTCTGCTTCACCTACCCAGGATGGACTCATTGAACAGCTCTATGACCTGATGCTTGAGTATCTCCATTGCCAAGCCTACAGCATTGGATTCCCAGAGTTGGTTCTCCCCACTGTCATTCAGGTAAGGTGTAAGATGCTTCTCAGTCGTGCTATGAATGTGCACAGAGCAGGATAAAGTCATTTCAGCTAACAGTGAACTCAAGATGCTCCTCACAGTGTGAGGGGAGAGCCACTTACCTTTTCTTAGTTACAGTTTTTCTTTGTGTTTTGGGGAATTCTTGGGGAGGAACAGAGGCATCATATCCAATTAGGAGGCTGAAGGTAGGTGAAAGTGGCTGTGGAGTTAGCCACTCTTTTGGGAGCCAAAGTGGAACAGAGGGCTGCATAACTGCTGTAGAGATGTGGTTTTGACTAGTGAACGCAGATGAGTTCTTGGCAATTCAGAGTTGTCAGAATTGCTGTATTGTCTCAGAGCAGTACCTGTGCTCCATGAGCCCACACTTTTCCTTGCCTTACGGCCTCCCTTACGTGCTCTCCACAAGATGGCAATCTTCCCTCCTTTCACAGCGTCTCCATCAACAGGGGCACTTTCTCCCCAAGTCCTTCCATACAAAACAGTACAACTCCTGTCTCCATCCCTCCTCCTTGCTGCACCTAGCAGCAGTGCTGCAAAGTACTCTCCTTTGCCTCTCCCCGGCGTTCCACGGTGCAGGGTGTTCCTCCTAGCCACTTCGTGTTTACATACCTCATTGTCCCCAATAAAACTGCCTAATAGTGATGTGTGTGCATCTGGGTGTATTGTGCATAATCCTTCCCTAATACCTTGCTAGCTGGGTGGCTTCGGTTTTGAATGAGCAGTGACCTCTCTGCTTTAAACAGTAAGATTGCTTAGTGCAAACGTGTTGGAACTTGTTTCCTCCCTTCCTCCCAATCCTCTCTATTTTTAACTCATGAGTGGCAGGTGTCATACAAGTTTGGCAGAGGGCTGCTGTTGTATCCTCCATGGGGACACGAACCTCTGCTTTGCTTTGGTGTCTGCCGTGAGACCCTGTGTCTGCATACCTCGTTGCTATGATGCCTCTGGTTGACACGGGACCAATGTCTCGGTTGGGACCCGCAGGCTGCTTGGGAGGCAAATCTCCTTGTTTCTGCTGTGTGTAATAGGCTGGCATCTGTCAGGCGCATGACTCTTGGCTGGGTCCCTGCAGCCTGGCACAGGCCATTGCCTAGCTGGCAGTGGGCTGCTTTGGCTAATGTGAGCTGACAGGCGCTCTCTGTGCTAGGAGAGCAGCTCCTGTGCTTGCTCTCGCTTTGCGTGCTTCTCACTTATCGGCAGCGAACAAAGCCCTTTCCTCTCAGCCAGCAGCTGTTGAGAGCATCGAAGCTGTCGGAGCCGATGTTCTAGCTGGAATGAAAAACGGCTGACGGCCCTCTGGCACCGATCACCCTGTGGCTTCCAAACACACCCTGGGACCAGCCTGTATTTCTGCAGAGAATTAATGCTATCGGGTTCCTATTTGGCTGCCACTAACCACAGCCTCGTGGCGTCTGCTGGGCTGGGGTGCTGAGGTTAGCTTCCCAAAATCTGAGAGTCTTCGGGAAAGTGTGGGGGGGAGGCTTTTCTCCTGGAACAGTTCCAGTTAACTGTAAAAATCCATCTGTCCTGATTCTTCCTCCCCGATGAGCTCACGCTTCTCTCAGTGCCGCGTCGTAGAGGCTGTGTTCCAGCTGGCGAGGGTTGCATTCCTAGTCTTCTGGTCAGCGGCTTTGGGAGAAGCTAGGCTGAGCTGCCTTCAAACTGAACTTTAAAACCTCCTTGCCTGGAAGGCAGGAAGCACCCGGGGCAGATCAAAGGAAAGGAGAGCCAGAAAGAGGCGGGAGACAGTTCAAAGGCTTCTGTTCTGCCCAGCCGCTGGGACGACCCCATGGTGGTCACTACCTCCCCAGGCTGGTAAGGAGCTCGGAGTGCAGAGCCTGTGTGTCTGGATGCTTGGAAGAGACTGTCTCTTCCCTCCTCTAGAGCCCTGACAGGCATCACAGAACAGAGGTGGAAGGTTAAAGGGAAAAACTGGGCAGGTGTCGATAAGGGGTAGGTACTGCTGGGCAGAGGCAGGAGATGGCACGATCTAGGCATGACAGAAGGGCAGGAGGTGCCGGTTTGCCTTGCCAGCAGCCACTCCTACTGCTGCTCGCTCTCTTGTCCTGAGTTGAATATTCCCTCTGCTTTTTGTGAGTGGGGGATTGGGCTTGATTTGGGTTCCCTGGACCACACACACCCAGCTGCTTCAGATCATTTATAGCTCCCTGCGTCGTTTACAGTAAGAGGAGCTGGGTTTTTGCTGTGGTCTCTGCTGGTATAAACCATTGGTGTTTAAGGCTGGCAGTTCGACAGAATCAATCCTGCTAATCACAGAGCTGCTTAGCTAGGAACCAATGTGAGATGTTAACGACATACGCGCGCACACACACACACGCGCGTATGTTCTGATTGCTTTTATTCTGGAAAGATATGGTTGTTGTATTTGGCAGAATGGAAAATGGCACGCACAGAGTCCCTTTTTCTCTCCTCTATCTTTTACCTTCTTGGTTGTTCCCTGCCTCTTAACACAGGACTGAGATCTCATTACGTTCCATTAATATCTGTGGCAGATAGCGGTGGGACTGTGAGGGATTGCAGGGGTAGGTGAGAGGAGGGGGAAAGAAGAAATGAAGCATATGGCTGTGAGAGCGAGCATACAACACCGAACCGCACAGATAGAGCCTGAGATTTTGCAGGATTTCTGGTGACACTTCTGCAACGAAAGAAAAATGATAATGTATGTGGCAGCGGATGAAATGGATCTGGGGCTGCAGCTGTGGGGATCAAGTGAGATAAATCAAATGACAAATGCATCTCTCAGTGGAGATAAATATGCATCACCTATAAAAAATAAATATTTTAGAAAGAGGGGGTGAGGGTAGGACAGGCGTCACCAGCAGAAGAATAGTTTTGCTGATGGTTCCTTTGTACTTGTTTGATGGGCTGTTTGCTTTGTGGAAAGGGGGAAAGGGTCATTTTAACTCCTATTTTTCTGAGCTGGATGTACAATAGCAGGTTGGGAGTATGCTGGGGATAAAGGGACAAGAAAAGCCCCTGCTGCTAGGTAATGGGGGGCGTTCTCCTTGTGTGTAGCAGACGGCAGATCCTGAAGCAGTATACCCATCAGGAGAGCAGTGTCCTGACAGAGAGGGGCTAGGTGTGACTGTCACCTCTTGATGAACATTTAATATCTACTCACTTAGCATGTGAGATCAAGCCAACATGTAGGCTTGAAAGGAGGAAGACATCATGTTCCTTCCCCAGCTCTGTCTTTTGAGGCAGAACATTTGAAGCCAGAAGTAGAGAAGGCCGTGCTGTATTTGCTGACTAAAATCCCTTTATCTCTATCATGATAGCCTCTGCAGGTCCCAGCTGAGATGAAGGTTCCATTGTGGTTAACCATTTTCTCTTGTCTTGTTGGATCTCTTTCTCTAAATCAAGTGTCTGTGTAGAGTGTGTGTGTATATATATGGCTCTAGCAAAGAGCTTGGCCTGCAGAATTTGGACAGCACACCAGAGGCTTGTCTTGGGCTTGGTGAAAACTGTTAGCAGACAGCATAGTAAACTGGAATTCAAGCCATGAGTCAATCTGGACACTCCCATCTCTCTCTCTGTCATCAAGAGTGTCCACTGGTGTCTTAGTTTTTAGTTTGGAGGTGTCAGAACAATGCAGTGGTGTTGGAGGGTGGTTTGTATTGGGAGGGGAAATCTTTGGTGGGGAGAAAAGAGGTTTGCTTGAGGACAAGGCTACTGAGATAAAAAAAGAAAACACAAAAACGTGCTCTGTTTGCAATGAATTCTCATTGTCTGAGAGTAGTGAAGTGTGTTTTGGGCACGGAGAGAGGGCAGGAGCAGATTCTCTGAGAGTGGGATGGTCCTTGCCCTTTCAGGCAGCAGTAGGGTTTGTGGTTTCCTGGCAGGCTGGCTCTTGTCCTGAGGGTTACACATAAGGCCTTGGGTCTAAAAGAAAGAATTAGCTAGGCACATGCTGCACAAGTTGTTCACAGAGAGGGTTGTTTTGTAAATTTTTGTGTGGTGGGTGTGTGGGTTTGTGCCCTTAAAAACTCAGTGATGCCAATTGGAGTTGGATTGGTACAGTCAGGCATTAAGCAAACTTCACCCTGTGTGACTCTGCAGATGGCCATCCTTGGCAGCACCAGGTTTTCCCATCGAGCTATGCCAAAGACCCTTACTCCCAGTCCGTAGACACTTCCACCCCAATTTTAAGTCTCTTCTCAAACTCTGCCTTCAATCCCAGCCATCAGTCTCATCCGCAGCCTCTTGTATTTGGTATTCCCATTCCACTATCAACTGGTGTTCTACAGTCTTAACCCACAGACACTATTCCCTATTCTACTCCTGGCTTCCCTGTGCTTTTGGCCATCTAGCATCCACCGGTATCCACTGTTATTCCTGGTCTCCGGGCATCTGGTCCACAGTCCCTCTTACTATGTGGCTGAGCAGGAGACAGTGATATTGTAACTACAATGGCAGCTAGGAGCTGAGGCCCCAGAGAGCATAGACTTTTTTTCCTGCTGGCTGCGTGAACTCCACTGGTACTTTTTTTCAGGAAGAAGTAGTGTTACAAGGTGCAAAGAGCCGTTTTTGAGCAAGGCCCCTGCGCTGGACTGTGTACAAGCATCTGGCCTGTCACTGCAACTCTTTGCATCCTCCCAGCCCAGGGTGGCAGGACCTGCAGGGTTGAATATGGGTGATACATTAGAGTATCGTATGAATTGAAGGGAAAAGGCGCCCCACGCTGTCACTGGGGGTGGGAAATGCTTTTTTGCTGATGGGATCTGTTTATGGAAACTATTACATTGCTTTCATTCTTCCTCTCCTTTTCCTCCTCCCAGCTAAAATCTTTCCTGAAGGAATGTAAGATTGCCAACTACTGCAAGCCTATCCGGCAGCTCCTGGAGAAACTGCAGGAAAATTCTGCCTACATCGCCAGCAGGCGTCAGAAAGCTACCTTCGGCGTGGCCAGCAGGGAGTCTGTGGTGAGTCTGCTACTTCGATTTGGGCTTCCTGGAAAGACAGTCAGACTCCGGCTGCTGGGGTTGAGCGGGTGGCAGAGGGAGGAGGGACGACGAGATCATGGAAACGGGAGTGTGTGGGGTGGGGCAGATGTTCACAAACAACTGAACTCGGCAGGGCTCTGAACTTGGCTCAAGACTGTAGCCAAGAGCCTCATGGAAAACACAGTCCGTAAATTATACCCTTCTATTATTTATAACACACACATACATGCATGGAAGTACCTTGCTTTGCTGGGGCATCTCCTTTGCTGAGAAGTTTCTTTGTTTTCATCATCCCATTCCTGATATGTAGGTGCCAGTTCGTGCCTAAAGTGATAGGGGAGATTCTGCCGCCTCTGTAAGCGTGTTGTTTCCTCCTAGTCTGTAGAGACCAGTCGCCAGCAGTGTAGAACCAAGGCATTGGCAAACTGATATGCAGCAGTTGAGGATCCTGAGGCAAACCTTTCCCTGTTTTCCTGGGCCCTTGTGGAGACAGAGCTATAGAATCAGGAAAGTTACGAGCCATAACAACAGATCAGGATCCTGGGCACTTCTGAGCAGTTGCTTTTCAAGAGAGAGGCTGGTATATTCTGTCTGCAGCCTAAGCATCCAGCCTGCTGAGAAAATGCTGAGCACATTCGACACCTAGAAAAGTTGCAGTGGCTCTGGGTGGCTCACAGGGCCTGTGGAGCAGCTGAGTTAAACGTCAGGATTCTACCTTAGTGATGAGACGAAGAGGAGTGACTAAGGTGATGATGGAGATCCACCTCTTATCTTAGGAAATGAACTGTAGCACAGCTAGAAAACAGTGTATTAGAGGGTGTGTTAGCTAATAGTTGGCCATCTGGCTAACAGGCTGAGAGATGCTGCCTTTCTCCTTGTGTCCCCGCCTCCAGGAGTCTGCCTGCTCTGAGCCAGGTCCTCCTAGAGGTGGTGTAGCATATTGTCAGGACATTCCTTTCAGTGAATTCCATTCCTTGCTTGGAGCTTTTTTTTCTTTTGCTTTGCTCCGTCCTTCTTTGGGGACCTGTTGACCTGACCAAAACTCTGAGGTATTTGAAATCCAGGCCCTATGTGTAGGAAGCCTTGTTAATGAAGCTTTTTTTGTGTGTCCTTTGGGTTGGACACTTTATCTTTGCTTTTTATCCAGCCCAGCAGCCTTTGCAAGCCTGATAGCAGGTGAACAGTGTGTATGCATACCTCTCTGTGTGAGAGGAAATAGTGGGTCTGACTCTTCCTCACCTGGCAGGAGAGGGGTGAAAATATTTCTGTCTGCAAGGTAATTGATGGGTCAGAGTGGTCTCTCTGTGGCCACATGGTGTCATTGGAAAGCCTGGAGTTCTACATCATTGGAAGCTCCACTTGTTGGCGTGGAGCTGGGCATGGAGCAGAAGTTGCAGTGCAGACTGATTTGTCTTCAGACACGAAGGGGCAGGGACTGCAGCAAAATTAGCCTTTGAAATCCTGACATATCAATGCCAGGACACAGCAGCGCTATTCTGGGATTAAGGGGTTGATGGAACTGGATTTGAAGTGACTAAGTATTCTTTGGTTCTGTAAATGCCATTCTGGGTTGGACTGTGTTGCTAAAGGAATTATGCTTCCCATCTGGAGCGAAGTGGTTAGGGTTTTGTTGTTTGGTATTTTTTGCGGGCAATGCTGTGACCACCCACCCACTCTGCAGAGGTAGAGATTGCAGCCTCTAGGGCTCTCCATGAAACAGATGGGCTGGGGAAGGTCGTTGGCTGAATAAAACAGGGTTTCCAACAACTCTGCCACTGTCTGCTTTTCCCAGCAACTCTGGCTGCAGTCCCTTGTGTAAGAACTAAGTGATTATTTTAACATCTTGCTGCCTGTATGTCTCCTAGTTGACATTGGTGCACCTGCTTTCCCAGGGACGTCTGGGTGCCTGAATCAGGCAGGGTTGGCTCTGGAGGGGCAGCAACAGGCAGCCTACCTTGAGTAAGGGAGGTGGGTTAAGGGAAGCAGGCACCAGTTTGCCAAGCCTGGTTGGAGACGGTGGTTCTGCCATTTAAGGGGGCAGAGCAACAGTGTGAAGGGCTGCTCAGGGAGGATGCCTGGGCAATCTGTATTTTTGCACTGTGTTGTCCTATGGGAGAAGGGAGCCTTTCTCTTCCTTCAGTTAACGGGATATCAGTGCTCCTGGGAGCAGAGGAAACAGCCCACTCTACTTCTGTGGGGTGGAGGAGCCGTAGTGGCTTATCTTTTGTGCCCGGAGGGCAGGTTTTGTGCCCGGGTGGCCCTATGTTTTCCCCCTACTCCTTTGCAAGCAGATGGTGTAGATTCCCAAGAAGGGCCAAAGCTCCCACAGAGGCTGGGCTTCCCAGAACGATTTGGAGTGTCCCTCGAAGTCTGGGTTGAGTTTGCCACGCTGCCTCCAAGATATGTGGGGCATTGGCACTTCTCATGAGCAAACACTGCCAGAAAAGGGAGGGGAAGGAGGGGGGTGAGGGGAGGGGAGGGGAGGTATTTGCATGTCCCCCTTGCCAGCAAAAGCAATTGAAAGCAAATGCTCTCTGGTATTCACATCCATGCATTTGTGCCTGCTCCACTCTAGGGAGCAGAGCCCAAATTCTGAGCTAATTCTTCCATGCAACATGCTGAAATGCAGCTTTCGTGGGGGGAATTATGGAAAAATAGGTTTAAATGAGGGGAATAAAGGTTGTGAATGTGATCGGATCTGCATTCCTGAGTAGTGGGCATGCTTTAGAAAGCTGGATTTTACCTAAGGGTCTATATTATATCATTTTAAAGAAGAAACAACTTGGGGATTGAATTTAGTGCTGTGGAGGGAGGATGGTGGTGCAATGTTTAACTTAATGTGGAGGGACTGTGGAGAGATCCCTCCTTGTATCCCAGGAACTGTGATATGGAGGGGTAGGCACACCAGATGTGTTCAGCTTGACTTCTTGCATGTTATTTTAGGATTGAGAACTTTACTCTTCTTTTTTTGGTAAGAAGCAGGTTAATATTTGAAAGTAAGTGCTTTTTTAAGAGTACAATGCTAATAGGTTACTATACTAACTAAGGTCTTTGTGAGGGGAGCCAAAAAAAGTGGAGCCTGCAGCTGAAGTTGAATACAGATGCATAATGTGCAGCTCTGATTTTAGGTTCGTCTGCACTAGGGTGGGCCCTGGATTGGCAAGGGAAAATGCAGGGAAGGACAAGAGTGCACCAGGACGCGCAGCGTGTGCCGGGCTGCGTTACAGCTCTGTGGCTCCCAGGCAGACCCTCGCGCTGAGCTGGGGAACCTTCGTTCAAGAACAGTGCAGCCCAGCAGGCAGTTAGGCTTAATGAAATGTGAAGTGAGGGAATGAGCTGATGGAAAGCATTGCCTCATTTCCTTGGGATTTCCAGATCTTCTGCATTCATCCCCATCTTGCATTTCAGTTGGGAGTTTTTTCTGGAGGCTGGGTGATGTTCTTTGTTGCGTTGGTACAGGTGCTAGCACTGTGGGCTTCATCCGTGCTGGGTGTTTCCCGACAGCACAGTGATGCAAAAGCAGTAATAGAAGGAGAATTGCAAATGGTTAAAGTGAGTGTGATGGCATCCACTCTCTCAAAATTCCCATTGAGGTGTTCTGACTAGAAAGATGGGAGTGTTTTAATGGTCTTTTTTTATCTCTGGATTCCAGCACGCTTTAAAACAAAAAGAGCTGTATCAGACAGAACAAATAGACTTTTTCCCTCTGCAAGAAGAGTCTTTCTCAGAAGCTGTCCATACCAAGCAGCATCAACAAATTGCCTGATTACAACTGGCAGCCTGATATGAGCCTGATCTATAAATGGGGTGACTTTGTACTCCTCAGGAATTACTCCTCTTGCCGTAGCGGTGGGTCAGATCGACAGTAAAGCTGTGCTGTCTGCTGGCTGGCGTCTCCGCTAGCGAGTGCTGCTGGAGTCGGCGGTACATCAGCTGGGCTTTCAGTCAGCCTGCCGGGGAGCAGACCGGAGAGCAGACGCAGGCTCCAGCCGTGCAGACCTGGAGCCGTGTTACAAACAGTCCCATGGGGGT
This sequence comes from Phoenicopterus ruber ruber, assembly GCA_009819775.1. Taxonomy (NCBI): domain Eukaryota; kingdom Metazoa; phylum Chordata; class Aves; order Phoenicopteriformes; family Phoenicopteridae; genus Phoenicopterus; species Phoenicopterus ruber. The sequence goes on along the minus strand of CM020235.1, from coordinate 5,932,896 downwards.
TGTGAGTCTGGGACCCGTGATTACCAGAAAGGGCCTGTTTGGCTTGATGCAGTATTGATAGCGCCTGTTGAAGGATGCATAAATAGATTCTGTTAATCTCTAATAGATTAGAGTGCAGGTGACATAAGCTGGTCGCCATTTAATTGCCAAAGTTCAGCTCCTGGTGCCAGCTGCAGAGACCACAGATCATCTCCACTTCCCAACCAGTGATGGGTGAAATCAAGAGCTGGCGTAGACTGATGTATTTCACTTCACAATATACACTGAGTACTTGCTTATTTGTGTAAGCTGGGAGCTCTGCGCTGCTATCCATTGCGGAGACCTGCTCTTTCTGTCTTCTTGTTCATACACTGCTCTTTAAACAAACTTTTTCTCACACCTTGGCTCACAGACTGAGGCCAACACATCATAGCTCCCTAGTTTTGGGGCTCAGCTCCCCAGAAACAGTTGATTTGGGACCTGCTGAAGCATATTTGAGCTGCTGCTGTGTTTTCTGCTGTGAGGGTGATCTGGCCTTTTGTTCCCACCCTCAAACAGGAGCATCGTGTACACACAGCTGCCCATACAGAGCTCTGGATTTGTTCTCAGCCCTGGATTCAGGATACTCTTTTTGGATCTGTGTTGAGCTTTGAGTGTACCTATGCTAACGTTTGTTCCTGTGCTCGTTCCCTTCCTCCTTCACCTGTTTCAATTCCTACTTGTATGTCATGTCTTTCTGCTTACATTGGATTGACTTTTTACTGTGGGGTAATGCAAAGCCTCTAGGCACTGTGGTAATCCAGTTAACAGGTACAGTTCTGTGTGGGTTTTAAGTTAAAGGTATGTTGGCAGGTTAAGAAGAATGTATTTTAATATGACATACCACCACCCCCCTTTCAGCACTAACATGCCAAATGATTGAAGCGTAAAAGAATTTTTAACCATCTAATTTGCTTCCCACCATTTACGGTGTTTGCACCTCCTTATTCTCCCCGCTTGGACAGCGGAAACAGGCTCGGCACTTCTTCATGCTCTGCTCTCTCAAGGTTGGGGACGAGTCCAAGACCCTGCAGGGGAATGTTTGTTTCAAAAATAAACACTTGGCTGTAGAACAGGGGGAAAAGGCAGTCGGACATCTTTGATACTTAGGTCTTGTAAATGCCTCCATGAGGTTTTTCTGAATTAAAAAGCAAGAACTGAGCAGGTGATCAAATGCCTCCATTGAGGGAGCAGGGGACAAATTTTATCCTGATAGACTCTCTGCTCTCTCCCTTTGATTCCTACCTTCAGGTTTCAGTTGCAGTAATTTCTTTTTCATTACAGTAGGCTGCATCATCTGACTTGACTTCTGTGTCAGTGTCTTCTCACTAGAGCTGGAGTAGAAGTGAATGTTCAAGGCCAAGAAAGTAATAGTGTATCCCAGAAGGCATTGAGCTGATTTTAGGAGAGCCTGTTGTGGGTTCTCAGCAATCCTGAGAATCAGGCCTCTTCTAGAAAGGAGAAATAGGAATCTAGGGGCCCACGTTTCAGGCCACCGTGTTGAGAAAATGTGGTGATCTTCCATAAGCTAAAGCATCTTATGTGCCACCGTATAGATGTTGCTTTATGAGGACCTTATGCTGTCCTTCAGTTGTGCTTCCTCCATGACTGACTACCTGTGCCATTGGTATCCTGTGCTTTGGTATTGCATGAGTAAGCTGTTGCATTGGCCAACCTGTCCACTTCATCTTTTGGCTTTCTCTGATCTCCCTGCAGTGCCCAGGCATTGCTTTACCTAAGGAGAGCTGTCAGTCACACCACTCCTGACTCAGTAGTTGCTTACATGACTGTGCCTGAACTCACACTTAGTCCTGCTTGCATTCTTAGTCATGGTTGCCAATTTCCTACCCAGAAGCTGGGAAAAGGTGGTTTGGGAAAGGATCTTAACCTCTGCTCTTGACTCCCTGTGTTTGCCAGGGTTGTATTGGAAAACTACTTTGAAAACCTTTCTTGAATTTGTGCCCTCTCTCTCCACAGGAACAATGGGAGAAGCAGGTCAAAGAGGAGGGGACACCTCTGACCAAGTATTATACTCAGTGGAAGAAGCTAAGAGAGAAGGAGATACAACTGGAAATCAGCGGCAAAGAAAGAGTAAGAATGAAACACCTAACTTATCGGGCATCATCTGTGCCATGGGACGACAAGAGAGCCACGTCCTGGCAGGAGGATGGTGGCTGGTCAAAACCAGCTCCATTGGTGTGAGCTGCAAATGGCTTGAGCTGTGTGAGTGCGTAGGCTGGGCATTCTTGGAAAGAGCACGAGTGTGGCTGGACGGCAGCCTGGGCGGTGTCTTCAGGTCCCTGCGGATTTGTCTTGCTAGGATCTCTGGGAGCAACATCTGTGTCCCCTGCCTGTAGCCTGCTCATTTGCCCAGGTTAAAAGAGGATAGGTGAGACAGGGTGAAGTAGCGCTGGCGTAAATCTCCCTCTGTCCCAGTTTAGGCTCACGCTGTTCAAGACCCATTGGTACAGCAGCCTTTGTAATTCAAGGCTGGGAAGCTGAAGACAGTAGTGATAGGGCAATTGTACTGGCAGGGGTGGGTTGGCTAACAGATTTGATTGTGTCTGAGCAACTGGGGCAGTAGCCTTATTGTGGGTGTTAATTTTGGAACAAGCATGTGATGCAGTTTTGAAGTCTAGACTACACACAGTTCTGTGTGTTCATCCCCACATTCACGGGCCTTCTCACATTGCTTTGGGCAGTTTGCATCATTTCTTGCAAATTGCATTGCTTTCTTGATAGTAAAACAGAGTGGGTTGAGCTCGTGTAGGCCTTTAGCTCTTTTTCCAGCTCTGCAGAATGTGACTGAGTTGCCATGCTAAAGCCTAACTTTGCAAGAAAGTAGGGAGGGGAAGATGCCTCTCTTCTTAGCAGAGGGAATATCAGAGATGAGTTCTGGTTTGTATTTTCTTATTTCACCCATGTGGGGGTGGCTGGTTGTGAGGTGGGACTTGCTGTCTGGACAGAAGTGCTCAGACTACCATTTCCCACATCTCCTCCCCAAGGGAAGGCTCCTTGGCCACTCCTCATGGCACTGCACTCCAGGATGCAGAAGGTGGGGGTGGGAACTTGCTTACATTAGGAGTCTAAAGGAAAGCTGTCTCGATGCTAATGTAATGAAAGTGGCTGAGCTAGGCTCTTGGCCAGGGAGCAGGAAATAGATATAATTGGTGTCTCCAGTGTATGGTGGGGAACAATTAAAATAATCGATGGGACATGAGGATGATTGGCTCTGAGCCAAGTCCCGGAGCGTGGTAGAAGACCTAGGAGATCCTAGAAATGCTCAGTATCATATACCAGCCTGAGATAAGGACAGGAGGCTGAAATTCCCTGGGCAGCCATGCGGAGGGAACAAAAAGCACGCTTGTTTTCTGTGCAAAACCAGCAGGAGAATGTGGCCTTTGCAGAAAGGAAATTAGAGAGGGGGAGCTAAGAAACACCAAGAAGTGATGGCTGTGAGTGGGGCTAGTCTCTTGCCCAAAACTGGCCCTGCTGGTGTGAGCTGAGACTTTCCTGGTACTGAAGCAGCTATCATAAGGGGAGAGGAGATCAGCCCTCAGTGTAGACAAGCCCCTGTCTCATGTTAAAGGAGGGGAGCTGGAGCTCCTTGGGGTGGCCAGGACCAGCTGAGGTGGAGAGCTGCCCTTGAGGGGGATTGCTTTCGTGTAGCAAGGCTCAAGAGGGTGACTTCTGAAACCAGGCAAAGTCTGAAGGGCAGTGACAGGGACTTCTTTTCTCTTGGAGAAAGTGGGCTGAACAGAAAAACTGTAGAGAGAGACAGACTGGAGTTAGCTTTCCGAAAGGCCTGTGGCTGCCTGGCATCTTTGCTTGGTGAATGGGGCTGTTGTCTGTCTTGGTGGGGACTGCTAGCTTAATGATGCAGCATTGTGAGCCCCAGCAGGAGAGTGAACGCCATGAGGCCCATTAGGGCTGGGAAAATCCATGTCCCATTAGCAGCCATTGGGGGGAAGAAATAATAACAGAAAAAATCAGCCTGGCTCTCAGCTGCTATGAGCTGCAGCTTGCCTTATATAACAGCGCTGACCCCCTCTGCCCATTCTATTTGCTTTTCCCAATGGTTTTTAATGGGACGTAGACTAAACAGCTTCGTGAGACTCGGTAGATAGTAACCCTCTAGCGGGGGGATTAAAAGACTGGCCCCCAAATTACCTAATTACTGCTACTGTGTGAGGAACACAGGCTGTATCTGTGAGCTGTGGCTCGGTACAGGTCTCATTCCTTTATGCTCAGGCGGAGTTCAACCAGTACTGATGTCACCCAAAACTGTAGGCTGCCTTTGGAAATGGGGACTTCTCCTAGACAGTATGAAAATACAAAGAAGTCCCAACTAACAGCCTCTGCTCCCTGCTGTACATGCCCTGCACAGGATACTGGAGAAATTTTTCACAATGTTGAGATAAGTCTCTCTCTTTTGCTCCCTTGAACTGGAGAAGTTTGGAGAATTGGAGAAGACTGTTCCACATCACATACATGAGACATTTTACTCATACACAGCTCCATTTCCACTTTAAACCTACTAAGGGATGTGTTCTGTGGAAACATCCCATGCTCAGGATGTGTGAGGAAGGGAGAGTAGGACTTTGGGTGATTTTTGCATTTCATTTACTGCTGCTGAGCAGTCACAGTGACGGAGAACAGGACTAGCCAACAGGGACTTGGGCAGTTGATGCAGCGGTTGTTTGTTGTCAAAACTGGGTTTCTGCTCCTGTTTGACACTTTCAACCTCAACTATTTCCTGGTTAGGCAGTGCTGGACTCCTATTTAGCTGCTGCTGTTGCTGAAGAGTGATGCTACCAGCTGCCAGACGGGGACTCTGCAGGTAGCACGGCTCTTGGCACAGAAGAGGGCCCAAAGATGCTGCATGTGACTGGGAGACTGCCAGAGTCAGCTCAGTGTGTCATACTGATGACATGCCACAGGGTTCCCAGTACGCCTTGGAGTGACCGTCTCTGGGACATGAGAGGCCTTGACCCAAATGGAGCTACTGAGGGAGGACATGGTGGTCCAGGTCTTGGGCTGCAGGAAGTGCCAGTGCTTCTCCCCAAGGCTGGGATGATGGCAGCATGACCTGGCTGAGGCACTCGCAGAGGCAAGGAACATATAAACTGAAAGGGATCAGATTAAGGGGACTGTGTCAGTGAACAGAACCTAATGCTGGGTTAGAAGCATAGCTGCGGATATATTTTACCTTCTGAGACCTTTGTGTTTTATTTCTGGAGCCTCTCATTGAATCAGTATTTCTGGAGCATATCCCTTTGCCCTCCCACCCTCCATAAAGTTATGCTTCAGAACAGATGAGAGGAGTGAAGCATGAGCCTGTCTTGTCCACCAGAACTAGTAGGGGCTAAGGAAAATGTTTTCACCCTAGCCACAATGGAGCTTGCTGGAGCGTAACCACCCTAGGAAAGAGGATGGTTACAGTATGTCATTAGGGCAGTGACGCTGGATTGCTGCTCTTGCTGCGCTTTGCTTCCCAAGTCTGTTCTCTGGCATGCAACAACTGCTGTTTGGAAAAGCTGGTCATGTGCTGCTTGCTTCACACATCTTCCCAGCACAGAGACGGCCCAGCAGGTCTCTGCAGGGCCAGTGGAAGGAGAGGCATCTCGTAGTAGAAAAGGGCAGGTGGGAAGATGATTTAAAATTAGGACCCTGCAAGTGGCGGTTGGTGATTTGTTCCCCTCTGCCCTTCTCTGGCCAGCTTCTGACTTTCCATCCTGGTGCTGCAGGTTATTGCTTGTAAGTGCTCAGCTCCCAGAATCAATATTGCCCAGCTGGGGACCATAATCATGAAACAGGCTGGGAAAAATTGCTGGAATTGGCTGCAGGAGCAAATGCACATTTCCATGTCTCTCGTTGTCTCTCCTCCCCATCCCCGTACTCTCACTCTTTCTCTCTCTCTGCTGAGAGCTGCCTTTCTCTATAGACTGTGCTTTGCTGCTGTTCCCACTGGGGGAAGCTCACGGGAGGGTTGAAGTGGATGTGGTCAGAGAGGAGTGTGTTGAGGGGTGGTCTGACGGGTGGGAGAGAGCAAATGAGTTATTACTCGCAGGGCGAATGTTTCCAAGCAAGCTAATGTGTGCTAATGCATGAGTGCTTCCCAGGAGGTGTGCAGCCAGGCACGGGCAGCGGGCAGCTGATGTTCAGAGAGCGCTTGGGATTTAATTTGCATTCTGATTATCTTTGCCCTGCTGGCCTGAGCCCTTGCAAGTAAATCCTCCCCCTAATCCCCCTCCGGAGAGGTGTAAAGAGCAGTGAGGTGGTGTCAATTGTGAGTACTTAATGGCATTGATATTGGCTGGCTGCAGCAGCAAGGCGCTTGGCCCATTGATCTCCATAAGGGCTAGCAACCGGGGAAGCCATGGTGTAGACAGACCTTAAGCATCCTCAGGACCTTGCCATTTAGCTGTGCTGAAATCTACAGCCAAAAAGACAGTGCTATAGCTGTCACAGCTTTTGGCGTTGGTGGAAAACTGCTACTTCAGAGATGACCAGCACAGTCTGGCTTGATTGTGCTTGGCTGCCCAAGCTCACGGGGCCTGCATGGCTTTCATTCCAGAGATCTAGGACAGCCAACTTGTCATGGATGTCTTGCATTTTTATCCATGCTAAGGTACCAGCAGTAGACGGCCCATTAGCAAAAGTAGTTTATTAAGTAAAGATCAATAGAGCAGTGGTGCTTTGCATGTATCATTCACCTTTGTAACCGGCTCACAGATCTCTCTGTTGCTCCCCTAGTTGGCAGCAGGCAGACCCAACTGTTCTTGGCAGTGTGGCTTGCACATACTGGGCAAAGCCAAGTTCCTGTGTTTAAGCTCAGCATTTTATGTTTAAAAGTACAAATTAAGGTTGTTCTTACTGTTGATTTTGGTTTTTTCCAGCTTGAAGACTTGAACTTCCCAGAAATTAAGCGTAAGAAGCAAGATGAAAGCAAGGAGGAAGATAAGAAGGAATTCAAGGACCTCTTTGAGCTGGACAGTGACTCCGATGATGAGAATGTTGGATTCCCTATAAAAGGTATGGGGCTGGGTATATCTCCCCTTGTCCAGAATTCAGTATGATGTGGGTGAATACGGCCCTGCCCTAAGGAGGATGCATGCTGGCCGTGTTCGGTTCAAAAGATACACTGTTAGAGAGAGGGAGCACAGGATGATGATGCTGTTGAAGGCTTCGTAAAGTGACAGGCAGAAGGTACTTTGGGAGGCTTTCATCTTTCTCTCTCTCTCCTACTTTGTCACTCCAGCTCATTTTAAAGCCTTAGTCCTGCATTAGTCATTTCTGTACGTGACCCATACTCTCTCCTCCCCTTAGCACCTTTCTTTTGTCACAGACACTGACCTCAACATGGTAGCCCAAGAACCAGGGGATGTTTGGCTGAACACAGACCCTGCTTTCAAAGGCTTCGAAGTAGCAGCCATGGTTCATATTATAATTCCCAAAGAGTGAGTTCTCCTTCTTGCGCTTATAACCTGTGCAGGTTCTGGGCTGAAGTCTCACCTTGGAGAACATAAGTGTTTGCTGTCTTTTTGCACCGTGAGAGGAGGTGCAGAAATCCATGTTGTGTTTCCACGCCTATAAAAGAGGAATAAGAATGTTGTTCTGCCTGACAGCATGCTGGGTCTTTGCTGTATACGTCATTGCAAACAGTAGCTATCATAGGGGCTGGCTACCAGAACAAGGATCTTTGATGGAAGAATGGTTGTCCTCTCTTTGCACTTCTGATTTATTTATTTTATAGTGACTGATGTTGCAAGTATTCTTGAAAAGCCAAGAAAGTCTAGAGCCTCTAGAGAAAATGGAGTGATGTCACTCTCTGGCTGTGACCACGAGGGGGCCACAGTAAATTGTGGAACCTGCCTGAGAAGTTCACCACATAGTTTGAGAGAAAACTTAGATGTTCTCTTTGTAATTTGGAATGTTTGGGATATCACAGGTTTTCTAAATGCATTGTCATTCATATAGTAGGGTGACTTGCAGGAATACAGAGTTTTCTTGTTCGGAGATTTAATCTATGGATAAAGTCCTAGTCTGTTGTGCACATTGTAAGGCGTGAGGATAAATCTTGAGACTTACCACAGAACCAGTGAGCGTTGTCTCCCTCCCAGGCATCTGTGACACAGGAGGAAGAAAAGGTTGGAAGACTCTTGTTTGATAGCTTGAGGTTGAAGTCAGTGGATTTTTGTAGGTGACCCAGCAAAGAATGGGAGGAGAGCAAAGGTGTGCACATGACCCACCAAGGTACTGAGAGATCGGTGTGACATCAAAATGATTTGCTGAGATATATCCTTGAGATGTGGGGTTGTCCTGCCTGCCGAATGAGTCAATGCCTTGGAAGAATCCCAGTGGCTTCTAAAAAGGCAGTGATAACTGCAGCTCAGAGGCAGGTTGCTGGGAGCCAGGGAAACCCAGGGTCTCTTCCTGCGCCTCCCAGGAACTGACTTTATGTTCGCTTGGGAGGTTTCTTGGGCGGATGGACTTCTGGATGTACATTGGGATCCTAACGAGGCACATCTGTGGTGAAAGTTACTGATGATACAGTACAAGGTATATGGCAGCTATCTGTCTGGCACCTAATGTGCGCAGCTTCTACCTTTTTTCTGGTGCTTGCCTGCTCACTGTAGAAATCTGCTGAATATAAAGGTTTGCAATCTACTTGTTAGTCCTGGCTTTTACCCCACTGCCTGCGCGTGTGCTTGTGACATCTGTCCATGGGGTTCTTTGGGAGCTTTAAGGGGCTGACATACATTGTGAAGAGAGTGCAAATGAGGACTAAGGTCTGCATGATATCAAAGGGTTCTCCCTGCTCTGTCTGTATGAGTCCCACAGCTGCGGTATCTAGTCTGCGGTATCTAGTCGCTGAGCATGCATCAGCACTGCAGTGTCAGTCTTGCCTTCCAACATTCCTGGGTCAGCTGCCTCTCCGTCGCCTTTGTTCTTAGTAGGGTGTTTTCTGGAGGGAGGGAAAAGGCCCTGAAGGCAGCTTCCATCTCAAGGAGCAACTGTGCTCAGCCCCGCCATGGATCCTGAGGCGCTGGGTGGAGACAGCGGAGCACTGGGTCTGTGCTGTAGCATAGGGTGAAGTCCCCTCCAGGCAATGGTGTGACTCCGCAGTGGGGAAGGGACAGGGAACAGCGGGACTGGGAAAAGCGCCTGTGTCTTGGGAGATGCATACAATGAGCTCTTGTTCTTACTCTGTGTGGGGTGTGAGATGTTCCCAGCCGTGCTCTGCATTCAGTAACTGTCAGGGCTGGCTGCAGATGGAAGTCAGACAAGCCAGTGCTTCAGTTTGCTGCAGTTCCCCGTCTTTGTGGCCATTGTACTACCAGGTGGCCAGATGCAAGGGAATTTGGGAGGCCCTGCAGCTGCTGGGGCCTGTGTATTGGCTGCTTCACCTGTGAGGTTTGAAGGTGTAACAATCTCCTCTCCTCAAATAAGGCACAAGGAGAGTCTGGGACAATGGAAGCACTTTCGTTCATCTTGAATCAGCCTCAAACTACTTCCAAGAGAGACATGTTGAGTAGCTGATGGCAGAAATCTAGGCAGGAAGATAAGACTGCCCTGGATGGACCTTGTGGGAGAGGAAAACAAGAAATATAGGTGGAAAACAAGAAATATAGTTGAGAATGCCCAGTGATGCTGACCTCATTGAAAAGTGACAGGGAGAGACCTGATCCAAGACAGGTTGGTGCTATGAAAGTAACTGTGACACTGATATGTTGTGGGGATCTGGGAAGCTCATGAGAGCAGATCAGCCCTTCCGACACAACGCTACTCCCAGACGTGGGCAGGAAGAGATGGGGCTGGTGGGCTACGCCCTCCCTGCTCTGGGAATGGAAGCAAGGGCATGGTTTGGGAATGCCAAGGTTGATGTGGGAAAAGAATAGATGGCTCACTGGAAAGGTCAACCATAGCCAGAGACGTCCATGCTCTCCTCATTAGCAAGGCTTGGCAGCGGCACCCAAAACTCTGAACAGAGTTCTTAGTGGAAGGAGCCAGTTCCAGAGTCCTGGGCATATGTAGGTGTCTGCAAAGGAGGAGGAGGGAAGCAGGGACTTCTGGAAAGGAAGGAATTCTCTACTGGAAAAATCCTAGCTAGATAGTTGCCGTGGTCTGTTGCTGTAACTCATCCTCTTAGGCAACCCCATGGGTTAAATCTGTGAGGATGTTTGCCCTGGTCTTGAAAACTCTCTTCCCCTGAATTCCTCTGGATTTCAGAACCTGCTGCTGGTGTAGCATCATTGTGGCTTTCTGGTGGGATGTTGCGTATAGTGGCATAGTAAAAATGGCTCCCATCTCTCACCAGCCAGCATTTAGCTTGGCAGAATCTTTCCTGTGTTGACAGGATGATGTTCTTCCAATTAGTAGTTGTTTTGGCCCGTAAGGTCCCAGATCAAATTCACAAGAATGGAAAATTGCCTGCTAAAATTAGCCAGGAAATTATCACTTTTCTGTTATTTCGCTGCTATTCAAAGCCCCCCCATACCTTTTCTTTTGATTTAAATTAAGTATTGTATCAGTGAAATGTTGATTTCAGTTTACACTGTCCCTAATCTCTCTGGAAGAGGGTAGGCCTGGAGTGCCACTAGAGTTCTTGGGTTAATCATTGCTAGCCAGAACATCTTGCTCATTAACTAACTTCTACCTCAAAGACCTTTGTATTTCGCAGAGCAGAGTAGGCTTAGAATCACAGAATCGTTTAGGTTGGAAGAGACCTTTAAGATCATCGAGTCCAGCCGTTGATTCTGAAGAGGCTTCTGAAGAGAACTTTTCAATCCCAGGCATGTTTTTCCCAAACTGAGGGGACTGAGGAGCTCCCTATTCTCACAGTTTGCCTTTACTCATTCCTGCAGTGGCCAAGGGTGGATAATGGAAACTGTCCCTGAACGTGGGGAGGGGGTAATGTGCAGGTCCTGTTTTCCTCCCGCAGCACTGATGCAGTTGTGCAGTACCTTCCCTTCTGTTCTGAGTGTCCCCCTCTTGTCCACCCCCGTCGCCACCATTTTCAGCTGTGCTGTAGCAGAACGAGGAGATTTGCTGCATCCAGCCCCAGGCACTGCTGCAGGAAACATCTGCCAGCAGTTTGGTGTTTGCGGCTCGCACAGCCCTTAGCCCCAGTCTGTGCTGCTCCCAGATGGGAACCGCAGCCCCTGCTCTCCTCCCACTGGGAAGCAGGAGCCGCAGCAGCATCTGGCAGAGGCACCTCCTCCAGAATCCTCCCGGAAAAGCATCCCTCGAGCAGGCAAGGAGGGGCTGCTGGGGACTGCCCTGGAGTTGAATAGGAAGCATCCTAGAGTTTCCCGGAAAGTAGGAGAAACTGCGGCATGGGCTGGGGAGAGATTCAGATGGAGTAGGTTCCTGTGCGGAGAATAACATTGTGGTAGTGGAGCCTCACAGGGCAGGTGCTCCTGGAGGTATCCTTGGAGTGATTCAGAGGCGAAAGTCAGCTCCAGCCAGGCGTTACAGCCTTGAATCTTTCTACCCTTCAGTTCCAGGGCTGCACTATAATTGCATGTGTTGAGGAGAGGGCTTACAGGCAGGTGCGTAAAGATGCAGGTGCAAGATAAACACCTCCAGTGCTCTGGAGATACCAGGGAAGAGGAAAAAGTATGTTCAGGGGTGGTCAGCAGCTTAGAGATGTTGTGAACTGAGGATTGTGGAGAGACTGTTTTGTTTAATGTCCACTGGTGAATCTGCTGGTTCCCTGGTTGTGCCTGATCCTCGTTGTTAATGTGGCTTCCACAGCGTCCTCTGGTAATGCGATAAGACATGCCACAACTTTAATGTAGACATTATTTGAAAAAGCATTTTTTTTTCTTTAAGCCTACTGCCCACTGAACTCGCTGATCAGCCTCTTGTGCTAGCTGCAGCCATCAGCCTGCTTTCATGGACCATGTAGGATCCTGGCATAAACCGATCTCCTAGGCCTGTCTTCTTCTGAATCCTAACCCCAGTTTTGCATTAGGCCAGAGAAGAAAGGCTGATAGCAGGCCATCTGCTCCCCTTGGCCCAGGCCTTCTTCCTAGTCCTCCAGGTCACAGAATCATAGAATCATAGAATTGTTCTGGTTGGAAGAGACCTCCAAGATCATCGGGTCCAACCATTAACCTATCACTAACAAGTCCCCCACTAAATCATATCCCTTAGGGCCTCATCTAAACGTCTTTTGAATCCCTCCAGGGATGGGGACTCCACCACTTCCCTGGGCAGCCTGTGCCAGGGCCTGACAGCCCTTTCGGTGAAAAAGTTTTTATGAATATCCAATCTGAACCTCCCCTGGTGCAACTTGAGGCCATTTCCTCTTGTCCTGTCATCTGTTACTAGGGAGAAGAGACCAACCCCCATCTCTCTACAACCTCCTTTCAGGTAGTTGTAGAGGGCAATAAGGTCTCCCCTCAGCCTCCTTTTCTCCAGGCTAAACATCCCCAGTTCCCTCAGCTGCTCCTCATAGGACTTGGGTTCTTGTGTCCTGCAGGACCCAGCAGTAGCTAAGCTCTCTGATCCTTCCTTACCTTAACCTTAGCCTTAGCAGTCTCGCAGCAGCCAAAACCGTGATAAGCCTTTTATCTTTGACAGCAGCAGCCTTTTTCCTAGCTCCATAAGCTTTGCAGGTCTTCAGTCTCCTCTTTCCTGAGTCCCAACCCTGACTTCAGCCTTTGCAGTAGGCCACAGGTCCCTGGTAGAAAAAGCCTCCCACCCATCTGAATCTTCATTCTCGCTTCTCAGGCCTTGCCGAATCCAACAATGGGTGAATGAATGAATCTCTTCTGAATCCTAGCGAGTCTAGCAACAACTAATGTTTCTGTGCCTGGTGTCACGTTTATAGAAGTCTCATTGGGTTTCTTTGTGGTTTGAGCCCCCTGCTCTGTCAGTAGCGGCACTTCGGTTTATTTTAGGGGTTCCTGAAAGAACGGAGAGGGTAGTGGACAGTTCTTCGGAATTCGGTCGGTGAGTTCATCAGCACAACTCCATAGTCACTCCGTTCAGAACCTGGAAGGTGGGAATGCTGGTAGCTCCCTGTCAGCGCGTCTTGCGTTGCGCTGGGAGACCTCAGCCGAGGCCGTTTGGTGGGGGGTGCTGCTGCGTAGCCTGCTGGGGAGGAGTAGTCCCTGCTCAGTGAGTCAGTATGAAAAATTCAGGTGTAATAATCGAGGCAGGAGAGGGAGGGATGTCTTGCCACAGTTGGAGTGGGGTTTGAGACGGGACTTTTGAGTTCATGTGTCCAGGGTCCCAGCATAGTGGTCCTTCTAACAAGGCGGCGCTGCCTGTTGGCTCTCTGTTTCTGGTTGAGCCACACCGGGGAATAAATTGCAAGCAGCGTATTGATGCATGCAGCAGATACGGCTGCGCAGGAAAGGGAAGGAAAGTGATGAATTTGCAATCGTTTTTTAATCTTGTGGATCTGAGGGGAGGTTCCCCCTACTCTTGCCTTGTGCAGGTGGAGCTGAAAGCTGCCTGCTCATTTCAGGAGGATTGCACACCCCCGGCATCCTCCCCGAGGGGGCAGGAAAGGTGGTGAACGCAAACAGTTCCATCACATCAAGACAAGCTGCCCTCTGGAATGGAGAAAGCATTTGGCAGGCAGGAGGGACTCCCTTGCTTGGGTCTCTACAAGGTCTGAAGAGGGGAGAGAAACAAGCTTGCACGTTTCAGGAACCCCCAAGCAGGCAAGGGCAGAAGGAGCCGGGAGATGGGGAGGAAAGAGCATGGATTTGATCAATCTGTGTGTCGCTGGTGGGGGTGGGGAAATTCATGCGTTCCTCTCATTTACCAGCTGACAGATCTCTGGGAGGAAAGGCGGCTGCTCCTGGAAATTATTAATGGCTTAGAAAGAGGTGCTGGACTGCCTCGTCATGAGGCAATTAAAGGCGAGAAGGGAGTGTGGCTGCAGCGTCTCTCTGGGCCTGGCTGTAATGAGTGATCTGTCCACATTAGGTGTTGGTGTGCCTCTAATGAACTTGAACAGGTTTCTTCATTTATCCCTCACGTAATCATATTACATCAATTTAATGCTAGACTGGTGGGGGCCAGGGGTGTGGAAGGCGAGGTCAGGCATTTTCATTTCCTAGCAGAATAATCATGGCCCTTCTCGGAGGCAAAATTCCTGCTGTGGGCTGTCAGCTTCAGGATCTAGAGGCAAAGTGAGGAGGAAGAGGGGAGAAGCTCAGGTTAACCCGAGCACCCTAAGCATTGTCTTCTGGAGTCTTGCTGATACATGTCTTCCTCAGGAGACGGAAGCTTGAGTTCTGCGCGAAGGCTGTAGTGGGGCCTCTGTGTGTGCATCGGTGGAAGGGGAGGCAGGGGCTGAGCCTAGGGGAGGGGAGCAGGAGGCTGGAAAAGCTCAGTACATTCCTCTTAGTGGCCTTGCTGCCTCTGTTGTAGCACGTAGGAATGACCCAAGGGCCCGATAGCCAATTCCTGCCCACAGCTGGCTCTCTGCATACTCTCAGATGAGCTGGTAGCTGGATCTGTCGGTGCTTTTGCTAGTGCCGCTTGATGGATGAGAGCGTGCCCCCCTCGGTTGCTGCCTGAGCTGCTCAGGTGCCCATCAATATGATGTGGTGCGGTGGATAGCACTGCAATCCATCTCCTGTGGAGCGGGTGCTCTCCGCATGGCTGCGGGCGCCCGAGAGAGCTCCGTCCGTGAGATGTAGCTTCCGATCCCTCGGGGGGCAATTGCACGGAGGCTGCGTGCTGGCAGAGCTGACGGATGGGTGAAAGCAGAGCGAGCGGGGTGATGGCGGGGAGCTGGGAATGCTAGCAGCCAGCTTATTAATGGCTCTGTATCCAGTTCAGTGAGTAACATAGGTCAGCTGCTGAGGAGGGAGGATGGGGCAAAAAATAGATGCCACGGTGGGGCCCAGGGATCATGATGTGAGAAAGATGCACAGCCAGTTTCCAAGCAGAGAGTCTGAAGCGTGAATAAATAGCTCCTTCAGCAGTTTTGTAAGCAAAGGCAAAGCAACCTGCAGCGTTGAGCTGGGCTTAGCTCAGGGGTGGTGGCTGGAAGGGGGCAAGAAGCAGCTGGTTCTTCTGCTCCCTCTGTACGGAATTTGTATCCTGTCGTTTAAATGCCCGGTGACTCATGCTGTCTGGAGGAGGGAGGAAGGGGAGAAGCGCTCCTCCACTGAAGTGAACTCAACGTGAGTAAAAAGTCTGGTTCCAGAGGCTGAGAGGCAGATGATTTTCCCACAGGCCAAGCACCCAGAGGCTCTTAATACTTCCTTTGGACCTGGCTGGCCATCTGCAGAGGGAATTTGCAGCAGTGTCTGTTCCTAGGCTTTTTTGTTGTGACTAACAGAGGGAATAAAGCTAAGAGAGGTTTACAAGGATGCTCTGAACCAGAGAGTCTCCCCCTGTTTTCAGCTACATATAACCATGGAGGGGTGGAGATGGATATACGGATATACACAGGCACTATTTCTCAGTGGAACCAGCCCTTCTCTGGTCTCAGCTTCGTGACTTATTCCTTCTCCTTTCTCATGTCTGTTCAGTAGACCCACTTCTTCTCATTGTGCTCTTCTGTCTGTCTGCCTCTCCTGGCTTTCATGTCTCTCTGAGCAGGGCAGACAGGTTCATGACGGACACTTGGGTGCTGTGCCGGTCATGCTCCATAAATACGAGGTACCGGCAAATCCTGGGCTTTAGCAGTAAAACCCTGCGATGGGCTTCTGAGGTGACTTCTCTGACTCTGTGTCCTGGCCTTCCTGGCCTCTAGCAGGTGCCTCTGAAATGAAATGCATCCGTCTCTGGGGCTCTAGTGCAAGGGGACACGGCTTTTGGAGAAATAGGGTGAATTTCCCCCTTAGCGTGTGTGCGCCTGTACTCCGGGGGATGAACGTTGGGCGGTACTTTGCCCTTGGCACACGCTGCCTGCATGGATGCTGGTGGGCTGCTCTTCCTGTTCCCATTTACATAGTGAAAATACTTGCAGGTAAAGCCAAAGCCAAGCAGGCATCAGACGACAGTTCAGAAGCAAGCAGCGAGGACTATGGCGAGGATGATGATGAAGAAGAAGGAAAGTATGAAATCGAGGAGGATGAGGAAGAATTGGAAGAAGACAGTGACTCGGATGGTAAGTAGTGCAGCTGGGCAAAGGGGAAGGGAATTACTGACAGCACTGGTAACTGAAGGCGCCTTGGCATTCTGGGGGCTCCCCTGCAAAGGAACCGTCTCCTCTTTTCTTGCTGTGCTGCTGTTCTGAGCTGCAGGGTGTCAGGAGGGGCTTCTACACAGACACACACACGCCCCGGACAGGGACACCTGGCAGTTCTGAGTTTATACTGAGCAGAGAGCGAAAGGGTTAAGGGCTTTGCAGGCCTTGCTCTAACAAGCCACCGGTCCCTTTCATCTCTTTTCAGGGGCCTCCTGCAGAGAGGCTCAAACAAACTCTTCAAGTACAGCCCACCCCAGCAGGGTACAGAAGCCTCGCTTCGAGGCTCTCTGCAGGTTACACAGACATGGGGGTGTGGAGGGTGCTCTGCACTTTTCATCCGAGCGGTGCCTGGGGTATGGGGTGCTGTGCAGGGGTAACCCTTTCCTTGCTGCTTCTCAGCAGCTCCTCCCAGGACAGGTCAGGTAGGAGACCTTGTCCAAGTCCTGCATTCATCTGGGCTTTCTGCACTGAAACAGGCTTTGTGGCAGCTGAGGAGAGAGTATCTCCCCTTCCGTCCCTCGCACAGAGCCGCAGCCAGCTAGAGAGCCTGCTCAGCACCCCAGCAGTGCCGCCAACCGCGTTCGGCTCGGTCCTGCCTGCGTCTGCCAAGTCACTCTGCTAACTTAGCAGACGGAAGCGGGGCCTGCCAGGGGCTCTGGCTGCTGTGGTGTTCCTTTGCTGGTTTTTCTGTGCCACTTGCTTAGGCCTTTGTATCAGAGGGCCAAGCCCCTGCTCCTCAGCATGCCACTGGGTGTGATGGGTGGTTGTGGGGAACAGCCACAAAGGCTCCTGTGTGCAGGCTTTCTTTACTAGTTTGGGGAGCAGGGAGAGCAGGAAGGGGGAAGGAGTCCAAGTGAGAGCAAAATCCGACTGATTTAGCGTGGCAGATGGCTGTGGCTTGGCACGCACACCCAAACCTCGGCGCCGAGAATAGATGGGTATTTGATGCGTGTTCTGACAATGCTGTAAAGGAGCGTTTTCCCTCTCTGCCTACTGGAGTACTGAGACATGCTGAAGGAAAAGCACCCTTCCTTGGTGTCTGGGGGAGCAGGAACTCTGACCCTCCCTTCCTTCACCCCTAATGGCAGCTGCCTTTGCTTTGGGCTGCAGGAGCACAGCGTAGAGCCAGCAGGGTCGCTTAGAGACTGGATACACGGGTGTAGCGGGGGTGACATTCAGGCCCGGGTGCTCCTGGCCTGTGCCACTTTTTCAGACATCAGGCAGGCAGGGCAGACGGGCAGATCCACCCCTCCCAAGTCTTAAGCTCTGTGTGCTGAGCATTCCTGTTGTGCTTTTTACCAACACACACATGCGGCCTGGTGGGGCAATGGAACAGCGAGGGGCTTGTATCCGTGACAACTTCCCACCCTCCAGCAGGCCCGAGCCGTAGGGGAGAACTCTGCACGTGCTCCCACTCTCACAGAGGCACTTCTGGGGTCCTGATGCTCTGGTGTCACCAGCGCAGCTTTGAGAGATGCGAACTGCGGTGAGCATCCAGCCCCCGACCTGCGCAGCCAGAGGAAGCGTTCGGTCCTTTTTGGTGAGTGGGCTGAACTGGCAGAGCCTGGCAGCTGATCCAGGGAGCGCCGAGGAGAGGGAGCAAGAGGCAGCCGTGTCCCACAGCTGCTGCTGCCCTCCACAGCCTGAGGGGCTGCGGGCGTAAGACCGGAGGTAGGAACTGGTGCTGAGCAGATGCTTGGCTGGTAGAGCCTAAGAAAGATGGTCTGCAGGGCCCCCTTCGGAAGCAACGTAGGGGAAGCTCAAGCCACACTTCTGGAATGAGAGGGAAGGGCACTGGGAATGAGGACATGTGCAGTCCTGCACAGCCCCTAGAAACCAGTTCTCACTTGTGCTCCCCACTATTAAAATACCATTTCAAAAAGGAGGCAGCTTGGGGCTAGTTTTGCATTTGGGAGTCTTGCTGGTACCTGTGACAGCTCCTTTCTGTCAGCTCTTAGTGCCCAGCCTGACATCTCTAGTGAGGAAGACTGACCTGAGCTGTGAGGGCTGAAGGTTTGGAGGCGCTGCCTGTCTCATGCCCCCAGTTATTTTGCATTTCTGCCTCAGGCATAACAGTTAGCGAGGTCTCCTCTCCTATCGCCCCAGAGCCAGTGCTGTACCGAGCACCCTGCAGCGCTCTCCTGCCGCTATCTGGGAGCTGCAGTGGCGCCAATAAATTAATGAGTGTCTGGGATTAATTAGCAACGAGTTGCCTCAACTCGCCTCACTCTCGCTCCCAGGAAAGCAGGATTTACACCTCTCACTCCTTCCACCCACAGAGGAAGGCAAGGACGCCGCTCGGGTTTCCCAAGGGTCACAGAAGCAGCGGAGCCGCGCTCGTGGGATGTCACGATCTGACCTCGAACAGCTAGCCCAAGGAGAAGAGGACGTTGTGGAGGACTTGGCTTTCTCGGATGACGATGACTGAGCATCCTCACAGCCACCCCCTCCAAGCTTAGCCCTTGCAGAGCTGCTGTACTGGACCACTCAGCCGTCAGCACCTGCCGCTGGCTCTCAGAGGTGGTAAGAGCTGGGGAGCACGGAGGGTGGGAGACCAGCCCCAGGTGCCACCAAGGACTTTCTCAGTGACACAGCGGAGATGCTACTTGGACTTTCAAGCTTTTTGTACCAGTTTTATGTTTTTGGTAACAGTAAAATTGTGGTTACGTCAAGGCCAGTGAAACTGCTCAGCATAGGTAATAAAAAGCCCTCATTAAAATCTGCTGCTTCAAATACTGTAGGGTTCAGTTTCAGCTCCCGCTGGAGCAGAAGTGAGCTGACCGAGGGGAAGGACCGGTTCTTTTGTCCGAGGGTCCTCCTGTCCGATCAGCCAACCACCCGTGTGGCCCCACGTTTTGCACAGGGGCCCTCACCAAACCCTCCCTCTTGCCCAGAAGTTCTTGAGGGTTGCGTAGAGTGTTTCAGAGCTTTGGATCTTCGCTGCAAATGGGAGCCTTTACCAGTAACAGCAGAAGCAGCTCAGTCGGTTCAATCCAGCTGGCTCGAAGTGGGCTAAAGAAGTTCACTTTAAGTAAGTGCCGTGGGATGTGGAGGGGAGGGGGGAGACGGGAGGTTGTGCAGGCAGGAAGGAGTAAGAAGAGGCAAAACTAATAATGTTGGAAGTATACTTTCATTTTGTGATGGCTGTTGGATTTGCGCGGGATACATTTACTTAGAAAAACCAAGGGACAGTCTGAGCCCGTGCTTTGTGACAGACCCACGTTATCCACAGTGACATGAAGTCGCCTCTTTCGGGGGCCGGTCCTGGCTGCTGATGCTGGTGGTGAACACTGTTTTGTTCTGTGAGTCCTGAAAACAGTAGTGAGGATTGCAGGCTGTCTTGGGCACCCAGCCATTCCGTGTCACCTCAGAGCCAACTGCTGCATCGCCCGGCTGGCTTCTAGATGCAGCTCAGATGGGTCTTCTGTAGGAGTGGTGCTTGTGGGAGGACATTGTGTAGCTCAGGGCGGGTAAGGGCAATTTGTGATCTGCTAGGAAAACGTAAACAGCTTATCTCTTGAGACCGCTGTTAGTTTGCAGGACTGGCAGCTAGGAAACGTATTTCTTTGGAAAATAAACTGGAAATCTGGTGTGGTGGACACGCCCGAGGGACGGGATGCCATCCAGAGGGACCTGGACAAGCTTGAGAGGTGGGCCCGGGCAAACCTCGTGAGGTTCAACAAGGACAAATGCAGGGTCCTGCACCTGGGTCGGGGCAGCCCCCGGTACCAATCCAGGCTGGGGGATGTAGGGGTCGAGAGCAGCCCTGCCGAGAAGGACTTGGGGTACTGGTGTGTGAAAAGCTCCACATGAGCCAGCACTGTGCGCTCAGCCCAGAAGGCCAACTGTACCCTGGGCTGCATCCCCAGCAGGGCAAGGGAGGGGATTCTAAAATCAGGATGAAATACGATCTTTATTCTTCTCTGCCCCCGTTCGGTGAGGTCAGTAGCTGTGTGTCAGTGCCAGGGGTGGCAGAGCTACCTGCACCGACAGGGTCATCTCTGCCTCCGTGTTCCTCTCTGGGCATCCTTACTGCCGCCCATCACAAGAAGACAAGATGCTTTTTTTTTAAAACCGTTTTAAAAGAACAACTTTTTCCTTTTTGTTTTTTTAAGTTCTATTTTCATGGAGTCAGAAGAACCACAGCTCAGAAACATCGCCTTACTGCAGATACAAACCCAAATGTACTGTAGCCTGGCTGGTGGGCTCCCTCTCGCCCACGTGTGTGAGTGGTAACAACTCGGTGTATGTAAAGAGGTAATTATGCTCTTCCTGTCCTACACTGAGTGCTGCTCCTTTCCTGCTTCCAGCCATCATTGCGGCACAGGTAATTACTGCTGGAGAACGGTGTTGGGGGGCGTTTGCTTCCTTCAGAGTTTGTTACGTCTTTTTGGAGCGTGGCGGCAGGAAAAGGGATCGAGAGGGGTTCTTTTTCCCAACTGCAGTTACAGTAATTACTAGACCTGCCCTTCCTAGAGCTGCACCCAGATACCCTTCGTCCCGTAAGGGGGAGGAAGTAGCCTCAGAAATCAGTAATTTGGGTTTTATTATTAACATCATCACCATTATTGTCATTATTATCATCATTTATAGCCCACTCTGAGGGGGGCAAAGCACCTGCTGCTTCGTGAGGGGTTTGGGAGCGCCCAAGACTGAGGTTCCCTACAGCTGCTGGAGCCTGTGTCTTCAGGCAGTTACACACGGGCGCCTGGGATCGGACTGCACGGGCGAGACGTGCGAGGCCCTGACTGTAAGAAAAAGGTTTTCACTCACTTACCTGCTCTTCCAAAGAGGAAGGAGTTGCTCTTTCCCCTTTCTCTAACTTAGCTGGGCAAGGTGCTGGCTGCCTTTTGGCAGCTGTGAACCCACCCTCAGATGGGCTTTTAGGCCAGAAATGAAGCAGCTCCAACACACCAAGAGTTACCAACACCGGCGGTAAGGCGCGCGGCCCCCGTGCGCACACAGAGAGAGAAAGGAGACTTGCTGGGTAAAGCAGCCGCTTGCAAGGAGCTCAGGAAGCTACGTACCGTTTGTAAATTAAGTGTTTTTCTTTTTTATTTAAATCGGTTGCTGGAAAGCATTTTTATCGTGATGTGATGGATAATGACTTTTTTTTTTTTTTACAATATAAAGAAGCTAATGTACCACCAAGCTATTTTTGTAAGAAAAACGGTAGCACGTGCAACGTTTAAACAAAAAAAAAGGGGGGGGGGGGGGGGAGGGAGAAAAAAGTACCACATGTGATTGTTGTTCACAACTGTACAAGTCACGGGAGGTCACCCCCAGGAGTTACCAGCTCATTCACAGTAGTAAAAACTCTACCCATAGTTTTTAGCCTGAATCCCCCAGCATCCCTCCCCCTCCTCTGGGAACGCACAGGTATCTGTCGCATGGTCCACAGCAGGCCAGAATGTGCAACTACATCCACCTCTGTAACAAGGCTTTAAAAAGAACAAAACCAACCCTACGAACAAAAAACCCACCCCAAAGGTATAAATGAGTCTGTCGTACACGTGAAGGAGGGAGGGGGCCGCAGTGGCGAGAGACCCGTGACCCTTCATCCCACCGAAGCACACGCTCTTTTCTTCTTCTCTTTAAAACAAAACAGCTAATGAAAAAACCCAAACAAAACCTCTGCAGGGCTGGAGCGCAGGCAGAGTCCGTGCTCTGTGTGCTGACAGGGACAACGTGCCAGGGAAGAGCCCGTGGGACAGCTCGGAGCCGCCTGTGCCGTACCATCCGCACTGAAGTAAACATGGACCGGAACTTGCCTTTTTTTCTTTTTCCGTTTTTCTTTTTGTCTGTCTTTGGTATTGTTTTAAAAGTTGCTAGAGATGCATAGACACCTGAATGAGGAACTGAGTACAGTTTCCAGGGAGGAGGAGATACTGGGGAAGGTGGTTGGTTTCATTTTTGATGGGTTTTTTGCTCAGGGGTGCTGAGTACCATTGGGAGGAGCAGCGCCCGTTCCCCTTCCCTGCGTGGAGTCACACCCAGAAGTTCCCGAAAGCCATGTTTCTTTGAAGGCAAAGAAAAGCGTTCGTTCCCTGTCCGCGGCTCTCCATCTCAGCCTGGTGAGCGAGAAGGGGTGTGAAACGGAATGGGAATCCTCCAGAATCATTTTCTTTCTCTTCACTTGCGTTATCTCAGTACATCTTTGGATAGTTTTCTTTCCTTCTCTTTTTACAGTTTTTAAAACTTCTGTGGTGTGGTTTGTTGTTTTTTTTTTTTAAACAAAAAGCAAATGCATCCAAAAAAATTAAAAACCTCCCCTCCTCACGCCTATGTCTCACGCTGCCGAGGGAGGCTCTCCTGGTCTCTCAAAATGCATTACCTTCAGTTTGTGCAACTGAGTCTCAGTTCCAGAAGCAGTCAAGGGCTGTCCTGCAGTTAAGATGGAGGTTTCGTGGTGTCGTTGATCCCAGCAATGATGGAGGGGTTTCCGTTTTCCTGCTTTGGTGAGACGCGGCTGGCGGAGGGCAGGCCGCTGCTGAAGGGGGAGGCCACGCTGCCTGTGGAGGATGGCCGGAGCTCGGCCGGGGGCAGGTCCCGCTCCGGCGGCCGTAAGCCAGGAGGTTGCAGCGGGAAGGCCATGGGGAAGCCTGCCATGTACAGAACTCGGCCCACTCTCTTGGCAACCTGTTAGAAAAAGAAAAAAAAAGGAGGAAAGAATTGCAGGGGGGCAAAAAGGGATGAGAATGTGCACAAAGTGTCTTTAGAGATCGATAAAAGCTGCGTTTTCATGCAGCAAGCCCAGGCTCTGTACTCCAAAGTGAACTGCAGACCTACCATTCCCAATCCACCAAAAACCCCTTGGCGACCTACCAGAGAGGACGAGGGAAGGTTTGCTCCTCTCTCCTTTTCTCTAGAGGACTCTGTTCTGCACTAGTGCTCCCTGGCTCTGTAACACTGGGCACTTTGGTGCACAGCCCCAAAGTAGAGCTGGAGCCGCAAGGCCCACCCTAGGTGTACCCAGGCTAAAGATGTGCCGGACTTGCAGCGCAGGCCCTTTTCTTGCGACGTGTTTTGCGCGCGTCTGCGTTCTTTGGCCAGAGCGAGACCGAAGGCCATGCTGAGGTGCAACCCAAAGCCGAACCAAGTCCAGCCTCTGAGCTGAAATAATCTGGGGAGTATGGAAACTTGCAGCCTGTTCGCCGGGCTAGATGAGGCTGCATGGACAACTATGATGGTGCTCTTCATCTTTCACGGACCCCAGCTCACGCCCTGCGTGAGTGAAACGCGGTGGTGGCAAGCAGCGGTGCCTAGGCCACCTCTGCTACGCGAGGCTTTGGGAAGGCGCCTGGCCGAGGCTGCCCGGCCGTAGCTGCCCGCAGGTGAAGAGGGCTGACACTCCTGCCACTTCGGTTCTTTCATTAACAGGCCCCACTGGATGCACAATTTGGGAGAACTCCTCTGCTCTCCTTTTGCTAACCCGGCCCAGGTGCTGTGCAGCAGGACAGTAGGCGATGTCCGCTTGGGAAAAGCAGGAGTAGCTGTTGAGGGGGGCTGGTACGACAGGGTGAGGGAGAAAAATCCCTGGCTACAGGGTGGCTGCTGTTAACTGCGCAGGAAGCTGTAAGCCTGCAGCCTCTCCCTTCTTCTGCAGCACTGAAGAAAACTCTCCTGAAGCAGTTCTCGCCTCCCAGCAAGGGCCAAAGGCCCCACGACTTCCCAGCACCTACCCAGCTGTTTCACATTTGAGCTTAAACAAAAACACAGGCTTGTGTTCAAACCAGACAACTGCGGCATTATTCAGTTAGCAACATCGGGCCTTTGCTCCGCGCTCACTCCCCCACCCCCCTATGCCTTATTATAGAACTTTAAACACTATTGATTAAATCGAAGCAGGGTTTTTCTCGTTTCAGCCCGTATCTCATATTCCCCCCACCAAAGCCGATCTAAGAATGGCTGTGAGCTATTTGGCCTTCTCTGTTTTTTAAGAAACATAAGAGTTTTATTTCCTACTGAATTGACCCACAGGGAACAATTGCCCACAGAACCTTTTTATTAGACCCCTCATAAACAGTGAGGGCTGTAGGGAAAGTAGTAAAGTTGCTCTTATTGTTTTAACATAATGTAGCAAATGTATAGCTTGTGGGTTAGGGAAACTGCCAGCATAGCGACTGTCTGTGCAACCCATGTATGTGCACATGCACATTACTGTCATAGCTGTTTGCATGACATAATCCCCTAGGGAATACAATAGCACAGCCTGTTCCTGACATGTGTCACAAGCTATTTTCTGATCATTAAATGGAAAAAAAAAAAAAAAAAGAAACTAGCGAAGATGTTGTTCTAGATTGGAGTCCAACCAAGGGGAAGTGGAGGCAACCGAAATGGAAGTCACCGTGACCATCACCGCCAGCTATGGAGAACAGCAGAGCAATTGTAGGAAAGCAGACGGCTACAGGCAGAGACTTGGGAGCCAAGTCATGGAGAGGGGGGAAAAAAAAGGTATTTTGAGAAGAAGAAACATTGCTATAAGGGCACAACAGCAAAGTAGCCTGTTGAGGAGAAAACAGAGTCCCCTAGAAGAGAGAACTTGGCTAAAGCAAGAGGGAAATACAATTTCTGCTTCCAGTGTTTCAAAATGCAAGTGAACAGCACAAGCGGGGGGAGGCGAGGTGTGCGCTGGGGGGGTGGCACGGCCCATCGGCAAGACCAGCACGCTATGACTAGCAAAAGAAAGAAATGTTGCAGAAGTCTATTACCAGCACAGCAGAGAAGGGAAAGAGCTGGTCCATTACTCACTGGGGAGGGAAAGTAATCAACAGATGATGCTGAGACGTGTTAAATGCATTTGTGTTTCAAGCCTCGCTAAAAAGGAGAACTGCCAAGAGCCATCTAGTTACAAGGAAAATGAGCAGCAACAGGACTTGCATCCAGTCCAGAAAAAAGCCACGACTGGTCCCCGGGATGGCTTTACCCGGTTCTTTAGGTACTTTGGGATGACTACGTTCAGGTTCAACTGATTTGAAACCAGCTACGTGGCCTCGCCTGTTCACAGCTTTTCTTCTTTTTTGGCCGGTATTTGTGGGAACAGCCTAATGTGTCTTTTCTAGCAGGAGCCGGGCCATTTTCGGAGTTTCTCACTGCATCCCTGTTACTCCCTCCCACCGCTTGTCCTGAACTATTTGCTTCTGCCCCTGGGCACTGAACACTGTCCGTGTTTTCTTCCTGAAAGAGTTATGTGACTGCCTCCAGATGAGGATATAGAATGTTTTGGAGGACAGAACAAGCTTTCTTGAAAACAGAATTACAAATAAATAAATAAATAAATAAATAATCAAACAATTATTGCTTGATAAATTCTGTTCAATAAACCAGGTCTCTCGACAGCCCTGTTCCAGCTAGGGACAACTTCAAAGCGTGCCGCTTGCTACTGCAGAGGAGATTTTCCTACCTGTGACCTTATCTTCAGCGCCGGTCCGAGTTTCAGCCCCATATTGTTCAGTAAGTGCTCTTCCGTCAGGAGGGGCAGGGTCTCACCGTCAATAGCCTGCTCTCGGAATACCTGGAAGAAACCAGAACACAGGTCCAGGCTTAGAAATGCCGGTGACGTATCTGATGCGCTCGTCTTGCCCTTGCGCAGAGGGCACCGCAGAAAAGGCAGACTCTAAGAGCCTCAGCGATGCAGTAGGCCCTTATGGGTACACGAGAGGTGTATATAATCCTGGATCCACGGCTAGGAGCCACCACGTAAAAGGAGACACGTGTGGGAATGTGAGTTAGGGCTGGTTGGGCCAGTTTAAATAAAGCAGTAATTTTTTTTTCCCTTTTTTTAATGTTGGGATGGGGTGTGAAGTTTTTTCTCTGGGGAACGTCCCCAGGTTTAGCAACCAAAACAGCTGCCCTAAGTGCAACATTACGAGTAAGCCCAGCCAGTAGCGTATGACAGCGGATTTGAGAAAGAAGAGTGACATGCCCAGGGGCCCTATCCCAACTCCAAAAAGGGCAGAAGACATAGGAGAAAAGACAAGAATCTAAATTTTGGCAAATCCTAGGTCACTCACACGTGTGTGGATATTTGGAAAAAGTTGACCCAGTAGACTTCAAAAGTATTTGCAGTCTTCAGTGAGGCATATGCAATTGAAAAGGAGGAACTCGCTTGTTCATGCATTTCCTTCTCAAAGCTGCTAATTTCCAAAACAGTCTCCAGGCAAAATACATAACCAGATCTGTGGAGCACATTCTGCAGGTTAGATGGATTCATGTGCAACACTCCGTTTTGCACCTTTTTTTTTCTTTTTTCTCCCTCCTCTGCCTGCCGTGTATTACAACCACTCCTAGAGCCTGCGAGCAGCCTGGAGAACACAGCCCGTCACGCCGTTTGGCAGTGCCTCCTGCTACCCAGCGCACCCACTGGGATCCGGGAGGACGAGCCCTCCTCACCGGTCTGTTTTAGCACTAGGCCCTTTCTTTTTCCCCAACACTCCTAGCGCCATGGACTAATAAATATCACGGTGCCGCCGTACTGACTGAGGCAGCCAAGCGGTACCACGACACGGGGCGTCATCCTCCCGCGTCACCTGCGCTGCCTTACGGCCAGGTTCCGTTAACAACGCAGCGAGTCTCGTACCCCTCTCCCGGTTAGCTGAGCGAAGCAGAACCTGGTGATGCGCACACGTATAACCGCAGCGATGACAGCAGGGCTGGTGTAGTCTTATAAAATGGCAGTTTTGTATGAACACGCTCCGATACACCCAGCCACGCAAAACGGTACCATTTTAACACATTCTTAAGGACAGGAAAAAAATACTTTGTTTTGCCTCTATCTATTTCAAGTGACAGGGTCATGCAAGAGTTTTCCACCTAATACCTACTGTGTCATAAAGGTTAAGGTCTGGATACGTGGTCTCATTGCTCCATTCTTCATATACAGAGCAGGGCCACGCTTACACCAGTCTCCCCACGTGTTTACTCTGGACGTACTGGCTCAATACTTGAGGAGTAAACTGCCGTCGTTTGGTAATTTAGCCAGCAGGTTCCCCGTGGTTCTGGGAGAGGTCAGTCAGACGCCTGGTTTTTCTTACCAAACCACACCTCCGCTCCGTAGCATTTTCTTCACACCCCAGCTCATACTGGATGCTCCCCCAAATGAACTGTCCGTGGGGCCTGATCCCGCTGTCTCTCCATAGCACTATTATTACTAAACACTATGGCGAGGGAGGGGGTTTCAGTTTACTCTAACGGCTTCTTTTTCAGCAGCAGACTGTAGCCCAGAGCCAGCCCTTTGGAGAGTGGCAGCGGCTGGTAGAGCCAAGGCAGCTGAGCTGCTGCAAGTGGTTTTTATTGCTGGACTCCACCAGCAAAGCCGCTCGCGACTGCAGCATGTGTTTCTGCTCTTTGACCTAGCAAAGCTTACTATACCGATTTCTTTTCCTTCCTCCAAAGCCAATGTGGCTGGGAGCCAAAAGCCTCCCTTTGCTCGGCACTAAAACCCTCCACAAAAAGCCTTAAACTTGAGAAAAGCATCCCCCTTGGGTGTCCCACCGCAGGGACTTGATCCACTGCAGGGACAAAGCTGAATATTGTCAAGGGCTGAAATCAGGAATGGCAACTTTTGTTTTTGCTGAAGTTTTCTTGGTTGTCTGAAACATGTTTCTAAGGGCACAGCATACCACCGAACCCTTGCTGGGTTTTCCTGGCAGGAGAAGCCTGCAGACCAGTGCCAGACCTCCCCGGCAGCTGTGGTTTTGGAGAAGAGAACACAGACAGCTCTGCCGTTTAGAGCCGCGGAGCTGGGTCACCCTTGAACACTGGCATTTTCACATAGTAAAAAACCTGTTAAGCATATAACCATAGTGCATAAAAACGCATCATCCCTTAAGCCATGCGCCCCCTACGTAGTGCAACATAGCAAGGCCACGCCAGGAGGCTGTTTACAGCAGCTCCCATTATCGTAAAACATTTTGGTTGCAATGCACTGAGAAGATTGCTGAACCTTTGACTCGGCGAGCTGTTGATTTCTTCCCCACTGGTATACCAGGAGCTGGCACGGAAGGTGTAAATGGATGATCCTTCTGCAAGGTGGTTGTGTTAAGATTTCGGCACATTTCCTACCGGCCTAATTCAGAAGCTTCCAGGCAACTCTGATCTGCGTTCCCTCACACCGGAATGCAGACAAACTGCAACGCCACCAGTGCAAGAGCACACTGATCGGGCTGGGGGGAACAGAATGCGAGTAGCTGCCTATTTTGGTTCTAGAGCCTTTTGCTTGAGCTCTCTTCAACACATACTGCAGCCCACACACGTACGCTCCCGAAGCCATCACCCATCCCCTTATCATCCTCACTAAATCCAGCTCCTGAACTCCCCTCTACACACGCAGACCTGCCGCTTCTCCCTCCCGTAAACACCCATCCATCCACCATCTTTTGTTAACCAGTGTCCTTCCACAGAATCATAGAATTGTTTTGGTTGGAAGAGACCTCCAAGATCATCGAGTCCAACCATTAACCCAGCACTACCAAGGCCACCACTAAACCATGTCCCTCCCTCTCTCCGTAATCAGAAACTCACCCTTCTCTGTTCCACACACTCAGTCACGCTGATCCACTCCCAAGCACGACCCAAATCTCTGTCGTTCCTCTTGGGGAATGTTACATGTACCCCATCTCTGTAACAAGCATTCACTTCCCTAAATGCTGCCTCTCGCATGCACGCACAGCTGTTTGCTCCAAAGCAGCACTGGGTTTTCAGGCAGTTTTAACAAAGCATGTTGTGGCGGGATTAACATCGCGGTTAGGGGGCAAGGAAGGACAGACTTAGGATTGAAAGCACGTTATCCTGTCACCTGAGCAAGAAGGGGGAGGTGTGAGGCAATTCCAGGTTTCCGCTTCCCCGTCCGCTCTGGAGGGATGCAAAAGCACGCACCTTCCCCATGGCACGCTACCAACTCAGCACAACCTCACGGGAATCGCTTCCCTAGAGCCAGATACGCACACTGCTTTCCTAACAGGCAGTCCCAGCAGCAGGGGTGCTGAGCTTTACCTTTCTCAAAAAGGCTGGGGACGGGCACAAGTTCTGGGAGAGGCCACTCGCCTAACGCAACTAACAGGGAGAGACAGCGAGCGGCAAAGAGGGGCAGGAGGTAGATTTTTAGAAACCAGATTTCAGCCAGCCTGGATGTCAAAGCACGGCTTTGCACTCCTCAGCTGTCAGTCAGGGAAGCTCCTCTCTTGAAGCAGCGTGTCCGGAAAGCTCGACTCCTGCTCTCCTTCCTCCCTTTCAAGACCTGTTCTCAGCCTAGGATGTCTCTCTGCTGAAAGGCTGGATTGTCCTGAACTTTGGCCCTCTGCCGCTCTATCTCTGCTACTTTCAGTCCCTCCCTCCTAAGCACACTATATCCTCTTTACAAGGCCGTCCCAGACAGCTCAGGAATCTGTGCCTTCGCAGTTGGTGTGTTCTCTCAATGGGGCATTTATAATGGACTCTAGCAGATGCAGAAGCCAAAAACACAGGGTTGTTTTTTGTATTGCACCTCACGACCTCACACTGAGCAGGCTTTATGAAGCCCCCAGTACTGACGGATATTTCAACTCTGCTATAATGAGCTTAAAAATCACAGTCACCATCACTCCACAGCGTAAGCATGGAGGTTACTTTGAGGCTTGTGCAGGCAGGGTCTCTCGCAGCCCCGCTCTGCCCTCACAACGCTGTGGGTGCAGCAAGGGAACGCAGCACCTTCTGCCAGGCTGGCTGGTACCGCGAGCTGCCCACCCGGATCCAGGGACTACCTGGGAGCCCATCCCACAGTCCAGCTGCTCGTCACAAAGCCACTGCCCTGTTCAGCTCCACGATAGAGCACAGGGCAGCTTCGAAAAGCATGAGCTGGACAGCGAGAGGTAAGGGACACTAAGAGCCACCAACCACGACCAACCCTGCAACTCAGATGCCCCTACTCCCGTCCTCTCCTTATTGCTATCCTTCTCCAAGGCCCATCACACACCTTCCCGGGGTCTTCCCCAGCAGCAAGCAGCTATTTAGCAATCCACTAGGAAACAAACAACAGAAAATCCACTAGGAAAGAAATAAAAAGCTTTAGGCCCTGCAGGGCTCTGAGACACACCTTCTCCTGTGACAGACAGTGCGAGTAAAACAGGCACAGATGGGAGGGAGAGAATAGGGGCTGGCAGGGAGGACGTTCCTCCCGTGATGTTCCTGAGGCTGTTAAGAGATTTACCTGAGTGTACTCGGTGCAGCCAGACAAGTTGGACACAAAGCTGCACACATCCTCCACCGTCCATTTGCTGATGTCTTCCAGCGCAGGGCTTTCCTCACCATCCAGAAACAGACCTCCCATGGTGCCTGGATTGTTTGGAGTTGGGGGGGTAGGAAGGAGAGGAGGAGAAAGAAACATAAATCATTAAAATCCCACACGGACAACAACTAGCCTGCAATCTGAATATTTTTCTCTAGCCACACATTCATCTTTAATGACCTGTCAATTAAAGCACTGGGCAGGGTCAATTCATAGGCCTCTTCCTCCTGGAGGTCCCCAGCTTAGAAAGGGGGGCAGGGGAAAGGAAAAATCCCAGCTAATGCATTTCATGTGTTTAATGTTCTTCAGCTGCAGGGAAAAAAATAGGGGGAGGGGAGAGAAAAGAAAAAACCCTGAAGGAGCGTTTCTCCACACGCACCGCAAAGCGGAAAACTCTGACTGCCCTGTGGGTTTCTTTCCCCCAGCCCTTCTCCTGGCTACGTGCTCCGAATGATAACGGGCCCCGGCACCTCTCCCTGGTGGCCCACTGCCTTGCCGGAGCGTGAACCGCTGGAGAACGCCTTGTTCTTTCAAGTGTTCATTTTCAATCCACCCCAGCCTGAAGCATCCACCGGATCGGTCTGTCCCAACGCAGCCGCTGCCTCAGAATACACTGCCCTCCGCTCCACCGCAGGAGCTGGGCACCTCTCCCGGCCCAGCATCTGACGGTGACGGGATGACGGGATGACCCCTGCCAGCCCCCGCGACACTCTGAAGACAGCACAGCTCAGTTCAAGCCGATATGCCAATTCTCCGAAACGCAACAGCGGTTCAGGTCCCAGCCCTGTCAGCGGAGACGAAGGTGATGGGTTCCAAAAGGGTGGAGGAGAGCCCCCCCGCCGCCCGCGCCTGACAGCACGGGACGTGCACGCGGGGAGAAAACCGGACTGGAGCCGAGAGAGGAGCTGGGGGAGAGGCACAGAGAATAAGAAATGGCGAGAGAAACGCCAGCCAGGTAACTCATATCTACTGTAGGCTGTAAAAGGGAAAAAGCAGAAACAAGTAATGAGGAAACCTGGTTCCAGAAAACACCACTTCGGGGAAAAAAAGGCATTATTCAGCTGTGGAACTCACTGCTGCATGGTATCATTGAGACCAAGAGATCAAGAGGACATTTATAGGGATGTGAACATCCATGATTACAGTGGGTAGAGAAAGAGTTTATGAGGGGTATAAACTGTTACGCTTCAGGGCACGAAGAAACAAATTACCAGAAAAAGTATTTCTCCCAGGGGTCTATCACGACAAAATTATCTGTTCTGTAGGCTTAAGGTTTTTCCCCGCGGCATTTGGTCAGCACCACGGACGTAAGCCCTTGCTGCGACTCCTTTGCTCCCGCCCGCAGCGGGTGGGATAGCACTTCTGCAGTAACGGCAAGATAAAGCGGGATGCAACAAAACCGTGGTGGGGAGCACAAGCCCAGAGAACGAGGAGCGGCCGGTTCCCTGGGGGAACGCACCAGGCCAGAGGCAAGAGGCGCAGAAAGAGCAAACAGCAAAGCCACGGGCCGAGTCTCCACTAGCTAGTTGGCAAAGCCACCAGCACGGTCCGAGGTAACAGGAAAAGGACAGGATTTACAGAGGAAGTTATCATGCCAATAAGATGCTTTTAAAACAACAGCAGTCTGCACAAGAAGCAGTCAGACACTATGTAATCATTTCCACTACATTTCCGCTCCCAATTTCCTGCTTCCCTTCCCAGCCTCACCCTCCGCACTGTTCCCGTAGCTGCACCACCACTTCCCTCCCGCCGCGCCGCCTCCGCTCGGGGAAGGAGACAGCCATGCCCTGCCTGCAGCCCGCAGCCCCCCGCACAGCCCCCGTGCATCTCCCAGTGCAGCAACGACACAAGGACCAGCAGCCTCCCGCGGAGAGGGCCAGCCACTGCTCCCAAACACCCCCAGCAAACCGGGATGAGTCCGCATCTCTCCTTACATGCACGGGCCAGCGCAAACAGACAAGTGCCAGCTCCAGTGCCAGAACATCTGGCTGAAGCTGTGGAGAGACAGGAGCCCTCCAAGGCCCGCTGCCTCTGCCAGCTCTACCTGTCCCTCCGGGACGGGGCTTCCCTCCCTCTCCCCGTGCCTCGGGGACTCAGGCACGTCTTTGCAGGCCTCTGCCAGCGCTTCTTACCAGCCCAGGACCAACCACCACCAGACTTTTCACACCCACTTCACATCCTTAGTCTCTACCACAATCTTCCCTTCTTGCAGGCACAGGGCCCTCTCCCCTCCAGCCTAAGTACCAGGCTCGCAAGACGCTCTGCTCGCTGCTCCCCGGGACAGCTCTGCCCGCCCGGGACGCGCTGAGCGTGGAGAGCTCGTTGCCCCCCGCCTCACCACCCCGGGCCCCGCTGGAGGCCAGGCAGCTCCTCACTCTCTTCACACCCCTCCTTCTTTTCCAGCTAGAAAAAGCTTCAAATACTTTTGTGCGCCTGATAACAGCTGCGGAGAAAACAACCAGCTTTCCTGCGAGCTAGGCGCTTGTCAGCGCGGGAGGTGGAGGCAGAGGCCGTTGCCAAAGAGCCAGCGAGCACTTTCCTTCCCCTCGCCACCCCCAGCTACCAGGCAGACAGACAGATGGACACGAGCCCTCATTCTCATTCCTATTGCATTCCATTTTCCAGGAGACAAACTCACAGCTGCTTATGTTAAAATTCACAAAACACTCAAATGGCTGAGGGTTTTTTTCCTTTTTTGCCGTTTCAGGGGAGGGTTTTTCTTTCTCGGGGTGGGGGGTAATTCTCTTTCTCCTTTTTGGAAGAGTGGCTGCAGCTTGGTAAATAGAGGAAGTGAAATTGAACTCAATTATTCCAGGCACAGTCAATGCTCGGGCGAGACACCTCCATCTGCAGCCAGAGCAAGCGTCTCTGAGGGGATCTGACTGTAACAGCCAACTGCTTTAAAATTAGGTACTTCCTTATTCCAAAAGCAAGCCAAGGATTGAATTGCAGCAACACAGCGCTTGGGAATGAATTCTCCAGTCACCAGCCAGCCAGACCCATCCTCAGGGTTTAACCTCAGCCTGCACGGAGAGAGGCTGGTCAGTCCCCGCCAGCCACGGGCGCTCGCCAGGTCCCCACCAGCGTGGGCAGAGATTTAGCCCAGATGCTGCGTTCGCAGCTGGCAGGGATGAGGGGGAAGGTGTAAGGCTTCCCTACGGTCCCTCTCCTGCACGTGTGCTCGCAATCCTGGAAGCGCACCGAACGCGGGATCATTTGCAGGGTTACCCACATCACCAGCAGAGCTGGGCTAGCAACCGCTTCTCCTGCAGAAGCCTTTCTCCTCTGTGCTTTTCTTTCCTTTGTCTCTTCGTGCCCCCAGAAGAAAGGAAGGGAGAGGTCAAGACACACGCAGATGCACACACAGTAAGCCTGCTGTGTCCAAGAGTGAGGGCAAGCCAGGCCCGCTGTATGGGAACAAGAAATATTTTCCACGTACCCACACACAGAGAAATATAATACGGCCAAAATATTTATCTCGGAGAGTTTGTTTTCCCTTCCCATTTATACCAGGGAACCAGGGACCGACTGGTGGAAATATTCTTGGGAGGGGGAAGGTAAATACCAATACGTTGGATTCTGGCCTACTAGCAATTTCTGTGCCACAGAACTTAAAAGCTAGAGGGTGGAAACCTATTTCCACTGAAGTTAGTGGCGAAACGCCCCTGTTCCCTGCAGAAAAGCCCCAAACCTCACGGTGACTGCAGAAGAGCTCAGCCCTAGTAGCTCCAAGGACTCAGTCGCCATTCTGTGTACTCAGCACCCCTGAAGTCAGGGTCGTGGAGCCTGGTGTTCAGGCGTCCCCCCTGCCCTTCTGCTCCCACCTCAGCTCTGTCACCGGTCTGAAGTCACCCGAAGCAGGAATAACCCCAGGAAGGACTTCCGCAGAGGGACACAGCTCATTACAGTGGTCCCTCTGGCCTCAGTGTCTAATTTGCAACTAGGACAGGACCAGCCCTCAGCACACTGCATCCAGCCACTGGCCCTTTCTAATTTTAAAGTCCCTAGAGCAGAAGGGCTCCCGTCCTTCCTCCCGTCCCTCCTCGGGAAGACACTGCACCATCTGCTCCATCTCTGGCAGTCCGGACAATGATAACAAATAGGTGCCAAGTGGCTAGAAGGGACGCACCTTCTATTATAATAATGACATGTCACTGGATCCTGCTGGACTGCGAGGATGCATAAAGGGCAGCATCTATTCCCTGCCAGGCCTCCTCTGTCTTGCTCTATGATAAATGATGGTCCGAGAGACTGGTAATGGATTACAGAGCATTTCACCAGATGGGGCCCAGCGTGTAGGGACTGAAAAGAATCCATCGTCCCAGGCCAGTGTCTTGTAGACAGGTGTCCACGTAAAAGCCCTCACCACCTATGCCGCAATCCATTTATAATTTCCCTCCCTCCTGATATCCAGCTGCTTCAAAAGAGAAGCCCAAGGCGGAACAGGTCAAGGAGAGCAACCCATCCCAGTAAGGGAAACCTCTGCTGCAAATCCAGCAGCCAGGCTGCAACGGGGCCGTCTCTGCTGCACGGAGACATGCGAGTTTTTGCTCCTAGCATCACAGGGGGACAATTCAGGTGTCAACTGGGAGACCGGTGCGCAAAGCAAACCCACTTGGAAGTCAGCCCACCTATGGGTTTAATCAGTTTTGCTACCACTCTGTAACCCCTCTCCCATTCCTCTCTGTGCATGCACCCCCCTCCTTCCCGGACCCCGGAGAGGGCTCGGGTCATGGAGCAGCACTGGAAGGCTTGCGTTAATTGCTCTCCAGACTATAGATCGATAGAAGGATTTTAGCCTCCTGCACACTCCATCCTTCACCTTTTCCAAAGGACAGGGCTGGAGGAGGGTGGCAGGAGGAGGAGGGGAGCAAGGCTGCTGAAACCTTGACGAGATGAGGTCATCGAGCAGCCGCCAGATCCCCAGAAGGCAGCTCAGGGAATCGACCCAGCTCTGGCTGCCTCATCGATATTCTTCCCAGTAGGGACAGAAAACAGCTCTCTGCCTCCAAAGGAGGAACCTCCCCTTGCTGGAAGACCAGAGGAGCTGCCTGAAGCTCAGTGGTCATTTTCAGCCAGCCACTTCTCTCCTCTCCTCCTTCTGGCTCTTCCTTTCACCCTGCCACGTTACCTGCCTTGTTTAGGTGGTTACTTTATAATACCAGCCTCCACCGTACAGCCCAACATCAAACAATCCAGGACAAAAGAGCAATCCTTGTGCAAAAAAGGATTACGGAAATTATCTGGCACCGAGGGAGAGGTGGGTGCAGTTCTGTCTGTCTTCAGGTGGTTTGTGTCCCCCAAGGGCCAAAGTAACACATTTTTCATTGACACGTTACTCCATCACACCCCACCATCTCTGCAGCATTTGGATCAATACAGCCCTCGATATTTCCGTTGCTGAACTCCCAGCTCCCCTATCGACCTGCTGCGCTGCACCAAACAAGATGCCCTGTCCTCCCAAAGGCTGCTTCAGGTGAGAGCTTTTGCTATGGAGTTGTACAGTGCCTAGCACAACAGGGCCTAAACTCAGTGCTGCTGTCCCGCAAACAGGCGATATTAACAGCCACAACAACACGTGAAGCTAGCCAAAAGCAAAAGAGCCCTCAGGAAAAGACCTACAGCTCTGGAACAGGCTCCACAAATCAGAAGTGCCTGGAAACTGGGCAGTGAAACACAGCCCTGATCTTTGCCGAGGCCTCAAGACACGATCGTGATATAAATTTGAAGTGATAATAATAAATGGCCTATTACAGTAACTCGCGCACTGCTGGGGGAGGGAGGAAACCCATCTACAATCCAGGCCTCCCTGCAGAGCCTCACACAAGCGATGAGCACCACAGAGCCATGCGTTTCCCTTTTTAATGGCTGGGAGAAAAAGGCTCCTGCGAGGAAGCCTCAGCAGCCCAAGGCAGCAGGAATATTTATCGTGTTGGCCACCTGCCTGTCATAGAAAAATCGCTTCCTCCTTCCTGGTTGGAAGGCAGCTCTAATGAGCGATGGGCAGCCGCCTTCACAACCGC
The DNA here is from genome assembly GCA_009819775.1 of Phoenicopterus ruber ruber. Classification (NCBI taxonomy): domain Eukaryota; kingdom Metazoa; phylum Chordata; class Aves; order Phoenicopteriformes; family Phoenicopteridae; genus Phoenicopterus; species Phoenicopterus ruber. The sequence goes on along the minus strand of CM020235.1, from coordinate 5,896,421 downwards.
GGCAGCTCTTTGCATAGAAAACAGGCAGCCTCAGCGACCCACATGCCATGCCCCCCCTTTTTCCCTCCTCCACATGGCAGGAGGTCCTACCTCCTGCTAATTGCTCAGCCAAGTAATTAGCTGCGGCAGATTTTGGCTCTTGGCTAGGCTAGCGGGGCTGCCACCCTGCTCTGCCCACAGGAGACGCCGGGGCAGACCAGCTACCCGTGTCTGAAACCCCACTTTGTACCTCCTGTAGCCGCTGCTCCCGTCTGGCTCCAGCTCTGCCTGCCTTTGCTGCCCACCTCCATAGCCTGCGGGACTGCGCTGCTGGGGACCAGAGAGCTGGCAGCGACTTCCCTGCCTGCCTGTCCCATCCAACAGGCACCAATCCAGCTATACCAGTGCCTGTGAGACTGAGAAATACACCACAGGCAGGGGAAAGAGCCCAGCTACTCTGCTCTGGAAAAGGGGCACAGCAGCGGTGACTCTGACACCTCCAAGGGCACGGGGCAGCCAAGATGCACAAGTCACTGCTGGGGAACTCTTTGACACCCCATCCCAAAGGTGCTGTCTCACTTGCTACCCTGAAAACTCCCCAGATGTGACACTCAGCAGGGAGGAAAATGCTGCAGCTTTAATCCTTCATATCCCTCTCCTCGAACCATGGCAATGCACAGAGGGAGAACCGAGCATGTGGGAACCAGCCAGCCACCCTCCAGCCCTGCAAATCCCCAGTGCCGTCTGCACCTCTCCCTGCAGAACAGCCTCAGCCTCGCAGGGCAGATCCAAGAAACCCTGGGAAGCTCCCCTTCCCTTCCTTTGGCCTGCTGTATCTGGGTGTTTCTCCCCAACCTGGGCCCTCCAATCCCCACTGGTTGGAAATCCCATGAGCGCAGGCCAACAGTCTTTACAGCCTTTCAGGCCACCCTTCCAGATACAATACTTCTGCCCTTTACTTCGTAAGGCAGCACCTTGCAGCCATCAACAATTTTTGTTGCCTCTCCCTGAAGCCCTCTATAGTTTACTGGTGTCTGTCCTGAAACGTGGCTTCCAAAGAAGGCCCAATCAATTGCAAGATCCCTTAGTCCATCATGTTGGACTCGTGCTTGGGACTCACTTTGTCCCTGCTGGCCCCCTTTATGACCCTTGATTTGCTTCACTGCAAATGGAGTCCTTTATACTAATTAAAAGAAGGTGTTTGGTTCCCTGCAGAGAAAAAAGAACTACAACCACACTGCAGAACAGGAGGGGGAAGAGTCCCACTTTTAGCACGCTGCAAAACATGTCGCTGCTCCAGCCAGTAAGTCAGTGACGGGCCCCCATGCACTCACCTGCATGGAAGTACGGGCTCATCGTGTAAGGGAATCCGAAGGGCAGCGGCTGAGGTGGTGGGATGGAGGCTGGCGGGAGATATTTCACCTCGTTTTTGTTGATGCCTGGGCCAAGCAAGTGGCTGGGGGACTCGGCGCTCGAGGAGCTGCAGGGAGCATTTTGGCCAGCAGCCGCTTCACCCAGCTCCTTGGCCCCTTCACAGACTTTGCCCGTTTCTTTGCACTCCTTAAGCTCAGCGGCTGAGCTGCTGCTCTCAGCCTTCAGGCTCTCCGGCTTCTCGTCGCTCACATCCGCGTCGCTCTCAGAGTCCTTCATCTCCTCATCGTTACAGTCTGGCGCGCCGTCCCGCGCCCGGGGCTCCGCCAGCTCCTTGGCCTCGCTCAGCCCCTGCGGCTCAGCGCGGTGGTGCGCCGATTTCCGACTGCCCCGCCGGGGCTGCTCCTTGGGCGGCGTGGCACTGCTGGGGACGCTGGGGTTGAGGGAGAGCAGGGGAGTGTTGTTGTGCCGCAGCACCAGCATGGCGTTCCTCCGGGAGAGCTCCTCCCGCAGCGGGTGGCCCTCGGGGATGTCGTGCACGTTGCGCAGGGCCGGGTGGTCTGGGGGCAAGCCGGGATGCAGGCTCAGTGGGTCGCCAGCCAGTAGCCTCTGCCTGTGGAGATTCTCCAGCTCCTTCTGGCGGATGATCTCGGCCGACATCTCCAACCTGAATTGGGAGAGGCAGAGAGGGAACGTTGGCGGGGCGCGCTCTGTGAGTAACTTGCTAACCCCCAGGCACGCTGAACCAGAGCTTGCAGGACCAAGGTGTCGCCTCCACACCCGCACATTGTTTCCATCGGTCTCACTTGGACACTGCTCTGTCGCCTGTGCACAGCTCATCCAACGCAGCACCCCATGTTACTCTGCCTGCTGCTAGGAAAGGGAAGGAAAAATCCAACCCAAGCCCAGGCAGGCTAGCCCTCTACACTCTTTACCTTGCCAGGTTTTGCTTTCGTAGCATCTCTTGCTGCCGCGCAAACATCTCTGCTTGTGCCGGCTGTAGGAACCCGTAACCTGGGGACAGGGAGAACAATAATACGGGGTTATTAATCTCAGCATTGACTCTTTGCTAACTCAGGGCCAGCTCCCCAGAGGGCTAACTAAGCAGGAAAGGGCAACCAAGAGCTGCCTTTTTGTTCTAGAGCCCATCTATTCCCTCTCTCCCAAGGCAGTGCAGCCTGCTGCTGAAATATGGGACCAGGGAGGCTGGTGGGGATTAAAAAGAAAGCATCCAAAGCACCCTGCTCCTATCACTGCAAAACAAGGCTGAAGTCAGCACAACGGTAACACAGAAAATGTGTCTGGGCTCTTTGGCTAAAGGACAGTTTGTCACAGACTGCACCTTCACTCGACCCACTTCCCCTGGCTGACTGCAAGCATTTCTTACGCACTCACCTGGCGTCTGGCACAGAGCCGAAGGCACCCCAAGGAAAGGAGGTCTCAAGTGGGGCCCCAGGGCAATATGGGGTGCATTCTGGGGTGAAAGCAGAGGCGGTGGGTGGGATATCTCCCTGCAGAAATCAGAAAATAAATTCATGTTGAAAACCTGGAGGGTCCATCCACAGTGCCCAGAGGGCCCTGGCTCAGGAAGAACATCCTTTCTGCAGGTGACCTGCATTCTGTACCAGAGGCTGTTCCGAGATGCCTATTCACCCATACGCAAAACTTTTAAAAGGGAGAGAAAAAAGAAAAGAAGCAGAACCAGAAGGGGAAGAAAACAGCCAGGACTCCATAGGTTCTACATGTTTCCCACCTTGATACGTTTGCTTCTGCGGCCTTTCAGCTGGGCTGTTCAAAGGGGTTTTGGCTGCCCAGGGCTCGCAAAGGCAAGGCTGAAGATGCTGCATCTGCCCATCCCCTTAGCAAGCTCAGGTTTCTATCTCAACTACCTTACATCTGAAAAGGCATTCTATATTTTGGGAGCTGGAGAGTGGATCTGGGAAGACTTTAAGGCATCACTAGCATGCCTTGCAAAAAATCTGTGTCCTAGCTGGGACAAGGGGTGATCTTTAACTCTGGAGAGAAAAGCTGTAAGTGAGGCAGAGAAAGACACAGACAGGAGAGCTGGGGAGAGGCATGTGAGCAGGAAATGCCACGGGGTCAGCGGCAAGGAGTACGACTGGAGAAGGGGTGGGTGATGCTGGCCAGAATGGGTAGAGCAGATGTAAGGTGGCAAGTAAGCTGGAAGAGGCAGGTTTGAGGGGTGGGGAAGAGGACAATGCCTGGAATCAGGCAGGTAGCGCTTGCTTGCTTGCGGGAGGGGGCAAAAAAAAAAAAAAGGCAGGAAGGGAATAAGAGCCAAGGTCTCCTCCATTAGTCAAATCTGCCCTGGGAGCCTGCAAGCAAATCTCTGCTTTCCGGCTGCACGTCTCTTAATTCCTTTTGATGGCCACTTATAACATTATTACCTTCACCAGGGCATCTAGAGGCAAAGCCAAGTGCTGTGCCGTTTATTTTCATTTTACAGTATCTCCCTATAAAATCTGCTTCAGGAGAGACTGGAGGGCAGGAGAAAGGGAGCAAGAAGGTGCACGTGACTTTGCAACAAACAGACTATACACACAACCATGCTCCCCCTTTCAGCAGGGGGATGACGTGCGAGTGCGGGATAATGTGAGAATCCCAGCCACCCATGCCCCCGTCCCACACAGCTGGGGATGGATTACCACCACGGCCCAGGAAAAGCCAGACAAGGACTCTTTAGGGATGAGGTGGGCAAGGAAAAGATTCCTGTCCTTTTCCTAGACCTTCCCGGTGTAGTTTTATCCTCATTCTATGCAACAGCCACTACAAAACACTGATCCACAGCACAGAACGGGCTGAGATTCCCCTCCAAAATTCCTCCTTCTCCCTACCCCTTGCCCATCTGCCTGTCTCTGCCTCCCCCCTTCCCGTCTGTCTCTACTCCCCTTCTCCCCTTCCCCTGGCTGTCTCCGTCTCTCCTTTCCTCCTCCTTCCTCCCCTAGCTCTCCTCTAAACTAATTGCACAGCTCGCTGTGTCTGGAGGAGAGCCACAGATCGATCCGTCGCTGTTGAAATGTTAATGCTAATCGTATAACCGCTCCGCCAGCACCTCGCACTTCAGTGGCAGCTCCAATTAATCTCAGGTAACGCAGCGCGTGACCTTCGGCTCAGAACCGGGGCAGCAGCCAAGCGATGCTTATGTAATTACACCATGAAGTGTGTAATCACCTGCCCTAATCCCCGAGGCCTCACAATTAGCCGAGGCCTCGGTCGCTGGGCTGCCAAGTGCTTTGCCACCCCGGACAGCCTGCAGATGAATAACGGACAATTAAAGCGGCATGACGGGGGCTAGGAGGTGTCCGTTCGATCGTAATTAGCTGTAATCATGGGGAGACGAGCCTGGCAGACGTGCTGTTCGTTTTATAAGAAGCAATTTAGGAAATCAAGTCGCTTTTAACCATTCCGTGGCCAGGCAAGCAGTGGCCATGCCCTCCCTGCCTTTTATAAATGCAGAAAAGGGGATCCTGTGCGAGAGATAACAATGCACAGAAGCCCCAGGTGCAGGCTGCACACGGGGAGCTCGGAAGGAAAAGCTAGAAACAAAGGGAGCTTCTTGATTTTGGCCAAGAAGAGACAATCTGTGCCCAGGAAGCATACTGTTTGATGGGGATCAGGCCTGGGCACTGGAAAATAAAAGGTTCTCCCTTTGGTGGCAGCCCAGTGTTAATCAGAGGCTATTTTTATGCTTTAATGTTGCACTACAGGGCCTAACTCTGATCCCTAAGGAATCCACATCTGCTCGAGACCCTGCAGGTCATTCCCTCTGTGCTCTCATCAGAGCTGTGCAGCTTCCCTGCCTCTCGGGGCCAGGGATCAGCTCATACTTTGGCCTGGCCGGTGAGCGGTGCCCCGGCTGGGGAAGGGGGGTGGCAGGACGAAGCAACTGCTGCGGGACCTGATCACGCTGCCACGCACACGGCTGAGCACAGCAGCCCGCGGTGGCTCGGAAGGGGCTGGAGGTAGTTGTAAGAGGGGCTGTACGAAACGCATCAGGAGCGACTTCAAACGTGAGAGGTCAGTCGCTGCTCACGCTACACACGCAACACATGCTGGGGCTGAGTCCAAAGGTTTAGAGAATTCAGGGAGACACATTTACACACGCTGCCATCACGCCTGCCGGACAAAGCAGACCGCACAGAGACCCCAGAGTTGTTCTCTCAGCAGCACTGGAGCTCTCCACCAAACATGCGCATAGGACAAAGCTGCTGGGTGAAGCCAGATAAACAGGACCAAGCAAAGGTCCCGCGACTGGCACTGTTACACCCGTGGAGTCTGTGGCCTGAAGGCAGAGAAGGGAGGCTGCATGTGCGCAAACAAGGAGTCATTGCACCTCTCCTGCCATCCCCCTAACGCTCAGCATCAGTCCCCAGCAGTAGGTAACTTAGAAAGAAAGCAGGTATGCTCATAAATATTCAAGGACAAGGGACTCTTCTCCCTGTAGGTAGAGCGATACTCCCTAGCTCATGCCGCAGAGTCCCCGAGGAGCAGTGATTCACACAGCCTGCCTCACCACCAAGGCCAGACGCTTCCTGCCATCCCACAAACCCGGCCTCCTGGCCGTCCAGGCACAGAACCTGTTGGAGCCTGCCACTGCTCCCTTCCAGCCCATCTGCCTGGTCCTTGGCATGGAAACCTGGCACGGGAGGGAAGGAGTACGACCAGGTTGTGTCCTGGCACAGAGCTGGGAAGCCCTCCCAGGCTGCCTGGTACAGACACAGCCAATTGCTTCCAAGCAAGCTTGGAAATGAACTGGCAAGCCTGGAGTAAAAAGCCCCAGAGACCTTAACAAAGGCTACAGTGCTTTTAGATAGACGTGCACCAAAACACAACCCTTGCATCCTTTCTCAGGTACGTATCAGCCTTCAACCCCCCATTAATTTCCTTCCTCCTCTTCTTCCACCTCTCAGAGTAAGGGCTGAATTACAGTTCCATACTCTGAGAATGTGAATTTAGCCCTTGGCAATTACATCTGATAAGCCTTGTCCTTACCTTGCAGAGAGCAATTCTGTGTTACTGCATATTCCTTCCCCCACCCCCCCCTTTTTTTTCCCCCTAATATGCCAGCTGGAGGCTTGTGAGCAGGGTATTAGGGGATTTGCACTGCACGCTGCTAAATTTGATATGTCCTTTAACAGGAGACAAATGGTTCACAAGGCTTAAAAAGTATCGACTTTTCTTTAACAATAAGCACTAATGGCCTTCAAATAATCAATATTTAAAGTCATTATGGGGTTACACATTATACTGTTAAAACCAAGCCTTTCACTTTAACCCCATCATATCCTCCCAAGCCCAGAGCAGTGCTCCCCCCTGACTCACTCCAAGCTCAAAAGGAAAGCTCAGAGCACAGGCTGTGACTGGAGATGTGAGAGGGTCAGGAAATGCAGATTGAAACCGGCAAGGCATGGAAATAAATTTAGAACGGATGGAAGAGGGGGAAAAAAAAGAATGCATGAAAGCTCTGCTTTCTTCTGCTTTGCATTTGATAGGAAGAGACACTTTAAACCTGAGGTAATAGGCAAGCAGCACACAGCTCCTTGCTGGTTCGCCATCCGCAGACACTGTCTGTGCCAGGAAAGGAAAATAAATAAAATGAAAGGGCTTTCTAAAAATGGTGTTTGGGATTTCCAGGCAGAAAGAGACACGTACTGGCACTGCCCTTCTAGGGCAGCAAGGAGGCCTGGACACAGAGAGGGTCTGGTTTATGCTGCCAGGGGAAATCGCTCTCTCAAAATCCAAACTCGTGTTAAAACCAAATTAGTTAAATCAGGTCAAGCTCTTTGGCCTTTGCTCTGCATAACATTCAGCGAGCCGGGATCTGGTGAGGAATCCTCCCAGTGCAAAAATCAGAGAAAGAGGGATACAGCATTCAGAGCTGAGAGGGGGATGTGAGGCTGGGATAGGTAAGAGTAGGAGAGAGAATGCATCCAGAGAGGACAGGAGAATGTGCCCAAGGAGCACGGGAGCGAAAGGAAAGCCTCCGCAATGCATGGGGGGGGAATTAGGTGGTGAAAGAAAAAACGGTAGCAACAGCAGATGGAAAGAACCCAATCCAAAAATCCTTGCTGGGTATTTCAGGCGCATCTTTGCGCAGAGAAAGGCCTCTGGCTGATGCATAATGTCTGTCAGCTTACTGCAACGGAAGGGCAATGAGTGCATCTTTGAGACTCGGCGGCTCCCACTCCCAGAACACTCTAGCCAAAGGGATCAGCTTGCCAGGACCCCAGCAGATCAGGATGCTGATGGCATCTCACGCAGGCAGTATTTCTTGCTCCTTGGCATTCCTCCTAACTTCACCCCATAATCATCTACGGTCCTGGAAGATGAATTGCGTCCCTAATGCTTCTTATAGACAGTACCAGAGAGAGTTGAATGCTATTACCAAAGTATCTGCCTCAACACTTGCCCTTTCTCTGACTATGATCTGCCTTCTCCCCCTCCTGTGAGAGAGAGGCAGGTTCTCCCACACAGACTCCATGCCATATACCATACGCATGTGAACAAGCTCCTACCAACTCACAACACAGAACTGATGCATCATATTTAGCCAACAAGCTTCACCACACTGATGACATTGTTAAGCAGCTCGTCCAGCCTAGTCTGAGCACCTGTGCAACACCTTCCATTTGCAGGGTATCAAAGTTTTTCCTTAAAGGGGGGTGAATGCAAGTGTTCCCTAGGCTTCATGCCCTGCGAGCAGCAGTCTGCTCAGTTCAAGAGTACAACCAGGAGTGAGTTCTGCAGCACGTACCAGGAGATGAGCACCCTGCATAAGAGCACGCCAGGCTAAACGACCCCAGCAAAACCAAGTACACTGCCAACAAATTTTGGAGACAGGATCTAAGGAGTAGGATCCAAGTAACTCTGCATCTCTGCAGGGCACAGCCACCTGCCATTTTTGCAGGAGACAGAGCAGTTTGGAGATGGGAAGTACTCCAGGCTGGAGTAGTTACAACGACACCTTTTAGCTGTACCCTTTCCTCTTCCAAGTCTTTTTATAACACTGAACTCAACAATCTTTTCAAACAAACCACCAGGTCCTGGCGCTCTACAATCCAAGTCTGAATCAATCTAGAGAAGGATCTAGGAAACCAAAACCATGAAACCAAACAGATTCTCAAGCCTGCAGCTTGAGTCTACTTCTGGCGAGACGTATCAGTTTTACTAACTCTTTTCGACAGATGAGGAAGCTGGAGTGAAGACATGAAGGGACCACTACTCTGCTAAAAGGACCTTGGAACCTGGTCCAAGAAAATCCATATTCAGTGTGTCTATGTGCACACACGAGTATCATCCCCTTCAGAGCCAGTACCCACCTGCCTGCCTTCTGCTTAGTATCATTAAACCTACCAGCCTGCTTCTGACCAGCAAAGATGGATGCCAACTAGTTCACAAATGCCTGAACATACCCATCTTCCCAAGCGTTCCCTAGCTCAGACTCATCACCCACCTCCTCACACCTCGAAACTGGAAAACTGTATACATAGTTCCCACTAGCAGGCAAAGGTCTCCGCATTCCTGTCTTTGCAAAAACAGCAGCGCTGCCCTGATAAATAAAACTGGGTCACCAGTATGGGTTTTCCCCCCTTGCTTTGCCAGACATAATGGCTGAAGTCTGGAGTGGCTAATTATTCTTGCCCACAAAGCTGCTGCACTTGAGAGCTGACCTGATCCCCACAGATCTCCCGATAGGAAGCTGAAATGGAATTTTAACACCATGCCAAACAGTTCACATCCCCCTGCATCATGCGTTATTACTTCTGCTCCTGGGAAAGAAGATGCCGTAAATCTACCTACAGTTTGCCTACGTACGTGAGCCAGCTTCCTCCGCTGCCTTCTCCTCTGTCAGTGTCTACCTGAACCTTTTAAAATTTCTATACCTTCATAATAAAGGTGCACAGAGGCTGCTTTGATTTACCCTGTTGACAAAGACCATGGCAGCCAAATACAAAACCCAAGGCTAACAACAGGGAGAATGGAAGGGAGACGTTAACCCATACAGTGCTTTACTGTTTTACAATACGTGGCGACGGCTTCTCCTGGCACACCTAAAAATGCCTGTGGTGCTTTGGCAAAAAAGCAAGAAACAGTTTGCACATGACAGCTCCAACCAGGCCACTTCTGAGTAGGAGCAGAGTGATACGTGCTGACCCTTGGTGACATTCAGGTGGCTGCAGACCTCTGGGGAGAAATAATGATCATGTGAACTAGTATCAAGCAGAGTTACTAAGCCACGACTATGGGGCATAGTGGTGGTAGCTTCCCGTTTCCCAGCAGGACTCCCCAGCTCTGCTAACCAAGGATTATCACACCCGAGAGCCTGGCCAAGACTAAAGGAGGCAGGCCACACAGGGCCTTCTCACACGCTCCTTGTGGGAGCAGGTGGCTGCAGAAAAAACAGGCAGTCTGGTCTGCCATGCCTTGGCATGGCGAAAGAAGGAAGCACGGGACGTGCCCAGCCAGGCCCACCATGGTGATGTTTCACATGGGTTGTCCCAAAGCTCCTTGGAGAACTACTCTGCCCAGGCATTTCGAGCAGGTCCTGTACATGCGGTCTGAGGTGAGAGCAGTGTGAGAAAACAAAACCAGGGCTGGTAACGTGCTATGAGCCTTGTTTTGGTCTGCACAGAAAAAAAGACAGCTTCTTTGTTCCGGTCCCACCAACACAGCCACAGGCTGGTCTTGCTCATAGGCAAATAACTAGACCTTTACAAGTGGGTGCAAATATCCTTGCTCCGTGCAACATGCCGCATTATACTGCTCTTTGAACTGAGGAGCTCAAAGGCCTTCTCAAACAGTAAGTACAACCTGCTTTCAAAATGAGAACCACTGTCACCGTGCTGCAAGGGAAACGGGGACAGAGCGACTCCTGCAAACTTAATCCAAGGTCCCACAGATATTTCTCTCAACATCAAACGCCCTACGTGCTCCTTTCCCCCACCTCACCTCGCCAGGATTTTCCTCTCACTTATGCCAATGCAACTATTCATAGGGCTGCTGGGAGAACTGAAATCGAGATGAGTAGTGGTCTTTTCCAACCATTAACTCCTGGCCTTCAGGCTCCGTCCCCTGACCTAAGGAGTAACTTCTCTCTCCCTCCCGTAACTGGGGAGGAACACCCGCCCTAACTCCAGTCCCCTCCTTAAACTGCTAGATAACACCCTCTTCCCAAACAATTTAACACTTCCTGGCCTAGCCCAGCTCCACCAGCTCGAACACCTGTCTGGCAGTGGCAGGCACCTCTGGATTTGATACATATCTAATTCATTTTCAGTTTGCCCCTCCTGTGTGCAGCACCTCCCCACAAGCAACCTCCACCCTTCCGTACGTGCCTTTTCAGCCAGGCCTCCGGCTGGCCTGGCACTTCTCCAGGCCACACATAGCTGGAGAAATTTTCCTGATGACTGGCTGCACTGAAACTCGTCTATCTCTGCATTCCTCGCAGGTCTGTCTACAATCCACATGGACTGGGTTGGATTTTATTAGGTGGGTTAGCCAAAGTACACCCTGTAGGAGAAAGGTTTACCAGGTCTGCCCAGCCCCTACGCATTGCAAACCCATCGGTCAGAAAGAAGGAAAAACAGACAGGATCTCCGAGGCTATAAATGGGGGGAGTGACTCTGAACTCAACACATACATACGCACGCTCTAGAACTAATATTGCAGCCTGCTGCCTGCCCCCACCCCGCGATGAAAGACAAAAAAGTCCAGACACTAGAGCCTTTCACGGCTTTGTCCCGTGATACCCAAAGCCTTCGCGTCCCCACGGCTGCCAGGCCCTCTCCTGCCTCTGCTGTCCTTGTCAGAAACGCACGCAGCTTTAATTTAATTTCCTTCTGAAATTCTTGATTGTGGAGGGAATGGCTTATGGCACAGAGCAAGATAAATGAGCTAGAATTTCCGGAGGAGGGGGAATCAGCTTTCCAACACTCCTATCAGTGGTAAAGGGAAGCCGTGGTTCCTTCTTCAAAAAAGAAAATTTCTTCTCTTTCTATTCCATCCTTCAGCATTTGTTCTCTTTCATTATTCGGGGATGCTATTAAATGGAAACTTAAAAATCTTAACTTGCTTTGTGCCAAAGAACAGGTTAAAGTCTGGCATCTGCTCTGGAGACCCAAGGCAGGATCGGGATTGTTCCCACCAGCCAGACAGTCCCCAACCTGGATGCGAACACGTATGCGCACCAGCACAAATCACCCCCCTTTGCGTACAGACGTCCCAGCGTGTGGCAGGCACGCATGCAAAACCACACTTGTGCACCTGCGTAACGGCCAAGGGTGCAAACGCCGAAGGAGACGTTAACTCATCACCCTTAACGCATCACCGGGGCAAATCAAATCAGCCCACCCCCACGGGCACCGCTACCCTCACCCAGGCGCACCCTCCCCTCCGGGACCCGCGCCCACGCCCGTCCAGGCCGGCTCTGCGGGTGCACGCCGGTCCGAGCCCCCCCCGCCCCGTACCCCCGTGCGATGCCGCCGCGGCTGGAGCAAACCCCGCCCCGGGGCGTGGGTGAGACGCGGCCGGCCCTTCCCCGTCCCCCGGCGGAGCCGCCCCCGCGGTACCTCTCGGGGAAGTGGGTGTCCCTGTGCTGGGGGAGGCCCTGCTTCCTCCGCTGGCTGGAAGAGTTGCTGGCCGAGGGGATGTGCGCTTCCATCGCGCCGGGGTTGCGCGCCGCTGCCGCCGCCGCCACCTCTTGCCGCGCCCGGAGGAGATCTGGGGAGAGGGAAGGGATGAGCTGCTGCCCGGCACGGGCCCCGCCGCCCCCCCGCACCGCCGCCCCGGACCCACGGAGGGACGGAGGCACCCACCGCCCGCCCTCCGCCGCGGGGGCTGCTCCGGCTCCCCGCCCGCAGCCGCGCACCGCCGCAGCCCCGCGGCGGTAGGGCTGCTCCGGGGCTGCTGCCGGCTCCCCGCGGGCGACAGGGCTGCTGCCGGGGCTGCTCCCGTCCCGTCCCGTCCCTCCCCGCAGCCCCTCGGGCGACAGCCTGCTCCGTTGCTCCCCCCCGGCCCCCCGCCCGTCTCCGCGGTGCGGGCGAGCTGTCAAGCGCCGGGGCGGCGGGGGAGCGCGGCCGGCCCTGCGGCTCCCCTGCCCCGGGCTGCCCCGGGTACTCACCCGGCAGAGCGGGCTCTTAGCGGGATCCGCCTCCGCCGCCAAGGGAGTTTGGCAGCGGAGGAAATTGTGCAACTACGGGAGGGGGTGGATTGCTGTTTAATTGCCTTCCTGTTGGAGGGAGGGAAGGAGGGAGGGAAGAAGGGAGGGAAGGATGGATGGGGGGAGACAAAAAGGAGAGAGAGGCTTTCCCGAGCCACCCGCCTGCCCCCCCCTCCGTGGGCGCGTAGCCCCGGGCCGTGGCTCGCCGCGCACGGGGGGCGGCACCTCCCGGTCCCCGAGCAGAGCCGCGGCGGCACCTGCCCCGGCCCCGCCGTGCCCAGCGGGGAGGGGAGCTGACCCGACCTGCTACCGAGAAGCCAGACGCGTCCTCCCGCCCGGCCCGGGAGCGCGGCCCCGGCCCGCGGCCACCCGCGGAGCCCCCGGCGGGGCGCACGGGCGGCGGCGCGCAGCGGCTCCGCGATCCGCAGGCCCCTCGCTGGGCACCGCCGGTTTTAGCCGGCCGGCCCCGGCGCCCCCCAGCCCCCGCGGGCAGCGCTCTGCGCCCGGGACCCCCGGCGGGGCAGCGTCCCCCCCAAACCCACGGCCGGCGGCGGGACGCCCCGCGCTGCACTGCGAAGCCTTCCCCGCTGCAGCATCTCCCGCTGCTGCCAAAAGCAGGGGATGGGGGGGGGGCTGTTTCCCTGGGTGGCCCCTACCCCCTCGGCCGGGGAGCACCCAGCCGGGGAGCACCCAGCCCTGCTGCCAGGTACGGCCTCAGTGTTGCAGAGCACCAAGGGCTATTTTCTTAAGCATTGCCAAAACCCCGGGGGATGCTGCGGCCCTCACCCAGGCAAGGGGCGCCAGGTCTGTCCCTGCCTAGCGCGGCTCCGCTGTAGGACAGTAAAGGGCTGGGCCCCAGAGCAGATGAGGCTGGGGTACAGAAAGGGGCCCCTTCCAGCCTTAGGCACAACACTTTGATCAGACCATCAGCTGCAGGTCAGAAAGAAATGCCCCCCTCGTTAAACCTGCACTGCCATGTTACCGTTGCAGAGCCCTCTCCGTATTACCCAGGCAGACTGTGCAATGACAGGTTATATGCATGTATACTCTTTCCAGGGTGGGTGACAGCATAGAGAAGCTGCCCACGCAAGTGCCATGTGATGGAGAACGCAGGCACGGCCAGACACACCACAGGCACACGTTAATGGGGATCACAGCATGCTCCAAGGAAGAGTAGGCAATGCAAGTACAGCGGGCTTGCTATTGCACTTGCCTTCTCAGGGAAGAACGCAGCTGGACAGACCTAGGAGAAGGTCTAGTGACACGGACACCCATGCCAGCTGCGCCGATAGAGGCTTTTTCCAGAGTGCTACTCTCTCACAGTTAAGCATCAGGAGTCCCTTAGTTCCTGTATCTATGTGAAACCCTATACACAACTTGCTTATGTCCCACCACAAAACCTCTGCTGCCATTCACGTGGTACACAGGAAACACATACACACAGGCGCACACTAAGAGGAAACCTCCTTCATACGCTCACTGTGCGCCACTCTGCAAAAGGAAACCAAAACACAGCTGGGGAGAGGAGGAGAGGAAGATTTATCTTAATGAACACACCCTGGTCAGGATCAACTCGCATATTGAGATTTCAAAGCACTCCACATCCAGCAGCATATTAGTCCTCTTCTCACAACTGATTCATAAAGCTGGATTAATATAAGAGTGCTGCGTGACCCTGGTAACGACACGCTTTCCATCTCCTTGCCTTTCTTTATACCACCACGCTGTCTTCCCTTGGTTCGGGACATCCCAGCCATCCATATTCCTATTAGCCACAAGATGTGCCCAGCGCAGCTTGAGCTCCAACCAGTCACTTCATTGCGTGTTTTGGTGATGGTCAGGGCTGAAGCCCTGTGGTGGGACTGTAAATTGGGGTGGAAATGCTCACACAGCTGCTATTTTTGCTGGCAGGAAGGAGGACATTGGTACCCGAACGTTTCTAGCCACATTCACACACACACAATCCCCGTCCCCACACCCCCAACCGAGGGGACAAACATTAAAATGACGTGCAATTTTGCACTGCAAAAGTATGTAAGAAATAGCGAGACAACAAACCCCAGCAGCTCACATAAAAAGCCTGGAGAATTCTCCAAGCCAGGGACCATGCACCTTCAATGTTTATAAATTAATTATCTGAAAAACCCAGGTCACTCCTTATTGCCACAGTGCCTGTAATTTAGAAGTCTGGCATGCAGCCAGTTCCAGAAGCTGCATTGATCCTGAATGACCGCAACAACCCCCCACACGCACACCCTCTCCTCTCCTCTTTCTCTCCCCTCCTTCCCTCCCCGGCGCCCCTACCCCCTCGCACAGCCCCCCCCGAGGATCTGTTATTTACAATCCTGTACTCTGACAGTTGGGAAATCAGATTGATTGACAGTGGGACGCTGGCGGATGGAGGTTCCAGGCACGGAGACAGACTGAATTCAGAATGTGGGATGAATGCCACTGGGAGAATGGGGGCGGAGGAGGGGGGTTGAAAAGCAATTAAAAAAAAAGATTTCTAAATTATTAACATTTTTTAAATTATTAATGTTATTGGTGCCTCCATGTGAGCCCGCAGATAAACTGCGCTTTGTACTGGCACTAATAATTTATAGCCCAACCAGAGCCCTGTGGTGTGGAGACAATCCAAAATACACCAAGTTTTGTCTTGTCAGTGTTACACGAGAGAGTCTGTCTGTGCAGACTCCTTTTCTCCCCCTGCCCACCCCAAAACCTCGGTGTGACCCCTCCCCTAACAAATGCTGATGAGACAATTTAATCATAATCATAAAAAATACGTCAGGCTTTTAATGTAATGAGCTACTTTACTCATTATGCGGGGGGAGACGGGGGTGATACCAGCTGTTCTGCAGCACACGCTCTGTCTGGACGTACGTGTTCCGCGTGTCCAGCGGCCATCCAGCACCCAGGTTAAGTGGTCCATCACGACTGTCTGTTACAATACCGGTACACGTAACACGTTTTGTGCCGAGTACGTGCTCGGTTGTATTCAACATGGTCTGCACAGACCTGCGTGTCATGGCTGAATATTCAGCATTTGCATATCTGCATGTGTTATCCTTTTGTGCACGATGCGTGTTATATACTGTCCTCTCGCATACTGTGCTTGTGTTCATTGCATGTATGTGTGGAAACTCCAGCCCTGTGGTACATGGCTTTGCCACGTACCTATGTATCACGCTTGCAGGAGCTCTGCATCTCTGCAAACATCTGGGACAGCTGAACACCAGACACAGAAGCATGTGCCACGTTCACTAGTGTGCCTCGGCACAGGTTTATGCCATGCTTTTGCTGATAAGCAAATCCTTACTCCACAGCGAAAGGAATCGCCTTCTTGCCCCCAGAGAAGCCAATCAAATCAAACAGAGTGGAAAAGAAGACAGCCTCTTCATTAACCTAACAAGGAGCCCTGGGGATTTACACTCTAGACTGGAAATTCTCCTCCAGCTTTTGCTGGATGCTTCGCTGACAGTGCTTGCGCTCCTTCCCTGGATCACACAGGCAGGTACGTGTCAGCCCCCCATTCTTTAGGTAGGAAGCGGCACAGGAGCTACGGATTCTTGCAGAGCACTGCTTTTCAGTGACACTTCAACCCTCTGCTTCCAGACAGCCGAGTTACGCCCCTCACCCCTGCATCACAGGACTGGGGTACAATGTGTGGCTTTACCCTGGACCAAGCCGAGCCAGCGCCAGCAGGCTTTGCTCGCCCGAGGGAAGGCGAAGTGGGCTGAGGAGCCTTTAGCCTGGGGAGGGATGCTTGTGGCTCCTGCGCTCTGCCAAGCGGTTCCCAGGGTGGAACCTGTAACTGCCTAGTGCCCCCTTTAGGCACAGCCCAGGATGCTGCAGCCGAGCTGGATTTCGCCAGCTTCCTCCACAACCGAGGCAAAACCTACCAGCAATCCTTCAATTCACGCGGGGCCCATTAGATCCTGGTACTGCAGGACCCTTATCCCCTCAGGACACCACTCCAGCCCCAGGACAAGGCAGCAGCAGTAGGCAATATATCTGTTAATGAGGAGGCTGCTTCAGGACCAGTTTTTGGATTTTCCCCTCCTTGCATTAACATAAATGTACAAGCGCCAGCCTCCTTTTAAAGAGCAGAATGTCAGCATCTTCCCTTGAACACAGATATCGGTGCAGAAATACTCCTGTGCTGCTAAAGCCTAGAAACAGCAGGCAGGCAGGTACAGAGGCACCATCGGCAGTGCACGCAACAGGCCCTAAATAAAGAAGGGCTGGGGGGTCCCTCAGGTATCGCTAGCGCCCGGCTCAACCTCAGAGGACCATGCCGTCCTGGGAAGGTCTGGGGACAATTTCTTAGTGCTGGAAGCTGCGACCTACAGGGTCCTTACGGCAATGCTCTGAGGAAGTCCTCACCAAGTGAGCAACACTGGGAATGGAAGAAGTTCTCTCCCTTTCAGCAAACCTTCCCCTCACTTTCCCACAGCAGGTCTGGTTTTGGCTAGTGAGGACCAGGTTAATCCTTGGTGATGTAAAAATAACTGCTTTCAATAGATGATACCGTGGATGAACCTGTCCCACAGACTTCAGCATTTGCCTGCTAAGCTGTCTTCATCACTGCAACTTAGCTTCATCTGCATTTTAATTGTCCGTAAAATCATAAGACATCTAATTCTCATTAAGGTGAAAGGTCATTAACACCAATTTATGCTATGTCTGTGTGTAGCAACTACTGCACAAACTTTCTAAACCTAGCACTATCAATGCTTAACTAAATCCTGCACCATCATCTTGCCATTTCAGATCCCATCACTAAATGGCAGGAGTATCCGGCACTGCCTACCATCCCACACGCCCCGCCTTATGCCAACACTCATTCCCTTCGCTTCACACAATGACCCAAATCAGACTTACACCGCAGACTGTGAATATGCAGATTGACACGAACTCTTGAAACAAAGGAAGAAAAGGACCCCCTCACCACCATCGCAAAATACACAGTAGTGACGTTGCAGCTAATCTAGTCCGGTAAACAAATGCGTAGCCTCCACAGATAGCTACAGAAGGCATTAGCATTTATAGATGGCTGAGGGTAGATGCCCCCATAGCGAAGGTGGGAGAAACGGTCTGTAGGATACTCTTTAGCACCACCTGTATTCATTGCATGACAAACATGCAACACTGCAGCCCATAAATCCTCCTCACGCACGCAGGGGTTAGGGACATCTTACAAGACTTATACCAAACGGCAAAGCGAGCCCCTTCTCCCATTCGTAAGAGCCCATACCTCCATGGCTGGGCACGGCCATGCTGTTGGCCAGCTGGTAGAGACGTTGCTGCTGCTGCTCTTCAAACGTGCCGTGTTCGTTCAGTGCTGACATCATGCGTCTATAGTGCTCCTCTGGGGTCATCTGAGTCACCGAGTCCTCAAGCAGAGGCGTGTGGGAGTTTTCTGAAGAGCAGAAAGATTTGGTCTTTTTTCCAGAGAGAAATACAGTGGAAAATCACATAAGTATAGGGACAGTGCAAAAGAAAGAGAAAGGGGGGGTAGCGGGATATTAGCACAATTTCCCACAGCTCTGTAGCGTACCCACTGAACCTGATGTACCAAGCTGCCAAATGCAGCTGTCCTTGTGCTCTGAGATGTACCATTATATACGGTCAAGACACACCTACAACGTGCTAAACCTCCAAACATGGGCACACTTATATACAGAAAAGTCTACAGCTTCAATTGCCACGGCACCCAATAATCTCATGAACAACTTTTTTTTTTCCCCCCCCTAAAGCAACAAGCATTATAATAACACAAAATTACCAGCAAGCTCTCTACCCCCAAGGTGGCAAAGAGGACAGGCAGGATGAAAGAGTTCACCCAGTTCTCACCCTTTCATCTTAGGGGACGTGAGTTCTTTTTTTCAACTAATACCTGATCAGACACGCACCTCTTTCCCTCACCTTTCTGAACACCCGCAAGGACACAATAACGCGAGAGACGTTCAGGCACCCAGTGTAGGTGATGCTGACAACCACACAACAGACAGCGATGACAGTCCACCTGCCCAGCTCTTGAAGGGAAGTCACAAAAGCAGGTTGTTTCAGATCTGCACATATGGCTAAGCACCCTGAGGCCATTAAAATTACACCCAACATGCCTACCTCTCCGTCTTCCCGGAATGACTGCGCAGCCCAGGAGGGAGGCGCTTTGGGGAAGGCCCTGCCTGCTCCCTGGGCAGCAGGGATCCCAGTCTAACACTCAGGGAGATAAAACCACAGACGCTTTGTGTTTACTGTAAGCAGAACTCAGAGTAATTACCGTTCTCCGCCTTGGCGGTGGCTGCTCTAACACTATTTTATCTTGGATCTTCCCCACAGGCAAAACCTTTTCATTACTCAGAGAGGAACTCCCAGTAACAATCTAAACAGGCAGAAGGGAAGGGAGGGAGTGGGAAGGGCTCCCCCCTTGCCGCAGTCACAAGACCACCGCTGCGTTCAGTGAATGACAAGACCACCCTACCGTGTGCCCCAGATTCGTGCTCCTTCATCCACCTCATTTCGCAGACAGAGTCCCTCAGGGCTCATGGCAGGTGACTCTGCTGCCAGACTGGCTCCAAATTCAAGGTGGTGGCTCTGAGCACAGGCCATTTACTTTACACCAGCGTCAGCACTGTAACGAATATGCAGGCACTGGACCGTTTGCTGGGAAAAGAGCTGTGGATCTCTCTTGGGTGAGAGACAGGCCCCTAAGCTAGCTATCAGAAAAGATAGCCTGTGGCAAACAAATATAGTCCAAGAGACAGAGTACCTGTAAAACCTGGCCCTGCCACAGCAGCTCAGGGACTGGTTCACTTCTGCCTTGGCCAGAATGAGAGGCCATTAGTGGCAAGTGCTGTCTGCCCCCAAACTCATTCCACAACCAAGCATACAGGGACTCAGATTTTGGGGATGCAACCTTCACACGTCGTAATGAAACCACTTCCTCCCCAAAACATAGGAGAGGCTAATAATAATAATGAGTTTGAGCTGCACAAAGTTTCAATAAAAAAGGGTTGCATCACCAGCTCCCAAGGCACTCTTCCTCTGCAAAAGGGAAATGACTTCAGTCCCCTCCAACTCAGGTCAGCCATCCAGCTCAGCAAAGATCCTCAATCAGCACAGCAATTTGTGGCCGTATCTGCAACCACTGATCTCTACCCCAGTGACATGTATCTGCATCTCGGAGGCCACAGGCTTCCGGTGTAAATCACAGGTTCAGGGCCTGCTTCAAGCTAGCTAGTCTCAGGAGCTGGGTTCCCACCCCATACTGTGTGCATCACACTTAGAAACCAGACCCAAGAGAAGGAGGCTGCACCAGATGACAGCCATGCCATGCCTGCTCCCTCCCACTCCCCGCCTCCAGTACCCAAGCCCGCAAGACACCCGTGGAAGGAGCAGGGGGTGGGAGGGAGAACTCCCTTCCACGTCTCCTTCCCGCCAGGTCACCCTGCGGGCCAGATGCCCACATCCTCCTCCGCTCTCTTGCCACTCCTGCCACCTCCCCCAGGAACGCACAAGTGCACCAACTGTTTCAGTTCCCTTCTGATGCTCTTAACCAAAGGTCTAAGGAGCAAAGCTGCATGCCACAGACCTCATTTAGAAAAACACCGATTTCTTTTTTTTTTTCCACAGCTGTGTCATTAGAGAAAAAAGGAGGGGGGAGGGGATTTAATAACACTTAATTACCATAAACTCTATCCGATCAGCCACAGAGCAGATTTCAGGTGCAAGGAGGGGGGGGAGAATGGGGGTGGCAGGGGGAGGCTAAGAGGAAGGAGTCGCCCAGGGAAAGGCTGGATTTCCACACTTAAAACTTGGAAGATTTCACATGACTCAGCCAGCGATAATTCCAGCTCTGCTGAAGCTTTGCTGTCTGCTTTTGTCATTACCAGGGGGTAATGCGGAGACTGATCTCGCCAAATCTCTTCCAGCCACCAGGTGTGAAATGGACTCTGGCACGGTCACTGGGAAGGCACAGCCGAGGCAGGCATCTGTTGGGCCTTCACGCTCTCCAGCATGCCTCCCTGCTCGCCCAAGCCAAGGGCAGCCCACCTCTCCCACCCTCCACCAGCACTGCAGGGTCCCAATGGTAGCAGCCACAGGGAACTCGGGCTCTCAGAGGACGTGGGTTTTTTGCTCAGCCTGAAGGACACATCATTGCTGCACAACCCTTTCACCAAGCTTTTATAAAGCTCGTCCTCCCCAAGCAACCCCAGACAAGACAGGAGCACCCAGCCTGCCTGTCTCTTCTCCTTTGCTACGACAAACCCATGACAGGCTGAGGCTCCCTTTACTGAACCACAGTAAAAGCTTAAGGGGCCTGCTGCAAAAGCATCTCACCCCAGGTTTAAAGCCAGGTCTTAGCAGCTTTAGGGTCTTTGCTGCCTGAGCTGTCATTTGCCAGGGCAGAGAGGGCCCGTGCCCGCTCCCACCATACTCAGCAGTGCGGGTTTGGGAGGCAGTGAAGTTGTTAAGCAAGAATGGAGCCAAACATTGTTTCTTCATTTGGCCTAATTGGGCAGCTGCCAAATCCATCAACATATGGATATCCCCCCCCAAAAAAGAGGAACAAATTGATATAGGCTGGATCTGAACTGCTTAGCTGTAGTCCAGCTCCAGTTCTGGTCTACTTCATTAACCAAAGATGCAATAAGATTTTGTTTTGGTTTAAATGATGTACAATAGCAAAGAAAAGAGAATGGCAGAAGGAGCAGCATATGAGCTCATCAGCCCACCCCAGGGGGCGAGCACAACATTGTTCCCTACGTGTGTTTTCCAGCACTTAGTCCAGCCTAGTTCCAAGTCTTCCCAAATGATGAGGCTTCTACCAGATTTATTTTTCAGCAGTTCAAATAGGAACCAAAATACTCTTACTGATTTTTCTCTTTTTGCAATCATTCCGTTTTATTTCATGTCTGAAGGTATCGGAGAAGCAGATCTCCAGACACGCTGTTGCCACAGGAGTGAGGGTTTTACTTGGGGAATTGTCTCCCGGGGAGAAAGCTTCCTCCGTGACCTGCCAGCACAGCCCTCGCTCCGAGCCTCTGATATGCTCGCATTTCCATATTAGACGCGAGAACGTTCTGCTCTGTTTGACAGCAGTGCTGGCGTGGCCCTGTTTCCACCGAGATAGGGCTCTCTTTTGATCTCTGGTGCGCACACTGCGCGCGTTGGGGAGGGGGAAGAGAAGGTTACTGCTTCCCCGCTGGAAGGGTTTCCAGCCCTACAGGTGTTTTTTCACTCAGTCAGAGAGGAGGAGTGATTTACTTGGCTGCCTCTGTTCTCCTTGCCTTGTCAGGCGCAGCCACAGCAGCACGAGATGTGCCGTGGGCATGGGGTCACTTCTCCTCTCCAAAGGGCTGTTTCAGAGACAATACAGCTGTGCCCTGAGCACGAGCTGCATCCAGGGCCAGCGTGCAACGGAGAGGGGGAAGACTCCCCACCTGGAGCTGTACACCACCCCAGGAGAGTGCAAAAGGCAGAGGACCAGCACCCACACAAGTCACACCACCGGGATGGAGAAAAAGGAAGGGTGCATCCCAGGGAGACACTGCAGACCCAGCTCCTACCGGAGGACAGCGTGGGGCTGCACAGGCTACAAAACTCCAATCGGTCCCTGTTTCCCTTCCCACTCCTAAATCACAAACTGCGCTCACAGCATCTGGGTCCCAGCCAAGCTTGGGGCTCCAGCACCATCTCGCACTTTACAGCACTACTGTGCAGCAGTAGTTCCCAAATCCCAGGTAACTAGCCACTAGGGTCCATCATGTTTGAAAATGGCTTGTCACACAATGTGGATCCTTCTGTTTCCAACCAGCTCCTCAGCATAAAGCTGGGAACACAGGGATCGTTTCCCTCCTGGCCCTCCACAGTGCCCACGCCACCGGCATGCCGCCTGACTGCCTGCAGGATGGAAGTCTCCTGGGAGTTCTCAGCTGGAAGGTGCTCTCACTGTTTGGGGCTTAAGACACAGAAACACTGGCTATAGCCTCTCCTTTGAGTCCCTTTTCATAGCAGGCGGCGGGTAGATAAAGGCCCCAAAAGCACAGAAGTCTCTGCCCCCCTATTCAGCCCCTCGCTATTCTGATGCTATTCTAGCATCAGCACAGCCTAGGCTTAAAATGCCTGCCACAGTGTTGGAGAGAACAGGGGCATCCCCAACGATCTAATATAAAAAAAACAGGTAACATGGGAGATTAGTGAAAGACCCAGCTCAGAATTTCCATTCTATCTTCTGCTATTTTAAAGGGCAGAGAAGGCTTTCTGAGAAAAAAGTGGGAGTAGAAAATGAAAATTTGCTTTTATTCAGGGCTTCCTAGGAACGCCTTTCTTAATGAGTTGGGGGAATCCCTGAGTCAGTTAAAGAGCAGGATTTAGAGTCTGAGTGCATACTGCAAAGCCAAGGGCTGCTTATCTGCCTCGCACCACACTCAACCCACTCAGGTAAACAAAAACGGTGGGAAGGCCAGAGGAAAGAAACAGAATGGGATCGTTTGACCCTGCTGCTCCCATGGCAAAAACATCAATTTGTGCAAGTTCAGACACTTTATCAGGGTGAATCCAAATGCAATAGTTTGGTTTCAGATGGCTTGATTAAAGTTTAGCCCATTCTCAGCCAGGCCACATAGGTTGCTGGGACCTGGATTCAGTTCCTAAGCATGCGCTGTCTTGGAATTACAAAGGATACAGACTCAGCAGAAACAGCAAAGATGACAGCAGGTGTATCAAGTGTGTTACAGGAGTCTCACGCCCCTGTATAACAAATGCGTTTTAGAATCTATAGACGCATCCTGCTGGAACTTACCTGCACATCTACTAGAAACATTTCAAGGATAACAGGAATAGGGCAGATGAAAAAATCAAGGAAAACAGGTAAAGAGTAGCAGTATATAGGGTTCCTCTTTACACCTTTCAGAAAAGGTCAGTAAAAAGCTAAGGCACTTTTACTTGTATTAAAGAGTTAACAGGCAGGAGAGGGTTACGTGAAAGAAAATATTTAGTATGTTCTTGGGTAGTGCTAGCAATATTATATTAAGCGACACTAGCATTCAACATCCTCTCAAGAGTATGCTGCCTTTCAGATCATAATTTGGGGACAAGGAGTCAAGAAGAGACAATATACAGCAACATTATGTGAAATCAGAATGCAGTACAGGTCCTTACAATATATCTTTATATAGCATAATATAAGGTATGTAGTTTAAGAAGGCTTCAGGACAAACTGCTACAAAAAGTCCCCTTTGAGATTCCCTGGATTGGTTACTGGGAATATACACCTTGGAGAGTCTCAGCTGCTGGACTCCAAACCCATGAAACAGGATCTAGCTTCAGACAGCTAGTCTGCTTTTATTTTTTTTTTTTAGTGGCCAAAGAGTGCAGGTTAAGCACAGTGATGGAGATGGGTATTACTGACAGCTAATTAGTTTGAACTTAACAACAAAGCCTTTAAGTGAACGGCCTGCAAAACCTCATTTACGCAACCTGGAGACAAACTCATTAACTGCAGGCTCCATTACCCACTCCACTTTGCCAGTCGTAAAGAAAGTTTAAAAATCATGTTTATAGGAAAGAACCATAAGACAAATCAGGAGATTAAAAAAAACAAACAAAAACCAAAACTAAAAAGAGAAACCCTCTGCAGATTGCATCTCTATAGGAACAGTGCCATAAATGCATAAGAAAGAACTAGGCAGCCCTATTCTCCCTGCTAGGCTTCTTTTTTTCCCTTTAAAGGAACAGATGCCAGCATGATAAGCCTGCATGTATCTTTCATATTAAACATGTAATCAAGACATTCTGCCTGAAAAGTAGAAACACCCCTAAAATCCACCTCAAAAGCTGCAGCTTGCTTTTTTAATCATAAAACAATTATTCTAATTAAGAGGCAATCCCTTTCTCGCACTGCAAGCTTCCCTCCGATGAGATAAAGAAAGCACAGTGCACTGGTAGCCTCCTTCATGCACCCTCAGCGCCGGATACTTACAGCTCCCACACCACAGCCTCTTGCAACCCTCCCTTCCCTCCCTCCTTAATTTCAATTAAGTTCCACTCTTAAGAAAGGAGAAGAAAGGGGAAGGGGATGGGGGAGGGAGAAGCAGCACTTACCCTTTGGGGACTCACTTCTGGCTTTCTTGCTTTCTAAAGGACACTCACTGCTGCTGTTGGGAGAACATACTCTTCTCTTGCCTAAAATTTCATCTAGAGGAGAGATGAGAAACCTGAGTATCAGATAAGGTTGTACTTTCCTCTTTGCAGAAGCAACCAGAGAGACTTTGGTATTTTGCCTCTCTCTCTCTCTCTCACACACACACGCAGACACACACACACACACATATATTACAAGCAGAAGAAAAAAAATGAAAGTAAGAAAAATCATCATCTTGAGAGCCTTGATCTGCTTTCCTAATCACGCAGTCCAGAAGCACATAATGACTATTCACACACTGATCAATGCAACGTTTTAAAGCTATAAATTCTGAATCCAGTTGATTTCCTTACTGAGTTTCATCATTTGTTCTGTTGCCTTTTGTCCCCCTGGTGTTCCCACTCCTTTCATGCCCTGATGCAAAGCAACTGGGGGAGAGAAAGGGGAGGAAAAAAACAACACACAAAAAAAGCACAACAGATCTCTGAATCTTCCTACCACAGTATCTCTCTCTCTCTCTCTCTCTCTCTCTGTCTCTCTCCCCCCCCCTCCCCTCCTTCAAAACCTCAAGGTCCTTAGCAATCTTCCCCCTCTAGATTGTACGGAAACACTCAAGCCTTTTGCATTACTGCAGCCCTACAAACCAACAGAAAATATCTAATATACAATTACAGCGTCCCCGAACAGATTTAAAATCAATATCCTCCCATAATAATGCTGGGGAAACTGAAAGCATGATGTTGCATATGGGCAGGAAGGAAGAGACTGTTTGTCACTGCAAGCATCAAATTCTCATCTATCAAGGGCTCGTTAAAGATGCAGCATCTTTAAAAAAGAAAACCTCACAAACAAGCACCATATTTGAGTAAGTATACGCTGCATCTGCCTGTGAGTCAACATGCATGCAAAGCTTCTGCAATTTGCCCAAAGTGTGTTGGTTAAGAAAGATTACAAACCCCCTTGGTGCTATTTATAAGAACAACAAAATTATTCCTGTTCCAGGGGACATTTTAAGCCAAGCAACTGTCCCTCATACTCAGAATCACTCCACATTACTTGGAATTCAGCTAGGCAAGCCCAGGCTCCTGCCTTGGCATTGTATTTATCAAGAGATCCCGAGCACAGATCTGTGGCTGCCACGGGCTGAGCAGCGCCGAGAGCAGACAGTTAACGTGCCGAGGGCAGAGCCTGCCAGGCAATGCCTTTATCCAAAGAGCAAGTCTGGAACTCTGCAAAGTTACAAGTGGCATTTCAAGGTTTTAAAGAGCACAAGCTGCCTCCGATCTCATCTTGCCATGACCCTGTCACCCAGCCTGTTAACAAGACTGGCACTCAGAGACAACTTCAGAGGCTTGCAACCATCCATAACCAAAAGCAAAATAAATACAACAAAACAGTGGCAATTGGAAAGCAGATGGGAAGGGATAGTCAGCCAGCGACAGCACTTCAGTTTTCTCAGCACTTCACATTCCAGGTGTTGAGTCAGCCTTTCAATACCATTTGAATTTTATCAATCCTCCTGCCTCAGTTTACCCTTCAAATAACTTCTCCAAAGCCTCAGACAGTATCAGCTTGCCAAGCCAGCATCAAAGCTAGGAAGTACCTGGCCGCACAGCATAAACAGAGTCACAAGCTCCCTCCCCACGGAACTCTTCATTCTTCATCTTGATTTTCCTGGAAATGTTGGTCTGATGCTGCAAACCCTCAGTGCTGGAGGCCAAGATCACATATCCTCCTCAGAAGTGCTCTCATCCGGGATTTGTGGCTTTGAAACAACAAAGTCCCCTTGCTCTGCTCGCCCCTCCCAGCCTGGGCAGGAGGCAGCAAAACCCAGCAGGGCTTGTTCTCGTGTACTTCAGGCAGAAGAGACTCCACGGAAGAACTGGTGACAGAAGCACCAGTTACATGCGACAGCAGTTAGAATATGAGCAGTAAAGATTCCTTGATTTCA
This sequence comes from Phoenicopterus ruber ruber, assembly GCA_009819775.1. Classification (NCBI taxonomy): domain Eukaryota; kingdom Metazoa; phylum Chordata; class Aves; order Phoenicopteriformes; family Phoenicopteridae; genus Phoenicopterus; species Phoenicopterus ruber. Next base: position 5,869,790 of record CM020235.1, on the reverse strand, counting down.
CAACTCTGCCAAAGCACCTCATTACCCTCCTATCACTCCTTCTCTCTCGCTATTCCGCTCCCACCCCCGCGCGCCCATCTGCCAGCAGACACCCGCTCCGACTAGCACCATGCCCTGCTATTCCCAGACACGCCAGCGGGACAGGTTGCAAGTCCCATCGCACTCCCAACCGGCTGCACTTGTGCAGGGGAAGACCAAGATCGCGCGGCAACTCTGAAGCGGCACCAACTCCATCAGACCCATCCATGCCCCACCAGTCTCCAAAACACCCACTTCTCGTGGGAGCTGCGTGAACAGTCAGGTGTGACAGCCTGCCACCAGCGGCGTGACACAGGGAAAGGTCCCAGGTGTCTTTCAGTCGAGATTTGAACTTGGCCCTCCAGAGAGATCTCACATTAGCGTATTAATCTCTAGGATGATCTGCAGCATTTTCCTTCCAGCATCTCAGGTTCACGTTGTTCCAAAGCACCAAATCCCACACACAGAGTTTGCATTTGGGTTGCACCCCAGCAGTTTTTATGGCAGTCAGATCACAGAAGGAAAATTCCCCCCCCCCCCCCTTTTTTTTTTCCTTCTTCGTTCAAGGCAAAGTCCTGGGATGTGTCAGACACAGCCTCTGCCCCCAGAGGTGTGGGGACTAAATCAACAAGATATACAGTAAGCAAGGAAAAGGGAATAATTATCATCAGTAGCCAGTATTGAGGCACAAAGATCTAACAATCTGTCCCAAATTTACTGAGTCAGTAGGAGAGCACAAAACTGAATACCAATCTTTTGAACTCAGCCCAGTGTTATACGAAGTCATACCCCCTTCTTAGCTTTCTCAGCTGCAAAGCAGGGAAGAGACAGGTCACATTTTCATTAGTTACTTAGTAAACTCACCGATTCCAGGGTACAACCTAAATGGCAATGTATTTGTATTACAGCACCAATCCTTTCCTCTCTACAACTTAAACCACGTGCACAGCTTTGGCATACCGCTTACAACTGCTAAACACGTGCCCTTTTACAGGGCCCTACACTCCAAATTCATCCCTTTACGTCCACATGCCAATCATCCAACCGTTCTCTGCGCCCACACACAGAGAACCAGGACAGCGGTTGAAGGCATTGGGATGGGAGCATCCACAGGCCATCTCCCCCTGACTTTGCAGCAGCAAAACCAAATATGTTTTGCAAATGAGTTGGCAGCATAGCTTCTGGATGTCTTACCACCCTCACAGAGACAGGTTGTACATTTAGAGTACATTGCTACTCATTGATCAGAAAGCCAAAAGAGAGCTCTTTGCTCAACCCACGCACCTGCAGAAGGCAACGCTCCACCTTAGACAGAGGATGGGAAGGGATAGTTGTGGGGAGCTTCCCCGTCTCCCAAATTCCTGCCTTTGCCTCCTCCCTCCTGCCTTCTACAAAGCATTTCAGTTGAAAGGAAGCCAAATCAGGGCAGTTTTTTAATATTAAAGCCGAAACTGAAAGACATTATCAGTAGAACTGTAATGTTATGAAGCTAGGCCAGGCAATGATACAAGGAGGGAGTGCTAGAGGAAGGCCCAAGCATACCGATCACTTACTGCACCAGTGCAACACAGCCCTGACCACCCACACTCCCCCCTAGGTCTCCCGTGCCAGTCCCCAGATCCTGCATTATGTTCAAGGCTCCTGCTAGCCCGACAAGGCAGTACAGAAAGCGATCCAGAGCGGTTTTTGGAAACAAACTGAAGTATTTTCCCCCAAGGTCTAGAAATCAAAGTGGATTCCCCCCCCCCTTTCATGGGAAGAGAAAGTCCAGCACTCACCTGCTGCACTTCTACAGTAAAACATGAACAGAGTCAGGCCAGGAAGGCAGGTCAGCTGGATGAGGACAACACTTCTACCCCATACAGAAGTACCACCCAATGGCTTTGCAACCATAAAGAGAAAGGATGCAGGTATGGCACCATAAAACAAGCTTGTGTAGCAGCCAGGGCAAGGTGTCAGTGAGTGATGGTCACTGACTTTCGCCTATCAGAGACCTTCTCTGCTATTGAGAGGAGCGACTGCACGACCAGCCTGCCAAAGTTAAGTTCTCTCAAAGTGAGCAGGGTTTCACCTGGAGAAGGGAAATGAACAAGTATGAGGTGGTCACAAAATTTTTGCCCTCCCAACGTTGTTACATGGGTGGACTACAGAGTGAGTCCCAATTATGGCCGAGGGCCTGCAACAAGTTTTTCTGCGCCGTGTTACACTACAGACACAACGGGAAGAGATCAAGACCTATCTCACGCTCTCTATCCATATCATTGGTTTTGCTCTGAAAGCTTCTTGGACCCAGAAGTCCTGAGTAAACAGAGAACTGAGCCAACTTCCATGGGAGATCACCCAGGCTCAGATAGCCAACATCTAGTGAGAAGAGAGCCCTTTTTTCACCTCCTTTCACGTTATTTTAAGAGGAGGAAAACGTCCTCCCTTGCCCTTACCTCCCCCATCGAACTTAAACCCTGGAGATGACAATTCCCACTGACCAGTCTGAAATGCCTTGGCAGCATCTCAGTTTATTCAGCTCTCCCCTTTCCTTTGGCACAAACAGGCTGCCACCAGAGGAGCTGCTCTGCTCAAACAACTCTGGTGCTCCGGCCCTGCTGCTCAGTCTGTTCCTGTGCTGAATGTGACAGGTTTGCAGGGACCCTGGAGACGTACTTCCCCAGCGATGGGCTTGTGCCTTTGTAAGAAGCATCACCAGCTTGCCGAGTCCCAGCAGGCCCAGAGCCGCTCTCAACAAAGGCTGGCGTACGAGGGGCCACGCAGTAGGCTGCGCGCAGCAGCGTGGAATCTGGCTGCACATCGGCCCCGTCCCTTGCCAGCAGGAATCAATGGAACAAAGGGAGAGTGAAGCACAAGGTCATGGGAATAACGGGCCATAATTTAACTGAGGGCAACGAGAATGGAAAAAAAAATTATTGGAGAAGCTGGGGGAAGGGAAGCAGTGGGCTTCTGGGACTTGGGATCCTAGAACAATACAAGTGCACGCCAGCTGATGGGGCAGAGTTAGTTCTAGCAAGGAAGGGGGAAATACTGCTGGATCTCCGCAAAGGGGATGTCGAACCACCTGCAAAATACAGGTACCATCCTCCTCCCAGCAGGTCAGCTTAATGGCTTTAGGGACACAGCAGTCAGCAGGCTTCAAGCCTTAGGTATTGCACTGGGTTATCTCATTGTTCCTTTATGTCACCACATCTGTATCTATTTGTTGGTTGTCATTCAGATTTAGATTGCAAGCTCTCCAGGGCAGGAAGCACCCTTCTGCTAGCTGCTGTACCAGTCTTAATAGCACAAACAGTACAAACAGCAGAGCAAGCTGGGCACTCCTGGCTCAGGACTGTCCCTCGACCAAGGTATCTAAGCATCACGCTTCAAGTTCCCTGTGACAAGAGGCTCTTGGAAACAGGAAACAAAGGAGAGGGAGGAACAGGACACACTAATGGTCCCTTACTACAAAGCGAGGAGGATGCAATATCGAGTAATCAAAGGTTTTTTCTTTCCTGCTCGCTTTGAGTGAACTTAACTTTGGCAGACTGGTTGCGCAGTCCCTCCTCTCAATAGCAGAGAAGGTCTCCAACAGGCAGGGGTCAGTGACCATCACTCACTGATCTCAATGCATTACACAGAAAGCAGCACCCCAAAGGTAGGCCTAGTGCCACTAACCCCTTCCTAAATGCGAGTTAGCCACAGCATATATGAAAGCTGCAGGAGCACACAACAAGACAGTAGTTGAGTAGAAGGATTCCCAATGTGTAACAACCATCCTTTCCTAGGCATGAGAAGCAGCCTGCATCCCCTTTCTCAGCTCTAACCACTAGGCCATCTGCCTTTTCTCCTACCAGGCAAGCAGTATCCTGCTACTTCCCACCTCCCTGTGCTCACTCGATTTGCTAGCTGGAGCTAAGCACCTAAAAGGACTGTCCAACATTTCAGTTCCCAAGAAGTGAAAGAGGGAGGTGCAGGTGACACTGGCACCATCCTCCTGTGTGTCTGTAATGAGGCTGTTTATTAGAGAAGGTGCACCAACATCCCCTTGTCTCCCAGATTCTTACAAAATTCATTTTTACAGCATGCACCAAGCCATAGAAAGGTGGTAAATATTCATAGTATGAAAAACAGTCATGGAGAGGATATACTGCACTTGAGAGAGAGATCTGAATTAATTTTATATGCTGCAGAGAGGCTTTTTAGCAATTGCAAACTTGTGAATCCCCACTCTCTTCCAGAAGAGATTTAAAGAATAAGGCTGGGCTGGAAGTCCAGGCCTTTTGGAGACTCACTCTCTAGCTCTAGAAAGGAGCATGTTCTAGCGGGCAAGACAGGAGAAGGGGGAAGCTTGTTAAATCAGAAGACTTAAGCACGGTTCCAATAAGGATCAGTTTTTTCTTGAGGGACCACAAATCTCTCAGGCAAAAGTTGTTTGGCCTCAATTTATGTACCTGTGATAAAAAGCTATGAAAACTGGCATCATTCTTCTGACACAGATACCTCCCTCAGTCCTGGGGAATACCACACAACACCCAACCGTGCCAAAAGGTGGGTAAGGCAATGTGGCAGGGACAGCACTCGCGTTTCCCTGCGGGCTCCTAAGTGCTGAATCTTCTGCACACGGCCTGTGCCAGCAACCTGGTATTCCCTCCAACACCCAAGACAGCTACTCCACCTCCTCCGGCTGCTCCTTCTACAAACCTCCCAGCATTTCTTTAGAAAAGTGAACGCTGAAGATAGTGATTTCCAACAGAGCTGCTGGTGGTGCTGTACCCTTAGCACCATTTAAATGTCCGATTGCACTCATTCAGCCCCTGAAAAAAACAGCGCTCCTCCAGCCCGTGACAGCTTTGACAGCCAGACTCCTTAATTCCTTTTTCTTATTCCCTTAATCTGTCATCTTTATCAGGCTGGGGAAGTGCCAGGCAGCATGCAGGAGCCCCGGCCCCGATCAATCTCCACATTACAGCTGACAGAATGGTGCTAATAACTTATTGATCTAATGTTTGCCAAGCCCCACTGGGGCTGAAAGGCTGCCATTGATTGGCTTGAGGGAAGGAGCCTCTCAGCTGAGAGCAGAGCGGAAAGCCTTCAAATTGTCTTCTTCCCGAGGAGCTGGGAGATGGAGGGAGGGTGGGGAAGGGAGAACAGGGAGGAGAACAAGGGAACTAAAGAGAGGAAGAGAAATGGAAAGGGTGTATATGTGAGATGGAGATTAAGAATGGAAAAGGAAAGGGGGAAAAGGGGTTTGAGATCCAAAGAAATGCAAGGAGGAGGGAAAAGAGCAGGAAAGGAGAGAAGAGCAAAGAGAAGAAAAGGAATTGGGAACAAAAAGATTGTGCAGAGCTGAAAAAATAATGAAATAGGCAGTTGACCCTCTTCTTGCTCACAGCAAATCCTTAATAAGATCTTTCCAACCCCCAGCCCCCCATCCTAGGACAGCTCCTCCCAAGTCTGTTCATGTCTGACGTAAAGCATGCAGCACTGCTGGCTCCCCCAACCAATTCTGAAACCACAAGCTTGTGTCTGGGGAGAGGGCATCATCAGGACAGATTCCACTTTAATTTATGAGTCTGTTCCCCACAGTGATATATACATGCAACTTAACCCTCGAGAATCCCCACCCATCTCCTTGCTTTGCACTGAAGAGGCTAATAACTGCAGAAAGTCATCAGACATGCTTAGCAGAGGGAAGGGAGCTGAGGGTCTTTACTGTGCCCCTGTGGGGAAACCTGGGCTTACCTGTGTATGTGGAGGCAGCAGGAGGAAAAAAAACCCACCAAAACAACACACGAGCTTTCACAAATTATAGTAATGGTTATCATCTTCTTTCCCATTTACCCAAGATCAGCCCAGGGCAGGCCAGTTTTGCCAAAGGGTACACGTGTTGGAGCAGTGCTGTCAGGCAGGGACTGAGCTGGCAGGGCTTCAAGAAAAGGCAGTCATGGCCACACACTACCCCGGCAGGTTTGCCTGCCCCGGGGCTCTAAACACACAGCACTCATCATGGTCAGGTCTGCTTTCCTGGTGGACTTCTCTCAAGTCTGTCAATCCAAAAGGCTGGGTAAACATTTTCATGTGTCGCCTCCAACACGTCTCTCCCGCACACACAGCCCTGCACCCCTTTCTCTCCAGCAGGACTTCTCCCTCACTTTCAGCAGAGACCTCACAAAGCTGTGAGCCATAGAGCAACCTGCTGATTGCTTGAAAGAAACAAGGAGCAGAGCAGCAGCTCAGTGCCTGCTACCTGGGCACCTAATCACAGCACAAGCTTTCCAGACACACAGCTGTGGGGAGCTTGTGGGGGGGACAGCGTTACCCCTGCTGTGCAGCAAAAGCAGGCGGCTAGGCTTTGCAGGACTAAATCCACAGCATCCAAACCTGATGACACAGAGATACACGCGTGCACCGGAGCAGGAACACTGTCAAAACCCCGGCTCTGAAGTATCAACTTGACTTGTGGCAGGGTCAGGAGCAGTCGCTTGCTGCCTCCTCTCCCTGCGCTTCCACCCCGCAGCAAGCAAGGGTGGACAAGTCAGGTGCCACATTACAATTCGTACTGGATTTCCATATATAACATCAGTGAGATGTCACCACGCCAATGATTTGTTTTCAGCTCTTTACTAGCTGGGAGGGGAGGTGGAAGCAGGGGGCGGGGAAGAGGTTATTTTTGGAAGCAGGATAATCTTGCTCTTCCCAGAGCTGCAAGGAAAGGAAGAAAGAGTCGGTGTTTATTTCGGTTTCAAAGCGGCAACATGTACTGGCCATGAGTTTGGTGGCTGATCCAACTGTCAGGGAGCGACGGACTCATCACCCTGCCTATGGCCAGTCTGCCCTGTTCACGCCAGGCACAGAGGAGGCCAAGCTACTTAAGCTGCCACGGTGAGCCCTGTCCAGCTGTGGCACTCCTTTCCTAAAAGTAAGGGAGAAACACCTTGAAACACATCACTGACCTTCCCAAAGGTGTTTGCAGAGTCATCCTACAAGAACCCTTCTGCCAGGAGCAGGCTTCAAATCCCTGCCAAGATCAAGGTTTATTGAACTCCAAGAACAGGGCACTAAACTGCCTCAGCTCCTTCTCCTCCTGCAGTGACAAAGCCAAGAATAAAACCTTAACACTCACACCAGCAAAATCCCATGCACTAACCTCGCTTGCAAGTGCAGCTGCAGGGCACAGCAAAAGGAAATGCTTCCAATGTTGGGCTTTCCCATTTTTCCTTCACCTCCTAAGACCTCCGTCTGTATTACAAGAGGATGCTGGTTACCCCCCACTCCTGCAAGGCTTCAGAAGAAATAAAAATGAACTTCAATAGAGCACGAAGAAAGGACAGTCCTCCAGATCCAAGCCAAGAGGATGAATGCCATTGACAGAGCCTACACCCTCATGTTGCTGAAGTAAACAATTGTCCTTCATGGTAAAACACGTAAACAAAGGTGGCTGGGCTTACAACTCCTAGATGCCCATTTGGTGCTGATTTTCTGCTCAATTTAAGGCAGCAGTTCAATAAAGGCTTCTGCTTTTTTTGTTGTTGTTTGGCTTTGCTAAATGAAAACATGTCTGCATGTTAGCTCATTATCACACGCTCAGAAAACAGCCGTTTGCTGTGATTCTGTCTCTAACCATTAGCTATAACATCCCTGATCCCAGTTCTTTTTCACCCCCAATATTAACTCCTCCTTAGCAGATGAAAGCTCTAGGTCTCAGTGCAAAGCCAAATGAAGTCATTGGGAAGCCCTACGCGGCAAGCACACAGAGCTCAGGGATAGGCCTGAAGAAAGTGAGACAACTAGGTTGATCAGCTACGGATCCACGTGTGTGAGCTACAAGCACCGCCTTGTCAATAAAAATTCGAAGACCAATTTTTAAATGTGAATCTGTTTACAGTTCACTCCTGAAATTTCTCCTTCTCCCTTGCTTAGTCAACAGAGCATCAAGTGGAAAGATGCGAGAGGAGTGTTAATACAGAAGAACAAATAACCTCACAGAGAGAAAAGAGATCTCTCTTTCATGATGTTTTTGAGACATGTAGATGAACACTGCTTTTCCAGGACTGCAGAAGCACCAAGTATACATGGCTGCAACGGAACAGGACTCCTCAAGGGACACAGGTGCCACGTTCTCCCTATCACGTGGGATTTCCATGGGAATCATTGCCAGTTAACATGCAACTATACCGGTCACTGAGGACACCGTTGCTCTGAGGCCAAAGCTCTCAGCGTTTGTCATCTCCATCACATTGACCAACAACCCCTAGAAAAAGCCCAAGCTCTCTGGGAGCTCCGCAACATTGGGAAGCTGGCCTTCTGCTGCTTCCCACACCACAGCCAAAGAAGCCTCTCATCACTGGGGAAGGGATCTTTAACTCATGCGCAGTCCCAAATATTATATGCAGAACCATAGCAAATTGCTTGCTGTTTGGAGTGAGGCCTGATATTCTGCCACGTCTCCATTAAGTGCCCTCTCTCGGACAATATTCAGACAAGAAGCCAACTCCCTCTAATCATGAGGGGCAGAAGGAAGAGGGGAAGATCTACCCACCTTCCTGTAGCATCAGTGAGCCTGATCCCTCCACTTCTATCCATGCAAACAGTCCTACTGCAACTGGAAAGTCATGAAATCTGGTGCTGCAGAACATAGGGTATTTGAGGGGAGAAAGAGGAGAAAGGAACTGGATTTTTGCAAGGGAGAAATTCTTTAGGGCCTTGGGACCCGGACTCTATTGCAAAATGCTTGTTCAAATCCTAAAGCAGCATGCAAAGCACACACACACAAGGGAGAAGGCACCCGTACTTTTTCTAGGAGCCATGGAGCCCCGCAAGGCCTCCTCCGTCCTCCTCCACCCCACGCATGCCCTGGCAGACTGCATTAGCCAAACTGGATAGAGGGGATTGGACTTGTTTACAGACACACCGTTAGCTGCTTAAAGGGGCTCTAAATCCGTGTTTGATGTGCAAACCGTCAGCTTTGCTACTGTGCCTTTGTCAAGCAGCCCTGACTCTGCTCATCCTTGTGTGTGTGTCTCTCTCTCTCAATTAAGATTAAAAGCGCCTTGTGCCATCATCCGCTCTCAAGGTAAGCCCCTCTGTAGTGCCAGTGCTGTACCCTGTCTGCTGCCTCGCCTTTATCTGATCCATTTGGAAACGACTTTTATATTCTCATTAAGCTCATCGCCTGCCCTCCCCTCCCACATGCACACTCCCCCTGAGGCATTTGAGCATACTTGCTCTACCTTTGCAGATGTTGTTAAGCCTCTTACTGAATCTCACCAATGCAGGCTGCCTCTGTACGTTCCTAAGGAAGTACAGACCCCATTATACGTACTTTTCCTTTCTTCCTCCATTTGGCATATTACATCCCCATCGTGACTGCAATTTAATTAGCACCAAGGAAAGCATTCTCCAGCATTTTCCCCTGCAGAACACCACCAGAAGGGAAGGACGCAGCAGAAAATCAAGTCCGCAGGGTCAAGAGAGGAGAGACCATTCACGCCTCCTAGGTAAACTGGCCTGGGAGCTCCGGGCATCATCAAAGCTTATTTTTCCAGGTAGATCCTGCATATGTTCCCCCCAGCTGCAGTCCTGCAGACTGTCAGCACTTAGGTGAAGTAGCTCACCTCTCTTCTCTGCAAAGGGAGTATCTCTCTGCCCAAAAGCCAACCTTACCTCTCAGCAGCTAGATTAGCTAGCTCCAGGTTTAAAAACAAACAAACAAGTTAAAAAAAGGTCCAACACTGGCCAGAGAAGTAGGAGGAGATTAAACCTAGCAGCTGGATATAAACCCAGTGTAGACATAACCTAGATTTCCAAAGAGGAGCTGGATATCATTTTGATCAGTGAAGAGCGACAGAGCTGTCAGCGAGGCAAGTGTCCTTCCTTTACACTACATTCTCTGCTCCTCCACAAGAATTTACTGCTCTTTCAGTCTGTGTTGGAAACAACACACACTTGCACACTTGAAATTTGCACAACCATTTGGTGAACAGACATTTATCCAGGGACTATAGAAACCAGTGCTCTCTATTTTGCAAGCACAAGCACCCCCACTCCCAGTCACAAAGAGAGGCAGAGAAAGCAGAAGCGGCAGAAGTTTACTATTCTTAAAAGGCTGAGGACACAAAACTGTCAACAGCCAACCCAGGTGAGAAGGAAGGAGAGCAGTGTGAGAGGGTGCAGATGGGTAAAATCCTAAACCAGTGAGATGGATTTCCTCAGCCAGTTAAGAATTCAGAGTCACAAACAGCGCAGCTCTTCCCAAAACCCAGGACCCCCTGGGACCTAAGGAAATCCAAGTGCATCAGTGGTAATTGTAATAAATCTGTAGTGCCGCAGAGCAGGCCCAACACACGCAAGTTTGCTCCATGATTAAGAGATCTCTGTAATACCTCAAGGTCCCCAGTGGGCCCAGAGCAGTGAGATACAGCTAACATACACATAAGAATATCTCAATCATTACTACAGCTGACGGTGGCTCCAAAGCTAATCGATAGGGCAATTAGATTTTATCAGTACACGCCTCTCGGCCACCTACTTCTGCTGTCGTTGCAAAAGCCTCAGTTACCCCTGCCAGTTCCGGGTCTCCAGATGTCTTACGGAGAAGCACTGGCTGGAGCAGATTTTTGCTTTTTTTTGTAGATTTTTGCTGTTGGTATTCTTTATTTCCTTTAAAGGTCCAGTATCAGGGGACGCTTCAAACACGAGTTAAGCTGTCGACTATTCTTATCTAGACGTCTTGCTTCAGTACACACACTAGCAGGGGGGAACCCCCACCCTGTCCCCAAATCTCTCATACGCTGAATCTCTAGAAGTAGGGTATAATCCACATCTATTCCATGCTGTCACAGTGGAACAACAACACAGAGGTCCGGCAGAGAAGTTAGGTAGGATGAGACAGGAAACCGAGCTCTCTTGTTCAATCATCATTTGCTTTATGATCTTGGGCAAATTGGCCTTTCTGTGCCTTGGTTGACTCATGCACCTCTACAACGTACTCGAAAATGGGGGGAAGGCATTATGCATCTTGTCCAACATTTCCGATGAAACTTTATTTGCTGGTAACGTAACTACCTCCCTTTCCCCTTTATCACTGTAGACTAGCAATAACAGTCTTTCCATTTTTTATGATAAGTGTATTTTCAAAGTGCTGTAGTTCTCAGATTAGCTATTTGTTTTTGATGACTCCAGACTCTTCCTAGCTCTTCGGGCCTCACAAGATCCAAAATACAGTGACTCCTTTTGTCCCAGCCATCCCACGCCCTAAGACTGCACCTCCTCTAGGCTTATCATTCCAAACGGCTAGCACCCCCCGCTGTGGGTTATTACACTCACCAAGGTGGGTTATTAAATCCTTTTCTAGTCAGGGCCAAACCCTATGCGAGTCTTTCAGGACCCAGTTATTTTCTTTCAGCTTCTGCTGTCCCAAACTAAGCTATTCCGTTTCTCTGTTCCCAAATATAATCATCACCATTAACATGAAGTGACCTGTTTTCACTTAAAAAATTATCCATAAGCCTTCCAAGGATACTAACATCAGTGCTGCTCTTCCAACCAAAGGCCTTACATGTTCCAGCAACACATCAGTCTCTTCAGCCCCTTCTGACCCGAACAGCAGCCCAGCTCTAGCTTGAACCCTGACTCTAGCCTTACCCATCTCCCAGAACTCATAAAAGCCCCAGAACTAACTACATGCCACTATTTTCCATTAGTTTCAGCCCCTTTCTGCATTTCAAAGACCATGAACGATCTAGTAATACTCCTAATTTTCCAGTCCGTGCTGTTTGAAACTATAGCACTGCCTCTAATTCTGGTTTTAACTATAAATCAAGGAACTCCCTCACAGAACTAATCATAAACCAACCAACACTGCCAACTTCAACCGTACTCTTAACCCCATGGGCCCTGCAATAAGCAAATCTCTTCCATTCGTGCTATCCTTGTTCTCAATCCTCTACTTAGCCTCAGCCATGGCCAAGAAGCCACATATTCTTCTGAATCCTGTTTTAGCAGTAGGCACTCACCCCCCATCCTGCACATGTAGAATTTGCAGTCTGAGCTGCAGAGCAGCCTCCAGAGCGTTCAGCCTCTACTGGCTGGGACCATATGCCCAACTTTGAACCATAAATGCTCAACCAGCAACAGAAAACATTTTAGCAGCAGACTCCAACTTACTTTGAGAGCACTGCAGCTTATAGTCATGAGTGACGTGGGAGTTTTTAAACCTATCAGCATTAACATCATTTATTCAGCATTGTCCATCTCCAAATGCCTTTTTGAGGGCGAGATTCTCATAACCCAAATACACAGTATACACAATGCAAAGAGCAGATAACTGGCGGCACAATGCTTTTTCCCTTATTGTCGTAACTATGTGGTTTAAACAACAGCCAGTCTTTTAAACTAATCCAACACTAACTCTCTTAAAATTATATATGTAGCAATTAGTTATACCATTCTCCCCTTCCACCCCTGCCAGGAAAAACAAACACAATCAAGATATAAACCCAATAATCGGCAACAGCTACAAATCCCAGCACATTTTGTTTCTGTTCCCTTGACTTCCATGTCTGGGAGGTGGTGGCATAGGTACCAGTTCAGCACATGCTCTAAGGGCAGAGCTGGCAGGTTCTGCGTAGACTTTGGCAAACAAGTCTTCCCTTAATCAAACAAGCATGTAGAGTGAGCCGGCTCCAGACGGTGGGGAAAAACCAGAGTTAAAACTGTCCCTGTGGAGATGTGACAATGCTCCCTCTCACTTTAGATACTTCCCCACCATCCCCACCACCTACTCTTTTGTTGGTCAGCTCTTGTTAGACGCACCAAATCTGTCACGTCCTGAAAAGCTCTGTCACTTGCTTGGTGGCCTCTTGTGTGAATGAACCCTCTTCTTCTTCACTGCTCAGACTTGCGTTGAGGTCAGAGCCAAGCACTGCTGTCCTCACAGCTACAACACATGTGCACTGCCTATGTTTTATATTTCTTACTGTTTCTTACAGTGAAGCTAACCAGAGAACCTCAAACATAAATTCTAAGAAATAAGAATGAGGACTTTTACATCTGATCTTTTCTACTGCTTAGCACTTATGGGAATGAAAAGTACCCTTTGCATTTCTGGAATGCTATGGATCTCAAAGAATTTCAGCAACGCTGATCAAGCCCAGCGGTTTCTCTGTAAAGCAAACAATATTAAAAACCATTTTAACATACGGGGTCAACTGAGACATATAGACTTAAGCGAGGTCATACAGAGAAACATCTCCAAGAGCCAAACTGGCAAGAGAGATCTGTGTAGGAAAAGGGGCTGTGGAGATTGGTTAATGACGAGAATATGGAGATTCAGCTGTGAAAGCAAAGACTGGGAGCTGCCCATGGCTGCTTTACAGACATATCACAAATCCCCCAGTTCAGCACAACACATATATGGGACTGAACACTTTACTGCAAAAGTAGTCACACCAGTACAAACTTCACCGCAGGCAGGAGGAACCTTTCTGGAGAGGGGTCAAGCCGCATGCAAAAGGCAAACCAGGTACCCGTCATGTTACTGAATATCCTCCAAAGACATTCCCAAAGTGTGTAAGATACCGTGCTTCCTTCAGATCCAGGGTTAAGTTACACAGTCAACAGAATGACTTACAAGAAAATATGAACAAAACCACAAACATACAGATTTTCAGGAAAGGCCTACATTAACATACACAGAGAGATCCAATTCTGATTTGGAAGGACAGGGATCACTCAATATAAAAACCAGCATTACTCCCAGTTTTTCCTCAATTTTATTTATAATCAAAAGCAAATCGTAGATTCTGCAAACAACAAGCAGATCTCTAGTTTATTACCAGTGCCTCACTCATTGACAGATGCATATCTACGACCAAAGCATCCTTGCCCATAGCTCCCTTACCGACATCCAGAGAGGCACGGTGCAGGATCCAAGAGGAGCATTTCTGGCTTCACCACGTTAAGTTGAAACCAGGTGAACTGCCCCCAAAAGCCAGGTAGCACTACAAAACCAAACAAACATGCTCATAAAGGAGCTGGCAGGCACAGAGGCAGCACGGGGAACCTCTGATTAATGAAATTACAAATCAAACCATGCTCTCTGCGAGGCCTTTCTGCTTCACTTGACACTAACCCTGGGGACATTTCACTTCTTTGCTGGCACAAGCTCCTTTGCCAGTAGTTTAACACAGACCACGAGATTTGAGAATAACACAGGGCTGAGATCTCAAAAGGACTTTAGCATCACCATTAAATCCTTTGCATGTTAATCTTTAGCCAGAATATTAAAAGCCTTCATATAGCTCACTCCAAAGTGTAACACAAACAGCCACAGAAAAAACAGCCGCTGAAAAAAAATGAAAAAACGAGGGAGTGAAAGAAAGAGGAGGGAAGTCAACAAACCCAAACCAGCAGGACCTGCTCCATCTGCTTACCTGCCGCTCCTAAGCCAACGTCGATGCTGTTTCTCTTGAATTCACAGCGGCTCTGGGTCTCTGGCATAACGAGCTGACGGCTCTGATGCAGGTTGGAGATGATAGTGGAAAGGTCGTTATCACGGCTGCAACAGAGCAGAAAAGCACCAAGTTAAGGAAATCCTATTTGCCACCGCATAATTGATTTTTGTGTGTATGAGCGTATGTGTGTGCGCATGCAAGATTCTTTTGTTTGCTCCTGACACAGCTGTATTTCAAGAAAGGTTCTCCCCCTCCTACCCATCAGGTTCCTAGGTAACCTCCTCTAGTTTCGGGGAGCGGAGACTAAGTGCAAAGCACTTCCCAAACAGAACTCTCATTTCCCATAAAGGACTCCACAGCTGCCAGAGCTCCTGATTTCAGTTTTGCCAGATATAACTTGCGTGGGCCAGAACTTACATCTCAGATGGAAAAACTGAAAGTGTAGGAATTGGCAGATCTATTCCAGAATTAATAGGAAACTTGAACTGAAATAACTGATAGTTTTCTATCGGTTGCTACCCTTCTATTCTTAAAAAAGTAAGTTTTTCCATTCCATCACTGTTGGAACACAAGACTACTTTATTTACTTGAATAATAGTTTTTCTTTTTAGAGAGAAACCCACCATGAACCTGGACGTCAGCATTACAGGGTACAGATTTCTTTACAAAACTAATTTTCAACTCTTCAGTCTAACAGATCCTGAAACAATGCTCTCCTCCTTCTGGGACAAGAGAATGCATTAAAGCAGTTCAGCATTATTTTGCCTGTTATCCTTGCATCAGATTGCTGCTAAGTAGGCTAGTTTAGTCTTTTTTCTTTTTTTTTTTTCCCCTTCTATGGAGAGGGAGAACACAAACACAAAAAAGACATTCACTGTCGCAGATAGTTCAGCTGTCAAATACTTTTGCTTGCAAATGGCTATCCACTTGCAAAATATTTCTAAATAAATGATATACAAACACTGAAGAGGAAGAACAAGCTAAAACATATACATGATACTAAATGGAAATGCTGGAATGTCTCCCTTTTGTTTGTTTGCAGTATATGTTAAATCACCCATCCTTCTAGCACAAGGTGCTTGCCCCAAGCTAAATGTGGCTATTTTTCTTGCTCTCCTCTTTCTAAATGGAAGATGACAGCCAGAAGAACCAGAGACACTTACAAAAAAATTACACACATTCGAAACATTGCCCTCCCTCCCACATCCACAGCTCCCTCCCCACCTCTACTCACATGACAAGTGCACCCACTCTGTGCTGCTGTGACACACAGCACATGACCACCAACTCACTGGTGCAGAGGAGAGTGGCCTTGCCTGGGACCAGCAGGACAACACGGAGGGTGCATTATCTGCAGAATTACCTAGCAATGATCTTCCTTTAAATATCCCCCCTTACCCCCCCTTACCTCCTCCCCACCTGCTGCACCCCCACCTACAGGCTATCAGCACTAGCAACAGGAGCAGATCTGCTCAAATGCTCCAGAGAGCCCATCCCTAGCGCAGAAGCAGGGGCTAATCTGTCGTCTAGCTCTCTGCTAATCAGATAAGTTTATGACAGAAAGTCTTTAGACAGAGGTACTTTCAGCGGGCGTCTGGCTCCAGATTTTCGCAAGATGTAGCAGACAAAAACAGACTCTCATTTCAGCAGCCGCTGTCATGTTCCCTGCTGCTCCCCCCGCGCACTCCCCCCACCCCCAGTCTCAGCAACGAGATAGGATGCTCGGATCTCAAAGCCTTTGAGCACCCATTGCAGCTTCCTCCGCTAAACCAGTTCAGATTCCTCCTTATGCAAGCAGAAGGCTAATTACTTAAGCAAGCCCACAGGTGAGTGGGAAGCCCATTTCTCCTGTGCCAAGCAGTTTTGGGTCTTATCCTCTTTTAGCTGCCACCTTTAAGATGCATTATGCAAATATTTTGGTGTCTTAAGTCATTTATGGGATTAATGTGAAGTGATTATCAGTTCTTTTTAATCATGCCAATCAATAACTGGATGTCAGGGACAGAGGACAAATGCAGATAAACGCTGCCATCAGCACAATGCTCAGGAAAGGGCGGAGGAGATGAGCCAGAAGTGCAGAGGGAGAAAGGCAGGGAGTAGGAAGAGAAAAATGGGATAATTACATCTTTGCATTTGCAGAGTGTCTTGCATCCCAATTGAGCCCAAAGCACCTCTGATATGTAAACACGTTAAGAGAGCTACGAGAAGGAATTGTTTTATCCACCACTAAAATGCAACTACCTCTCTTTCTGGAAAAGAGCATAGCAACTCCTTAACATGACTTGATTCTCCAAAACACAAAGAGTGCAGGACACTGTGATACATCCACTGAAAACTAAAGCCAGGAGATCTACGTGGAAGGAAACATTACCACACCAGAAGTGATATTTTTCTTCCCCAACAATCTTGTGTTTTTAGGAGATTTTCCATGGCCTTAAAATTATAATCATCATGGTATGCAAAGGTGCATTAGCAAGTCATAACTCCACACATGAGCAGATACCACAGGGCTGATAGGTACACTCTGCAGGCTTTGAATTCAACTCAGTCTACCCACGCAAGTAGGCAGGATCCCAGGAAAACACGACTTTGCTGGAATACCTTTGCAGAAGACAAACCAAACACCAAGGTGACATTGAGAGGAAAGGGAAGAAAGACTAGAGATAAGGCAAACAGGCTGAGACAGCTTTTAACACATCAAACTGTCCCCAGGAGTTGTTCCTTTTGCCTCAGCGCATGGGAGGTTTGAAGCAGAGACTGCCTTTTTGTTCTGGGCTTGTTCTACACCTGGCACAATGGGAGGTAGCTTATAGCTGGGGCTCAGTCTTAGTATGAGAAAAGAGTGTGAATGATAACCAGAGCTTCTTATGAAAAATGGAGATACCTTTCAGCACAGGTGAAGACTTTTAGCATTTTTTAAAACGCTGTAGGCCAAGCTGGCCCCAGCAAATAGAGCTCCACACAGCTGCAATCAGACTCCAGTGATTGCGTGGACTCTCTCCTAAGGGACATACTTGCATAAGGCTCTGCTTAGACCACAGAGGACTTTCTACCACCATCTTGGATCAACAGAATATAACACCAGCTTTGGTCCTGCAAGCAGACAGCTCTGCTACCTCCACCTTACCTGTCACTGCATGAGATAGTAAACAAACATCATTTTTACAAGAGACCCTCCTGAACCTCCACAGAGCAAAGTCCAACTAAGTGCTTTCATCCCAATGCTATTTAATAAAGGTAGTGAAAGTTTAACTTTTAATTGAGTCTCAGTTCTTCAGGTATTCCACCAGTTACTCGATGCTTTAGCCAGGAAGAAGGGCTCTGCCCAGCTACCAGCCATTTTCAGAAGTTACACTGCTTTTGCACACTTACTACCTTGGACTGCAGCACTGCAACTGCACTCCCAGCCCTGAAATCACATTGTCTCCTGCTGGTTGGCCCAGCAAAAGGACAAAAGACATAGCACTACCACAGGCTTTGGGAGAACTGCTTGGTCCCTATACCAAAAGTTGCAAAACACGAGTTGTAACTCCAGCCTGGCCAAACTCCTTCACAACTCAGTCCTGCCCAGGCCCTCCCGCCGCCCCCAGCCCTGAGGGGAACACCTCAGCCCAACCACAATCACCGACACCACCACGAGGCAGGTGAACATTTACCTCAGCCCTGCCTCGTCCATTTGCCATAAAAATCCTAGAAACAGCCTAGCATGTTTCTCCACAGAAAAGAGCTATCTGAAAAACGCAACCAACCGCTTACCTCCTCCCGAAGGCAAACTGCGCTGCACAACGTGCTCCCCTCGGCAGGGCCGCCCGGGGAATGCCTGCTGATTGCGGAGCGGGGAGCACCTGTGCCCCGTCAGCGCCCACACCTGTGCCGGGCAGTGCCGGGGCTGCCCGGCAGCCGATGCTGGCCCTCCGCCCCGTGTTTCAATTCCCTTCGACTAACTGCTCCCCGCTTCCTCCATCCCATTCCTCATTCTGCAGTGGTGCCCAGCGACAGGACAAGGGGCAACGGGCACAAACTGGAACACGGGAAGTTCTGCCTGAACAGGAGGAAAAACTCCTTCGCTGTGAGGTGCCCGAGCCCTGGCACAGGCTGCCCAGGGAGGGTGTGGAGTCTCCTTCTCTGGAGAGATTCCAACCCGCCTGGACGCGGCCCTGTGCAGCCTGCGCTGGGTGACCCTGCTCTGGCAGGGGCTGGGCTGGGTGGTCTCCAGAGGGCCCTGCCAACCCCACCATCCTGGGATTCTGTGATTCTGCGATTCTTCACCCCTAACTGTTGGGATTGGACTTTTGTGCCCACACCCCGTAAAAGGGGCCCAGTCTAGCACCTGTCAAAGCCGGTGTCTCGCAGACGAGGCTGGCTCTCGGGCCACAGAGCTGAGCAGTGCCAAACGCAGCCTGAACAAGCGGCACAGCACAGAAACGAGACCCTCTCCCTCAGCCCAGGTTACAGGGTATTCCCTGTGTGTTCAACTTGCTCACGGTGCGGGACAGTGTTTTCAAAAGACAGCAAGTGTCTTGGGGAACAGGCCGTTTGTTCCTCGGGGTTTACACACCACCTAACTTGCTCACAGTAATCCTGTCATAGACAGAACAGGCAACAAACTCCTGGGCTCAGGGCTCCAGCAGGCAGAGCCAATGCAGGATTAAAGAGCCTTCCCTGGGAGGGAACACAAAAAGAATATCCAGCTTGCAGGATCTCAGGTCAAGATCCAGAACACGCACTTTGGGGATACCGACATACATGTAGTAATGCCTAAAACTCGGCTGCTGGTCGGGCACAGTGATTAATGCCACTGGAGGCAGGGACCTAGGCTCACTGGAAGGGACACTGAACTGGGTGCGCCAGCGTCCCCTCTCAAGTCCTCATCAGCAAGAGCACATCTCGCACAACCCCAGTGGGAAGGAGCCCGCATTAGGGCGATTGGAGAGGGCTGGTCCTTCCCATGTAGAGGATTCCCCCATCCGTGTGCTGAAGCCCGTAATTCCACCCAGGTTCTCGCTTGCAGCCCCAGCGGGGCAGAGTCACACTCTGCTTTTCCTTTGTCTTGTCTCTGAGCCGCTGCTGGGTGCCTGTTAATGCAGGCACTCCCCCATACATGCACCGACACATGCACACACAATCAGATTAAAGGTCTGATCCCTTCCAGTAGCATAATATTATATTTTAAAAACCGGATTAGAGAAGGGGGCTTGAGCAAGATACAGATCTCCTGAAAGGTCAAGGAGGAGACAAATAGCCTTCTGTAGGGCTGCAGGTTGCCATGGCAACATTCAGTTTGCATGGGTTTTGGTAATTAATGGTTTGGGGACCCGCAGTAATACAGGTATGTTTCCAAGCAGCAGGGGAACATGTTCTGAGGCATGGCTGCCTGGGCACCTCCATCTCATAGCTGCAAGTTTTGCTCTTGCAGTAAAATGAAGGGTAGAAAACTGAGTACGTACTGTCAGGGATTCCAGAAGGCACGTGGCTGGTTGGCCACATCCAGATTTGCCTTCAGACTGGGAAGTGACTCAGTCTTCCTGACAGTCTCATAAGACCTTTCTTCTGATACCTGGCTCAGGATGATCGAAGCTCTGATCACAAGACATGTTTTTCGGGTATTTCTGCTATTTTAGTGGGCCAACTTTTACAAAAGAACTTGCAGCACTACAAGATTTTTGAGTCTGAACTTCAAATCCAATACACATTTAGCCTCAATCTAGAACACTAAAATTCGCCCTGTCTTATATCTGAACAGTGAACCTAAACATGTCTAGTAAAGATAAACTCATGTTGTTGCTTTCAATTACACCTGATGTGCTGTTGCTCACTCTCTATTTGAATCCATCGTCCTGTTTTTGCAACATCATAGTTAGCAGCTGTGGAGAGGAACAAAATGTCAAAAAAAGACGAGGATCTCGTGTGGCAAAGAAGCGTGTGATGATTGCTGATGAAGGAGTGAGATCCCATCTTCACAAAGATGTCCCTCCTACTAAGAAATAAGGGAAAGGCAGCAGCTTCCTAACAGCTCTGTGGACTTCCCCCAAGGCCCACTTGGTGGCTTTGAGAACAGCTGCAAGTGGCACAGACCTTGTAATGAATAAGGAAGACACTTTAACAAGGAGTAAAGCTGGCAGTGGTGATGTGTGCGTGCTTGTTTATTATTGTGCTCCACGTAGCATCGGAGAAGTAACCATCGCAAGCAAACATGCCATTTATCTATCCTGCCTTTGCCTTGCCAATTTATCCCCTGAAAAGAATGTCCTGGGCTTTTGCAAGCTGCTTTCCATCCAGCAGGATTCCCATTCTGCCACTGGGCTCTGTCTTGCTGCCAAAAGCAACAGTGGCTGGATATTATTATGGCTTGTGCAATTTTCAAATCCTAATGAAGAGAGGGCAGAGGAGCAAGAGATCCATTTACCAGGAATGAAGGAAAGCTGTGATAAGGGTTTTGCCTAAGCCACAGGCAACTGAGCAGCTCACCGATGCGCCACAACTCAGGCCATGCATGCTGCAAGCAGCAACCACAAAGCTTTAAAGGCCAAGTCCAAATGGCTCCTTTACCTGGATGCAGTATGAAATGAAAGCTGCTCTCTAATAGAATGGCCAGCTGACCTTGGAGGGTATTTCTGAAAACACTGTGCACTTGACCTGTTACACTGGCAACAAAAGAAAACTGCAGGGGAGCACAGCATAGGAGGCATGTGCCACAGGTTCCATGATAGGTCTGGGAAACAACAAAAAAAGTTTTCCTCTTCCTAAAACCTCACACCCAAGCCCAGTGAACATTGGTGCAGGACTCTGGGAGTATAGTCAGGACAACATGGATAACTGTGCAGCTCAGATCAGAGCTGACAGTCTAAAATTCCCTGTCACATCCCAATGCTCTGATCTAAGGAGCCCGCTCTGCAAAGCAGCAATGAGACTTACTAATAACTAATGGCTGCAAAAATTACCACTGGAGGAAAAAAAACATTGCTAATGTTCTCTACAAATGCTTTGATTGCTGCACTGTCTATGTTTAATGGAACTAACTGGTCCTCTGTCTCCCCCAAAGCTGGTTGTTCTGATGAGACTTTCTGTAATGGCAGTATAATGGTCCACCAGTGGTCATTTGATAGCTGCACTGCTTACAGGAAAAGGCACTCAAGGGGAGAGACAGCCACATCAACAACTGGTGAAACGTCACCCAGACAGAAGGTGTCTGCTTGGGACAAGATGCCACAGTAATCCACTGACTCATCTGTGGAGTCCGCGGAGAAGCACCTGCGGGACACCGGCTAAACCAGCAGTACTATCATTTCTGGCACACGTTGCATGACCAACGTCATCTAGTCTAGCTAATGAGCCACAACCTGCGCTCAAGGAAGGAGAAGTCTATCATAGGGACTGCCACTGAACTGTCAGATTTGCTAACTGTGGCCATCCCTTGGGACATATAAATAAATTAGGAGCAAGCCCTTTCAGGGAGGCTGTGGTAACCAGACATGCAGCAATCCTGTGTGACTGACTTCTGTGAAGAATAACCTTTTTTTGAGCAACATCTGCACCATAAGCCTCCGACTGGCAGTGTTTGAATGCAGCAGCTATTGCTCCAAGACCCCTTCTGGTCCTGTCTTGTCCCCTGCTCCCCATGCTGACCAGCATTTGGACCCTCACTCTGGTCACCTCTCCTCAATCTCAAATGGCCCCGGCAAACTAGTCCCTTACATCTGCTGAAAGCCATCTTCCCAGCCTGGTTGCAGCACCAGCCCTGCCAGCACGTTCAGCATGGAGTGACTTACAGAGGGGACTAGACAAATGGGACAGACACCTCAGTCTCTCGGTCCCTTTGGTTCTTGGCCCCTTGAGTGAGGGTAAGCAGAGAGGTGCGGACAAATGCCCGGGCTGCCCTGCCCCTCTGGGGCACCTGAGTGGAGACACACCACCCTTGAGACCCTCGGGAGGTGGCAGCTTCCAGTGATTGTTCACCCAAGCCGGATTCAGACTGGGAGCAATGCCTTTTAAATGCGTTTCATTTACAGACATTAGCAGCAACTGCATCTTTAACAAGGAGAAGGATGAGGAGACTAATGGATGGAGACAATTAACCAAAATATAAATCAGTGTCAGAGTCTCCGCATCTAGCAGAGGCAGCCAGGAGCCCGCAGGGTCTGGTGATTCTCGCAACACGCTGCTCAAAGTGACTGCAAAGAGTGATTGCAAAGGAAGGGAGGGAGAGGGGAAGGAGGAAATTTGGTCAAAATTTCAGTAATTTTCAATAATGGCTGCCTCCCTGTTCGCTGCAGCCCTCTCCAAAATAAGGAGGCAATAGTAAGCTTTTGTGTACCCTCACTACAAATGCCATGCCCCATCCTCCTCACAGGGTGAGCCAGAATGAGCCCCGTGTGCCTCTCAGAGATTGTCCGTCCTGCTGGTAAAGAGGGTTTGCTCTGCCCATGCTCTGAGCTGCAAGATCACATACGGTAACCTTCCAGTGCTTGATATCAGGCACAAAAAGTGCAGGTCACTGCAGAGGAGGTATTTCACCTGCGGTGCAGCACCACTCAGCAGTGCCCAAAAAAGGCTGCTCCAGTGGTTAGGATATTCAGCACAAGTTTGAAACTCAAGCTGTCATTTTTCTGCTCCAATTTCCTGGCCAGACTTCGCTGGCATGTCAGTTAACCGCTTTGCGCTGCTGTTCTCCATACGCATGGGGATGTACAGGGGCACTGTGTGAGTGGGAAGCATTAGACACCAAGAGGCAACCTGGTACTTCAGCAATAGGAGTTCCAGATATATCTGAGATAAAAAAGAGGGAGTGGTATTCTCAGTAGACACAAAATTGCATAGATCCAGAAACTGCAAGACAGTTAGCTGAGGAAATGGTGAATGAATCCAGCACCAGACCAGACTGGATAAGTCTTTTCCTAATACCTAGTCAAATCAAAGGCAAACTGCAAAAACCCAGTCAAAAATGTATGACTATCTTTGAAGGGATGCAAAGTACGAGATTGATGCCAGGTTTGGAAGAGAAGAGAGACTCAGAAAAGTAACATGGGAGGAAATAAAACTGAAAAATATTTCTTTTTAAATATGTTTCGCTGGCTCTTCAGCCTCTTAACGATCACACAGTAAGTGCAGGGATTATATTAAATTTTACTGATCAATACAGTTGCCATAAAACTGTCCCGACCCTCTGCCCCTCCCTACAATAAAGAAAAAAAAAATCCAATATGCAAAAGGAGGAATGTCAGGGCTTGCAGGGGGAAAGACGCAAGGACATTGATTAAGCCAGGGAAAGCGGCAATCAGTGCAGGCGTGTGCCTGTGCATCCTCCACACAAACCCTCCTATGTCACTCTGAACAACACGTTTCTTTTCCTTCCTCATTCTCAGCCTGACCGGACACAAGTCCGGTTCAGGAGTACATTTCAGTGGTCCCCTGGCTCAGGTAACAGATTCACAGACTCTGTTTACTCTGCAGTGACTTCCTTCTGCACACCAGATGCACCCATTCCAGCCAGGCCCAGTCCCTTGCCTGGCCAGCTCGATACGCCAGGAATGATGCAGTTTGCAGCTCCAAGGAGATGATAATATTGCCAGAACCTGCAGAAACACAAGTGATTTTTTTCTTCTCTGTCGACCTCCGCTCCCCTCTCCTCACCGTCTCCCCAAAAGACAAGTTTCTGGTATCAGGATCAGACGGGTGTCACCGCCAGACTGTTGTCAGAGCCATTTAGCAACAAGCAGACAGTGTGAGTGTGTCGCTCAGGGCTACCCAAACTGGAGCATACGCCCAGGGACAGGACAAGCATGTAAATCAGTCAGTGACTGTGTGAAGGGAATAATGAGCTTTTTATGGAAGCCATTAAAAGGAAAACCCAGATTGGTCTATAAATACTGTTGCATCATTATAGCTCTGAGAAACAACCTTATGTAACAGCACAACTATGTAATGTCAGGACTGGTGTAAAATAACCACTCAAAGGCTCTCATATTTTTTAGTTAGCATTTTTTTAAACCTAAAACAAAACTAATAACCAATTTCCAAAGAAACAAATGCACTCCAGCCCAACCCTTGAAAAAATCCACCTTCTGTCTCCCTGCTATGCACAGGTAAATCTGGGGCTCGTTAAAAGGGCCTGGAAAGACAGACATGACCTGGGGCTTGCTGGTTGTTGTGCTGCCGAAGAGAAGCACCTGACCGCAGCTCCCGCATAAAATGCCACCAATATCACTCCTTTTCCCTTAACCTGCAACGTCCAGCCTCTGTGGGCCATTTAATCACAGATTCATTGATTTTAAGCCCCAGAAGGGACCGTTATATCTACCTCGTCTGACCTGCTGCACAGAACCTGTCAGGAAATCCCCCTATCGTACTCCCAGCTAACAGTGGCAGCTCAGAGGGAAAAAAAAAGTGTGCCCTGTGTCTCTGCCCACCAGGAAGCGAATAGAGACCCTCCATCTCAGAGCCCCGACCACACTGAATCGAGTGCTCTGGGAGTAAAATAAGCTGTTTATTCCCAAGAGCTGATGAATCCTCTCAGCTTCGTCCTTACTAGTATGTAAACCTTCCTACCCAGACAAAAAAAAGCCACATTTCACAAGATGACCGCTCTGACTCCCTGCCACAAGCGCAGCACCAAATCAGCGCAGGATTAACCATCTTCCAGTCCAGCAGAGCAGAGAGTCATCTTGGGATAAGAAATTCTGCAAAATAACTTTCTCCTCAGCACGTCTTGGTTTGCCCTGGCATGGCCTTTGAGTGCCAGAGGTCCTTGAGCAGACAGGCAAGGTCACTGTCTCTGACACTCCCCGGCAGTAAAACCAGGGTCACTGAGTCAGCAGAAACAGAGGAGGGATGTGGATGAGGGAAAGCTCGCAGCTCAGACCGATCAAGGGCTCTTCCCCTCCTCCCTCACTCCTGCTTATCACCTTGCACACAGCTCAAAACATCCAGCAGCATCTCCCTAATCACACAGCGCACAGCCAATACCTTTCCTCTCAGGTCGACGGTGGACAGAACAGCCAGAGCAGGATAAGACCTAAAGCTGGGCACAGGAGGATTTGGGTCAAGGATTTGAAGGCTCTGATCAGGTGACTAATAAAGAAGCGGATGGGGCTGGGGGGTGCAAGGGGGAGCAGCAGAGTTTGCTTCACTGTTAAACAATAGGCGGCATGACCCGCTGACAGGCTGTGTCACTTTTCCATCAGAGGTAGGCAGATAAGCCCCAGGCAAAGAAGCTGGATGCAATCGAGCATGTGTATGTGCAGCTCTGAGGAGCAGAGGGGCTGCCTCCTTCCTCCGGACCTCTCTGTGCCTCACTGCCTCTCCCCATCCCACTTCTCACACTCCAGGACCTCTCTGGCTTCAGCTGGGCAGCCTCCGCTCCTCCGACCTGCCACTTCATGCATTGCAATGTGGCAAACTGCTGGGAGGCAAGCTACCTCGTGATGCACTTTCTGCCTCCCTCTCCTCACTTCCCAAGTTCATCTCTAACTGCTCTATTTGC